>JAZGTL010000008.1:0-2400000 GCA_037349345.1 Oemleria cerasiformis
CGTGCACTAAAGTATTTTGTGAAGTTTAAATGACCTGGTTTAATATTTTTAACGGAAACAAGGAAGACAGTGCGACAAATGGAATGAGTTAAACAATAAGTTAAGAGTGAAGGGGTTTTTGTGTGAATAGAGACGGAATTGGGGGAGGACTAGCTGTACTTTTGTTGGATGGAGTAGATGTCACCATCAGGTCTTTCTCAGTCGGGCACATTGACTCATGGGTGGAGGGTGTAGGTGCAAATCAATTTCGATTTACTGTTTTCTACGGAAATCCAGCAACTCAACATCGCCATTTTTCATGGGACTTACTTCGCAAGCTAGGTAGATCTGCTAACGAACCTTGGATTGTTGGGGGAGACTTTAATGAGGTGGAGGAGGCGAGTGAACATTGGGGTGGAGGCGGCGATCATTGGCTCAAATGGGAAATTTTTCTAAGGCACTACAGGACTATGGGATATCAACAATTGGGTATAAGAGTAATAAGTACACGTGGTAGAACCATTGGAGTGAGGACGGACTGGTCAAGGTGAGATTGGATAGGGCAGTTGCGAATGTTGATTTCTTGTAGGCCAACCCAACTGTGTTAGTCCACCATATGAATTCGTGGGTTTCATACCACCTCCCAATTTTAATCAAGCTCCAAGCTCACCTAAATAGAAGGAGGAGTAGGAGATTCTTTTTTGAGGAAGCGTGGGTTCAACGGGTAGGGTGCAAGGAAACAATTGAGGGGGCTTGGAAAGCGTATGATGGATCAGTGCTACAGAAATTCGATGGGTGCCAGAGAGAACTGTGGCTATGGAACATGAATGGTGTGGGTTCCCTCCTTGCCAAAATACGACAAACCCAAGCCAAGATTGAGAGTTTTAGGGGATCAAACTACAATGATGTTGAATTAGAAATGCAGTGTCGTTTGACTACTGAACTTGATTCATTGCTAGCACAAGAGGAGTTGATATGGAACCAACGGTCTAAGGTCTCATAACTAAAATTTGGGGATCAAAATACCAAGTTTTTTCATGAGACGGCTAAACAAAGGGGAAGGCGAAACACAATACAAGGGCTGTTTGATCAGGTTCATAGATGGCAGACAACAAATGAGAAGATTGGATCTGTTTTTGAAGAATATTTCCAGAATCTATTTGCTACTTCTGGGTAGGGGGGAATATTTAGGATTTTAAGTGCGGTGCCACAAAGAGTGACTCAACGGCAGAATGAGGGCCTAGCCAGGGCTTTTAGTAGGAAGGAGGTTGAGACTGTACTTTTCAGTATGTTCCCAACTAAAGCGCCGGGAGTAGATGGAATACTGGCCGTTTTCTACCAAAATTATTGGGACACGATGGGGGAGGAAGTAGTTGGTTTTTGTTTGGGGGTGATGAATGAAGGGGGCAGTATGCAGAAGGTGAACCATACTCTTATTACTCTCATCCCTAAGGTGGATCGACCGTCCAAAGTCACTGAATATTGACCTATAAGCTTATGCAGAGTCACCTACAAAATAATTTTGAAGACGATTGTTAACCGGTTGAAATCCATAATGCCAGGTAATATCTTTGAGTTCCAAAGTGCTTTTGTTCCAGCTCAACTAATCATTGATAATATTTTAGCATCCTTTGGAAGTATACATGCTATTAGAAGACGGGAACTTCGGACCTGAAAAAAATGAAATTAAAGCTTGACATGTCCAAAGCTTATGATCGGGTTGAATGGACTTTCTTAGAGGCAACGATGAGGAAACTGGGGTTCCAGGACCGTTGGGTGAGTTTAATAATAAACTGTATTACTACTATTAAGTACTCTAACCATGTTAGGGGAAATCAGGGTTTGATCACTCCTCAGTGGGGACTACGACAGGGAGACCCTTTGTCACCTTACCTATTCCTTATTTGTGCTTAAGGGTTGTCAACCATGTTGACTCAAGCTCAGGAGAGGAAGTTAATTCATGGCATATCTGTTGCGTCAGGGGCTCCTTCTATCTTACACTTGTTTTTTACTGACGATAGCCTCTGGTTCTGCAATGCCCACCTTCCAGAGTGTCAAACTTTGTTGAATCTATTAAAAACATATGACAAGGCATCTGCGCAACTGATTAATTTTGAGAAAACAACGGCTACATTTAGTCCACATACCGATCCGATGATGACACATTTAATCTCCGACTTGATGGGAGTTGTAACGAATTGGACTTTAAAATTTAAGTAAATTCAAAAAATTAGCGGAGAAAGGTCGATGGTTGCCCTTGGATTTTAGAAGGGTTCGAGAGCCATCGAAATTTCCCTTTCTCTTTAAAACTACTTGGTTGGACCCACGCAAAATCGGTATAATGAAAACACATCGTGGTCCACATTTTGGTTTGAAAGTTCACCTCAAAAGAGTTTAAAATCATTTATTTTGACCTGGACACATAAAATATCAAATCCACTATTCCCGACATATCCACTAGCCACCAAGGTATCCCTTGGGGTGTGCTAGCCCTGTACTACGCGTAGACAGCCTCGCGACTAGGCGGAGCAAAACCCTCGACGCCAGAGTCTGAGAAACAGTAACCATCGAGACAGAAAACCAATGAAAACCAATTCTTTGAAAAATCACCAATTATATTGGAGATTCACCGGGTTCACCGGTGACAGCGGATCCTGGCCCCCCTCAAATTGCTATTTTTTATATTAGAGGTTCACCGGTTTCACCGCCAACAGCAGATCCTGGCCCCCGGATCCTAGCCCCCCTCAAATGGTTCAACTCAAAATCATGGACTCAATAATTACCACGTCAAAATGATATCAAAACCGAGTCCAAAAACCATGTCATTTCTCAAAACACACTTTCACTGAAATATTAGAAAACATGTGTCCAGCAATCATTTCTCAATTCCGGAAATTCAATGCAAAAATACATAACAGTATTTAAACAAAGATTCATTGATGCATGCATTACAGTTTATAAAACAAAAGTCCACTCACCACCTGTCCAAGCAAGCTCAATCCCGACTTATTTATCCCTCCGAGGTTCCCGGAGCAGTATCGCCTGTCAATAAAAACAATCAGGATTACCGGCTAGTAATAAGACTCGTATAAAACATTTCCATAAACCCCAGGATATCCACCTACGCTGCCGTAGAAAACATAGCAACTTCGGACGCCCAAAACTACCTCTAAACGACGTCCGATCAACCCGAAACCTACTCCAACAGATCCGGAACATCAAAAACTAGCTGCCATGTGCCACCGTGACCTCGGAATCGACCCCACACGCCACCACGCACCGACGGAAGACCGGACCACGCTGCCTACGCGCCATCACGTGCCAGTCACGCGTCTTCTACAATACCCACGTGCCTGCAACAATCCAACTCGGCCCAACTCGGCCTGACCCGGTCCATTCAACCTGACTGGTTCACTCAACCCGACCAATTCACTCAACCCGACCGATTCAACTCGAGCCGACTAGTTCAACTCGAACCGACCCAGTCTGACTCAACCCGACCCAGCCTGACTCGACCCAACCCAACCACCAGTAACTCGTCGGAGTCTAACAGGAGAAGAAGACCGAACCACCGCCGCCGTCGCCATCTGGGTCGCCGGAATCCTCCATTTCCGGTTTATCCAAGCTTTTTCCTAACTTCTTCAAAACTTAACCATTTTTCACAAATTTTACGTCTAAATCTATCTACTCGAACCCAGGAATCCAAATATGACCTCAAAACATCAAACTCATACCTGTGTTAGCCGGAGAATCGATCGGAAGGTTCGATTCTTCCTATCCTTGGCCCGATGCCTCCCGTAGTCCTCTCCTTCGATGATTTGTACGGTTGTGATCTTGGGAAGGAGTAGAATCCAATTAGTGGAATAGAAATGGAAGTTTAGGCCTTGAATCAAACTTGGAATTTCTGGGTTTTGGGTGTAAAAGTCGCACACGGGTTCGGGGTGGTCTGTGTGATTCAGAGAGAAAGATGAGAATGAGATGATGAAATGAACTGATGTAATAATGATTTGGGGTTAAAATATCTACTCCCAAGCCAAAATTACCAAAATGCCCTTGAACATCTTGACCCATAACTTTCATACACGAACTCCGTTTTCCGTGTACAGTTTGTCTACGAACTCGTGAGTTCGAGGCCTACGCAACGGTATCCAAAACACAGCCTAGAAAGTTCCAAAACAAAACTTGATTTTCACACCCTTAACCACCAAGGGTAAAATTGTCATTTTACAAAAATAATTTACGTAAATCCAATAATTAAAATTCCGGGTTGTTACAATCCACCCCCCTTAAGAAATTTCGTCCTCGAAATTCAACACTACCATTGGAACAAATGAGGATACTGCGCCCGCATTAGTTCCTCGGTTTCCCACGTGGCCTCCTCCACGTTATGATTCCTCCACAACACTTTAACTAGAGGAATAGTCTTTATGCGCAGTACCTTTTCATTCCAATCTAGAATTTGCACTGGTTGCTCCTCAAACGTCAAATCGTCCTTCATCTCAACTGGTTGCTCTTCCAACATATGAGACTCATTAAATAGATATTTCCGGAGCAAAGATACATGGAAGACATCATGAACTCTTGACAGTTCCGGGGGTAAAACAAGTATGTACGCCACAGGTCCTATCGTCTCCACAATCTCATATGGCCCAATGTAGCGAGGACTCAATTTTCCTCGTCTACCAAAATGTACTACTCCCTTCCAAGGAGATAATTTCAAGAACACCCAGTCACCTACCTCAAATTCAAGATCTCTGGTTCGGCAGTCTGCATAGCTCTTCTGGCGATCCTAGGCTGTCTTTAACCTTTCTCTGATAATTTTTATCTTTTCCTCAGTCGTATCCACCAACTCTGGTGTTAACAGTCTCCTTTCACCTACTTCATTCCAGCATAACGAAGTCCTGCTCTGCCTCCCATAAAGTGCCTCGAAAGGAGACATCCCAATACTCGACTGATAACTGTTATTGTAAGCAAATTCCATCAAAGCCAGGTGTGAATCTCAGTTCCCTTTAAATTGCAGTACACAAGCTCTCATCATATCCTCCAAAACCTGGATTGTCCTCTCAGACTGACCATCCGTCTAAGGATGAAAGATGTACTGAAATGCAATGTAGTGCCAAAAGCCTTCTGCAAACTCCGCCAAAACTTGGAGGTAAATCTACGATCTCTATCTGAAACAATTGACTCTGGAGTCCCATGCAGCCGTATGATCTCATCAACGAACAATTTGGCGTACCTACTCATCCGAAAATCTTCCCGCACTGGCAAGAAATGTGCCGACTTCGGGAGTCTGTCAACGATTACCCATATTCCATCATGTCACTTCTGTGTCCTTGGAAGTTTATACACAAAGTCCATTGTAATGTGATCCCACTTCCATTCCAGAATAGGTAATGGTTGAAGTGCCCCATAGGGTTTATGCCTCTCTGCTTTCACTTGCTGACATGTCAGGCATCTACTCACAAACTCAGCAATTTCCCTCTTTAGCTCCACCTCATTCGGTACGCACAACCGTCCATCCTTAACCAAGGCTCCATCATCCCTAATCGCATAATCCTGCCTGTTTCTAGCCTCCAACTCCATCCTGATAATGCACAATGTAGGATCCTGGAGTTGAGCCTCAATAATCCGATTAATCAGAACAGGCCTCACATGGAAACTAGCCAACAAAACCCCCTGGCTATCCATTTCCAGTACAATCCCCGCTTTACGAAACTCTACCAACAATGGTAGGTAGACTGTATGCAAATGGGCCAAAGAACCCATGAACTTCCTGCTCAAGGCATCTGCCACAACATTGGCTTTCCCTGGATGGTACTCTATAATACAATCATAATCTTTTATGTAAGGACCCTTCCCGAATTTTCCCTCGAAACCCGGAAAGAACCCTTATCCCATCTGACAGCTCTTTACTTCAAAATTTCAACACCAGAAATACCCTTTGTTCTGGAATAATTTTTTGTTAAATCTTACAGAGTTCCCGACAGAACCTCTGTACTTATTGACCACTGATACCTGTCAGACGCAGGATAGTATACTGGTCAAAACCAAAACCTCGGAATAGTGGTGGTCCAAATAGGAATACCCTATGTCACCAAACGTCAGTAGGTCAGACACTGCTGACTTCTCTACTGGAATACCACAAGACAACAGACTAGTCAAATACTTGTAAACCAACCATAATTCGTCCCTCTGGGTCACCGCCCACACCTACCCACTGACCCGGCTGACGAAGTATTTTCATAGGTTGATTAAGCCCATGACCATTGTCGTCTGTTTCATATTAGAGCCGGATATATCCTCGGCTATCATATCGTATCATCAGCCGGTATAACCTTCGGCTACCATAACATATCAGTCGGCATATCTCTCGACTATCCTGTCCCTAGCCACCAGGGTATCCCTTGGGGTGTGCTAGTCATGTGTCATATCATATCAGTCGGCATATATCTCGACTATCATATCATATCAGTCGGCATATCTCGACTATCATATCATATCAGTCGGCATATCTCGACTATCATATCATATCAGTCGGCATATCTCGACTATCATATCATATCAGTCGGCATACCTCGACTATCATATCATATCAGTCGGCATACCTCGACTATCATATCATATCAGTCGGCATATCTCGACTATCATATCATATCAGTCGGCATATCTCGACTATCATATCAGTCGGCATATCTCGACTATCATATCATATCAGTCGGCATATCTCGACTATCATATCAGTCGGCATATCTCGACTATCATATCATATCAGTCGGCATATCTCGACTATCATATCAGTCGGCATATCTCGACTATCATATCAGTCGGCATATCTCGACTATCATATCATATCAGTCGGCATACCTCGACTATCATATCATATCAGTCGGCATATCTCGACTATCATATCATATCAGTCGGCATATCTCGACTATCATATCAGTCGGCATATCTCGACTATCATATCATATCAGTCGGCATATCTCGACTATCATATCATATCAGTCGGCATATCTCGACTATCATATCAGTCGGCATATCTCGACTATCATATCATATCAGTCGGCATATCTCGACTATCATATCAGTCGGCATATCTCGACTATCATATCATATCAGTCGGCATATCTCGACTATCATATCAGTCTGCATATCTCGACTATCATATCATATCAGTCGGCATATCTCGACTATCATATCATATCAGTCGGCATATCTCGACTATCATATCATATCAGTCGTCATATCTCGACTATCATATCATATCAGTCGGCATATCTCGACTATCATATCATATCAGTCGGCATATCTCGACTATCATATCATATCAGTCGGCATATCTCGACTATCATATCAGTCGGCATATCTCGACTATCATATCATATCAGTCGGCATATCTCGACTATCATATCAGTCGGCATATCTCGACTATCATATCATATCAGTCGGCATATCTCGACTATCATATCATATCAGTCGGCATATCTCGACTATCATATCAGTCGGCATATCTCGACTATCATATCATATCAGTCGGCATATCTCGACTATCATATCAGTCGGCATATCTCGACTATCATATCATATCAGTCGGCATATCTCGACTATCATATCAGTCGGCATATCTCGACTATCATATCATATCAGTCGGCATATCTCGACTATCATATCATATCAGTCGGCATATCTCGACTATCATATCATATCAGTCGGCATATCTCGACTATCATATCATATCATATCATAATTCCAGGAATCATTGCAACAATACATAACAATATGTAAACAAAGATACATTGATGCATGCATTACAGTTTATAAACAATAGTCCACTAATATACATCAACCAACCCTTAATTCATAGACGCTCTAGCCCAAGCAACACATGTACAATAATGTCCCAACTACCTGGACTTCCCGAGCTCAAAACCCGCTAATACGGTCAACTATTACCGCTGGGATTGCCCAAAACACTCTCTAAACGACGTCTGATCAACCTCAAACCTGTACCAACAGATTCGGAACGTCGAAAACTAGTTCCCACGCGCCGCCGTGACCTCAGTCTCGGCCCCACGCGCCGCCACGCGCCGCCGGAAGGTCGGCTCACGCACCCACGCGCGTTCACGCGCCGGTCACGCGTTACTACAGTGTTCACGCGCCTGGACCGGTCCAACCCGGTCCGGCTCAACCTGACCCGGTCCAACTCGACCCGACCGGTTCACTCAACCCGACCGGTTCAACTCGACCCGACCGGTTCACTCAACCCGACCGGTTCAACTCGACCCGACCGGTCACCGGTGACTCGCCGGAGAAGACAACCGGACGCCGTCACCGTCGCCGGAGGCTGGCCGGAGAAGATGACCGGACCGCCACCTCCGCCGCCGTCTGGTTCGCCGGAATCCCCCATTTCCGGCCGAAACTACCAATTTTCTAACTTCTTCATTTCTTAACCGTTTTTCACGATCTATACATGGAAATTTATCTACTCTCCACCAGGAATCCAAATATGAGGTCAAAGTTCCGAGATCGTACCTGGTTTGGCCGGAAAACGGCCGAGAAGTTTCGGTTCACCTCCCCCCTCCGTCCGTCGCCTACGGCGGTGCTCCCGCTCCAATATCTACCCCAAAATGCTCGTGGGGTCCCGGGGATGATCCTCCCGACCTTGGTTTCACTCAACTCGGATCGAAATCCGTCCGATGAAGATCAAGCTTTTTGTGTTCACACGGGGGGGGTTTCGGGTAGGAGAGAGAGGGTCCATACTGACCAATCTGCCGAGGAGAGAGAAAATATCTATTATATAGTTCCAACTTCTCCAAAATTACCAAACTGCCCCTGAAGCTTCTAGACCCATAACGAACTCACCGGGTCTCCGTTTTCCGCGTGCCGCCTGTCTACGAACTCGTGAGTTCGAGACCTACGCAACGACTTTAGAAAATTTCCCAAAAGTCTTGCCAGTCAAAAAGTGACTCCCGAACCCGTCCAAAACTGAGGGTAAAATTGTCCAATCCTCAAAATAGTTTAATTTCTGGTCCGGGTCGTTACATTTTATCAGCTCAAGCCACCTTCTCTGCCTCAGATTCAGGTCCTTCTAAGTGAACAAGTATTTCAAACTTTGATGTCGGTAAAGATCCGACACTTCTCCCTGTATAAATAATGTCAGGACCCGTCCCGAATTTCCCCTCGAAACCCGGGAAGAACCCTGATCCCGTCTGACAACCTAAGGAAAGGTTCCCAAATACCCTTCAATCCTTAGCATATAATAATAACAATAAATAATTTCTCTTGTCAGACAAGGGATTTAAGCACTTAAAATTCCCGTAAGTAAATACCAACCAAATACAATAATATCAGAGCGTCTAAGTAGGATCAATGTACAAATTAGATATCCTACTCAAGTACAACTACACAGCGTAGCGGAAGTGCTAATGCCTCTGCCTCGAGATACTGTCCGCGTCAACTCTACGGCCTAAAGGGGGTTTAAACACAAAAGTTGTGAGTGGACAAAAATAATCGTTTATAAAACGTTTTCCAAGGAATATTACCTTTTTTCCCCTCCATTTATAAAACCATGCATGCATCACATAAACAATTCATGTTATAAAAACATCATCTTTAAATCACCGGCATTTTCATGTTCAAAATCATTTATTTCCACCTAGACACATAACATCTCAAATCCACTGTCATCGACACATCCACTAGCCACCAGGGTATCCCTTGGGGTGTGCTAGTACTGTATCACAACTCTCTGTACTATGCTATCACATCAGTCGGCCTATCTCTCGACTAGCATATCATATCATTTTATTGGATTAGTCGGCCTATCTCTCGACTAGCATATCATATCATTATATTGCATCAGTCGGCCTATCTCTCGACTAGCATATCATATCATTATATTGGATCAGTCGGCCTATCTCTCGACTAGCATATCATATCATTATATTGCATCAGTCGGCCTATCTCTCGACTAGCATATCATATCTTTATCTTGGAGGTTCATCGGGTTCATCGCTAATAACGGATCCTCATCCCGAGTCCTGGCCTCCCTCAAATCAATGTTTATCGTGGAGGTTCATCGGGTTCACCGCTAATAACGGATCCTCATCCCGAGTCCTGGCCTCCCTAAATTCAATGTTTATCTTGGAGGTTCATCGGGTTCACCGTTAATAACGGATCCTCATCCCGAGTCCTGGCCTCCCTAAATTCAATGTTTATCTTGGAGGTTCATCGGGTTCACCGCTAATAACGGATCCTCATCCCGAGTCCTGGCCTCCCTCAAATCAGACCAAAATCCGATAAACTCATACAACAGGGTCAAAACCCAAATCATTGACTCAACAATTTCCACGTCAAAACGTTATTATAATCGAGTCCAAAACCATGATATTTCTCAAATCATACTTTAACTGAAATAATGGAAAACATGTGTTTAGAAATCATTTCTAACATTCAGAAATTCAATGCCACAATACATAACCGTATTTAACAAAGATATTTTGATGCATGCAATTCAGTTTATAAAACAAAGTCCACTCACAAACCTGTTCAAGCTAGCTCAATCCCGTCTCGCTCGTTCCTCTGAGGTTCCCGGAACAATATCGCCTGTCAAAAACAACAATCGGGATTACCGGCTAGTAATAAGACTCGTATATAACAACTTCCTAAACCTCGGGAAGTCTACACATGCTGTTCCTAAAATCACAGCAACTTCGAACACTTAAAACGACCTCTAAACGATGTTCGATCAACCTGAAACCTGTACCAACAAATTCAGAACGTCGAAAACTGGTTACCACGCGCCGCCGTGACGTCAGCCTCGACCCCACGCGCCGCCACGCGCCGCCGGAAGGTCGGCACATGCGCCCACGCGCCCTCATGCGCCGGTCACGCGCCTGCTACAGTGTTCACGCGCCTGAACCGGTCCAACCCGGTTCGGCTCAACCTGACCCGGTCCAACTCGACCCGACCGGTTCACTCAACTCGACCGGTTCAACTCGACCCGACCGGTCACCTCGACCCGACCGGTCACCGGTGACTCGCCGGAGAAGAAGACCGGACGCCGTCACCGTCGCCGGAGGTTGGCCGGAGAAGATGACCGGACCGCCACCTCCGCCGCCGTCTGGTTCGCCGGAATCCGCCATATCCGACCGAAATTCCAAGCTTTACAACTTCCTCAAAACTCAACAGTTTTACACAAATTTTACGTCTAAATCTATCTACTCAAACCCAGGAATCCAAATATAACCTCAAAACATCAAACACGTACCTGTATAAGCCGGAAAATCAATCCAAAGATCTGAAACTTCCTTTACTCGGCTCGGCTTCCACCGTGGTCCTCTCCTTCGATGGTTGGTACGGTTGTGATCGTGGGAAAGAGTAGAATACGATTAGTTGATCCAAATGGGAAGTTAAAGCCTTGAATTCAACGTTGACTTTAGGTTTCTCTTTTGGTTTTTTCTTCGGTTTCGGGTTCAATGTATTGGGTGTGTTTGTGTTATGTTTGATACAGAGAGAATGTGTGAAATGATAAGGAGATGTAGCTGAAATGTAGATGAAATGAAGTGTACAATAATTGAGGTTAAAATATCTCCCCTCCATGGTAAATTACCAAAATGCCCTTGCACATCTAGACCCACAACTTCCGTATACGAACTCCGTTTCCTGCGTGCCGCCTGTCTACGAACTCGTGAGTTCGAGACCTACGCAACGGTACCCGAAACAACACCAAAAGTGTCTCGAAATAAAACTTGATTTCCAAGCCCTTTACCGATCAAGGGTAAAATCGTCATTTAATAAAAATAATTGCATAAAATCAATTATGAAAAGTCCGGGTTGTTATAAATAATGTGGCCAGATTTTCAATGCATGCACCACTACACCTAACTCCAAATCATGAGTGGGCTAATTCATCTCATATGGACCAATGTAGCGAGGACTTAGTTTTCCCCGTCTACCAAAACGTACCACTCCCTTCCATGGAGATAGTTTCAAGAACACCCAATCACCAACCTCAAACTCAAGGTCTCTGGTTCGATGGTCTGCATAGCTCTTCTGGCGATCCTGAGCTATCTTCAACCTTTCTCTGATGATTCTAATCTTTTCCTCAGTCAAATCCACCAACTCGGGTGTTAACAGTCTTCTTTCACCTATTTCACTCCAACACAAAGGTGTTCTGCACTGCCTCCCATACAGTGCCTCGAAAGGTTACATCCCGATACTCGACTGGTAACTGTTATTATATGCAAATTCCATCAGAGACAAGTGTGAATCCCAGTTCCCTTTAAACTGTAGTACACAAGCCCTCATCATATCCTCCAAAACCTGGATTGTTCTCTCAGACTGACCATCCGTCTGAGGAAGAAAGGCTGTACTGAAATGCAATGTGGTGCCAAAATCCTTCTGCAAACTCCGCCAAAACCTGGAGGTAAATCTGTAACGACCCGGACCAGAAATTAAACTATTTTGAGGATTGGACAATTTTACCCTCAGTTTTGGACGGGTTCGGGAGTCACTTTTTGACTGGCAAGACTTTTGGGAAATTTTCTAAAGTCGTTGCGTAGGTCTCGAACTCACGAGTTCGTAGACAGGCGGCACGCGGAAAACGGAGACCCGGTGAGTTCGTTACGGGTCTAGAAGCTTCAGGGGCAGTTTGGTAATTTTGGAGAAGTTGGAACTATATAATAGATATTTTCTCTCTCCTCGGCAGATTGGTCAGTATGGTCCCTCTCTCTCCTACCCGAAAAAACCCCCCCCCCCCCCCCCCCCCCCCGTGTGAACACAAAGCTTGATTTTCATCGGACGGATTTCGATCCGAGTTGAGTGAAACCAAGGTCGGGAGGATCATCCCCGGGACCCCACGAGCATTTTGGGGTAGATATTGGAGCAGGAGCACCGCCGTAGGCGACGGACGGAGGAGGGAGGTGAACCGAAACTTCTCGGCCGTTTTTTCGGCCAACCCAGGTACGATCTCGGAACTTTGACCTCATATTTGGATTCCTGGTGAAAAGTAGATAAATTTCCATGTATAGATCGTGAAAAACGGTTAAGAAATGAAGAAGTTAGGAAACTGGTAGTTTCGGCCGGAAATGGGGAATTCCGGCGAACCAGACGGCGGCGGAGGTGGCGGTCCGGTCATCTTCTCCGGCCAGCCTCCGGCGACGGTGACGGCGTCCGGTCGTCTTCTCCGGTGAGTCACCGGTGACCGGTCGAGTCGAGTTGAACCGGTCGGGTTGAGTGAACCGGTCGGGTCGAGTTAGACCGGGTCAGGTTGAGCCGGACCGGGTTGGATCGATCCAGGCGCGTGAACACCGTAGTAGCGCGTGACCGGCGCGTGAGCGCGCGTGGGTGCGTGAGCCGACCTTCCGGCGGTGCGTGGCGGCGCGTGGGGCCGAGACTGAGGTCACGGCGACGCGTGGGAACTAGTTTTCGACGTTCCGAATCTGTTGGTACAAGTTTGAGGTTGATCAGACGTCGTTTAGAGATTGTTTTGGGCAATCCCAGCGGTAATAGTTGACCGTATTAGCGGGTTTTGAGCTCGGGAAGTCCAGGTAGTTGGGACTATTGTTTATAAACTGTAATGCATGCATCAATGTATCTTTGTTTACATATTGTTATGTATTGTTGCAATGATTCCTGGAATTTAGATATGATATGATATGATACTCGAGATATGCCGACTGATATGATATGATAGTCGAGACATGCCGACTGATATGATATGATAGTCGAGATATGCCGACTGATATGATATGATAGTCGAGACATGCCGACTGATATGATATGATAGTCGAGATATGCCGACTGATATGATATGATAGTCGAGATATGCCGACTGATATGATATGATAGTCGAGATATGCCGACTGATATGATATGATAGTCGAGATATGCCGACTGATATGATATGATAGTCGAGATATGCCGACTGATATGATATGATAGTCGAGACATGCCGACTGATATGATATGATAGTCGAGATATGCCGACTGATATGATATGATAGTCGAGATATGCCGACTGATATGATATGATAGTCGAGATATGCCGACTGATATGATATGATAGTCGAGATATGCCGACTGATATGATATGATAGTCGAGATATGCCGACTGATATGATATGATAGTCGAGACATGCCGACTGATATGATATGATAGTCGAGATATGCCGACTGATATGATATGATAGTCGAGATATGCCGACTGATATGATATGATAGTCGAGATATGCCGACAGATATGATATGATAGTCGAGATATGCCGACTGATATGATATGATAGTCGAGATATGCCGACTGATATGATATGATAGTCGAGAGATGCCGACTGATATGATATGATAGTCGAAATATGCCGACTGATATGATATGATAGTCGAGATATGCCGACTGATATGATATGATAGTCGAGATATGCCGACTGATATGATATGATAGTCGAGACATGCCGACTGATATGATATGATAGTCGAGATATGCCGACTGATATGATATGATAGTCGAGACATGCCGACTGATATGATATGATAGTCGAGATATGCCGACTGATATGATATGATAGTCGAGACATGCCGACTGATATGATATGATAGTCGAGATATGCCGACTGATATGATATGATAGTCGAGACATGCCGACTGATATGATATGATAGTCGAGATATGCCGACTGATATGATATGATAGTCGAGATATGCCGACTGATATGATATGATAGTCGAGACATGCCGACTGATATGATATGATAGTCGAGATATGCCGACTGTTATGATATGATAGTCGAGATATGCCGACTGATATGATATGATAGTCGAGATATGCCGACTGATATGATATGATAGTCGAGATATGCCGACTGATATGATATGATAGTCGAGATATGCCGACTGATATGATATGATAGTCGAGACATGCCGACTGATATGATATGATAGTCGAGATATGCCGACTGATATGATATGATAGTCGAGATATGCCGACTGATATGATATGATAGTCGAGATATGCCGACTGATATGATATGATAGTCGAGACATGCCGACTGATATGATATGATAGTCGAGACATGCCGACTGATATGATATGATAGTCGAGATATGCTGACTGATATGATATGATAGTCGAGACATGCCGACTGATATGATATGATAGTCGAGATATGCCGACTGATATGATATGATAGTCGAGACATGCCGACTGATATGATATGATAGTCGAGATATGCCGACTGATATGATATGATAGTCGAGATATGCCGACTGATATGATATGATAGTCGAGAGATGCCGACTGATATGATATGATAGTCGAGATATGCCGACTGATATGATATGATAGTCGAGACATGCCGACTGATATGATATGATAGTCGAGATATGCCGACTGATATGATATGATAGTCGAGACATGCCGACTGATATGATATGATAGTCGAGATATGCCGACTGATATGATATGATAGTCGAGACATGCCGACTGATATGATATGATAGTCGAGATATGCCGACTGATATGATATAATAGTCGAGATATGCCGACTGATATGATATGATAGTCGAGATATGCCGACTGATATGATATGATAGTCGAGATATGCCGACTGATATGATATGATAGTCGAGACATGCCGACTGATATGATATGATAGTCGAGATATGCCGACTGATATGATACGATAGTCGAGATATGCCGACTGATATGATATGATAGTCGAGACATGCCGACTGATATGATATGATAGTCGAGATATGCCGACTGTTATGATATGATAGTCAAGATATGCCGACTGATATGATATGATAGTCGAGATATGCGGACTGATATGATATGATAGTCGAGATATGCCGACTGATATGATATGATAGTCGAGATATGCCGACTGATATGATATGATAGTCGAGACATGCCGACTGATATGATATCATAGTCGAGATATGCCGACTGATATGATATGATAGTCGAGATATGCCGACTGATATGATATGATAGTCGAGATATGCCGACTGATATGATATGATAGTCGAGATATGCCGACTGATATGATATGATAGTCGAGACATGCCGACTGATATGATATGATAGTCGAGATATGCCGACTGATATGATATGATAGTCGAGACATGCCGACTGATATGATATGATAGTCGAGATATGCCGACTGATATGATATGATAGTCGAGACATGCCGACTATGATAGTCGAGACATGCCGACTGATATGATATGATAGTCGAGATATGCCGACTGATATGTTATGATAGTCGAGATATGCCAACTGATATGATATGATAGTCGAGATATGCCGACTGATATGATATGATAGTCGAGATATGCCGACTGATATGATATGATAGTCGAGACATGCCGACTGATATGATATGATAGTCGAGATATGCCGACTGATATGATATGATAGTCGAGATATGCCGACTGATATGATATGATAGTCGAGACATGCCGACTGATATGATATGATAGTCGAGATATGCCGACTGTTATGATATGATAGTCGAGATATGCCGACTTATATGATATGATAGTCGAGATATGCCGACTGATATGATATGATAGTCGAGATATGCCGACTGATATGATATGATAGTCGAGATATGCCGACTGATATGATATGATAGTCGAGATATGCCGACTGATATGATATGATAGTCGAGATATGCCGACTGATATGATATCATAGTCGAGATATGCCGACTGATATGATATGATAGTCGAGACATGCCGACTGATATGATATGATAGTCGAGATATGCCGACTGATATGATATGATAGTCGAGACATGCCGACTAATATGATATGATAGTCGAGATATGCCGACTGATATGATATGATAGTCGAGACATGCCGACTGATATGATATGATAGTCGAGATATGCCGACTGATATGATATGATAGTCGAGATATGCCGACTGATATGATATGATAGTCGAGAGATGCCGACTGATATGATATGATAGTCGAGATATACCGACTGATATGATATGATAGTCGAGACATGCCGACTGATATGATATGATAGTCGAGATATGCCGACTGATATGATATGATAGTCGAGACATGCCGACTGATATGATATGATAGTCGAGATATGCCGACTGATATGATATGGTAGTCGAGACATGCCGACTGATATGATATGATAGTCGATTTATGCCGACTGATATGATATGATAGTCGAGATATGCCGACTGATATGATATGATAGTCGAGATATGCCGACTGATATGATATGATAGTCGAGATATGCCGACTGATATGATATGATAGTCGAGACATGCCGACTGATATGATATGATAGTCGAGACATGCCGACTGATATGATATGATAGTCGAGATATGCCGACTGTTATGATATGATAGTCGAGATATGCCGACTTATATGATATGATAGTCGAGATATGCCGACTGATATGATATGATAGTCGAGATATGCCGACTGATATGATATGATAGTCGAGATATGCCGACTGATATGATATGATAGTCGAGAGATGCCGACTGATATGATATGATAGTCGAGATATGCCGACTGATATGATATGATAGTCGAGATATGCCAACTGATATGATATGATAGTCGAGATATGCCGACTGATATGATATGATAGTCGAGATATGCCGACTGATATGATATGATAGTCGAGACATGCCGACTGATATGATATGATAGTCGAGATATGCCGACTGATATGATATGATAGTCGAGATATGCCGACTGATATGATATGATAGTCGAGACATGCCGACTGATATGATATGATAGTCGAGATATGCCGACTGTTATGATATGATAGTCGAGATATGCCGACTTATATGATATGATAGTCGAGATATGCCGACTGATATGATATGATAGTCGAGATATGCCGACTGATATGATATGATAGTCGAGATATGCCGACTGATATGATATGATAGTCGAGACATGCCGACTGATATGATATGATAGTCGAGATATGCCGACTGATATGATATGATAGTCGAGATATGCCGACTGATATGATATGATAGTCGAGATATGCCGACTGATATGATATGATAGTCGAGATATGCCGACTGATATGATATGATAGTCGAGACATGCCGACTGATATGATATGATAGTCGAGATATGCCGACTGATATGATATGATAGTCGAGACATGCCGACTGATATGATATGATAGTCGAGATATGCCGACTGATATGATATGATAGTCGAGACATGCCGACTGATATGATATGATAGTCGAGATATGCCGACTGATATGATATGATAGTCGAGATATGCCGACTGATATGATATGATAGTCGAGACATGCCGACTGATATGATATGATAGTCGAGATATGCCGACTGATATGATATGATAGTCGAGACATGCCGACTGATATGATATGATAGTCGAGATATGCCGACTGATATGATATGATAGTCGAGACATGCCGACTGATATGATATGATAGTCGAGATATGCCGACTGATATGATATGATAGTCGAGACATGCCGACTGATTTGATATGATAGTCGAGATATGCCGACTGATATGATATGATAGTCGAGATATGCCGACTGATATGATATGATAGTCGAGAGATGCCGACTGATATGATATGATAGTCGAGACATGCCGACTGATATGATATGATAGTCGAGATATGCCGACTGATATGATATGATAGTCGAGATATGCCGACTGATATGATATGATAGTCGAGATATGCCGACTGATATGATATGATAGTCGAGACATGCCGACTGATATGATATGATAGTCGAGATATGCCGACTGATATGATATGATAGTCGAGACATGCCGACTGATATGATATGATAGTCGAGATATGCCGACTGATATGATATGATAGTCGAGACATGCCGACTGATATGATATGATAGTCGAGATATGCCGACTGATATGATATGATAGTCGAGATATGCCGACTGATATGATATGATAGTCGAGAGATGCCGACTGATATGATATGATAGTCGAGATATGCCGACTGATATGATATGATAGTCGAGACATGCCGACTGATATGATATGATAGTCGAGATATGCCGACTGATATGATATGATAGTCGAGACATGCCGACTGATATGATATGATAGTCGAGATATGCCGACTGATATGATATGATAGTCGAGACATGCCGACTGATATGATATGATAGTCGATTTATGCCGACTGATATGATATGATAGTCGAGATATGCCGACTGATATGATATGATAGTCGAGATATGCCGACTGATATGATATGATAGTCGAGATATGCCGACTGATATGATATGATAGTCGAGACATGCCGACTGATATGTTATGATAGTCGAGAGATGCCGACTGATATGATATGATAGTCGAGATATATGCCGACTGATATGATATGATACATGACTAGCACACCCCAAGGGATACCCTGGTGGCTAGGAATATGATAGTCGAGAGATGCCGACTGATTTGTTATGATAGTCGAGAGATGCCGACTGATATGATATGATAGTCGAGATCTATGCCGACTGATATGATATGATACATGACTAGTACACCCCAAGGGATACCCTGGTGGCTAGGGACAGGATAGTCGAGAGATATGCCGACTGATATGTTATGGTAGCCGAAGGTTATACCGGCTGATGATACGATATGATAGCCGAGGATATATCCGGCTTTAATATGAAACAGACGACAATGGTCATGGGCTTGATCAACCTATGAAAATACTTTATCAGCCGGGTCAGTGGGTAGGTGTGGGCGGTGAGCCAGATGGACGAATTATGGTTGGTTCACAAGTATTTGACTAGTCTGTTGTCTTGTGGTATTCCAATAGAGATGTCAGCAGTGTCTGACCTACTAACGTTTGATGACATAGGGTATTCCTATTTGGACCACCACTATTCCGAGGTTTTGGTTTTGACCAGTATACTATCCTGCGTCTGACAGGTATGAGTGGTCAGTAAGTACAGAGGTTCTGTCGGGAACTCTGTAAGGTTTAATAAAAATTATTCCAGAACAAAGGGTATTTCTGGTGTTTAAATTTTGAAGTAAAGAGCTGTCAGATGGGATAAGGGTTCTTTCCGGGTTTCGAGGGAAAATTCGGGAAGGGTCCTTACAAGTGGTATCAGAGCTCTAGGTTAACTTCCTGCAGACTGCACACTTGTGTGGAAATTATTTATGGATTTCGGTTAACAAGATGCCTCCGAGACGTGAGTTTCGTCAACGGTCGTGGAATGGTGGAGATAACCATGAACCTACAGTGGAGCCTGATTTGAGGCAGACACTGGAACAGCTGGGTCAGACTTTAGCTTCTGTACTCCAGGATAAAACTTCTCATGAAGTCTCTGATGTCGAGAGAGCCCAGAGACTAGGGGCGACGATATTCATGGGTGACTCTAGCCCAGATGAGGCTGAGGAGTGGATTACTCGCATGGAGCGGGTGTTCTTGATTATGAGGTGTCCTCTAGAAGAGAGAGTTCTACTGGCCACATTTTTACTAGGTGGTTCTGCTTACCACTGGTGGCACTCATTGGAGGTGTCAGGTTGGAATGTCCATACGCTTACTTGGCAGACTTTTCGGGTACGCTTCTTGGAGCAGTTTTACCCTCGCTCACACCGGAACATTAAGGAGGCCGAGTTCTTGCATTTACAGCAAGGAGACATGACGGTGGCCCAGTATGAACAAAGATTCATAGCGCTGAGTCGCTTTGCACCGACGTTGGTAGCGACCGAGTCAGACAAGTGCCACAGATTTGAGAGTGGATTGCGGAGTGAAATTCGGTCAGCAGTTACGTCTATGGACCACACTTCGTTAAGGACTTTGGCTGATGCTGCAGCTCGAGTAGAGTTGAGTTTGGGTTTCCCAATGCCACAGCAGTACAGTGTGTACAGGAGACTCGAGTAGCACCGGAGGTGGTCACGGATAGAGAATTGTCTCCAATTGGTTGGGACATGGGTATTAGTACTCCTACCGGAGATATGTTAGTGGCGAACCTAGTGATTCGCAGTTGTCCGGTGATGGTTGAAGGCCATGGTTTGAAGGTAGATTTAGTCCCCTTAGATATCTTTGAGTTTGATGTGATTCTGGGGATGGATTGGTTGTCCATGCACCATGCCTCCATAGACTGTTACGATAAGACAGTAGTTTTTCGGAGTCCAGGATTCCCTGAACTTACATTTCGGGGAGATCGTAGGGTATTACCCTATGGAGTGATATCAGCGTTAACAGCTGAAAGATTGTTGAGAAAAGGTTGTGAGGGTTACTTGGCTCATGTGATAGATGCTCGGAATACTTCGATGAGAGTGGAGGATATTCCTGTGGTGAGTGAATTCTCTTATGTGTTTCCAGATGATCTTCCAGGATTACCACCACACCGTGAGATTGAGTCCACAATCGAGCTTTTGCCAGGTACTCAACCTATCTCACAGGAACCGTACAGGATGGCACCGGCAGAATTGCGAGAGTTAAAGACTCAATTGCAGGACTTGGTGAATATGGGATTTATTCGCCCAAGTGTTTCACCATGGGGTGCGCCGGTATTAATTGTGAGGAAAAAAAAGGATGGTGGTCTGATGTTGTGCATCGACTACCGGCAGTTAACTAAAGTGACGGTGCAAATTCTGTATTTGAAGGAAAAGGTACTTCGCATAAAGACTTTTCCTCTAGTTAAAGTATTGTGGAGGAATTATAACGTGGAGCAGGCCACGTGGGAAATCGCGGAACTAATGCGGGCACAATATCCTCATTGGTTCATGGTTAGGAATGAATTTCGGGGACGAAATTTCTTAAGGAGGGTAGATTGTAACGACCCGGACCAGAAATTAAACTATTTTGAGGATTGGACAATTTTACCCTCAGTTTTGGACGGGTTCGGGAGTCACTTTTTGACTGGCAAGACTTTTGGAAAATTTTCTAAAGTCGTTGCGTAGGTCTCGAACTCACGAGTTCGTAGACAGGCGGCACGCGGAAAACGGAGACCCGATGAGTTCGTTACGGGTCTAGAAGCTTCAGGGGCAGTTTGGTAATTTTGGAGAACTTGGAACTATATAATAGATATTTTCTCTCTCCTCGGCAGATTGGTCAGTATGGTCCCTCACTCTCCTACCCGAAACCCCCCCCCCCCCCCCCCGTGTGAACACAAAGCTTGATTTTCATCGGACGGATTTCGATCCGAGTTGAGTGAAACCAAGGTCGGGAGGATCATCCCCGGGACCCCACGAGCATTTTGGGGTAGATATTGGAGCAGGAGCACCGCCGTAGGCTACGGACGGAGGAGGGAGGTGAACCGAAACTTCTCGGCCGTTTTCCGGCCAAACCAGGTACGATCTCGGAACTTTGACCTCATATTTGGATTCCTGGTGAAAAGTAGATAAATTTCCATGTATAGATCGTGAAAAACGGTTAAGAAATGAAGAAGTTAGAAAACAGGTAGTTTCGGCCGGAAATGGGGGATTTCGGCGAACTAGACGGCGGCGGAGGTGGCGGTCAGGTCATCTTCTCCGGCCAGCCTCCGGCGACGGTGACGGCGTCCGGTCGCCTTCTCCGGCGAGTCACCGGTGACCGGTCAAGTCGAGTTGAACCGGTCGGGTTGAGTGAACCGGTCGGGTCGAGTTGGACCGGGTCAGGTTGAGCCGGACCGGGTTGGACCGATCCAGGCGCGTGAACACTGTAGTAGCGCGTGACCGGCGCGTGAGCGCGCGTGGGTGCGTGAGCCGACCTTCCGGCGGCGCGTGGCGGCGCGTGGGGCCGAGAGTGAGGTCACGGCGGCGCGTGGGAACTAGTTTTCGACGTTCCGAATCTGTTGGTACAGGTTTGAGGTTGATCAGACGTCGTTTAGAGATTGTTTTGGGCAATCCCAGCAGTAATAGTTGACCGTATTAGCGGGTTTTGAGCTCGGGAAGTCCAGGTAGTTGGGATATTATTGTACATGTGTTGCTTGGGCTAGAGCGTCTATGAATTAAGGGTTGGTTGATGTATATTAGTGGACTATTGTTTATAAACTGTAATGCATGCATCAATGTATCTTTGTTTACATATTGTTATGTATTGTTGCAATGATTCCTGGAATTTAGATATGATATGATATGATAGTCGAGATATGCCGACTGATATGATATGATAGTCGAGACATGCCGACTGATATAATATGATAGTCGAGATATGCCGACTGATATGATATGATAGTCGAGACATGCCGACTGATATGATATGATAGTCGAGATATGCCGACTGATATGAAATGATAGTCGAGATATGCCGACTGATATGATATGATAGTCGAGATATGCCGACTGATATGATATGATAGTCGAGATATGCCGACTGATATGATATGATAGTCCACACATGCCGACTGATATGATATGATAGTCGACACATGCCGACTGATATGATATGATAGTCGAGATATGCCGACTGATATGATATGATAGTCGAGATATGCCGACTGATATGATATGATAGTCGAGACATGCCGACTGATATGATATGATAGTCGAGACATGCCGACTGATATGATATGATAGTCGAGACATGCCGACTGATATGATATGATAGTCGAGACATGCCGACTGATATGATATGATAGTCGAGATATGCCGACTGATATGATATGATAGTCGAGATATGCCGACTGATATGATATGATAGTCGAGATATGCCGACTGATATGATATGATAGTCGAGATATGCCGACTGATATGATATGATAGTCGAGACATGCCGACTGATATGATATGATAGTCGAGATATGCCGACTGATATGATATGATAGTCGAGATATCCCGACTGACATGATATGATAGTCGAGATATGCCGACTGATATGATATGATAGTCGAGATATGCCGACTGATATGATATGATAGTCGAGACATGCCGACTGATATCATATGATAGTCGAGATATGCCGACTGATATGATATGATAGTCGAGACATGCCGACTGATATGATATGATAGTCGAGATATGCCGACTGATATGATATGATAGTCGAGACATGCCGACTGATATGATATGATAGTCGAGATATGCCGACTGATATGATATGATAGTCGAGATATGCCGACTGATATGATATGATAGTCGAGACATGCCGACTGATATGATATGATAGTCGAGATATGCCGACTGATATGATATGATAGTCGAGATATGCCGACTGATATGATATGATAGTCGAGACATGCCGACTGATATGATATGATAGTCGAGATATGCCGACTGATATGATATGATAGTCGAGATATGCCGACTGATATGATATGATAGTCGAGATATGCCGACTGATATGATATGATAGTCGAGATATGCCGACTGATATGATATGATAGTCGAGACATGCCGACTGATATGATATGATAGTCGAGACATGCCGACTGATATGATATGATAGTCGAGATATGCCGACTGATATGATATGATAGTCGAGATATGCCGACTGATATGATATGATAGTCGAGATATGCCGACTGATATGATATGATAGTCGAGACATACCGACTGATATGATATTATAGTCGAGATATGCCGACTGATATGATATGATAGTCGAGACATGCCGACTGATATGATATGATAGTCGAGATATGCCGACTGATATGATATGATAGTCGAGACATGCCGACTGATATGATATGATAGTCGAGATATGCCGACTGATATGATATGATAGTCGAGATATGCCGACTGATATGATATGATAGTCGAGATATGCCGACTGATATGATATGATAGTCGAGATATGCCGACTGATATGATATGATAGTCGAGATATGCCGACTGATATGATATGATAGTCGAGACATGCCGACTGATATGATATGATAGTCGAGATATGCCGACTGATATGATATGATAGTCGAGACATACCGACTGATATGATATGATAGTCGAGATATGCCGACTGATATGATATGATAGTCGAGATATCCCGACTGACATGATATGATAGTCAAGATATGCCGACTGATATGATAGTATAGTCGAGATATGCCGACTGATATGATATGATAGTCGAGACATGCCGACTGATTTGATATGATAGTCGAGACATGCCGACTGATATGATATGATAGTCGAGATATGCCGACTGATATGATATGATAGTCGAGACATGCCGACTGATATGATATGATAGTCGAGATATGCCGACTGATATGATATGATAGTCGAGATACGCCGACTGATATGATATGATAGTCGAGACATGCCGACTGATATGATATGATAGTCGAGATATGCCGACTGATATGATATGATAGTCGAGATATGCCGACTGATATGATATGATAGTCGAGACATGCCGACTGATATGATATGATAGTCGAGATATGCCGACTGATATGATATGATAGTTGAGATATGCCGACTGATATGATATGATAGTCGAGATATGCCGACTGATATGATATGATAGTCGAGATATGCCGACTGATATGATATGATAGTCGAGATATGCCGACTGATATGATATGATAGTCGAGACATGCCGACTGATATGATATGATAGTCGAGATATGCCGACTGATATGATATGATAGTCGAGATATGCCGACTGATATGATATGATAGTCGAGATATGCCGACTGATATGATTTGATAGTCGAGATATGCCGACTGATATGATATGATAGTCGAGACATGCCGACTGATATGATATTATAGTCGAGATATGCCGACTGATATGATATGATAGTCGAGACATGCCGACTGATATGATATGATAGTCGAGATATGCCGACTGATATGATATGATAGTCGAGACATGCCGACTGATATGATATGATAGTCGAGATATGCCGACTGATATGATATGATAGTCGAGATATACCGACTGATATGATATGATAGTCGAGATATGCCGACTGATATGATATGATAGTCGATATATGCCGACTGATATGATATGATAGTCGAGACATGCCGACTGATATGATATGATAGTCGAGATATGCCGACTGATATGATATGATAGTCGAGACATGCCGACTGATATGATATGATAGTCGAGATATGCCGACTGATATGATATGATAGTCGAGATATGCCGACTGATATGATATGATAGTCGAGACATGCCGACTGATATGTTATGATAGTCGAGAGATGCCGACTGATATGATATGATAATCGAGATATATGCCGACTGATATGATATGATACATGACTAGCACACCCCAAGGGATACCTTGGTGGCTAGGAATATGATAGTCGAGAGATGCCGACTGATATGTTATGATAGTCGAGAGATGCCGACTGATATGATATGATAGTCGAGATCTATGCCGACTGATATGATATGATACATGACTAGTACACCCCAAGGGATACCCTGGTGGCTAGGGACAGGATAGTCGAGAGATATGCCGACTGATATGTTATGGTAGCCGAAGGTTATACCGGCTGATGATACGATATGATAGCCGAGGATATATCCGGCTTTAATATGAAACAGACGACAATGGTCATGGGCTTGATCAACCTATGAAAATACTTCGTCAGCCGGGTCAGTGGGTAGGTGTGGGCGGTGACCCAGAGGGACGAATTATGGTTGGTTCACAAGTATTTGACTAGTCTGTTGTCTTGTGGTATTCCAGTAGAGATGTCAGCAGTGTCTGACCTACTAATGTTTGATGACATAGGGTATTCCTATTTGGACCACCACTATTCCGAGGTTTTGGTTTTGACCAGTATACTATCCTGCGTCTGACAGGTATGAGTGGTCAGTAAGTACAGAGGTTCTGTCGGGAACTCTGTAAGGTTAAATAAAAATTATTCCAGAACAAAGGGTATTTCTGGTGTTTAAATTTTGAAGTAAAGAGCTGTCAGATGGGATAAGGGTTCTTTCCGGGTTTCGAGGGAAAATTCGGGAAGGGTCCTTACAAAATCTAGGATCTCTGTCCGAAACAATAGACTCTGGAGTCCCATGCAGCCGTATGATCTCATCCACGAACAATTTGGCATACCGACTCATCCGAAAATCTTCTCGCACTGGCAAGAAATGTGCAGACTTCGTAAGTCTATCCACAATTACCCATATCCCATCATGTCCTTTCCGCGTCCTTGGAAGTTTATACACAAAGTCCATCGTAATGTGATCCCACTTCCATTCCGGAATAGGTAATGGTTGCAGTGTCCCATCGGGTTTCTGCCTCTCCGCTTTCACTTGCTGACATGTCAAACATCTACTCACAAACTCAGCAATTTCTCTTTTCATCCCAGTCCACCAATAGTGTTTTCTTAGGGTATGATACATCTTGGTACCTCCTGGATGCATAGCGTAAGCCGAACTATGAGCCTCATTAAGAATTTCCCTCTTTAGCTCCAGCTCATTCAGTACGCACAACCGTCCATCCTTAACCAATGCTCCATCATCCCTAACCGCATAGTCCTGCCTGTTTCCAGCCTCTAACTCCATCCTGATAATGCACAATGTAGGATCCTGGAGTTGAGCCTCAATAATCCGATCAATCAGAACAGGCCTCACATGGAAACTAGCCAACAAAGCCCCCTGGCTATCCATGTCCAGTACAATCCCTGCTCTACGGAACTCTACCAATAACGGTAAGTAGACTGTATGCAAATGGGCCAAAGAACCCATAGATTTCCTACTCAAGGCATCTGCCACAACATTGGCTTTTCCTGGGTGGTACTCAATAGTACAATCATAATCCTTTATCAGCTCAAGCCACCTTCTCTGCCTCAAATTCAGGTCTTTCTGGGTGAACAAGTACTTTAAACTCTGATGGTCGGTGAAGATCCGACACGTCTCCCCATACAAATAATGTCTCCATATTTTCAGTGCATGCACCACTGCAGCCAACTCCAAATCATGTGTGGGGTAATTCCTCTCATGGGTTTTAAGTTGTCTGGAAGCATACGCTATCACTTTCCCATGCTGCATCAGCACACAGCCAATACCCCGCAATGATGCATCACTATATACCTCAAAACCCCCGTTACCATCTGGAAGGGTTAATACTGGAGCAGAAGTCAATCTTCTCTTTAGCTCCTGGAAGCTCTGCTCACAATCAGCATCCCAGTCAAACTTGACTCCTTTCTTAGTCAACCGAGTCAATGGACCTGCTATCGTAGAAAATCCTTCTACGAACCGCCGATAATATCCTGCCAAACCCAGAAAACTCCTCATCTCTGTCACTGTCCTTGGTTGCTCCCAGTTTGCCACTGCCTCCACTTTTTGGAGATCTACGCTGATACCGTCAGCCGAAATCACATGACCCAAGAATCCAACTTCGGTCAACCAAAACTGGCATTTACTGAACTTGGCAAACAAATGCTTTTTCCTAAGCATATTCAGCACCAACCTCAAGTGCTTCTCATGTGCCTTGGCACTCCTTGAATACACCAAGATATCGTCGATGAACACAATTACAAATTGATCCAAATACTTTTGGAACACTCTGTTCATCAAATTCATAAACGCTGCCGGGGCATTAGTCAACCCGAAAGGCATCACCAGGAACTCATAATGACCATACCGAGTCCTGAAAGCTGTTTTCTGAACATCCTCTTCCCGGATTCTCAACTGATGGTACCCGGATCGAAGGTCAATTTTTGAAAAATACTTTGCCCCTTTCAGTTGATCAAATAAATCGTCAATCCTTGGCAAAGGATACTTATTTCGCACCGTCACTTTATTTAACTGCCGGTAGTCGATACACAATCTCAGACCACCATCCTTTTTCCTCACAAATAGTACCGGTGCACCCCATGGTGAAACACTTGGGCGAATAAATCCCATATTCACCAAGTCCTGCAATTGAGTCTTTAACTCTCGTAATTCTGCCGGTGCCATCCTGTACGGTGCCTGTGAGATAGGTTGAGTACCTGGCAAAAGCTCGATTGTGAACTCAATCTCACGGTGTGGTGGTAATCCTGGAAGATCATCTGGAAACACATCAGAGAACTCACTCACCACAGGAATATCCTCCACTCTCATCGAAGTATTCCGAGCATCTATCACATGAGCCAAGTAACCCTCACAACCTTTTCTCAACAATCTCTCAGCTGTTAACGCTGATATCACTCCATAGGGTAATACCCTACGGTCTCCCCGAAATGTAAGTTCAGGGAATCCTGGACTCCGAAAAACTACTGTCTTATTATAACAGTCTATGGAGGCATGGTGCATGGACAACCAATCCATCCCCAGAATCACATCAAACTCAAAGATATCTAAGGGGATTAAATCTACCTCCAAACCATGGCCTTCAACCATCACCGGACAACTGCGAATCACTAGGTTCGCCACTAACATATCTCCGGTAGGAGTACTAATACCCATGTCCCAACCAATTGGAGATAATTCTCTATCCGCAAACAATGCAAAACCCCGAGAAATAAAAGAATGAGTTGCTCCCGGATCTAATAAAACACAAGCATTGCGGTTAAAAATAGATAACGTACCCGTGACCACATCCGGTGCTACTCGAGCTTCTTGTTGCGTCATGGCAAAAACTCGAGCTGGTGTACCTGAAGATCGACCACGATCCCCATACCTGCCTCTAGCACTGCTGGTCCCACTAGCTCTACCAGCCCCACCGAAATAGGTCTGCCTCTCAGCTGCAGTATCATACATCTGTCCTGCACTCGGGCTAGGATCAGTCGCACCACGACTAAAGGAACTACTGCCCGGACGTCGTTGTGGACAGAATCTCTTAATGTGACCAGTCTCCCCACAGAAATAACAAATGGAATCACTGAAGCCACTAGATCTGCCACCCTGTCTCCTGTTGAACTGCACTGAGGCACCCCGAGACTGTGCAAAAGATTGTCGTGTCTGACCAGCCCCGCCACTGCCTGTACTAGATCTCCCAGAAGATCCAGAACTATGACTGCCTCTTTTTGATGGTCCCTGACTAGAGGATCCGGCAGTCCAGTGATCTCGACATCTCCTGTACCCACTGTACTGTTGTGGCATTGGGAAACCCAAACTCAACTCTACTCGAGCTGCAGCATCAGCCAAAGTCCCCAACGAAGTGTGGTCCATAGACGTAACTGCTGACCGAATCTCACTCCGCAGTCCACTCTCAAATCTGTGGCACTTGTCTGACTCGGTCGCTACCAACGTCGGTGCAAATCGACTCAGCGCTATGAATCTCTGTTCATACTGGGCCACCGTCATGTTTCCTTGCTGTAAATGCAGGAACTCGGCCTCCTTAACGTTCCGGTGTGAGCGAGGGTAAAACTGCTCCAATAAGCGTTCCCGGAAAGTCTGCCAAGTAAGCGTATGGACATTCCAACCTGACACCTCCAATGAGTGCCACCAGTGGTAAGCAGAACCACCTAGTAAAAATGTGGACAGTAGAACTCTCTCCTCTAGAGGACACCTCATAATCAAGAACACCCGCTCCATGCGAGAAATCCACTCCTCAGCCTCATCTGGGCTAGAGTCACCCATGAATATCGTCGCCCCCAGTCTCTGGGCTCTCTCAATATCAGAGACTTCATGAGAAGCTCTATCCTGGAGTACAGAAGCTAAAGTCTGACCCAGCTGTTCCAGTGTCTGCCTCAAATCAGGCTCCACTGCAGGTTCATGGTCATCTCCACCATTCCCTGACCGTTGACGGAACTCTCGTCTCGGAGGCATTATACGCTGAAAAGAAGTTGTAAACCATTAATACCAAAATTTCACCTGTACACTAGATGTACGGTCTACAGGAATTTAACCTAGTGCTCTGATACCAATTGTCAGGACCCGTCCCGAATTTCCCCTCGAAACCCGGGAAGAACCCTGATCCCGTCTGACAACCTAAGGAAAGGTTCCCAAATACCCTTCAATCCTTAGCATATAATAATAACAATAAATAATTTCTCTTGTCAGACAAGGGATTTAAGCACTTAAAATTCCCGTAAGTAAATACCAACCAAATACAATAATATCAGAGCGTCTAAGTAGGATCAATGTACAAATTAGATATCCTACTCAAGTACAACTACACAGCGTAGCGGAAGTGCTAATGCCTCTGCCTCGAGATACTGTCCGCGTCAACTCTACGACCTAAAGGGGGTTTAAACACAAAAGTTGTGAGTGGACAAAAATAATCGTTTATAAAACGTTTTCCAAGGAATATTACCTTTTTTCCCCTCCATTTATAAAACCATGCATGCATCACATAAACAATTCATGTTATAAAAACATCATCTTTAAATCACCGGCATTTTCATGTTCAAAATCATTTATTTCCACCTAGACACATAACATCTCAAATCCACTGTCATCGACACATCCACTAGCCACCAGGGTATCCCTTGGGGTGTGCTAGTACTGTATCACAACTCTCTGTACTATGCTATCACATCAGTCGGCCTATCTCTCGACTAGCATATCATATCATTTTATTGGATTAGTCGGCCTATCTCTCGACTAGCATATCATATCATTATATTGCATCAGTCGGCCTATCTCTCGACTAGCATATCATATCATTATATTGGATCAGTCGGCCTATCTCTCGACTAGCATATCATATCATTATATTGCATCAGTCGGCCTATCTCTCGACTAGCATATCATATCTTTATCTTGGAGGTTTATCGCTAATAACGGATCCTCATCCCGAGTCCTGGCCTCCCTCAAATCAATGTTTATCGTGGAGGTTCATCGGGTTCACCGCTAATAACGGATCCTCATCCCGAGTCCTGACCTCCCTAAATTCAATGTTTATCTTGGAGGTTCATCGGGTTCACCGTTAATAACGGATCCTCATCCCGAGTCCTGGCCTCCCTAAATTCAATGTTTATCTTGGAGGTTCATCGGGTTCACCGCTAATAACGGATCCTCATCCCGAGTCCTGGCCTCCCTCAAATCAGACCAAAATCCGATAAACTCATACAACAGGGTCAAAACCCAAATCATTGACTCAACAATTTCCACGTCAAAACGTTATTATAATCGAGTCCAAAACCATGATATTTCTCAAATCATACTTTAACTGAAATAGTGGAAAACATGTGTTTAGAAATCATTTCTAACATTCAGAAATTCAATGCCACAATACATAACCGTATTTAACAAAGATATTTTGATGCATGCAATTCAGTTTATAAAACAAAGTCCACTCACAAACCTGTTCAAGCTAGCTCAATCCCGTCTCGCTCGTTCCTCTGAGGTTCCCGGAACAATATCGCCTGTCAAAAACAACAATCGGGATTACCGGCTAGTAATAAGACTCGTATATAACAACTTCCTAAACCTCTGGAAGTCTACACATGCTGTTCCTAAAATCACAGCAACTTCGAACACTTAAAACGACCTCTAAACGATGTCCGATCAACCTGAAACCTGTACCAACAGATTCAGAACGTCGAAAACTGGTTACCACGCGTCGCCGTGACGTCAGCCTCGACCCCACGCGCCGCCACGCGCCGCCGGAAGGTCGGCACACGCGCCCACGCGCCCTCACGCGCCGGTCACGCGCCTGCTACAGTGTTCACGCGCCTGAACCGGTCCAACCCGATTCGGCTCAACCTGACCCAGTCCAACTCGACCCGACCGGTTCACTCAACTCGACCGGTTCAACTCGACCCGACCGGTCACCTCGACCCGACCGGTCACCGGTGACTCGCCGGAGAAGACGACCGGACGTCGTCACCGTCACCGGAGGCTGGCCGGAGAAGATGACCGGACCGCCACCTCCGCCGCCGTCTGGTTCGCCGGAATCCGCCATTTCCGACCGAAATTCCAAGCTTTACAACTTCCTCAAAACTCAACCGTTTTACACAAATTTTACGTCTAAATCTATCTTCTCAAACCCAGGAATCCAAATATAACCTCAAAACATCAAACACGTACCTGTATAAGCTGAAAAATCGATCCAAAGATCCGAAACTTCCTTTACTCGGCTCGGCTTCCACCGTGGTCCTCTCCTTCGATGGTTGGTACGGTTGCGATCGTGGGAAAGAGTAGAATACGATTAGTTGATCCAAATGGGAAGTTAAAGCCTTGAATCCAACGTTGACTTTAGGTTTCTCTTTTGGTTTTTTCTTCGGTTTCGGGTTCAATGTATTGGGTGTGTTTGTGTTATGTTTGATACAGAGAGAATGTGTGAAATGATAAGGAGATGTAGCTGAAATGTAGATGAAATGAAGTGTACAATAATTGAGGTTAAAATATCTCCCCTCCATGGTAAATTACCAAAATGCCCTTGCACATCTAGACCCACAACTTCCGTATACGAACTCCGTTTCCTGCGTGCCGCCTGTGTACGAACTCGTGAGTTCGAGACCTACGCAACGGTACCCGAAACAACACCAAAAGTGTCTCGAAATAAAACTTGATTTCCAAGCCCTTTACCGATCAAGGGTAAAATCGTCATTTAATAAAAATAATTGCATAAAATCAATTATGAAAAGTCCGGGTTGTTACAAATAATGTGGCCAGATTTTCAATGCATGCACCACTACACCTAACTCCAAATCATGAGTGGGGTAATTCATCTCATGGGGTTTAAGTTGCTTGGAAGCATACGCTATCACCTTCCCATGCTGTATCAGCACACAGCCTATATCCCGCAATGATGCATCACTATATACCTCGAATTCCCCGTTACCATATGGAAGGGTTAATACTGGAGCAGAAGTCAACCTTCTCTTTAGCTCCTGAAATCTCTGCTGACAATCAACATCCCAGTGAAACTTGACTCCTTTCCTAGTCAACCAAGTCAACGGGGTAGCTATCGTAGAAAATCCTTCTACGAACCGTCGATAATATCCCACTAAACCCATAAAGCTTCTCACCTCTATCACTGTCTTCGGTTGCTCCCAGTTTTCCACTGCCTCAATCTTTTGGGGATCCACGCTGATACCTTCAGCCGAAATCACATGACCCAAGAATCCCACCTCGGTCAACCAAAACTGGTATTTACTGAACTTGGCAAAAAATTTCTTTTTCCTAAGCATATTCAGCACCAACCATAAATGCTTCTCATGTGCCTTGGCACTCCTTGAATACACCAAGATATCGTCGATGAACACAATTACAAATCGATCCAAATACTTTCGGAACACCCTGTTCATCAAGTCCATAAACGCTGCCGGGGCATTAATCCACCCGAAGGGCATCAACAAGAACTCATAATGACCATAACGTGTCCTGAAAGCTGTTTTCTGAACATCCCCTTCCCTGATCCTCAACTGATGGTACCCGGATCGAAGGTCAATTTTTGAGAAAAACTTTGCCCCCTTCAGTTGATCAAATAAATCGTCAATCCTTGGCAGAGGATACTTATTCCGCACCGTAACCCTGTTTAACTGCCGGTAATCGATACACAATCTCATACCACCATCCTTTTTCCTCACAAATAATACCGATGCACCCCATGGTGAAACACTTGGTCAAATAAATCCCATATTCACTAAATCCTGCAACTGAGTCTTCAACTCTCTTAATTCTACCGGTGCCATTCTGTACAGAGCCTGCTAGATAGGTTGAGTACCTGGTAGAAGCTCTATGGTGAACTCAATCTCCTGGTGAGGTGGCAATCCTGGAAGATCCTTTGGAAACACATCAGAGAACTCTCTCACCACAGGAATATCCTCCACTCTCATCGGAGTCTCCCGAGTATCAAACACATGAGCCAAGTAACCCTCACAACATTTCCTCAATAATTTCTCAGCGGTCAACGCCGATATCACTCCGGAGGGTAGTACCCTACGATTTCCTCGAAACATAAGTTCCGGTAAACCTGGACTCCGGAAAACCACTATCTTGTCATAACAATCTATGGAGGCATGATGTATAGTCAACCAATCCATCCCCAGAATCGCATCAAACTCAAAAATATCTAATTGGATTAAATATGCCTCCAACGCATGGCCTTCAACTATCACCGGACAACTGCGAATCACGAGGTTCGCCACTAACATATCTCCGGTAGGAGTACTAATACCCATGTCCCAACCAATCGGGGATAACTCTCTATGAGCAAACAGTGTAAAACCCCGAGAAATAAAAGAATGAGTCACCCCGGGATCTAACAAAATACAAGCATCACGGTTGAATATATATAACGTACTAGTGACCACCTCTGGTGCTGCTCGGGCCTCCTGTTGCGTCATAGCAAAACTCAAGCTGGTGTACCCGAAGATCGACCACGATCCCATATCTACCTCTGGCCCTGCTGGTCCCACTAGCTCTACCAGCCCCACTGAATTAGGTCTCGCCCCCTAATTGCAGTACCAGACATCTGTCCTACCCTCTAGCTCGGCTCAGTAGCATCACAACCCAAGGAACTACTACTCGAATGACGATGTGGATAGAATCTCTTGATGTGACCAATCTCCCCACAGATGAAATAGCTGAAGCCACCAGATCTGCCACCCTGTCTTCCGGTTGACTGCACTGAGGCACCGGTAGACTGAGCATATGATTTCCGTGTCTGGCCAGCTTCACCACTGCCTGACCCTGATTTCGCACTCCCAGAAGATCCAGAACTATCAATGCCTCTCTTGGATGGTCCCTAACTAGAGGTTCCGACATTCCAGCGCTCCCGACGTCGCCTGGAACCACTGTACTGTTGCTGGACTGGCAAACCCAAACTCAAATCTACTCGAGCTGCAGCATCAGACAAAGTCCTCAAGGAACTGTGAACCATAGCCGTAACTGCTGACCGAATCTCACCCCTCAGTCCTCTTTCAAATTTGCGGCACTTGTCTGTCTCGATCACCACCAAAGCCGGTGCAAAGCGACTCAGCATTATAAATCTCTGCTCGTACTGGGCCACAGTCATGTCTCCTTGCTGTAAATGCAAGAACTTGACCTCCTTGGCCTCCCGGTACGAGTGAGGGTAAAATTGCTCAAGGAAGCGCTCCCGGAAAGCCTCCCAAGTAAGTGTATGGACTCCCCAGCCTGACACCTCCAATGAGTGCCACCAGTGGTAAGCAGAACCACTTAGCAAAAATATGGCCAACAACACCCTGTCCCCTGGAGGACATCTCATGACCAAGAACACTAGCTCCAAGTGAATAATCCAATCCTCAGCATCATCTGAGCTAGACTCGCCCGTAAATATCGTCGCCCCTCATCTCTTGGCTTTCTCAATATCTAAAACCGCAGTAGTAGCCCTATCCTGAAGTACTGAAGCTAAAGTCTGACCCAACTGTTCCAGTGTCTGCCTCAAATCAGGCTCCACTGCCTGCCACCTCTAATGAGTGCCACCAGTGATAAGCATAACCACTTAGCAAAAATGTGGCCAACAGCACCCTGTCCTCTGGAAGACATCTCATGACCAAGAACACTCGCTCCAAGTGAATAATCCAATCCTCAACATCATCTGGGCTAGACTCGCCCGTAAATATCGTCGCCCGAAATCTCTTGGCTCTCTCAATATCTGAAACCTCAGTAGTAGCCCTATCCTGAAGTACTGAAGCTAAAGTCTGACCCAATTGTTCCAGTGTCTGCCTCAAATCAGGCTCCACTGCGGGTTCATGGGTGTTTCCACCATTCCCAGACTACTAACGGGGCTCGCGTCTCGGAGGCATTACGCTGAAAAGAAACTGTAACTCATCAATACCAAACATTCACTTGTACACTAGGTGTAGGGTCTACATGAATTTAACCTACTGCTCTTATACCAATTGTCAGGACCCGTCCCGAATTTCCCCTGCAAACCCGAGAAGGACCTTGATCCCGTCTGACAACCTAAGGAAAGGTTCCCAAAATACCCGTCAATTCTTACAAATATAATATGACCAATTTCACCTGTCAGACAAGGGATTCAAAACACTGAACATTTCCAACAAATAACGACCATCCAATTAAAATATAATATCAGAGCGTCAAGGTAGGATAAATAGTAAAATTTAGATATCCTACTCGAAGTTTAAATACATTGTGCAACTGAAATACTAATGTCTCCGCCTCGTAAGAAGTGCCCACGTCAACTCAACAGCATGGAGGGGATTTAAACACAAAAGTTGTGAGTGGACAAAAATAATCGTTTAAAAATCATTTTCTGAGGAAATCTTACATTTTTCCCCCTCCATGAATAAAACCATGCATGCATCACATAAAACAGTTTATGATAATAAAACATCATCTGAAAACCATCGGAATTTCCCTTTCTCTTTAAAACCACTTGGTTGGACCCATGTAAAATTGGTATAATGAAAACACATCGTGGTCTGCAGTTTGGTTTGAAAGTTCACCTCAAAAGAGTTTAAAATCATTTATTCCGACCTAGACACATAAAATATCAAACCCACTATTCCCGACATATCCACTAGCCACCAGGGTATCCCTTGGGGTGTGCTAGCCCTGTACAACGCGTAGACAACCTCGCGACCAGGCGGAGCAAAACCCTCGACGCTAGAGTCTGAGAAACAGTAACCATCGGGACAGGAAACCAATGAAAACCAATTCTTCGAAAAATCACCAATTATATTGGAGGTTCACCGTTGACAGCGGATCCTGGCCCCGGATTCTGGCCCCCCTCAAATTGGTATTGTTTATATTTGAGGTTCACCGCCAACAGCAGATCCTGGCCCCTGATCCTGGCCCCCTTCAAATAGTTCAACTCAAAATCATGAACTCAATAATTACCACGTCAAAACAATATCAAAACCGAGTCCAAAAACCATGTCATTTCTCAAAACACACTTTCACTGAAATATTAGAAAACATGTGTCCCGCAATCATTTCTCAATTCCGGAAATTCAATGCAACAATACATAACAGTATTTAAACAAAGATACATTGATGTATGCATTACAGTTTATAAACCAAAAGTCCACTCACCACTTGTCCAAGCAAGCTCAATCCCGACTTGTTTGTCCCTCTGCGGTTCCCGGAGCAGTATCGCCTGTCAATAATAACAATCGGGATTACCGGCTAGTAATAAGACTCGCATATAATAATTCCCTAAACCCCGAGATATCCACCTATGCACCCCTAGAAAACGTAGCAACTTCAGACGCCCAAAACTACCTCTAAACGACGTCCGATCAACCCGAAACCTGCTCCAACAGATCCGGAACATCGAAAACTAGCTGCCACGCTCCACCGTGACCTCGAAATTGACCCCACGCGCCGCCACGCGTCGGTGAAAGATCAGACCACGCGCCCATGCGCCGGTCAGGCGTCTGCTACAATACCTACATGCCTGGACCGGTCCAACCCGGCCCAACTCGGTCTGACCCGATCCACTCAACCCGATCGGTTCACTCAACCCAACTAGTTCACTCAACCCGACCGATTCAACTCGACTCGATTGGTTCAACTCGACCCGACCCAGTCTGACTCGATCCGACCCGACCCGACCCAACCACCAGTGACTCGCCGGAGTCTGACCGGAGAAGATGACCGGACCACTGCCGCCGTCGCCGCCTTCTGGGTCGCCGGAATCCTTCATTTCCAGTCGATCCAAGCTTTTTCCTAACTTTTTCAAAACTCAACCATTTTTCACAAATTTTATGTCTACATCTATCTACTCGAACCCAGGAATCCAAATATGACCCAAAAACATCGAACCCATACCTGTGTTAGCCAGAGAATCGATCAGAAGGTTCGGTTCTTCCTATACTCGGCCCGACGCCTCCCGTAGTCCTCTCCTTCGATGATTTGTACGGTTGTGATCGTGGGAAGGAGTAGAATCTGATTAGTGGAATAGAAATGGAAGTTTAGGCCTTGAATCAAACTTGGAATTTGTGGGTTTTGGGTGTAAAAGTCGCACACGGGTTCGGGGTGGTCTGTGTGATTCAGAGAGAAAGATGAGAATGAGATAATGAAATGAACTAATGTAATAATGATTTGGGGTTAAAATATCTACCCCCAAGCCAAAATTACCAAAATGCCCTCGAATATCTTGACCATAACTTTCGTACACAAACTCCATTTTCCGCGTGTCGTCTGTCTACGAACTCGTGAGTTCGAGGCCTACGCAACGGTATCCAAAACACAGCCTAAAAAGTTCCGAAACAAAACTTGATTTCCAAACCCTTAACCACCAAGGGTAAAATCATCTTTTTACAAAAATTATTTACGTAAATCCAATAATTGAAATTCCGGGTTGTTACATACACACTCTATCTCTTCCTCTCTTGGACTCACGGCAAGGCCAAGAACAACATCAAAAAATTTGGCCTTTTTAGACCAAACTAAAGGCATCATCAACTTCCTCTCCTCCCCACGAACTCAACCAGACCATCCTTGAAACTTGGGGACAGCCGTGGATGATGCTGCGAAGCTCAGAAATCTGCCTGAAGCTTCTCTTCCTCGCTTCTCAGTTTTGACTTAAGTTTTAGATTCTTTCGCTCGAGTAGTTAGATTTTGATTATAACATCGAATTTGGCTGAGAAATGAGGGAGATATTGAGTTATAAAATTCGAGTGGTTATGGAGGTTTCCGAACGGCTAGAGGGCCGAACAGACGACGGCATGTGGGGGAAGAGGCACCGCCACCCTCACCGATGCGTGGCAGAGCTTGGGGCCTTCCCCCAGGATCCAGAAACTTGTGTTTTCATGTTTTTCGACGTTCCAGATCTTTTGGTGCAGGTTCTGGGTCAATCGAAGTTCGTTTGGGGGCTATTTTTGACGTCCAAAGTTACTTGTACGTGTTTAGAACGCTCATGTACCTCCGGAAACTAGGGGGTTGGATTCTAAGTTTATAATTATAGATTAGTAACCCCGATTGTTACTTTTGACAGGCATGGTGGCTTGGAAGGTCACGAGGGACCGAATAGCTTGGAATTGGACTCATTGGGCGTTACGATGAGTGGAATTGTTTTCCTAAACTATAATGCATGCATATTGTTATGTTTTAAGTATTTTAGATTCAATTACGAATTTTGAGAATTATATGGAACGATTATTTAGTATTTTCAAGAGTTTCGGGAATTAAGGATAATTATTATAGAGCGTTTATTACCTTTCCAAGACTCGGGACCTAAGGATAATGATTTATGTGTCTTTTCAATGGTTATGGGATTTTGATATGTAAGGATATAGAATTATTATTGATTATGGATTTCGATAATGGTTTTGGGAAACTATTTCAATATTGGCTTGGGCTTAGGCCCAAGATGGTGATTTTATGGATTTCGGTTTATGGATTTTAGGCTTAGGCCGAGGGTTATGTATTTGGGCTTAGGCCTAGGTATTTTATGGTTTTGGGGTTTCAACCCAAGATGGTGGGTTAGGCTTTGACCTTGGTGGGAGGGTTGGTGGGAGTTTCTCAGTGAGATATGGTAGGGAGGATTCCCTCATACGCTCGGACGGATATGAGCTATGGTGTGGAGGATTCCATCATAAGCTCAGAGAGGTACGAGGTATGGTATGGAGGATTCTATCATACTCTCGGTAGGATATGAACTATATGGTATGGAGGATTCCAACATAAGCTCGGAGAGGTATGAGGTATGGTATGGAGGATTCCATCAAACTCTCGGCAGGATATAAGCTATGGTATGGAGGATTCCGTCATAGGCTCAGAGAGGTACGATGTATGGTATGGAGGATTCCATCATACTCTCGGTAGGATATGAGCAATGGTATGGAGAATTCCCTCATAGGCTCGGAGAGGTACGAGGTATGGTATGGAGGATTCCATCATACTTTCAACAGGACATGAGCTATGAATTGGAGGATTCCATCATATGCTCGATGATGTATTGGCAATGATGTGGAGGATTCTATCATATGTTGGATGAGGTATCAGACTATGATGTCGAGGATTCAATCACATGCTCAGTGAGGTATTAGCGATGATGTGGAGGATTCCATAATATGCTGAGCGGGATGACGGCTACGGTCGGGATATCAAACTACGGCGTGGGATGACGGTTACAGACGGGATATCCAGCCACGGCTCGGGATGACGGATTCGATCGGGATATCGACTTCGGCAGGGGAACATGGCTTCACCGGACAGGACCCTTCCTGCATTTTCCTTCGAAATCCGTGAGAAGCCCTGCTCCCGTCTGACAAAACCTGAACCTCGACATAATTCCCGAAATACCCTCACTACACCAATAAAGACCCTACGAGAATTCTACCAAAAATTCGGCAGAGTCTCCCCTGTAGCCGGGTCAAATCGTCTTCCACTTATCAGATGAACGATACAAATAACAAATCTGCTAACTCAGCGTTCCAAAAAAACTAAATCCAAGTAAACCACACAACAACTCAACAACTAACCCATAAAATAACCATAGCCCATTAGGTTAAATTACATATACAACCCATCCCAAACCTAAATCAACTAGGCAGCAGGAGGTGATGCCTCCCCCTAGTCTTGGCGCCTCGTCCCGCTACGGCCTTAAGGTCCACACAAGTCCAATTCCAAGCTATTCGGTCCCCCGTGACCTTCGGAGCCACCAAGCCTATCAAAAACAACACTCAGCGTTACTAAACAACAATTATCAACCTAAAATCAGACACCCTAAACTATGGGCGTACACACGAGCCCGAAACGCTTTCAAAGTAACTTTGAACGTCTAAACAGCATCTAAATGAACTACGATAGACCCGAAACCTACGCAAAAAGATCCGAAATTTCGAAAACATCGAAACAAGAGTTGGGGGTATTGTTCACTCGTCGGGTATTGTTCACTTGCCGACCGGAAAACCCAATAACCACCCAATTTTCAAACATTCATATCTCACTCATTTCTCAACCAAATTCAATGTTCTTATAATAACAATCTATCTACTCGAGCCAAGGAGTCCAAATATGAACTCCAAATCGAAAGCCGTCCTCAAGCTTGAAGGATGGTATGGTTGAGTTCGTGGAGATGAGAGGAAGGTAGTAGTGTCCTTGGTTTGGGTTGAAACATCCAAGAAATTGGATGATTGTGGTGGTGTGTGTTTATGTGTAGTTCCTTGTGTGTTCTCACGACAAGGAAGAAGAAAATGTTGTGGGTGAAGAGAGAGAGAATACCAGAAAAATCTGGAAAATTAAAGGGAAAAGAGGTAGATATTTTCCCAAAAATATCTTAAACTCAATTTCCCAAAATGTCCTTACCCTTTCTAGACCCGTAACTCTCTCAAGCGAACTCTGATTTTCGCGTGCCGCATGTCTACGAACTCATGAATTCGAGACCTATGTGATGGCCAAAGAAAAACTTTCAAAATTATTTCCAAACTAAAAGTGACTTTCGAACCCCTCCTTAAATCGAGGGCAAAATCTTCCTTTCCTAAATTAATTTACGAAAATGGAATAATTAAACGTACGGTCGTTACTACTCACCACCCCACCCCCCCCCCCCCCCCCCCCCCCCCTTTAAAGAAATAGATATGGATACTGGGCTCGTACCTAAACCTTGAGCCCCACAAGTAACCTCCTCAAGATTCGCATCTACCTTCCTTGAGAAACTATGATCACTGTTCACCTTAACAGTCAGAAGTCCAACATAAATCCGAAATCAACCTTGGATCCCGTACACCTTGCACCTTCCTCCGTTCCCATCTCAACATCAGGCCGTGCACAAGGGCATCGTCAAGTAGGCATCACGGAAGCGATGAGAATATACACCATGTGTTCGGTCGACAAGAAGTTAACCTAGATCTCTGATACCAAGTTGACAGGACCCTCCCGAATTTCCCTTCAAAATCCGTGAGACGCCCTGCTGCCGTCTGACAAAACTTGAACCTCAAAATAATTCCTAAAATACCCTCACTACACCAATAAAGACCCTACGAGAATTCTACCGAAAATTAGATTAAGTCTCCCCTGTAGCCGGGTTATACCATCTTCCACCTGTCAGACGAATGATACAAATAACAAATCTGCTAACCCAATGTTCCAAAAAAACTAAATCCAAGTAAACCACACAACAACTAACCCATAAAACAACCAGAGCCCATTAGGTTAAATTACATATACAATCCAGCCCAAACCTAAACCAACTACGCAGCAGAAGGTGATGCCTCCTCCTAGTCTCGGTGTCTTGTCCCGCTACGGCCTTAAGGTTCATACAAGTCCAATCCAAGCTATTTGGTCCCCCGTGACCTTCAGAGCCACCAAGCCTGTCAAAAATGACACTTGGCTTTACTAAACGACGATCATCAACCTAAAATCCGACACCCTAAACTTCGGGGGTACACACGCGCCCGAAACGCGTTCAAAGTAACTTTGAACGTCTAAGCAGCATCTAAACGAACTCCGATGGACCCGAAACCTGCGCCAAAAGATTCAGAACGTCGAAAACATTTAAACAAGAGTTGTGGGTATTGCTCACTCGCAGGGTACTGTTCACTCGACGGGTACTATTCACTCACCGGCCGAAAAATCCCCTAACCACCCTATTTTCAAACCTTCATATCTCACTCATTTCTCATCCAAATTCGATGTTCTAATAATGAAAATCTATCTACTCAAGCCAAGGAGTCCAAATATGAAGTCCAAATTGAAAACCCTTACCTTTGGTAGCCGAAAATTGGATGAGAAGCTTCGGGAAAACTTTCGAGCTTTACTGCGTCCTCCACAACCGTCCTTAAGCTTCAAGGATGGTATGGTTGAGTTCGTGGAGATGAGAGGAAGGTAGTAGTGTCCTTGGCTTGGGTTGAAACATCCAAGAAATTGGGTGATGGTGGTGGTGTATGTTTATGTGTATTTCCTTGTGTGTTCTCACAGCAAGGAAGAAGAAAATGTTGTGGGTGAGGAGAGAGAGTACCAGAAAAATCTGGAAAATTAAGGGAAAAGAGGTCGATATTGTCCCAAAAATATCTTAAACTCAATTTACCAAAATGCCCTTACCATTTCTAGACCCGTAACTCTCTCAAGCAAACTCTGATTTTCGCGTGCTGCCTGTCTACGAACTCGTGAGTTCGAGACTTACACGATGGCCCAAGAAAAATTTTCAAAAGTATTCCCAAACTAAAAGTTACTTTCGAACCCCTCCTAAAATCGAGGGCAAAATCGTCCTTTCTTAAATTAATTTACGAAAATCGAATAATTAAACGTACGGGTCGTTACATCGCTGGGTTACTGATATGGCAGGCACAGGTAAAGGTCGCGTGGGTTCCAACGAGGTAAATCAAATGGATTCCGGTAAGTGGTATTTACTTATATATGCGGATCTTATCGCATGTAAGGTGTGATAACGAGGTGGGATTATATCGATTAGTATTATTATTTTATTTGCGAAACCACGCTTTTATTGTATTTAGTTTTATTGTCCACTCACCGTTGTTTTGATTATGTGCCCTCTAAGTCGTAGCTGGACGAGGCGCTGAGACTAGGAGGAGGCATCACTTTCTACTGCGTTGACGAGGTAGATTTTGGTTGGGTTGTAAATGTAATTTAACCTAGTTTGCTCTTATTGTCTTATGGGTTAACTGTTGAGATGTCATGTGGGTTGGTTGGATTTAATTTTATTTGGACAATTTGGTTATTAGTTTATTAGTTGAATCCTTCGCCTGACAGGTAGAAGACGGTTTGACCAAATTACAGTGGAGATTCTACTGAATTTTCGGTAGAATTCTCGTAAAGTCCTTGTTGGGCTAGTGTGGGTATTTCAAGAATTATTTTGAGATTTTAGGAGTTGTCAGACATGAGCAGAACTTCTCATGGATTTCGAGGGAAATTCGGGAGGGGTGCTATCAGGAGTGCATGTGGTGGAGTTCCATGAGAGTTACTTGGGTTTGCCTACTATCCCTATGAGAAGCAAAAATCAGATGTTCAGTGTAGTAAAGGAGGTTCTAAGCGGCAGACTCAATGAGTGGAAGACAAACTTACTTTCAGCAGCGGGAAAGGAAGTGTTAATCAGGTCAGTGGCGCTAGCCCTTCCTAATTACACAATGAGCGTTTTCCAGCTCCCTAAAGGGCTATGTCATGAGTTGAGTGTTTTGATTGCTAGATTCTGGTGGAGCAAGGCTGGTAAACGGAATATTCATTGCCTTAGTTGGTAGAAGTTATGCAGACCTAAGACCTCAAGGGCTAGGTTTTAATGATTTTGAAGCATTAAATAAAGCATTGGTAGCAAAACAAGCCTGGAGGATCCTGGAGAAACCAAACTCACTTGTGAGCAAAAATTTTCGAGCGCGTTACTTCCCTGATGGAAATTTCTTGGGGGCGGGAATTGGGGATGTCCCTTCTTTGGTCTGGTGGTCAATTGTGTGGGGGCGTGAAGTTCTGGAGGCTGGCATGATCTGGAGAATTGGGAATGGTGGGTCAGTTCGTGTGTTTGGAAACAAGTGGATCCCTAAGCCCAGTAGTTTTATACCTATTCTTCATATGTCTCTACCAGTGGAAGCCATAGTGGTGGACCTGCTGACATAACATGGTACTTAGAATCTGAATTTATTGAGAGAATTTTTTTGCCCGGCGGATGTACAAGCTATATGCTCCATACCATTGCCGACAGTGGGTGCTTACAATGATAGAATGTATTGGTATTTTACAAAAGAGGGGAAGTATAGTGTGAAGTCAGGTTATTATGTAGCGTTGAACCAAGTGGATAGAAGAGTGAAGGAGGGACTTGGAGGTTCTCCGCAAGACCATATTCAAAAATTCTGGAGGAAGTTATGGAGTATGGTGGTACCAACAAATATCAAGGTTTTTCTCTGGAGAGCATGTAGGGAAATCCTCCCCACAGTGATGAACTTGGCAACAAAGAAAGTAATTTCTTCCCCTATATGTAGCCAATGCCATAAGAAGCCTGAGAATGCGTTACATATTCTAAGGGGGTGCAAAAGGAGACAGAAGGTGTGGAGGCTTGCGTTAATTCCAGTGGAGAACCTGCCAATTACACGAAGCTTCACTAAACTTTTTGAATGTGCAATTGACAGGTTGAAACCTGAAGAACTTGACATGTTTACCTATATTTCCTGGCAGGGGTGGAATGATCGTAATGATACACTGAATGGAAAGAACCCAGCGGAACCATTGGAAACGTTGGAACGTGTCGGGGGCTGCATATAATGAATTATCGGCACTCAATCGAGTTAAGCCAGCCAAACGACAAGTGCAGACTAAATGGAGGAAGCCGGGAGAGGGACGGCTAAAACTGAACAGCGATGGTGCAGTTCGAAGTGATGGACTGGAACGGGGTTTGGGAGGCGTGATCAGAGACCACCATGGTGATCTGGTGGCAGGTTTTAGTGCAGCAGGGCCGGCAGGACTTTCTGTGGTTGATACTGAGTTTGCTGCCGTGCAAGAAGGGCTGCAGATCGTACGGGGATTAATGTGGCGGAAGTGGAAACATATTGCAAGAACGCGGTGGACCTGCTGCAGCGGGGAGGAAGTAACTGGACAGCATATGCGCTGATTATGCATGATATTTTAGGTCTTCTGGAGCAGCTGCAAATTCCCTCAAGGGTGATCTGTCATTTGCCGAAGACTGCCAATAGAGTGGCCCATGCATTGGCTCAAGATGGGAAACAAGTGCAGACTAAGAGAGTTTTCCCTCCTCGCGCTCCTCCTTGGCTAGAAATGGCCTTGGAAAATGATTTAGTATAGATTGACTATTGTTGTTGGATGGGGCAGGGTACTCTTTTTCCCTTATCAGACTTTTTCCCGACTTTCAAGTTTCATGGTAAGGATTTTAATGAGACCCCAGTTTAGTGTTACAGCCCCCAAGAACTTTATGATTGTACTATTTCTTATCATATGAATGTATCCATTCTTATTCGATCAAAAATATATATATATATATATATATTTAACAATTCGATTTGGATTTCTACTTGAAAATCCAAACCAAACCGTTACTAACATAACATTTTGAATTTTCAAACCATTTTCACTTTTATCCACTCAAATCCAAACCAATGGACCAATAACAATTTGAATCAAATTGATTTTCAACGGATTTATGCACCCCCTAATAAAAACCATTCCCATTTATAGTCTACCTTCAGCCTTGCAATATAGTGGAGATTGATAATTCAATAGTTGCATACTAATACGATATAGAACACCAGAAATATTACTTTTTTTTCTTCATTTTCCGACCTCCAACTTTCTTCGTTCTGTTGTCGATTCTTGCACTCAAAATACAAATCCAAGACAACATTCCCAAGCGGCTCGAATACCTTTTCTTTTCCTTTTATTCCATTTGCATCAACAATGAGTTCATCACAAATAAAAATATTTCAATTGTTTCACCAAAACATAACATTGTGAACCAAGTCCTCCATGTTCAGGGAAATAAATTATCCCTTAAAACCTCACAGAATATGGCTTTTGCCAAAGGTTCAAATAAATGGATACACTTATATGCCGGGCCATCATTTCCAAATCTCCAGAGGCTTGAATCCAAAGTCAAGATATTCAACTATGGCCTACTTAACATACATAATCAACTTTCGACAATATGCCATCTCCACCGTGAAAACTGCACCTGCACTAGACAAAGAATTATGCTCTATGCCTAGGACTGTCCTGTCCCCATAATCACTCCAGTGACTGAATGGTAAACTCCGAAAACTCCCATCACACTTCTAGTCCATTCCTAGTACTTGTAAATTACATCCTGTTGATCTTTCATGCATCTTCAAAGTCTTCATGACTTTCTTCCGAGAACCAATGCAGTATATTAACTTCACAAAATAGGGCTCACCTTACAGACCTCAGCATTGAACCCACAATCCATTAAAAGCAGCAGCCATGCTCGCTGCTGTTCTGAGAGTCTATCCCTGGGGCCTTTAACTTCGACAAGCTTGGCTTCACCTCTGTATTTTCCATGGAACCGCCACAGCAGTAAATCTGGCATTCCGCTTGACCAGCTGCGGTAATCTTGTGCTAGATGTCGACAGAATGAGGCCAAACAAGGGCCACCGATGCATGTAACAGCTGCTCGAAGCTCAGAGAGGGAATTTCGATCCCAATTAACTCCTCTACATGCTGTACCCTTGTGTAATTCCCATGAAGTGATGAGGATCTCTTCACCCATGCCATCATGAATTTTCTGTAGGTGAGATTCTATATGGCCTTCTCTCACTAGATAAAAGCTATCAGTGTCCAAATCCAAGGGAGCAATCTGCAAAGAAGATTCATTTTTTCACTAAATCCATTCATGAGAAAGAGCCATTTGTCAAGAAAAGACCATGTGCAGGTAAAATTTGGACAGTAAAAACCTGGAGGAAAAATTTACTTCAACAAAGTCAATTTTAGGTGTTTTATTGTTTTTGAGCTGCCTGCATAATGAGGCCTTGTTGTAATAATGTTATAGAGATCTGGCATATTGATTGATATTAAAGACCCTATTTTTATGATATTCTACCTCTTTCATTACAAGATAACTCTCCGCACTTGCCCACTCCTGCATCGCTCACCTACTATGACAAGTTTAATCTATTCAAACTCTTGTGTCTTATGAGACATGAGCCACCTAGAAATTCAGATTTAAGGACACCAGTATATCAGAAACCAAAGGCTATATTTTGCTTCTTGCATCCAGGTCAAAGGCTTCAGTTTCCAAAGTTTACCACTTCCACAAGAGTGATAAATGATATGTAATGAAAAAACAGTGCCTTCAACCAACCTCTAAAAGTTCAGGTAATATGGGGAACTAAACCTAAACCAGGTGTTAAAATACATGAATATACATACACACGCATATGGATGAATGTAAATGACATAGAAAATTTCTGAAGTCCAGCCCTTTGGTAGAAGACTAACTCAAACATACCTGAAATCTGGTGCGGAAGACGTTTGGTATATCAGAAAATATAATATCCCACATAAGAAGCCCAAACATAGTCAACCAAATGCCACTCTCTGTATGAACACCCTGCCAACCTTCCTCCCCAGCATAATGCTGGAGCGCCAGCTGCTCTACACCACATTGCTCCCCATCTTCTCCATAAAATCTGCTTTTCATACCTATCACCGAATTTAAAGGTCTTCCTTGAACATGAACCTAACTTGTTGATCAGGATAAAAAAAGAGTCAATAGAAACGATGATACTGTGAGATGAAAATAAAATCAAAGTTAGTTTAACACGCATATTGCAGTTAAGCGATTACCTCCACAATCTTCCTCTTGACAAACTCTGCAAAGCTAGGTGTTTTCCATCGCCTAGGTGGTTTTCCTAAACGAAGGACTCTCCTTTGAAGTGCTACTTTTGAACCAGCACGCACCCATTGATCTAGCAAACTGTTTTCGGCAACTGAAAGGCTCTCATTCAGATAGCCTGTGTGCTCCAAGTCAACCGATAACCTTAGTGTCCAATATCCTCTTCTACTATCACAAGTGAAGCAATTTAGCAGCCGCTTGAGTAAATATATTGCATCACTGTACCTGTGTGCAAATAAGTTCTCTTAGTGAGCAAAACAGCACAACAAGACAAATGTTAATCAAACACCCACTTTTTCCATAAGAACCCATATCTCCTTACCATGATACTAGCATTTGTAGGTCTAAACTAATTCACACTAGTTCTTGATATGTATTTATGGGTTAGTAATGGAAAGAACTTAGCAATTACTTATTAGAGAACAATAACAAATACTTGATTCAATTTCAAAGATATTAGCAAATGCAGTCTCTAAAATTCACTGCTGATCAATTGGCTGTCCATTTGTGATTTTTATTTTTATTTAGCACTTACTGGGGGTTCAAGTGGTGTATTAGGGTAGGATTTCATATGGTTTAGAGGAGTTTAGGGCTTAGGGTGTAGGGGTTTAGGATTTAGAACTAAAATTAAACATTGGAGGCTAAACCATAAGCCTTAATCTCTGGATAAGATCATTTAAAATACATTGAATTGGTGTTCTTGGCATTTATCAGGGTAGGTGTTAGTAGGATTGGGGGGTTTAGGACTTAGGAGTTTTAGGGTTCGGGATCTAAGGTTTCTGGGAGTTAAGGATGAACTGGGATTATGATCTTTCGACTGCATGCAAGTTCCAGAATAGAAAACAACAGCTGCTACAGTTTCTAATTCTGCCCTCCCGAATCAATAATTTATTATTTTTAAAGCACCCACAGAATGAGTACAGAATGAAAAATTAGGATTGAGAATAGCATTGGCGAGAAAAATTTATTTATATCATAAAATATTGTTTATAAAAATAAATAATAAAAAAATGAAATGCACAGAAGTGTTTTAGGAAAAATAGTGAAAACATGTATCCGCATAAAAATATTGTTTTTAAAAATAAATAAGAAAAAAATGAAATGAACAGAAGTGTTTTAGAAAACATAGTGAAAACATGTATCCGCTAGACACTAAAAAAGAAAAGAAAATGCTTACATACAACATTTTTTCCTTATTTGGCAGTGATCATGAGCTCCAATTTATTTGTGGACATGATCAACATATGCAGTGTTTCACAATAATATAACACATCCACTATTCCACATGCTTATGAAATCTACTTAACATGTTAACTAGAAAACAATCCCAAGAGCCATACCTATGCTCACACTCAAGAAAGGAAATTCCAAGTAAAACCACTTTTGAGTAGACATATGGCGCAGAAAAGCAGGAGAGAAACGGAGCAACTGATTCAGAAGTAGAGGATTCAGTTGCTTCGCTGAATATACGGGAATCGGCTATCCTTATGCATTTGATCACCAATCCAATGTTGCTTTGATCAAGAGCTTCATCAATTGTTTGAGCCACTTCAATGGCCTGCAAGAAAAGATCATTAGATATGGTAAAGGCAAAGAAGGTCCTCAATAGTTTTGCACACACAAAGCAACACCTCTTCATAAGCAAGCAAGCTATCTCGACCTAAGAAAATTTGTTGTGAAATGGTGCACTTATAAGTTGGATACTTGACAATTCCCAAATCTACAAGTAGGAATGCTGACAAGTCCTGCTCTCCATTCAGGAAGAAAAGCCTCTGCATAACACCAAAAAGGATCACCATGAAAATTTATCTCTAACCAGATCTTTCCTGATTACTACTGTGGTAATACTGATTGATCATTACAAGACAAAAAACTAAGAAAAGACCTCAGCACGCCAGATGAGGGACTCTGCTTTCGAAGATATCTTAACACAGGTACCTGTTCGATCCAAAACCATACGAGGAAGTGATGGGCTGCATGTTGAAAATCAACAGGAAAGGGAGAAATTAAAATGTGCTCTTGAAGTCACATCATTGACGTATTAAAAGGATTGTAAAGAAAAAATAGTAATACCACAACTCATCTCCGTACAAAGAAATAAGAGAGGCAATAAGATCCTGCTTTTTCATGCCACGATTGCAACTCTGTACCTCAGTAGAAGTTCCAAAGTTTCAGAGAAGAGCCATCAGAGAAGAAAATCGTGGAACCACATCCCAACAATTATAGACAGTAGCATGTGAGTCAATTATAATAACTGAACAGGCACCAATTAATTGAAGGCTTGGGTTTCTCAGCATAAAGGGTGCACAAAAATTAAAAGCTCAAGATACTATAAAAGCACAGCCCCCACTCTGTATCATGTATTCACAAACATCACCAAATGAATATGTGTAAACACACTGTCATGTAGCTTTAATCTCCCACCACAAGCAAATTTCTGACCCGTATCTGTCCACATAGTATGTCTCTTACTATGTAGTCATCAGAAGCCAATTCATCACTTTAGGAGCATAAACTAGGGATACAACCAAATTTAGAATGGTCCACTTGAAATGCTCCAATTATTATCAATGATGCATATTAAATGCATACAAAAAATATCGGTCACGCCTTGGGTTCTGCACGACTAGAGAAGATTCAGTGAAATGATTACTCAACCAGTAGACTGAATCATCAATCTTAGTGACCTTAGTAAATAATTTGAACCAAACGGTAATAATTCCTTGAATAAAATAACAGAAAATGATATACAGTACATAACATACTTAGATAGCTTCAATTATGCTTCAACTGCCTAGGTTGGCTACAATTATGCTGCAAGTTTCTGAAAACCACATCTCATTGAATAATTGAAACCAGTCAATAATACAATCCTTTCCTTTTTTTTTATAAGAACCACAAATTGATTAAGAAGCAAAAAGATTCAAAAGTACATAGTGGACAGTGGCCAGTCTGTATATTTGTATGTACTGGCTTAACTCACTCCTAAGTTCTCTATACACTGCAAAGAACACATAATGAAAACAGCCTGGTGTCCACATATAAAATTATTTACTCTAGAGATATAGTAATATGGAGAAGACAAAATTGGTTCATGTCCACTAGAGCACATGAAGACTTTAAAACCAATAGTCTATTTTCTAAGCAAACCACCCAAAAAACAGCCAGTACACATACTTCATCATTGAAAACACCTTTTTAACCCTACACCGCCGCTGCTCAGAAAATTCGCCCAACTTGTATCCTTCATAGCCATCACTTATTTTCCTTTAAATTATGACCAACACAAGCTCTACTTATAAAACATCTACATATATGTATATATATATATGTATATTTATTATCACCATATACCTAACTGCTCAATCCCTTTATGCATAGAACAAGCATACATAGGCAGGTTTCTTATACCAAATACAGGCCAACAATTACATTGATAATTTGGCCGAAGAAAATCCAAAAGCCATAATGTAGTGCCCATCATTCAATACCTCGTTGCATATACCAAGTTGAGAACCACGCTAGTAAATTTTCAGGATGTGAAACAATTACATGTTACATTTATTTTGCTAGGAAATTAGGGGACAACCTATCAAGCTTTAAACCGTGATTGGGTCCATGAAGTAGGTCCTTCTACCACCAATGTCTATATACAGTGATGTGAACCTTCAATCTTATTACAACAAGTGCACCTGAGCTAAGATGCAAAATGCTGAAATTACAAAGAGCTGAACAGGTTGTACAAAAGAAATTATTATGTTGTTTGACATATCCGTCTTTATTAATCATATACTTCTTCAGTAACCTACGGGTATGACAAATTTCACTTGTGCATAACATAAATATTTTAACGTTGTAATGGTGTAGTATACATTTTAGAAAGATGTTCATATTATTTAGGATCGGAAGGAACATCGGAAGTTACCATTAATTATCTTCAATCTAATCTTCGATTGTTCTATCTTTTATGGAATCGCATTTATAAGAAATTTATGCAAACATTATGGCAGAAATATCTATAAGAACATATCATTAGATGCCCACCTGCTTGAGCATGCATAAAATTTCACGGAGATCAGATACGGTGAGAATAGCCAAAATCTCCTTTATATCATCAACACATAGTTCATTAGTAATTTCAAAGCACGATGCATAGCCTGTTTCTGCAGGATGGCAAACAGGTTTTCTATCAACCTTATTTGGAATTTTGAAATGGAAACATACAGCATTTCCCAACTAATATTATTAGCATACCAGATAGCTCTTTCACCGCTTGCTCAGGATCCAATACTTCTGGGTACGAAATAGAAGATAGGCGAAACCATGGTCCTGAGACAGATGACCAACATATGAATCACAAACTCAGTTTGGAAAGAGAAAAAAGCAGAAAATTTTATAGGTTTACTGATTATGACGGTCCATAATATCTCTGACTCTTTAACATGATATTAGTCAAATATTTGGAAGATTTCTACAGCTACAGCTTTGAAAGTCCCTGGTGTAGAAAAACTAAAGATGTAATTCTAATCAAAGCTTCATATAGAATAAGTCCTCAATTATAATGTTTGAATGAACACGGTAGTGACTATCCCTTAAATAACTGCAGGTTCTCCACATATACATTAGCACAATACTATGACCTAAATGAAAGCTCCAGTCATTTCTGTACAAAAACTAGTCTTACAGCAAAAACTTTGTGATCAGCATAGTTAGCAAGGTAGAAATATCATGCAACACACATATTGTATGAACCATTGCAAGTTAATCCAAAGAGAGAAAAACTACCATGTAGGAAGCAGGAAACTTCGAGAGGCTTATTAAATAACAAAAGCCCAATCGAGCACACAACTCAACCAACTACAGGAGCATTGCGTGGACAAATTATTTAGAAAACTTAAGTCCAACATGCATTGCTCGAAATGTTAAGTTCTAAGAGATTTACTTAAAATTATATCAGGCTTATTAAATAACAAAAGCCCAATCGAGCACACAACTCAACCAACTACAGGAGCATTGCGTGGACAAATTATTTAGAAAACTTAAGTCCAACATGCATTGCTCGAAATGTTAAGTTCTAGGGGATTTACTTAAAATTATATCTGTGCAGGAAGCAAGGGAGTGGGTAGTGACTAGATATCAGACTCCCAAATTCCAGCTAAATATTTTAGATGTTACATTTTTCTTGTCTTGCCTTGGGAGTTGGAAAGAAAAGAACAGTATTAGATAATATGCACTGCACATTCATGATATCATTGAAGCGGAGAAGCAAAGCCTATATGTCAGCTCAAGCATATGAGATGCTGTTCATGGGCAGAGGCAATGCAAGAGATGTGGCACTAGATTTCATGTAATCCGTAACCTTAAGGAAACTTCAAGACACTCTTGACATCTGAGAAAATATAAGATGAGAAGCCTAATGGTTAGTGCTAAAGGTATCATGGGTGTTAAAACTAGAAATGATTCCACTTGTGAATTTTGAACATTACTATGTTCTTCTATATGGATTGTCTTGTTAATGAGCAAAAATAATAGGAGGTACCACCCGAAACCACATTGTGCATATTAGAGAGGCTAGCTTATAGTTAACCATGCTCAAAATATTTCTGACAGTATTCAGCACAACAAATGACAATGTAGCAGATACCAGAATACCAAGCAAGCTAAACCATGGCCTCAATAAAACATAATTTGGAAAGTAAAAACAAAGACAACCTTTCCGTGTATAAAGCCGAACAAATAGCCTCTGACTATTGTCTGACAGTGAATTAAATAACTCTGCCACCAAAATCACCTAACAGTCATCAGTTGTGAGAAAGATTTCAAGGAAATAATAATGTAATCATATCACAAGCATTGAATATATACCTATAAAATTATTTTCATCATCGGTCAAGAGGTGAGAATTGCTTCTCAAAACATCATGTATGAAAACACAAAAGTTCTCCTGATATTTTATTGCACTGGGTGGAGAAGACTTTGAAGATTCGATTACTTGCTGAGCATTTTTCCATAAACATTTGAAATCCTCATCATTACAATATTCCGTATAGCAAAATGTACTCATGTGGGACATGATCTGTATTGGGACAACATCAATAGAATGCTTTGGAACAGAGGTCACACACCCCTGAAAGAAATCCCACAAAGACAATCAGAAGTTATCCAGTAGATCATTACATATCAAATTTTGACATAAAATCTGATTCTAACTGCCTTCAAGAAAATATGTAGCTATCTACCTTTATTCTTGTCACTGAAATTTTATTCAAGCAATGACAGAAAAAATAATTAATTATTGTGAAAAATAAATAAAAACTCTCTGAAACAAAAGCAAGCTAAGTAAATGTGTTAATGACGAATATGAAAAACATATTTTCCAACGAATGCGATCTGAACTGTCTAGTGTTTAGTTTCTCCTTCCCAGATCATCCGTACAAAAGATCAGCCAAATCATAAACTTTAGCCATTTGATTTGTATCATTATCATTTCACGTTCATCTAACAGAATGTTTGTTTGCACAGTTTAAATGGCCGAACAGTTCCTGATCTGACTGGTTTTCTGCAGGGGCGCCCTTCAAGAATGAGCTCAAATATGTATGATTTTGAATGCCAAACTACATTGAGGCAGCCCTAGGAAAGATGTTTTCATTCTTTTTTATATGAGGACATCCTCAAGTCAAAGCCCCATATATTACCTCAAATTTTAGGCAGTACTTCTCCATCAGAGGAGACAAATGCTGAGCTAGCTTGCGAGGAAGAAAACCAAGCACTTCAGGGCATCCTGAATCTGAAGAAATAACCTGACCCAAAAGAACCATGTAATGCAATGAAATTAGAAAGTGATAAAATTAAAATCAAGTAATAATATGAGTATAATTAATAGATAACATATCAATCCTCGAGGAAAAATCATAAGAAAAGGAATAGACCTTAACGGCATTTGGATCTTTAACATTATCCGGGTCTCTTAAAAGAGAAATTCTTGCCCCAAGATATAACTCATTTACATTACTAAATCTACGGCCAACTATAACAGTTTCAAGAGTCACCCCAGATATGTTGTCCTGAGTAATGGTCATCTCACAATTTGGCACCTCATTCTTTAGGGCCCATAAGTGACCATCAAAATCGGCATTGATCCTGTCCTTAGCAATCTGGTTTCCAGATGGACTAACTACTTGATTTTGCTTATTTTTTGCATTTAATGGTGATACACAAAGATCAATGTCACATTCTTCTACAGAACAAATGTCAGACAATCCATGAGCCACATCTTGTACAGGACTGTTATCACGAAACGTGTGAAAAAAACCATTTCCTTCCGAACAATAGGAACGAGTTTGAAGTTTTGACTCTGGGCAGAAGTTCAACTCTAAAAGAGTGCGCTGGGTCAGCTTTCGTTTGGTTCCTCTTGACAGACACATATCTACGAGAAAACAATGTAAGTTAGTAAGTAATTCAGTTAAAACAATTCAAGAAATAGCAACATTAAATCAAGAAAGTGAGATTATACCATGATATGATTTTTAAGTCATTACAGTAAACTACGGGGTGCTGCTATTGGCACTCCAAAAAAAGTCATCCAGCACTCCACCCATGTGAAAATTTAAAGAGGGATGAAGCGCTAATAACAATTCCCATAATACTTTGTACTAATATAATTGATCTTTCGTGGACCTTGATGAACCTTACATGGTGTAAAAAATCAACCATTCAATTGTTTGATAATTATCTTAAGAGAAGATGAATATAAATAATACCGCAGTTACACTAATTTCTGGCTGAGCAGTTACTATCAGTCAGAAAATTGTACAAGTGCGATGAACACGGTACGATCACCTCCATCAGGAAATGCAAATTACAATCAAGACAAAGTTTAATTTTTTTTTTAAATAAGAAGTACAAGATATAAACGAAAACAGAAGGCATACAAGAAGCGTGCATGGAAAAGTAGTCCATGAAGCACCTAAAGCAAACAGAAGAAACACAAAAAACCAATGAGAAACCTAAACCTAAAAACCCCTCAGTACAAAAGTCCCCTTCAACTAAGAAAAAAGCACACTAAAGACCATCAATTTAACAAAGTAACTCCACATCCTCCTTGCCTTCACAGGCCATCAATATGTTTTTTTCAATCAAACTGTCCATACCAGCCAAGAAGATACATTGTGAAGAGGCCTGTGCGAAGGGGTTAAAGAAGGAAGGGCCATTAAATGAAGTAGGCAGAGGATTCTCAAGATACGGAAAGCTGGATATTGAACAGGTGCATTGGTTTGAAGAAATAAACCTTTCTTGGGAAATGGTTATGGTGTTTTCCATGCAAGATAAGTTCATTGTGGCATGATGTTAATAGGAGTATATATGGGTTAACTGAGAGTTGGAATTGTAAGAAACTGGTGAAGTAGATGTCCTTGGAAAGATCTTACCAAGCATTAGAGGATTTTCTAGGCAATGTCAATTTGTGGTGGATGACCGTGAGAGGAAAGATCCTGGGAGGATTTCTGGGCTAGCGCGGAGCCCATTTTGTTTTAGATTTCCTTGTTTATTCAGATTGACAAGTTTAAGAATACTAGAATTGCTACGTTGGCTGATAGGGGTGCATATATATCCAGTAGTTAGGACTCTGGGAAAAATTAATGAAATTGAGATGGGGAGCTATCTTTTTTGCTGGAACCGTTAGAGAATGTCCATTTTATCTCAGTCCAGACATGATTGTAGGAGATGGACAGCTGATTCTGCTGGGAAAGTATACAATATACACCATCTCACGTCATTAGATATTGGGCATCATACCAATAATTCCTCCATTTCAATGCACGTGTAAGTAAAATTGTCAACAATAAAAATCATTTAAGCACCCAATAGAAAACTTAAAGACAATCCATTTTAAACTAGCATACATTTGAACACAGAATCTCTCTTCTGAGTCCTCTCTATCATAACAAGAACATGCGGCTTAGGATCATTAACATAACTTTCCCAAGTAAATTCAGGTTCTTCAAATTGATGCACAGAACATTTTCACCTCCTTGGGATCCAGTAAAAATAGGAAGCCAAAAAGCATAATGGTAATGATGTTAAGAAAGTAACACAGGAAGCATCTTAACTCTTGACAAACTACTTAAGAACCAGCTAAAATGTCTCAATATTTAACAGAGTAAGCACCTTAGCACCAATACCCTAGAATCTTAAACATTAAGAACAGCCACCTCAGTGCTAAATCAAGCCGAAAATTTAAACCTATTATGCCAAAAAAGAAAGTAGAATTAAGGAAATACCCAGATGAGAATTGATGATGTTGTTTTCGCCACTGACTCTTTGGCCGCAAACAGGGCAAATAACGCTCTCATCTACAACCCCCACCACACTCTTTTGAGTGTTTTCATGTTCATCTTGATTTGACGACCCTTCTAAGTCATCAATGGTCACGATTGAGCCATTTTCATCAGTGCACAGATTCAATGAGCTCTGAAAGAAAACAAAACAACAAAATAATTCACTGAGAAAAACATTTGAAAAATTAAAAATACTAAAATTTTTGGGAGAGTGCCTGAATAGGGGCGGAGAGGAGTGATTGACGGTTGGGAAGGAAGCGCCTGCGTTTGCCCACCAATCGGATCAAGCTTTCTCCTCCCGTCAACATTTTCACATAATGATTGAAGGCTTCGAAGCTTCAAATTTTCTCTGTGACTTTTCATGCCCTAATTTCAAAGGTTTACGCTTTCTGCCGCTTAAAATATAAAAGTCCCGCCAAGGCAGTAAATTATTTGGGAAATTCTCGGCTTTACCCTTGGCTCAACCATTATTTTTAGGCTTATTACTCAAATGTTCTCCGAACTAGATATCGAGTCTCAATTTGCTCCCCGAATGTGAAATCATAACAATTTGCTCCCAGAACTCCCATTATGTCAGTTCCGTTGCACCAAAAGTTAACAGCGTTGCTAATGACGGTTAGAGTGCTTACGTGGTAGTAAGGGATTTGATGTTTTATTCATTTGGTAACAAAATATTAAAAAAAAAAAAAAATGAAGAAGAAGATGATGAACAATCTGGGTTTCTCAACCCACTCCCAAACCTCCTAATCCAAACCCTCAAAGCCTACCCCAACCCACCCCAATCACCCACCAACCTCTGCAACCACCACCACCTACACCAATCGCCCTCTCAATTTCCCCAACTTCCCCTACGAACCCACCTCTGTGCTCGACCTCAGCCACAGCCCCGAATCCAAACTTCCCCTACTTTTCTATCTCTTTCTTAACCTCTGCATTCTTCTTTGCATCTTTAGATCGCCCGATAACGAACCTAAAGGCTAAACCTGTAGCTTGTTCCAACCTATAAGATGATAAATATTACAACCCCAATCAAAGGAGCTCAAAGGAATTTTCACCAAAGCCAAATTTACAATTTTGATCTCAATCTAGCTATGCTAATAGAAATCATGGCACCTCAGCAATTGATTATGGTAAGAAAACCCATAAGTGATTTCAAACAAATGTACTGAAATTTGAAGCACCAAATTAATATGATCAAAAACAATATCAGATATAACTACGAATTTAGAAACTCTACTGCACAAAAGCAAAAATTTACCTCAAAGACCATCAGGGTCAGAAGGAAACCAAGTGTTCCGCAAAGTAGTACGGCGATCGGCTGAGCCGAACCCGGTCTGGATTCCGACGAACCCAAGAAGTTTTGGCTGATCAACCAAACCACCATTTTTATCCCTCACCTGCCGAGATTTCGATCGAGAGTAGAATGTTCGGAAGGTGTCTTCCGATTTGCCACATAGAAAAATAGGTATTGGTGTTGGGCGACGAAAGGCGACGACGGAGTAGGTGGTTCCGCCGAGGGCGATGCAAGAGCGAGATGAGCCAAAGGACGATAATGGGCAGGGAAGCGCGAGTGGGGACAGGGGCATAATTGGGTTTTAGGGGCTTGAGAAGCTTGGAGGAGTAGGAGTGGGATGTGGTGGTGGGGAGAGAAGATTGACGGTGAGAGAAGAGTGGCATTTTTGTGAAATTATGGAGTTAAAGGTGGAATGTTTTGTGGGTTACAATTGTCTCTCTGGGGACAGTGTGTGTGGAGTGAGCTAGATCTCAAGGTCGGGGACGACGAAGAGTGATTGAGAGGGCGATTGGCGTGGGTGGTGGTGGTGGTGGTGGTTGAAGAGGTTGGTGGGTGATTGGGGTGGGTTGGGGTAGGCTTGGAGGGTTTGGATTCAGAGGTTTGGGAATGGGTTGAGAAACCCAGATTGTTCATCTTCTTCTTCATTTTTTGTTTTTTTTAATATTTAGTTTTAATATTTTGCTACAAAATGAATAAAACATCAAATCCTTTGTTGTCACATAAGCAATCTAACCGTTGTTAATAACGCTATTAACTTTTTGTGCAACAGAGCTGACAGAACGGGAGTTCTGGGAGCACATTGTTACGATTTCGCATTCGGGGAGCAAATTGAGATTCGATGTCCGGTTCATGAAGCATTTTGAGTAATAAGTCTTGTTTTTATAGATGGCACATGTTTGAAAAGTATCTATAAATACCATATATAAATAGAGAGACTGTAAACCACAGAGTCTCCATAATTCATTCTCTTATTCTCTGGCCCATGCAATGGTCTTTCAAGTCCTAAAACCTTAATTCACAGTCCCCTAATTCATTAGTCATGTTTTCTCCCAAAATCAATTCTACCAAAAACGAAGCTGTTCTCCCTATCCTTTTGTTGTATGCGGGTGGTTGAAAACCTAAAGTCCCAAATTTAAAATTCCAAGTTCCATCGGCATCCATGTCTTTACTTTGTTTCTCATACCCAGCTCTTTGCTCTAGGTTTAAAATTAATGTATTTCATTTTCAGAAAATATATATATATATATATATATATATATTCTTCTTGATTCTTCTTCTTCGATATGAGTGATTACTAACCATGGGTTACTGCTATATCTTCAAGTACATCGATGACTACATATTCTACCATATATTTTATCCCTAGAAGTTGTATTTGTCAATATCTTGTGATAAAAATCAAGAAAAAATGACATGTTTATATCTTTAAGCCAAATTGACAAGATTAAGAAGATTTGCATTATTTTCTTGTCTTCCCATTTAATTATATGAGTTGAGAATGATGTTCTTTTGATATTGTAAGGTGACCATGTACATATTTGGCATATTCAAGATAGGTGAACAAATTGAACCAAACCAAACTCACTTTTCTCAATTAATTTTTTATGTAGGTCCTACTTGGCCATGGAAAGTATCATTTGAAAGCCCTCACACGTGACCATCTCTCCATGACAATGGAGAATACCCTTTTGTTTGCAGCAGAGAAGAGAAAAATGAAGCAAAGAGCTGCCGAGTTACCCTTTCAAAGAGCTTCGATGCTTTCTCCATCAATTCCCAAAGAGTGTGGCCGACAGACCATTTCAAAGATTCAGGAAGATTTCAGCACAACTTGCATCAGAGGTGAATATCCATTATCTCAGCGTAATTTCTACTCCATGGGTTCGAATTGGAAGCTTGAATGGTGGTTATTTGGTGCTGGGTTTGAGTCAATTAATGGGCATCTTGAGGATTGGGCAGATTACTCCTATTGGGTCTCTTGATTTAATTGATTGCGGTGGAGATTTGCTTCCATTAAGGGACTTGGAGACTTCAATTGCAGATTTGGATTGAGCATAGGATGGGAAACGAAAGAAGAGAAAGCAGGGCTTAACTGAACTTGGATTCAAGTTTCTTGCCATTTTTGGAGCTGGGACAACGAAGGGTTTGGCAGAAACTTAGGAGGCTTGCTGTGATTTTGATAAAAGGGGAGAAAAAGCAAAGGAGCAGGGGACGGAGAGGATTTTGGAGGCACAAAAAGCAGAGGAGAACGGAGGTGCAAAGAAGACAACAAGGAGGGTTTTTTTAATACTCAATTTATTTTTATGAATAATTCATTGTTATTTTCGATTATGTTTGGGAACTAAATTCATCATAGCTAGAGCTACGATGTAGCCGTGACCATGAACGCTTAAACCTCAGTTTGATTATTTTCAAGTATTTTTCCCATTGAGTACCATTTGATGTGTGTTTAGCTTAGTTCTAAGCTAGGTGATTAGCTACCATTTGGATTATTATTGAGATTATCGAATGCAAATTATAACAGATGCCATGTTTAATTTGATGTTAGCTTCGTGTAAATGTTGCCATGAATCTCTAGTAGTAGATGTCATGCTCTAGGATTTGTGTGGTATGTCTATCAATTTCCTAAGATCTTTATGAGTTCTTGTATGCTTAGCTCATCTAGATGTCATAGATGGTTAGTATTAGAATATGCATAGCAATCTAGATGCCATGGATGTTAAGTGAATTAGGGAAATTGACCATCAATGAGGGGAAACCTTGTTAATAATTCGATGCGGGAATTAAGTGGGATTGATTATGCTGAGTTGGAAGCTCTAGTGTCTCTCACATTTGATTAATCACTTACTAATGTGACTATTGCTATTTTGCCATCATTCACATTTTAATTTGTTGTTTAGTTTTGATTTAATTTTTCAGAGTTCCTACTTAGTAATCAATCTTCATTCATCATAAGTGCAATTTAAATTAAGTTAGAGGATCAGAGTTGAATTGATCTCTGCGGAACGAACTTTGCTTGCTACTATATTATTTGACGATTCGTACACTTGCGAGTATTGAAATTTGAAACTTATTTGGGTTAAATTTGACTACACTAAAAATCGCATCATACATCATGTTGATGCCAAAACTGGACCAACTTAGAGTTGACTCACTGAGCTCGCTTCACTCACTCTCCTCGTGGATAGAAAGACCTCAAGGGAGAAGGTAAAAGCGAAGGAGCAGCGGTGGGGTGCTGGCCTAACAGTCTCCGATGCTTAAGTTAATTAAGTGTGGAGGGATTTAGGCAATGTAAGGGCAAAGATGTCATTACCCTTTTTAGGGAAAGTGCTCATGTATTTATAGTGGCATTGAATGTTGTTGGTGAAATATTTCGATGTGGGATAAATGTCCCTGATCCTGGAGCTGACGCGTGTCCTGGTGGTCCCGAGTCCCGCGGTTGTGATGATACGGTCGGCCGATGGGCGGGTAGGCCAATAAGATATGATCGGTCGATGGGCGGGTAGGCCGATCAGATCTAGTCGGCCTAGTGGCTTTCGGTGTCTTTTGTCAAAGATTGTGTTGATGGGATGCACCTGATGTAGATTTGTATTGATGTACTCATGTTGAGCCGAGGGCCAAATATAATTTTGGAAGGACTGATCGGCCATGACCAGGTTGACCAAATTAGGCACGAACATAAGTCCCCCAAGTCATTGACTGAGGTGGATTTCCTCGGTTGAGGGCTTGTCGTAACTTGTCAACCTGTATGGATATTTGACCTATACTAGTCCCTTGTCCCCCAAGCCCTTGGCCAAGGTGAGACGCCATGGTCAAGCTTTTGTCGAAAAAATGGTTAGCGATGGAGGATGGTCGGCCTTAAATTTTGGATGTGGCCGAGTGCCATGTTGTACGGCTTGCTGGCGCGGAACCTCGTACGATCATGTGGCTGATCAGCTAGGAATGTCCATGGCCGATCGAGTGCCATGTGCAAGATGAGTGTATGTCATCTTGTACTACCCGCTGGCGCGGAACCTCTCACGATTATGTGGCCGATCGGCTAGGGATGTCATGACCAATCGAGTACCACTTGCAAGATGAGTGTATGTCATATTGTACGGCCCGCTGGCGCGGAACCTTGCACGATTATGTGGTCGATCGGCTAGGGATGTCCATGGCCGATCGAGTGCCACTTGCAAGATGAGTGTATGTCATCTTGTACGGCCCACTGACGTGGAACCTCGCACGATTATATGGTCGATCGGCTAGGGATGTCCATGGCCGATTGAGTGACACTTGCAAGATGAGTGTATGTCATCTTGTAAGGCCCAATGGCGCGGAACCTTACACGATCATGTGGTCGATCTGCTAGGAATGTCCATGGCCGATGGAGTGCCACTTGCAAGATGAGTGTATGTCATCTTGTACGGCATGTTGACGCGGAACCTCGCACGATCATGTGGCCGATCGGCTAGGAATGTCCATGGCCGATCAAGTGCCACTTGGAAGATGAGTGTATGTCATCTTGTACGGTCTGCTGGCGCGGAACCTCGCACGATCATGTGGCTAATCGGCTAGGAATGTCCATAGATGATCGAGTGCCACTTGTGTGACTTCCAGGTGTACTTCTGACATGATGTGGGTTTAACTAACATGGTATGATTGGGAGTGCCACGCGTCATGCTGTTAATGCCTTGGGTTATGTGCGCAACCTTTCGACTGGCCGAAGTAGGTGCCTATAAGAGCCTGAATCCTTCTTTAGTTGTCACTTTGATTTTTGAGAGATTTTTGAAAATTTTGAAGGCGATTTTCGACATCTCTTACTCCTGTTTAGGCGATTTTTGAAGAGTGTTTTACGGCGGAGTTTATGGCGGAATTCTCATAAACAAGGTATTGCATTGTTCTTCCTTTGTTTTTTCGATCGAATGTGTAAGTTTTGCATGAACTAGTGATGAACTTTGATGGATGTGTTGGCTTGATTGTCAGTATGTCTTAGTTGTTATGTCTTGCATGTTTCCCTTCATAGATCTTCCTTGTATGTTTGTAGATGTCAAGTTCATTGGGTGATTCAAAAGGATCCGAGGATCGGTCCTATCATGCGCTTGACGGTGAATCAGAAGATAGCTTGGCTAGCTTTGATTCACGGCTAAACGTGTTTGAATCAGCCTCTGGTTCCCCTCAGCCAAACCCTAGGGTAGAGCTAGAGGTGGATACGAATGTGGGTGGACCGATCCTTGAGGCATCTCAAGGACAATCGACCCAGGAATTGTAGGAAGAGCTAGATAGAGCTTTTGAGTATATTGACACCCGTTATGTGTCGGTTGGTGATGGGGCCGAGACCTCTAACGTCGAGGTGTCATCCTTTGAACAGGGTGATTTATTGAAGTCTCCGACTGTTAAGGGTAAGGTGGTGGCTTCAAGTTCAAAGTTTATGGAGGTTGCGTCGAGGTCAAGGCCAATGGAAATCCACGTGGAGGAGGCCGTAGAATTGGTAACAGTGGCCAACTCGGTCTATAAGGTTGATCGGCAGGTAAGTACTTTGTATGAGGATGACCTTCTAGCTTACCGAAGGGTATTCAACATTCCAGATTCTATAAAGATGAGACTACTCGGGGGAAGGAAAAGGCTGAGCAATCCGCCGATCGGTTGGGTGACCTTTCATCCAGATAATTTCAATCATGGGGTGATGCTTCCTTTCCATCCGTGGCTGCAGAAGATGGCTGTTGAGGTAGGGGTTGCTCTCGGCTAGCTAAATCCAAATTGCTGGATTATGTTAATGGGGGTGTATACGGCTTTCCAGTTGTGTGGGAAGGGCGAGCCGACCTGGGGTCACATCTACAATTTGTACAAGTTTGTGCGGGATAAGACGGGCTGGGTCTATGTGGAGTCCAGGATGAAGAGAAAAAGGGGGCCGCCCTTTATTGAAGATATGCCGATCTCCCAGAAAGCTTGGAGACACAAGTTCATGTTTGTGTCTGGGAATTGGGAGGGAATAGAGTTGCCATTATTCGACCGACGCATGCCCCATGTGTATCAGTCGAAAGGTGGTGGCCGTAAGAAAATTTTTTCTTATTTTGTTTTTGTTTTGTTTTGTTATTGCTTTGTGAAAGATATGGCCGATCGGTGTTGACTTGATTCTTTTTGTAGACGTTTTTAAGCGACCCAATATCAGTGATCAGGAGAAAGCCGACTGCGCCGAAGTGTTTTTGAAGCTTGATCGGGTTGAGAGGAGTAGAGACTATTTGCGGTTACCTGCCCATCTCCTGCAACTTGGTTTGATATCTACTATGTGTACGTGTCACTCGGCCTTGGTTAGTTAGGATTGTGTTTCGGCCTTTTGTTAACTCATTTTTTGTTGTTGTTGCAGTCGATCCAGAATTTGTCTTAGCTGCGGCCGAGCAATTAACGAAGAGGATGGCAAAGATTGCAGAGGCATTGAAGAAGGCGGCGGAGACAAAGGCCGAGGCTGAGAAGGCCGGGGCATCCATGAGGAAGAGTGACTTCCAGAAGCTCATCAGGACAAGATCGACTGCGAAGGTTTCTTTACGGGTGGAAAATGATGTGGTAGAGCAGGGTGGTCAGGAGGCGATGGATCCTGGTACTGGGGAGCCCTTAGCTCAGCTTATTCCGAGTGCCTCTGGGTCAGTTCTTGCCTAGCCGACCGATACCTCTAGGCTGCCTGCCAATCGGCCTCTAGTGTCTATCCTCATTAACCTGGACGATGAAGCCGACGAACGTCGCCGCATAATGGTCAAAGAGAGGAAAATGAGGGGGAAGAAGTGGAAGGAGTTGGCCTCCGATTCTGAAGATGTGCTTCAACAGAAGAAGCAGGGACAGGTTGAGGTCCTTGAAACCGTGCGCCATATCATCTGTCCCAACATCGGCACTGACTTGGAAGGCCGAAGGGTTCCCAAGAAGATCAGGAAGTCGTATCTTGATGCTTCCCTTCGGTCTTACTTTTTAAAAACTGATGGGGAGCCAGATATGGTGAGGACCCAGGAGGTGGACGAGACGTAGAGGCAGCTGTCTACGGCATTCCATCCTTCTCAGCTAGATTTCATGAACACTGTTATTCGTGGGTCTTAGTATGAGTTGGATGAGATCGCGGCCTTGAAGGCGAAGGACTTTGCTAATAGGTGCGATAAGACCATGCGAGCTAGGATATGTAAGTCCGTTACGTTGGATCTAGTGTTTTGTTTTTTGTATTCCTGTTTGGCTTGATCTAATCATTTGGTGTATGTGTTGTTTCTCGGTGAGGTCTTCACTACCCTTCGGCATGTGAGCCAAGCCAAGGAGAAAGTAGCCGAAGAGCACCAGGCGCTGAAGTCGAAGATGGATTCCTTGTCCGAGAAAGAGCATATGGCCGAGAGGTCTATTCAGGCCAAGGTTAATGCTGAGCTCAAGGTGAAGAAGCTGGAGAGGCAGATGGTTGCTCACCGGGAAGAAGTCGATGCGAAGGTGGCTGAGTTGGAGGCTAGAGTCCAGCAGGTTGAGTCGGCCAACGCTATGCTGGCTGATCAGCTCGTCTCGACCAAGAAGGTGGGTGTTGAAGAGTACAAGGCCTCTGCGACGCATCATCATGATCTGCAGCGATTTTGGGCCAAGTTGGAAGATGGGTTGTTCAAGCGAGTTCTTCTGGCTAACACTGGTCTGCCCATCCAATTTCTGTGGCTGAAGCATCCTCCACAGTTGGAAGACTACCTGGATGAAGATGGGAATGCTCTTCCTGTGGATGAGGATGATGGTGATACTGGTGGTCAGGCCGAGACGCCGAGAGAAGATGAAGGAGATGTCCCTGAAGACTAGGGGAATGCCCCTTAGTCTTGTAATTAAGTTTTATATTCTTTCTATTCATCGACCTTGTGGCCTTGTATTGAACAAGTAATTTTTGGTGGGACCATGGGGTCTCACCTATAGATGTGCTTATTTTCTTTCTCAAACCTTTTGTTCGATCTTCGACTTGATTTTTGCTTGTGAGTGGTAAATTTTGCAGTCGCTCATAATAGGTTTAGATGTATGCTAGGTAGGGTTGTAAAGGCCGATCTGCTAAGTGATGTGAGGCCGTCGAAAATAAAGTTGAACGTAAGGTGTTTGCCTTTGAAAATCAAGTGGGATGTATCGTAATAAGGTGAGGCCACTCACAATGTAAGGCCGTTTAAAAATGTAAGGCAATTTTAACAAAAATCAGAGGCCATTCATAAATGAGGTTGCCCATAGTGAAGGAAGGCCGATTACTTGGTAAAATGACAGATTGCCAGAGATGAGAGAGAAAAGGTGTTGCCTCATTGTAAAATTCATTCATTGATAATGTCAACCGGGTATGCCATGAATGATTACAAAAGATTCGGTCATTGGGCGATCATGTTTGTGGCCGTGGGCTTGGTTACTTGCAGTAGAATTTTAGGTGGTCCATATTCCATGGATGTGGAAGTGTCTTTCCTTTTAAGTCTTGGAGCTCATAGGCCCCTTCTCTGCATACTTTGGAGACTTTGTAGGGTCCTTCCCAGGTGGGGGCAAATGTGCCAGCAGATCTTTACTTGGTTGCAAGGCTGACTTTCCTTAAAACTAGATCTCCTATCTAGAAGCTTCTGTGGCAAGCCCTTGAGTCGTAATATCTTGCGACACGTTGCTTGTATACCATGTTCTTGAGGTTGGCCTTGTCTCTGCGTTCCTCCAATAAGTCCAAGCTAAGAGCAATGGTTGTTTTGTTCTGGGTTGTAGGAGATGACTCGATAGGATGTCTCGCCAATCTCCACTGGTACGACTACTTTTGTGCCGAACACCAAGGCGAAAGGTGTCTCATATGTGGCTGTCTTGTAGGAGGTTCTGTGGGACCATAACATGTCATCAATGATATCAGACCATTTGCCTTTATCTTCATCGAGTCTCTTCTTTAAGTTGTACTTGATGTTCTTGTTGACTGCTTCCACTTGTCTGTTTGACTGTGGGTGAGATCCTGAAGCAAAGAGGAGTTAGATGTCGTAGGTCTCACAGAATGCCCTGAAGTGATTGCAATAAAATAGCTTCCCATTATCAGTGACTATGTTGTGTGGGATCCCGAAGCGGCAGATGATGTGTTGGTAGACGAAGTGCTCGATCTGGGCTACTGTGATAGTTGCTAATGGTTTCGCTTCTGCCTATTTTGTGAAGTAGTCCACAGCTACTACTGCGTAGTTGACCTTTCCTTTACCTTCAGGCATTTGGCCGATCAGATCTAGTCCCCATTGGGCGAACGGCCAAGGACTAAGCGTAGAAGTGAGGGGCTCAGTTGGGAGGTGAGGTATTTGTGCGTGTCATTGGCACTTGTCGCATTTTTGCGTGAGTTCAATGGTGTCTAAGAGCATGGTGGGCCAATAGTATCCTTGTCTGAAGGCCTTCTGTGCCAAAGTTCGTGCTCCAGAGTGATCTCTGCAAATTCGTTCGTGCATTTCCGTTAGCACATAATCACCCATGTATGGTGTCAGGCACTTCAATAGTAGGGTAGTGAAACCACGCTTGTAGAGATGGTCATGCTGGATGGTGTACCGAGCTGATTGTCGCTTGATTTTCTTGGCCTCCATCCTGTCTTCTGGTAGAGTGTCGTCATGGAGGTAGGCTTTGATGGGATCCATCCAGGTGGGACTGGTGTTGATGGTGTATATCGAGCGTGGTCTCGTGTTGGGCACATGTTGGACTTCCACAAGTACCCTTCATTTCTCCTTCTCATCCAATGAGGATGCAAGTCGTGTCAGGGCATTGGCATGACTGTTTTCTGATCTTGGGATTTTGTTGATTTCATAAGCCGAGAATCTCTGAAGAAGTTGTTTTACCAGGGCCAAGTAAAGTGACATGGATAATCCTTGGCTTCAAAGTCATTGTTGATTTGGCTGACCACTAATTGTGAATCACTGTAGATTCTCAACTGTTTGGCCTCCAGGTCTTTGGCTAAGCGTAGGCCAGCCAACAGTGCTTCGTACTCGGCCTCGTTGTTGGATGCCTGGAAGTTGAAGCGTAGGGCGTATACTAGCTTGACTTGCTCTGGGGAAGTGAGAACGAGTCCGGTTCCTGATCCGATGTGGCAAGCAGATCCATCCACGTATAATGTCCAACATGGGCGCTGCTACAGATCAATTGGGGGGTGCCTTGGTTGATTCTGGGGTTTCCCTGGTGGTGAGTCCTTGTGGAGAGGTTGCCTCATGTGGTATGTATTGTGTAGGTTGGTAGGAGTATTCGGCGATGAAGTCAGCTACTGCTTGTCCTTTCTCAGCTGTCTTGGCTACATAGGAGATGTCGAACTCGTTCATCTCGATTGCCCATTTGGTGAGATGGCCAGAGATGTCTGGCTTCTGTAAAACTGGTCTCAAGGGTTTGCTGGTGATGACATTGATCTGATGTGCCTGGAAGTATGGATGGAGCCTCCCTGCTATGACTACTAGGGCCAGAGCGAGTTTCTCTAGGTAAGGGTACTTGGTCTCAGCATCCTGAAATGCTTTGCTGACGTAATATATGGGATGTTCTACCTTGTCCCGTCTCGTGATAGGAACAGAGCTGACAGTCGAGGTTGAAACCGATAAGTAGACAAAGAGATGTTCTCTTGTTTCTGGTCGGGCTAGTAATGGTGTTATGCTCATGTATTGCTTTAGTTCAACGAATGCCTTGTTGCATTCCTCCGTCCAATCAATCTATTTGTTCTTTCTTTTTAGAGCTTTGAAGAATGGAGTGCATTTATCTGTTGCTTTAGATATGAAGCGCGTGAGAGCTGCAACTCGTCCTGTCAGGCGTTGGATGTCCTTGTGATTTTGTGGAGATTGCATGTCAAGGATTGCTTTGATCTTTTCAGGATTTGCCTCGATGCCTCTCTGACTGATCATATATCCTAAGAATTTGTCTGATCCTACTCTGGAGACACATTTTGTCGGGTTTAGGCGCATCTTGTACGCCTTGAGGACTTTGAACATATTAGCCAGGTTGGGAATGTGCTCATCCTCTGTTTTGCTCTTGACGAGCATGTCGTCCACACAAACTTCCATTGTTTTGCTGATTAGATCGGAGAAGATGAAGTTGACCAATCTTTGGTATGTTGCTCCTGCATTCTTGAGGCCAAAAGGCATAACATTGTAGCAGTAGACACCCATGTTAGTTCTAAAGCTTGTATGGATTTGATCACTTGGATTCATAAGGATCTGGTTATAGCCTGAGTAAGCATCCATGAAGCTGAGTAATTCATGTCCAGCGGTGGCATCCATAAGCATATCGATCTTAGGTAATGGAAAGTTGTCCTTGGGACAAGCCTTGTTGAGATCGGTGAAGTCGATGCACATGAGCCAGGATTCGGATGGCTTCTTGACAAGCACCATGTTTGCTACCCAGGCCGCATAAATGGCTTTCCGGATGAAGTGTATGGTGGTCAGCTTGGTGATTTCGGCCTGCATTGCCAATTGTCTCTCGGCGTCATAGCTACGCTGTTTCTGTGTGACTGGTCTGAATGAAGGGTCAATAGTGTGCATGTGGCAGATCACAACAGTGGAGATGTTGGGCATGTCTGCATAAGACCATGCAAAGACTTTGACATTTTCTTTTAAGAACTCTACGAGGGTTGCGCGTATGGAGGGTTTAGCTTTGATCCTATCCGGACCGTGCGATCTTTGTGTTGATCAGATAGAAGTAATGCCTCTGTTTCTTCCATAGGTTCTGCCTGTGGCATGTTTGTGAGGTCTCGTGGATCTTCTGGAGGGTTGTCCCAGAATTCTTTCATGAGCTCAGGGTTGATGGGATCGTCCCCCAAGGCGATTTCAGTGACTGACAGAGTTTCTGTTTGATCTGGCCGATCCTGCTTGCTTGTCTTGGTTAGGGCCGTGGCATAGCATGTTCTTCCGGAGAGTTGGTCTCCTCGTACATGTCCCGTTCCCAGGGCGGTTGGGAATTTCATCAATAGTAGGAGGGTTGCCACGATAGCCTTCATTTTATTGAGCAATCCTCTTCCGATAATGGCGTTGTAGGCCATGAGACAATCGACCACAAGGAAGGTTGTGATGGTTGTGGCTACCGTCAGGGTAATGCCAATTGATACAGGTAGAGAGATGATGCCCTTGGGTAGGACCGAGTCCCCGGAGAAACCCAGAAGTGGCGTCACCTTTCTATCAAGCTCTTTCTCGTCTATGCCCATTTGTTTTAATGCGTCCCAGAAGAGCACATTAACCGAGCTCCCAGTGTCAATGAGTATTCTTCCTACATCGTAGTTGGATATTTGGGCTCTGATGATGAATGAGTCATCGTGCGGGAACACGATGCCTTTCTCCTCCTCATTTGAGAATGTGATGAGTTGCCATCCGTTCTTGGCCATCTTAGCTGCTCGACCGGAGTCGATGCTGAGAACTTGGTGGTTGGCTTGGGTTGCCCGAAGGAAGTTCTTCTTTGCTCGGTTGGAAGTGATTGAGGAGGATAGGGTTGGTCCTCCGCTGATGGTGTTGATCTATTGATGTGTTGTGGCCGAAGGGGGATGCTGTAAGAACTAATTGAGTCTGCCTTTGCGGACCAACTACTCGATAATGTCCTTGAATGCAATGCATTCCTCAATTGTGTGGCCATTGTACTTATGGTATTGGCAGAAAGCTTCTTTGTTGTGGGTTGGGCGATAGTTGGGGTTTCTTTGCTTGGCTTTGGGGATCATGCCTTCCACGTTTAGCAGTACGTGGTCCAAGGATGTGTTCAGTATAGTGTATGTTTCGAAGCGACTTCTCGGTCCGGAGTTGTCTCCTACCAAGTTTCGAGCCCCCTGGTGATGGTTGTCACCTCGCTTGAATTCCCTGCTATTGTAATTTGTTCGGCCCTTCTTGCCATGATGTTTTCCATCATCGGTGAGTTTCCTCTTTCCTTGATGTGATTGGTTGGAGTCATGATTGTAGCCTCCCGAGGTATGGTTGGTATTACCTTGGCTGTTGTTACCTGGGGTAGTTGAGTATGAGGGCATTCTGGCCTCCTTGGTGGGAGTGTGGAAAAATTCTACTTTCGCGTGGATTTCCGCCCTTCGCATGATCTCATTGTAATCCTTCCAATCTTCTGTGTGGGCTGCATACTTGAAGGGTGACTCCTTGAGGCCGCTTCGGAAAGTGTTGAATGTGGTCTTGTCATCTGTGTCCTGGCATCAGGAGTATTCGAGGCTAAACCTGGTCGCATATTTCTGAAGTGTTTCATCTTCTTCCTTCCTGAGAAAGAAGAGTTCTTCTGTGGAGACCAACCTATCCGTCTGGATCATGAACTGGTTGAGAAAGGTTGTCTGTAGTTCATCGAAGGAGTCGATGGTATTGGGAGCCAGGTGGTAGAATCAATTCAGAGCTGCGTCAGTAAGAGTAGAGCTGAAGACAAGCCATTAGACCTCGTCCGTCTAGTTCTTATATGCGAGGGCGAAGACATAATTATTTAAGTCGGTGACGGGGTCGCCCCTTCCGTGAAGGTTTGACCTCTAATCTATGTATGGACCGAAGGATTCGGTTGGTGAAAGGACTAGTGCTAGTCTTCCCCCAGGCTGGTGCTTTACCATTGTCCTTTTCTGCCTCAAGGTTGCGCACTCGGGGTAGGAGGCTTTCAACCAGGGCATTGTCCTGTTGAGGTGGAGGCAGGTTTGGTTGGTATCCTTCTTGGTCATTGCCTCCTTCTCGGCGATCTCTATTTATCATTCGGCTACGGGAGTAGCTCCCGGCGGTTGAGCCAGTCTCATCTTGCATCTCTTGGGTGTTCGCCCTTCATTGTGGTTCAGGACCTCTCGTCCTTTGATCTTCTCAGACATTGGCCATGCAGGGAGCGTGTCATGTCGTCTGTCGACCCACCATAGTTAGGATGGGTAAGGGAGGTTGTCCCATTGCCCTAGGGTCCGATGTAGCGTAAGTTAGGCGAAAAGGTTCTCACTCAACTTGGCGGTCGTCTAGCAGTTGGCGAGCGTCCCAGTAGATTCTTGGTTGAGACGGGCCGGTGCCATTTTGTGGTTGGATGAGTAGTCATCCTCCAGATGAGCTAGGGTTTTCCCTAGACTGTTGTTTCTTGTGCTTGTCCAAGGTAATTCGTTCAATGACAGGTTGATCGGCCGGAGTCCGATCGGTCATGATCAGGTCGGCCTGTGCTTGGTCGACTAGTCCCTTATCTCACCCTTCATTGCGTTGAGACATCCTTACAAGGGCGAGCGTGCTTGCGTATTGCTCAGACATGACCTAATTCTTAGCGTCCATCCTGGCGTTGTGAGCCTTGAGCTCAACCACTTCTCGTTGGAGGTCGTCCAACGTTTGTCTCAGCATATCTGGGATGTTGTCCCTTGAGCTTCTTTGTGGGAAAGGGGTGTTGTTGAGTTCTCCTTCATCTTGATCGCCCGAGATGATGTCTGGAGGGTGTTGGGGACGGCCTAGGTGGTAAGTGAGTGCGTGGGAGGTTATTTCAGAAGCCCCACGGTGGGTGCCAAACTGTTGATGCCAAAACTGGACCAACTTAGAGTTGCATCACTGAGCTGGCTTCACTCATTCTCCTCGTGGATAGGAAGACCTGCAGGGAGAAGGTAAAAGCAAAGGAGCATCGGTGGGCCTAATAGTTTCCGATGCTTAAGTTAGTTAAGTGTGGAGGGATTTAGGCAGTGTAAGGGCAAATATGTAATTACTTTTTTTAGGGGTGGTGCCCTTGTATTTATAGTGGCATTGAATGTTGTTGGTGAAACATTTCGATGTGGGATAACTGTCCCTGATCCTGGAGCTGACGCATGTCCTGGTGGTCCCGAGTCCCGCGGTTGTGATGACACGGTCGGCTGATGGGCGGGTAGGCCGATCAGATCTGGTCGGCCTAGTGGCTTTTGGTGTCTTTTTTCAAATGTTGTGTTGGTGGGATGCACCTGATGTAGATTTGTATTGTTGTACTCTGGTTGAATTGAGGGCCAAATATGATTTTGGAGGGACTGATCGGCGTTGACCAGGTTGACCAAATTAGGTACGAACACATCATAACAGGGACATAAGTATGAATTACTGAATTACTGAAATCTTTTGGTTCTAATTATTTCCATAAATTTTAATTTAGGTTCTTCCGTATTTGCAATTGAAAAGAATTTAGTTACGGAATCAATTGATTTGGGTATGAACAATACAGGTTGATGAAAATTATTTTTATCTTTGTAATTACAAGAAATCCAGCAAGTTCATGATTTGATTAATCCTTTGGCAATCAGGGTAGACTTATGAGTCAGTTTTGAACTTGTGGTTTGGTTTGAAAGTAAGTATGAACAATATTATCTGTTAGTGGCTCTATACTTGCAATATGATGCTATTGTATTTCCCAGATAGTGTCGTTGTATTGCAATATGATGTTATTATATTGCCCAGATAGTGTCTTACTGTATTTCCCAGATAGTGTCTTACTGTATTTCCCAGATAGTGCTTATCATTTCTACAACTTCCTATTTGTTTAATAGCAGTACTACTACTAGTGGCATACTTCATTGTTGTTTTTTGTTCCATTGCTTTATGTAACTCCAGGTTCTGTAAATTTGTGATAATTGTATTATACAAATGGCGTAATTTACGGCCCTTTAAATATTATGTACTTGATATAATCTTGCTACAATTTCTATTGTCCAAATTGTATCAAAGGAACTGATGATTTATTTTTTCCAGAGTAAGAGTTGTATAGGTTACATAGTCGAAGTATACAAGAGTCCATATTCTTCTAAGGAGAAAATACATTTACAAGTTACTCCAAGAAAGAAGATTGTCGAGGCAATTATTGGAACTACTCCAATGACATATGATGAAGCTACTCCGATGGTAACTCAAAGGTCAACTACATCATGTCACAAAGACTTTCAGGTTGTTCTTCCAACACATGTGACTCATCAAACATATACTTCCCCAACATAGGGTACGTGGAACATATCATGAACTCGAGATAGTTCTGGGGGTAAAGCAAGTCCGTAGGCCACTGGGCCTATCCTCTCAATAATCTCATAAGACCCAATATAACGATGACTCAACTTCCCTCGCCTACCAAACCTCACAACCCCTTTCCAAGGAGATAACTTCAGAAAGACTCAATCACCAACTTCAAACTCAAGATCCCTGACTCTCTGGTCTGCATAGCTTTTCTGTCGGTCCTTAGCTGTCTTAAGTCTTTCCTTAATGATCTTGATATTTTCCTCTGTCATTTCAACAATCTCCGTTGTCATTTCAACAATCTCCGGTGTCAACAGTCTCCTCTCACCTACTTCATTCCAACACACTGGTGTCCTCCAATGTCTCTCATACAATGTCTCAAAAGGAGTCATCCCAATGCTAGGCTGATAGCTATTGTTGTAGGAAAACTCCATCAAAACTAAGTGAGAATCCCAATTCCCTTTAAACTATAGTACACAAGCTCTCACAATACTCTCCAAAATCTGAATCGTCCTCTCATGAATGTCGTGTATAGCAAACACTTTACATATATCTTCTTTAAGAGTTGATGCATTAGTATCTTCAACACTCACAATATCAAAATAGCGTTCACGAATATATCCATTACAATAAAAAAAATCTAAGGATAATGGCCATTTGTCCTTACTGGATTCATCAAGTGCATCAATATGAATACAAAAATTTTCTCTTTCCCTTTCCTTCAAAATTGCTTCTCCACCTTGTTAGCAAAAATATGTAGTATCTCCTTTCGTATATCGTTTAAAATATACTTAGCAAGTTGTCAGGATCCTTCCCGAATTTCCCCTCGAAACCTAGGAAGAACCCTGCTCCCGTCTGACAACCTAAAGAAATTCCCAAAACACCATTAAGGTCTTACAATTAATTATGAGAATTCTGCCGAAATTTCGGCAGAATCTCCCCTAAGGACTGGTTAACCGTCTTCCACCTGTCAGACAAGGAATCAGATAGCACTCCCAATTCCAATAAACATCAACCATCCAACGATGAAATAGAAATTTTACAATCAGTCCAAAAGTGTTATCAGAGCATCTAGGTAGGATAAAAAAAAATTACAGAATTAATTATCCTACTCGAAAGTCTAGGTAATTGCGCAGTTGAAATTCTAATGTCTCCGCCTCTGAAAATGCCCATGTCAACACAACAGCTTGGAGGGGATTTAAAACACGAAAGTTGTGAGTGGACAAAAATAATCATTTAGAAATCGTTTTCCGAGGAAATCTTACCTTTCCCCCCTCCACGAATAAAACCTTGCATGCATAACATAAAATCCCTTTTTTTATATAAAATAATATATATATATATAGGTTATCCGAAAACCACCGGAATTTTCATCTATTGTTAAAACACTTGTTGGACCCACAAAAATTCGTGATAATGAAAATCATACCGTGGTCCACAATTATTCTTTGAAAACCCTCCTCAAAGGAGTTTAAATCATGGAAACCGACCTGGACACAAAATATATCAAAACATATCCTATTGTTCCCGAAATAAAATCTCGAGTCGTAGCTCAAAACCCTCCACACCTGATAGACCTCGAGTTGTGTAGAACCCTATACTATGCATAGACAGCCTCAACGACCCGGTGGAGAAAATACCCCTCGACACCAGCATCGGAGAACCCTCAACGATCTGACGAAGAAAAACCCCTCGACGCCAGTCAGAGAAAACCTTGATCCTCGGGGACAGTAAAACAGTGAAACCAAAATCCATGTTTTGAAATTCTTGTTTCCTGGCCTAAGCCAAATTCATTGAAAAACCAGGTTTATGGCCAAATCCACTAAAATCACAAATATGGTTCGAAACCCAAAATCATGAACCCAAAATTTATCACGTCAAAACGATATAAAACAGAGTCCAAAAATCCAGGCCACATCCCAAAACATCAGTTTCACTGAAATATTTAAAATTCGTGTCCAGTAATAATTTATTAGTATAATTTCAAAAATTCCAAAAATTTACCAAACAGTACGTAACAATACGTAATAAGCAATTATATCAAAAATACCTTTATGCATGCATTATATTTACAAAACCAAAGTCCACTCACCATACGTCCAAGCAAGCTCAATCTCGAGCCGTATGCTCCTCCGAAGTTCCTGGAGCAGTATCGCCTGTCAAAAGTAATAATCAGGGTTACCAACTAATATTAAAAACCCTACATTCAAACTCCCTAAGCCCCGGGAGGTCCGCTTATGTCTCTCCAAAAATGCAGCAACTTCGGACGCCCAAAACTACTCCTAAACGACTTCCGATCAACCTGAAACCTGCGCCAACAGATCCGGAACGCCGAAAACTTGTTGACATGTACCGTCGTGACCCGAGAACAGGTCCCACTGGCCGCCACGAGCCGACGGAAGGCCGGACCACGCGCTTGCTATAGTGAACCACTCGCTGCTACAGTGAACCACTCGCTGCTACAATGTCCACGTGCCAACTCGATTTGACTCGGTGCTGACTCGGTCGCCAGGTGGTGCCCACGTGGCTTCCATGTGGCCTCCACGTGGCTTCCATGTGGCCTCCACGTGGCTCCACGTGGCATGCCACGTCAGCGCCGTCGGACCGACCCAGTCGCCGGAGCCTCACCGGAGAAGACGACCGCGCCACTATCGCCGAAGAAGACGACCGCGCCGCCGTGTTCCGCCGTCCGCTGTCGCCGGAAAACCCCATTTCTGGCCGACCTTGAAGTTTTCCAAACTTTCTTAAAACTCAACCATTTTTCACAAATTTTACGTCTAAATCCATCTACTCAAACCCAGGAACTCAAAAATGACCTCTAAACACGAAACCCATACTTGTGTTGGCCAAAAAATCGATCGAAAAGTTTTAGTTTTTCTTTTCTCGGTGCGGTGTCTCCTGCGGCTGCCTCCTTCGATGGTTGGTACGTCTGTGATCACAGGAAGGAGGGGAACTTGATTAGTTGAACATAAATGGAGGTTCTTGCCTAGAATTGAAGTTCGAATTTTGGATTTTTGGGTTCAATGTACATGGGTTGGGAGTGAGTTCACGAAGAGAGAGAGAGTGAAATGATGAAGATAGGATCTGAATGGGTTAAATATCTACCCAAGTCCAAAATACCAAAATGCCCCTAAACATTCTAAACTCGCATCTCTCCCACACGAGCTCCGTTTTTTGCATGTCACCTGTCTCCGAACTCATGAGTTCGAGACCTACGCAATGTTACCCGAAACACAGCCAAAAGTGTCTCAAAACAAAAATTAACTTTCACATCCCTTAACAACCAAGGTAATTTCGTCTTTTTGCAAAAATAATTTGCGAAAATTCAATAATTAAATTTCCGGGTCGTTACACTAGTTGAGGAGCATTTTCTAACACAACTTTCTCAACTTCTACATTCATTCTTGCATAACTCTTCATGAACTCAAAAAAATTGCCCCTATTGTATAAGCTAATGGATTCGTCATTACCTCAAAAAGCCAATAATTGGGTTGCTAGATACGTCACACCCTCTATTGAGGTGGTCAGTCGTAGTCGATTTTCCATCACTTGTTTGGATGATTGTGCATTTACCACATTTTCAATATGAGAAGGGTCTTTTAAATTACTCCACTTTTGCATATATAACAATAAGATGATATGGTGAATATTTTTCTTTTTTGACTAAATAAGAAATCTCATTGATGAAATAAGGTATTATATCACCAGAGTTAGCAGCAAGTCTCGTTAAACCTTGCCATAAAACCCAATAGTCGGGAAAATTCGGTCAAGGGAAAAGAGTACCCACCCTTCAGCATTAACAAAAGTTCCACCTATATTGGCTCAACAAGGAGCTTACAAACCAAGACCCTGATGCTAGAAACAATTAAGAATAGTCCTGGGACTAACAACCATCTGCAGAAACAAAACGTCAGAGATCAGCTCTACAACCATAAGTTCACTGGGCCTAACCTGAAGAGACTGCGCTGATAAAGCCAGCTCTATCCAGCCAAGCTTGGTGCACCACCCCCTGATGTGCTGAATTTAAATTACCCATATGATGTTGAAAAGTACAATATTTTCCCCCAACTCTCTTCCAATTTTGATGCCCACCAACAATAAATGTTTGATGTAATTGACTATTGTCAAAAAGGAAGCATGGAATACAAAATGCCCTATCTTTAGGAACAAAATATTACAGCCAAGGGAAATTATTAAACCATGTACTTTGAAATCGACGAGATTGCTTTCCATCTAGACTAAAAGAACATATGTTCTTCGAACATTATCAAGTTCATTAATTGGATATTTAGATGTTAGACAACATACTCTCGAATCACGTTCAAGATAATTGATATCGAAATCTTGATTATCATTGACTCTTTGAGACTCAACTCTTTCCATTTGAGGCTCGAAAATATGAGACTCGGGAAGCGTTTCATCACAAATTGGAGTAAATAAAGACTCAGAAGGCTTGTTGTACTTGATGATGAATCATTCTTTTTATATAATAAGAAAACATATTCTTTAACTTTGATTTCTTGGGATTTTGATTGTGATCCGTCGTTATGAAAGAAAACCTATTGATGATGGTTAAAAATTCATATAAGCATACATATAAGTAAAATTTATCAGCAAAAAATCATTATAAGAATTCCCACAACGGTAAAAACTAAGAACAAGAAGGCAATAAGTTCATCTACTAGCCAACTAATCAAGGAAAACCAATCAAATAAATTTCCCCATTTCAACAATATATATATATATATATATATATATCATCTCTATGAAATTAAATCAAACATTTAATATCAACAATTAGCAAAAAATAAGCATTTACCAACCTTACTTCCCACAATAGTAGCTAGCGTGTGAATGCAATCCTCATACCTTTGTCCAATTACTCCTAAAAAATCCTCATACCTTTACTCAATTACTCTTGCAAAATCCTCAATTTCTACATTCAAAATGTCAAATTATCAAAAGAAATCTCTAATCGTCAAATTCCCAAAACCAAAACCCTATATTCAATTTTTATTTCAAACTATGATTAGAGGGTAAATACCTTATGCTTTGAAGATTTGAAAATGGAGAAATCCAATAAAATTTTGAAGAAAAAGAGGGGGGGAAAATGGTGACCTTGACGTGTGTATTTTGAAAATGAGAATGATGAGTTTTGAAGAAGAAAATGAGTTGTTGTTTTGTTTCTGTCTGGTGCGATCTGTGTGGTGTGGGTGTTTATTAAGACTTATAATTGTATATTGACTGGGCTAAGTGACTCGGCTAATAAAGGCCTCAAAATATAATGGTTGGGAAGGGCTACAAACCCTCGCAGCCCAACAAAGAGTCCCGTCTTTAAGGACGATATTTTAGGAACCATAAATATTAATTTTGAAGTTCATGCGAAATTGAAAATATTAGTATAGTTAAGGGATAATAACTTGCAAAATTAATAAAGATATTCACATTTGGGTCTGTCTATAAATTACAATCCTACATTGAACCAAACTCTTAGAATTTGGAGGATTATTTGTTATCGAATATCAAAATGTGTCGTGGACCTTCTTAATTCTCCATCTTCTACTTTTACTTCTTCTTTTGAGGGGAAAAAACAAAAAAGTTCAGATGGGATGACTTGATAAGATTATGAAGTGACATTAAAATTATGTCCATAATACATGATACATGCATGCATGATACCAAAATATCAGATTTCATTATTCATTTACATTTTATAACCACACAAGAAATATCATTTTTGGGATAATTAATATATATATATATATATATGGCTCAACATATAGAATGCTTGTTGAGTAATTAAGGTGCTCTGCCGCTTTCTGTGCATTATTCTTTATTTGTGCCACGTACCTTTCTTCTCAATTGCTTGTCTTTCCACTTTCATATTCGGTTCATGATCGATAGATAATTGTTTACCCACACCATTATTGCAACATATAACAGCTCGGGATTTCCCAACATTTACTACCACCAATTTACCATTCCAACATTCCAAATTGTGAACCTGATATAAATCAGTAGGGAACTACAAAATGAATGTTTAGATTATAATATTATTTGATCTAATGACTCCAATCAAGTGGTTAATTCCGTATTATTGAACTAACCTATTGGTTTTTGAGAATTCTTGTATTTATATACATACATGTATATCTTAGGAATTACGTCCTCAATCCTCTAGGCCAGGATTTGGGGCGTGACAAACACGGTGAAGAAAACAACATTATCCATTGAAGAAAAAAGAACAAAGAAAATGGAGATATATAATAATGTCCTTCAAACCGTTTTCTCCCTACAACACCATGTATTTATTAAAGATCAAATGCAGAGTGAAAACCTCACTTATACAAAATTTTCTTCAACTTTGATCACACTAACTAACAGAGTGGATTAGTGATGGTATTGAATGGTCATTTGGAGTTTCAATTTTAGGTTTTCAGGAATGAGCCCTAAATATATAATACTTAAAAGCTAAAATGAAGCGATTAACCAATTTGAAACCACAAATTTGGAGTCTAAGTCCTATGTAATGAATCTACATATTTTAAAACAATCAACCATATGAATAAATGAAACCACAAATTTGGAGTCTAAGCCCTATGTAATGAATCTACATATTTTAAAACAATCAACCATATTAATAAATGAAATGAAAACTGGAAACGATTGAATAGAAATGAGGTTTTCTAAATGCATCATGAAAAGGATGTCATGTGGAAAGAAAAACTAATCTTTCGAGAAGACATCCAAAACCAAATAACAGTATTTTGTGTAATGATTATTTAAATAAAACTTTTTACTCAAGATGTCCTCTGAATTTTAACTTCAATCTCAAAATAGACAATGAATTCGATTTTATCCCAAAATACCCCCTGAAATCCCCTTTTCATTTCAAGTTATCCCTTTTGTGTTAAGTATCTTAACTTGCTGTTAAATTCAAAGACAAAATTGTCAATTTATACAACTAAGAATCCAAACTCCCTTCTTCTCCATCTTCCTTGACTCTAACCTCCTTTACCACTAATCCTTTCTGCAATTGGAAAAATTGTGGATATTTCCCCGATCATGTTTCCCAACCATGAAACCAAATAAATATGCAGAGGCTACAACTAATCGAGCCAGTTACCCAGAATATACCAGCCACGACGAAACCTCCGTCGATTGTAAAAACTTCCACAGAGTCCAATGGGTATGCACATCTCCTCTCTACCTCAAGCCCCTGCTATGGGCCCTCTCCACCCGAATGGAAAAACCCGATCTTGGGTCGTCGCCCTCAACAACCAAACATAAGACAGTCAGTACAATCTCATAAAATCAGGATTATTATTTAATAAAAATGGAGAATATAGCACAGTAATGGTGGATGACCAAGGTAACACGGATCTAGATCCAGATCGATATATGAGTCTTAGGATGAAAGCCTTAACAGACTGATCAAGGATTTGAAGCGTTCACTGTCTGCCATGTGCTTCTCAATCAAAAGAAGCTTGGAAACCAACAAATACATACCTTGTTCATGTGCAAAGATGACGAAAAAACTCAAGGATCTCAGAATTGGCAGTCAAACGCCAAAGAGATTTAGTAAATAACATCTAACTTGGCATTATTTATACATTGGATTTGACCCATGTAAGTTCTGTGGTAGAGGAGGTTAGAGTAGAGGAAGATGGAGAAGAAAACGGTGTCGCACATGAGCTTGGATTTTTAGTTGTACAAATGGATCATTTTGCGTTTGGATTTAACGGTGAATTATGATACTTGATAGAAATGGAGTAACTTGAAACGAAAATGGGGTTTCAAAGGGCATCTTGAGACACAATCAAATTTAAAGTCTTTTTTAAAACTAAAATTAATATTCAGCGAACATCTTGAATAAAAAATCTTTAAATAAACAAAGAACATGCATAGTCAAAATACAAAACCAAAAGTCATTTGACCTTTTTATTTATTTACTTCCGAAGAGCCATTTACCTAAATTGTTATAATGTATATATATGTTCAAGATAACTCCTTACACCCAAAATAGAATGAGTTTATCCATTAATTTTGAATAAATTAACTCTAGAGTAATTTTTTTAATTTGTTCTCTGAACTTATCATTCAATGTATATTACTTCTTGAACTTTTATAAGAACCAATTCTTCTCTTTGAATTATTACTAATAGTGAATTTCTCCCCAAAATATTTATTTACATTTCATCAATTTATAAATACAAAATAGTTCACGGAGAAGAATTGATTTACCATAAGAGATTATGTAGATTATGCGTGTTTTTAGCCTCATTAAACCTTAATCATATCCATTTTTGAAGTCAAACACATTTAGCCTTTCTTTCACCACCAAAATAAAAATATGCCCTAAATACTTAACCCTCAAATTGGCCATACCCTAATAACTTAAGTTCGTGTCAAGGTTATGATAAATGAAGTTGGTGATGAAAAGAAGGTTCCGCGAGTTAAGTGACGTACAAAACCGTTTCTCGTGTAATTCCTAACTAGGCTTAGCAAGAAGGTTTGAACAATACGTGTTCTTGTAACGTAATTAACACCACTCAACGACTTCGCCTTTTCCTTCTATAAACACCTAAGCTTTTCTAGTTGAGATTAGAACTAGTAATGATCCGAGACACACATTTCACCTAAAATATTTACTCAATTGAGTCTTACAGGAAAAAGAAGTATAATTTTGGCTTGATTGTGGCTCAGTCAAAAGATAATATTGGGTTTTTATGACTTTTGTATCAGTCGTCGTCTGTTTCTTTTGCTGGGTTTGAGTTTAAAGCTTTAAAATAGCTATGATTGGAAGCCTTTATCTCCCTCCCACCTTTGTATCTTTCCAATACAAATCTTACTTTCTTCAACTTACGGTCCTTCGCGAAGTTCAGTCATGCTTGTGAGGGTTGATTTTGGATGTTGGGTTGGGCTTGGAGGTGGCATACAGGATGTGGTTGTTTTTTCAATCTTAAATTTAATTTATTTTAAATTTTATACAGAATTATAATCGGATAAATTTGTCATGAGGAGATTCTTAATGCTGATGTCAGTGGTTTATAAGGGTAAATATATCAGTAACGGATTATGTGAAAGAAATTTCAAATCTAAGTAGATATTTGTGTAATTTTTCAAACCTAAGGCGTGTTTTGTGAAAAGGCAACAAACCTCATAAGGTGTGAATGTAGTTAACCCTCTTAAACACATACGCTGTGCTAACCAATTATGCAATGATGGGAATGCAATCTTATAAACCTTGAACTCAAGGCCCAAGCCAATTGCCACTAAGAAAAGGGTAAAGTTGGCTTCTGAAGAACAAAATAATATAGGGAAACTATTTCCTGCGTTCCTGAATTTTACACTAATTTTAGCTATCGTTTATGAATTTTATTATTAGTAACATACGTCCTTGAACTATGTCTAAATGTGCAAGGACACACGTTCAAGGACAGTCATTCCGTTAAATTTCTCAATGATTTCTGTTAAGGATAAGGATAAAATTATCTTACCAAGTGTGTTTTTTTAGCATAAATCGTTTAAAAATTTAACTGAATGACTGTCCTTATACGTTTAGATATAGTTCAGGGACGCCTACTATTAATAAAAAGTTCATTGACGATAATTAAAATTAGTATAAAATTCAGGGACACTGTCAACTATTTTTCAAAATAATATATAAAAAAGCAAGAGCCTATGAAAGGCCCAAACAAAACTCATTTGGAAATTAAATGCGTTAAACTGACATGGTAATAAAGCCAATGATGTAATTGCATATAAAAAATAAAATAAAAAACCGATGATTTAATAAACAAAAATATACGCATCTAAGTCATGGGAATCTTGTCATTTTATCTTTTAAATCTAGTGAACTCGTTATAAAAATATATCATAATTGAAATTGATCATTTTCTAAATCATTATTTCAAGATCATATTTGCAAAAAATCAACCAAACTAGTGATAGTTTAATTATCCATATGCATTGTCTATTATTCTAACGATTACGTTTCTCATATTGACTTGTCTATTTAGTTTTTATATATAAATAATTAAATGATATCCAATATGGTAACTTTTTTACATAAATGATTTAAAATGATGTTTTAGAAGATAACTGGTTGTTGAAATGATTTTTGAAATAATTCTTTTGAAGATTATGTAATAGTTCCAAGTTGTTGAAAGAGTGTTATATATTATATGTACTATATTTGTTAAGTATAAGTGGTATGTACCCTTCCTTACAGTATATATGAGACCAGGTCTTGACGACTCATTAGGACACACGTTAAAACTTTTGGGTGTGCTAGGGTGTCTAGCCCTTTGGGGGCAGTCTATGCGCATATGGCACAATTCAGTCAGTATTATATTTACCATCTTGCACGTATATCAATTATATCATGCACGTGTAAGATGGTCAAAATAGATAATATATTAGTTGGTGTGGTTTAATGTTATACTATATACAGTAAGATGATTTATGACTTGATGAATATTTAGTACTTTATACCTGGACAGCTTTTAGATTATATATATATATATATATATATATATATATATATATATATATCAGTACAGATTTGTGATAGTTAATTCAGCAGACTATTTGTATTAAATATTGATCTATATGACATTATTTCAAATTATAACTATTTATGATATTTGATTTCAACATATATATGACAGTATTTCTTTATTGATTTCAGTTATCTAGTTTTCGAAAATCTTATTTATTTCTATTAACAATATGATAGGACCCCTCCCAAATTTCCTCTTGGAATCCGTGAGAAGTCCTACTCCCGTCTGACAACCCTTGAAAAACTTAAACCTTTCCAGAAATACCCTACTAGAATTCTACCGAAAATTCGACAGAATCTCCCCTGTAACAGGGTCAATCCGTCTTCTACCTGTCAGACGAAGGATGCAATAACAAATACAAAACCAAACAATCCAGCTATAACCACAAGCTACCACAAATCCGAATTCAAACTACCAAGCCCTCGAATAATTTACAATACCCAAAAGTGTCAGGACCCGTCCCGAATTTCCCCTCGAAACCCGGGAAGAACCCTGATCCCGTCTGACAACCTAAGAAAAGGTTCCCAAAATACCCTTCAATCCATACAAAAAAATAATAACAATAAATACTTCCACTTGTCAGACAAGGGATTCAAGCACTCAATAATTCCCGTAATTAATGACCAATCAAATACAATATAATATCATAGCGTCTAAGTAGGATCAAGAGTAAAATTTAGATATCCTATAATTGAAATTCCGGGTTGTTACAATCTACCCCCCTTAAGAAATTTCGTCCTCGAAATTCAACTCTACCCTTGGAACAAATAAGGATACTGCGTCCGCATTAGTTCCTCGGTTTCCCACGTGGCTTCCTCCACGTTATGATTCCTCCACAACACTTTAACTAGAGGAATACTCTTTCTGCGCAGTACCTTTTCTTTCCAATCCAAAATTTGCACCGGTTGCTCCTCAAAGGTCAAATCATCCTTCAGCTCAAGTGGCTGCTCTCCCAATACGTGAGATTCATCAAACAGATATTTCCAGAGCAAAGATACATGAAAAATATTATGAACTCTGGATAATTCCGATGGTAAAGCAAGACGATATGCCACTGGTCCTATCCTCTCCAAAATCTCATACGGACCAATGTAGCGAGGACTCAGTTTTCCTCGTCTACCAAAACGTACCACTCCCTTCCAAGGAGATAGTTTCAAGAACACCCAGTCACCTACCTCAAACTCAAGGTCTCAGGTTCTACGGTCTGCATAGCTCTTCTGGCGATCCTGAGCTGTCTTCAACCTTTCTCTGATGATCCTTATCTTTTCCTCAGTCGTATCAACCAACTCTGGTGTTAACAGTTTCCTTTCACCCACTTCGTTCCAGCATAATGGTGTCCTGCACTACCTCCCATACAGTGCCTCGAAAGGAGACATCCCAATACTCGACTGATAACTATTATTATAAGCAAATTCCATCAGAGCCAGGTGTGAATCCCAGTTCCCTTTAAACTGTAGTACACAAGCTCTCATCATATCCTCTAAAATCTGGATTGTCCTCTCAGACTGACCATCCGTCTGAGGATGAAAAGCTATACTAAAATGCAAGGTAGTGCCAAAAGCCTTTTGCAAACTCCGCCAAAACCTGGAGGTAAATCTAGGATCCCTGTCCGAAACAATTGACTCTGGAGTCCCATGTAGTCGTATGATCTCATCAATGAACAATTTAGCATACCGACTCATCCGAAAATCTTCCCGCACTGGCAAGAAATGTGCAGACTTCGTGAGTCTATCAACAATTACCCATATCCCATCATGTCCCTTCTGTGTCCTTGGAAGTTTATACACAAAATCCATCGTAATGTGATCCCACTTCCATTCCGGAATAGGTAATGGTTGAAGTGCCCCATATGGTTTCTGCCTCTCTGCTTTCACTTGCTGACACGTCAGGCATCTACTCACAAACTCAGCAATTTCCCTTTTCATCCCAGTCCACCAATAGTATTTCCTTAGGGTATGATACATCTTGGTACCTCCTGGATGCATAGCGTAAGCCGAACTATGAGCCTCATCAAGAATTTCCCTTTTTAGTTCCAGCTCATTCGGTACGCATAATCGGCCATCCCTAACCAAGGCTCCATCATCCCTAAGCGCATAGTCCTGCCTGTTTCCAGCCTCCAACTCCATCCTGATAATGTACAATGTAGGATCCTGGAGTTGAGCCTCAATAATCCGATCAATCAGAACAGGCCTCACATGGAAACTAGCCAATAAAGCCCCCTGGCTATCCATGTCCAGTACTATCCCTGCTCTACGGAACTCTACCAGTAACGGTAGGTAGACTGTATGCAAATGGGCCAAAGAACCCATGGATTTCCTGCTCAATGCATCCGCCACAACATTGGCTTTCCCTGGATGGTACTCTATAGTACAATCATAATCCTTTATTAACTCAAGCCATCTTCTCTGCCTCAGATTCAGGTCCTTTTGGGTGAACAAGTACTTTAAACTCCTATGGTCGGTGAAGATCCGACACATCTCCCCATACAAATAATGTCGCCAGATTTTCAATGCACGCACCACTGCAGCTAATTCCAAATTATGTGTGGGGTAATTCAACTCATGGGGTTTAAGTTGTCTAGAAGCATATGCTATCACCTTTCCATGCTGCATCAACACACAGCCTATACCCCGCAATGAGGCATCATTATACACCTCGAATCCCCCAGTATCATCAGGAAGGGTCAATACTGGAGCAGAAGTCAACCTCCTCTTCAGCTCCTGAAATCCCTGTTCACAATCAGCATCCCAGTCAAACTTGACTCATTTCCTCGTCAACCGAGTCAACGGCCCTGCTATCGTAGAAAATCCTTCAACAAACCGTCGATAATATCCTGCCAAACCTAGAAAACTCCTCACCTCAGTCACTGTCCTCGGTTGCTCCCAGTTTGCCACTGCCTCAACTTTTTGGGGATCTACGCTGATACCCTTAGCCGAAATCACATGACCTAAGAATCCAACTTCGGTCAACCAAAACTGGCATTAACTAAACTTGGCAAACAAATGCTTTTTCCTAAGCATATTCAGCACCAACCTTAAGTGTTTCTCATGTGCCTTAGCACTCCTCGAATACACCAAGATGTCATCGATGAACACAATCACAAACCGATCCAAATACTTTTGAAACACCCTGTTCATCAAATCCATAAATGCTGCTGGGGCATTAGTCAACCCGAAAGGCATTGTAACAACCCGGACTTTTCATAATTGATTTTATGCAATTATTTTTATTAAATGACTATTTTACCCTTGATCGGTAAAGGGCTTGGAAATCAAGTTTTATTTCGAGACACTTTTGGTGTTGTTTCGGGTACCGTTGCGTAGGTCTCGAACTCACGAGTTCGTAGACAGGCGGCACGCAGGAAACGGAGTTCGTATACGGAAGTTGTGGGTCTAGATGTGTAAGGGCATTTTGGTAATTTGCCATGGAGGGGAGATATTTTAACCTCACTTATTGTACAACTCATTTCATCTTCATCTCCTTATCTTCACTCACTCACTCTCTCTGTAACAAAGAAAACACAAACACACCCACCCAACCCGTGCGAAACTTACCCGAAGAGAAACCAAAAGTCAACGTCAGATTCAAGGCTTTAACTTCCCATTTGGATCAACTAATTGTATTCTACTCTTTCCCACGATCACAACCGTACCAACCATCGAAGGAGAGGACCACGGTGGAAGCCGAGCCGAGTAAAGGAAGTTTCAGCTCTTTGGATCGATTTTCCGGCTTATACAGGTACGTGTTTGATGTTTTGAGGTTATATTTGGATTCCTGGGTTTGAGTAGATAGATTTAGACGTAAAATTTGTGTAAAACGGTTGAGTTTTGAGGAAGTTGTAAAGCTTGGAATTTCGGTCGGAAATGGCGGATTCCGGCGAACCAGACGGCGGCGGAGGTGGCGGTCCGGTCATCTTCTCCGGCCAGCTTCCGGCGATGGCGACGACAGTCCGATCGTCTTCTCCGGAGAGTCACCGGTGACCGGTCGGGTCGAGTTGAACCGGTCGAGTTGAGTGAACCGGTCGGGTCGAGTTGGACCGGGTCAGGTTGAGCCTAACCGGGTTGGACCGGTTCAGGCGCGTGGTTACTGTAGCAGGCGCGTGACCGGCGCATGAGGGCGCGTGGGCGCGTGTGCCGACCTTCCGGCGGCGCGTGGGGTCGAGGCTGACGTCACAGCGGCGCGTGGTAACTAGTTTTGGACGTTCTGAATCTGTTGGTACAGGTTTCAGGTTGATCGGACATCATTTAGAGGTCGTTTTAAGTGTCCGAAGTTGCTGTGATTTTAGGAACAGCAAGGGTAGACTTCCCGAGGTTTAGGAAGTTGTTATATACGAGTCTTATTACTAGCCGGTAATCCCGATTGTTGTTTTTGACAGGCGATATCGTTCCGGGAACCTCAGAGGAACGAGCGAGACGGGATTGAGCTAGCTTGAACAGGTTTGTGAGTGGACTTTGTTTTATAAACTGAATTGCATGCATCAAAATATCTTTGTTAAATACGGTTATGTATTGTGGCATTGAATTTCTGAATGTTAGAAATGAATTCTAGACACATATTTTCCACTATTTCAGTTAAAGTATGATTTGAGAAATATCATGGTTTTGGACTCGATTTTGATAACGTTTTGACGTAGAAATTATTGAGTCAATGAATTGGGTTTTGACCTTGTTGTATGTGGTTATCGGATTTTGTCATAATTGAGGGAGGCCAGGACTCGGGATGAGGATCCGTTATTAACGGTGAACCCGATGAACCTCCAAGATAAACATTGAATTTAGGGAGGCCAGGACTCGGGATGAGAATCCGTTATTAGCGGTGAACCCGATGAACCTCCAGGATAAACACTGATATGATATGATAGTCGAGATATGCCGACTGATATGATATGATAGTCGAGATATGCCGACTGATATGATATGATAGTTGAGATATGCCGACTGATATGATATGATAGTCGAGATATGCCGACTGATATGATATGATAGTCGAGATATGCCGACTGATATGATATGCTAGTCGAGAGATAGGCCGACTAATCCAATATAATGATATGATATGCTAGTCGAGAGATAGGCCGACTAATCCAATAAAATGATATGATATGCTAGTCAAGAGATAGGCCGACTGATGTGATAGCATAGTACAGAGAGTTGTGATACAGTACTAGCACACCCCAAGGGATACCCTGGTGGCTAGTGGATGTGTCGATGACAGTGGATTTGAGATGTTATGTGTCTAGGTGGAAATAAATTATTTTGAACATGAAAATGCCGGTGATTTAAAGATGATGTTTTTATAACATGAATTGTTTATGTGATGCATGCATGGTTTTATAAATGGAGGGGGAAAAAGGTAATATTGCTTGGAAAGCGTTTTATAAACGATTATTTTTGTCCACTCACAACTTTTGTGTTTAAACCCCCTTCAGGCAATAGAGTTGACGCGGACAGTATCTCGAGGCAGAGGCATTAGCACTTCCGCTACGCTGTGTAGTTGTACTTGAGTAGGATATCTAATTTGTACATTGATCCTACTTAGACGCTATGATATTATTGTATTTGGTTGGTATTTACTTACGGGAATTTTAAGTGCTTAAATCCCTTGTCTGACAAGAGAAAATATTTATTGTTATTATCATTTGCTAAGGATTGAAGGGTATTTGGGAACCTTTCCTTAGGTTGTCCGACGGGATCAGGGTTCTTCCCGGGTTTCGAGGGGAAATTCGGGACGGGTCCTGACAATTGGTATCAGAGCACTAGGTTAAATTCCTGTAGACCGTACATCTAGTGTACAGGTGAAATTTTGGTATTAATGGTTTACAACTTCTTTTCAGCGTATAATGCCTCCGAGACGAGAGTTCCGTCAACGGTCAGGGAATGGTGGAGATGACCATGAACCTGCAGTGGAGCCTGATTTGAGGCAGAAACTGGAACAGCTGGGTCAGACTTTAGCTTCTGTACTCCAGGATAGAGCTTCTCATGAAGTCTCTGATATTGAGAGAGCCCAGAGACTGGGGGCAACGATATTCATGGGTGACTCTAGCCCAGATGAGGCTGAGGAGTGGATTACTCGCATGGAGCGGGTGTTTTTGATTATGAGGTGTCCTCTAGAGGAGAGAGTTCTACTGGCCACATTTTTACTAGGTGGTTCTGCTTACCACTGGTGGCACTCATTGGAGGTGTCAGGTTGGAATGTCCATATGCTAACTTGGCAGACTTTCCGGGAACGCTTCTTGGTGCAGTTTTACCCTCGCTCACACCGGAACGTTAAGGAGGCCGAGTTCTTGCATTTACAGCAAGGAGACATGACGGTAGCCCAGTATGAACAGAGATTCATAGCGCTGAGTCGCTTTGCACCGACGTTGGTAGCGACCGAGTCAGACAAGTGCCACAGATTTGAGAGTGGACTGCGGAGTGAAGTTCGGTCATCAGTTACGTCTATGGACCACACTTCGTTGAGGACTTTGGCTGATGCTGCAGCTCGAGTAGAGTTGAGTTTGGGTTTCCCAATGCCACAGCAGTACAGTGGGAATAGGAGACGTCGAGATCACTGGACTGCCGGAACCTCTAGTCAGGGACCATCAAAAAGAGGCAGTCATAGTTCTAGATCTTCTGGGAGATCTAGTACAGGCAGTGGCGGAGCTGGTCAGACACGACAATCGTTTGTACAGTCTCGGGGTGCCTCAGTGCAGTTCAACAGGAGACAGGGTGGCAGATCTAGTGGCTTCAGTGATTCCATTTGTTATTTCTGTGGGGAGACTGGTCACATCAAGAGATTCTGTCCACAACGACGTCCGGGCAGTAGTTCCTTTAGTCGTGGTGCGACTGATCCTAGCCCAAGTGCAGGACAGATGTATGATACTGCAGCTGAGAGGCAGACCTATTTCGGTGGGGCTGGTAGAGCTAGTGGGACCAGCAGTGCTAGAGGCAGGTATGGGGATCGTGGTCGATCTTCGGGTACACCAGCTCGAGTTTTTGCCATGACGCAACAAGAAGCTCGAGTAGCACCGGATGTGGTCACGGGTACGTTATCTATTTTTAACCGCAATGCTTGTGTTTTATTAGATCCGGGAGCAACTCATTCTTTTATTTCTCGGGGTTTTGCATTGTTTGCGGATAGAGAATTGTCTCCAATTGGTTGGGACATGGGTATTAGTACTCCTACCGGAGATATGTTAGTGGCGAACCTAGTGATTCGCAGTTGTCCGGTGATGGTTGAAGGCCATGGTTTGGAGGTAGATTTAATCCCCTTAGATATCTTTGAGTTTGATGTGATTTTGGGGATGGATTGGTTGTCCATGCACCATGCCTCCATAGACTGTTACGACAAGACAGTAGTTTTTCGGAGTCCAGGAATCCCTGAACTTACATTTCGGGGAGATCGTAGGGTATTACCCTATGGAGTGATATCAGCGTTAACAGCTGAGAGATTATTGAGAAAAGGTTGTGAGGGTTACTTGGCTCATGTGATAGATGCTCGGAATACTTCGATGAGAGTGGAGGATATTCCTGTGGTGAGTGAATTCTCTGATGTGTTTCCAGATGATCTTCCAGGATTACCACCACACCGTGAGATTGAGTTCACAATCGAGCTTTTGCCAGGTACTCAACCTATCTCACAGGCACCGTACAGGATGGTACCGACAGAATTGCGAGAGTTAAAGACTCAATTGCAGGACTTGGTGAATATGGGATTTATTCGCCCAAGTGTTTCACCATGGGGTGCACCGGTATAATTTGTGAGGAAAAAGGATGGTGGTCTGAGATTGTGTATCGACTACCGGCAGTTAAATAAAGTGACGGTGCGAAATAAGTATCCTTTGCCAAGGATTGACGATTTATTTGATCAACTGAAAGGGGCAAAGTATTTTTCAAAAATTGACCTTCGATCCGGGTACCATCAGTTGAGAATCCGGGAAGAGGATGTTCAGAAAACAGCTTTCAGGACTCGGTATGGTCATTATGAGTTCCTGGTGATGCCCTTCGGGTTGACTAATGCCCCGGCAGCGTTTATGGATTTGATGAACAGAGTGTTCCAAAAGTATTTGGATCGATTTGTAATTGTGTTCATCGACGATATCTTGGTGTATTCAAGGAGTGCCAAGGCACATGAGAAGCACTTGAGGTTGGTGCTGAATATGCTTAGGAAAAAGCATTTGTTTGCCAAGTTCAGTAAATGCCAGTTTTGGTTGACCGAAGTTGGATTCTTGGGTCATGTGATTTCTGCTAACGGTATCAGCGTAGATCTCCAAAAAGTGGAGGCAGTGGCAAACTGGGAGCAACCGAGGACAGTGACAGAGATGAGGAGTTTTCTGGGTTTGGCAGGATATTATCGGCGATTCGTAGAAGGATTTTCTACGATAGCAGGCCCATTGACTCGGTTGACTAAGAAAGGAGTCAAGTTTGACTGGGATGCTGATTGTGAGCAGAGCTTTCAGGAGCTAAAGAGAAGATTGACTTCTACTCTAGTTATAACCCTTCCAGATGGTAACGGGGGTTTTGAGGTATATAGTGATGCATCATTGCGGGGTATTGGCTGTGTGCTGATGCAGCATGGGAAAGTGATAGCATATGCTTCCAGACAACTTAAAACCCATGAGAGGAATTACCCCACACATGATTTGGAGTTGGCTGCAGTAGTGCATGCACTGAAAATATGGAGACATTATTTATATGGGGAGACATGTCGGATCTTCACCGACCATCAGAGTTTAAAGTACTTGTTCACCCAGAAGGACCTGAATTTGAGGTAGAGAAGGTGGCTTGAGCTGATAAAGGATTATGATTGTACTATTGAGTACCACCCAGGAAAAGCCAATGTTGTGGCAGATGCCTTGAGCAGGAAATCTATGGGTTCTTTGGCCCATTTGCATACAGTCTACTTACCGTTATTGATAGAGTTCCGTAGAGCAGGGATTGTACTGGACATGGATAGCCAGGGGGCTTTGTTGGCTAGTTTCCATGTGAGGCCTGTTCTGATTGATCGGATTATTGAGGCTCAACTCCAGGATCCTACATTGTGCATTATCAGGATGGAGTTAGAGGCTGGAAACAGGCAGGACTATGCGGTTAGGGATGATGGAGCATTGGTTAAGGATGGACGGTTGTGCGTACCGAATGAGCTGGAGCTAAAGAGGGAAATTCTTAATGAGGCTCATAGTTCGGCTTACGCTATGCATCCAGGAGGTACCAAGATGTATCATACCCTAAGGAAACACTATTGGTGGACTGGGATGAAAAGAGAAATTGCTGAGTTTGTGAGTAGATGTTTGACATGTCAGCAAGTGAAAGCGGAGAGGCAGAAACCCTATGGGACACTGCAACCATTACCTATTCCGGAATGGAAGTGGGATCACATTACGATGGACTTTGTGTATAAACTTCCAAGGACACGGAAAGGACATGATGGGATATGGGTAATTGTGGATAGACTTACGAAGTCTGCACATTTCTTGCCAGTGCGAGAAGATTTTCGGATGAGTCGGTATGCCAAATTGTTCATGGATGAGATCATACGGCTGCATGGGACTCCAGAGTCTATTGTTTTGGACAGGGATCCGAGATTTACCTCCAGGTTTTGGCGGAGTTTGCAGAAGGATTTTGGCACCACATTGCATTTCAGTACAGCCTTTCATCCTCAGACGGATGGTCAATCTGAGAGAACAATCCAGGTTTTGGAGGATATGATGAGGGCTTGTGTACTACAGTTTAAAGGGAACTGGGATTCACACTTGTCTCTGATGGAATTTGCATATAATAACAGTTACCAGTCGAGTATCGGGATGTCACCTTTCGAGGCACTGTATGGGAGGCAGTGCAGAACACCTTTGTGTTGGAGTGAAATAGGTGAAAGAAGACTGTTAACAACCGAGTTGGTGGATTTGACTGAGGAAAAGATTAGAATCATCAGAGAAAGGTTGAAGATAGCTCAGGATCGCCAAAAGAGCTATGCAGACCATCGAACCAGAGACCTTGAGTTTGAGGTTGGTGATTGGGTGTTCTTGAAACTATCTCCATGGAAGGGAGTGGTACGTTTTGGTAGACGGGGAAAACTGAGTCCTCGCTACATTGGTCCATATGAGATTTTGGAAAGGATAGGACCAGTGGCATATCGTATTTCTTTACCCTCGGAATTATCCAGAGTTCATGATGTCTTTCATGTATCTTTGCTCCGGAAATATCAGTTTGATGAGTCTCATGTGTTGGAAGAGCAACCACTTGAGCTGAAAGACGATTTGACATTTGAGGAACAACCAGTGCAAATTCTGGATTGGAAGGAAAAGGTACTTCGCAGAAAGACTATTCCTCTAGTTAAAGTGTTGTGGAGGAATCATAACGTGGAGGAAGCCACGTGGGAAATCGCGGAACTAATGCGGGCACAATATCCTCATTGTTTCATGGTTAGGAATGAATTTCGGGGACGAAATTTCTTAAGGGGGGTAGATTGTAACAACCCGGACTTTTCATAATTGATTTTATGCAATTATTTTTATTAAATGACTATTTTACCCTTGATCGGTAAAGGGCTTGGAAATCAAGTTTTATTTCGAGACAATTTTGGTGTTGTTTCGGGTACCGTTGCGTAGGTCTCGAACTCATGAGTTCGTAGACAGGAGGCACGCAGGAAACGGAGTTCGTATACGGAAGTTGTGGGTCTAGATGTGTAAGGGCATTTTGGTAATTTGCCATGGAGGGGAGATATTTTAACCTCACTTATTGTACAACTCATTTCATCTTCATCTCCTTATCTTCACTCACTCACTCTCTCTGTAACAAAGAAAACACAAACACACCCACCCAACCCGTGCGAAACTTACCCGAAGAGAAACCAAAAGTCAACGTCGGATTCAAGGCTTTAACTTCCCATTTGGATCAACTAATCGTATTCTACTCTTTCCCACGATCACAACCGTACCAACCATCGAAAGAGAGGACCACGGTGGAAGCCGAGCCGAGTAAAGGAAGTTTTGGATCTTTGGATCGATTTTTCGGCTTATACAGGTACGTGTTTGATGTTTTGAGGTTATATTTGGATTCCTGGGTTTGAGTAGATAGATTTAGATGTAAAATTTGTGTAAAACGGTTGAGTTTTGAGGAAGTTGTAAAGCTTGGAATTTCGGTCGGAAATGGCGGATTCCGGCGAACCAGACGGCGGCGGAGGTGGCGGTCCGGTCATCTTCTCCGGCCAGCTTCCGGCGACGGCGACGACAGTCCGGTCGTCTTCTCCGGCGAGTCACCGGTGACCGGTCGGGTCGAGTTGAACCGGTCGAGTTGAGTGAACCGGTCGGGTCGAGTTGGACCGGGTCAGGTTGAGCAGAACCGGGTTGGACCGGTTCAGGCGCGTGGTTACTATAGCAGGCGCGTGACCGGCGCGTGAGGGCGCGTGGGCGCGTGTGCCAACCTTCCGGCGGCGCGTGGGGTCGAGGCTGACGTCACGGCGGCGCGTGGTAACTAGTTTCGGACGTTCTGAATCTGTTGGTACAGGTTTCAGGTTGATCGGACATCATTTAGAGGTCGTTTTAAGTGTCCGAAGTTGCTGTGATTTTAGGAACAGCAAGGGTAGACTTCCCGAGGTTTAGGAAGTTGTTATATACGAGTCTTATTACTAGCCGGTAATCCCGATTGTTGTTTTTGACAGGCGATATCGTTCCGGGAACCTCAAAGGAACGAGCGAGACGGGATTGAGCTAGCTTGAACAGGTTTGTGAGTGGACTTTGTTTTCTAAACTGAATTGCATGCATCAAAATATCTTTGTTAAATACGGTTATGTATTGTGGCATTGAATTTCTGAATGTTAGAAATGAATTCTAGACACATATTTTCCACTATTTCAGTTAAAGTATGATTTGAGAAATATCATGGTTTTGGACTCGATTTTGATAGCGTTTTGACGTAGAAATTATTGAGTCAATGAATTGGGTTTTGACCTTGTTGTATGTGGTTATCGGATTTTGTCATAATTTAGGGAGGCCAGGACTCGGGATGAGGATCCGTTATTAACGGTGAACCCGATGAACCTCCAAGATAAACATTGAATTTAGGGAGGCCAGGACTCGGGATGAGGATCCGTTATTAGCGGTGAACCCGATGAACCTCCAGGATAAACACTGATATGATATGATAGTCGAGATATGCCGACTGATATGATATGATAGTCGAGATATGCCGACTGATATGATATGATAGTCGAGATATGCCGACTGATATGATATGATAGTCGAGATATGCCGACTGATATGATATGATAGTCGAGATATGCCGACTGATATGATATGCTAGTCGAGAGATAGGCCGACTAATCCAATAAAATGATATGATATGCTAGTCGAGAGATAGGCCGACTGATGTGATAGCATAGTACAGAGAGTTGTGATACAGTACTAGCACACCCCAAGGGATACCCTGGTGGCTAGTGGATGTGTCGATGACAGTGGATTTGAGATGTTATGTGTCTAGGTGGAAATAAATGATTTTGAACATGAAAATGCCGGTGATTTAAAGATGATGTTTTTATAACATGAATTGTTTATGTGATGCATGCATGGTTTTATAAATGGAGGGGGAAAAAGGTAATATTCCTTGGAAAGCGTTTTATAAACGATTATTTTTGTCCACTCACAACTTTTGTGTTTAAACCCCCTTCAGGCAATAGAGTTGACGCGGACAGTATCTCGAGGCAGAGGCATTAGCACTTCCGCTACGCTGTGTAGTTGTACTTGAGTAGGATATCTAATTTGTACATTGATCCTACTTAGACGCTCTGATATTATTGTATTTGGTTGGTTTTTACTTACGGGAATTTAAGTGCTTAAATCCCTTGTCTGACAAGAGAAAATATTTATTGTTATTATCATTTGCTAAGGATTGAAGGGTATTTGGGAACCTTTCCTTAGGTTGTCAGACGGGATCAGGGTTCTTCCCGGGTTTCGAGGGGAAATTCGGGACGGGTCCTGACAGGCATCACCAGGAACTCATAATGACCATAACGAGTCCTGAAAGCTGTTTTCTCAACATCCCCTTCTCTGATCCTCAACTGATGGTACCCGGATCGAAGGTCAATTTTCGAAAAATATCTTGCCCCCTTAAGTTGATCAAACAAATCATCTATCCTTGGCAAAGGATACTTATTCCACACCGTAACCCTGTTTAGCTTCCGGTAGTCGATACACAATCTCAGACCACCATCATTTTTCCTCACAAATAACACTAGTGCACCCCAAGGTGAAACACTTGGGAGAATAAATCCCATATTTACCAAATCCTGCAACTGAGTCTTCAACTCTCGCAATTCTGTCGGTGCCATTCTATACGGTGCCTTTAAGATAGGTTGAGTACCTGGTAAAAGCTCGATGGTGAATTCAATCTCCCGGTGAGGTGGCAATCCCGAAAGATCATCTGGAAACACATCAGAGAACTCACTCACCACTAGAATATCCTCCACTCTCATCGGAGTATCCCGAGAATCAAACACATGAGCCAAATAACCCTCACAACCTTTCCTCAGCAATTTCTCAGCGGTTAAAGCTGATATCACTCCACAGGGTAGTACCCTACGATCTCCCCTGAATGTAAGTTCCGGTAAACCTGGACTCCGGAAATCCACTCTCTTGTCATAACAATCAATAGAGGCATGGTGCATAGTCAACCAATCCATCCCCAGAATCACATCAAAATCAAAAATATCTAAGGGGATTAAATCTGCCTCTAATGCATGACCTTCCACTAACACTGGACAACTACGAATCACAAGATTTGCCACTAACATATTCCCAGTAGGAGTACTAATACCCATGTCCCAACCAATCGGAGACAATTCTCTACATCCTCTGGGCTAGACTCGCCCATAAATATTGTAGCCCCTAATCTCTGGGCTTTCTCAATGTCCGAACCTTCAGTAGCAGTCCTACTCTGAAGTACAGAAGTCAACGTGTGACCCAATTGTTCCAGTGTTTGCCTCATATCAGGCTCCACTGCAGGTTCAGGTGTGTCCCCAATATTTTCCGACTGTTGACGGAACTCGCGTCTCGGAGGCATTACACTGAAAAGAACTATAACTCATCAATACCAAAATAATTGTACACGTAGTGTACAGTCTACAGGAATTTAACCTAGTGCTCTGATACCAATGTCAGGACCCGTCCCGAATTTCCCCTCGAAACCCGGGAAGAACCCTGATCCCGTCTGACAACCTAAGAAAAGGTTCCCAAAATACCCTTCAATCCTTACAAAAAATAATAACAATAAATACTTCCACTTGTCAGACAAGGGATTCAAGCACTCAATAATTCCCGTAATTAATGACCAATCAAATACAATATAATATTATAGCGTCTAAGTAGGATCAAGAGTAAAATTTAGATATCCTATAATTGAAATTCCAGGTTGTTACAAAAAGAGGATAAGAGCAAACTAGGTAATCTTTAATTACATAAACTAATGAAAGTCTTACGTGGCTGTAGCGCAACAAAAGATGAAGTCTCCTTCTATACTCGTCGCCTCGTCCCACTACGGCCTGGAAGGCACATAACCAAAATAATTGGGAGTGGACAATAGAATCCTATCACCGGATACACACGCTAATAAAGTGACGATGATAATAATAATAAATATAAGGGTAATCAGGACAACCCACCTCATGGTAAATCAAATTACATTAAGACTCTCCATACAGATATATATATATATATATATATATATATATATATATATATATATATACCTACAACTTACAGGAGTACCATTCAATTACATAAGTGGAACCCTCGCCATATCCATCCGTACATGCCGTTGTAATAACTAGGCCGAAGCCGATATCCCGGGCCGTAGCCCCACATCCCGACCGTAGCCATCATCCCCAAGCCGTAGCTCGATGTCTCGGCTCATCCCGAGCCGTAACTCAATATCCCCGCTCATCCCCAACATCAGTATCCAGGACAAGCACCATACCATATCCAAAATCATTACCCTTAGTCAATAATAAACCAAATAATCTAATTATCCTTAATTCCCGAATCTCATAATTATAATAAATCATTCTTAATTTGGGAAATGCATAATGATAAAAAATTCAATAAATCCATTAAAACCTTTATCCTTAGTTTCCGAGCCTTAAAAGGATAATAGTATATTTTCTAATAATTTCTCTCAATTCCCACAACACATAATCCGTAATATTACATTTAAAACATAGAATTACGCATGCCTTGCAAACTAGGAAACCAAGTCCACTCAACTCCATACTATTTGGTCCCCTGTGACCCTCTGAGCCACCACGCTCGTGATGGCTGAAAATCAAGCTAGAAGTTTTGGTCAAACTTTGGGCCCTCATTTCTCCATCCACCGAGGTCCTCACAGCTCGATGGAAGTATGCACGAGTTCGTGAGTCTGAGAGGAAGGTTATGGCGAGGTTGGTTTGATTCCTAATGGTCTAAAATTGAGTGGTGCTTGTGAGTGTGTGTTTGTGTGTCACATGGGCACAAGGAGAAATCGAGAGGAGAGAGAGAGAGAGGAAATATCAGATTGTTCCATAATTAAAGGAGATAAGGAAATTTAAAAATATCTACCCTCTAAAATTACCAAAATGCTCCTGAAGGTTCTAGACCCGTATCTTACTCATACGGACTCCGATTTTAACGTGCCGCTTGTTTACGAACTCGTGAGTTCGAGACTTACGCAACTGTCCAAGAAAAATTTCCAAAAGTATTTTCCATCAAAAAATGGCTTTCGAACCCCTCATAACCTCGAGGTTAAAATCGCCCTTTCCTAAACAATTTCACCAATTTACCTCAATTTTTAAATCCAGGTCGTTACATAGCATATGAGTGATTTTACTTCAAATTATCAAAGTCTAAACTATATGTTATGATTATGAGTTTAAACAAAATTCAAGTTATTATTTATTAGCGTTTTCAAAACGGGGGTTAGTATGTGCAAATTAAAAATGATTGCAGAAAATTTAGCTTTTCCGCTCACTAAGTTTATCTCATAGTTTTTCTTTTTTGTGCCCCCAGGTTATCGTAAGGAGTGAGATTGGCTAACACTGCGTCAAGGCGTCCTAGTTTGTAACTTTCTTGAGAGACACGTGAGAAGCACTTCATGATCTTCTTGGGTTTTCAAGAAGGAAAATCCGAAGTGGGTCATGTCAGCATATTAGTTATTAAATTGGTTCATTATGATTGACTTTTCTGTTATAGAAGTTATTTGATTTTTTTTCTTACTAGATCATGTATATGTAATAACATCTCAAAAATAGAATTAAATTGATAATGAACCGAACATGAGCCTATTACCTATATATTTTGACCCATGGACCTTCCAAAAAGACAATGAAGGTCCCACTAGTTCTATTGGTGAAACAGTCCAGAGTCAAATGAAAATCGAGTCATGGTCTTTAAAGGCCGCCTTGGTCATTCTCCTCTCCTTGTCCAACAACTAAGGTAGCATCTAATGAGTGCGATTAAATTGGATGGAATAACTTATCTTTTTAGATACAATGAAATAACTTGTCAAGTTTAATGTATTTTAAATATGAAATAGATATATTTTTATTTATTGTCTATATATATATTCTCTTCTAATCTCCTTACAATGAACGTATTTATCAATTTGCTTCCTGTATTTATATCCCCTTGCCAATGTTCCTACTTAATTTTATTCCAGCCAACTTACTAGTCTCTGTCATCATATTCACCCACATTTGATTTAATTTTTTTATCCAAAAATGCACAAGGTGGACATTAAATAGGATAATTATAAGTATTTTTTCCTTTATAAATGTTATATAATACGTTTACTTGCTTAAAAGTAATAAATTTATCGAAAATTTAGATAAAATATGGCAATAAGGGAGAAATTAACCATTAGTAAGGGAAAGTCCAATGAAACAACATTGGCAAAGGAATACAAATCCGGGGAGTAAATTGACTAAACACAGACAGCCTAATTTATCTAGTGCAATCCTAACCACGAGACATGGCCTAAATTAAAAAAGAAAAAGCAATAATTAAAAGAAATATTTAAAATGGGACACCGACTCTGGGGATTTGTATACAAGCAAATAGTTGGTGCAGGGAAGATAGTGGAGGTCCCGTGGATAATTTGATTGTGAGCTAAGTTACCAAAATCCCTATACGTACATATCTATGGCGGCCAAATCATCAACGTCAACAGCAGCATCAGAAACTGAAATTAGCAACATGAAGATGAAGCGCCCAATTTCAATTGGAAGTAGTAATTTCTCAGATTTGGAAATAGACGCAGCGGAGCAACTCATACAACTGAGCGGATCATTAGACGATGACGAGGAGGACGAGGATGATGACGGCACACAAGAAGAAAGACAAAGCGATGCCAAAAGTAGGAGAGCAGCTCGCCACAATAATTTTGATGATCAGGTGTGTTCATCGGAATATAGAAGACGATATGACGGAAACCCGGCACAAGAAGAAGACGATGAATTGGTAAATTTGGTGCGGAGGAGGTAGAAGAGAAGAAGGCGTTCGATTTTGGAGCTCTACAGGGTGACGAAGCCTCTTAATAATCATGGTGTAAATTACAATTATAATAAAAGAAAACGGCATAAATTATGAACACATGATCATAAGTTGTTTTTCTTTTGGATTTGGAAATATAGATACATAAATTGTAATTTTTTTTGTTCTTTTTCGAATATTGGATTGAATTTAAGAAAAGCATGCACGCATATGGGACGTTACAAGACTCTGGGCTGCTGGTGTACGTTTCCAGATTCATCAGCAGATTGCTGGAGGAACTCTTTGTTTATGTATTGTGAGTAGTGAAACCGTGTTTCTTTTGTTAGAAATTAAATCTGAGAACATTGTTGAGAAAGCTCCAAATGAAAGAAGTGGTTTAGCACTCAGTACGTAGGTTCCAAAGTCAAACCCCGGTTATTTCTTAGAAACTAGCTGCCTGCTGCTAAACGCAAACGGTTAAAGGAATACTGGCCGGATTTGGTATAGAAAGAAACTAGAAAGTGGTTATAAACTGGTAACCAACACACTAGTTAATTAACGAATGAATTCACCAAACTGTTGGCACACAACTGGATGCGCGCAGCTGCAGAGAGCTGCTGGTAATGGTATAGTACAGGGATGAAAACGGGATAATATTAGGTAAGACTCTGTACTCAGTATGATCATCATAATCATGGACTCTTTCTTGATGATCAATATATATATGTTATGTGATATACGTTTTCTAAGAACTAGGGAAGCCAAGTCCACAGTGTTTTTTTTAATCAAATTCAGAAACTAGGCATTGAAATAGTAATTAATGAGGTTACAAGCACGGACCGTGAACGTGAACGTGAACGTACGGGGCCTCGTTAAAACCTCCCATGAAAATGCGCTATTGGAGAAAAATCCGGTGAAGAAAAAAAAGTGTCCCAGTCGTGCCAAAATAAACACATAAACAAACGCCAGCCTAAACCATAAAAACTCTCAAGCATCACTGGCACTGAACAACAAAGCTATTCTAAATCAGCTGCAATATATAGCAGCTCCAGCCCACGGAGGGGCTTCATACTGGTTACGTAACAGGCCTAAAGTAGCAATAATAAGAATGTGATTCATTCACAAGTCATCAAAGTCGTATCATATATTTCTACAAAAAAACTGTTTGAGAGGGAAAATATAAGAAAGAGAAACGGTGAAAAATCATAGTTCAACAAGGTACCTATATTTCCTCGTACATTAATATATCTTTTCATTTGACAGTACGTACTAGTAGTAAGAACAGAACAGTGAACACCCAAACCCACCAAACCAAAACACAGGCCTTTGATCCATTTATAATCCAAGGTTTAGGCTTGATATAATTAATTATGTGACTTCCAAAATGGTTTGCCATATATTCTGGGTATCCGTTATGTCTGAGAACTACAATTCAGGGCTCGTTTGCTTAAGAATGAACGATTTTGGAATCTTGGAAAAGGCCTCTCATGGCTTAAAAAATATGTGCCATTGTTAATTTCCCATGGATCAAAGGAGTGGAATGATACATATATACTATCTCATAGACAACAGACTTCAACATTTGTCTTTGCTGGTGTTTTCACATTACTGTTGACAATAACAAGTAAAATTTTTATTTTTCAAAACGAGCTTACGTACCCAGATAAATTTGAGAACAGAAGCTGAATGGAATAAGGTTCTGATACCGCTTCCTCCCTCTACAACAATGGTTTCTGGTGGGTGGTGGCCAGTTAGAAAACACATCTTTCTGACAACTTGCAAGTGCATAATGGGGGGGAGGGCTAGTTCATTTTCGAGGTGGAAATGTCCATAATTTAACATATCAAATATAAACATGCATAAAATGAAATCAAGCAGACTATACTAGGACTTAAAAACGCAGCCTTCATATAAATTAATTTCACACAAAATAAGCACAACCCAGACCATGCACATGTTTAATTTAATATATGAAGTTTTATGGATTTTTCCATTCTTCAGTCCGACAAAACGCGAAAGAACATCAGCATTCAGCAGCAAGCAAGGAGAAAATATTGAAGGGAAAAATGGAAAGTACGGAAATAACTGTATGAAAAATAAAAATACAGACATAAATATGAGGGAGAAGAAGATGATGAATCACCTTATAGAGCATGGGTTCATATCTGGCTCTTCACCATAAATATTACTGCAACTTATTATTTGTTGATGCAGAGCTTGGGAAACCCCAGGAGGGTTTTTCCCATGACCAGCAAGATTCACAAAGCCCACTTCCAATTTGCAGCAATATGAATTACAAAGAATGAGACCAGAAGCTTCATAAAATTATGGCCAATTGGTAGCAATTCAGTAACCCTTGAGTGACTCCTTGACCCAAGGAAACAAGAAAACTTAGCGAATAGGAAAGGAACAATTTTCAGCTTGTGGCCGGGTTGACCAAAGATTGAGAAGAATATCAACAAAAAAGAAATGAAATTGCTACCTTCTGTGACTTCTTGAATGAATGAAACAAACAAGACAACTGAGAGAGAGAGAGAGAGAGAGAGAGAGAAATTACAGAGATGATGATAGAATGCAAAGAAACCAAAAATTAGAGGGGAAAGGAGGAGGAAGAAGAAGAAGGATTTATAGATGGCAGCTACTTGTTGAAGGAGGCTTATTTCTCCTTCACTACCAAATGCTTTCTGAAAATTTGATACATCACTGATGGTCACCAATTGTTTTTGAGTTGGATGCTCTAGCTACTAGTACACAACAATAAATGCGTATTTAAATAGAAACCAGCGATCTATTATATGCTATATGCTACAGTTACATCTCGTCGTTGCATGCAAATTTTTCTTAGTTTCCCATAGCATACTCTTCCTTGCAAGTTAATGCAACTGATAGAAACATCTTTTCCTTTGGAAAAAAAAAATAGAAACACCTTTTCCATGCTAACTACATGGTGAAAACAAACTAGTCATATCAGAATAAAATCATAACAAACATCTTTTATATATTTATTTTTGGCTAGTCAATCAATCTCCATAGATAGCTCTATTCTAAATTATAAGAAAGAGATTGGTACATCAAAATCCTATTACAATCTCTAGGAATACACTAACAAAGTGAAGAAAAAGAAACTGAGATAGAAATTCTGTCTTGTCAGTAACCACTACAAGAAATTCGAAGTTATCCGACAAAATTTTGCCTAACAAAGTAGTTTTCGCCGCCTAAGTACATTTTGCCCGACGAAAACAAAGGCTCGCCGGGTATGGTGTTGGCGGGAAGAACAAGTTGTTGGCGCGTAAAATAAGAAGGGTTGACTCGACGAATCTGTTCTATCCATCGGGCAAGATGAGCCCTAACAACGAATATTGTTCGTCGGGCAAAACTTGGCGTTGACTAAAGTTTGATGGACGAATCATTAAACTTTGCCTTGCGAATATGCTTCGTTGGACAAAAGTCTAAACACAATAAATAACTCAGATGCCCATTTCTTCTTTTTCCTATCTGCCCATTTGCTCTCAGTCTCCTCACAACTCACATATCTCTCTCGCTCACCCACTCACTCTCTCTCTCTAGCTATATAACATCAACAATCATCATCTCATCACCATTTTCACTACCAATCAAATCTCTTTCTCTCTCAATCACCAATACCAATTTTGAAGGTTTGAGAAATTTAATTTTTTTAGTTTTGAAATTTTGATTTTTGATTGGAAACTAATTATGTTTTCTGTTTTAGGAAATTTGTGGTTGATTTGAAGGAATACTTATAAAAAGATATGTGTGTTTGCCTCTCAATTTAATTTTGTTAAGAATTTTGGATATAATTATGTTAGAAAATTTGTATTTATTGTGGAAAATGTGTAAAAATTGTTTAGAAATTTGTGGAAATTTGTGTAGGAAATTAGAAAATTTGTTAGGAAAATATGACAATAGAAAATATGTTATGAAATTAGGGAAATAGAAAATATGTTAGGAAATTAGGAAATTAGAAAATATGTTAGGAAAATAGGAAAATAAAAAATATGTAATGAAATTAGAAAATATGTTAGGAAATTATGTAATTAAATTAGGAAAATAGAAAATATGTACGGAAATTAGAAAATATGTTAGGAAAATAGGAAAATAGAAAATATGTTATTAAATTAAGAAAATAGAAAATATGTACGGAAATTAGAAAATTATAAACTCTGTGATATGCATAATTAATATATGTTTGTATTTGTGAATTTGTTGTTATATTTTTTGTAAAGCACTTTATGTAATGAAATTCAATGAAAAACCTTAGACCCGTTTGAGAGTCAGTGAATCGGGTTGATTGACTGACTCTTGAATTGTCCATTTATTCGGACAGTTTGAGAGTGCGCAACTATGTGTTGTGTAGTTTACGATATGCGAGGTTAGGTTTCGATTGTGGGAAATTCGGTTTGTATCCCCTCAATGTTCTCTGAATGCATACTAGATATTTGTTTATAATATATACGTTGTGCATTTGGGGAACTGTAGGGAGATGCTACCCAAATTTTCCTTAATCGAAACTTAACCTCGTAGGTCGCAAACTACACTGCACATAATGTGCACTCTCGAATGAGATAGGGCCAAATCACCGGAGGCATAAGGAGACGAGCTGCTTTTGAAATTAACTTGTTCTAATTACAGGACAATGTTAACTCAATTACTTACGTTGACTCTATTTTGTGAAAGTAGGCACAATGGACAGAGGCTAGATGCAAATGTTGGATAGATCTTCTGATCAGTATTTGGATGGGATCGACAGCTTCATTGTCTTTGCACGTAGTCAATGCAGTAATGAAAGACGTATCAGGTGTCTGTGCTGTAAATATAAGAATTGCAGTTGGATGCCGTTGAATGAGGTCCAAAATCATCTGGAATGGAATAAGATCGTACACAACTACACTAATTGGATATATCATGGTGAAGAAATATATACCGCATCGATATCTTCGGTTCCCGAGACCCGTCGAGATGAAAGTGCTTTGGATGGGCGATGTGATAATGATCAAGTCGTTGAGTAATTAACCGATGCTTTTCCTCTTGCATCGGAAGATATGGACGATGAGGCACCCAGGTTTCAACCCGAAGACTCTAAGCTCCATTACGAGAGATTGTTGAAAGAAGCTCAGCGCGAATTGTACTCCGGTTGTAAATCCTTTTTGGTTCTAGAGGCAGTTGCAGAGTTGATGCACATGAAAGTTGAGTATAATCAAACGAACAAGCATTTTGATCACATGATGAACATCATCATCCGAATGCTCCATGAAGACAACCGTCTGCCTAAAGATCATTATAGCTCGAAGAATCTGTTGAAGGGCCTCGGTTTAGGGTATGTCAAGATCCATGCATGCAGGAACAACTGTGCATTATTTTACGGTGAATTCGAGCAACTTGACAATGTCCTGTGTGCAATGAGCCTAGGTTGCAAAAGAACAAGATTCCGAACAAGGTTTTGCGTTATTTTGCATTGAAGCCAAGGTTACAAAGATTCTACATGTCATCCCACACAACCCGTGATATGAGGTGGTATAAGGATGTACGCATTGATGATGATGTACTGAGGCATCCGGCTGATGGAGAGGCTTGGAAGGAATTTGATAAGATGTATCCCGAGTTTACCGCAGAGCCAAGAAATTTCAGATTAGGGCTCGTTACTGACGGTTTTAATCCGTTTGGGAGTTTTACAAAGCCCTATAACACTTGGCCGGTGGTTATGGTTCCGTATAACTTGCCTCCTTGGAGATGCATGAAGAAAGAATTCACAATCCTCAGTACGTTGATACCGGGGTCCAAATTGCTAAGTAATTCCATCGATGTTTATTTGTGGCGTTGATTGATGAGCTTGTGGATCTGTGGGAAAATGGTGTACGAACATACGACAAGTGCAGTGGAGAAATGTTCACTCTACGAGCGGCCGTAATGTGGACAATTAATGATTTTCCTACTTATGGTATGTTATCGGGGTGGAGCACCAAAGGCTATCATGCTTTCCCGACTTGTGGACCAGACACAACGTCCTTTTGGCACGCATCGAAGGTATGTTACTTGGGTGCGAAAAGGTTTCTGCCTTGGAATCACCGATGGCGAATACAACCTAACTCATTTGATGGCAAATCAGAGTTACAAGCTCAACCAAGGGAGAGGTCTGGTGATGAGATGTTGTCCAAACTGAAAAGTATACATGACTTCGTCACACGAGGATCGAAACCAACTGAATAAGAAAATTGGACGAAAAAGAGCATATTCTTCTGGTTGGCGTATTGGTCGAACTTGAAAATCAGACACATCACGGATCCTATGTACATCGAGAAGAATGTTGCCGAGAGTGTTGTGGGAACGACTTTACCCATTGAAGGCAAGTCAAAGGACACAAAAAAGACTCGTCTGGGTATGCAAGAAATGGGGATTCGGCCTAATTTTTGACCAAAAGTCGTCAATGGCAAATACATCATGGCTCATCCAAGTTATACATTTACGCCGAAGAATAAGAAAAAATTCTTGAAGTGGTTGCAGGGTGTGAAATTTCCCAACGGGTACGCCGACAACATATCCCGAAACATTAGCACCGACGGTGGCATCATGTCTAGTATGAAGAGCCATGACTATCATGTTTTGCTACAATGACTCATTCCGATTGGTATTCAGCCCTTCTTGGAGCCTGGTATTGTTGAGACGATAGTTTATTTGTCTTAATTCTTCCAGATACTATGTGCTAGATCATTGGTAAAGGCGAACCTCGAAGCAATTAACGAGGATATTGTCTACATCATGTGATGGCTTGAGCAAATATATCCACTTGCAGTCTTTGATGTAATGGTGCACCTACTAATACATCTGCCGGATGAGGCAAAGCTAGTTGGCCCGGTGCATTATCGTTGGATGTACCCAATCGAGAAGTATAACTTATTCCTGATTTTTGATAATATTTCCTTACTATCAAGTATATATGTGAATCATAATGTATATTTTCTTGCAGAATGTTAGGTACGTACAAGCGGTACGTCTGCAACAAGACATGTCCCGAAGGCTCTATAACGGAGGTGTACATTGTAAATGAGGCACTGACATTTTGTGCAATGTACCTTCAGAATGTTGAAACTTCCTTCAATAGGGCCTCGCACAACGACGACGATGGTCAACGTCCAGAGACTCTATCTGTATTTTCCCAACCCACACGACCATTCGGCACTGGTCTAGTGTCAGAGCCGTTCACCAACAGCGACATGGAGGTGGCTCATTAGTTCATACTAAACAACTATGATGAAGTCTGGCCCTTCCACAAGCAGCACGAGGCGTTGATGAAGACCCAATATCCTTCGAATTGGGAAGAAATGGACAAACAACAGTTTCCACGTTGGTTTTCCGAGCATATAAGTAAAAAAAAATTAATGTCTCAATTTCTTAAATTGTTTTTAAGTTTATCAATTTCATTTCTTGTGTGTATCTTACCAAATGGCACAGCTGAAATATGACAACTCGCCAAATTTCAATAAAGAATTAATGCAGCTGGCCATTGGACCATTTCGAGGAGAAAAATAAACTGGTTATCACATTAACGAAGTTAAGTTCGTGTGCACAAAATGAGATGACAAAATGTCTACACAAAACAGCGGGGTCTTCGTACCGGGGGATGGGGAAAATGCTGATACGGGGTTCTACGACAGATTGTTAAGTGTGGTTAAGGTGTTATACGTAGACCGCAAGGAAGTCGTCTTGTTCAAGTGTCATTGGTTTGATACGAACCCAAGTATCCTAGGCAGTGTCATTAAAGATCAATTATGTACCTATGTCAACACAAACACTCGGTGGTTTGAGAGTGATCCCTACATCCTCGCTAGTACGGCGAAACAAGTATTCTATTTAGATGATCCAAAAGCTGGTGCTGGTTGGAGAGTAGCTGAGATGGTGAATCATAGAAATATTTGGGACTTGGATGACCGGTACCATGAAGAAGATGGGGAAACAGAGATGACCAAATCGTTTACCAGGTGGATTCATCGGCATCCACCCTAAACGTGGATGGAGTACGGACCAACGACATCATCCCACCAATTGCGATTGATGACATTTTTATTGATCTCGGGGAATTAGAAAAAATTGAAAGTGATTTTGAGAAGTCAAGTACTGTGCATATCTTGGATGACGAGCGTGATTGGGAAGGGAAGAGCGAATCCGACATCGAATGAAAGCTGTAAATAAATGATTTCATTTATATATGTAATATCCATCTTCAAATAAGTAAGTGTGATTTATATGTATGTTATATGATTTTATTCATAAAAGTTTCAATTAATCTTTTATGTACTAAAGCCACAAACTTTGATGTCTTCATCCCTGATTCGGCTTCCCAAAAGTTCATCGTAGGTCATGTCCTTGATACTTACACTAGTCAGTTTCCGAAATGCAGTGATGAAGATTTTCTAATGAACAATCAAAATGTCAATTTTTATGAATGCTTCAATTAACATATGCATGCATCCTCGTCTTCTGCGATTTACATCAAATCAAATGAGTATGATTGTGTGACATCGGGCTACTGTTGAGTGGCAAAACAAATCCCTTACCAAATTCATTCATTTACATTTATAATTTTTTGACAAAAAAATGGATCAGACAATTTGCCCTACGAATGTTCATGTAACATTCGTCGAGCAAAGTTGTCCAATGTCTAATTATTAAACAACGCTTTAAAATTATTAAACAATTTACCAAATTATGGGTCAGAGGATTTGCTCGACGAATATTCATGTACCTTCGTCGGGCAATATATACTAGATTCAATTTACATTTAATTATTAACCAACGTTTTTAAAATACTTGCGAAATGAAATGGAACGATCTAACCGTTCACCTTTATTGCACGTACTCATAGATCGCCTACGCAAAAAAATTACCCAATTTGGAAATCCCGGGGTTAGGTAATGGTACGCGACGTTTCAACGGTAACACAACATTTTTTCATGATCCGATTGTTTTAAATCCTCGAAACCTCACGATTTTCGACGGGAGAGATCTAGGCACGTAGAACCACAAAATGAACAGTTGGATCGGTCAAATTCAATCGTTTGAATATCAATGGAACTAAAACTTCGAAAAATGTAATGAAGTTTGAAGTGTTTAAACTCCTTGATGAATATGCTTATTTTACGATTTTCAATAATAAACAAAATGAAATGGACCGATCTAACCGTCCACATTTATTTTACGTACTCATAGATCGCCTACGCGAAAAATTAGCCAATTTGGAATTTTTGGGATTAGGTAATGGTGGGCAACGATTCAACGGTAACAAAACATTTTTTGACGATCGGACGACTTTAAAACCTCAAAACATCAAGATTTTTGACGGGTGAGGTCTACACACTTCAAATTTACCATTGAACGGTCAATTTTTTGAAATTCCATCTTTTGAATATCAATTGAACCGAAACTACGAATAACCCATTGAAATTCACAAACTTAATGATCGAGGCAGATAAGCTACGTAAAACATGACGATAACGATCGATGGGGCTTTAGGCACGTAAAACCAAAAAGTGAACGGTCTCGATCTTGAAAATTCTATTGTTGGACTTGGTTTTTAGATTAATCAAAAACTCAACAACTTAAGCATCTTGCCCGACGAATTGAATCATTCGCCGGACAATTTTTCAGCATTCGTAGGGCAAATATATTATATTCATCGGGCAAAGTTAAAAACACGGGCAATTTTTTTTTTGCTAAAATTTCATAAATTTCGCCAAAATTTTCGCAAAAACTCAAACTTGCCGTGTATATTTGCCTGATGAAATTGAAACTCCTTACTCGATGAATATCCACCGCTTTTTTTACCAGACGAATTCATTAAAAGTTGCCCGAAGAAGTCTTCGTCAGACAAGATTATTCAGACACTGATAAGTCTTGACTGACTCTTCTTCTTCTTCTTCCTTCTTCTTCATTTTCCTCGTTATCTCCGCACCCTCACCTCTCGATAAACACACCAGACTCCTCCTCTCTCACGGTCGTCGGCGAAGAAAACCACTCTCTCCATCTCTCGCTCTCTCTCACTCGGACTCCTCCTCTCTCAAGCTCGCTACCGCAGCTCTCTCTCTCGCCGCCACAGCTCTATCTCGCCGGCAGTCATCTCAAGGTCGAACTCGTTCTCCCTCTCTCTCTATTGTTAATGTGGATTGGTTATTGTCAATTTTGATTGTTTATATTTTAATTTTAGTTTGGATTGAAATTTCAATTGAAATTTGGTTTGGATATTATGAAATTGGATTGAAATTGGAATTGAAATTTGGATTGGATTTTGGCAGAATGTGAATTTTTCTCAAAATTGCAGATTGTGAATTTAGGGTTTTTACTTGAATATTGTGAATTTGGATTGGATTGGAATATAAATATTTGGTTTACTAAGTTTGTTAGGATTTAGTAATTTAGGGTTAATGTTGATGTTTTGTTGAAATTGTGATGTTTGGTATAATGTTGAAATTGGTATAATGTTATGAATTTTGCATATGATTTTTGTTATGATTTTGGATATGAATTTTATGTGCATTTTGGATATGTGAATTTTATGAATTTTGGATATGTGAATTTTATGAATTTTGGATATGTGAATTTTAAAAACATTATGTGAATTTTTTATATGATGTAGGATATGTGAATTTTTGATATGATGTAGGATATGTGAATTTTGGATATGTGAGTTTTATAAAATTTAGATATGTGAATTTTATGATTTTGGATATTATTATTGCATGTTTAGATTAATTTCTAAGTTTGGTTTTATTCCCGAAATTTGGATTTAGAAATTTAGGTATAATGTTGTGAATTTTGAGTTTAGTAATTTAGGTTTAAGTTTGTTTGGATTAATTAGTATTTTAGGTTTAATTTTGGTTTGTGTTGGTTTTATTTAAAAAAATTAGAATTTGGTGGTTTTATTTTTTATTGACAAATTTACTAATTTTCAATGAAAAAATTTTTGTTTTATTTATTTATTTATTATTTGAATTAAAAAATGTTGTTTAATTTTATATGTGGTTTTGTTTTTATTTTTTTAATTTAATATTTAATATTAAAAATGTTTGGTCTTTTATTATTAAATTAAAAATATATTGGTTAATTTTATATTAATTATTTTAATTTCTTATTGTAGGTGTCGCATCGCACCTTGATCACATTTAGGACCCGCGCTCGCCCTGATCCTGTCGATGATCATGCGGCGGATGAGGCATCCCCTGCCTCAGTAGCCTTCACAGCGGCGTCCGTTCAGGCACGTATCTCGGATCATCAACGATCCGGTGCGCGATCGGCTTGTCGACAGCACAACAAGAAATAGGGGGAACCCCGTACCGACCACCAGCCCCCACATGACGACGCTGGAGCAGACGAACCGTAGACTGTTTCCGGAGCACTCCCTAAGGGTAAGTTGATTATTTTGTTTATTTAAACAACCGTTTTTATTTGTTACTCATATTTTGTACTAATGTTCATCGAATTTGCAGGGAAGTAGGTGAACATGCGCAGGATCAACCGGGGTTTGACATCCCAACGGATTTGCACGACAACGAATGCAAATATCCCGGTGGTGTACGTTCCTCGCCTCCGGACAGTGGCCGTAAACATGCACAACCTGGTGGTGCATGACATGGGTGCGATTCTTTGCACCAAGTCCCTGATGATAGGGGATACTTTTAGGAGCCAACCCCTGGAGGAGATCACGCACTGTTGAGGAGAGTTATCGGTACGTGTTTCTCTTTTTTTTTACATTATTTTCATTATTTTTAATTATTTTACTAACTTTAATAATTTATTGCAATTCAATTTTGAGTTCAACTTGGAGGACACCGACGTTAGTAAATACCTGAGAAACCACTAGCAGTTACAGTATGCCGACTGGAAGTACGAGCTCCACAAGTACTACAAGAGATGGCCTTCCCTGAAGGAAGCTCGGGCAAATCCACTTGAGGAGTTGGACGTGCCGAAACTGGAAGGGTGGTTGTGGTTGTGCGACCATTTTGTGTCCCCCAGCTATGTGGTACTGTCCACCTAGTTAAATTATTTATTTATTTTTTATGTTATTTTCTGTCAGGACCCGTCCCGAATTTCCCCTCGAAACCCGGGAAGAACCCAGATCCCGTCTGACAACCTAAGGGAAAATTCCCAAATACCCTTCAATCCTTACAAATTATAATAATAATAAATACTTTCACTTGTCAGACAAGGGATTTAAGCACTCAAAATTCCCGTAAGTAATTACCAACCAAATACAATATAATATCAGAGCGTCTAAGTAGGATAAATATACAATTTAGATATCCTACTCAAGTACAACTACACAGCGCAGCCGAGAGTGCTAATGCCTTTGCCTCGAGATAATGTCCGCGTCAACTCTACTGCCTGAAGGGGGTTTAAACACAAAAGTTGTGAGTGGACAAAAATAATCGTTTATAAATCATTTTCCAACGAATATTACCTTTTTTCCCCCTCCATTTATAAAACCATGCATGCATCACATAAACAGTTCATGCTATAAAAACATCATCTTTAAATCACCAGCATTTGCATTTCTCTTTAAAACCACTTAGTAGGACTCACACAAAATCCATATAAGGAAAACACATTGTGATCCACAGTCTGGTTTGAAAATCATCCTCAAAGGAGTTCAAAATCATTTAATTCAACCTAGACACATAATATCTCAAATCCACTGTTCCTGACACATTCACTAGCCACCAGGGTATCCCTTGGGGTGTGCTAGTCCTGTATCACACCTCTCTGTACTATGCATAGACATCCTCGCGACCCGACGGAGCCAAAACTCCACGATGCCAGAGTCGGAGCACTCAACAAACCAACGGAGCAAAAACTCTCGACGTTAGTCAGAGAATCAATCACCAATTATATTGAAGGTTTACTGGGTTCACCGCCAACAGCGGATCCTAATCCCATATCCTAGTCCTCCTCAAATGTGTTTATCTTGGAGGTTCACTGGGTTCACCGCTAATAACGGATCCTCGTCCCGGTTCCTGGCCTCCCTCAAATCAATGTTTATCTTGGAGGTTCACCGGGTTCACCGCTAATAACGGATCCGCGTCCCGGGTCCTAGCCTCCCTCAAATCAATGTTTATCTTGGAGGTTCACCGGGTTCACCGCTAATAACGGATCCTCGTCCCGGGTCCTAGCCTCCCTCAAATCAATGTTTATCTTGGAGGTTCACCGGGTTCACCGCTAATAACGGATCCTCGTCCCGAGTCCTAGCCTCCCTCAAATCAATGTTTATCTTGGAGGTTCACTGGGTTCACCGCTAATAACGGATCCTCGTCCCGGGTCCTAGCCTCCCTCAAAATGACCAAATCCGATAAACTCATACAACTGGGTCAAAACCCAAATCATTGACTCAATAATTTCCATGTCAAAACGATATCAAAACTGAGTCCAAAAACCATGATATTTCTCAAATCACACTTTAACCGAAATAGTGGAAAACATGTGTCTAGTAATCATTTCTAAAATTCAGAAATTCAATGACACAATACATAACAGTATTTACACAAAGATATTTTGATGCATGCATTTCAGTTCATAAAACAAAAGTCCACTCACAAACATATTCAAGCTAGCTCAATCCCGTCTTGTTCGTTCCTCTGAGGTTCCCAGAACAATATCGCCTGTCAAAAACAACAATCGGGATTACCGGCTAGTAATAAGACTCTTATATAGCAACTTCCTAAACCTCGGGAAGTCTACCCATGCTGTTTCTAGAAAAACAGCAACTTCGGACACCCAAAGCGACCTCTAAACGTTGTCCGATCAACCTAAAACCTGTACGAACAGATTCGGAACATCGAAAACTAGTTACCACGCATCGTCGTGACCTCAGACTCGGCCCCACGCGCCGCCACGCGCCCCCGGAAGGTCGACACACACGCCCACGCGCCCTCACGCGTCGGTCACGCGCCTGCTACAGTGTTCACGCGCCTGGACCGGTCCAACCCAGTCCGGCTCAACCTGACTCGGTCCAACTCGACCTGACCGGTTCACTCAACTCGATCGGTTCAACTCGACCCGATCTGTCCAACTCGACCCGACCGATCACCGGTTACTCACCGGAGAAGACGACTGGACTACCGTCGCCGGAGGCTAGCCGGAGAAGATGACCGGACCACCACCTCCGCCGCCGTCTGGTTCGTCGGAATCCCCAATTTTCGGCCGAAACTCCAAGCTTTACAACTTCCTCAAAACCCAACCGTTTTACACAAATTTTACGTCTAAATCTATCTACTCGAACCCAGGAATCCAAATATGACCTTAAAACATCAAACACGTACCTGTGTAAGCCGGAAAATCGATCGGAAGATCCGAAACTTCCTATACTCAGTTCGGCTTCCTCCGTGGTCTTCTCCTTCGATGGTTGGTACGGTTGTGATCGTGGGAAGGAGTAGAATACGATTAGTTGATCAAAAATGGAAGCTAAAGCCTTGAATTCAAAGTTGAGTTTGTGGTTTTTCTTCGGGTGTTTTCGCACGGTTTCGAGTTCGATGTGGGTGTTTATGTTTCAGAGAGAGAGATGAGTGATAATGAAATGAAGATGAAAAATGATTGGGTTAAAATATCTTCTCCCAAATCAAATTACCAAAATGCCCTTGCACATCTAGACCTATAACTTTCGTCCACGAACTCCGTTTCCTGCATGCCGCCTGTCTACGAACTCGTGAGTTCGAGACCTACGCAACGGTATCCAAAACACCACCAAATGTGTTTCGAAACAAAACTTGATTTCCAAGCCCTTTACCGACCAAGGGTAAAATCGTCATTTTACAAAAATAATTGCGTAAACCCAATAATTAAAATTCCGGGTTGTTACAATCTACCCTCCTTAAGAAATTTCGTCCTCGAAATTCATTCCTAACCATGGAAAAAATGAGGATATTGTGCCCGCATTAGTTCCTCGGTTTCCCACGTGGCTTCGTTCACGTTATGATTCCTCCACAACACTTTAACTAGAGGAATAGTCTTTCTGCGAAGTACCTTTTTCCTTCCAATCCAGAATTTGTACCGGTTGCTCCTCAAACGTCAAATCGTCTTTCAGCTACAGTGGTTGCTCTTCCAACACATGAGACTCATCAAACAGATATTTTCGGAGCAAAGATACATGAAAGACATCATGAACTCTGGATAATTCCGAGGGTAAAGAAATACGATATGCCACTGGTCCTATGCTCTCCAAAATCTCATACGGACCAATGTAACGAGGACTCGGTTTTCCTCGTCTACCAAAACGTACCACTCCCTTCCATGGAGATAGTTTCAAGAACACCCAGTCACCTACCTCAAACTCAAGGTCTCTGGTTCGATGGTCTGCATAGCTCTTATGGCGATCCTGGGCTGTTTTCAACCTTTCTCTGATGATTCTAATCTTTTCCTCAGTCAAATCCATCAACTCGGGTGTTAACAGTCTTCTTTCACCTATTTCACTCCAACACAAAGGTGTTCTGCACTGTCTCCCATACAGTGCCTCGAAAGGAGACATCCCAATACTCGACTGGTAACTGTTATTATATGCAAATTCCATCATAGAAAACTGTGAATCCCAGTTCCCTTTAAACTGTAGTACACAAGCCCTCATCATATCCTCCAAAACCTGGATTGTTCTCTCAGACTGACCATCCGTCTGAGGATGAAAGGCTGTACTGAAATGCAATGTAATGCCAAAAACCTTCTGCAAACTCCGCCAAAACCTGGAGGTAAACCTAGGATTCCTGTCCGAAACAATAGACTCAGGAGTCCCATGCAGTCGTATGATCTCATCCACGAATAATTTGGCATACCGACTCATCCGAAAATCTTCTCGCACTGGCAAGAAATGTGTAGACTTCGTAAGTCTATCAACAATTACCCATATCCCATCATGTCCCTTCCGTGTACTTGGAAGTTTATACACAAAATCCATCGTAATGTGATCCCACTTCCATTCTGGGATAGGTAATGGTTGTAGTGTCACATAGGGTTTCTGCCTCTCCGCTTTCACTTGCTGACATGTCAGACATCTACTCACAAACTCAGCAATTTCTCTTTTCATCCCAGTCCACCAATAGTGTTTCCTTAGGGTATGATACATCTTGGTACCTCCTGGATGCATAGCGTAAGCCGAAATATGAGCCTCATCAAGAATTTCCCTCTTTAGCTCCAACTCATTCGGTACGCACAACCGTCCATCCTTAACCAATGCTCCATCATCCCTAACCGCATAATCCTGCATGTTTCCAGCCTCCAACTCTATCCTGATAATGCACATTATAGGATCCTGGAGTTGAGCCTCAATAATCCGATTAATCAGAATACGCCTCACATGGAAACTAGCCAACAAAGCCCCCTGGCTATCCATGTCCAGTACAATCCCTGCTCTACGGAACTCTACCAGCAACGGTAGGTAGACTGTATGCAAATGGGCCAATGAACCCATAGACTTCCTGCTCAAGGCATCTGCCACAACATTGGCTTTTCCTGGGTGGTACTCAATAGTACAATCATAATCCTTTATCAGCTCAAGCCATCTTCTCTGCCTCAAATTCAGGTCCTTCTGGGTGAATAAGTACTTTAAACTCTGATGGTCGGTGAAGATCCGACACGTCTCCCCTTATAAATAATGTCTCCATATTTTCAGTGCATGCACCACTGCAGCCAACTCCAAATCATGTGTGGGGTAATTCATCTCATTGGGTTTAAGTTGTCTGGAAGCATACGCTATCACTTTCCCATGCTGCATCAGCACACAGTCTATACCCCGCAATGATGCATCACTATATACCTCAAATCCCCCGTTACCATCTTGAAGGGTTAATACTGGAGCAGAAGTCAACCTTCTCTTTAGCTCCTGAAAGCTCTGCTCACAATCATCCCAGTCAAACTTGACTCCTTTCTTAGTCAACCGAGTCAATGGGCCTGCTATCGTAGAAAATCCTTCTACGAACCGCCGATAATATCCTGCCAAACCCAGAAAACTCCTCACCTCTGTCACTGTCCTTAGTTGCTCCCAGTTTGACACTGCCTCCACTTTTTGGAGATCTACGCTGATACCCTCAGCCGAAATCACATGACCCAAGAATCCAACTTCGGTCAACCAAAACTGGCATTTACTAAACTTGGCAAACAAATGCTTTTTCCTAAGCATATTCAGCACCAACCTCAAGTGTTTCTCATGTGCCTTGGCACTCCTCGAATACACCAAGATGTCATCGATGAACACAATCACAAACCGATCCAAATACTTTTGGAATACTCTGTTCATCAAATCCATAAACGCTGCCGGGGCATTAGTCAACCCGAAGGGCATCACTAGGAACTCATAATGACCATACCGAGTCCTGAAAGCTGTTTTCTGAACATCCTTTTCACGGATCCTTAACTGATGGTACCCGGATCGAAGGTCAATTTTTGAAAAATACTTTGCCCCCTTCAGTTGATCAAATAAATCGTCAATCCTTGGCAGAGGATACTTATTTCGTACCGTCACTCTATTTAATTTCCGGTAGTCGATACACAATCTCAGACCACCATCATTTTTCCTCACAAATAATACCGGCGCACCCCATGGTGAAACACTTGGGCGAATAAATCCCATATTCACCAAGTCCTGCAACTGAGTCTTTAACTCTCGCAATTCTTCCGGTGCCATTCTGTACGGTACCTGTGAGATAGGTTGAGTACCTAGCAAAAGTTTGATGGTGAACTCAATCTCCCGGTGAGGTGGTAATCCTGGAAGATCATCTGGAAACACATAAGAGAACTCACTCACCACTGGAATATCCTCCACTCTCATCGGAGTATCCCAAGAATCAAACAAATGAGCCAAGTAACCTTCACAACCTTTTCTCAACAATCTCTCAGCGGTCAACGCTGATATCACTCCAAAGGGTAGTACCCTACGATCTCCCCGAAATGTAAGTTCCGGTAATCATGGACTCCGGAAAACCACTGTCTTGTCGTAACAGTCTATGGAGGCATGGTGCATGGACAACCAATCCATCCCCAGAATCACATCAAACTCAAAAATATCTAAGGGGATTAAATCTTCCTCCAAACCATGGCCTTCAACCATCACCGGACAACTGCGAATCACGAGGTTCGCCACTAACATATCCCTGGTAGGAGTACTAATACCCATGTCCCAACCAATCGGGGACAATTCTTTATCTGCAAACAATGTAAAACCCCGAGAAATAAAAGAATGAGTTGCCCCGGGATCTAATAAAACACAAGCATTGCGGTTGAAAATAGATAACGTACCCGTGACCACCTCCGGTGCTACTCGAGCCTCTTGTTACGTCATGGCAAAAACTCGAGCTGGTGTACCCGAAGATCGACCACGATCCCCATACATGCCTCTAGCCCTGCTGGTCCCACTAGCTCTACCGGTCCCACTGAAATGGGTTTGACTCCCAGCTGCAGTATCAAACATCTGTCCTGTCCTCGGGCTAGGATCAGTCATACAACGACCCAAGGAACTACTGCCCGGACGACGTTGTGGACAGAATCTCTTGATGTGACCAGTCTCCCCACAGAAATAACAACTAGAATCACTTAAGCCACCAGATCTGCCACCCTATCTTCTGTTGAACTGCACTGAGGCACCGCTAGACTGTGCATAAGATTGTCGTGCCTGACCAGCTCCGCCACTGCCTGTACTAGATCTCGCATTCCCAGAAGATCCAGAACTATGACTGCCTCTTTTAGATGGTCCCTGACTATAGGTTCCGGCAGTCCAGTGATCTCGACGTCTCCTGTAACCACTGTACTGCTGCGGAATTGGGAAACCCAAACTCAACTCTACTCGGGCTGCAGCATCAGCCAAAGTCCTCAAGGAAGTGTGATCCATAGACGTAACTGCTGACCGAATCTCACTCCTCAGTCCACTTTCAAATCTGTGGCACTTGTCTATCTCGGTCGCCACCAAAGTCGGTGCAAAGCGACTCAGCGCTATGAATCTCTGTTCATACTGGGCCACAGTCATGTCTCCTTGCTGTAAATGCAAGAACTCGGCCTCCTTAACATTCCGGTGTGAGCGAGGGTAAAATTGCTCCAGGAAGCGTTCCCGGAAAGTCTGCCAAGTAAGTGTATGGACATTCCAGCCTGACACCTCCAATGAGTGCCACCAGTGGTAAGCAGAACCACCTAGCAAAAATATGGCCAACAAAACTCTCTCATCTATAGGACATCTCATAATCAAAAACACCCGCTCCATGCGAGTAATCCACTCCTCAGCCTCATCTGGGCTAGACTCGCCCATAAATATCGTCGCCCCCAGTCTCTAGGCTCTCTCGATATCAGAGACTTCATGAGAAGCCCTATCTTGGAGTACATAAGCTAAAGTCTGACCCAGCTGTTCCAGTGTCTGCCTCAAATCAGGCTCCATTGCAGGTTCATGGTCACCTCCACCATTCCCCGACCGTTGACGGAACTCACGTCTCGGAGGCATTATACGCTGAAAAGAAGTTGTAAATCATTAATACCAAAATTTCACATGTACACAAGATGTACGGTCTACAGGAATTTAACCTAGTGCTCTGATACCAATTGTCAGGACCCGTCCCGAATTTCCCCTCGAAACCAGGGAAGAACCCTGATCTCGCCTGACAACCTAAGGGAAAGTTCCCAAATACCCTTCAATCCTTACAAATTATAATAATTATAAATACTTTCACTTGTCAGACAAGGGATTTAAGCACTCAAAATTCCCGTAAGTAATTACCAACCAAATACAATATAATATCAGAGCGTCTAAGTAGGATAAAGATACAATTTAGATATCCTACTCAAGTACAACTACACAGCGCAGCCGAGAGTGCTAATGCCTCTGCCTCGAGATAATGTCCGCGTCAACTCTACTGCCTGAAGGGGGTTTAAACACAAAAAGTTGTGAGTGGACAAAAATAATCGTTTTCCAACGAATATTACCTTTTTTCCCCCTCCATTTATAAAACCATGCATGCATCACATAAATAGTTCATGCTATAAAAACATCATCTTTAAATCACCGGCATTTGCATTTCTCTTTAAAACCACTTAGTAGGACTCACACAAAATCCATATAAGGAAAACACATTGTGATCCACAGTCTGGTTTGAAAATCATCCTCAAAGGAGTTCAAAATCATTTAATTCAACCTAGACACATAATATCTCAAATCCACTGTTCCCGACACATCCACTAGCCACCATGGTATCCCTTGGGCTGTGCTAGTCCTGTATCACAACTCTCTGTACTATGCATAGACATCCTCGCGACCCGACGGAGCCAAAACTCCACGATGCCAGAGTCGGAGCACTCAACAAACCAACGGAGCAAAAACTCTCGATGCTAGTCGGAGAATCAATCACCAATTATATTGGAGGTTTACTGGGTTCACCGCCAACAGCGGATCCTAATCCCTATCCTGGTCCTCCTCAAATGTGTTTATCTTGGAGGTTCACTGGGTTCACCGCTAATAACGGATCCTCGTCCCGGTTCTTGGCCTCCCTCAAATCAATGTTTATCTTGGAGGTTCACCAGGTTTACCGCTAATAACGGATCCTCGTCCCGGGTCCTAGCCTCCCTCAAATCAATGTTTATCTTGGAAGTTCACCGGGTTCACCGCTAATAACGGATCCTCGTCCCGGGTCCTAGCCTCCCTCAAATCAATGTTTATCTTGGAGGTTCACTGGGTTCACCGCTAATAACGGATCCTCGTCCCGGGTCCTAGCCTCACTCAAAATGACCAAATCCGATAAACTCATACAACTGGGTCAAAACCCAAATCATTGACTCAATAATTTCCACGTCAAAACGATATCAAAACTGAGTCCAAAAACCATGATATTTCTCAAATCACACTTTAACCGAAATAGTGGAAAACATGTGTCTAGTAATCATTTCTAAAATTCAGAAATTCAATGCCACAATACATAACAGTATTTACACAAAGATATTTTGATGCATGCATTTCAGTTCATAAAACAAAAGTCCACTCACAAACCTGTTCAAGCTAGCTCAATCCCGTCTTGTTCGTTCCTCTGAGGTTCCCGGAACAATATCGCCTGTCAAAAACAACAATCGGGATTACCGGCTAGTAATAAGACTCTTATATAACAACTTCCTAAACCTCGGGAAGTCTACCCATGCTGTTTCTAGAAAACACAGCAACTTCGGACACCCAAAGCGACCTCTAAACGTCGTCCGATCAACCTGAAACCTGTACCAACAGATTCGGAACGTCGAAAACTAGTTACCACGTGTCGCCGTGACCTCAGACTCGGCCCCACGCGCCTCCACGCGCCGTCGGAAGGTCGGCACACGCGCCCACGCGCCCTCACGCGCCGGTCACGCGCCTGCTACAGTGTTCCCGTGCCTGGACCGGTCCAACCCGATCCGGCTCAACCTGACTCGGTCCAACTCGACCCGACCGGTGACCGGTGACTCGCCGGAGAAGACGATCGGACTGTCGTCGCCGTCGCTGGAGGCTGGCCGGAGAGGATGACCGGACCACCACCTCCGCCGCCGTCTGGTTCGTCGGAATCCCCCATTTCCGGCCGAAACTCCAAGCTTTACAACTTCCTCAAAACTCAACCGTTTTACACAAATTTTACGTCTAAATCTATCTACTCGAACCCATGAATCCAAATATGATCTTAAAACATCAATCACGTACCTGTGTAAGCCGAAAAATCGATCGGAAGATCCGAAACTTCCTATACTCGGTTCGGCTTCCTCTGTGGTCTTCTCCTTCGATGGTTGGTACGGTTGTGTTCGTGGGAAGGAGTAGAATACGATTAGTTGATCAAAAATGGAAGCTAAAGCCTTGAATTCAAAGTTGACTTTGTGGTTTTTCTTCGGGTGTTTTCGCACGGTTTCGGGTTCGATGTGGGTGTTTATGTTTCAGAGAGAGACATGAGTGATAATGAAATGAAGATGAAAAATGATTGGGTTAAAATATCTTCTCCCAAATCAAATTACCAAAATGCCCTTGCACATCTAGACCCATAACTTTCGTCCACGAACTCTGTTTCCTGCGTGCCGCCTGTCTACGAACTCGTGAGTTCGAGACCTACGCAACGGTATCCAAAACACCACCAAAAGTGTCTCGAAACAAAACTTGATTTTCAAGCCCTTTACCGACCAAGGGTAAAATCGTCATTTTACAAAAATAATTGCGTAAACCCAATAATTAAAATTCCGGGTTGTTACATTTTCCATTTGAAAATATAATTATTGTTTTTACTAATGAACAACGAAAATGGGTTGCCAACACATCAAACCGGGGAGAGAAGAAATTCAACCACCACGGGGGATCGCGACCCTTATCGGCCCGGCAAGTGGATCAGCGCATCGCCAGGTCGATGTTCCCGTAGATGGATGCCTTGGGGCAAGTGTACGCAAGCCGGGGCAACCATGAGGCTGACAATATTGACGTAAGTTTATTTTTTGCAAATTAAACATTAATTTTTAATTTGATAATTATATTTCTAATTAATATTTATTCGAATTTGTAGGCGGCGATGGAGCAAGACGTCCATCAGACACAGGTTGCGCTAACGCAACAATATCCTGACGTGCCGTTGGAGGAGCAGCTACCGGATCTCGAGAGGTCGATCGCCATCCTGGAGCGATGACTTGGAAGGCGTCTAGGGAAGATCGTCCGAGGGGCGGGCGACGGGATAGTTCGGGATGTCTCTAGTCGCTCTTCGAGTTCTTCCCGGGGAGCCAATCCCGAGGAGATGTCGAAGCTCAACAGAAACTTCAAGACCCTCTAGGCTGAAAACGCGGAGAACAAAGCCCAAGATTCGCAGATCCAAGCCCAAAACGATCAAATCAAGGCTGTCATCGCCAAGGTGCTTGACCGCTTGGGTGAGCGTGGACTGGATGAGCTTCTATCACAGCCTTAGCCCCCGACCCAACAACCTGCTCAGGACCTCGACCACCTTGATCCGTCGCCGAGTAGTTAGAACTTAATATGTAAAACATTACTTTAATTTAATTATGTAAAAACATAACATTAATTTTTATAAATATTTTTTTATTTTCATTTGATTCGTTTTATTATTTTAATTGTACTTTATTAAAAATATTTTTATTTTTATTTTATATATATTTATTTAATTAAATAAATTATTAAAATTATTTTTTAAAATATTAAGTTTTTGCCCAACGAACAAGCACTTTCGTCGGGCAAAAGTAGTTGACTTTTGGAATTGCTCAAAAAATCATAGGCGACGAATGAATCCGCCGAGCAAGCTTGGAATTGCTCGACAAATTCACTGTTTTCGTCGACTGACATCAAGCCCGACGACGGTGGCCCGACGAACGTTGCCCGACGAAAGTTCGCCGAGTTTAATATCGCCTGACGCATTTTGAACTTTGCTCGACGAATCTGTTTCGCCGAACAAGCATGCTTTTCCTGTAGTGAACCAATCACTCAATCAGCCTCCAATTTGACAAGGTTGATAACCACTTGAGTAGACTCTCCCATAATCGAATGGAACCTGATACAAGGTTCAACCCCCGTGAACTTGTTTCCAGAATCTCAATCTGTCTTGAAGTGGAAATGGAATGCTCTCCTTTGTCATTTGCATTATTGCACCTCAAATCTAGATTCGAAGCACCATTTATACATTGAGTTTTCGTCGAGCCATAAGAGGATTTTCAAGCAGCAAGTGTAGGTCTTTGAAGTATCACCACACGTATATCAGCTCACTTGTATATTCATCAAGAAAAGAAATGACTTGTTAACACCATGACTACGACTCAGGGATCTCAATCCCATGCATTGCACCAGAGAGCCCATGCCGACGAAGAATACTACTCTAGCATTGTGTGGCATGCCCAGCCGAGAGAGCCTGAAAATGGACTTCACATGTTCCCACTCCCGGAGGCATGAATATAGTTGCAGCCTCAGACAGAAAGATATCACAGTGGCTCCACAGGAACTCTACCATCAATACTTCTTGATCTCCAAAGGAATATCCTAACCTCGGCTGGAAATGTGAGAGACCAGATGCGCTCTAAGCTTGGATATAGTTTAAGATAAAGATCTGCTGGGTGCATCCCCACCGTCCCTCATCATGTTCATACTTGAGTAAGCGTGCATCCTTCAAATCACACCATACAAGGAAGCTCCTAGTGCTGGACACTGGCAGAAACTGCACCAGAAGATATAAGATTTAATACTGCACAGACGAAAGTCTTAACTTCTTGCACAGTGACCTAAGTCACAAAGGAAAAAGCTGCCATTAGTTGACAGATAGCACAATTTACAGCAGACCTAATGAATCTGCATTTTTTTCGGGAACCTCCATAACCACATTAAATTTCTATAAGTCTGAAGTTAAAAATTCGAAGGAAAAAAACTAAGCAAACATACATTCTTTGAGAATACTGGTATCTTTTGTTGTATTATTATTCTATAGGTAGTTGCATTATATAACAATCTAAGAACACAGATTTTAAAACAAAATATCACAGAAAAAGCAGTTGTTTCATATCATTTTAGGCGTAAACTCAATGTGTATGAATAGGTGCAATCAAATAATTAAACGAAGCTGAGACTGTACCTCATATGAAATGTGCAACTTATATTAATTTTTGTTTCAGACATTGGTTTTGGAACCACTAAACTTGAACTTGACCACAAGTCTCTTTCTGGACTGCATACTGAGTTTGGTCGCTTCACTATCATCTCTTTCAATCTTTTCACTCGAGTAATCCTTGGTTAGATCAGAGTTGGAATCATGCTTAACATCAATCAAATGCTCAGTTGCTTCACCATCCTGCTCAAGCGGCACACTCGGAATGCAGCACAATCTTTTAATTCTAAGGAGATCGTCTGAGGTAGAAGGCTTGGCCACATCCAAAATATTCACCATTGACCGCTTCTTATGTTTACCCTTGTGCCGTTTTTTCATATTCCTCGGATTCCTAGAATAAGTCCATGTTTTATTACACTGAACAGCATTAAGGTGTGAACTTGGAGCAATGTGGGGACTAGAGTCAGTCTTGATTTCTTCATGCTTGGGACTTCTATTTGAAGGAGAGACATGGGAATGCTGGATTGAAAGTTCCGATGCTGCTTCCTCAGAGCCAGAGTATGTTTTACACTCATCTTCAATCTGCTTCACAATGGTATGATCTTCAATCTCCAGCTCCATGGTATGAGATTTAAACTCCTGCGTTAAGGTATGAACTTCAATCTCCTGCTCCATGGTATGGGATTCAGTCTCCTGCGCAATGGTATCATCTGCAGTCTGCTGCATATGATCTTCAACTTCCTGCTCCATAGTATGAGATTCAATCTCCTGCTCGTCGGTAACTTCTTCAGTTTTCTGCCCGCTGGTATGATCTTCAATCTCCATAATATGAGTTTCAATCTCCTGCTCACTGATATCATCTTCAATCTCCTGCTCAATGGTATCATCTGGTTCTTTGTTTGCAAAGTAATTTGCATTTTCATCATCTTGTTGAGTATAATTCAAACCTACATATCCTCTTAGTGATTGAATAGATAAACTACGAGACTCGAGGGGTGGCAACACATCACTAATACCGTGATTGAGACAAATTTGCAAGTATTTGTTCGGAAATGGCCAGTTAGAAAACACATCTTTCTGACGACAAGCAAGAACATACTGTCTGCAAACAGAAATGAGAGGCAACCAAGAAACTACAGACTTAGAAATTAGCTCGTAAGGAAATAAGATAGATGCAAATGGAAATGAACATCAACATGAAATACCATCCACAGTACTGATAAATACAAGTGCAAGACCTAACAAATTAGTCAGAACCATGTTCAATTTCATACTTTGTTTATCAGAAACCATGATTGCAAAACAAAGCTCCTTATATCCAACCCTGACCAAATAAGAAACCACGTTGAAAAATAGTTTAATTTGTAGGGTTTCTATGATTCACAAAAATCTATGATGCTAAGTTGAACCTGGAAATTTTAAGAAAGAGCATTACATATTTGGAATTAACGGAACAGAATTGCAAACTAAAATAGGGTGATATCAACATGCAATTCCGACAAATAAATTATTAGATGCAAAGATCAAATCGGATAATCACCTTATGGAGAAGGAGCTTTCTGGATTATTATTTGGAGGTATTTGTTTGCGCAGAGATGGTGAAATCCCAGCTGTGTTTTTCTCCTGAGATGGCATTTGGTAGAGCGCGCAGAGAGATTGAATCAATTCCCACTAATAAAAAAGAAAACAAACCCAACTCAAATTATGGCAAATGGAACGAGAATGAGATCCAAAGCTTGATAAAAAAAGAAAAGGGAGCAATCAGCAGCAACCCAGGAACCCTTTGACCCAATGGCAGGCCACAATATAAATGAATGAATGGAATAGAATGAAATAAAAAAAGAGAAATGTGTTGGAAGGAGGCAATTGCGAATTACAGAGGAAAACACAAGGTTAAAAAAGGTTTGGGGGTGAAGAGACGAAGATGGGGAGAAAAAATGGAGGGCAAGAGAAATTTGGATGAGCTGCAGATTGCTTCTCGTGAGTTTCAGAGATAGAAGAAGAAGTAGAAAATGGAAGAGGGCACTTCTACTTAGGGGATACGATCGAGGATTGGTTGTTTTCTTTTGTCCTCCTTCTCTCTTCTCCAGAAGAAACAAAAAAAAAGAGGGAAGAGAAAGAAAATGTGATATTAGCTAGGGTGGAGGTTGAAGGGGTTAATGGAGTTTGAGGGCATGGGATTAAAGATGAATGGTGCCTTCTGTTTGACTAAACAAACACAGAGCGATACATTACAAATTTACAATTACTTGCTCTTCTTACTTAAACAATAGGAAATGCAGAGAGTTGGGCATTCAAAAAAATGGGTGGCCTAACTAGTCTCGCCTTTCTTCACCTTGAGATTTTTTTTTTCTTCTTCTCATTTTCTGTCTTAGCTCTACATCTGGCCTTTCAAAAGTGGGAAAGGAAAATTGGGTTTTCAAAAATTTGTAAGGGGAAGACAGAGAGTAGGAAAAAACTTGATATATCTGATGCAAATATGTATGGATGGGGAGAAATGAGAGAAATTGAGAGCAGAGATGGATTGTTGTTTTTGAGAGCAAAGTGGATGTATATAGTGTTGTGTTTTTGGTTTTTAGGTTGTTGTTTTCCTCCTTGTGATGTCTGTGTGATGGATAATGATATGGTGAAGCTGGAAGGAAAAGGAGGCTATCAAATATTGATGCTAGGGGTACCAAGTACCAACAAACAAACTCATTCACATTCACATTCAGCTTTTCCTTTTTATGCGCGACACATAAAACACCTTGCTCTTTAAAACATTGGTAGTAAAACAATTGCTGCGAACGTAGGATTATTATTGCATGCAAGCAAGCAGCAGGGGAAATGAAACAAAATTTAGATGAAGTTGGGTGAACTGGTTTACCTTACCCTGCATGCATTTTTAATTTTAATATGTGCAGGGAAAGGAAACCTTAACTTAGTAAAATGGAGCAGTAGCATTGCTTTGCATCGAAAGGGAGGTACCACCAGGGTGCGTGGGATGCAAATATTCATTGGCAAAATGGCAAATTAGTTCGATCTATGCTATGATTTATCATTCATGGACGTTGATAAGATCCTTCCATTTAGCAGCACCTTAGGGGATGGCATAGCCTTAAATAAAGTTAAGGGCGAGGTTCAAACGAGGAAAGGCTTACGGTGGATACCTAGGCACCCAGAGACGAGGAAGGGCGTAGTAAGCGACGAAATGCTTCGGGGAGTTGAAAATAAGCGTAGATCCGGAGATTCCCGAATAGGTTAACCTTTCGAACTGCTGCTTAATCCATGGGCAGGCAAGAGACAACCTGGCGAACTGAAACATCTTAGTAGCCGGAGGAAAAGAAAGCAAAAGCGATTCCCGTAGTAGCGGCGAGCGAAATGGGAGCAGCCTATAAGCAAGCGCAGCGCATAAAGTCCTTGCTTTGCATACATACATATATGTATATATAATTGATCGAGCTGAATGAATGAATGAATGCATGCATGCGCGCAAATGCTTTGTTGCGTTTCTCCATCCGCAAAAGATTTTGCATTCTCAATCTCATAAAATGAAAATAAGCCTGCAAAATATATGAGTGGTTTTTTTTCATCTTAGGCTTGGCTTGACATTTTTTGTTATATGTACTGTGTTCTGCTGACTGCTGGTGATGAACCGATCCGATCCAACACCCAATCTTTTATGTTTTCATTCCTTCCTCCAAAAGATGACTCGATGCATCATGCATGTAACCAAGTAACCAACGCTCAACATTCGATATGCTCATTCCTCAGTCACTACTCTCAAGTCTCAACATTTTGAGAAACCTACGTTTGTTTTGTGCTGTCAAACTCGGAGCTTAATTTGCAAATTTCAAATTGTTGGACTTTTGAATGCATGTAATGTAATTTCATCTCCAATTAGTACCCAAGACATGATATATGATCTACAAAAGAGTTACTACTCAACACTGATTCTGCGAAAAAGTTATTCTCAAACAGATAAAAGGGTCACCGGCCATGAGGACAAATTTGAATCTAGCTTCTCCATTCCGCAATCCAACTCGTCCAAATTGTATTTGTACCTAACCAATCATAGCTACATTGTCAATTGTGATTTGTGAAAGAAAAATTTTGGTAGTCAGAAAGTTTTGAAACCAAACTCAAGTCGATCCATATAAAACAACTCAGACAGAAAAATCCCATGGCTAATTATGGGATATTAGGTGATTAACCGATTAACCAGTTTAACTGCAATATTGCCTACATATGCTTGGTGAATCAATATGATATTAAGTTTTGATCTATTCATCCCAAATACAAAACTAAAAAATTGTAACTAGCTCAGAGATCTACTCATGACGTGCCCCTCAATTTCATTTTCTGTTCATATTATTCTCAGAAACCAAACAGATGGCGGCAACATACTCCAAATAAATGTAAGCATGAGCTTCATCGAATATCAAAAGGAAGGACAAAGAAACGACAATCGGAGAAGAGAATGCAGCCAATGGCAATGTAAACTTGCATCAAAGTAAGAGACACTGTGAAGGAATATACATAGGAAAATAAAACGTCTTTTATTTTCTTCAGCGAATTGTAAAGAGTTTCTACACACCATCAATCACCCTCAAATATTCATATATACAAGCACTGCTAATACTCACCTGCACACCTTTCGGTCAACTCATCTATAATCTAAGTAAATCAAAATTAATTACAGGTGGGCCAAAAACTTGGACCAACAAAAAAAAATCATTTCATCAGCTTTTCGATTCATTCCCAGAGCAAAATTTTTCATACAAGTCAAAACTGTTTTGCCATTTTAAGAATTCTCCCTTCAATTCCTTCCCTTCAAAAACCATTTGTGCACCAGCATCAAACCTCAATTCTACAGGACAAGGCAAAGATCATCAAACAGTTCCAGTCCGATGCTCTCCGTATTGTCATTGGATGAATGCTTCTTCTCAGACACTTTAGAAATTAAGGCGAAAAAGTTGTCATCCTTATACTTGCCCCATGTATGACCCATTGGAATTCTTCCAGCCTCTGGATGATACAAAAGGAAAGGTTTCGATTTTTGAGAGTCCATCCATGCCCCGTCTCCATCATTATCAAGGGAGATCGATGCATCATCAACAATCTGTTCACCAACAACCCGCATGGCCCCATCACAGCTCTACCTGATGGTTCATGTGAATCTGGACACCCTATTGCTGCGGTTTGAAGGCTACCACCACGTCCCACTTTCTCTGACCTCCTATTGCTGCGGTTTGAAGGCTTCCTCAAAATGAAAGGAGGCAACTGGGATAGATCTGGTACAGCGGACAATTCCAAAGGCACCCTCTTTTTGTTCAAAAGCACTTCAAGCAATTCAGAGTAGTTAGTAAAGGCCAGCTGCAAAAGCTCCACGGCAAGTCTGCCCACAATCTCCAACCTCATTCATACTTACTGGCAAGCTGATGTCTTTTAAAACAGTAGTAACTGCAGAATTTGATGTAAACTGATCAAAACCACAATCATGTAACTTTTTGCATAAAAACTCATGAGATTCTGGGCAAAAAAGTTCCTTCCCTTGAGAATTCTTATTGGAAATTTTTATTTTTGCATCTAAGACTTCATCAAGATTACCAAATGCCACAAAGGTAATTAAGTTTAAGATACTTAAATCTCCGTGGAAATTTGTACCCTTCATCTCCTAGCTCGTACAGAAAATAATCCTCAAAATGCCGTACTTCTACATGAGATTCATCGACCATTTTTATTGAATCCCATGATGCACAATATTGCTGTAATTCAAGCTTCCCTGAGGATATAAGCCTTATCAGTGTAAAACCACCAAATTCATCTGGCTCAGAAAGCAGAGTAGACAGATCTTTGTTAACAATGCCAAACCCAAAAACTATTTCTTTCTTCTGCTGCCAATCAATCCATTCAGGAAGACTCTTTCAAAAAATCTTCTCTTACAAGGCAACTTCCACAAGGGCACTCATGGCCGGACAATAAAAGATCTGAAGGGAGCTCCCATGCATAAAAGGATTTCCGATCTTTGAGTATTTGTGAAGCTACTGATCCTATTGGAGCTGGTTGGGAAGGTCCGTAGCAAAAGATATTAAACTGACAATTCCAAAACGATCCCATTATAATGCAAAAAACCGAATTAGAAGCCCACTTAGATGTGTCATCCTTCGAGTGCGACCTCAATTCTGACAGTGTAAAAGTATCAATATAGCCTGGTTTATCAAGTTCATGAGCCCATTGCAACACCGGCATCAATGGCTTGTGCACATCACAAAGAAGTAACAAAGTGTCAGAAGCCAAAACAAAGTGAAAATCATCAGAGCTGGTCCTTGAAAGCACAAGGAATTGCTCCTTTCCGATGCTGGCATACATATGCAACAGCTCAATCTTCATCAAACAACTCACATTACTTTCAGGGGACCCCAAATCAACTAAGAAAACTGCATCAGAACGAGCAACAATCAAAACTCTAGGATGCCAACTGAACTCACAACTCAACCACTTACAATTTTGCGAACTTTCCGGAACCATCATCACTGTCCAGACGACTTTCAACCTGGTCCCTCTAAATTTAAGATGCCCGTAACTCGAATGGGTTTCTAGTCGAGACTCCAAATCAAACAAGAATAAATCACCATTCTCTAACAACACTACACTCTCCTCCAACAAATGTGGGCTCCAACAAGCATGTACAACACAACAAGTCTTGAAAATTTTAGTACCCACATGAACTACACTAACACGAACATCCGATTTTGAATCGAAATCTCCAACCTTTACAATAAACCAATCCACAGAGTACAGGGTAGAAGCAAATAAATACCCAATAGTAACAGAAGAGCCATTACCTCTGAAAATCCCAGAAACCGGATTCACAGAAATCCTCGAAATCCGGTAAGCCGCCGTTTCGGTCCACTTTGACATCAAAGGTAGAACCTTTTAGCAACAACGGCAAGAACCCAACTTGGTCTGCGTTTTCGCAGGCGGGGAAGAATATAACGATAGTTTGAATTTGTGGGCATTGAAGAAATTGAAGATGGTTGTGGTGGAAATGGGAGAGGACGTCGGTTTTGGGATGTTGGGGGCCCAAGAAGGAGGCTAGGGGTCCAGAGGGAAGAGGGGGAGGGTCAGGGCAGGAAGTGAGAAGGAAACGATGGAGAGAGAGACGAAGCAAAGGAGAGAGATTGAGAAGGAGAGAAGAGGAAGAGAAAAGGAGAGTGGTGAAATTGGGTTTAGGGTTGATGATGAGATGACCCAAGATGGGTTTTAATTTAGGGTTTGAGAGCAGGGGAGGGTTGAAGACAGAGAAGATTGGGAACAGAGATTTCCCTTCTTCTGGTATGTTCATGTATGATGCTTCCTGAGAAAATCTTTGGACTACCAAAGGAGAAACAAAGAGACTTCACACACAGTGTCCGTAGACAATTATCAACCAATTTTGCTACTTATTGGGAATTTGGGGCACAAGAGCATAGAAGAAAAGTGAGAGTTGGCTGGCGGAACGTTAACGCTTTTACTGTCGTATGATTTACACCTTGTAATATATTTATATTTGAATTTTCAAATATTACAATTATTCTCTTAAATTCTTTAAAACATGACAATATGGTCTATCCGTTAACTAATCCGTTAAATTTTCTGCTTGTAATAGATTTATACTTGAATTTTCAAATATTACAATTATTCTCTTAAACTCTTTAAAACGTGACAATATGGTATATCCGTTAACTAATCCGTTAAAATTTCTGCTAAATACTGACGTGAACAAAATGGGACTCATTATTAAATAATAAAAAAATATTTAAAAATTTTTAAAAACTATTTATTCAAAACAAAAAAAGAGAGCCCCCCAACCCGCGCTGTGTGCCATCTCTGCCCAGTGTAGAATTGTTAGTTTTTGTTGTTCTGGCTTTAGGCCTCCATTTCACCCAAAAAAACAAAACAAAACAACAAAAGAATTGAAAGCGGAATTGAAGAAGCATAGAAGAGAAAGAGAGAGAAGAAGCAAATTGGGGGAGAGAAGAATAAAATGGGAGTAATAAGCATTAGCCATTAATGAGAATCTTAGTGTTAGGGGAACTTTTTGGACATTTTTTAATATATTAGAAAGTCTGAAATAGTTCTCCGTTAAGGAAGTTTTGTTTTATTATCCATGGTGTTGATCTAGTTTTGTTTTGCAGGCATCCAGATTATTGTAAGGGGTAGCACTTTCATCTTTGTTTGCCCACACTATTACACACAACCGCTTGGTTTATTTGCTCTAACTTCGCTTTCTCTATGCCATTACAGTACACTTGCTCTTAAGATTTTTCTTATGTTCTACTCCGATAGTATTATTTGTACTTAATAGATCAGTTTGTTGTTTTTCTTCCCTCTTTTTTGTTGTTAGTGGCCACTAGTGGTTGGTTTGTCAATCTTACTTCTCTAAGTGTCAAAGGAGTTTATATTCCTTTCCTTTACAGGTTTTAATACGTTTTCTCTACTTCTCATTTTGCAGATTTTCTCATTCGAGTTGGGTCTCCTTTCGAGGATGCTCATCTCTCCACATCGTAACATGCGCACTGCACTTTTTTCCCTTTACCTTGGGCTTTTTCCATTGGGTTTTTCCGGGAAAGATTTTTTAACGAGGCAGCACTAAGCGCATTATCCAATTTCCACTCGGTGGATGACTATTGTAGTTACACTATATTTAGAACAAAATTGTATATTTTTTTTTCTTTTAGTTCCTCGTAAACCTAAGCAGGCAGCATATCTTTTACATATCGTGTTATTGATCTTGATGCTTACGATTGGGATCTTGATGCTTACAATTGGATTCTTGATGGACCTAGTATATATCCTTATACTTCATTAGATGTTCTCGCTCCTTCAAAAAAAAAAAAAGTGTTAAGGAAGTTTTATGAAAATTTCTGGAATTTTTCTGGATTTTCTGGAAAAAAGTATGAGTTTGTTTGAATTTTTCGTTGCTAAATGTACCTTTAGTGACAAAATGTTCAAATAAACTCATACTCTTTCCAGAAAAATTCCAAAAAATTCACAAAATTCTTGGAATTTAATCGGAGGGGTTTGAGATAGGTGAGAGGCATACGAGATTATTGAGGCTACAATCTAAAGTCTTTTTTATTTAATTTCTCCACATTTTTACATTCCTCTCTCCCCTACATCTTCAATAACCCTTTTTTTTTTGTTTTGTTTTTTTTGAATAGATTAGTTTTAAAATTCATGGAAAAAAAATTAGTTTTAAAAATTTTAAAATAATTTATTATTATTTTTGTCACGTGGCGTGGCGCCTACTTGTCATTAATTTAAGGGCAAATTACACTTTACTACCATGTAGTTTATACCTTATAACATATTCATACATGAACTTTCAAATGTTGCAATTACCCCTCTGAACTCTTTAAATCGTGACAACATGGTCCATCTGTTAACTATTCCGTTAAGATTTCTGTTAAATGCTGATGTGGACAAAATGAGACCCATTATTAAATTTAAGTGAATGATAAGTAGGCGCTACAAGACAAAAAAAATTAAAATTATTAAAACTAATTTTTTCCCTAAATTTTAAAATTAATATATTCAAAATAAAAAAACAAGACAACAAACTAAAAAACAAAACAAAAAAGGTTGTTGAATGGAAGAAGTTGGAGTGAGAGAGAGAAGAATGTAAAAATGTGGAGAAATTAAAGAAAAAGACTTCAGATTGTAGCCACAATAATCTTGTATGCCACTCACCTATCTCAAACCCCTCCAATTAAATTTCGAGAATTTTGTGAATTTTTTGAAAATTTTCTAGAAAAAGTATGAGTTTCTTTGAATATTTCGTCACTAAAGATAAAAATACCTTTAGCAACAAAAAATTCAGATGAACAGTGTCGTAACAAGAACTTTTTGCGGCGCTGTTTATCTGTATTTATTGCTGCTAAATGTATTCTTACCTTTAACGACAAAATATTCATACAAACTCATACTTTTTCTAGAAAATTTCCAGAAAATTTCCTTAACACTTGAAAACGATTTCAGACTTTCCAACACATCAAAAAACATCCAAAAGAATTTCCCATAACACTAAAATTCTTATTAATGGTTTATTGCTCCCATTTTATTCTTCTTTCTCTTTGTTCTCCCGCCAATTTTCTTCTTCTTCTCCCTCTTCTATGCTTCTTCATTTACACTTTCAATTCTTTTGTTTTAACATCAAATTCAATCAATAAAGGCCGGGGGGAAACAATGCAGACAAGGGGTCAAATTCAATCAATAAATAGTTTTTAAATAGTTTGGGGGTGGAGTAGAAATAATGCAGAGAAGGCGCGGGGTGGGGAAGGGATAATGCATATTATTTTTTTGCTTAATAAATAGTTTTTAAAAATCTAAATTAATTTTTTATTATTTAAATAATGGATCCCATTTTTTTAACGTCAACATTTAACAGAAATTTTAACGGGTTAGTTAACGGAGGGACCATATTGTCACGTTTTGAAGAGTTTAGAGGGGTAATTGCAACATTTGAAAGTTCATGTATGAATTTGTTACAAGGTGTAAATAATAAGGTAGTAAAATGTAATTTACCCTTAATTTAAATTTAATAATGGATCACATTTTGTCACGGAATAGTTATCGGAGGGACCATGTTGTCACGTTTTTAAGAGTTCAGGGGGATAATAGAAATATTTGAAAGGTTATGTATAAATCTGTTACAAAGTGTAAACCACTGGTAATAAAGTGTAATTTGCCCTAATTTTAATTTGAACAAGTTTTTTGCTTAGTGAGTGATCAGGAATCCAATTTTCCGGGATTAAAATAAATTCATATTTATACAGATATTTGTAGATTTTTTTTTAATGATTGAGTTCAACAGGTTTTATTAATTTTCACAAATTTTTACGGAATTAACGACAGAATTTTATAAATTTTCGTGATATATTTTTGCATAATTACATATTAAGTTTTGTATAATGTCATAGCATGGGCGGAGGAAGATGGGTTTGACAATAGTCTAAATAAGTTTTTTTTTGTTTTGCAATTTTGAATTTGTAGTTGATTTATTTATTAATCGTTGCAATGCGACTTTTATGTTTCTAATTTCTCACTTTTATTATATTCTCTGGATTTCTATTAGAATTGTTTGAATTCATATTTAGTCAACAATGTTTTTAGATATGAAAAACCAACACAAAAGAAAATCAAATACAAGTCGAGTTATAATTGACACACCCCGACTTGGAAAGTCTACGTGGGCACTGAAATCGAGTTATACTGGCCGACATCTAAAACAACATATAATAATAAAGAAACTCCAAGTTACCATCGAGGTGTAAATGTCAATTAGACACATTTTACGAGAAAAATAATAATAAAATAAGCAGTCTAATGATCATCCCAAAACATAAAGTATAGAACGTACAACCCACTAACTATGTTCTTGAGTCGCACGAGTCTTGAGTACATGACAGGCTGGGTATCCAAGGTTTGCTCGTGTACCACGACCACGTTAAGGCTGGGTGCTAAGCACCGTCACCACATGTCGCCTAGAGCTTGAGGAAAAACTGGCCCTATTAACTAGTATTCGAGCAGTGCAGCTGAACGATCACGTGGAGGCTGGTCCATGGCCAACAAACAGGTACTAGAGATACCAGCGACTCCTAAGTGGGTACTAAACATCCTGTGAAGCTACACATGCATAACTAGTCTTATATATATGATCATCAATTACATTCCAAAAAACCATACACGGAATAAAAGTGTCACTAATGAACATACTAATTGTTTACACCTGAAAAATTCCACTCTGGCCCAGGAGCCAAAATCAGCAAAATTAAAGACCCAACTCTTTAAAAGCACAACCCAAACAGCGCCCACTTACTTGGGAACGTGGAAAAGTGGAAGCGTGAAAGAAGGAAATTGGCTCTGTCACGCCTAAAATGTCAGAAGGCAAAGAGGAGGAACTCGACAAGGTAACTGCAAACAAGTCCAGGTGGAAGCCTACGTGGCAAGTCAAGTTCATCCTCAACCACCTATAAAAGGAGAAGAAGCTCTCTTCTCAAAGGACAACCAATAAATCAAACAAACAAACAAATTGATCAACCTAATCAATTTCAAAACAACTACAAACCCTCAAAAGTTTCTTTGTTCAAAGGCTCGCCTCTTTAGGCACAACCTGTTTCTTTCGATCTAGGATCAAGATTCAGTTATCTTCTTAACCCCTCTCTCAGTTCTTACATCAAGAACACAAAGCTATTCTTCCGCCCGACTTGCTTCCTAAGCTAGTCTTGAAGATCCCCAAACACTCACCTCATCCCCACTACCACTCAATTCAGTCTTTGAGGCATCCAAACACCCAACCTTCGACGTCTAAACATCTTCTTAATACTCTGTCAACCTATGGCATGATTCCGACTGATGTTCATCCAGTTGATGATTTCTAGAAGATCATGCCTTCTCAAGGCTTGATTGCGAAAGAAATAATTTACTTTCAGCACTTGTAATTTACTTTCTGCATTAAATACTCAAAAATTGACTTTCTAGGTGTTTGTACTTCACTTTCATCGCAATACAACAAATTTCCCTAAGTTGTTCAAAATATTCAGGATATACCAACCAATGTGTTTTGTGACTTATTCTAAGTCATAAAACCATCTTTGTGTTCTTGTCCGATATCGTCATCCCGACTTAAGGAAGTCTGTCTGTCTAACTGCCATCTAATTAAATAACAAGTTGCTAACATGGACATTTCAGACATAACATAAGTTGAACTTTGACTAGTTCTAAGTCATAAAACCATCTTCGTGTTCTGGTCCGATATCGTTATCCCGACTTAAGGAAGTATGTCTATCTAACTGCCATCTAATCAAATAACAATCTGCTAACATGGACATTTCGGACATAACATAAACTGAACTTTGACTAGACTGGAAAGAAAATTTATTAAAGTCCTTGGATACATTAAGAAGAAGACATAGAAAAGAACAGTGCAAGCAATTTGCCCGCTTGCCTCACAATCACTTGATTAAAGAAAGGTTATTGGGCCGCAAACAGAACCCATCTTCAAACTGTCTAATATCAGTCTCTATTAGTGGCACGCCTACTTTGAAGGCAGCTAAGACCTATTTTCTTTCTGGTTAGTCCATTTAGGGAAGGACCGTGGCTCGAAGGCCCCTTAGCCCATAGCTTTCAACCCATCCAAACAGTCCACACAACTCATCCACTAAGAGAAACCCCCAGCGAGCTCGCTACTTCGAACGCAAGACGACCCCTCAGTCGAGAGGCACCGTATGGCGACCTCGGGCCCGCTGCCGCATTTTTGGGCAGAACATAATCTAGCACGCCTAGTGAAACTCTTTCTAGTGCATGTCCAAGTTCAAATACTTCGAGCGATGCCAAGATGCTAAAGGGAGATTCTTGAAAAGTACATCTCGAGAAACGGTACCTGAGCTTTTGTTGTCAGAAGCTGACATGGAGACTCCTCATGAAGGAGAAGTTGAAGACATCACTAACTAGGAGACATCCAAAGAAGAGTTGATGAAGTTCATCAAGGACTGCCTGTCCCTCATCTGTTCACAGATAAAGACTCTGAACCGTCAGGTCCAAGAGCTTTCCAGACAAGGGAAAGCTGAAGAAAAGAAGCCAACATCCCGCCCTTGGGAGTTTCGAGCCTTAACAAAGGCAAGCAAACCACAGGATCTGGGGTATCAACCCTAGAACCCTTGAAGGCCCTTTAGCCCACAACTTAATGAAGTTCATCAAGGATTGCATGTCCCTCATCTATTCACAGATAGAGACTCTTAACCGTCAGGTCCAAGAGCTTTCCACACAAGGGAAAGCTGAAGAAAAAGAAGCCAACATCCCGCCCTTGGGAGTTTTGAGCCCTGACAAAGGCAAGCAAACCACAGGATCTAGGGTATCAACCCTTGAACCCTTGAAAGCCCCTTAGCCCATAGCTTTCAACCCATCCAAACAGTCCACACAACTCATCCACTAAGAGAAACCCCCAGCGAACTCGCTCCTTCGAACGCAAGACGACCCCTCGATCGAGAGGCACCGAACGATGACCTCGGGCATGCTACTGCATTTTGGGGCAAAACACTAACTAATAACTCTATTCATCTCTTTTTCTAACTATACCAATACGATCTCAACAACTCACAAAGTAACATTCGTCACCGACATTCAAACACGTCATACTCGGGTAATTAAAACGTAACCAATATCATTAAAACCTAACAATTCTACCATACCAATTCAACACAACACAACACAATCATGAACTCACACCATGAACTCAAGAGCATGCAATAACATAATAATAATAAGATGGGGTTAAGAAGGACGTCCACGCGCCGTGGCCGGACTCTGCAATTCACGCCGGAAAGCCAAAGTTTTCCGGCGAGGCCTATCTTCCTCAAATCAACACCAATTCCAACATGCAATTAGTCAAATAACTTCTAAATAACCTAAGGAATCTATTGGAGACGAAATCGTGATTCGATTTTTCCTAGAACGATCGGGATGGAATCCGAAAGCTTCGACTCCCGTAAAGGCCTTGTTCACGGTAATCGATGGAGGGTGAAGATACCGTGGTTATCTTCGTCTCATCGAGGCGAGCAAGATGATGGTGAGACCGATGGTTGGATGGCCCTGAGTTGAGGGAGGCGGTGGCGACTAGTATCGTTCCTTTGGTGGTCTTCGACCGTACGAGATCCAGAGAGAGATAGAGAGGCATGGGTCAAGGGAGCAAGGAGATTATCGACATAGGAAGAAAGAGAGAGAGATAGTGGTTGGAGACCAACGATCGAGTGAAAGGGGCGCGTGGTTCTTATGATGGCCGATTTTCCCTGTTTTGGGTGTCTCTGTGTTTGTTGGTTTTCGCGTGAGAGAGACCGTGAGGTCGAGTGACCGCAAGAGAGAAGAAGGGAAGAGTCATGAATTACTAGGTTTTCAATTTGGGCTTCACTTAATAATTGGGGCCCAAACTTTCTTTTGGGCTCAAGATACAATAATCCAAGGTGTTAAACCATCAAGGTTCAACAAACATTCATAGGGGCTTTTAATTGAATAATTTCGGATTTTCGAGTTTGCGGGACGTAATGTAACAATAATGATTTCAAAATATGAGAACTTGTCAAGGACAACTATGAATGTAATAAATTAGTACTATCAATATGAATGTTTCAAATCTTTTGGTTAGTTTGATATATATATATATATATATATATATATCTTTATATTATGTTGATTGGAATCATCAAATTATTTTGATATAAATTATGAGTTTTATTATATTAGAAGTTTAATTTATTTTAGAAGTGTTTTGTGAAAGGCCCCCTTCAAATTATATCCTAGTGGGTGTGATAGAGTTTTGTAGAAAATCATATTGAATTATATTATTTTATAAAAAAAATTATGAGCTTTATAATCATTATTTTTTTTTACTAAGAATGACCTTATTAAATTATGTGATCTACGAAGAGACGACCGTTAGATCTTTGTCCTACTTCAGGGGGACAATAGTGGAGTCATTCTTAACCCATCGAAACTTTCGGATCAGATATCGGATGTTCATGGATCCTGAATCGAAATTCTAGGATTTTAACCCTAATCGTGTCTACGTTGACTGAGAGTTGACTTCTGGTCAAATTTCCCATTTTTTCTCGGGGTTAATTCAATTCGGACTAGATCGACCCTTTGACCCCTAGTTAGTAATTTCGAGTTCAACTACGCTTTATGACCCGTTACATTGTTTATGAGACGAGATAGAGTTCTAATCATTGTGTCATGACTCATGTGATTATTTGATACATTTTTCAAGATGTTACGTTGACGATGGAGATTAGCTAGATAACTCAGTGAATTGGTCTTTATTTCCAAAATAATTTTATGGTTTTGAATTTACGATTATAAAGTTATTGATTATGGATCTCATTATTATTGTTATTATTATTATTATTGTTATGGTTAATTGCATGATTAGATATGGATTTCTTTATTATGATTAGTTTATGAGTAGTACGACGCCTTTTATATTAATTATTATCATTACCTTTATTAAAACTGTTATTATTCCTTTATATATGAAAAGTTACAAATTTTACGATTTCCTAGAATCACATTGATTGGTTGCCGGACGGAGGAGATATGACCTTCCAAAGTTGGGGCTGCAACTTTGGCTGAAAATTAGCGAGGAGGGAGAGAGTTTTTTGGGGAGAGAGAAAGTGAGGAGAGAGAGAGTCATTCTAGAGTTTAAATGTCATTTTAATTACAAAATTACCCTTTTTATTTTTGAATCATAACTCTCTCCTTCAAATTCCGATTTTTGCATATTACCTATCTACGAATTCATGAGAATGAGACCTACACAAGGATACAAGAAAAACTTCTAAAATTTATTTGCAACAAAAAATGACCCCAAACCCACTAAACTTCCAAGGGTAAAACCATCCTTTAATTCACTTTAAAATTATGGAAATAAATAATTACAATATTAGTTTGTTAGTGTTACTATCATAACTTGATGTTGATGATATAATTATATACTTACTGTTTTCGTCATGATTTTGATAAATAAAAAAGAAAAAAGTTGGTAAACTGAACTTTACATTTCGAATATAATTACGATTGTATATATTGTCAATAATCATTTGGAAGACCTTAGAACTCTGTAATTTGTGTGTGCGTGACACTCTTTTAATGAGGCCACCTTGTATGCACCGCCGAATTTTGTACGATTTTCAATCAGTTTTAATGAATTATCGTATTTTCCCTCAAAAAAAAAAATAGTACCAATTTTGGCAATATTTGGACTAGCTAGCACAAATTGCACAATATTGATAATTGATCTAAATCTTCCTGGAGCTTCTGAATAATCTTGTCCTTGTCACCAATCGTCTCTAAGAGTCTCCTATTCTCTTCCCTCAACATCTCAAACTCACAAACCACACTTTGAACCTGTGCTTCAATGGCCTCATCACTCAACTCAAAAGCACTCTCCACAACCCTAACAACACGCCACAAACTCACCACAACCAACAACCCACCTCCCTTGCTCTCAAAAAACGCTTCCAAAACCACCGCACCCACCAAAACAACGCCGTCAATGGCGTACCCAGGCCGCCGGAAGAACGTGCACAAGCCAAGCCCTACCCCTTGAGCCACCGTCTTCGCCGAAAGCACGGCGAGGATGGCAATGCCGACCCAATGGTACCAAGTTTCGACCGCGGTTTCGGTTGCTGTGTTATTATTGTTGCACATGGTTAGTAAAGATGAGGAGAGTTCAAGGATGGCGAGGATGAGATCAAGAATGAGGAGGGAGATGGAAAGTGCATGGATGGGTGTGGACTCTAGAAAATTGGCCAAGTGGGTTCTCCATGGGGCTCTATTGTTAATATTTAGGTCTTGAATTTGTGTTGGGCTATTATTAGAGAAAAAAAACTTGTGCCATTGTTGCCTTCTATGCCATCTTCTTGTGAGGGTTTGGATTGAGGCTTCAAGGGATTCAAGAGAGCATGATGATGACGAGGCAGTGGTCGTCGGAGGTCTGTGTCGTCGTTGTTGTTGAATCTGAGATGATGATGATGAGGAGGAGGAGGAGGAAGACACATTGCTGATATTTTGATCATCAATTTTCATATTATTATTGATTGGAAATTTGGAAAAACTTCAACAAAGTTTGTGTTTGGTTTTGATTTTGATGTGTTATTTTGGGCTATTAGTTTTATTTATTATGGTACAACTACAAGAGGTGACAAAATAATTAGGTGAAGTGCAAGCTTGGACTTCATATGCCTTTTGGGCCACGTTGAAATGCCATGCTGCATTTGGAATTTGGAGAAACGTTAAGCATCAAGGGCCTACTATTTTCAGTTCTAATGTTTATGTATTTCCTCAGCCTTAATATATAGTAAATGAGGCCGGCCACTTAATGTTTATGTATTTATCTTCATATATTATGTGAGAGGTTTCGTGTTTGACTCTCGTATGTAAAGAACGAGGTCGATCTCTCAATAAAATTATATAAAAAATAAATAACGAAAGAGGCCGAGTCTTATACGTCAATTTTTTATTTTAATTAAAATTTATTAAGATATTCATATATAAAGTCATAGTTTCTAATATTCATAGTTTTGAGATGAACAGAGGACTCAATTCATTGTTAATTTAAAGGGCTTAATCTATATATATAAAGTCAGAAGGGGTTTTTGGTTAAACTTCCATAATCTAAAAAATACCCTTGTAAAACTAATTTATTTAAAAATGGATGATTTAATAAGTGAGGATAAAATAGTAAAAATAGGTTAATTTTCTCATAATCCCCAAAATATCCTTATTTAATAAATTTATTCAAAAATGAATAATTTAATAAGTGAGGTCAAAATAGTAAAAATAAAAATATATTAATTAAAGAATAAAAATCTATACATATAAAGCCAAAACTTGATTTTGGTTAAAAAATTCCTTGGTTGAAGAAAATATTAAAGAAAAGGCAATATAACATATTAAGGGTAAAATGGTCAAATGGATAATGAAATAAAAAAAAGATATAAATTTAATTGTTGTAACATTTTTGGATTTTTAAAGGAGTTATTTACACAACACCCCCTGAGGTTTTTTATATTTTCACAAACACCCCCTTAGGTTTTAGACCTTACACAAACACCCACTCAAGTTCCAAAAACATTACACATAACCTATAAAATATGAATTTTTTTTAATTAAATGTAAAATAAGTTATGTAAATACTAAAATACTCTTATGGTCGCTTGGATACATTATCATTCTAATTCAGAAAACATTACTATAAAAGGTCAATTTTGTCAATTTTTAAGTTAATGTCAGCTTTTAATTGAAAATCACTTAACAAATGAGTTTATGTGTAATGTTTTTGGAACCTAATGGGGTATTTGTATAAGGTCTAAAACTTGAGAGGGTGTTTGTGAAAATACAAAAAAAACCTTAGGAGGTGTTTATGTAAATAACCAATTTGAAAACCAATCAGCATTATCTGATTCATTGTTTTTAGTTATTATAACTCATAAGGGCATTCTTTGGTTGTATTTTCTTCCACATACTGACATGCCCACATTCACTTTTTTTTTTCAATTATCAAAACAAACCTAACTCTACGAACATGGAACTACTAGCATCCATTTACAATGATTTTTTTCCATTTGATTTAAAAAAAAAAATTGTAATCACATTTTATATATGATAAAAATGCAAATTGACACAAGTGTATGTAATAAATTTAAGTGCGTTTAAAGTGGTGATATGAAAATGTCTCGCGCAAGCATGTGCCAATTTATTATTCAATTGTTAAGTTAGACGTAACACATCGAAATATCTATGCGCTTGCGATGAGGCTAATTATATATTATCCTCTTTTCCAGAAAAAAAAAAGAACAAAACCAACGTCAAAGGCCACAAAAGAGGGAAAAGATATGGGCTAAGGAAAACGAAGGACAAAATTTGAATGAAATAAAATAGAAACCATATTTCGGTTATTTGGCTTTATGTGCCAAAAAGGTGGATGAATCAAAAGGTTCTTGTATTCCATTTTTGGTCCTTCGGCCAATCTTAAAATCTGACTGCGTCGAAATTTTGAGAGTGGGGCAATCATATTTTCAAATATTAGTTTGATCTTATAATGTCGTTACCGTCGCGTTATAATATTTTGTCTCTTTAGTTTATCGTATAGTGCCATTAGAGTGATTGTATAATGCCCTCATAATAAAATTACATGAATTATGCAAGAATTTTTGGTGACCGAAAAACTCATAGGATTGCGGGAATCGGAAAATTTCAAGAAAAATTTCTCAATTTTGTTTTTGGCATAATTTTCTTGTTTCTTTAATCATTTTGAGTGATTTAAAAACCTAAATTTAATGGATTTTCATATATTTTATGATGGTGTTATGATTGAATGATAAAGCATACAAAATAAACACGAATTATGAAAATTACAGAAATTCAATTTTTGGGGGAATAATGTTTTCTCTCAATTTTCCCCCTTTTTCTCCGAAGAATAGGTAGGAAATTGAACTCAAATAAAGGAGGAAATCAAACCCAAATTAAGGAGAACGAAATAAGGTCAAGAATGCAATCATGGCGTGATACACCTTGACCCGAAAATCCAACTGGATACTGGAATCACATGGTGCTGCCCGATACCTGGACGCTGAGTCCCCGTGAAGAATGCCAAACTAAAACGTTGCGTTTGAGGAAGCTTTGCGAAAGATAAGTAGTAAATACTAATTTACCATTCCACCGCGACAGCAAAAGACCCAGTGCATACCTAGTTACAAATGACGATCATAAATAAAGCATTAAATACTAAAACTGAGTAGGACCATGTTACGCACTCCACAGTGTGGTGTTAGAGCTGTCATTGCAAGACTTTCTCCTCGAATCAACGAAACCTTCTTCTGAAACGGTGCGTTAGGAAGTAGTCACCCAATAAGGTTAACCATTGCACGCTCTTCGAGCTACCCATTCATGGGAACCCCCGCAAGCTACGTCTCGATTTGTGTGGTCCTCTAAAGCTCCACAGTTGTAACCCTTGTAGTAGCCGAAAAATGCCTCGAAAGGCTCGATAGTGATTTCCTTCTCGCCTTCGTTCCATTGCCTATGGGTTGGTTGGGGGAAATCGTTGGTACGATTAGGTTCGCTAGAAGGAGGGGAAGATGATGGTGGTGGTTTGGTGGTTAGAAACACCATCGTACGGCGGCAATGGTGGTGAGACTTCTAGCCATTTTCACAGGAAAGAGGGAAGGAGAGGAGAGAGAAACCGAGAGGGAAGAGAGAGGAAATGGACCAAAACCCAAGAGGAGAGAGAAAGACTTTTCCAAAATTACCAATCGTGACAGGACCCGTCCCAAATTTCTCCTTGAAATCCATGAGAAATCCAGCTCCATCTGACAATACCTGAAAATCTCACAATAATTCCTAAAATACCCTCACCAGTCCAATTATATTCTACTAGAATTCTACCGAAAATTCGACAGAATCTCCCCTGTAAATTGATCATACCGTCTTCCACTTGTAAGATTAAGGATTCAAAATCTAGAATAAAATTCCAAATAGTTCAGGTCAACTCATAACTAACCAACTCCAGGTCCAAGACAATCAATCCATAAAAATAATTTACAACAATCCCAAATGGTTTATCAGAGCAACTAGGTTGGAAAGATAAATGTGCAAGCCTAACAAACCCTACTCGATGATCGTAGGTAATAGCGCAGCTGGAAGTTAGTGACTTCGCCTCAAGATGTGCCCTTGTCGAACTCAGCGGCCTAGATGGGACGTAAAACAAGGAAAATGTGAGTGGATAAAAATAATAATAATTTTAACCACAAGTTCCGAGGAAATATAACTTTTCCCCCTCCTTAAGTAAAATCATGCATGCATACAATAAAATTATTTTTAAATCGCTATTTAATTAAATATAGTTATGGAGAAATTACCAGAAAACCATTTATAAAAGAAAAACCCAGCGGGACTCACGAAACCAAGAACAATGAAAACATCCCTGGGTCCACAACCTTGCTTTGAAAACCCTTCTCAAAGGAGCTTAAAATCATGAGAAAAACCTGGACCCAAAATACTGTAAAAATATCCCACCATCCCCTGAATATAATCCCGAGCCGTAGCTCAATATCCGGGGCCATCCAACACAGGGACACGCCCTACTAACCACTGCCAAAAATACCTCAAAGCAATGGCTAGAAACTGAGAGATCCAGCCTAGGGACGCACTCTCCACATATCCGAAAATACCTCAAAGATATGCGGACGTAACCCTGTACTACGCATAGACAGTCTCAATGATCATAGGGCGGAAAATACCTCAACGCCATACGTCGGAAAAACAACCCTCAATGAGCACATGACAGAAAATACCTCGATTTCATGTGTCGGAGAAATAACCCTCAACAAACACATGATGGAAAATACCTCAACATCATGTGCCAGAGAAATACCATGATACCCGGGGATGGTATACATAGTGAAAACCGTAAATTAAATTCGAAATCCACTTTGAAATCCTTAATACCTGGTCATAATCAAAATCATAGAAAACCCGGGCCAACAACCCAAAATTCATTAAATCGAAATCTCGGGCCTAAGCCCAAAATCATAAGCTTGACTGAAGCCAAAATTCAATAGATCGAAAATTCAATAAAATCGAAGTCCATAAAGCCGGGCCGTAACCCAAAACTTCATTTTCAAATTCTTTATTGAAAATTCATATCTAATAATAATTCACTAGAATAATTATTATAAATTTTCGAAATTCATCAAAGTTAATAAATCATTTTAGAATAATTTTTCTAATTTATCAAAATTCATACTTAATAAGAATTTATTTAAAATATATGTTTATGCATGCATTATAATTTACAAAACCAAAATCCACTCACCGGAAGTCCAAATAAGCTCAATCTCGAGTTGTACGCTCCTCTGTAGTCTCTGGAGCAGTATCGCCTGTCAAAAGTAATATTGAGGATTACTAAACAATAATTAAAACCTAAAATCCAACCCCTAAACCTCGGGAGTACGCACACGTTTTAACGCGAGTATCGTAATGTTGGATAGCTAAAACTACCCCTAAATGAACTCCGATTGACCCGAAACCTGTGCGAAAAGGTCCGGAAAGTCGAAAACATGAAAACACGATTCGACGGAGCCAGGGGGAGGGCCACACGCCCCCTCACGGGCCGCCTCTATTTTCTGCCTTCCTACCTCCCTCTCGCCGGAGCCTGGCCGGAAACCGCCATTGTTGGCCGGTTTTGAAGCTTTCCCAAAAGCTTCATTTCCTCACCAAATCTAACGTTTTAATAGTCTAAATTCTTCTACTCAAACCCAACAATCCAAAAATGAAGTCCAAATTGAGATTCATTACCTGTGGTGGCCGGAAAGGTTTCGCAGTACTGGTCACTGTCGTTTCTCCTTCACCCGATGCTGTCAACCTCGATGGCAAGTATGGTTGAGCTTAGAATGAAGTGAGGAAGATGATGGTGTGATTGGTTGGTCTTGGTTTAGCCTAAATAAAAAATTCATAATTTGGGGTGTGTGTGTTCTTCGGCCAGAGAGAGAGATCGAGAGATGAGAGAGAAATTTGGGAAAAATTTGATGTTTTAAAAATATCTCACAACCCAAAATTACCAAACTGCCCCTGAAGCTTCTAGACCCAAAATTCTCTCATCCAGACTCTATTTTTTGAGTGCCTCCTATCTACGAACTTGGGAGTTCGAGACCTACCCAACGGTCTACGAAAAGTTTCCAAAAATGTTTCCGAACAAAAAGTGACTTTTGAACCTCGAGGGTAAAATCAACATTTCCTAACTTAATTTACAAAAATTCACTAATTAAAATTACGGGTTGTTACAAATCGTCCAGTGTAACCATCCGTTTATTTAATTATGTGGTTTTCGTAATTTATTTTAGAAAGGGACGATTTTACCCTTGGTTTTAATAGGGGCTCGAAAGTCACTTTTTGTTTAGAGATACTTTTGGAAGTTTTTATTGGACCATCGCGTAGGTCTCGAACTCACGAGTTCCTAGACAGGTGGAACCCGAAAATCGAAGTCCGTTTGAGAGTTATGGGTCTAGAAGCTTCATGGGTAGTTTGGTAATTGTGGTGGCTAGATATTTAAAACCCCCATTTTTTTTGGCAAATATCTTATTCTCTATCTCTCTCTCATCTCGATCTTTCTTTCGGCCAACCGAGAACACACACCCCCCTTTGTGATTTTCAATTTTCACCAAACCAGGACAAACTAACACCACCATCATCTTCCTCACCTCATTCCAATCAAAACCGTACTAACCACGGAGGTGGGCAGCATTGGGAGGAGGAGTTACGACGGTGAACAATAACTCAGTGACTTTCGGGAAAATTTCGGCCACCATAGGTAAGTGTTTTCGATTTGGACTTTAGATTTGAGTTTCTGGGCTCGAGTACATGGATTTAGGTTAGTAATTTGTGAAAAATGGTTGAGTTCACAAATTACAAAAAGCTTGAAATGACTGGAAATGGCGGATTCCGGCCGGTGGGACTGCAGTACCGGTAGCGCAAGGACAAGGGCGGGTAACCTTGCAGTCGTGTGTGGGTTGGGGCTCCCGACAGGCCACCAGCGTGTGGCAGCACGTGGGGACCCTTCCCCAGGCTTCGACGACTCGTGTTTTGATATTCTCGACATCCCATATCTTTTGGCGCAGGGTTCGGGTCCATCAGAGTTTGTTTGGGGGTTGTTTTGGACATTTTTAGGTTACTTTAAACGTGTTTAGAGTGCGTGAGTACTTTCGGAGTTTAGGGGGTCGAATTGTAAGTTTTTATTTATCGTTCAGTAACCCCGGTTGTTACCTTTGACTAGGTGATACTGCTCCGAGGACAACAGAGGAGCATACAACTTAAGAGTGAGCTTAATCAAGCTTTCAATGAGTAGATTTTGATTTTTAAATCATAATGCAAGCATAAGTATATCTTATTAATGAGTTCCTATTAAATATGATTTTTTGTGAATTAGAATAATTATTCTATAAGGATTTAGTATTTTTAGGAATTTCAAAAATTTGGAATAATTGTTCTAATGACTTACTTTTCATTATGGATTTCTAATAACGATTTTAAATTGATTTTGGTCATTAAACCCGGTCTCATGGAATTGGATTTGATGAGTTTTGAACATATTGGATTTTGGCCTCGGCAATGCATATGGTTTTGGGCTTAGGCCCGAGATTTCAGTTTTATTGGATTTTGGCTTAGGCTAGTAAAAAAGGTTTTTCAGTTGGAATTTGGAGTCACATTATGATTTTCTCTATGTTTACCATCCACGGTTATTATGGCGTTTCTCCAACACATGACGTCGAAGTATTTTCCGTCATGCGCTCGTTGAGGGTTATTTCTCTTACACATGACGTTGATGTATTTTCCGTCATGTGCTCGTTGAGAGTTACTTCTCCGACGTATGACGCTCGACGTATGACATCGAGGTATTTTCCGTCATATGTTCCTTGAGGTTGTCTATGCGTAGTACAGGGTTACATATGCATATCTTTGAGGTATTTTTGGATATGTGGAGAGTAGGTCTGCGAATATGTGGAGGTATTTTCGATGATGGTTAGGAGGGCATGTCCCCGTGTTGGACGACCCCGCATATCGAGCTACGACACGAGATTAGATTGGGGGATGGTGGGATATTTTATAGTATTTTGTGTTTAGGTTTCTTATGATTTCAAGCTCCTTCGAGGAGGGTTTTCAAAGAAAGGTTGTGGACCACGAGGCATTTTCATTGCTCGAGTTTTCGTGGGTCCCGTCGAGTTTTTAAATTAATAATGGTTTTTCCCATAAGTTCTTCATAATTTTATTTATTTAAGTAGCTATTAAAAAGGATTTTATCTTATGCATGCATGATTTTACTTACGAAGGGGAAGGTTATGTTTTCCTCAGAAATGGTGGTTTAAATTATTATTATTTTTGTCCACTCACAGTTTTCCTTGTTTTGCATCCCCTCCAGGTCGTTGAAGACGACAAGAGTACTTTCCGAGGCGGAGGCATCACTTTCCAGTTGCGCTTTTTCCATACTAGCTCTGAGTAAGGTTTGTTAGACTTGTGAATTTAACTTTCCAACCTAGTTGCTCTGATTCATGATTTGGGAATTGTTTGTAATTATTACGTAAATGGGTTGTTTGAACTTGGTTGGTTGGTTGTGATTTGATCTGGACTATTTGGATATTATTTTAGAATTTGAATCCTTCGTCTGGCAGGTGGAAGGCAGTTTGAGCAATTCACAGTGGAGATTCTGCCGAATTTTTGGTAGAATTTCCGTAAAGCATTTGTTGGACTAGTGAGGGTATTTCAGGAATTATTTTGAGGTTTTAGGTTTTTGTCAGACGGGAGCAGGCCTTCTCACAGATTTCAAGGAGAAGTTTGAAAGGGGTCTTGTCAACTTGGTATCAGAGCTGTAGGTTTAAATTCCTACAGACCGCACACGTAGGGTGCATATTATTTGTGATACTGAAAAATTTTGTTTCTTCTCAACAAGATGCCTCCGAGATGTGTACCTTGTTAATGGCCTGGGAATGATGAAGAGGCGGAAAACGTTAGGGGTGCACACGATCCTGTGTTAGAGCCCAACCTTAGACATACCCTGGATAAGTTTGGATCAGACGATGACTACTAATTTACAGAGTAGGGGCACTTATGAGATTTCTGATCTAGAGCGGGCCCAAAGGCTAGGGGCTACTGTGGCCCAGCAGACGTAGATGGATGGATTACTCATCTGACCAAGTTTTTGATGTCATGAGGTGCCCTCATGGAGATCGGGTACGTTTGGCCATGTTTATGCTGGATGGCCATGCGTACCGATGGTGGCACACTTTAGTGATGACGGGCTTGGACGTCCGTACTACTACTTGGGAGGCCTTTCGGGAGCGTTTCTTTGAGCAGTTTTACCCCCGATCTTATCGGGTTGCCATGTAGGCTGAGTTTTTAAAGTTGAGACAAAGAAATTTGACAGTCGTGCAATGTGAGCAGAGGTTCGTCGTCATATATCGGTTTGCTCCAGCCTTAGTGGCCAACAAGGCGGACAAGTACCGTCAGTTTGAGTATGGATTAAGAGATGAGATTAGAGTAATTGTTACTACTGTGGAGTATACCTCTCTGAGACCTTTGTCTGACGCTGCCCCCAGGGTGGGGTTGAGTTTGCAAGCTAGGAATCAACTCAGTGGTTTCAGGCGACATCGAGATCGCTTGAGTTTCGGAGCCCCGAGTCAGGGACCAGCAAAAAGAGGCAGTTTAAGTTCTGGATCATCCGGGAGGGCCAGATCTGGTTTAGGCAATGGTGGAGCAGGGCGAGGAGGTTCCCGAGGTTTTATAGTAGGGAAGCATCCATCAGCTCATTCCAGTGGGGGTTTGGTGCAGTCGACCGGAAGACTGAGTGGCGGATCCGAACGGACTGGTTGCATCGGTTGTTACTATTGTGGGGAGACTGGCCATTTCAAGATGGATTGTCCACACCGTTCGGGCAGTAGTTTTTAGGTCGGGAGGCTGCTGGACAGGCACAGAGAGTAACAAAGACATCAAGTACCACAACAAGGAACCAGACCCAGTCTAATAGGGCCAGTAGGGCCAATTGGAGACAAAGAGGCCAAGGGCGATCTTCTAGTACTCAGGCCCGAGTCTTTGTCATGACACAGCATGAACCTGAGCTGCACCGGAGGTGGTTATTGGTACGTTATCTATCTTTGATCATGATGCTTGAGTTTTGATAGATCTTGGGGCTACACATTCTATTATTTCTTGGGGCTACACATTCTTTTATTTCTCGGGGCTTTACATTTTTAGCTAATAGAGAATTATCGCCGATTGGTTGGGAAATGGACATTAGCAGCCCCACTGGAGATATTCTAGTGGCAAACCTAGTGATACGGGATTTCCTAGTGTTAGTGGAAGGTTACGCACTAGATGCAGACTTGATTCCCTTGGATATTTACGACTTTCATGTGATTTTGGGGATGGATTGGTTAACTACGCATCATGCCTCCATTGATTGCTTTAATAAGAAGGTGATATTTTGGAGTCCGGGTTTTGCCCGAGCTTACCTTTCAGTGAGACCGGAGAGTGCTTCCCTCATGTGCGATTTCGGCTTTGACGATCGAGAAGTTATTAAGAAAAGGTTGTGAGGGGCATCTAGCTCACATGTTTGGTCTTGAGATACTCCGCTGAGATTGGAAGACATTATGTGGTGAATGAATTTCCAGATGTGTTTCTAGAGAATCTTCTAGAATTTCTGCCTCACCGGGAGATTGAGTTCACCATAGAGTTTTTTCCAGGTACCCAACCTATATCACAGACACCATAAAGGATGGCACTGGCAGAGTTGAGAGACTCAAAGACTCAGTTACAGGATTTGGTTGATATAGGGTTTATTCGACCAAGTGTATAGAATTGGGGTGCACCGGTGTTATTTATGAGGAAGAAGGAAGGTAGTTTGAGGTTGTGTATCAATTACCGGCAATTAAACAAGGTTACAGTGCGTTATATGTATCTTTTTCCACAAATAGATGACTTGTTTGACCAATTCAAGGAGGTGAGGTATTTTTCAAAGATTAACCTTATGTTTGGATACAATCAGTTGAGAATCAGGGAAGAAGACATTCCCAAACTGCTTTTAGGACACGTTATGGACATTATGAGTTTCTGGTGATGCCCTTCGGCTTGACCAATGCACTGGTAGAGTTTATGGACTTGATGAACATGGTGTTGCAGCCGTATTTGGACTGGTTTTTGATTGTGTTTTTATTGATGATATTCGGGTATATTCGAAGAGTGCTAAGGCGCATGAGAAGCATTTAAGGTTGGCGCCGAACACTCTGAGGAAAAAGCAGTTGTACGCCAAGTTCAGTAAATATCAGTTTTGGTTTACCAATGTGGGATTCTTGGGTCACGTGATCTCGGGATCAAAATCATTTTAGATTTATTCCATATAATTCCCAAAATTTGTAATCGATAAGAAAACATTTAAAACATTAAAGCCCACTGACCAAAGGTTCTGTTAAGCTCAACCTTGAGCTGTACGCTCCTATGCTGTCCCCGGAGCGGTATCGCCTGTCAAAAGTAACATTCGAGATTACTAAACGATAATTAAAAACCTAAAATCCAACCTCCACTAAACCTCGGGAGTACACGCACGTTCTAACGCGTTTAACGTGACTTTGGTCATCTAAAACAAGCTTTAAACAAACTCCAATTGACCCAAAACCTGTGCCAAATGGTCCGAAATATCAAAAATAAGAAAAGCACAAGTCACCGGAGCCTGGGGAAGTGCCCCACGCGCCACCATGCGCTGGTGGCTTGGTGGGTGGCTTCTCCACGTGCCTGGCATTGTTCATGGGAATATTCCGCTGTCGACGGAATATTCCCTCACCGAACCTCCATAACCATCTGAACTTCCATAACCATCCGAACTTCAAACCTTCCTATCTCCCTCATTTCTCAACCAAATTTGATGTAATAATGGAAATCAATCTACTCGAGCCAAGGAATAAAAATATGAAGTCAAAATCAAAAACCCATACATGTGGTGGCTGGAAATTGAACGAGAAGCTCCGACCAATTTTTGGGCATTTGTTTCTCCGTCCACCGAGGTCCTCACGACTCAACGAAAGGATGGTTGTGCTCATGGAACAGAGAGGAAGGTGATATTATCCTTGGTTTGCGTCGAAATGGCCAAAATCTTTGTTCATGGTGATGGTGTGTGTTTGTGTGTCTCACGGCCAAAGGAGGAAGAAAATTCCAAAGAGATGGGGAGAAAAAGAAAAGAAAAATATATGATGTGGAGAGAGAGAAGAGGATATGATACTTAAAAAAAATCTTGGGTCAAAATTAGCAAAGTGCCCTTGCACTTTCTAGACCGCTTACTCTCTCATCTGGACTCCATTTTTCGCGTGCTGCTGGTCTATAAACTTGTGAGTTCGAGACCTATGCGATGGTTCAAGAAAATCTTCCAAAAGTGTCTTCGAATAAAAAGTGACTTCTGAGGCCCCTATTAAACCTAAGGGTAAAATCATTTTTTTCTAAAATAAATTACAAAAATCGTATAATTAATAAACGGGTCGTTACATTTCTTCACCCATAAATATTTGAACTTGAGACAGAGAAGGTGGTTAGAGTTGATCAAGGCTAATGTAGTGGTAGATGTACTGAGTAGGAAATCAGTGGGTTTTTTGGCACATATGCGCGTTGTTTATTTACCGTTGCTAGTGGAAATCCGAAGAGCAGGGGTGATACTTGGTGTGGATAACCATGGTGTTTTGCTGGCTAGCTTTCATGTGAGACCTGTCCTGATCGACTGAATTGAGCCCATGATCCGACATTGTGCTTCATTAGGATGGAGTTGGAAGTTGGGAATATGCAGGACTATGCCAATAGAGACGATGACGCCTTAGTTAAAGACAGGCGGTTATGCTTACCTATGGATTCAGAGTTGAGAAGAGAGATTCTTGAGGAAGCTCATATTTAGTTCAGTCTTTGATATGCATCTAGGTAGCACTAAGATGTATCGTACCCTTAAGGAGCACTACTAGTGGGCCGGGATGAAAAGGGAGATAACAGAGTTTGTGATTAGATGTTTGACCTGTCAGCAGGTGAAAGCAGAAAGGCAAAAGTCGTATGGAGCGATGCAACCACTTATTATTCCAGAAAGGAAGTGCGATCACATTACTATGGATTTTGTGTATAAGCTTCCTCATACTCGAAAAGGACATGATGGAGTTTGGGTGATTGGGGATAGGTGTAACAACCCGGAATTTTAATTATTGGGTTTACGTAATTATTTTTGTAAAATGACGATTTTACCCTTGTTTGTTAAAGGGCTTGGGAATCAAGTTTTATTTCGAGACATTTTTGGTGGTGTTTTGGATACCGTTGCGTAGGTCTCGAACTCACGAGTTCGTAGACAGGCGGCACGCAGAAAACGGAGTTCGTGTACGGAAGTTATGGGTCTAGATGTGCAAGGCCATTTTGGTAATTTTTGACTTGGGGTAGATATTTTTAATCCCAAAATCAGTGTAATCTGATCCATCTTCATTTCATCCTTATCATTATCATCTCACTCATCCTCTCTGTGACAAACATACACAAACCTCCCAAGCCACACCCGAAACCGAAGAAAAACCAAGAGAAAAATCAAAAGTCAACTTTGATTTCAAGGCTTCAACTTCCAGTCTTGATCAACTAATCGTGTTCTACTCCTTCCCACGATCACAACCGTACCAACCATCGAAGGAGAGGACCACGGAGGAAGCCGAACCGAGGATAGGAAGTTTCGGACCTTCCGATCGATATTCCGGCTAGCACAGGCGATACTGCTCTAGGAACTTCAGGGGAGCGTACAGTTCGGGATTGAGCTTGCTTGAACAGGTTTGTGAGTGGACTTTGATTTATAAACTATAATGCATGCATAAATGTATCTTTGATTTAAATACTGTTGAGTATGAGTGAAATGAATTTCTGGATTTTAGAAATGATACTGGACACATATTTTACAATATTTCAGTGAAAGTATGTTTTGAGAAATGGCCTGATTTTGTACTTGATTTTGATATCGTTTTGACGTGGTAACTATTTGAGTATGTGATTTGGGTTGAGACCCATAATTGTGATTTTACCGATTTTGGCCATAAAATGATATTTGCAAAGAATTTGGCTAAGGCCGCGAAACAAAGATTTCGAAGTATGGATTTGATTCACTGATTCCCGTCCCGATGATTGTTGTTGCTCTGACTGGTGTTGAGGGGCCTTGCTCCGCCGGGTCGCGAAGCTGTCTATGCATAGTACAGATTGTACAGATAGTACAGATATTACAGACAGTACATATGGTACACAGAGTTGTACAGAGTTGAACACATCTCAAGGGATACCCTGGTGTGTTACGAATATGTCGGGAACAGTGAATTTGAGATATTATGTGGCAGTTGGAACGAAATGATTTGAATTTGAGATAATTTGTGTCCAGATTGAACCAAATGATTTTAAACTTCGTTGAAGAGATTTTCAAACAAAATTGTGGATTATGAGGCATTTTATTATACAGATTGTATGTGAGTCCAATTAAATGGTTTTAAAGATAAATGTGAATTTTGGATGATTTACATATGATGCTTTTATATGATAAATTGTTTTATGTTATGCATGCATGATTTTATAAATGGAGGGGAAGAAAGGTAATACTTCGAAAAGGAATTTATAAATGATTATTTTTGTCCACTCACAACTTTTGTGTTTAAACCCCCTTCAGGCAGTTGAGTAGAGTTGACGCGAACATTGATCTCGAGGCTGAGGCATTAGGATTTTGACTGCGCTATGTTGTATATTTGAGTAGGATATCTAAATTTTACTCTTGATCCTACTTAGACGCTCTGATATTATGTTGTATTTGATTTGTCGTTAATTACGGGAATTATTGAGTGCTTAAGTCCCTTGTCTGACAAGAGGAAGTATTTATTATTGTTATTATAATTTGTAAGGATTGAAGGGTATTTTGGGAACCTTTTATTAGGTTGTCAGACAGGATCAGGGTTCTTCCCGGGTTTCGAGGGGAAATTCGGGACGGGTCCTGACAATAGGCTAACCACGTCAGCCCATTTCTTGCTAGTATAGGAAGATTATAGGTTGGACCAGTTAGCCCAAGTTGGGTCCCTACCCTGGGCTCCTGCATCTCGTTTCCCCATATTTTTTGACTTTCTGGATCTTTTGGCGCATGTTTCGGGTCCATCAGAGTTTGTTTGGGGGTTATTTTGGACATTTTTTGGTTACTATAAACGCGTTTAGGGCTCGTGAGTACTTCCGGGGTTTAGGGGATCGAATTGTAGGTTTTTATTTATCATTCAGTAACCCCAATTGTTACCTTTGACAGGCGATACAGCTCCGGGAATAGCAGAGGAGCGTACAGCTCAAGAGTAAGCTTAATTGAGCTTTCAGTGATTGAATTTTGATTTTTAAATCATAATGCATGCATAAGTATATATTTTTAATAAGTTCATATTAAATATGAATCTTTGTGAATTAGAATAATTATTCTATAAGGATTTAGTATTTTTATGAATTTCAAAAATTTGAAATAATTGTTCTAATGACTTACTTTTCATTATGGATTTCTAATAACAATTTTAAATTGATTTTGGGCATTAAAACCGGCCTCATGGAATTGGATTTTATGAGTTTTGAACTTATTGGAATTTGGAGTCACATGGCGATTTTCTCTATGTTTACCACAAAAGTTAATACCTGGAATACCCTTAATCTTTGGAAACATCAAATAAACTTTACAGGGGTTCCAACAGAACCTCCTCTGTACCTGATTGACCTTCACCTACCTGTTAGACGAAGGATAGCCTAGTAGTCTACAAACTACCTCGAAGGACATCCTCCGTAATCAAGTAGCACAACTGACGTGTCATCCTCGTGTGAAATGTCACCAACTCGTCCATCTGGCTCACCGCACACACCAACCCACTGACCCTGATGACGAAGGTACCCGACTGGGTTGAATTGAGTCCCACTGAGTTACCTTGAGTCATAACTCGATATCCCGACTCATCTTAAGCACCCTGAGTCGTAACTCAAAATTTCGGCTCATCTTGAGCACTCCGAGTCGTAACTCGATATCCCGGCTCATCTTGAGCACCCCGAGTCGTAACTCGATATCCCTGCTCATTCTGAGCACGCTGAGTCGTAACTCGATATCTCGACTCATCTTCTCGAGTCGTAGCTCGATATCCCAGCTCATCTTGAGCACCCCGAGTCGTCACTCGATTTCTCGGCTCATCATGAGCACCCCGAGTCGTAACTCGATATCACGGCTCATCCTGAGCACCTCAAGTCGTAACTCGATATCTCGGCTCATCCTGACCACCCCGAGTCGTAGCTCGATATCCCAGCTCATCTTGAGCACCCCGAGTCGTAACTCGATATCCCAGCTCATCTTGAGCACCTCGAGTCGTAGCTCAATATCCTGGCTCATCCAGAGCCCCCCGAGTCGTAACTCGATATCCCGACTCATCCTAAGCATCCCGAGTCATAGCTCGATATCCTGGCTCATCCTGAGCACCACAAGTCATAACTCAATATCCCGGCTTATCCTGAGCACCCTGAGTCGTAGCTCGTTATCCCAGCTCATCCTGAGCACCCCAAGTATGATGGAATCCTCCATAACAGACTTCGTATCAATCACCAGGGTCAAAACCCTAATCAACGATATGACGGAGAAATACCCTCCAACGCGAGTCGAAGAAACCTCAACGATGTGGCGGAGAAATACCCTCTAACGCCAATAAGGGAACCCCGTGGTATAACATAATACATAGAAGTACACAGTTCACGCAATCTCGGAAACCCAGTCCGTTCACAGTACATCCAAAGTGCCAACTCAAGGAAACCCTAGCCCTAAGGAACCCTTTGACATACTAATAACCTAGCTCCCTTGACTTCCCGACCCAAAACCCGCTCCGTGGTCGTCCGTTACCGCTAGGATTACTCAAACGGGCTATCAACGAACTCCAACGACCTCAAAAATGCCAAAATCCGATCCAGAATGTTTGAAAACCCTAAACATGCACCGCCGTGGGCTGGGAAAACCCCACGCGCTGATAGAAGGCCCCACGCGGTGCCACACACCTGTAGAAGGCCGAACCACGCGCCACTCGCTGCCACGAGCCCCATACGTGTCTGTACAGTCACGATGGAATATCAAGACGAAATTGGAATATTCCATCCAAATTAACGACATTAGGGTTTCGATATAACTCTGTTACCTTTTGACGAAATATGCTAATGTCGTCAGCATATTCCGTCAAACCTTGACGGCGTCAGTTGACCCAACGGTCAACTAATTGTTGACTGGACGCTGACTGTGTTGCCACGTGGCTCCATATGGCAGTTGAGTCAGCTACTGACTGGTCGCCACGTGGCTACACATGGCACCACGTGGCTGCCATGTGGCATGCCACGTCAGCCAACACAGTTCAAACCAGTCACCGGAGTTCGTCGGGGACGATGGCCGGACCATCATCGCCGCCATCGTCCCCGGTGGTCCGAATCTGGGCTTCCTCGCCGGAATCCGCCATTAATGGCCGAAAGCACAAGCTTCCCAGATTCCTCCAAAAATTCACCATTCTTTCCGATCCAAGCGTGTAAACTCATCTACTCCTTCCCAGGAGTACAAATCCAAGCTTAGAATTTAGAAAACATACCTCAATCGATCGGAATCCGACCGAGAAGTTTTGGTCCACCTCTCCTCTTCCATCCGCCATCTACGACGACACTCCCACCTCGATAATGACACCAAACTGCTCGTGGAGACGAGGGGAAGACTTCCACGACCTTGGATTTGGTCGACTCGACCCCAAAATAGGACGATGAAGGTAATGGGGTGCGGTGATCGTATGGGGGGAGAGAGAGTGGTCGAGGGGGGAGATAGAGTGATTCTGGGCCGAGTCCACGCAGAGTCTCTGAAAGAGAGAAAATATCCCCCCAATTTTGGACTTTTTTGAAATGACCAAACTGCCCCTGAAGCTTCTAAAACCACAACGCTCTCACCAGGTCTCCGTTTTCCCCGTGCCGCCTGTCTACTAACTCATGAGTTCGAGACCTATGCAACGACCCAAAAAAAACTTCCAAAAGCACTGTCAGACTAGAAGTGACTCCCGAACCCTTCCGAAACCGAGGGTAAAATTGTATTTTCTTTCATTAAATTCTCAAATTAATTTAATTTCTGGTCTAGGTCGTTACATCAAGCACCTTCGAGGAAGGTTTTCAAAGCAAGGTTGTGGACCACAAGACATTTTCATTGCTCAAGTTTTTGTGGTTCCCTCCGAGTTTTTAAATAAAAAATGGTTTTTTCAATAAGTTCTTCGTAATTATATGTATTTAAGCATCTATTTAAAAAGGATTTTATCTTATGCATGCATGATTTACTTAAGGAGGGGAAGGTTATGTTTTCGTCGGAAATGGTGGTTTAAATTATTATTATTTTTGTCCTCTCATAGTTTTCCTTATTTTGCATCCCCTCCGGGCCCGTTGAAAAAGACGAGGGTACTTTTCGAGGTGGAGGCATTACTTTCCGGCTGCGCTTTTACCATACTAGCTCCGAGTAGGGTTTGTTAGACTTGTGAATTTAACTTTCCAACCTAGTTGCTCTGATTTACCATTTTGGAATTGTTTGTAATTTACGTATATGGGTTGTTTGAACTTGGTTGGTTGTGATTTGATCTGGACTGTTTGAATACTACTTTAGAATTCGAATCCTTCGTTTGGCAGGTGGTAGGCGGTTTGACCAATTTATAGGGGAGATTCTACCGAATTTTCGGTAGAATTTTCGTAAAGTCTTGTTGGACTGGTGAGGGTATTTTAGGAATTATTTTGAGGTTTCAGGTGTTGTCAGACGAGAACAGGACTTCTCAGGATTTCGATGGGAAATTTGGGAGGGGTCCTATCATCCCGACTGATCAGTCGTTATTTATGCATCATTTTGAGGTCTTTATATGCCTCTTTTACATGTCTTTTGAATGATTTCGTGCCATCAATAGTAGAAAATGATCAATCTTGTGAGACTTGTGCAGAGTTAGAAAGATAGGTAAAATCTGGAAAGAACGCAAAAAGAATGACTCAAATCGGAGTCCAGATGAAGGAGATGTCCTCATTTCAATATCAGGTCCTCAACGGGGTCCTGAGTGCGCCAGTGCGCCTATTTTGGGCCACTGGCCAAGTACCTCATATCAGGCCCTCCGGGTCCCGAACTTGTGTTTCATGACATCAGGGTCAGGTCCTAGAAGTGCCAAGGTCGCGCCGAGGCAGGTCGAGGACATGTCCCAAGAACTCCCATCCGAGCCCAGATGTGCGCCTAAGCCCGGGGTCCCTGTTCCGCCAGCGGTGGATCAGAGGTTCTCCCTCTGCGCTAAGCCTGACAACATTTGCGCCAAGCCTGAACAACGATGCGCTTCTATTATACTCCTAACGTACTTCAAAAACACGGTCCCAGATCCTGATTACGAAGACAGTCAAAAATCCAAGTTTGGCCAGCTTGCGTTCCCACTTGCCAGCCTGCATTCACACTCCCGGCCGTGCTCTGATTGGTTCGAATAGATTTTAAAGACTTTGTAATTAATTAAAAGTAAAATAACTTTCCCTATTCCTATAGGACATGGTTTTACCAATCTGTATAGAACAAGGTTATACCAATCCTTATAGAACAAGGTTATACCAATCCTTATAGAACAAGGTTTTCCCTTGTCTATAAAAAGGAGAATCAGATAGAGGATTGGGGGCGTTTTTGTTTCTGGGAAAACAGAGACCTGAGCCACAGAGAGTTCCGTTTTGGTTTTCTAGAGAATTAGGGACCATATTTTGGGAGATAATCTTTCACATAGATTATTGGACGTGGAGCTTGGAGAAGAAGGCTCTGTCGTGTCTTCTGCTGCACCTGTTCTTAACAATCTCTTCTGTACCCTTATTTTCATTATTGCAATTTACTTATGAATTCAATTATACTTGTGTTTATTTCAGTTATGTGTGAGTAGTCATTAGGATTAGGGCTGCTTGAAGCCCTAGCCATGTTAGCTTGTTGATTGGATTTCTGGCTCTTGATTATGATTGCTATGCATGCTGAATAAGTTGGATTACTATGCTTAATGAACTTAATTTATGCCTATAACATTAGCTACCTTGTTTGCATATAATTATAGATGTAATTGCTTGAGTGACCGTCATATCATCTTGTGATTTGGAGCATCGAAAGTATTCTTACTTGTAATCTTAACTCATAACGACCTAGGATTGCATGTCACTTTGCTAGGCTAATGTGGTGTCATTAAATTCTCTTTAAACTTCATGCATCATCTTAAAAGGAAGGTGATAGACGTTCTAGGCATATGCCCTGTTTAGAACATGCTAAGTAAGAGGGAATAAGATGTGTCTAGTGAACCAACGCCAGGTCCTAGGCACGGGCACCTAATTTAGAAAATGCATAGTAATTAGGTCAAGGAAATTTCTTTAAGAGCTATAATTGGTTAGAGTGGATAGTAAGCCTTAATTCGCCTTAGTTAACAACCTTTCATTCTTGCATTGTTATTTTCTGCACTTTGATTTACTTGTCTTTAAATTTCAGTTATCACATCATAAACACCCCCCCCCCTGTGTGTGTGTGTGTTTTTATTTAAGTTAACAAATCTGAACTAAATTGGTCATAACGTTGATACAAGTCCTCGAGGGATCGACTCTTGCTGTGCTACTATACTATACTTATCGATTTGTGCACTTGCAAGGATTTTATAACTGTTAGAATTGAATTGCATATTTCTTGCTCTTTAAATCTACCAACACCGACCATTTAAGACCCATAACTTCCGCATATGAACTCCAATTTTCGAGTGTCGCCTATCTATGCACTAGTGGGTTTGAGGCCTAAGTAACGGTATGAGAAAAACTTCCAAAGGTAACCTGAATAAAAAAGTAACTCCCGAGGCCTCTAAATTCTTAAGGGCAAAATTGTCATTTTGTAATCTAACTTCTAATCACAGTCCACTAATCCTTTTTGGGCTTTTAACTAAAGCCCATCTTCGAGCTTAGCTCAATATCACATGCTTAATCCAACCCGAGACTACCGATTAATTAATTGTTTGAATTTCCGAATTTACTTTTCCTGGACGAGTTGTAACAAGCTTCCCCCCTTAAATGAATTCAATCGCAATGACGCACCACTCTCTCATTCATAATCAGTCAACTTCACTAAGCCCCTCAACACCATTGCTTCCACCGCGCTATCTCAATTTCGACGCTTTCACCATTACGGTACCTTCCGTGAATGTAAGCAGATGAGGTTGGATTATATTTAGTTCATGAAGGGAAATTCTTCAACTTGGTTGTTATTCCAACAATAGTGTCGTTAACCTACGGTAAGGAAAGGTGAGAGATTAACAATATCTGATACTAAATTTCTTGTTACCCTTGATGTCATCGCTTCTCCTGTCTCAAGTGTAGGAATTAATCTCTCTTTCTATTGAGATACTTTGGAGATACAATTCATTCTCAAAACGTTGTCTGAAAACCTCCTAATTGGTACGATCTTCCACAAGCAATGAATGTTTCTCGGTCTTCCATCAACCATTGGTGAATACAAGCCCCAAGGCAACAGCTGTGGCAACCCATTTCTCTGGTGGGAGTTTCATCACCTCAAAAGTCTTATCAACTGTCTCCATCCAGAAATCCGTCTGACTACAATCCTCGTGTCCAAAGAATTCGATAATTCCATTAGAACGGCAATCTCCATTGAAGTATAGCCTAGACCACAGCTCGTGATGAAATCGGCGAAAACTTGATCAAACTGAGCAAAGTCGAATTTCACCTCCTTCAAGGACTCCGGTTAATCTGTGTGAATTCATCCATTTAGGTCCAATGTCGACCATTCGAACCATGGTTGGGTGGATTGCTTTGCTAGTTAATTCTTTCAGGCTCACAAGTTCCAAAGTAACACTTGATTTTTGTTGCGATTCTACTTTTGTTCACCACCATGATGCTCCAATCAGGGTTGGGTGCTGATGCTCGACGATACCAACTCAAGGTCGAAACTCCGAATTAGCAAACACACTTTTTGTCTCACTTCCACGCCACTCAACGCAAGGGAGTAGAAAATGAGAAGTTGCCTTCACTAGACAACAATCTCCTTCGTAAGTCGCCACAAAGATCCATTCTAATTCCAATGATCGATTTCTCCTCAAGCAAGTTCAATGTAGAAGTTCACAAGGAACTTACAAGAGACGAAACTATATGTATTTACAGAAGAGAGTGTGGAGCTTCGGGATTTGATAATTAGGCTTTGGACTTCTGCGTAGTTTTGGCCTTCAAGAGAATGGCTAATGGACTCAAAATCCCACTAATGAGAATGCTCTTTGCATTTGTATGAAAATAGTAATTCATCTTTGGAGTCCAAACTTGCTTTTTCATGTTCCAACTAGATGGACTAAGTTTTTAATATTCATACCTTTCATTGATCTCAGTTTTATGTGCTGCTTTATGCTTATTTGTCACCTACTTGTTGTTTTGTTGGAGTCTCATAATCATGATCTCTGTTATGATTTGTGGCATCAATTTTGGGAATATTTGGAGGACTTTCTTAGGGAAAAATCTTACTATTGCTTAGGTTTTTATGAAGATCCTTGCTTGGAATAGCCGAGGTAGTTCCGGGCCTGGTATCTCTACTTATTTGAATTTTTTGTATGACTCCATTTTTGTTGATGTTTGTTTTATACTCGACACTAGAATGAACTCTCAACAGGATTTAAGCCGCGTTAGTGGAGCTTCTTTTGATTCTCATTTTGTTGTGCCATCTATAGGCCAGGCGGGGGTCTGTGTCTTTTATGGAAGTCCAGTAGTATCACTATTAATATTTTAGTTTCTCATGATCGTTTTATTCACTGTGAAATGAGTTCTGTTTATCCTTCTCGCTCTTGGTTAACTACCTTCATTTATGTCTATCCTGACAAAACTAAGCAACTGGATCTTTGGACTGAAATTGCGAATCTTAAACCACTTAACAATGAACCTTGGATGATTATGAGAGATTTTAATAATATTCTTTCTCATAATGAAAAATCAAGGGGTGCTTTGACCTCAAATACTCATCTACATCGTTTTGCTACTTTTCTTAATGAAATGGATTTAATTTCTTTGGATGCAGCAGGCATTCCCTTTACCTGGTTTAATAATCAGGATAATAATCCTGTTTATGAGAGACTTGATAGAGTTGTTGCAAATTCAGCTTGGATTAACATGTTTTCTAACTATTTGCTTCAAAATTTACCAATTTCTCATCGGATCATGCTCCTATTGTATTAACTCTTTCAACTCCTTTGTACAGAAGGAATTATCAATTTAAACTGGAAGCCATGTGGATGCAACACACTGAGTTTAAAAATCTTGTCCTCAACAATTGGACTATGGATAAGATATCGGTTCTCCTTTGCAGAAGATCACGACTCTTACGAGTCGGTTCCAATTTATTCTGAAGAATTAGAATAAAAATACTTATGGTAATCTTTTTAATACTCTCAAAGAAACTAATGATGCTTTCTTGCAGGTTCAATCGTCCCTTCATATTTCCCCTAACGATCAAAGCTTAGTTGCTCAGGAAGCGGCTTTGTTGCAAAAATTAAAGGATCTTTGTGCCGCCGAGGAAGTTTCTGGGCCCAACGTGCTAGAACTGACTGGCAACCTCTGGGGGATGCCAATACAAAGTTTTTTCAAACACAGGCTATAATTCAAAAGAAAAAAGCTGGAATTAATTGCATTCAAAATGATATTGGTCTTTGGCTTACCGATCCTACTGATATTGCCAAGGAATTTGTTTTAGATTTTGAAAGAAGATTTAGAGCTACTACTATCCCCAATCCCCATAATCTGAATAGTATTTTGTCTAATATATATGTTTGTGTGTCTCCTGATGACAATCTTTCTCTTGTTGCTCCTGTTACTGAGGCAGAAGTGAAATGTGCCCTTTTTAGCATTGGTGGTCTTAAGGCGCCAGGTCCTGATGGTTTTCATGCCATCTTTTTTCAAAAATTCTGGACGAAAACAAAGAATTTTATTATTCCTATGGTACAAGACTTTTTCTCCAATGTTTCTAGTCTTAATTTAATTAACCATACTAATATTGCTCTTATCCCTAAAATTGATTCACCTACTTTTGTTAGTCATCTTCGTTCTATTAGTTTATGTAATATTACTTATAAAATTATTGCCAAGGTCTTAGTTAATAGATTAAGACCTGTTCTTTGCAAATTATTATCTCCCAACCATGGAGCTTTTGCACAAGGGAGCTTTTGCCCCAGGAAAGTCTATTGTTGACAACATCTTAATTGCTCATGAACTTTTTGCTGACTTTAATCGAAAGAAAGGTAAGACTGGTGTTTTTGCTCTTAAATTAGACCTAGAAAAAGCTTATGATCTTCTGGATTGCCACTTTATTCTGGCTACTCTTGAAAAGTTTGGTGTTTATGAATATTGGATTAATCTTATTATGGAATCTATTAGATCAGTCACTCTCTCTATATTGATTAATGGTGGACAAGAAGGATATTTTTATCCTCCTAGAGGTATTCGCCAGCGAGACTCCCTTTCTCCTTATCTTTTTATTCTTTGCATGGAGCCTTTTATTCATCATTTAAACTATCTTTCTAGCTTAGCTAGGAACCAGATTGGTATCTTGACAGCTCCTAGGGGATTTCGTATTTCTAATCTTATGTTTGCTGATGATTGCCTCATTTTTTTCAAAACTACCACTAAAGCTGCACGTAATATTTTTAAGGCTCTTAAATCTTTTTTCCCAAGCTTCTGGGCAAAAGATTAACTTCCACAAAAGTTCATTTTTTTTTCTCTAAAAATGTAGATACGAGTGTAAAACGGTCTATCTCTAGTATCCTAAATGTTAATCATAATCTAACTATTGGTCGTTATCTTGGAATACATAATGTAGTGACCTGGAAGGACCCTATTAATGCAAAAGAGATTCTTATGAGATTGCAAAAGAAGTTAGCTGGTTGGAAAATAAACACACTTTCTAGAGCTGGTAAGTGTCTAATTTGTGTAGTGTTCCTAACCATATCATGTCTTGTTTTTCTTGTCCCAGGAAATTAACTAAACAACTAGATGCTTAGGCTAGGAAGTTCTTTTGGGGGGAGGAGATAAAAGCCCCTCCTGTGGCTTGGAAGGATGCTTGCACACCAAAAAATTAAGGAGGATTGGGCCTTAGACTTACTAGTGTTTTTAACCAAGCTGCTATTGCTAAACTTGCTTGGAAAATCATTACTCAACCTAGTAATTGGCGGGTTCAGGTTATAACCACAAAATATCTTAGACATTTTTTTTTTTTCAGGTTCGTTCTAAGCAATTTGCTTCGACAGCCTGGAAGGGTATCCTTCAAGCCAGAAATGTTATTAAAAAAGGTATGAGATGGATAGTTGGAAATGGTAAGGATATATTATTTTGGACTTTTAATTGGGTGAACTCTTTTCCGCTTTACCTGTTGATTCTTGCTACCCAATGGGATACTCTTGATTGGAATTTAACTGTGGACCATTTTATTGTGAACAATAACTGGAATAAGGAAGCCCTCCTCAATGTGGTTTCGGCAGATATTGCCTCTAAAATTCAAGCAATTCCTTTACCTCTAAAGCCAAAATCTGATAGGTTTGTTTGGGGATCGCCCCCGAATGGAATTATTTCTATCAAATTTGCTATCTCTTTACATTATGATTCTTTACCATCTCATCCTAATGTGAAGTTTTTGCAGTAAGTTTGGAAACTTCCCATACCTCTGAAATTCAAAATTTTTGCTTGGCTCCTAGGAAGGAATCGCCTTAACACAAAAGATAGAATCACTATCTGAGGCATTAATATTGATCCAAATTGTGTTGTATTCTGAGGACCCTAACCATCTTTTTAAAGATTGCTCCTTTACCATGGAAGTTTGGCATTGTGCCACCAATTGTTTAACTCCTCTATCATCTAGTGTTTCCTTTGCAGATTGGCTCTTCTCTTTGCACACTTCTAAGTCAAATCAAGATATGGATCATGAATTGTGTAAAGTGTTGCTTGTTTGCTGGCAAATTTGGCGAATGAGGAATGATGTCAGTTTTCGTAATGTAAGGCCTCATCCAACGAAGGTTCTTAGAATCGCTGCTCATGTGGGAGCTGAGTTTTGGCATTCCATTCAGCCTGTAATTCTAAACTCTACTATGCCTAGAGTCCAGTCCAATCCCCTTGTCATAAAATGGAACCCCTCACCTCCAAACACAGTCAAGCTCAACTTTGATGGTTCATTGATTAAACATTCCTCTATGGGGTCTTCTAAATTTATCATTCGTGATGATAATGGCAATCCTGTTCTGGTTGGTGCTTCTCCTATTGGTCTCTCTAGTGTTGCCATTGCTGAAGGTTTAGCTGTTCGTGAGGGTTTGGTCCAGGAAATTCGAGCAGGCTACGCAAAGATTGTTGTTGAGAGGGACTCTAAGTTAATCATTGATTGCATTTTGAAGAAATGTGCTGCTCCTTGGAAGCTCACCACAATCCTTTCAGATATTGAAGATCTTATTTCATAATTTTCCTCTATTCATTTCAAGCATGTTTATCGTGAAACAAATTTTGTGGATGATGCTTTGGCTGCTTTGGGACACACAAAGAGTTCAGCATATGTATGGATCTATGCTATTCCTCTTGCGGCTTATAAAACTTTATTGACCATGTAAATCTTGGTTGTCCAATGGGCTTTCATCTTTAGCTTTTATTTTCTAAAATTTTTTTTTGGATGAACTCTATTGCAATGTAGGGTACCGGTTCGGCTAACTCTTTTGCAATGTAGCTCACGACCATAATATCTCAACTCCGATTATTGGATTGGAGGCCCTTTTGATATGTGGGAAAAATATCCTGTTCTTGCCTGTCAATTCTTGCATAGCAGCCAAAAAAATTAAAAATTCATCTTTATTCAATTCAGATAAAAATTTCAAGCAAACCATCCATGATCATGAAGTTCTTTTTATTTTGAGCTTCAGAAGATCATAACCTATGAACTCTTCTTTCTAATCATTCAATATAATTATTAGACAAAGAAAAAATAACACAAACCCTTCTCAAAAGATCGATTTTCGCGAGCAGAGCAGTGGAAGCATCACTTCCCCAGAGACGATGTCATTTTTTTGGAGAACCCTCACCCAAAGAACAAACCTTTTTTCTTATTTGGGTGCTCCCTCTCACTCTCTGTTTCTCTCTCTCTCTCCCTCTGTGTTGAGAGGGAGGGTGGGGATTCTAGCTTATGTCACAAGACTTCGAGAAGTGAGGGAGAGAGAGAGAGTGTTAATAAAAATTTTAAACAAATTAATGAGGGGAACTACAGAGACAATTGTGGTATGTGGTGGGATATTTAAACAAAGGGCTTATTTGCAAATATCTAATAGTTGGGTTTTAATTTGAATTAGTCTTCGGCACGGTTCAGTATGGTTTGGTATTGGGTCGATACCGAAATCATACCGAAAATTTAAACCGGTACGATATTCCACAATTTTATAATAGAAATCGGATCATACCATATCGATTGTGTTCAGTATGATTTCGGTTTGGTTCAATTTTGGACCAAAATTTTAAAAAAAAAATTTACGCCAATGGCCTTTTTTTGTTGAGCTTGGAGCTGCTTTGATGAGCTTGCTTTGTTGAGAATGCTTCGCTGAGCTTGCTTCACTGAGCATGAGTTAAGATGTATTGTCAATATCCTTTTTCTTTTTTTTGGCACTGAGGCGGGCAGAGCCCAAAATAGAAACAAAAAACTAGAGGGGCACAACCCTCTCAAAATCTCTGCAAAGCATATCATAAGACAAAATGATGCTTATAGCAGCCGAAGGGCTCTCTAAAATATGTAGACCAAGGTTCAGATTATGGCCCAAATTGGCTAGGAAATCAGCATCACGATTCTGTTCACGGTAGATATGCTTCAACTCACAATGCTAATCACAACTTAAAAGATCTCTACAGTCGCTAATCAAGTTCAGGAGGGGATGGTAGGGATCAACGGGCCTAAGAACAAGAGAGACAGCAGCCCATCACTCTCAACCTCCACAGCTCTGAAACCAGCCTCCCAAGTGACCTTTAGCCCCATGAACAACCCAATAACTCAGCTTCCATGATATCACCATGGTCCAGGTTAGCAGTAAAACCTTTAACCCAAACACAATCATGGTTTCTTAGGATTCCACCTGCACTAATTTTACCATTAGTGCTCCATCAGTATTCAATTTGCACCAATCATGCAGATAGGGGGACTAGTGGATGAGAATAGTTTGTCTCAACAGATTACGATCAAGAGGTTTATTTGCCTCATACCAATCCTTGGAAAACCGTTAAATTATGTTATGACACCACGGGGGAGGTTCATGCCTAGCATTAAAAATGAGAGCTCCACAGCCAAGCCAATTATCATTCCAAAAATTTACATGGTTGCCAGCACCAACTCTCCATCTTACCCCATTTTTTAGAACTTTGGCCCTAAAGAGGATACTTTTCCAAGTTTAGGAGCAATTTGTGGACTAGCAATCAATGGCCTCCATGATATTAGAATTCCTTAAATACTTATTGCTCAAAGTCTGCGCCCAAAGTCCTTGATCATGCTGCACTAATTTCCAACCTGTTTTAGCAAGCAGAGCCTGATTCATCCGGTGAGACTTCTTAAGACCTAACCCACCAAAACATTTAGGTTTGCAAACTTTCTCCCAGTTAACTAGGTGAAATTTAGACTTGTCTTCGGAGTGGCCCTAGAGAAAATTTCTGTTCAACTTATCTAGTCTGTCATAGAGAGACATGTGCAGCTTTGTAGTTTGCATAGCATAAATAGGAATAGCTGCAACAACAGATTGAAGGTACACCAACCGACCCACTAAAGACAAAGTGTGGCTTTTCCAGCTTGCAAGCCTCATTTGAACTTTATCTACAACACTGCTATAAGTTTCCTTCTTAACTCTTGAATGTAACAGGGGTACACCAAGATAATTTTCCATATTAGAAGTGAGGGGAGAAGCACATATAATATCAATTTCAGACGCTTTGTGTCTGGGGATATTAGGAGAACAAAACACCCAAGATAAGCTAACACGCTGACATGAGGCCTCAGAGAAGACATCCAGACAATTCTTCAAATCATGAGCTTGTTTCGTACTTGCCTCAACAAATAGGATCAAATCATCTGCAAAGAAGAAGTGGGAAATAGCAGGGCCATCCTTAGAGATCTTCATCGGTTTCCATCTTTTCTCAATCACACATCGTGTAACGACCCGGAAATTTAATTAATGAATTTTTGTAAATTAATTTGGGAAATGACGAATTTACCCTTAGTTTTATAAGGGGCTCGAAAATCACTTTTTGTTTAGAGACACATTTGGAAGTTTTTCGTGGACCATTGCATAGGTCTCGAACTCACGAGTTCGTAGACAGGCGGTACGCGAAAAACGGAGATCTTAAGAGAGTTGTGGGTCCAGAATGTTCAGGGGCATTTTGTTAATTTGCTATAGGTAGATATTTTTAACCCAGACTTCTCCAAATTCTTCTCATTCCCTCCCTCTCTCTCTCTTCGCGATCTTTATCCAACCCTTGCGACCAAACCCAAAAACCCTATACCTTTGAACCTTCATTCAAAGCAACCTCGTCCAATTTTGTTCCACCCATCGTCTTCTCCTCCTTCACGCGATCATGGACGTACCGGCCAGCGAGGGAAACCGCCACGGGAAACAAAGAACCGAGGAAGGAAAAAATCGAACCTTTCGATCAATTTTTTGGCCAACTCAGGTATGGGTTTCGTGTTTAGACTTCAGTTTCAAGTTCCTGGGCTCCAGTAGATGGGTTTAGACTATTAATTCGTGAAAAACGGTTGAGATTTGAAGAAGTTAGGAAAATTTCAAGTTCGGCCGGCAATGGCAATTTCCAACAACGGCGGACAGCGGTGCACAGCTGAACGGTCATCTTCTCCGGTGACTGGTTCAGTCAGAGAGGGCTAACGTGGCATGCCACCTAGCAGCCACATGGAGCCACGTGTAGGCCACTTAGCAGCCACATGGAAGCCACCTGGCAGCCACGTGGAGGCCACCTAGCAACCAAGTGGAGGCCACCTGGCAGCCACGTGGAGCCACCTGGTGATCGAGTCAAGGCTGAGTCAACATGTGTGCAGGTGCGTGGGTACTATAGCCGGCGCGTGGACGAGTTGCCGGCCTTCCGCCAGCGCGTGGGCCATGTCCTTGGGTCATGGCGACGCGTGTCGACATGTTTTCGACGTTCCGGACCTTTTGGCGTAGGTTTCAGGTTAATCAGACATCGTTTAGGAGTAATTTTGCTCGTCCGAAATGGCTGCATTTTTTGTGAGACGCGTGTGGACCTTACAGGTTTTCTAGGAGCGCTTCCTCGAGCAGTTTTATCCTCACTCATACTGAGATGCCAGAGAGGTTGAGTTCTTGTAGTTACAACAGGGGGACATGACGATGGCACAGTATGAGCGGAAATTTCTTGATTTCTCATGGTTTGTACCGGCTCTAGTAGAAAATGAGATGAATAAGTGCCGAAGGTTTGAGTATGGACTGAGAGATGAGGTTAGAGTAGCAGTAACTGCTGCGACCCATACTTCTTTGAGGGCTTTATCAGACGTTGAGGCCAAAGTAGAGATGAGTTTGCCAGCTCAGCACCAGCTTAGTGGTTCCAGGCGACGCTAGGACCGCCTGAGTTTCGGGGCCTCTAGTAAGGGATCATCTAAGAGAGGCAGTTTCAGTTCTGGATCTTCTGGGGGTGCAAGACCCGGATCAGGCAGTGGCAGAGCCGGTCAAGGATAGCAGTCATCAGCTCAGTCTAGTGAGGCTTCGTGCAGTCGACTGGGAGACAGAATGGTAGGCCCGCACGGATGGGTGACATCGGTTGTTACTTTTGTGGGGAGACGGGTCATTTTAAGAAAGGTTGTCCACATCATCCGGGCAGTAGTTCTTTGGGCCGAGATGCTGCTGAACCGAGTTAGAGAGTAGCGCAGACATCTGGTACTGCAACAGGGAGCCAGAACCAATCCAGTGGGGCCAGCAGGGCTAGTGGGAGACAGAGGGGTCATGGTCGATCTTCTAGTACACAGGCCCGAGTTTTTACGATGACACAGCAGGAGGCTCGAGCTGCACCAGAGGTGGTTACTGGTATGTTGTCTAATTTTGATCATGATGCTTGAGTTTTGATAGATCTCGAGGCTACACATTCGTTTATCTCTCAGGGTTTTACACTTTTTGCCAATAGATAATTGTCACCGATTGGTTGGGACATGGGCATTAGTACCCCCACTGGAGATATGTTAGTGGGGAACCTCGTGATACGCAGTTGTCCGGTGGTAGTGGGAGGTCATGAGTTGGAGGCAGATCTAATCCCTTTGGACGTTTATGATTTTGATGTGATTCTGGGGATGAATTGGTTAACAATGCATCATGCCTCCATTGATTGTTTCGACAAGAGGGTGGTCTTCCAGAGTCCAGGTTTGCCGAAACTTTTTTTCAGGGAGACCGTAGGGTGCTTCCCTTGGGAGTGATATCGGCTTTGACAACTTAAAAATTATTGAGGAAAGGTTGTGAGGGATTTTTAGCTCACATGATCGATTCTCGGATACTCCGGTAAGAGTAGAGGATATTTCTGTGGTGAATGAGTTTCCATATATGTTTCCAAAGGATCTTCTGAGGTTGCCACCTCACCGGGAGATTGAGTTCACCATAGAGCTTCTTCCGGGTACTCAACCTATATCACAGGCATGGTACATAATGACACCGGTAGAATTGAGGGAATTGAATACTCAATTGCAGGACCTAGTTGATATGGGATTTATTCGATCGAGTGTATCACCTTGGGGTGCGCCGATGTTATTTGTAAGGAAGAAAGATTGTGGTTTGAGGATATGTATCGACTACCGACAGTTAAATAGGGTTACGGTGCGGAATAAGTATCATTTGCCACGAATTGATGATTTATTTGACCAATTAAAAGGGGCAAGTTATTTCTCTAAAATTGACCTAAGATCTAGGTACCATCAGTTAAGGATCAGGGGAGAGGATGTTCCCAAAACGGCTTTCAGGACACGCTATGGGCATTATGAGTTCATGGTGATGCCCTTTGGTCTAACTAATGCACCAACGACATTTATGGATTTGAAGAATAGGGTGTTCCGATGGTACTTGGATCGATTTTTAATTGTGTTCATTGATGATATCTTAGTATATTCGAAGAGTGCTAAGGCACATGAGAAGCACTTGAGGTTGGTGATGAATACGCTGAGGAAAAAGTAATTGTTCGCCAAGTTCACTAAATGTCAGTTTTGGTTGACCAGTGTGGGAATCTTAGGTCATGTGATTTCTACAGATAGTATCAACGTGGATCCCCAAACATTTGAGGCAGTGGCAAAGTGGGAACAACCGGGGACAGTGTAAGAGGTAAGAAGTTTTCTGGGTTTAGCAGGATATTATAGGCGGTTCGTAGAAGGATTCTCTACGGTAGCTGCCCCGTTGACTCGGTTGATGAGGAAATAAGTCAAGTTTAACTGGGATGATGAGTGTGAACAAAGCTTTCAAGAGCTTAAGAGGAGGTTGACTTCTGTCCCAGTGATAAACCTTCCAGATGATAACAGAGGATTTGAGGTGTACATTGACGCATCCCTACGAGGTATAGGCTGCGTGCTGATGCATCATGGGAATGTGATAGCATATGCTTCCAAGCAACTTAAACCCCATGAGTTGAACTACCCCACACATGATTTAGAGTTTGTTGCAGTGGTGCATGCACTGAAGATTTGAAGATACTATTTGTATGGGGAAACGTGCCGGATCTTTACTGACCATCAGAGCCTGAAATATTTCTTTACCCAGAAAGATCTGAGCCTGAGACAGAGAAGGTGGCTAGAGTTGATAAATGATTATGACTGTACCATAGAGTATCACCCAGGAAAGGCCAATGTAGTGGCAGATGCACTGAGCAGGAAGTCCATGGGTTCCTTAACCAATTTGCACACTGTTTACTTACCCTTGCTGGTGGAACTTTGAAGAGCGGGAATTATACTTGGCATGGATAATCAGGGGGCTCGGTTGGCTAGCTTCCATGTGAGACCTGTCTTGATTGACCGAATTATTGAAGCTCAGCTCCAGGATCCTATGTTGTGTGTTATTAGGATGGAGTTGGAGGCTGGGAATAGGCAGGATTTTGTGATTAGGGATGATGGGGCATTGGTTAAGGATGACCGGTTGTGCGTACCTAATGATATAGAGTTGAAAAGATAAATTATTGAGGAAGCTCATAGTTCTGCCTATGCTATGCATCCAGGTGGCACTAAGATGTATCGTACTCTTAAGGAGCACTATTGGTGGACTGGGATTAAAAGGGAAATAACAAAGTTTGTGAGTAGATGCATGATATGTCAACAAGTAAAAGCAGAGAGGCAGAAACCATATGGGGCACTACAACCACTACCTATTCCGGAATGGAAGTGGGATTACATTACTATGAATTTTGTTTATAAACTTCCTAAGACTCAGAAATGATATGAAGGAATCTGGGTAATTGCGGATAGACTTACGAAGTCAATGCATTTATTTCCAGTACGGGAAGATTACAGGATGGACCAGTACGCCAAATTGTTTGTGGATGAGATCATATGGTTACATGGGACTCCATAATCGATTGTATTAGACAGGGATCCTAGGTTTACCTCGAGGTTTTGGCAAAGTTTGCAGAAAGCCTATGGAGCTACATTACATTTCAGTACAGCTTTTCATCCTCAGATTGACGGTCATTCTGAGAGGACAATTCAGATTTTGGAAGATATGATGAGAGCTTGTGTACTGCAATTTAAAGGAAACTGGGACTCACACTTGGCCTTGATGGAGTTTGCATACAACAACAGCTATCAGTCTAGTTGTGGAATGTCTCATTTTGAGGCACTGTATAGGAGACAGTGCAAGACACCGATATGCTGGAATGAGGTAGCTGAGAGAAGACTGTTGACACTAGAGATAGTTGAAATGACAGAAGAAGAGATTAGAATCATCAAGGAAAGGTTGAAGGCAGCTCAGGACCGCCAGAAAATCTATGCAGACCGACAGATCAGAGATCTTGAGTTTGAGATCGAAGATTGGGTTTTCTTGAAATTATCCCACTGGAAAGGAGTTGTACGTTTTGGTAGACGAGGAAAGCTGAGTCCTCGCTATATTGGGCCTTATGAGATGTTTGAGAGGATAGGGCCAGTGGCTTACATGCTTGCTTTACCTCCATAACTTTCAAAAGTTCACGATGTATTCCATGTATCCATGCTCCGGAAGTATCTATTTCATGAATCTCATGTATTGGAGGCGCAACCAATTGAGCTGAGAGATGATTTGAGCTTTGAAGAACAACCAACGCAACTTCTAGATTGGAAGGAAAACGTATTGCGTAGAAAGACTATTCATTTGGTTAAAGTTCTGTGGAGGAATCATGATGTGGAGGAGGCCACGTGGGAACCCGAGGCACTAATGCGGGCGCAGCATCCACATTTGTTCCAATGACAGGTATGAATTTCGAGGATGAAATTTCTTTAAGGGGGGTGAGTTGTAACGACCCGAAAATTTAATTAGTTAATTTTCGAAAATTAATTTGGGAAATGACGAATTTACCTTTGGTTTTATAAGGGGCTCAAAAATCACTTTTTGTTTAGAGATACATTTGGAAGTTTTTCGTGGACTGTTGCGTAGGTCTCGAACTCACGAGTTCATAGACAAGCGGCACGCGGAAAACGGAGATCGTAAGAGAAAGTTGTGGTCTAGAATGTTCAGGGGCATTTTGGTAATTTGCCATGGGTATATATTTTTAACCCAGACTTCTCTAGATTCTTCTCATTTCCTCTCTCTCTCTCTTCGCGATCTTCATCCAACCAGTGCGACCAAACCCAAAAACCCCGTACCTTTGAACAATGATTCGAAGCAACCTAGCCCAATTTGGTTCCACCCATCGTCTTCTCCTCCTCCCCGCGATCAAGGACGTACCGACCATCGAGGGAAACCACCACTAGAAACACCGAACCGATGAAGGAGAAAATCAAACATTTCGATTAATTTTTCGGCCAACTCAGGTTTGGGTTTCGTGTTTAGACTTCAGTTTGAAGTTCCTGGGCTCGAGTAGATGGGTTTAGACTATTAATTCGTGAAAAAAGGTTGAGATTTGAAGAACTTAGGAAAATTTCAAGGTCGGCCAGCAATGGCAATTTCCGGCGACAGTGGACGGCAACGCACGGCGGAACGGTCGTCTTCTCCGGTGACTGGTTCGGTCAGAGAGGGCTGACGTGGCATGCCACCTGGCAGTCACGTGGAGGCCATCTGGCAGCCATGTGGCGACCACCTGGCAGCCATGTGGCGACCACCTGGCAGCCATGTGGCGACCACCTGGCAGCCATGTGGCGACCACCTGGCAGCCACGTGGAGCCACGTGGTGACCACCTAGTAGCCACGTGGCGGCCACCTAGTAGCCACGTGGTGGCCACCTAGTAGCCACGTGGTGGCCACCTAGTAGCCACGTTGAGCCACCTAGCGACCGAGTTAGCGCGCGTGCCGACGCGTGGGTACTGTAGCCGGTATGTGGATGAGCCGTCGACCTTTCGTCGGTGCGTGGCGACGCGTGGGGCCAGTCATTGGGTCACAGTAGCATGTGTGAAAATGTTTTCGACATTTTGGACCTTTTGGCGAAGGTTTCGGGTTAATCGGACATCGTTTAGGGGTAGTTTTGGGCGTCCGAAATGGCTGTGTTTTTAGTGAGACGTGTGTGGACCTTCCGGAGTTTAGGGAGTCTGAATATAGGGTTTTTAATTATCGTTGGTAACCCCCGATTGTTCCTTTTGACATGCGATACTGCTCCGGGAACTTCAGAGGAGCGTACGAATCGGGATTGAGCTAATTGGACGTTCGGTGAGTGGACTTTGGTTTTGTAAATTATAATGCATGCATAAAGGTAAATTTGAAATAATTTCTTATTACGTATTGTTTTTGGAAAATTTCTGGAATTTAGAAAATTATTCTAATAAATCCTTACTAGACACGGGAATGACGTTTTGGGTTGTGGCCTGGTTTTTGGACTTTGTTTTTTTGTCGTTTTGGCGTGATAGATTTTGGGTTTCGGTTGAGTCCATGATTTTTGGGTTTAGACCCGGATTTGTGACTTTATTGGATTTGGGCATAGACCCCGATTTTTCAATGAATTTGGCTTAGGCCAAGAAACAAGAATTTCAAAACATGGATTTTAGTTTTCACTGAATTACTGTCCCCGAGGGTCATGATTCTCTTCGGCACATGATGTGGGGTATTTCCCATCACGTGTTCGTCTAGGTTTCTCCGACTAGCGTCAAATGGTATTTCTCCGCCAGATCGTTGAGGTTGCTCCGACGCTGGTGTAGAAGGGTATTCTCCACCAGGTCGTTGAGGTTGTTTACGCTTAGTACATGGTTATGTACAACTCGAGGTATATCGGGTGTGTGGAGGGTTAGACTCAGGTCAGTCAGTTCGGATATCAAGCTACGGCTCGGGATTCCATTCAGCGAGCGATGAGACATATTTATGATATTTTGTGTCCAGGTCTATTAACATGATTTTTAAACTTCTTTGAGCACGGTTTTGGACCACAGGATATTTTGATTATTCGGATTTTCGTGGGTCCCACCGAGTGTTTTAACAAATGGATTTTCCGATAAGTTTTTGGCTCTTAGGGAAGCTTGCAAGGGCTCAAGGGTATTCTAGGCAATTTATTAAGTTGTCAGGCGGGAGCAGGACTTTTCCCAAGTTTCGAGGGGAAATTCGGAAAGAGTTATGTCACATTGATTTATGATATGGGAAAGTTTTTCCATGTATAGAACGAAAAGATAGGGGGAAAGAGGGTCCCCTTGTCTTATACCACACCCATGAGTAAAAGGATTAGTGAGTTCACCATTTACAATCACATTGTAGTTGACCGAGGTATTGCAGTGCATAATCAGCTCCAGCAGCTTTCCAGTTAAACCAATCTCCTTAAGCACCTCAATGATGAATTGCTACTGCAATATGTCATAGGCCTTAGAAAGGTCTATTTTCCAAGCAATGTAGCCCTTCTTGCTGGTAGCAGATTTGTATTTATGGAGTATTTCCTGCGTAATTATAACATTATCATTAATTTTTCTTCCAGGAACAAAACTAACCTGAGTTGGGCTCACAAGCTTCCCTATGAGCGGTCTGAGTTTCCCCACAATGAGCTTAGAAATGGTCTTGTAGATGGTGGAGCACATACTGATCGGTCTCATTTGGGTCATACTAGTAGGGCTATCAACTTCTTACCATATTGAACTAGGCTCCAGTGACCCACCGTCGAAGACTCAGGCATCAATTTCTCCTTCCTTGAGTCGGCAGAGTTAGAAGTGGGGATTCCGACGTTCTTCACCGGCGCCTGAGCATCATCATTCATCACGTCGTCAGAGCTCTCCGTCGCCACATTCTGTGGCGCTAGCATTCTAATTTCAACCGGGCAGTTTTCTCGACTGTGACCATAAATACCACACCCAAAACAGACCAAATTCAGCCCTTCATATTCAAGCCCACACCAGCAATCCTCAACTTTAATATTAGCAACAAGAGGTTTAGTCAAATCCAATTCCACACAGATTCTGGCGTATTTACCTCGGACCTGAGACGCCGTGTGGATATCAACCCGGTAGGTCATCCGAATGAGGTCACCAATTCTCTTCAACGCCTCAGGATTGAACCACTCCACATAGAGCCCAAAAACCCGAACCCACACCGCCATACGACTCACCAACTCGTTGTGGGGGTCAAACCCTGGTTTCCATTCCTGCATAACAACGTAGTGTCCAGCAACAATCCACGGACCACCACACAGAATCGAATTCATATCTGCGTGCAAAGCAAATTTCACCACGAAAAAATTATTGCCCAAGTCCACCAAATTGAAGCGACCTTTGAGCATATTCCAACGGCTCTGCCGGCGAGCAAGCACAAAGTTGTAAGAATGGGTTTTCCCCATATAGAGACTTTCTTTCACATGGTCCGCAAACCGGATGCAGGGACCCATGGGATCCGTGGACACCTCAAAATCACCTTCACCAATAGTGAGCCGGTCAGGGCCAGAGCTTGGGGGAAACTCCGGTGGGGGGTTAGCCTCTCCCAAGGAGCCTTGCCTTGAAGTCCATCGAGTTTTGAGTGGGGGAGGAGGGGAAGCCGGGACCAGTAGTCTCTTCTTCCATAGTGAACGGCTCATCCAAACGGGAACGCTTGGCAGCACTACAATCTCCACAACCTGGTTTCCCAGGAGTGGAGAAGACAAAATTAGGAGCTTGGGTCGCCACCGCAGGACACGGAGGAGACTAGAATACGAGGAAATTCAAATTAGGGATTTTGGTCGCGCGCGTGAGGCGCGTACAAAAATTCTAACAAAATATCCCTCTGTTTTTGTTTCTTCAATATCCTTTTTCAGTTAGCGTACTCCAACAGTTATATTCAGCAACCAAATAGGACAGAATTGATTTGAAAAAACCCAAGAATTTAAGATACAAATTTTGTGGGATTAAGAGCATACAATTGATTCAACTTGAAATCGAATCAGAAAACCTACGCAAGAAGAACCAGCGGATGATGGAGAGAGTGGGAGGAGGACGCCCAGATCTACCAACAAATATATGGGAGCAAAACAAAAAGAAATGACCTTTGTGATCAAAACATGCCAAAATGGTGAACAGAAAAATCTTTGGTTTGTGGGTAGTTGAGAAAGAGTTATCAGAACTGACTACGTACTTCTTTAGCCTTCCATAGGTAACCAGCCTCTTCCCAACTCAGAATTAATTTTTTTTTTAAATATTTAAAAAAATCTAATTCGATACGGTACGAGATGATACGGTATTTCAAAATTTAAAATTGAAATCATATTGAACTAAACTAGTTCGGTTCGATACTGTATCGAATTTTAATTCAGTTTAATTATTCAATATTTTTCGGTTCGATTTAATCCGAAACGGTTTAGTTTTGATATTTTTTATTTTATTTTTTGGTATATACCATAAGGTTTCTCTATACGAAAGAATGGATTTAATTACTACTCGATATGCGACTTGTCCATGATCATAAAGTGCTCCTAATGAATTTCAAACAACTAATAAATTTCAAACAACTGACAGTTAGGCATCTTAGTTTCGGTATTTCGGATAATATTATTTCATTAATTACTGAGTTTTGTTTTGCAAAAGTGTTCAATTCGTTCAAAATCATTTTCGTGTAAACCCTTTTCATTAATTTTCTTCTTTCTCCCAATAATTTCCCAATCCCTTATTTTTGCAGTGAAGCGCCATCCTCCATTGAAACATATAAACAGAAGGTATAATACACAACTCGCAAACAACACATCTTTTCCAGGAAAAACCCTTTTATGCAGTAAGGTGCAAAATGTTCGGTATTTCGTATGGTGAGCTCTTCCTCTTGATCGGGGCCACAGCAGCTCTAGTCGGTAAACACCCAAACTCTCTCTCTCTCTCTCTCTCCCTCTTATTGGATGGAACCTAAAATATGTGGGGAACCCATGTGAGAGAGTTGGGCTAGTGTAGCTATAGCATTATCATTTTCAGCATTGGTTAAGAAATTTTGTTTTTTTTTTTTGTATTTGGTAAGTTCTAAATTTTATTGCAAAAGATTATTGTTAATTTGAACTGGGTTTGATGTGTACTTGGTTGTAGGACCAAAGGATTTTCCTAGGATTGCTGGAACAGTAGGGAGGTTAGCGGGTCGGTCAATCGGGTATGTTCAGTTAGCTCGAGGCCAATTCGATAATGTTATGCAGCAGTCTCAAGCTCGTCAGGTACTTTTTTTAATTACTGAAACTCTTCATTCGAGAAAATAAAGGAGATTAGTTAGTTATTAAGTTAATGATATTATGACCATTAAATTTTCATTTCTTGTGAGCTAACATGCATTGTGCACAACTGGGTAATGATTAGAACTTTCTTGTCCTTGAAGAAAGGGCTTTTCTGTTAATTTAGGTCCCTTTGCATGGTTTTTAGGTACATGAAGAGCTTCAAGATGCATTGGCTCAACTCGATTCAATTCGTTATGAAGTCCAAAGTATATCACTTATTAATCCCGGTCCTATGACTCGAAAGCTGATGGATAATCCTCAAGACCCTGCTCCTCTGAGGAATGGTAGTATTCTTACCAGCCATACATTGCTTCCAAGTGTTGTTTTGCTTCTATCATGTTTTTCAGTTTGTATATTTCTTGTTAGGGGCCGCCAGTTCACTTGAGAAGCCCGAGGAGGAGCTGATGTCAAGAAATACTGTGATGAACGTTTTATTTACTTCTTTTTCAAAGTGACCCCCACATTGCATTATCTTGAATTCCTTGTACTTATATTTGACAGGACAATACTTTCAGAACCCCAGACTCCTAATTTGCATAGGCAAGCAACTGCATATGCAAAGTTAGCTGAATCTGATGCCGTGAAGGCTGGCACTTTGAAGAGCAGTGCAAAGAAAGAGAACCTTAATGATGAAAGTGGCCTTTTCATTGTTCTCCCAATTTCAGCTGAAAGCACTGGGGTGCTACCAAATCGCAAGGGTAATAGTCTTCTCAGTTATAACTTACTGATGTTATGATTTTGTATTCCCAATTTTGGCACACCACAGGGAGCAGTCGGAATGACCCTTTTCAATATCTTGAAAGAACAAATCTTTAATTAATTAGATTTTATGTAAACTACTTAAATTTCTGTTTGCCCACATTTTCTTCGGTTATAAAGGTCCTGAATGTATAGTTTCGTATGAATGGTTGTCTTTACTACGGTAACCTACCTCTTTGTAAGGTTGGCCTAAAGAGGTGTCACTCGTGTTCCTGGCCTAGTTGTGTATGATTCCTCATATAGAATTTGATTTTCTAGTTAGGGTGGTTGTTTCTGGGTTGTCAAGGCCCTACTTGGTAGGCTCTTGGATTAAACCCGTGACAGGAATTCTCTTGAGTATTTCCTGGATGTACAAACGATTTGCTTCATATCATCTAAAATCTGGCAGGTTAAATTATGTCTATGTATCTTTGTTCGGACACATACAAATACAAACACTTGTCTCATTTATAATTGACTGTGCCGTAGATTTTCCCTGGAACTTTGCAAATAGTTTTGCTTTTCGTCTTTGATATATATATATATATATACATATGTTACATATATATATACATATGTTACATATATGCCCAAATAAATAATCCGTGGTTGTGATGATAGAGAATGTTAGCGGATCAGACATTGTGTTGGAAGCAGTAGTTGAAGCGGAGATAGCACATAACGCCAAACATTTCTTTTCACAGCCTGAAAATCAAATACAGTCAACGGAGAAGGTGACGAAATTGTTCTTTTTATTTTTTATTATCTTCATCACTCTGTTAATCTGTTGACATTTAGCATTAAATAACAAAATATGTAATTGATCAAGAATATGTTAGGTCAGTCTTTGTTTTTATTGAATATATAATTGAACTTGGTGTATGTTACTAGTTAGGAAGATGTAAAACTACTGGGACCAGAGGAAATTGCTACATAGGAAACGATTAATGAGATCGTGTACCCATATGGGGAGATGTTTAGGTTGTAGGCAAGGGCAGGAGTATATCATTTGAGTCCCTTTTTTTGGGCTGTGCATATTCAACAAATGCTAGGTTACATTGATAGCTCAATTTCTGAGATGATTTGTTGGTGAAATGGAAATGTGATTGGGTTCGATTTCCCTTAGGTGGTTTTTGGTTCAGAGGAATGGACCACGATGGAGAGCAATCATTCCTATTGAAGGCCCATGACAATGTTTGGCTGGTCAATGTAACTCTACTGGGCAGTCTGAAATAGAAGTGGTGGAAAGCCCAGCGTGATGATCCCGGATGCCCTGGGACCCCAAAGCTCTGTGAGGTCCCTTCATGGTCTCACTTCTTGGTCTCTCACCTCAAGCTCAAAGAGTTTCCTTTCATGGTTCTCACTTATTTTCGGAGACCTGATCAACAGCATTCCGCGGGCGAAGAGCAAACTTATGTACACAATTGTGGTGAGTTTGTAGATTTTAGTCCATGATTCTTGTTCTGAGAGAAACAATGTATGATATATTATCAACTGTATTGTGACCTGATGTTGGCACTTTCTATGGCTATTTTGCCCATTTTGGTTGCCATTTTTGTGTTCCTTACCTTCTTGAGAAGTTGATGGCATAGATTTGTAGATTGCTTTACAAATTGAATCCTATATATTTATTTTCTGATTCAGTGTCCCAGGGCGGCATGATAAACATGACATTGTTGCTGTTTAGAGGCATGCGAAACATATGAGATTTGATTGTTGCTGTTTATTGGCACGATAAACATGTGATATTGTTTGCTGTCTGGACTCTGGAGACATGATAAACATGTGATATTGTTTGCTGTGTAGAGACATGATAAACCTATGTACATTATTTACAAGTTGGTGAATGTTATGAATCATGATAAACCTATGGGTTTCTACATTCATTTGCTGCTCATGCTTTGTCCCATTCACATCCCCACTTCAAATTCACATTTAATTTGATAACTTCATAATTCATATCTTATTAATTACATTAAATTTGGATTTAATAATTAATAAAGTGGCAACAATCTACTATTCAATGTTGAACCGATAGCATTTTCAGCGATACTACTCAAATTTGGTTAAATTGATTTGAAATGTTATAAAAATTATTTATCAATAAATATGAATGATTAAACAGTTTCTAATTTTATTGAATTTTTACCAAGATGATTTTAAATTTATCATTTAAAGAATAAACAGTTCACATATGTATATAAAAATTATTCAATAAATAGAAAGAGTGATACGAGTAAATATTACTCAATTAGAATGCAAGAATTATTGTCGGCAAAAATAAATTTTGAGTTGGCAATTGATCTTGTTTTTCCAAATCTTGTCGTCACCTGATTTCCTTACCTATTTCTTTCCCCGTCTTGACTTGTTTGACCGGCTGTTGCATTAATTTCCGTGAAGCTCGACAAATTCAATCAGAATCAAATAGCGTCACTGTAAACGTAGGCCCTTTCCTTGTGTGTTATAAATCACTCTCACTACCGACTCTGATTGACCAAACTGCCATTGTTGGGACTCTTGAGACTTGAGAGAGAGGTATCCACCCTCACATTGCTTCAGTTCAGAAACCGTCAGCCACCAAAATGGCAGGAGGAGGAGTGAGAAAAATCAAGCTTGGTTCACAAGGCTTTGAGGTCTCGGCTCAAGGCCTGGGCTGCATGGGCATGTCCTCCTTCTATGGCCCTCCCAAGCCCAATGAAGACATGATCAAACTCATCCACCATGTAGTCAACTCCGGCGTCACCTTCCTCGACACCTCTGACATCTACGGTCCCCTCACCAACGAGATTCTTCTTGGCAAGGTCTAATCTTGCCTTTGCTTAATTATAATGGCTCATTCTTCATTTCTCTCAATATAGCAATCTGGGTTTTTTTGTTGGGTTGTTAAATTGAATGAATTGATTTTCAACTTAATTTGATTGGGTTGGGCTCTGCATTTAATTTGATTTGGGAAACCAAGCACAAGCACTGAGAGAGACCATGTTATAGTTTGTGGGTTTTGTTTGGACTGTTGAATTGTGTGAATTGGATTGGTTTCACTTTCACAATACTTGTTGCTGTGTTTGAGTTTCTAAACTAGGCACAAGTATTGTCAGAGACAATAACATGTAGAATGGCTTTTCTTTTGGTTCTTGAATTGAATGAATGATGATAGATGATGATGATGATGATGTGAATTGTGTTTTGTTGTATTGATGAAGGGCAGGCTCTGAAGGGAGGTTTGCGAGAGAAAGCTGAATTGGCCACAAAATTTGGTATCAGCTTAGAAGGGAGCATGAAGGAGATTCGAGGTGACCCTGAATATGTGAGAGCTGCTTGCGAGGCTAGCTTGAAGCGCCTTGGTGTTGATTCTATTGATCTCTACTACCAGCATCGAATTGACACCCGCGTCCCCATTGAAGTCACGGTTTGTTTTGTTCTCTCTTGAGTTTTGGTCTGCTTTCGAGTAAAATTGAAGAACAATTTGGTTGATAACTTCATATAACCATTAAATAGTTTCGATTGAATTGAGAAAACAAGAAATGTATGTTAGTAAGAATGGTATAAACTACTGATATTAGTGAGTATGCAATGCTTATCATTCTTTATTTTTGGAGAGATTTAAGGCATCTTTTATCATTTTAAGAAGTGTCGTTGTTAATCAACTTAGTTTTGGCAATGCTTAGCATTCCTTATTTAGGCAATGCTTCTCATTTGTTAAATTCCTTTTTTTGTGTTTTACAAGGTTGGAGAACTCAAGAAACTAGTTGAAGAGGGTAAGATAAAGTACATTGGCTTGTCTGAGGCCTCAGCTTCCACGATAAGAAGAGCTCACGCCGTTCATCCAATAACAGCTGTGCAGTTGGAGTGGTCGTTGTGGTCCCGAGATGTGGAGGAAGATATAATCCCTACTTGCCGGTGAGGCTTAATGGAATTAACTAATTTGTTCATAAAGCAGCCAGTAGTAAAATTAATCTCATTTTCCATTCTTCTCAGGGAACTTGGCATTGGTATTGTTGCATACAGTCCTCTAGGAAGAGGTTTCTTCTCAACTGGAACTAAGATCGTTGAAAATCTTGCCAATGATGATTTCCGAAAGGTTTGTAGTCACGCACATTAGAGAAAATTTGTAGCACCATCATTTTACTGTTATGAATGTCCTTGATATGATCATGTCTTCAGGTTAATTACAAGTTCTTATAGCATCATATAGGGATAATCAGATTGTGTTTGTGAGGAACATGCTGAGGATTCGATATTGTACCATTACAAAGTTATGTTAAGTTTTCTTATTAGGGCCGTTGGATTTTGCATCATGTCATTTTCTTAGTCATTTTAATCTTGAGGCCTAAAGATTTATCTGATTGGCTGCAGTCTCTACCGAGATTCCAAGCTGAGAACCTAGAGCAGAACAAAACAATATTCGAACGGGTTAGTGATCTTGCAGCAAAGAAGGGTTGCACCCCATCTCAGCTAGCACTGGCATGGGTTCACCACCAAGGAAATGATGTGTGCCCCATACCCGGAACCACCAAGATTGAGAATTTCAACCAAAACATTGGGGCTCTGTCTGTAAATCTGACGCCAGAAGAAATGGCTGAGCTCGAATCTTTTGTTCCAGTGGAATCGGTTAAAGGTAACCGGTATATGAAGGACTTCAGTACCTGGGAGAACTCTGAAACCCCTCCATTGTCGTCATGGAAAGCCACATGAGTGTGAAGGTTTGGTAGCTGCTGAACTCTCTGAGTTTCCTTACCATTCCCAGAATAACTAGTTTATGTCAAGTGCTATGTATTTGCTGACATTGAAACGTTAAACATTTCGTACTCAAACTTCATGATGTTGTAACTTGTAACTTGTATCTTGCATGAGTATCCAAATAAGAGGAATCATCTGGGATAACTTGAGAGATGAAATTCGGAATAACTTGCCATGAAACCAAGATAGGGTTTTGTTTTCTAATATTTTTTCATGTGGGTTGAAAGTTGAAACCAATAATGATGTACCGTGGGCCCAAAATTTGGAGGTGGGAGTTTCTCCAAATCTCCACTGACTGATGGTAGATCGGAGATTAACCCTTGCCTCCTCCCACCCTTGCAAGCTCTCCCTCCCATGTCCCCTTTCTCCCTTGACCTTCTACCCTCCGATTTATTTTGGTGATCCTCCTTCAGTAGCTCAGTTGAGCTTGTTTTGTCAGTCTTCCTTGTGGGTGTAAGTTGGATGGGAGGTGGAGTTGATCTCTGTTGGTGGTGCTCATGAGTCTTATGTGATCTGGAGGGACGTTCGATACTCCTACAGTATCCGGAGATCACGTGTGGATAGACCCTTCCTCTTGGGGCGTCCAAATCACAAATGTTTGGGGTCAATTAAAATTCCTTGTTAGGTCCATATAATGTACTTGGTGTGTTAGTTTGTCCAATTGACTATTGGTTAGTGCTCTTCATATAGAATCCTCTGTTTTCCATTGTCTTGTTGTTTGCCTATACACTGGCAGTTAAGTACAAAAATAAAATGGAAAATGTCTCTTCTCAAGTCAACCACTAAATGTCGAAATATACATATATAAATATATCATCTTCAATAAATTTTATAATAATTTTACTTTTAAATATCAAACTACACACAAATATAAATATGTCGTCTAGTAAGCATCCCTCATGTTTTTTGTGGATTAGAATGGATCTTCTTTGATGACCCTCTGAATTCATAAGCTACTTAATTTATTGGACATTTATTGTTGGGACAGAGAATTTTCCAATCAAAATTTGGTCAACTGCTCAATCAATATCAGTAGAGACGTAGGCCCTTACGCCACCCCCTTCGGATTTTAGATTGTAGTATTTGTGGGCGCGATGACTCACCCTCACCTTCACCTTCACCTACCATCCACTCCACGCTCATTGACCAAATTAATCAAGAGGCTTAATTGATCAGTCCCTCACTTTACTTCAGACCACAGAACCACGGTTACGAGGCCATGTCAGGAGGATTGAGGAGGATCAAGTTGGGTTCACAAGGCCTTGAGGTCTCGGCTCAAGGCCTGGGCTGTATGGGCATGTCCGCCTTCTATGGACCTCCAAAGCCCGATGAAGACATGATCGCTCTCATCCACCATGCCATCAATTCGGGCGTTACCTTCCTCGACACCTCTGACATCTATGGTCCCTTCACCAACGAAATTCTTCTCGGCAAGGTAGGTAGGTCGTTGATTTTGCGTATGAACACTCTTGATTTGTATTAGATTAGTTGCTTCTGGGTTTGTAGGGATTGTTGAAATGAATGGATTGATGATGAAGTGAATTGGGCTGGTGGGTTCACTCTTGTTTATGCATTTAAGTTATTCTAAACTAAGCACAAGATTGAGAGTGAAAATAATATAACGTGGATTTGTGGGTTTTGTTTCGATTATTGAAGGAATGAACTGATGATCAAGTGAATTAAATAGCTTTTTTGAGTTCTTTGGACTGTCAATATCGAATGAATTGATGATGATGAAGTGAATTGATTGTTGATATTAAATGTATTGATGATGATGATGATGATGAAGTTAATTGGAGTTTGTTGGATTGGTGAGGAGCAGGCTCTGAAAGGAGGGATACGAGAGAAGGTTGAATTGGCCACAAAATTTGGTATCAGCTTCGCAGACAACAAGAGGGAGATTCGAGGTGACCCTGCATATGTGAGAGCTTCTCTTGAGGGTAGCTTGAAGCGCCTTGGTGTTGATTCTGTTGATCTCTATTATCAGCATCGGGTTGACACCCGTGTCCCCATCGAATTCACGGTTTGGTTTGTTCCCTCTTGAGATTCAATCTCCTTATAATTGCAATTGCAGGATTTGGTTATTTACGTCATTGAATAATTATTTATTTTCCATTCAGTTGAGAAAATAAACATGTGTCTTTAGTAAGAATGGTACCAAAGTCTAGAGGAGGACCAATTGATATGAGTAACTATGCATCTGCACTTGCTATTGAAGTCATGGTTATTTGAAGATTTAGATCAAATAAATAATCATTTTAATAGTCCCATATTTTATCAACCCTCCATTTCTATGGAGTAGAAGTCTTGGTTTGGCCAAATATCATGCTTTGACTAGAACGTTTTGGCTCCATTTCATAAACTGTTTTTTGTTAAATTGTTCGAGTGTGAAACATTTTCATTGATGAGTGTAATTTTGTTTCTTTACATTCCTTCTTAGAGTTGCAAAGTGCTTAGTGATGACAAAGTAATTATACAAGTTATAACTTCTTACTGATTATAACTAAAAGGATTCCATCCTACTTTTTTTTTTGTTCTTTCTCTGACTCATAGTGACATTTTCGTGTCCCTCCTTGTTTAAAAGGTCTTATTTATATTTAGGATGCAACCTAGTGTACCTAAATATTTTTCAATTGTCTGGCATATGGTTAGTACTTTGCATTATAAAGAGAGAAGGGGTAGGGTATGCTTGAATTATCTTCATCATATGACTACCACTTTGTGCGTCTTATCTTTATAATATGTCTGAATTCTGCACTATAGGGAGATTTTGTATTTATGAGACAGGATGGCTACCGATAGGAATATGGTGGTTTAATGTCACTTTTCTCACTAGACTTTATATTGTATATTTTGTTGGTACCGGCGTGCATCAGGGTTAACTTATTTTGAACAATGTGTCATTCCTTAAGTTACTTGATCATGTATTTTACTAGGTTGGGGAACTGAAGAAACTAGTTGAAGAGGGTAAGATCAAGTACATTGGTCTATCCGAGGCCTCAGCTTCCACAATAAGAAGAGCACATGCTGTTCATCCAATAACAGCCGTGCAGTTGGAGTGGTCATTGTGGTCAAGAGATGTGGAAGAAGATATTATTCCTACTTGCCGGTGAGGCTTAATAATAATGGAACACACTCATATGTATATTAAATTATTAAGTAGGTAGCACTTCATGCTAATCCCACTTTTCTGTCTTCTCAGGGAACTTGGCATTGGTATTGTTGCATACAGTCCTTTAGGAAGAGGATTTTTTTCCTCAGGCGCTAAGTTCGTTGATACTCTAGCCAATGATGATTTCCGAAAGGTTTGTTGATATGTCAGATAATTGTAGCATCATCATACTATTATTGTGAATATCCTTTTATCTTTATCTTGCAAGTCCTACAATTAGTAGTTGGCCTTGAAAATTGTAGCATCATCAGTCTATCACCTCTTTCTGAGTTCTTGCGGTCAAAATTTATTTTTGTAATTGCTGTATCCAAGTGGCCCTGATTTATTCCAGCATATGCCTTCTTTTTGTAATCATTATTCAAGGTTAAAAATTCAGTAGCATATAAGGCCAAATCAGATTTTTAGTAGTTGACCACTAAGTTATGTTATCAGGCCTCTTTATCATGTTGATTTGATAAAGTCGTTCGTTTTAGTATTGATGCTGAAATATGTGGTAAATTTGTTGCAGTATCTACCCAGGTTTCAAGGTGAAAACCTAGAGCATAATAAAACAATATTTGAGCGGATTGGTGATCTTGCAGCAAAGAAGGGGTGCACCCCATCTCAGCTAGCACTGGCTTGGGTTCATCACCAAGGAAACGATGTGTGTCCCATACCGGGAACTACCAAGATTGAGAATTTTAACCAGAATATCGGAGCTCTGTCTGTGAAACTGACACCAGAAGAAATGGCTGAGCTTGAATCTTTTGCTTCGGTGGATGCTGTTAAAGGCGACAGATATATGGATGACTTTAGTACCTGGAAGAACTCTGAAACTCCGCCACCGTCTTCATGGAAAGCCACGTAAGTATGTGCATTTTGGCATGTCATAGTAATGCCCTCTTTGTAACCTTCTGAACTATGTGAGTTTCCTTACTATTCCTAGAATAAGTGGTTTATGGCTGGCTTTGAGACATTAAACTTTGATCGTGTATGTTGGATGAGTATCCAAAAGTATGGAATTATCTGAGTTTCAATGTTTGGCCTCACCTTCAAATGTTATGACTTGATTCTAATGTTCAAGAGAACAACAAAATATAGGTTTTTTTCTTCCGTTCTCCACTGACTGGTGATAGATATGAGATTAACCCAGGGCCGGTCCAAGAAAGTCCAAGAAATTCGAGGCCTAGGGCGAGAATTTTTGAAAGTGCTCCTATAGTCTATATTTAGACACAACAAAAGAATTGTACTTTTTTAATTTTTAATTTTTTTTTTCATCTTCCTAGCAATACACAAAAAAATTTCAAAAATTGAAACACATCACTCAAACATAGTCGTCTTGTAATAATATATTTTAACGAAAACAGTGAAATTTTATCAAAAAATTTAGAGTTAGAGTCCTAATGACTTTACAAGACAAGCTAGATAATTATACATAAATCATGATAACTCTTAATAATACTCTTCAAGAATATGAGCCCAATTTTTTAATAAAATATTTCTTCAAACTCAATTTAAATATTTTTCAAAAAATTTAAACATTCTTTAATTTTTTTTCCATAAAAATAAATCAAATTTAAAATTTTTGGACCCTCCTAATTCGTGGGCCTAGAGTGGTCGCCCTTGTGGCCCTAGGCCATGGCCGGCCCTGGATTAACCCCCGCCTCCCCCGATTGCAAGCTCTCCTTCCCATGTCCCCCTTCTCCCCTTAAGCTTTTTTTCGGCGATCTTCCTTGTCTTGCAGGTGTGTGTGGTACTGTGATCTCCCTCTTTGATGGGCAAGGAGGCGGCAACGAACTCGACTGAAGATGCGGTAGTGGACCAATCTGAAGGCATTAGTGGCGCGGCTGCTTATTGGGTTCGAGATGGTGGGATGTGAGAGAACAATGGGGCAGTTTTAATTTGATTCTAGTCTTTTAGTTGTGCTTCGTGTCGTGAACTATGTTTTACTCCTATCTAACTAGAACCTAACCCATTTAATAGTCATGTAAATCATGGCTAATTGAACCCGACCGTTAACAAACTAAGTAACGCATGTTGATAGTTCGATACCAAGCCTGCACGCACAAAGACGTCACTCACACAATCAACAGTCACAAATTGGAACTAGTCATGCCAGAAACCGCAAGTAAAAATTAAGCAGTGCACACACAGTCAAAACAAACTCACATGCTCCATGCAAAAACACTTCACAACAGTGACACCCCTATGCACTCAGCAACTCCATCAATGTAGGCAGTCATGTGCTAGTTCTAAGTGAGATTGTGTGTGCAAAAACAACAAGCATTCTCAATCATTTCTTACGAGATGAATGACAAGTTGTTAGTTTTGTTTTTAGGATTATGCAATGTAATTGACTTTGCCTCTTGCTCTGTAATTGTATCAAGCTCAAACTTTAGGATTTAGTCTTTTATTTTCTTAAGACTTTCTTGTTGATAAAGACTATCTATGAAAAACGTATTTCTAAGTGGTTGTTGTGGTTCTGATGACTAGTCGTTGCATCTTTAAACTTTTACTCTCTACCGTTAAATTTTTTACTATGAATATCCTTATTTTACTCAAGGGCATATTTGTCACACTTTTGACAAGCAGTTGTTAAAGTATGCGTTTTGAGTTGGTATAACGATTACGAAATATAACCTTGGGGAATCGCTCTTCACGGTACGTGTGTGTGTTAGAATTTTGTAATTTGAGCTGTGAGCTTAAGCTGTGGCAACTGAGCTTTCATGGTGATTGAAATTTCTGGGTTTTGAATAATGGTTTTTCAAAATTTGATTTTTACGAATACATTGCTGAGTAAAGATGGTGTTTACAAAGCTGGCCTAACTCATTAAATGGTTCTTCAAAAACTGTTTTGATGAATTCTAAAACTTGTTTTTGCAATTTGTTTCTTTGAGAAAATTTATGGGTTTTGTATCTTCATCTAGGTTCTTCAAGGTTCATGGCTTGATGAACTCGTATTGAATGTTTTTTGGGTTTTCATTTAGTTTTGAATGTGTTGTTCATAAAAAAACTGAATCAAGAAGCTTGGTGCTGTTGTGAATGGAGATTTACAACGGAGCATTGTTATTTGAAGAAGTTCAAGGTTGCACAAGGTATGGTTGCCTCTATAGTGTAGACTTAGAGACTGAGCTTCGTTTTACCTTGTAAGGAACATTGAATTTAGTGGATTGTCTGGTCAGCAGATCGACCCCCAGTTTTCACATTGAGGAAGATTTATGTGTATCAATGACACACCAATACCTAGATAATACAATAAATATATAATATTCCAGGTATGCGGACCGACCTTAAAGACATAAATAGGAAGTATACCATAACCAAACTCATGACATACAAGGTCAAAAACTCCACGAATAACATCATGAGTAGTACAAAGCATTTCTATAGCAAAAACGTGCATCATTCAAAATTCAACACCAAAGTTTGTGAATACAAGATACGGTTAAAAACTCATACAATGAAGAATTCTAGCTGCCACTAGTAAAATCCTCCTCGAACTTTCGACTCAACACTCCTTAAATCCTAAGGGGCGAAAAACAAAGGTAAATGAACCCAAAAATAAAGTTAGTTAAAAATATATACTAACCCCTCGGTTGGAAAACCGAGATTTTCATGCATATTTATACACACATGTATTTATGTACATAACTAGGTACTTTAACACCCCACATAAGTAATATAACCAAAACTCCAATTCAACCATTTCACAAGAAATTTGGTTAAAGTCTCACTTTTACACAAAAATAATCCACAACATAGCCATAGGCTTGTACATCTAATAATATCACATGGAATCCATAAAACCAATCAATGTAATCACACCAATGACATAATCATTCCAATTCATCATGTAAGACTCCAAAGCACACCCACAAAGTACTTAGTTCTCCCATGGTACTTTAACATCAAAATAATCATAACTGTACCCTCATTGGTACCTTATCAATTAAACCCTCCCCTGGGATAATATAACATCCAAATATAATCAATATACCATCGGTACCATAGTCGCACGAGTCACGCTCACGTGACAGGATTGGGTATCTTCGCTCTGTACCACGACCACATGAAGGATTGGGTGCATCACACCATCACCACATGTCCCTTTCGGGCCCCGGGACAAGACTGTCGCTATTTAACTAGTATAGAGCGAGCGGAAGTGAACGATCACGTGAAGGACTGGTATGTGGCCTACAGACATGTACGATATCAGCGACTACCGAGTGGTCCATATCTCATCAATCATCACAATAGCTCAGCATTCTCCTCGAGCTTACACATCACATACTTTTCATACTCAACATAACTCAATACTCTTTACTAATATGACTAGTGGGCACTAATTCACATTTCAAGACTTTATCACCAAACTTGATTCTCAATGACTCATTTATATCACATATAGCAAAATTCCCATCAATCAACAAACCATGTGCTCTTTTCATCAATATTCACGCATAGGGCTTTAAGCTTATCATAGCCCCTGACCAATTAAAGCGGAATCAAACTCGACTAGTCCAAACTCAATCAAGTCATATCTAGGACCACAAAGTCAAAATATACTCATTCTAAGTTCACCATAACACCACCAAGCAATTATAACCAAGCCATGATATTCAAATTCAATCATGTCCTTGTTGTATTTTCCAACCCATGATGAGATTCCTAAGTCTATTAGAAATAATAGTCTTGAGGATAGAAATCTTATTCCCAATAGGAAATTGTTTTCCCAACTGGAAAGATACTTAGAATCCAATTAGGATTAGGATTCCTAATTGGAGGCCATTATTGTGCCTATAAATGGAGGGTTGCTGCGCTAGTTTGATGTGTCCAATCAGTTAGCAAGAAAGGAAGATTGTGTTATACCACTCAAGGTGTTAGAGAATATCGATAGGGCAAAGTTTGTAAGGGAGAGAAGAAAAGAGATAATAGTGTTTTGTTTATGTTTCTTGTTCTTTCTAGTTGTTCATCAAGCCTTAATTCTAGAGGTTTGGTAAAATAATTCGTTGTAGCCATTACTGATATAGTGGAAGTTTGTTGTTGCTGCCCTATGGACATAGGCACATAGCCGAACCACGTTAATTATTGGTGTTGTTTATCTTCTTTCTTATTTTCTTTGACTCCAACGTTTTGTTTGTCTTTCCCATTCTTAAACGAAATCACAACAATTGGTATCAGAGCAACAAAGTTGTTGATTGTCATTTAGAATGGAGGGAACGAATAGCACCATGATTAAACTGATTGGTGCTAACTGGGTGACCTGGAAATCAAGAATGGAGGACATACTTTATTGCAGAGATCTTCATGAGCCAATTGAAGGTGTTGCAAGCAAGCAAGCAAGTCAGAAAGTATGTCAAAAGTTGATTGGATCAAGATGAATCGAAAAACTATGGGTACCATTAGACAATGGATTGATGATAGTGTCTATCACCATGTGTCTAAAGAGATTGATGTCGAAGCCTTTTGGAAGAAGTTGGAATCCCTCTTTCAGAAGAAAACCGTTGCCAAGAAAGCATTCCTTATGAAAGAGATTGTCAACATGAAGTATGCGAAAGATGTTAGTATGACTCAGCACTTGAGCAACTTTCAGAACGTGACCAATCAATTAGCCACTATGGGCTTGACAATTGAAGATGAGCTGCTAGCACTATTGTTGCTAGGATCCTTGCCAATTGGTTGGGATACCTTCGTTGTAAGTGTAAGCAATTTTGTTGCTAATGGTGTCTTGACAATGGACACTATTAAGGATAATCTGTTTAATGAAGAAACAAGGAGAAAATCTTTAGAAACTGACCTTGGAAAACTCTTAGTCACAGAGACCAAAGACAGGGACTCTGGTGAGTCAAAATTCAGTGGTAACTGCCACTATTGCGGGAAGAAGGGTCACATGAAGAAACATTGTCATAAATGGAAAAAAGAACAAAAGGAAGGAGACAATAGTGTTGGTGTTGTGACTTGGGAACAAGGAGAGCTTTTTTAACACCACACTAGCGATGGATTCTAACAAAGAAGTCTGAAATTGCCTTTGCAAAAAAAGATGAGAAGTCCAGTCAGGGGGAGCCAGATCAAGAGAAGTACGATCAGGGGGAGCCTGATCAAGAGAAGTGTGATTAGGGGGAGCCTAGTCATGAGAAGTGTGAACAGGGGGAGCTTGATCAAGAGAAGCGCGATTAGGGGGAACCTAGTCATGATAAGTGTGATTTGGGAGAGCCTAGTCATGAGGAGTGCGATTAAGGGGAACCTAGTCATGAAAAGTGTGATTTGGGAGAGCTTATTCATGAGAAGTACGATTAGGGGGAGCTTAATCATGAGAAGTTCGGTCAAGGGGAGCTTGATCAGAAGGAGAAATCCTACTTTGGTATACCTCCCTCATGGTCTGGAGGGGGAGATTGTTGTATTTTCCAGCTCATGATGAGATTCCTAAGTCTATTAGAAATAATAGTCTTAAGAGGATAAAAATCCTATTCCCAATAGGAAATTGTATTCCCAACTGGAAAGATACTTAGAATCCAATAATCCAATTAGGATTAGGATTCCTAATTGAAGGCAATTATTGTGACTATAAACGGAGGGCTTCTGCGCTAGTTTGATGTGTCCAATCAATTAGCAAGAAAAGAACATTGTGTTATACCACTCAAGGTGTTAGAGTGAGAGAATATCGATAGTGCAAAGTTTGTAAGGGAGAGACGAAACGAGATAAGAGTGTTTTGTTTCTGTTTCTTGTTCTTTCTAGTTGTTCATCAAGCCTTGATTCGAGAGGCTTGGTAAAATAATTCGTTGTACCCATTATTGATATAGTGGAAGTTTGTTGTTGCTGCCTCGTGGACGTAGGCACATAGTCGAACCACGTTAATTATGGTGTTGTTTATCTTGTTGCTTATTTTCTTTAATTCCAATGTTTTGTTTGTTTTTCCCATTCTTAAACGATATCCCAACAGTCCTAATCGGACTCACATAATTAAATTCACATGTTCATTCCCAACTCATCATTCAAGATCATCATTATCAATCACACACATTCATGCATATATTTAAATATATTTATAAAAACAAATGGGTCCACCCACAATACTCGGGGTCAAATCACCCGACAGTCCTGAGCTGTAGTAGCTCCCACGCTGTCGGTCGCCTGAAATATAGGTAGAAGGTTCAATCCCAACATTAGTAAATAAGTTTGTACTACTTCCCTTTATTGAATTAACTCCAATATGGGATTTAAATGAAATTAAAAGGCTAATCATAAACAGGGTTCTAAAGGACCCCTACTAAGAGCCCACTTGCTACCAAAATCAAACCCAAGCTTCTCATGCTTCACGTACAATCCTAAGGTTTGAACCTCCTTCCCACACCGCCACTCACCGTCACGTGTTGGCGGTGGTAATAATTATTTTCCACCTCGAGTGATGGTAGCTCACTGGAGGAATTTACACGAAGAACAAATGGGGTGCCATCGTGGCCAACGCCGTAGTCGCCGCCGTCTGCAACGGCGCATCGGCCGAAAACCTAACCTCGTGTCGACTTCGCCAATATCTACAGATCCAACCACCAACTTCTTCTAATGACTCCCAGGAACTCGAATCTAAACTTAGATTCTCAAGATTTTACCTGAAACGAACGGAGCATGGCTGGAAATCTCCGACCGTCGTCGAGCTTCGACGCTTCAATAAGCAGCCCATGAGTCTCGATGATCGTGGAGGAGGTCAAGGATGGCTTCGTCTTGCCCAGACGAAGCGTTTGGATGTGGTCTCGCGACTTGAGTCGACCGGAATAGCCATCGACGACGGCGGGGCTGCTTAGCTTCTCGGTTGCGATTTCCTCCTCCACCGCGAGTGAGATGAAGGCCATGGGTAGAGTCGTCTCGACCTAGGGATGTCTTTGAGTGGGGTGGTGAAGTCGATTGTGACTTGAGCTGGGCGCTGTGGCGGCTGGGTGTGTTTATGGTCGCTGGTCACAGCGAGAGGAGGAAGGGGATGAGATATTGGGGGGAGAGAAATGACATATAGGAAAGAGAGTGTTAGTGTAAAAATGGTGGGATGGGATTGGTGGAGTTCAATTTTTAGGTAACAATGAATCAGAAAAATAATTAATAAAATAATTTTCCAATTCTCCCAAAATAGTTTATTTACGAATAATTCTAACGAATTCAACTTTCTCGTCTCGAATTCCGTTTTCGGGAATATTCTACCAACTTTTCAAATTAAGTAAGAAATTCGGAGTCTAACTCCCAAATTAGTTTCTTCTAGTTAACTTAGAAAAATAACAGAAATTCGATAATTAGCATAGAAGGGTGATTCGGTAATTTAATAATTTCGATTTTGAAATTTCGGGACGGATTGTAACAATCAATCTTTGTGTGTTCTTAATGGTTGTTATGTTCTTGATTGATTTTTTATTCTTGATTCCTATTGCTATTATGAAATATCTCTCTTGAGAAGCATGAATGAGTTTGTTCAATAATCAGAATGTATGTACACAATCACTATCACATAGAACTTGCACAGGGCGGCCTACATTGATGCAGCTTCTGAGTGCGTAGGTTGTCACATGTATGATGGTTGTTTTTGCAAGGTGCATGTGATCTTGATGTGTATGTGTTTGATTTCTGTGATTGATTGATTGAGCATCTCTGTGTAACTAGTCAGGTTGTGTGGCTAGTGAGCTGAATATTGATATTGTTGTTATGCAAGAATTGGTATACAACTTTCACAAGTATATGAAACAACTAGAGAGATTCAACGCAACTCAACATACAAATAATAATCAAAGAACACACAATGATTGATACCCAACCTTCCTCAAGGTGAAAACTAGGGGTTGATTCGCTGACCAGGCAATCCACGAAGTCTAATATTCAATTCTAAGTTTAACCTAGCTCAATCTCTAAGAACTAAATCTAGAGGCAACTTTACCTTGTGCAATATCAGACTTCTTCATTGATGATTCTCATGAGGTCAAAAAATCAATGGTAGCGACTCGGCATCAATCCTCGACTAGCAGAGTTCTTACTCTTCATCGACTTGGCACTCAAAAGACCCAAATGTATGAACATAAATCTGGATGATAAATCTCAATCCAAGTTCATCAAGTCAGGATACTTGATGAATCCAGAAGAGTTGCTTAAATGAAAAATAATAATTTGGGGATGAAATCAAAATATGATTCAATCTGAGTTCATCAAACCATGAACCTTGAAGAACATAGATAAATTCAAGAACCCAGAAATTTACCCAAAAACAAATTTCAAAACCAAGTTTGAGAAATCAACAAATGGTATTTCAAGAATCATTTATTGAACTAAAACAATTTTATCAAAACCATTTTTCACTCAGCGATCATCTCAAGAAACCCAGTTTTGAAAAAACATTATGACAACCCAGAAATCGCTGCAGCACCCATTGAGAGCTCAGCAACCTTCACTTGAAAACTCTTAGCTAGATTTTTCACGCCCCCTTGTGAATGAACCAACCTGCTGGCCTATATTCCCAAAGCTGTTAAAAGAACTCAAAATGCACACTTTGACAGCTGATGTCAAAAGTGTGACATAAAAGCCCTTGGGTAAAAAGAGACACACTCAGTGAAACACTTTTTAACAACTGATAGTAAAGAACTTAAAAATGCTAACTAGTCATCCAACAATTTTAGAAAACCCTATCAACTGGTGCAAAAATATGCTTATGAAATGCAATATACCTTCATTCTCACAGCTTCAACCATCTTCAAGATAAAACACCATAATGACCTAGAGATGCTAACTTCCTGAATTGAGCTAAGGTATATAGTAAGAAAGTTTACAATTACAAGCAAAGCGAATTACAATGACAAGCCTAATACAAAGAACTAACACATGTAAACCATTTAATAAATAGGTGATGTTCAAAAATCGATTTACTTATGATTTGTTTAACCTATTTAAACTATTTGATTTTCCAACTTTATAAATATATGTAATACACCCTTTAATTCAATATTTACTACCAAACACCATCACTATTATGAATTCATAAATTCATAATCCCAAATAATCTTAAAATTATAAATATGTAATAGATATATGTTATAGAGATAGGTAAATGGGTAGATATATGTGTTAACGACTGACACATTTACTAAACGGGTTAATAGGCCATTACACGAGTTAACATGTTGACCTAAGGCCTACCCTTTTAATACTGGTCATAGCATGTTGACTCAAATTGACCAAAAATTTTAATCGTATAGGTTGACTCAGATAAATTTTGTGCGGGTTTTGAGTTGTTTATCTAGTCGTGTCAGAAATTGTCACCCCTAGTTGAGCTTGCTATTTTAGTCCCCCTTGTGGGAGTAAGGTTATGGGAGGTGGAGTTGATCTTTGTTGGTAGTGCTCATGAATCCTATGTGATTTGGAGGGATGCTCGATGCTCTTGCACTATCTGGGGGTAACGTGTAGATATGCCCTTCCCTTAACCGCCTCCAAGTCACTTTAATGTTGGGGTTGATATTCCTCATTAGGTCTTTATGATGTACTCGATGTGCTGGCTTATCTGATTGGCTACTAGTGAGCGTTTAGTGCTAGTTCATACAGAACCCTCCATTTATATTGTCTTTTTGTTTGCCCTTTGTGGTGAAATGCAATGGCCATTAAGTACCTAAAAAAACTATCTTAGCAAGTCCGCCACTAAATATCGAATTACACACAAATATATCTCTTGAACTAAGTCTCATAGTAATTCAGGTATTAACTATCGAATTACACATAAATATATCTTATTGAAACATCTTTCTAACGGGGGTGTATCCAATCAGGATTTTCTTGAGGATTTTAAATAATTTTAAAAGTCCAGTATTCAATTTGAATTTAGGGGTGTGTTTGGATGAAGAAATTGATAATCACCCAGAATTTATAAAATGACGAAATTTAAATTGACGGAAATAATTTTCTAGAATTTGTGAAGTTACTTACTTGTTTGGATAATATAAAAATAAAATAAATTTAAACATAAAATTTAATGTTTATATATAAATTATAGTTATAAAGATGGAATTTGGGATATGACACATCTTTATATAGAATTTAAATTGAGGATTTGGAGTATCCAAATTCCTTCTTTATATTTGTTTGGAATTTCTAAATTTCAATTATTATGAATCCACCAAACAAGAGAATTGATGCATAAGATTTTCAAAAGGGAGCTGATTTTGGCACTCCACAAATTACTTGTTGCACTCCACTTTTTTATTTTAATGTTTCCTTCTTTTTTTCATGAATCAAACTTCCAAACTTGCCTCTATTTCTTTTGAATTTAATATACTTTAATTTTATTTCTTTTGTTTGTGTAAAACAAACAAATGTATTTTTGGCATAAATGTATTTTTGTTTCTCTTTCCTCTTTAAATCATAATTATGTTAAAAAAATAGCCTAACTGAGGGAGCTGATTTTGTCTTCCTCCTCGATCACATCCCATGGAGCTATTGCCATGGCTTCTTGGAAGAACAAAGTTTATTTCTTCCCAATATTCCATACAAACTTTGCCAAAAAATTTTAAAGTGATATTGACTTTTAACATAAAACAAAGGGAGGACTCAACAACTAGTTTTACCTAATCGATATTGGTGGGTGTTCGAATACCAATGTAAACCCAAAAATATGAAACTGCAGAATGGTAGTGAGCATGGGCTAGAACAAAAACAGCCAAGCTACTTTGGAGACATGAAATCATATTCATGGAGATGTGTTTTATTTTATGAGAATTAATTCAAATAAAACACACAAAAATGAAATAACATTGTGTTTTTAATTTGTTAAAGGATGAGAAGACTCTGAAATTATTAGCTATGTTGCATTTGCTTGAAGCTCAAGTCTGTGTAATTCTAGTTGAGAATTTGAATAATATTTTTCTTTCTAAGAAGCTCCATGGCTTCCGATGTGATCGAGGAGAAAGAAGAAGTGGGAGGGTTTTTTTTTTTGGCATAAATGTATTTTTTATTATTTTACATTATTTTTGTCTTTTCTCTTTAAATTATAATTATTTTAATGTTAATCATGATTATTTAATAGCACACATTAAAATAAATCAAAAAATAAAGTATATTAAATTCAAAAGAAAGAATGACAAGTTTGGAAGTTTGATTCATGAAAAAAAAAACATTAAAATAAAAATATGGAATGCAGCAAGTAATTTGTGAAGTGTCAAAATCAGTTCTCTTTTCAAAATTCTGATTTTTTATTAAATTTCTTGTTATTTTTCCTCATCCAAACTCACCCTAGATGTACATATTAAAAGTTCACACAAATCTTTTGAGGAAGATGAAAATGAATCTTCTTAGATAACCGCACACCACCACCCCCCCCCCCCCCCCCTGTACATTCTTATGTATTATTGTCCTTAATTTATTGTTGGGACAAAGAATATTCCAAAAAAAATTTGGTCAATGCTAAATCAATATCAGTTTAGACGTAGGCCCTTACGCCATCCCTTTCGGACTTTAGATTGTAGTCTTCGGAAGTTTCTAACTGTTTTTGCTCAATGAGCACATCAGCCATTGCCATTGCCATTACCATCACCAATCACCATTGCCGTTCGGCCCTTGATACTCAGAAAAAAAAAAAATATGTTAATATATATAAGAAAAGTGAGAAGCAAGAGGGTAATTGATCAGTCCCTCACTTTACTTGAGACCACAGAACGACAGTTACATGGCCATGGCAGGAAGATTGAGGAGGATCAAGTTGGGTTCACAAGGGCTTGGGGTCTCGGCTCAAGGCCTGGGGTGTATGGGTATGTCCGCCATCGACCTCCGAAGCCCGATGAAGACATGATCCCTCTCATCCACCATGCCATTAACTCCGGCGTCACCTTCACCAACGATAAAGACACCTCTGACGCCTACGGTCCCTTCACCAACGAAATTCTTCTTAGCAAGGTGGGTAGGCCGTTGATTTGGCTTATGAACACTCTTGGTTTGTATTAATTAGATTGGTTTTTTTGTGGGGCTTGTTTGAATTGTTGAAATGAAGGTGTTTGTACATAATTTGCTCAACCTTGTCAAAGTCGACCAAGTCCCTCCAAAATTATACTTAGTCTCGGCTCAACAAAAGCACAACAATACAAACCCACAACATCAGGTGCATCCCACCAACAAAGCCTCAGACAAAAGACACCAAAAACCACTAGGCCGACCAGATCTGGTCGGCCTACCCGCTCATTGGCCGACCGTGTCAACACAATTATGGGACTCGGGACCACTGGGACATGCGTCAGCTCCAGGAGAAGGGACATTTATCCCACATCGAAATGTTTCACCAACAACACTTAATGTCATTATAAATACAAGGGCACCTCCCCTAAAGAAGGTAAGGATCTTTTGCCTTTACACTGCCTAAATCCCTCCACACTCAACTAACTTAAGCATCGGAGACTGTTAGGTTGACACCGCACCGGTGCTCCTTTGCCCTTACCTTCCCCTTGCAGGTCTCCCTACCCCCGAGAAGAGTGAGTGAAGCGAGCTCAGTGAGGCAACTCTAAGTTGGTTCACTTTTGGCATCAACAGTTTGGCGTCGTCTGTGGGAATCCTGAAACCACCTCCCACGAACTCACTTACCACAAGGGTCGTCCCCACACCCTCTGGCACCATGTTTGACGATCAAGACGAAAGAGAACTCAACAACACCCCTTTCGTACAAAGCAGCTCTAGGGACAACATCCTAGATATGTTGAGACAGACGTTGGACGACCTCCAACGAGAAGTGGCTGAGCTCAGGGCTCACAACGCCAAGATGAACACTAAGAATCAGGTCATGTCTGAGGAGTATGAGAGCACACTCGCCCTTGTAAAGTTGTCCCAGCACAACGAAGGGCGAGACAAGGGACTAGTCGACCAAGCATTGGACGACCAGATCATAACCGACCGGACCCCGATTGGTTAACCTGTCCTCGAACGAATTCCTTCGGAAAAGCACGAGAAGCAGCAGGCTAGGGCAAACCCTAGCTCATCCGGAGGCCGATTACTCATCCAGCCACAAAGTGGCGCCGGACCATCTGAACCGAGAATCTACCGGGACGCTCAGCAACTGCTGGACGATCGTCAAGTTGAATTAGAGCCTCTTCGCCTGACTTACGCAACGTCGGAGCCTAGGGCAATGGGACAACCCCCCTTGCCCATCCTAACCACGGCGGGCCGACAAACAATGGGACACACTTCTGGTATGATCCATGATCAAGAGGATCAAAGGACTAGAGGTCCTGAACAACGACCAAGGGCAAACGATTGAGAGACTCAAGACGAGACTGGCTTAATCGCAGGGAGTTACTCCCACGGCAGAAGGAGAAATCGAGATCGCCAAGAAAGAGGCAACGATCAAGAAGGACACCAACCAAACCCGCCCCCACCTCAACAAGGTAATGCCCTGGTAGAAAGCCTCCTACGCCGAGTGCGCAACCTTGAGGCAGAAAAAGAAAAGGACAAGGCACTAGCTTGGGGGAAAACTAGCACCGGTCCTTTCACCAACTGAATCCTTCGGTCAAGGTAGAGATCTGAGGTCAAACCTTTGAAGATAGCTCCCTACACGAGAAAGGGGGACCCCGTCACCCATCTAAACAACTATGTCTCCGCCCTGGCATACAAAAATGTGGCAGACGAGGTCGAATGCTTGATCTTCAGCTCTACTCTCACCGACGCGGCTCTCAATTGTTTCTATCGCCTGGCTCCCAATACTATCGACTCCTTCAATGAGCTACATACAACCTTTCTCAACCAGTTCATGATCCAGACGGATAGATTGGTCTCCACAGAAGATCGCTTCTCTCTTAGGTAGGAAGAAGAGGAAACGCTTCAAAAATATTCCGCCAGGTTCAGCCTCGAATACTCCCGCTGCTAGGACACAGATGACAATGTTGCATTCAACGCTTTCCGAAGCGGCCTCAAGGAGTCTCCTTTCAAGTATGCAACCCATACAGAAGACTGGAAGGATTACAATGAGATCATGCGAAGGGCGGCAATCCACGCCAAAGCAGAATTCTTCCACACTCCCACCAAGGAGACCAGGACATCCTCATACTCAACTCCCCCAGGAAACAACAGCCAAGGTAGGACCAGCCATACCTTCAGAGGCTACAATCATGACTCCCACCAATCACAACAAGGAAAAAGGAAACTTACCTACGATGGACATCATCAAGGCAAGAAGAGCCGATCAAATTACAATAACAGGGGATTTAAGTAACGTGACAACCATCACTAGGGGCACGAAACTTGGTAGGAGACAACTCCGGACCAAGAAGTCACTTTGAAACATACACCATATTGAACACATCCTTGGACCATGTACTACTAAACGTGGAAAGCGTGATCCCCAAAGCCAAGCCAAGGAACCCTAACTATCGCCCCACCCACAACAAAGAAGCCTTCTGCTAGTACCATAAGTACAACGACCACACAATCAAAGAATGCATTACATTCAAGGAAATTATCGAGTAAATGGTCCGTGAAGGTAGATTCAATCAGTTTCTACAGCATCCCCCTTACCCATAGCACATCCGCAGATCAATACCATCAGCGGAGGACCCTTCATATCCTCCTCCATCACATCCAACCGAGCGAAGAAGAGTTTCCTTCGTGCGACCCAGGCCAGCCACCAAATCCTCAACATCAACTCTGGTCGAGCAACCAAGGTGGTCAAGAGCGGATGGAAATCCATCACATTCTCGGAGGAAGAGGAGAAAGGAATCGTGTTCCCGCACGACAACCCACTCATCATCCGAGCCCAAATCTCCGATTATGACGTAGGAAGAATACTCATTGACACTGGGAGCTCGGTCAATATACTCTTCTGGGACACCTTCAAACAGATGGGTCACACCTTCAAACGAAAAGGAGCTCCATCGAAAGGTCACACCACTCCTGGGTTTCTCCGGGGATTCAATCTTACCCAAGGGCATCATTTCTCTACCGGTATCAATGGGCACCACCTCAGCGGTAGCTACAGCTATCACAACCTTCCTGGTGGTCAACTGCCCTACGGCCTACAACGCCATAATTGGAAGAGGATTGCTCAATCAGATGAAGGCTATAGTGGCAACCCACCTACTTTTAATGAAATTCCCAACCCCCATGGGAACGGGACAGGTGAGAGGAGACCAACTCTCCGGACGAACATTCTTCGCCATGGCCCTAACCAAGACAAGCAACCAGGATCGGCCGGATCAAACAGAAACCCTATCAGTCGCCGAAACTGCCCTAGGGGATGACCCCATCAACCCTGAGCTCATGCAAGAATTCCGGGACAGCCCTCCGGAAGATCCACGAGGCCTCACGAACATGCCACAGGCAGAACCTGTGGAAAAGACAGAGGCAATACCTCTATCCGATTTACACAAAGATCGCACGGTCCAGATATGGTTGAAGCTCAAACCCCCCATACCAGCATCCCTCGTAGAATTCTTAAAGGCAAATGCATAAGTCTTTGCATGGTCTTACGCGGACATGCCCGGCATCTCCATGGATGTGATCTGCCATCGGCTCACCATTGACCCATCATTCCGACCGGTCACCCAGAAGCAGCGTAACCATGACACCGAAAGGCAGTTGGTCATGCAGGCCGAAATCACAAAGCTGAGCACCATACACTTCATCCGAAAGCCATTTATGCCGCATGGGTAGCAAATGTGGTACTTGTCAAGAAACCATCCGGATCCTAGCGCATATGCATCGACTTCATCGATCTCAACAAGGCATGTCCCAAGGACAATTTTCCACTGCCTAAGATCGATATGCTCGTAGATGCACCGCAGGACACGAATTACTCAGCTTCATGGATGCTTACTTAGGCTACAACCAGATCCTCATGAATCCAGGTGATCAAATCCATACAAGCTTTAGAACTAACCTCGGTATCTACTGCTACAATGTTATGCCTTTCGGCCTAAAGAATGTAGGGGCAACATACCAGAGACTGGTCAACTTCATGTTCGCCGATCAGATAGGCAAAACGATGGAAGTCTATGTGGACTACATGCTCGTCAAGAGCAAAATGGACGACGAGCACATCCCCAACCTAGCAAAAATGTTCAAAGTCCTCAAGGAATACAAGATGCGCCTCAATCCCACAAAGTGTGTCTTCGGGGTGGGATCAGGAAAATTCTTGGGCTACATAATCAATCAGAGAGGCATTGATGTAAGGACCCTTCCCGAATTTCCTCGAAACCCGGAAAGAACCCTTATCCCGTCTGACAGTTCTTTTACCTCAAAATTTAATTACCATAAATACCCTTTATTCTTAAATAATTTTTATTAAACTTAACATGGTTCCCAACAGAAACTCTGTACTTACTGATCACCCCCTACTGTCAGACGCAGGATAAAATACCGGTCAAAACCAAAACCTCGGAATAGTGGTGGTTCAAATAGAAATACTCTCTGATACCAAATGTCAGTAGTCAGACATTGCTGACATCACTACTAGAAAACCACAAGACAACAACTAATCAGATACTAGTGAACCAATAATAATTCGTCCCTCTGGGTCACCGCCCACACCAACCCACTGACCCGGATGACGACGTATTTTCATATGTTGATTAGGCCCATAACAATTGTCGTCTGGTTCATATTAGAGCCGAAAATATCCTCGGCTATCGTATTGTATCATCAGCCGGTATAACCTTCGGCTATCATAACATATCAGTCGGCATCTCTCTCGATTATCATATCCCTAGCCACCAGGGTATCCCTTGGGGTGTACTAGAATATGTATCATATCATATCGGTCGGCATATATCTCGACTATCATAACATATCAGTCGGCATCTCTCGAATATCATAACATATCAGTCGGCATCTCTCGACTATCATATCATATCAGTCGGCATCTCTCTACTATCATATCATATCAATCGGCATATATCTCGGCTATCATATTCCTAGCCACCAGGGTATCCCTTGGGGTGTGCTAGAATATGTACTACTTGGACTCGACCACAATCTCTGCAAAATCACCTTTTATATTGGGGTTCACCGGGAGTCCGCCAACACGGAACCAAGGCCCGGCTTCTAGGCCCCATCAAATCGGTTTTTGTTTAATTTAGGGGTTCACCGGGAGTCCGCCAACACGGAACCAAGGCCCGGCTTCTAGGCCCCATCAAATCGGTTTTTGTTTAATTTAGGGGTTCACCGGGAGTCCGCCAACACGGAACCAAGGCCCGGCTTCTAGGCCCCATCAAATCGGTTTTTGTATCCATAATCAAGTATATATTTTGTTTATCATTTATCACAATTACGGTTTCAACTCAAAATCATGTACCCAAATAATTACCACGGCCAAACACCATCAAAACCGAATTCAACAACCATATCATTTCTCACAACTCGCTTCCACTGAAATATTGGAACAACAATTATCCAGCAATCGAGGATATTAATACATGCGTTACAATTTATAAATATCACCATACACAACAGTAATTAAATCGAGGATATTAATACATGCATCATAATTTATAAATACAATCATACACCACAGTAATTAAATCGAAGATATTTATACATACATTACAATTTATAAATCAAAGTCCGCTTACCATCACCATCCAACCCAAAATTCATGTACGCTCTAGCCTCAGAACACCTACACCATAATGACCCAACTACCTTGACTTTCCAAGCTCAAAACCCTCTCTACGGTCAATCCCTACCGCTGGGATTGCCCAACCGAGCTCTAAATGAACTCCTATGGCCTCGAAACCAACAAAATCTTATCCGAAACGTCCTAAAACCTTGGTCACGCGCCGCCGTGACTTCGGGAACAGTCCCACGCGCCGCCACGCGCCACCGGAAGGTCAGAACACGCGCCCACGCGCTGCCACGCGCCGGTCACGCGCCTGCTACAGTGTTCACGCGCCTGGACCGGTCCAACCCAGCCCGGCTCGACCTGACCCGGTCCAACTCGACCGGTTCATTCGACTCGACCGGTTCACTCGACTCGACCGGTTACCGGTGACTCGCCGGAGAAGACGACCGGACGGCCCTCGCCGTCGCCGGAGGCTGGCCGGAGAAGATGACCGGACCGCCACCTCCCCGCCGTCTGGTTCGCCGGAAACTGCCATTTCCGGCCGATTTTCAAGGTTTTCTAACTTCCTCATTTCTTAACCGTTTTTCACGATCTACACATGTAAATTCATCTACTTCTCACCAAGAATCCAAATATGAGGTCAAGTTCCGAGATCGTACCTGGTTTGGCCAGAAAACGGCCGAGAATGTTCGGCTCACCTCCCTCCTCCGTCCATTGCCTACGGCGGTGCTCCCGCTCCAAGAACTACCCCAAAATGCTCGTGGGGTCCCGGGGAAGATCCTCCCGACCTTCCTTTTGTTCGAATCGGATCGGAACCCCTCCGATGAATATGGCCTATCGGTGTTCGCACGGGAAGGGCTCGGATAGGACCGAGACTGCATCCACCAATCTCCCGAGGAGAGAGAAAAATATCTGTTATATAATTCCAACATTTCCAAAATTACCAAACTGCCCTTGCAGCTTCTAGACCCGTAACGAACTCATCGGATCTCCGTTTTCAGCGTGCCACCTGTCTACGAACTCGTGAGTTCGAGACCTACGCAACAACCCAAGAAAAATTCCCAAAAGTATTACCAGTCAAAAAGTGACTCCCGAACCCATCCAAAACTGAGGGTAAAATTGTCCAATTCTCAAAATAATTTAATTTCTAGTCCGGGTCGTTACAATTGAGGCCAATCCCGAGAAGATCAAGGCAATCCTTGACATGCAAGCTCCACAAAATCATAAAGACATCCAACGCCTGATAGGACGAGTGACAACTCTCACGCGCTTCATATCCAAAGCAACCGACAAGTGTGCCCCATTCTTCAAAGCTCTCAAAAGCAAAGGCAAACACATCGATTGGACGGAGGAATGCACCAAGGCATTCGTTGAGCTAAAGCAATACATGGGCAGAGCACCATTGCTAGCTAGACCAGAAAACGGCGAACCTCTCTTTGTCTACTTGTCAGTATCGACCTCAGCCGTCAGCTCTATTCTTATCACACGACAGGACGGGGTAGAGCATCCCGTATACTATGTCAGCAAAGCATTTCAGGATGCAGAGATAAGGTACCCTGACCTAGAGAAACTTGATTTGGACCTTGTAGTCACAGCGCGGAGGCTCTGACCATACTTCCAGGCACATGAGATAAGGGTCATCACCAACAAACCCTTGAGACAAGTGTTACAGAAGCCAGACATCTCTGGGCCGTCTCACCAAATGGGCAATCGAGCTGAGCGAGTTCGACATCTCCTACGTAGCCAGGACAGCTGAGAAAAGACAAGCAGTGGCGGACTTCATTGCCGAACACTCCTATCAACCTACACAATACATACCACCAAAGGCAACCCCTCCGCAAGATCAGAATTTCTAATGAAGTGAATTGGGAATTTGGGCTGATGGGTTCACTCTTGTTCATGCGTTTATGCTACTAATACTAATTACTATACCAAGCACAACATTGAGGGTGACAATAATATAAAATTTCTTTGTGGGTTTTACTTGGATTATTGAAGGAATGAACTGACGATGAAGTTGAAGTGAATTGAGTAGCTTTTTTGGGTTTTGATTGGATTGTTGATGTATTGAATGCATTGAATGTATTAATGATGATGAAGTTAATTGGGTTTTGTTGGATTGATGAGGAGCTGCAGGCTCTGAAGGGAGGGGTAGGAGACAAAGTTGAATTGGCCACAAAATTTGGTATCAGCTTCGCAGACAACAAGAGGGAGATTCGAGGTGAGCCTGCCTATGTGAGAGCTGCTCTTGAAGGTTGCTTGAGGCGCCTTGGTGTTGATTTTGTTGATCTCTATTATCAGCATCGGTTTGACACCCGTGACCCCGTTGAAGTCACGGTTTGTTTTGTTCCCTCTTGAGATTCAGCCTCATTTTAATTACAGTTGCAGAATTCGGTTAGTAACTTCATTGAATAAGTATACATTTTCCATGGAATTGAGAAAATAAAACATGTATCTTTACTAGTAAGCATGGTGCTAGAGGAGGACCAATTGTTATGAGTGAGTATGCATCTGCATTTGCAGGCCTATTGAAATCATGGTTATTCGGAGATTTAAGTTAAAAAAAATAATCATTTAATGAGCCTCATATTTTATGACCAGTATACTATTGAAGTTATGGTTTGACCACAAATCACGCTTTGTCCATGGGCCCTTTTTGGCTCCATTGCATAAAATTTGGCATTGATGAGTGTAATTTTGTTTCTTTACATTCCTTCTTAGAGTTGCAAAGTGCTAAGTGATGACAAAGTAGTTATAAAAATCCTGATTAATCTTGAATATTTGTGAACTTCAAATCTTATAACTAAGAGTTGATGACATACAAGTTCCTAACAACCTACCATTTTTTTCTCTGACCCCATGGTGACAACCTCATGTCCCTCCTTATTTAAAAGGTCTTCATTATATTTAGGATGCATCCTAGTGTACCTAAATATGTTTCAATTGTCTTGCATATGGTTAGTACTTTGCATTAAGAGTGAAGGGGATAGGGTATGTTTGTATTATCTATATTATATGACTATCTCTGTTGTGTCTCATCTTTATAATATGTCTGAATTCTGCAATACATGTTGGGAGATTTTGTATTTGTGATACATGATGGCAATCGATAGGAATATGGTGGTTAATGGGATTGCGTAGGTTTTTTGGGACTTCGGATAACCATGGAAGTCCAGATTTTTTAGAATGGTTAACTTATTTTGAACAATGTGTGTCATTCCTTAGTTACTTTATCATGTCTTTTACTAGGTTGGGGAACTCAAGAAACTAGTTGAAGACGGGAAGATCAAGTACATTGGTTTATCCGAGGCCTCAGCTTCCACAATAAGAAGAGCACATGCTGTTCATCCAATAACAGCTGTGCAGTTGGAGTGGTCGTTGTGGTCAAGAGATGTGGGAGAAGATATTATTCCTACTTGCCGGTGAGGCTTAATGGAACGCACTCATTTGTATATTAAGTAGGTAGCACTTCATGCTAATCTAGCTTTTCTATCTTCTCAGGGAACTTGGCATTGTTATTGTTGCCTATAGTCCTCTAGGAAGAGGATTTTTTCATCAGGCACTAAGTTTGTCGAAACACTAGCGCCTGATGATTTCCGAAAGGTTTGTTGATATATCAGATCATTATTGATTTTTGAAGTACAAAAGTCCATGCACATTAGGGGTATATTTGGATGAGGAATTTCAAAGTTCCAAGGGATTTAGGCTATATTAGTAATAAATACATTACAAACAATTGAATATAGTGCTTGTCAGTAACTAATTGAGTAACTAGGAAATGAGGACATGCAACACATAGGCATAGCAAAGCCACTAAACAAGGGATTTCCAAAGTAACACCTATCAACATGTTACTTACAAATCCCTCTAAATGGCTTGCATCTAATCATTTGCAAATTCCTTGGTACTTTGAAGTTCCTTATTTTAAACTACGTTTGCCTATATCCCTTGGAACTTTGAAGTTCCTCATCCAAAATCCCCTAGAGAAAATTGTAGCATCATCATACTATTATTGCGAATATCCTTTTTGTAGAATTTAGGGTTATTGATATTTGTTTTTTTTTCTCCTCTCCACATAGAGAGGTATTTTAATCTTTACAATAGAGTCCTATCTAGGAAAGGATAACAATAGAGTCCTATCTAGGAAAGGATAAATATACCCTAAACTAGGAAACCAAATATGGTAGGAATCCCACAATTGTAGGAATCCTAATACAAGTCAACACTCCCCCTCAAGTTGGTGCATAGATGTTGCACATGCCCAACTTGTCTAGAAACCTGGAGAACTTGTCATGAGAAACCGCCTTAGTCAACACATCTGCCTCACCATCACTATATGCTGCAACAATCATGGCAGCCATTTCTCTTGCTGTCGATAAAGCCTAAAACCTGCAGCGTTGATGGGATTCTGGAATAATACGGACAAGCTGACAAAACAGGGGGCAGCAACAACTTCACAGTTGCTCGCTGTAATCGATCAGGAACACGGGCATTAACAACTCTAAGTTGCTCGTTGCAATTGAGCAGGAACACGGGCAGCAACAACTCTAAGTTGTTAGCTGCAATCGATCAGGAACACGAGCAGCAACAACTCTAAGTTGCTCGTTGCAATTGATCAGGAACACGGGTAGCAACAACTCTAAGTTGCTCGTTGCAATTGATCAGGAACACGGGCAGCAACAACTCTAAGTTGCTCGCTGCAATTGATCAGGGACACAGCAGGGAAAAAAGAACAATTAGGGTTCGGTGTTTTCTTTTTTTCTACCCCAAAACATCTGCATGCCCATGGTTGGAGAACAACAACCCTTTTCCTAGTGCAGATTTCAGATACCTCAGAATTCTCAACACAGCGTCCATGTGTTGCGTACCCGGGTTATGCATAAAGCGGCTCACAACACTAACAACATATGCAATATCAGGTCTAATTATCTTGCAAGTGGGACAAAGTTGAGACCAATTTCCCGTCCATACAGACAAATTGTTGAAATCAATATTCAACAAAAAAATCCTCTGTATCTATATGACTGCTGGAGTCCCCTGCTCTTTTGATGTAACCTGGATCTTTACTACTGCACTTGTAGAACATAATCAGGGAACCCACCGCTAATGAAACAGCAACCCATCCATAGAGGCCAACATCAGCAGTAACTTTCGTCAGATTAGGAGCTGCAAGGACTGAGTTCATCAGGGCATCCATTGCCACACCGTACCATTGGATCCCGATTGCCAACCTCGCGCCCATTGATGATGTCGCCTCAATCGACGGCTTCATCAAGTCTCACCTCGCATACATGGCGGCCAATTGCCCCACCAACTTGAGTGACGTGCAGCTTAGGAAGGTCGCAATATGCCTAGCCGTAGCAAGGAGGGTGTCTACCACCTATTATCGCTTGAACAGCTATGACATCATACCCGGAGAAAGGGCACAACTCATAATGTCTGCATGCCAGGGTGTGAACGGCAGGCTCGGCTTCAGCATAATTGCCAACGTGTTAGACGATGTTAGGGCAATGTTGAACCAACCCCTGGTGCTAAGTGATTAAGAGAGGGACGTGATCTGTGCTCTAATCAAGTGCGCCACGGGAATCGTCCCAATGCAGGGTTACTCACTGATGATGACGAACCACCACTACTTGCCCCAAGCCGACACCCAGTTAAGGAAAGTGTACGCAGTGGTGGAGAGGGCATACTGGTCAAGCCAGGATGTGGCGACGTCGTTCGGGACCGATGCCCAGCAGATCCAAGACGCTATGTGGCATAAGGTATGGCACCCCGTGATGATTAATGTTAAGATGGATACGGCAATGGACCCAACAATTGCCACGAAATTGACCCAATCTAGTTTTGGGGCATGCGCGTCACGGCTCCCGACTGTGGGAACTGAGCTCAGGTCAGCTAACAGCTACATAACCCTCATGGCCACCGTCAACCCCATGTTTGGCATCTGTGGCGGCAACATCAACTTTGATGAGCAAAACACTGTCCGAGTCGAACATGATGATGGGTGCGGGGGCTGCGGGGCAAGGCGACACCCTGAAGAGCTCTTTCTCGCTGTCTAAGTTCAAGAACCAGAGCTTTGCATCGTACACAGCCGGCTATCAAGCGTTTAGGGCTGTTCTGCTGGCCTTGGTCTAAGATTTATCACGATTTTATTTCTAACACTCCCCCTCAAGTTGGAGAGTGAACATTGTGAAGTCCTAACTTGCAAAGTAAGCTTCTTGTCCTACTGTCTTCTGTGTTGCTTTAAATCATTCCACAATTATGGTAACTTCGGGAAGGAAAATGCCCATGTCAAGATTACAGAATCGGGCCAGCGGCCCACTCCCTCCAACACCGATATTGTCCCCCGGTATTGTTAGGAGTAGAACCGCTCATTATATATTATATTTTCTTTGTCTATTATTTTCTTTTTGTTTTATTCTTCCGATGTGGGATTCCTCAACACTCCCCCTCACGTGGGACCAACACTTAGTGGGACACAGGTGGAGCTAATGCAGTGGTCCCCAGGTAGAGCTCATGCCACATCGGTCATTAAGCGCAAAAGCAATGGTAGGTAGTAAGCTCGATCACTCAAGCCAGGTAAGACCCATCTTGGGCCCAATCAAACCCGATCTGACGACAAGGTAAAGAAGGTGGCACAAAGACGAAGTAGAGTGGCGCTTAAGGCCAAGTAAGGTGACACAAAGGAAATATGTCCCGTGGGATCAAGTATGTGTCCCGTGGGTGCACGGAAGAATTAGGCTCCGTACACCCACAGGGGAGGAATCGCAGTGGATTTGTGTCTGAGGAGCGTAATGGCTCTAATACCATGTAGAATTTAGGGTTATTGATATTTGTTTTTCTTCTCCTCTCCACTTAGAGAGGTATTTATAATCTTTACAATAGAGTCCTATCTAGGAAAGGATAACAATAGAATTCTATCTAGGAAATGATATTAATAAAGTCCTATCTAGGAAAGGATAAATATACTCTAAACTAGGAAACCAAATATGGTAGGAATCCCACAATTGTAGGAATCCTAATGCAAGTCAACACTTTTATCTTCCACCTTGCAAGTCCTGCAAATAATAGTTGGCATTGAAAATTGTAGAATCATCAGCCCAGTCTAGCACCCTCTTTCTGAGTTCTCAAACTGTCAAAATTTATTTTGTAATTGCTGTATCCAAGTGGACCTGATTTATTCCGAGATAACTATTCTTTTTGTAATCATGTTTAGAGTAAGCATTAGCCAATTCAGATTTTTAGTACTTGACCACAAAGTTATGTTATCAGGCCTCTTTATCATGTTGTTTTGATAAAGTCGTTCGCTTTAGTCTTGATGCTGAAATATGTGGTACATTGGTTGCAGAATCTACCCAGGTTCCAGGCTGAAAACCTAGAGCATAATAAAACAATATTTGAGCAGGTTAGTGAACTGGCAGCAAAGAAGGGGTGCACACCGGCTCAGCTAGCACTGGCTTGGGTTCATCAGCAAGGAAATGATGTGTGTCCCATACCGGGAACCACCAAGATTGAGAATTTTGACCAGAATATCGGAGCTCTGTCTGTGAAACTGACACCAGAAGAAATGGCTGAGCTTGAATCCTTTGCTTCGGTGGATGCTGTTAAAGGTAACCGATATATGAAGGACTTCAGTACTTGGGAGAACTCTGAAACCCCACCATTGTCGCCATGGAAAGCCACATAAGGATGTACCTTTCGGCATGTCATGGTAATGCCTCTCTGTACCTAGGCCATTGGATAACTCATCAAATTTAATGTATTTTAAATATAAACATGGATGACGGTTTTCTTGTAGGAGGATTAAATAGGATTAGACGTCATAGAAAGAAATTTACATTTTCTAATCCTACTATTTTAAAGGGATTAGATTGAATAAGTTTTCTTCTATCTCTACTCTCTCTAATCTCCTTACAATGAAAACACGCTTGTATTTACATTCAAAATACATTGAATTTTATGAATTATCTTATCCAATTTAATCCCGCTCTCCAAACGAGCCCGATGAACTTTTGTGAACTTCCTTACCATTCCGAGAATAAGTGGTTTATTGCTGGCTTTGGGACATTAAACCATTTTCTGTGCAACTTTGATCATGTATGTGATAAGTAGAGCTTTCTGGAGGTTCTATTATCCATGTATTTTTTTTTTTGGTCTAAATGATCCATGTAATTATCCTTGATCATATATAGGTTGATAATTCTTGCAAGTATCCTAGCCTAGTTTATCTTAAACTCCTATGTATTCTTATCAACAGTGTAAATCAGTGCAGACTCCAATGGTTTAGTGTGGCCTTCAATCATATTCCATATTTTTTCGCATCGAAATAAGAGAATTTGTGCATAGGAAACTTGAAATTTTAATTTTTTTACAAATTCCATATTATTTTCCTTAATCTAACTACACCACTATACATAGCCTATTGATTTAACTCAATCTTCTTGACAAACTCCTTCTTATTCCCGACGATCTTGTTCCCTTCGGCCAACCTGTCCTCTTCTACTCCATCTTATCAATATTGTTCTGAACGACGGACTAGAAATTTCAAAAATAGATGTTGATGACTTTTAAATAAATTTTACACGTTAGGAATTTATGAGTAAATTATTTTAAACTAGGCTTACTAAATTGACTTTATACTCAATCCCCTCGATGCAAATTCAATCATTTTCTCCTGGTACGTAACATGACTTACCGGTGAAGATGAGTTCTATTAAACTATAGTTTTATTAGTAACTCTATTTAACGCTAAAGTAATCTAAATTGCAAGGAAAAAAATTTAAACTGAAATGTACAAAAAAACATATTAACCACTTTAGTACTAAGGTCTAGTAGTATTTCTCTTCACGCATTACGTAGGAGGCATTGAGTTCGCCTTTCGTAATAACAAAGTCGATACCCAATGTGTATAATATAATTTCCCTCCCTCATATCATTGTATCAAAAAAAATAAAAGAGCAAACTACAATTTAGTACCCTGTGGTTTACATTAAGTCTTAGAGTTATACCTGACATTTCAAAATTTACATTTTAGTATATTGAGCTCTTTAAAACGTGACAACTTAGCTCCATCGTTAATTTTTCCGTTAAAAAATCTATTTAGTGTTGATGTGGTATATGTGAGATCTACCTTTTAAAATTTTGATTTGACATGTAGATGAAAAAATCAATAAAAAAATCAAATGAAAAATAAAAACTGAAAATAAAAGAAATAAAAAATGAAAAAATTTGAGACCCACCATTGATTCTTCTTTTCTTCGTCTTCTCCTTCTTCTTTATAGTTTCTTCTCGGCTTCGATCTTTTCTTCTTCTTCTCTTCTTCTCTTCTTTTTCTCATCCTTCTTCTCTTCTTTCTTCCCACAAACACCAATCCATGGATATTTGGAATTTCTGAGGCCACTAATTAATATAATAATTTATTAAAATTAAAAGAAAGAATAAAAAAAATCTGAAATTTCTAGAAAAAGTTTGAATGTCTATGCATTTTTTCGACGATGTTCATCAAACAATTCGTCATTAAAGGTGTTCTTTACCTTTAGTGACGAAAAATGCATATACATTCAAAAAATTTCCCAATTTTTTTTATTCTTTCGTTTAATTTTAATCAATTATTAAATTTGTGGCCTCGGAAATTCCAAAATATCCATGGGTTGGTGTTTGTGGGAAGAAAGAGGAAGAGAAGAAGAAGAAGGAGATGATGAAGAAAAAGAAGATGATGAAGAAGAAGAAGAAGAAGATGATGAAGAAGAAGAAGAAGAAGGAGAAGAAGATGAAAAGAGGAAGGAGGAGCTTTTTACTTTTTATTTTCTTTTAATTTTTTTTTTCAAATATTTTCTTTTATTTTTAGTTTCTATTTTTTATTTTATTTTTTTCTCTACATGCAAAATTAAAATTTTTAAAAGTAGGTCTCACATGTGACACATAAACACTTAACAAAATTTTAATGGAAAAGTTAATAGTAGAGCCAAGTTGTCACATTTTAAAGAGTACAGAGTACTAAAATGTAAATATTTAAAATGTCAGATATAACTCTGAAATTTAGTATAAACTATAGGGTACTAAATTGTAATTTGCTCTATAAATAAAAAGTAAAGTAAGGGAAACAACTACATTGGTGGATGAATTTAACTCATTTCTGCATTAAGTCAAATATCCTTAAACTTCAAATTATTTATTTTTTCAAAGCTTTGAAATAAAAAGTAATAAAAGCCTCTATTTAGAGTTCTATTATTTATTAGATACATAGTATTATAAGACTTTCTAGTTAAGTCCCTAATTTTTTGCATTTTATTTTTGTTAGGTCCCTAACTAAATTAGGAAATACTAATATACCCTTTCTTATACTTATGCCACTGCAACTATTTGACGGCCATCGAAGGAACTGTAAATGTCCGACGACTGGTGGCTGGATTCCCGCGACCGTGATAGGACTTCGTCGACTAAACTCCGGTGAACGGACTCTGGCGGCCAATAACAGGATTCCGATATGTAAGGACCCTTCCCGAATTTCGCCTCGAAATCTGCGAAAAGTCCTTATCCCGTCTGACATCCCTTTTTCCACAAAATTTAATATCAGAAATACCCTTTATCCTTAAATATATTTAGTAAACCTTACAGGGTTCTTGAAAGAACCTCTGTACTTATTGACCACACCTACCTATCAGACGCAGGATAGCTTACAGATCAAAGACGAGACCTCGGAATAGTGGTGGTCTAAAAAGCAACACACTCTGACACCAAATGTCAGTATGTCAGACACTGCTGAAACCTCTACTGGAATCACAAGACAACTAACTGGTCAACCACTTGTGAACCGTCCCTAACTCGTCACTCTAGGTCACCGCCCACACCAACCCACTGACCCGGATGATGTAGGAACCATACTTGAATAAATTGAGTCTCACTGACTTGCCCCGAGTCAAACTCGATATCCCGACTCGTCCTTAGCCCCCCGAGTGGTAACTCGATATCTCTACTCCTCTAGAGCACCCCGAGTGATAACTCGATATCCATGCTCATCTAGAGCACCCCGAGTGATAACTCGATATCCCTGCTCCTCCAGAGCACTCTTGGACCTCAACGATATGACGGAGAAAGATCCCTCGCACGCCAACATTTAAAAACCCCCCGACGATCTGACGGAGACATACCCTATAACGCCAATCGGAGAACCCTCAACAATGTACCAGAGAAAAACACCCTCCACGCCAATCATCAGAGAATCCCATGGTATAACCCAATACCCAGAAGTATGCATATCCATGCAATCCCGAAACCCTAGTCTGTTCACAGTACCTCCAAAATAACAAAATAGTGGACGCTCTAGCCCAAGGAACTCTTGACACATTAATGACCCAACTACCTTGACCTCCCGAGCTCAAAACCCGCTCCATGGTCAACCATAACCGCTGGGATTGCCCAACCGGGGCTCTAAACGAACTCCTATGGCCTCGAAACCAACAAAATTAGATTCGAAACGTCCCAAAACCCTACCCCACGCGCCGAGACCGGTCCAACCCAGCCCAATACGGCCTGACCCGGTCCAACTCAACCCAACCGATTCACTCAACTTGACCGGTTCACTCAACCGATCGGTTCACTCAATCGATCGGTTCAACTTGACCCGACCCGATCTAACTCGACCCGATCGGTCATCGGCGACTTGCCAGAGAAGACGACCGGACCGTCGTCACCCATCGCCGGAGTCTGACCAGAGAAGATGACCTGACCGCCGCCATCGCCAGAATCCCCCATTTCCGGCCGACTTCCAAGTTTTTCTAACTTCTTCAAAACTCAACACAAATTTTATGTCTAAAACTATCTACTCAAACCCAGGAACTCAAATATGACCTCAAAACATTAAACTCGTACCTGTGCTGGCCGAAAAATCGATCGGAAGGTCCAATTCTTCTTTGTCTTAGTCTAACGGCTCCCGTGGTCCCCTCCTCCGATGGTTTGTACGGTTGTGCTCGTGGGAATAAGGAGATTCCGATTAGTTCCTCCAAAAAGGAAGACATAGCCTTGAATCAAAGTCAATCTTTTGGGTTTCTTGGTGTTTTTGGGTCACACGGTTTCAGGAAGGGGGGGGGGGGGGGGGGGGGGGGGCGATTGTAAAGATGAGAGATGATGAATTAATGGTTTGGGGTTAAAATATCTACCCCCAGCCGAAATTACCAAATACCCCTGAAGCTTCTAGACTTGTAACAATCTCACCGGGTCTCCGTTTTTCGCGTGCCGCCTGTCTACTAACTCGTGAGATCGAGACCTACGTAACGACCCAAGAAAAATTCCCAAAAGTACTGCCAGTAAAAAAGTGACTCCCGAACCCATCCAAAATCGAGGGTAAAATTGTCAAATTGTCAAATTAGTTTAATTTCTAGTCCGGGTTGTTACAAATCACCCCCCTGAAAAAAATTTCATCCCCAAAATTCCCTTAACTCAAGTCAAGAACCAACCTCCTGTTTCAATTCCTATCGTGTAACCACTGACACGAACTTGGCCCCAGACGCGATCCCCAAAAGAACCCGTGCACTCTACACATTTCTTCATTCCAATCTCAACAACAAACCGTAGGTGAGAACTATATCCAGGAGACATCCTGGAGGCACCAGTATCCATTCAACACGGAACATACCTCGAAACACGTCTCTCAGCCTAAGAAGTCCACTGTGGATCCTACTCCCAACATGACTTCATGACGTCACATGTCTGAACATACCTCGAAGCCAGGTGTCATATAGGGGTACGTGCACTACGTGCAGTCAGCCTCAACGATTTAGCGGAGCACTATCTTACAATGCCAACATCGGAAAGCCCGTCAACAATATGGCGGAGAACTACCCTCCTATGCTAGTCGGAGAAAACCTTGACGAATATGTGTTGGAGAAGACCCTCCACCATGTATAAAACAATGTGTGCATACACAACATTTCTTTTCAAACAAGTTCATAAGGATAACTCAAAATCCATCTTTTGTAAAAACATTCGGTGGGACCCACGAAATTCAAATAATGAAAACATTCCGTGGTTCGCAACCCTGCTTTGAAAACCCTCCTCAAAGGAGTTCAAATCATATAAATAAACCTGGACACATAATATCTCAAATCCACTGTTCCGGACATATCCACAACACACCAGGGTATCCCTTGAGATGTGCTATAACATGTACTACACATAGACAGCCTCGCGACCCAGCGGAGCAAAACCCCTTAACACCAGGGTCAGAGAACCCTTAACAACCAGCAGAGCAAAACCCCTCAACACCAGTCAGAGAAAAACCATGACCATGCACACCCGATATACCTCAAGTGGTGCAGAAACCTGTGCTATGCGTAGACAGCCTCGCGACTCGGTGGAGCAAAACCCCTCAACACCAGTGTCGGAGAACCCTCAACAACCAGTGGAGCAAAACCCCTCAACACCAGTCAGAGAAACCTTTTTCCATCGGGACAGAAAACCAGTGAAAACCAAATCCGTATTTTGAAATCTTTGTTTCTTGGCCTAAGCCAAATTCTTTGGAATGCCATTTATGGCCAAAATCGGTAAAATCATAATTTCATGTCTAAACCCAAAATCATGGACTCAATAATTTCCACGTCAAAACGATAACAACCCGAGTCCAAAAACAAGGCCATTTCCCAAAACACATTTTCATTGAAATGTTGAAAACCTGTGTCCAGTAAGATTTGTAAAATACATAAAAGTGTTTAATTCAAGTATGCGTGTATGCATGCATTGTCATCTACAAACCTAGGGTCCACTCACCAGTAACAGTGACGCATACCTCGCTCGTGCATCACATACCCTCCGCCTCCCTCAGTTCAAGGTCGCTAAAGAGGTAAACGTCTCGGAGACATCTTGTTAATAGAATCCTTAAATAATCAAGTGTGCGGTCTGCAGGAAGTTAACCTAGAGCTCTGATACCACTTGTAAGGACCCTTCCCGAATTTCACCTCGAAATCCGCAAAAAGCCCTTATCCCGTCTGACAGCTCTTTTTCCTCAAAATTTAATACCATAAATACCCTTTATCCTTAAATATATTTAGTAAACCTTACAGGGTTCCTGACAAAACCTCTGTACTTACTGACCACACCTACCTGTCAGACGCAGGATAGCTTACAGGTCAAACACGAGACCTCGAAATAGTGGTGGTCCAAAAAGTAACACACTCTGACACCAAATGTCAGTAGGTCAGACACTCCTGAAACCTCTATTGGAATCACAAGACAACTAACTGGTCAACCACTTCTGAATCGTCCCTAACTCGTCACTTTGGGTCACCGCCCGCACCAACCCACTGACCCGAATGACGAAGGAACCATACTTGATTAAATTGAGTCTCACTGACTCACCCCGAGTCAAACTCGATATCCCTGCTCCTCCATAGCACCCCGAATGATAACTCGATATCCATACTCCTCTAGAGCACCCCGAGTGATAACTCGATATCTATGCTCCTCTAGAGCACCCCGAGTGATAACTCGATATCCCTGCTCCTCTAGAGCACTCTTGGACCTCAACGATATGACGGAGAAAGATCCCTCGCACGCCAACATTTAAGAACCCCTCGACGATCTGGCGGAGACATACCCTCTAACGCCAATCGAAGAACCCTCAACAATGTAGCGGAGAAAAACACCCTCAATGCCAATCATCAGAAAATCCCATGGTATAACCCAATACCCATGCAATCCTGGAACCCTAGTTCGTTCACAGTACCTCCAAAATACCAAAATAGTGGACATTCTAGCCCCAAGGAACTCTTGACACATTAATGACCTAACTACCTTGACCTCCCGAGCTCAAAACCCACTCCAAGGTCAACCGTAACCACTGGGATTACCCAACCGAGGCTCTAAACGAACTCCTATGGCCTTGAAACCATAAAAATCAGATCCGGAACGTCCCTAAACCTTAGCCACGTGTCACCGTGACCCCGGAATCTGCTCCATGCGCCGCCATGCGCCAGTAGAAGGCCGGACCACGCGCCGATGCGCCACCACACGCTGACCACACCCTGCTACAATACCCACGTGCCTGGACCGGTCCAACCCAGCCCAACTCGATTGACCCGATCCAACTTAACCCGACTAGTTCATTCAACCCTACCGGTTCACTCAATCGACCAGTTCAACTCGACCCGACCCGGTCTGACTCAACCCAACCGGTCACCGGCGACTCACTGGAGAAGACGACCAGACCACCGTTGCCAGAGTCCGGCCAGAGAAGATGACCGGACTGCCGCAGCGCCGCATCCACCATCGCTGGAATCCCCCATTTTCGGCCGACTTCCAAGTTTTTCTAACTTCTTCAAAACTCAACAATTTTTCACAAATTTTATGTCTAAAACTATCTACTCGAACCCAGGAACTCAAATATGACCTCAAAACATTAAACTCGTACATGTGTTGGCCGAAAAATCGATCGAAATGTCTGATTCTTCTTTGTCTCGGTCCGACGGCTCCTGTGGTTCCCTTCTCCGATTGTTTATACGGTTGTGCTCGTGGGAATGAGGAGATCCCGATTAGTTCCTCCAAAAAAGGAGACATAGCCTCGAATCAAAGTCAATGCTTTGGGTTTCTTGGTGTTTTTGGGTCACACGATTTCGGGGGAGAGGGCGGGGGGGGGGGGGGGGGGGGGGGGGGGGGGGGGGGTGGTGTTGGGTTTGTGTGGTCCAGAGAGAAAAGATGAGAATGAGATGATGAATTAATGGTTTAGGGTTAAAATATCTACCCCAGTGGAAATTACCAAATGCCCCTGAAGTTTCTAGACCTGTAACGATCTCACCGGGTCTCCATTCTTCGCGTGCATCCTGTCTAAGAACTCGTGAGATCGAGACCTACGCAACGACCCAAGAAAAATTCCCAAAAGCACTACCAGTCAAAAAGTGACTCCCGAACCTGTCTAAAACCAAGGGTAAAATCGTCAAATTCTCAAATTAGTTTAATTTATGATCCGGGTCGTTACAAAGATGACTGGAGGAACTATAAATGTTTCGGATTCTGACGACCGGCAGTTGGAGGAACTACAACTATTTCGGATTGACTGGAGGAACTTTAATTGTTTCAGATTCTGGCGGCTGGAGGAACTACAACTGTTTCTAATTCCGAGATCGGAAGAACTGTAACTATTTTAGATTCCAGCGATCGACAGTCGAATGAACTGTAACTGTCAAGTGACCGACACCTAGAGAACTACAACTGTTCGTCGACGGGCGAAACTACAACTATTATATGTAATTGTATAATGACACATACGTAAATTTTTAGTTTTTTATTGGGTAGTATAATACATTAATTAAATAATTGACTTTAAACAATAGTTGATTTTTTTTATATAATGATATTAGGGGTAGAGAATTACAATATAAACATTGGGTATGGACGTCGTAAATCCCAGAGAACTACAAATGTTCGTCGACCAGCGAAACTACAACTATTATCTGTAATTGTATAGTGACACATGTAAATTTTTTGTTTTTAATTGGGTAGTATAATACATTAATTAAATAATTGACTTTAAATAAAAGTTGATTTTTTTTTTATATAATGATTTTGGGGGTGATGGATTATAATATAAACATTGGGTATAGACATTGCCATTTACTAGAGTCGAACCCGAAACTTCTCACATAACATGTGAAGAAGAATACCATTAGGCCGTAACACTATCTGACAAATGAAAGTTGAATTTAAAAATGAAAATAAACCATTTTTGTTAGAGAAATTAAAATAAAATAAAATTTTAAAATCCACCCCTTGGCTCTTCCCTCCCTCCCTTTTGGGAAAGTCTGGTGTCGGAGAGCCTCCCACCTCTCTCTCTCTTTCTATGATGGCTCTGAAGTCTGACGCAGTGTCTAGAAGAACCACCTCCCGCTGCTTCACCTATGGTTGTGGAGGAGTCCGATGAAGAAACCGCCCCGGAGTACAAGAAGAGGAAGATGACGTCGTCGATGTCGAAGGTGAAGATAACATAGAAAAATGTGGTGAGAAGAAATATACCCCAGCCATCACCTTCACCCACGAGCCACTATTTGTTAATTTAAAGTCAATTACCTCAAAATTTGATATTTAAGTAATTTTTGACCCGCTGCTGCATTGATTTGTATGAATATTTATATAAAGCCATTACATTTGTTGAGGAGCGCAGCCCCTTAGGGCATTTGCCATAGAAGATTCTGTAAATTAGCCTAAATTAATCTAATTAGCGATGATGGGGATGGTTTTCCATAGGTTTTATGAGATGCTAATTAGAATAATTGGAGATTGGAATTAGGGGTGGCTGACATTTTACAATACTCAGTAGGACATCCTCTTACGCCACTCAACTGTTCGATTTTAAATTGCAGTGACCGTTTCCACCCGCTATTAGCTGTTTCCTGACTGTAGGGACTGCCTTTGCGCCATTGTGCATTTGTATGGGTATATATACACATACAATGGGCATTAAATTCACAATTGCCAAACTAAAGAGCTCGGACAACTTAACCAAAAATGGCAGGAGGAGTGAGGAAGATCAAGTTGGGTTCACAAGGCCTTGAGGTCTCAGCTCAAGGCCTGGGCTGTATGGGCATGTCTGGCTTCTATGGCCCTCCAAAGCCTGATGAAGACATGATTAAGGTCATCCACCATGCCATCAGCACTGGAGTCACCCTCCTTGATACTTCTGACCTCTACGGTCCTTTCACCAACGAAATTCTTCTTGGCAAGGTTTGACTCTGCTTATTAGTACTTCTTAGTTTGTATTAATAGCTTTTTGGGTTTTGTTTGGATTGTTGAATTGATGATGAACTGAATTTGGTTTGGGCTCGTGTTTTTGGATTTAAGTTACTGAGCACATGAGGGAGACTATACTAGGTATAAATGCTTTGTTGGTTTTGTTGGCTCAATGGGATGAATTAATGATGAAGTCAATTGGGTCTGTGATATTCACTCTTGCTCTTGCATTTAATTTACTAAACCAAGCACAATGGAAGAGTTACAATATTAACATGTATAATAGCTTTGTTGGTTTTGTTTCGGTTGTTGAATGGAATGAATTGATGAAAAAGTGAATTGGGTTTTGTTGGGTTAATGGAGAGCAGGCTCTACAGGGTGCGGTACACGAGAAGGTTATATTGGCTACCAAATTTGGTATCCTCTTTGCGGACAACAAGATGGATGTGCGAGGTGACCCTGCATATGTGAGAGCCGCTTGCGAGGGTAGCTTGAAGCGCCTTGGTGTTGATTCTATTGATCTTTACTATCAGCATCGGATTGACACCCGTGTCCCCATTGAAGTCACGGTTTGTTTTATTCACTCTTGAGTTTTGGTCTCCTTCTAATTAAAATTGCATAACAATTGGGTTTAATATAGATTAGTTATATAGTTTGCATTGAATTTAGAAAACAAAACAATTGTGTTTAGTAAGAATGGTTCTCGAGGAGTGAGTATGCGCCTGGATCTGCATCTGCATTTGCAGACCTATTGAATTCATTTTGAAGTCCTGATCACTATCAATAGGAATCACAGGATTATGGTGATGAATGTGATTGCATCCCTTTTGTTGGGATTTAGGCACTAGAGTTCAGATCTTTTTCCATTTTGAATCTTCAATTAAGCAACTGTGTTCATAGATTTTTTAACCGCCAATTTTTTTTTTTGAACATGATTGACCATTCTGTTTTTATCTTTCTCATTTTGATGCATAGATTTTAGACAGATTAGTCAAATTACATAGTGTAATATTTTGATCTTGTAGGTTTGCTAATAGCTATTTCACTTTTCTTACTAATTATTTGTGTGCGCGCTGGAATGTATTATGACTCGCTTAATATTGGGCAATGCTTCTCTTTCCTTAAAATTCCTTTATATTATGTCTTCAACAAGGTTGGGGAACTCAAGAAGCTAGTGGAAGAGGGTAAGATAAAGTACATTGGTTTATCCGAGGCCTCAGCTTCCACAATAAGAAGAGCACATGCTGTTCATCCAATAACAGCTGTGCAGTTAGAGTGGTCCTTGTGGTCAAGGGATGTGGAGGAAGATGTTATTCCTACTTGCCGGTGAGGAGTAATGGACCTAGCTACTTTGTTTATAGAGCAGGCAAGCATTTCATGCTAATCTCATTTTCCAATCTTCTCAGGGAACTTGGCATTGGCATTGTTGCATACAGTCCTCTAGGAAGAGGTTTCTTTTCATCAGGATCTAAGCTAAATATGGGCAACGATGATTCCCGAAAGGTTTGTTGATACCTTAGATATGTAACAGAATCTTGTTGGTGTTGATGGATTAAGTATTTATTTGATTTGTTGGCTTGTTGCAGTATCTACCGAGGTTCCAAGCTGAAAACCTAGAGCTCAACAATACAATATTCGAGCGGGTTAGTGATCTTGCAGCAAAGAAGGGGTGCACCCCATCCCAGCTAGCACTGGCTTGGCTTCATCACCAAGGAAATGATGTGTGTCCGATACCCGGAACCACCAAGATTGAGAATTTTAACCAGAATATAGGAGCTCTGTCTGTGAAACTGACACCAGAAGAATTGGCTGAGCTTGAATCTTATGCTTCAGTGGACACTGTCAAAGGTGACCGATATCCGAATGAGTTTAGTACTTGGAGTAACTCTGATACTCCTCCACTGGCTTCATGGAAACCCACATAAGAGTTTGCCTTTCGTCCTTGTTGGAGTAATGAGTACGTCATGAACTACATGAATTTCAATAAACAGTTTATATCAACTGCTGCTGCTGTGTATGTAATAATGTCTGGCTTTCAGGCATTTAAACATTGTTATGCAAATTTCATCCATTTGTTGCATGTGTTTACAAAATTGACAAGTAATTTGGAGTCTTTGTGAAATCAAAATTTTATTTCCTTTCTTTTAATCTTCTATCTATTTACTTCCTAGATAATTAGAAGGCCATTTTGCCAATTTACCCTCTAAATGTGTACCCCTTGCCAATTTCCCCCTGTACTTGTATTTGAGTCAATTTCCTCCCGTGAAATCTTATTAATGACCAATTTATCCTTTATTGCCATATTTCGTCTCAAATTTTATTAAATTTATCACATTTCAAATAAGTAAATGTATCATATAAAATAGAAAATGAAAAATTACTCATAACCTATCATATTTAAGGACCAATATGTGAATTTTTTGACAAAAAATTGGACAAATTATGAGTAAATAAAATGACAATGGTGTAAATTGGCCATTAATAAGAGCTCATGAGGAAATTGGCTGAAGTAAAAGTTCAGGAGAGAAATTGGTAAGGATGTACAAGTTCAAAGTTCAAGGGGCATAGCGATCTAAATATTGACTAGAACTAGTATGTTCTCGTGACCAAGTTAGAAAAGTCCTATGCTAGGAATTTAGCAAATTTAATGAAAAGCAAGCGTTTTGCCACCCTAAAAAGAAACGTGAATAAATTAGAATATTTTCGTATAAATAAATAAAAATAAAATAGAATATTTTTGTACAATGATATAAAGGGACACATATATATATATATATATATATATATATATATATATATATATATATATATCCGACCCTTTTTTTATACAACGATACTTGATTCTTCTCGCTCCACAATAAAGAGAAATACTAAAGACCTCTTTTTTGTATCTGTCTCGTCTCATTGTGTGTATGTTTACTAGTGACTAGGTAGGTCATTTGTGGCCTACTACCACACTGCTCGACCCTTAAACGTCTAGTTCACCATCAGGATTTTGACGGATTGAAGTCTTCTCTTACTTTTGACTCAAGTCTTACATTACTTTAATTCGTTCAATTAACAGATAAAAATCTGAGCCATTTATTATGTGTTGATCCAATAATTAAAAAAATATGTCGAAAAAATTAAATCTCATGAAACTCACCATATACACACACACACATATATATATATATATATATAGAAATCACCTATAATTTCAAATATTTTGAAGAAAAATATCAAGAAATGGAGTATATATATTTTGAGAAATCAACTATAATTTCAAATGAATTTCACGAAAAATATCAAAAAATGGAGTATGTTTTTTTTATCAGAAAATCAATATCTTAATTAGCTTAATTAGTTTATAAGATTTGCTTTACTATTTGATATTTTAATATTTAATTTAGTATTTTTTTTATATTTTTTTATTAATAAAATGAAATATTTAATTACAATATTTAAAAAAATAAATAAATATAGATATTTGTGAATATTTTATTCGTGGTTTTCCGAGGAAAGGAACACAACGATATGAATCTGGTGTACATAAACACGATACCATTGAATTTTGGAAAGCTTTGCGTATAGGACCCGGACAATTGGATCTATTTTCGGGATTGAGATTCTCCTACGTACACGTGTCCTAATTAAATTTAAATTATTAAAAAATAAATAAATAAATAAAGTACATCGCACTTCTCCAGTCTCTTTCATCTTCATAATCATCATCACCATGAAGTGATCCCTGCTTCCAAACCCAAACCTTACTCACTATCACTCACACACTCTCTCTAGTCTTTGCCTGTAAGTTTCACTTTGGCATTTCATCGAATGGATTGCGTGCATTCGCTGCACACCTCTGCTTCCTCACAGCTCCACCGCCACAAGCAATTCCGATTCCGCCATCATCAGCATCAATGCCTTGGAAGCCTTGCGGTGCCACCCTTCTTCGACCAAAAGAAGAATTTTCGTTCTCTCTACCACAAATCCAACACTTCTCAGATTCTTTCTAGTATTTATGTTTCCTCTGCTCAATCCATGTAAGTTCTTCTTAAGTTCCTCATTTCCTTGCATTTTCTCATCCTTACCAAACTGAAATTGTGTATTTTACTAATTTGACAAATAGAATTGTTCTTTGAGTTTTTCTTAATCACATAGTTCTTTCTGTTTGGAGCTAAAACAGTATAAATTTGGCTAAATGTCTAGCGGAATAGATTGGTCTGCTTCGTTTTAGATGGTTTAAGGGTAGAATTCATCGTCTAGCTGCCGGTCACAAAATCGAGTTCTTGGCTTTGGCTACTACAAATTAAACTCTAGGGACTGATATCAAGTTGTGGAATATTGAAAACAGTTTAATTTATGTCAATTAATTGAGCGCTGCATAAATTTTAATTGAGCCATTCTCAACATTGTTAATCCAAAGAGACGACCACATGCATTGAAGTTTTGTTCTTTGAGGACTGGAATAGAAAAGTTATATAAAGTCTTTGTATTTTTTTTTTCCGATTGACAGAGAAGAGGAGAAGGAAGACAAGATGAAGTCTAAGTCCAAGTCTGGGAATGAGAAGGTTCAGCTTAATGTTCGATTGGATCACCAAGTTGAATTTGGTGAGAGTGTTTCAATTTTGGGATCGGCAAAGGAATTGGGGTCATGGAAGAAGAAGGTACCTATGAATTGGACGGAGAGCGGATGGGTATGCAAATTGGAGTTTAAAGGGGGTGAGTCTGTTGAGTATAAGTTTTTGATTGTTAAGGCGGACAAGAGTGTGCTTTGGGAAGGTGGTGATAACCGGGTCTTGAAACTTCCCAAAGGAGGAAGTTTTAGTATAGTTAGTCATTGGAATGCAACAGGGGAGGCTGCAAATTTACTGGGTTTAGAGAAAGAGGGAGATGGGGGTTATGATGGGTCTACAGTTGCTGATACTGTTAGTACTGTAGAGGTGGGGACTAGTCCTTTCGTTGGTCAATGGAAAGGAAATGCTATCTCATTTATGCGTTCAAATGAGCATCGAGATCGTGAAGCAGGAAGAACTTGGGACACTTCGGGTCTTCAAGGATTGGCTCTAAAGTTAGTTGAAGGTGATCGAAATGCAAGGAACTGGTGGAGAAAGGTACCTTTATATATGCCTTTTATCTCTTTTTTTCTTTTTGGCCAAAGCCGTTTATCTGACTTTGCAATACCTGTGAGATTTATTCAGAGAATATGGAATTGAATGTTGTCTCAGCTGTTCCGAGATACCATTTGCAGTAATAGGGATACTAATACTTAGTTTTCTTTTTAGTGTGGTTTAAATTTTTACCCAAAACTTAAAGAAGTTTTAATGTCTGAATTCAAACAGGGAATTATGCATTTGCATTGTTTCTATGAAATCTGTCATGATGGGTATCTTTATTATCTGTTTTTCCATTTTGGACTACTCAGGGAATCTTGCCAAACTTGTTTTCTTCTTTATTAATTTTATGTTTCAAACATAGTTAGTGTTGCCTTGTTCTTCATGTCATTTGGCTGAAGTTATTGTACTCTGTTTCTTTCTATTAAGTGTTAGTTTGTTGAAAATTTTAGTACTAGTCCTCAGATTTTTTTTAATCTAATTTATTGTGGCAATTGACTGTTACAGACGGGATCTAATTAAAATAAATAATAGACTTTGAAAGCTTTGGGGATACTGGACTAGTAGTCAAGTTCTGATTGTAGAATTTGAAGTCCCCATATGGAAAAGACCTTGTCAACGATGGAAAAAAGTAGTATTATTACAATTTGTTGCACCATTCGTAGAGCAATTAAATCAAATTTCATATATGAACTTTTTTCATTTTTTCATATTTCTAAATTTCATGAATTTTTTCACTGCTTTAATTGTGTAACTTTTATTATTGAAGCTTGAAGTTGTACGCGATCTACTTCTTGAAAGTGTGCAAAGAGAGGACCGGTTAGATGCTCTCATAAATTCTGCCATTTACTTGAAGGTTTTCCTCATTTCTTTTCTCCTTCCATTTTTATGTTGGATTCTTCTTCCATTCCTTAGATTTTCTTGTTAATGCAGTGGATAAACACAGGCCAGATTCCATGCTTTGAAGATGGTGGTCATCATCGACCAAACCGGCATGCTGAGATTTCCAGGGTTATATTTCGAGAACTGGAAAGAATTTCCTGCAGGAAAGATACTTCACCCCAGGTGGTTTTTTGTCTTGTTTGACATGGACTTGGACCAACCAGTCATTTTGAGGTTTATTTTATACTGAAATTGAGTTATAAAAGATTTTTGTTGGATTTTTTAAAAAAAATTTCCTGTGAGATATGTATTACTTTTCCAACCATACAAACCAGTGCCACAAAAAAACCCTACGAATTTTTCCAAACATACAAACAAGTGCCATAACACTATAACACAAACAAAACTTGGCCTTTCTCCTTCTTGAAAAAGCACTATGTTTTCTCGAGAAATAAAGATGCCGAGGGAGGAAGGAATTCACATATTTCTGCGTAACTGTGTCTTTATTGATATCTGCACTTTGCCCTTTTCCTTTCTAACTTCTTATTTTATTGTCTGGTTCTCAGTTGAAAATTTTATTTCTCATGTTCAGGAAGTACTGGTTGTCCGTAAAATTCATCCATGTCTGCCATCTTTCAAGGCAGAGTTTACTGCATCTGTTCCCTTAACACGAATAAGAGACATTGCTCATCGGAATGATATCCCTCATGACTTGAAGGTTATACTTTGCATGAGATTTTGGTGCATTATTTCTATTACAAATTTACAACTAATGGTGTTTTGATTTTTAAACAATTTTATAAATCCAGCAAGAAATTAAGCATACAATACAAAACAAGCTTCACCGCAATGCTGGTCCTGAAGATCTAGTTGCTACAGAAGCAATGCTTGCAAGAATAACCAAGAACCCTGGAGAGTATAATCATGCATTTGTGGAGCAGTTTAAGATATTCCATCATGAACTCAAAGACTTCTTCAATGCTGGGAGGTTAACATGAAAGAATTTTGTTTCCAGATTTGCTATTAATCCTTGGTTGATCTTCCCAAAACTTTTCTTTTACTGATGAGTAAAAAAAAATCCAAAAACAATTCTGGAACTTAGTTTAGATGACATTCTACAATGACATAAAATTCTTTATAAGATGAGAAAATAAAATCCCTACAGTGTGGCTCAGCCTCTTAAACCCTGGACTGCTATTTAGTTTCAGGGTTATTGATTCTATTTTCAAATTCACATGAAAGTATATGCTACTATTGATGTTGAGTATGCTGAGTTCCTTCTGTAATACAACCAAATTATCAAAAAGGAAGGTAGAGAAGTGTGTAGAGCCTTACGCCTAAGTTAAAGGAATGATCGTAGGTATTATATTGAGAGATCTGTTTTATCCAAATGGATCATGTTTGTCCAGCCATTTTAACAAGACCTGACAACTCTCAGCTTCATGCTTAAAATGGTTGGCTTGGTGTGATTGATCTTCTAGTAAAATTGGCTTGTTTTGTTAAAGTTCTTTGATTTATAAGTGGAAGTTTCAGTAGTGCGGCTGCTGTGACATTTGATTCTGAATTTCTATTGCAGCCTTGCTGAACAACTTGAGTCCATCAAAGACTCTATGGATGAGAAAGGCCGATCAGCTCTTTCATTGTTTTTGGAGTCCAAAAAGGTAGACCATCATTTTTAAATTTTTTTGCCGATTATTTTCGTCATTACTTCATTTTCTTCAATTTCATTTATGGGAGTGGATTTTATATTTTGAAGCGGGCGTCTTAAGATACTTCAGATCTGATCTGAATGTGTGAAGTGAAATTGTAGCCACCATTCTGTTTCCTTTTTGTTTAGTTATTTACTTTTCTTATGTGGATCATGCTGGTACAAAATTTTATGCCTACAATTTTGAGGCATAGAACTTGCACCCAACTTTTCATATTTTTGTAGTGTGGTGTGCATAAAAATTATCCTCCTTTTACCCAAAGATGATGATGATCCTCTCTTTACCCAAAATTATCCCCCCTCCCACTCCTACCTCTTTAAAATCTAAAGATGGTAACAGCTAGGGATGTTGTCAATTTGGCACCCTCATCTGTTCTGATCAGAGACTTGAAGTTACATTTTTTGTTAAGAAATGTAGCTCATTAAGGAGCATATACATCTAAGTCATTTATATATATTTGAGTTACTCTGTGGTTGCATTATATATTTTCTTGTTTACTGAACTGCCGAATTGTAACATAAACTAACTGCGTAAGAAAAAAATTGTCCACCCTTTATCTTTGAAAGGAAGGATATGACAGTTGTGTCTCCATCCAATCAACAAAGTCATGATTTATATGTGTGGATGCTGTTAGCTATTTGATTGCAATTTCTATTGCACCGTAGTCGGTATTGCCAATTTGAGTTTAATTGCAGGTAGTGTTTAGTTTGTGAAGGCATAATCTTAAGAACAAAGTTTTTTTTTTCATTCCAGACTTTAGACACCTTAGAAGTATCAAATAAAGGTTTGGGAAATAATGGCACTGATCTATTGTTCAAGACCATGAAATCTTTGAGTGCCCTGAGAGAAGTACTTGCAAAAGGTCTTGAAAGTGGCCTTAGAAATGATGCTTCTGATACAGCAGTGGCTATGCGTCAAAAGGTGAGATCATGTTTTATTACTTAGCAAAATCTTCAATTGAAACAATTAATTAATTCCGAATTTGAGGATTCTTCTCCTAACAGTTTTCTATATCTCTTAATCTCTCTGTGAATCGATACAGTGGCGTCTTTGCGAGATTGGACTTGAGGACTATTCATTTATTCTTTTAAGTAGGTAGGAACATAATTCTCGACTCTAAAACCAGATTCCAAATCAGTAGTTTCTTAAATTTCCTTTATTTCAAGCTGGCAATTGTAAACTCATGACTGCATGGAAAAATATTTTAGACTTCCTTTTGAAGGAGTATCTTATCATTTCTAGCAAGGTAATTATCATACTAACAATCCTTGATTTGGTTAGATTCGTTAATGAGCTTGATGCTTTGGGAGGGGCTCAGTTTCTGGCAGAAAATGTAAACTCAAAGGATGTTAGCTCTTGGAATAGTCCACTTGATGCCCTTATTATCGGTATTCATCAGCTAAGGTTATCTGGTTGGAAACCTGAAGAATGTGATGCTGGTGAGAATGAGCTCCTTTCGTGGAAAGAAAGAGGTCTGTCAGAAAGAGAAGGTAACTTTTTTCATCCTTTTGTCTTGATCAGTTAACTGGCATACTGTTGATAGATTATTTAAACACCCCAACCTTTTCTTAATTTTCCTCCTGTTCTTCTCATGAAGGAAGTGAAGATGGCAAAACAATCTGGGGACTAAGGCATAAAGCTACTCTTGACAGAGCCAGGAGGCTAACTGAAGAATATTCTGAAGCACTTCTTCAAATATTTCCCCAAAATGTCCAGGTATCTTCTGTTTCCTTTTATTTTTTAAGAAGAAAAAATGGTTGATGAGGTCAAAGATAGCGTCGCCTATTACAAAGCTTCTGTATCTGTATGGATCTCTTTGTACGGTGATTAAAGGCTCAAAAAATTTCAATTTGAAGAATTTCTTGAAACGTATTTGCCAAATGTTCTGGGCATATATGCAAAATTTCTTTCACGGCCCAATAATGTAATATTCTTTAGATTTAGTTGAGATTATTCTCTTTTCTGTTCAAGATTATTTCTACAAATTCATCAGCATCAGAAAAGTGTTAAACGTCTAGAACAACTTTAAACTAGAATTTCTGCAACTCTTGCAGATATTAGGAAAAGCTTTTGGAATCCCTGAGAACAGTGTAAGGACATATGCTGAAGCTGAGATTCGCACTAGGTATGTCCACCTTTGTAATATATCTTTGTACATTTAAGTTATAACATAATTTATTAGAGTAATATTGTTTATAGTGGTATTAGACTGTAGAGTTGCATTGTGAATTGTGTGGGAACTATTTGTTGTGTGAATTTCTATGTGAAAATGGTACCTGCAGTGTGATATTCCAGGTTTCAAAACTGTGCACCCTTCTTTTAAAAGCTGTTAGAAGTACCATTGGTTCTCAGGGTTGGGATGTTATTGTGCCGGGAGCTACTCTCGGAACATTAATTCAGGTAACCTCCATGATCGATTGCCTTAAGTGTGTAATAGCATTAAAGTTGAGTATAATATTTCTAGTTAAATATGTTCACGTGTGTGTATATATATGCACATGTACACACATTTGAAGTTCAAATTTCTGCCCAAAAAATATCTTTCCAGCTGAAACAGTGCTATAAACATAGGTTCCATCCTATATGTTTGCTTGGAAACCAAATTTATTATAAGCTAACTGCAACACAAGGCTTGTAATGTTGAAATTAAACTGTCAAATTTAAAAAAAATACAGATTTAGAGACATAAGATATCAATGAAAGAAGTTGAGGTTCCACCCCAAAACCGATTGGCAACGGGGGGGAGAGGCCCAACTTCTTATAAGGCCTTGCAAGGTTATGCAACTTTCCAACTTGGGACTTTTGTCCTAACACGTGGACAACTCATATTGGGTGACGTTCACATTCCCACACGTGAGGTGGACGACTCATATTGGGTGACGTGGAGCACGTGTGGTGGTTAAGCCTTACATGTGAGATAAGGCGCTCTGATACCATGAAGGAAGTTGAGGTTCCACTCCAAAAACCAATTGGCAATGGGGGGAGAGGCCCAACTCCTTATAAGCCCTTGCAAGGTTGTGCAACTTTCCAATGTGGGACTTTTGTTCCTTTCACATTCTCACAATCAACACATTTTGAAGAAAAAAAGACTGTCACAGTAAATAAATTTATAAGAAAAACATTTAATATTGGTAGATATTCAAATAAATACCTTAAAAGTTAAGTGAATTTAATGCAATATACATTATGATATGTTTGTACAGAATTACTTAGTTTTCAGTTACCCATAACAATATAAAGCTATAACTTCAGGTTGAGAGGATTGACCCTGGATCAATACCATCAACGGTGGAAGGACCAGTGGTCCTCATGGTCAACAGAGCAGATGGAGATGAAGAGGTTTTTCCTTTTGCTTCCCTTACATTGTTCCTTTCCTTTCCAATTACCATTTTTTTCTTTCTTATATTTCGTATATCTGGCAGGTTACAGCTGCTGGGAGTAACATTGTGGGAGTTGTACTGCTGCAAGAGCTTCCTCACTTATCTCATCTTGGTGTCCGAGCTCGACAAGTATGTCGTGCCTGTCCAAATGTCAAGTCATTAAATACGTGAATATAGAAATTTAATCAGTAAACTGTGGTGGTAATCTGCAGGAGAAGGTTGTGTTCGTTACATGTGAAGATGATGATAAAGTTGCTGATATACAAGAACATAAGGGAAAATGTGTGAGGTCATTATTATTATTTTTTTCTGAACTTCTGGAGAGTCTTTGAATCATGTTGAGAAATTCTTCTTATGGCATTGACATGCATCAAGCATTGATGCTCCGGTGCACAGGTGGTGGGGAGTAGAGCACATACCCCTCTTCAGTTCGACTCTTGCTTTCCTCACAGATGCAATGAAAAGTTCCAATGAATCACTAGAAAAGGAAATTGATGTTACATTTTAACTCACGCAGGTTAGAAGCATCCGCATCAGGTGTTGATATATATCCTTCATCAGAAAATAGCAATGGAAATGTTGCCGTGAAAAACCTTTCAAGTGATGGTGCACCAAAGGTTGAAGCCGTTGGAAGTCCTCATCCTTCCTTGTCTGCTACTAAAGCTCCATACTCCAATCAGGTACACTTTTGTTTAATTTTCAGTTTCTCTAAATCCTAAAATATTAACCAACTTTTTCAAATGTTCATTGATATTTTCATCATCAGAAATTATGTTGCCTCTAAATATGTTAATAGTTGTATCCTCATCTAGGGTGTTTCTGCTGGAGGACTTTTACTACTTGCTGATGCAGAAGCACAAACTTCAGGCGCAAAGGCTGCTGCTTGTGGTCGTTTGGCTTCTTTGGCGGCAGAATCTGAAAAAGGTAATTTATGGTGCTTAGAACTTAGGACCACATTTTCTTTTAATTAATGACTGTGGATTGCCTAATAGCAGTATCAGCTATTTTTCTGCATATGTGTTGTTATTCGGTTACATTTACTTGATGATTGTGGTTTTTCATTGGCAGTTAAAAGCGAGCAAGGGGTACCAGCTTCATTTAATGTACCATTGGGGGCAGTGATACCATTTGGCTCTATGGAATTGGCATTAGAGCAAAGCAAATCCACGGAATTATTCAGGTCCTTTTTAGATAAGATAGAAACACTGAGGGTGGAAGGTGGGGAACTTGACCAAGTCTGCTCTCAGCTGCAGGAACTAATCTCTTCCCTACAACCCCCGAAAGACATCATTGATAGCATAGGGAAAATATTTCCAGGCAATGCACGCCTAATTGTTCGGTCAAGTGCTAATGTTGAGGACTTGGCTGGAATGTCAGCTGCTGGATTATATGATTCAATTCCCAATGTCAGTGCTTCAAATCCTACAGTTCTTGCAAATGCTATCAGCAGAGTATGGGCTTCACTTTACACTCGGAGGGCAGTTTTGGGCCGTCGAGCTGCTGGTGTACCTCAGAAGGAAGCTACAATGGCAATTCTGGTGCAGGAGCTGCTTGCACCAGACTTATCGTTTGTGCTTCATACAGTGAGTCCAACGGATCAAGATCATAACTCTGTTGAGGCCGAAATTGCTTCTGGCCTTGGCGAAACTTTGGCTTCAGGCACTAGAGGCACTCCCTGGCGTTTATCATCGGGGAAATTTGATGGGAATGTGCAGACTCTGGCATTTGCGAATTTCAGTGAGGAGCTACTTAGTGCAAGCTCTGCTGATGGGGAGGTTATCCATGTGACTGTAGACTACAGCAAGAAACCATTAACCGTTGATCCAGATTTTCGTCAAAAGCTCGGTCAGCGTCTCAGTACCGTGGGATCTTTCCTGGAGCAGAAGTTTGGCTGCCCACAAGACATAGAAGGGTGTGTTGTTGGCAAAGATGTCTATATAGTCCAGACACGGCCACAGCCCCTTTAAAATCTCCGGTTGTAACTTTGCAAAGTAGGAATTGTCTGGGTGAAGCAATTCCTGTATGCATCATCTCACTGCTCGACCTCTCTCTTGCTGGAAGTCCGAAGCTGTGGTATTTTGCGAGTATTGCATTCGTATACTTGTTTCCGAATTCTGAATGGTATGTCGGTGTGTGGCTTCTGTATACTCACTCATATGATATGGTAAGTTGAAAGGATCTGCTGAATAATTTGTATGTGTTGTATTTTCAGTCACGTATAGGGTTTCTGTAATCATATACTACATTATCAGAGACTACTGAAATAATGGACCCTCATTTATATCAGGAATAATTCGAGGTTTAGGCATGGTCCGATTTACTCATCTTCCTTTCTTCACTAAAACAAACATGCATGATGGCAGGTCTATCCTTTTCAATCTTTTTTAGGGATAGATCTTTGAAGAAGCAACTACAAAATGCACTTTTGTATTGTAATATTATTTGGTAGAGTAAGTTCTAATCGAGTGGTTGGTTCCTTATTATGGAACCAACTAATTGATTCCTTAGCATTCCTATATATTATATACCATAATCAGAATTAAGTCATCATTGAAAGAACATGTTTGCAAAAGATCAATGAAATCGAAAATCAAAGAGTTTTCATATATATTATTAAAAGTAACAATGAACTATGAGAATTTTAATTGTTACTGTAACTTTTAAAATTTTGGGATATAAAAAAATTACCAAACAATCTCCACTAATAATTTTATTTGTTTTGCAAATGTGCTATTTATTTGATAATTTAAGAAATCAATTGTTTCGATTATGATAGGTGTATAGGAAAATTCTTGAATCACAAAGGAGGATGAGCACATCGTCAATAAAATGATTTTGATTATGACATATGTAGGAAAATTCGTTAATCACAAGAAGGACGAGCATATCTTCAAGAATTATGTCAATATTATCAAACTTGCCTAATTGTGTCGTTTTTTTTTCTCGATTCCTTTATCGGAAAAGCATACAAGCAAGATGACCCGCAATATTTCATTTTAGTGGAATTATAGTGGGCAGTCTCATATTTAACTTTGATAAAAAGGAAGATTGATACCTCAAATGTATATATTGTATAACCTTCTATAAAAGAAATTACATAAACAAAAAAAAAAAACAAAAAGAAAGAAAAAGCATACAAGCACGGTGTGTTATAACATTTGATTTGATTTTGCTATGAAGCATGCTCTTTCTTTTCTTCGACTCCTGAATGAGGCACCAAGTTCCTATCCCTGCGCCCTATATATTGATTAAAAAGTGATTCTTCATATTCCCTTTTCATTTGTTTTGGTTAGGAAGGGGGTCTCCATGTTGCTTTTTCATCATGACTCCATGCTGCTTTTTATCATCTCATCATCAATCCATGCTCCTTTGTACCATCATTTCTTTTAAACCAAACAAATAGTACCATGGAAGAATTTGTAATCAACCACAGTGTGCATACAAGTCACTTAAAAAGTAACCCCCATTACGATCAAATAATATTTTATTTTTTATTTGTATCGCAATTTCAAATTCAATTGACACAAATAATAATAATCATATATATATATATATATATATATATATATATATTTGTGTTGATTTCTACAACATTATTATATATAGAAACATATATACATTGGAGTGCATAAAATGCCCTGAAAATCCTCTTCATTCTCCTCATCTCTTTGCCTGCCTGTATAGAAAAAAGGAGTGAAGGCATCCAAATTTGGTAACCACCCTCTAAATTTGGAACAAATTGGAAGCCCAAGGGCCACATAACCAAACCTTTCCCCTCCTACTCTTCTTCGTCTTCATTTTTTTCTCTTCCCTTCAACGCTAGCTAGCTATAGGCCATAGCTCAAACATACATTTTCTTCTGGTGAAAATGTCGGCCGCCGTCGGAGCTGTCTCTGCAACCAAAGATGTTACTTTCAATTCCCAAATGGAGGGAGCAGAGACATTAATTAATAAGAATAATGACCACAAGAAAAACAAGGTAATTGCAGCTGCAAGTGTTGAAGCTGAACCAAGCCAACAGCTATCCCATAATTCCCATGATCACCACCAAAATGTTGATCTGGAAGATGAAGAGGATGATCATGATGTTGCCACGTTGCAATCTGAAAAAGATTTGGCTCTTGGCCCTCAGGTTTCTCTCAAGGAGCAGCTTGAGAAAGATAAAGTATGTCACATTTTTTTTTTAAACCTAAATTTCAATTTTTCTATGTCCAATTTTCTTCTATATCTTTTTTTCTTCTTCTAAGGATGATGAGAGTTTGAGGAAATGGAAGGAGCAACTTGTTGGGAGAGTTGATATCTCTTCTGTTGGAGGTACTAGCTATTATTGATTTCTCAAATGGGTTTACATAATCTACATATATAATTAATTAGCTTTCTAAAATTCCTTGAAAAATCTAAAAATGCTAGACCCTTAATATATATTATATATATGAGTAGGGTTAGTGTTGATGAATTTTTTGAAAATGGTAACAGAGAGCAAAGAACCAGAAGTGAAGGTACTGAGCCTGACGATCATGTGCCGGGGCCGGCCGGATCTTGTTCTTCCAATTCCGTTCAATCACAAACCCAAGAGCAGCCTCTTCACACTCAAAGATGGATGCCACTACAAAGTCAGATTCACGTTCTGTGTCTCCAAAAACATTGTCTCAGGCCTCAAGTACACAAACACAGTGTGGAAGACTGGTGTTAGAGGTAATTAAGAAAATAATTCATCATTAATTAATATATTATTCAGTTTATTTTTTTTTATAAATTTGTGAGTGATTTAATTCTTGAAAATGAATGAATATATAGTGGACAATTCAAAAAGAATGCTTGGAACATTTAGTCCCCAACAAGATCCTTATACTTATGAGACAGAAGAAGAAACTGTGCCTTCAAGCATCTTTGCAAGGGGATGGTATTGTGTGAGAACAAAAGTAAGGATTCATTTTCATTTCAATAAAATTAAGACACTTCATTTCCATTGACATGGTTTTTTAGTTTCTTTTTTTCTGATTGTTTCAGTTTGTGGATGATGATGGAAAATGCTATTTGGACATGAGTTACTACTTTGAAATTCAGAAGAACTGGCCAAAATCCTCTTGATCATGACAATATATATGTTTAGTTCTTACGAGACTTATTTCTTTTAAGAGATCGAGTCCCGTTATTATTTCTTTTCCATCTGTGTTTGTTGTCAGCTTTGGCGTTTGGTCCTAATTAATTAATGTTTCAAATGGACCATTCTCAGTGAATAAAGTTGTATCATGTATTCATACTGGGCACGATGCATTCCATATTTGTATTCTCAGAGAAACCAATCCATATTTTCTTTCATTTCATAGCTCAAAAAAGCAGCTTCTATTTTTTTATGTTACTCTAATTGCTGATTCTTCTTTCAGAAAGCAAACTGAAGCCGAAAGCTATATATATATGTCTCTCTATATTTTTGTTTTTGTTTTTGTTTTTGTTTTTGTTTTTTTGGTGGTCCAATATTGTCCAGAGTCCAGAGTCCAGAGTCCAGACCCAGATCTTGTAATTAATTATAATATTATGACATGATATGATCACATGAATGCATGCTTCTGCCAGCAGGAGGGACAAATATATATATATATATATATATATATATATATGCATCTCTATCACACCATCTCTATTTATCATCATTCAAAAAAGAAAAGAAAAAAAATTAAGAAATGTAATTTGAATCATATATAATCTTTACTACACTACGTACTCGATCACAACGAAGCTACACGCGGTCTAAGCCATTATAATTGAGTAGACGTACCATAACTAGATATCAGAATCATCACACTTATATAAAGTCGTCGCAATTATATATATAGGTGAGTGGACCTAGCTTATGATAGAATCACAGGAATCAGAGGAATAGTTTTGAGTTTGTAGACGAGGAAGATGAAGAGACTTAGTAGATAAGGAAGATGAAGAGACTAAAGAGAGTAGAGAAATTGTAGAGAAGGAAGCAGTTCTTATTTTCTGTATATCTTTAGATAACAAAACTAACATTAGCTATATATACCTTCTACTAAAACAATCATAACTAACTAACAAACTAACAGATTTACTAACTAACTAACAGCAATATAGCTGTTTACAGCTGAAACTTAGCAAGGACAAATAGCTTTGAGCTATGTTAACACCCTCCCTCAAGCTCAGCTAGGGCAACCAGTCTGAGATTGATACAATGAGACCGAAAAAGAGGAGAAGGCAGTCCCTTGGTCAAGATATCAGCTGTTTGTTCTGTGGTAGAGACATATTCCAAACAAAGATCATTGTGTTGGACACGTTCTCTAACAAAGTGAAAATCATTATCCAAATGTTTGATTCTGGAATGGAAGACAGGATTAGAAGCCAAAGCAATGGCAGACAGATTGTCACATCTCAGCAGAGGGGCTTGAGGAATAGAAACATGCAGATCACATAACAAATGGCGAAGCCAACTAATCTCAGCAGCTGTATTAGCCAAGCTCCTGTATTCTGATTTAGTGGAGCTTCTAGACACTGTTCCCTGTTTCTTCGATTGCCAGGACACTGGACAGAGACCAAGGTAAACAACAAAACCAGTAGTTGATCTTTTCTGAATAACCTCACCAGCCCAATCAGCATCACAATAGGCCATGATATGAGCATCATTGGTTAGAGAACCAGCAGAGCTAAAGAATAACCCTTTCTGTAAAGAGCCTTGTAAATACCTCAAAATACGTTTGACAGCAGTATAATGAACATCAGTAGGACATGTCATGAATTGACACACTGTATTGACAGCATAGGCAATATCTGGACGAGTGAAAGTCAAATACTATAGAGCCCCAACAATGCTTCTATACAAAGAAGGATCTCTGAGAGGGATACCTTGAGCTTTTGTCATTTGAGAATGAGGAAGACAAGGAGAACTGCAAGCCCGAAGAGTAGTCATTCCTATCTTGTTAATCAAATCAGTGGCATACTTGGTTTTACTTATGAAAATGCCACCTTTAATCTTAGTAACCTGTAAGCCAAGAAAGTAAGACAAGGTGCCAAGGTCCTTCATGTCAAAAACCATACTCAGCTCAGAGATAACCTCATGAATACCAGAAGTATCAGACCCAGTAATGACAATATCATCAACATACAGTAATAATGCAACAATGCCTCTAGAAGAGTGTCGAATGAATAGACTAGGATCAGAATGAGAGAAAACAAACCCCAAACTTGGCAGGAAACTAATAAACTTTTCATTCCATGCTCTAGGTGCCTGCTTGAGACCGTAGAGAGAATTTTGGAGAGAGCACACATAATCAAGATGAACAGGATCAACAAAACCCTGTGGTTGAGCCATGAACACTTCTTCTTTCAAGTCACCATGCAAGAAGGCATTCTTAACATCTAGCTGGCGCAGTTCCCAGTCATTCATGGTACCAAGAGCTAAAATAACCCTCACCGTGCTATGTCTCACAACTGGACTAAATGTTTCATCATAGTCCAGACCTTTGGACTGACTAAACCCTTGAACCACCAATCTAGCCTTGTATCTGGAAATAGAACCATCAGGATGTTTCTTGATTTTGTAAATCCATTTGCTACCAACTATATTTCTCTCCTTGGGGCATGGAACTAAAGACCACGCACCTTGTTGTTGTAAAGCTTCGATTTCCTCAAGCATGGCATGATCCCATTCAGGTGTGCCAGTAGAAACCTTAAATGATTTGGGTTCAAGCACATCACGAATGTCAGTGATGTCAGTGAAGCCACTAAAGAAAGGAAAATCAGCATACAACTTCTGATGAGAGACAGCCGAAAAACAATAGAAGTCGTCAAAACTCTTCGATTTGATGATGCCATTCTTAGCTCTGGTCATCATGGAATGAGCATCATAGTTTTGAGAGGCAATAAACTCCAACTCCGGAGGAAGATTAGGAGCATCAATGCTGCCACCAAACCGCAAGTCATTAGTCACATCGATATTAAGACCAACAACATGACTGTCGGAAGACACACGATTCACCTCAGCAAGAGTAGGAATGATCTCACCAGAAGTGGCAGCACGAGACTCAGTAACTACAGCACATTCAAGGCCACCGCTAGGCTCATTATCAGGGACAACCAAAAGGTCATCAGGAGGTCTAGGAGCTGATGCAACATTATGAGAACCTGCAAGACTACTGTCATCATTGTACCCTTCCAATACGGTGAGACTCTCACTTGAAGGACTAGAAGCATGAACAGGCATATGAGGAGGAGGAGTAGTAAGATGGACAGAAGAGGGAAAAAATACAGTAGGCTTAACAAGAGAGGATTGAGGTTGAGAAGAGGACAAAAAAGGATAACAGGTTTCATCATGCACAACATGCCGAGAGACCCAAAGCTTAGTATGAGAGATGTTGTAGCACAAAACTCCCTTGAAGCCTAAGACATAACCTAAGAAAACACATTGAGTTGTTCGAGGATCGAACTTGTCATGACTATATGGTCTAAGATATGGATAGAAAGAGGAACCAAAGATCTTAAGCTGTGAGATATCAGGAGGTTTATGAAACAAAGCAGCATAAGGAGAAAGCATATGTAAGGACCGACACGGCATTCTATTAATAAGATAGCATGAGTGAGCAACTGCGTGGAACCAAAAGGGTTTAGGAATACCAGCAGTAGAGAGCAAAGAAATAGCAGTTTCAACAATGTGTCTATACTTTCTCTCAGCAACCCCATTTTGCTGAGGAGTAGACTGGAACTGAAAACTCCATTTTAAGAAATTTCGTTCTCCAAGTCGAATGGTAATAACACTCAACAATGAATGCACATCATTGTGAGTCATAGCAGATGTTGAGTTTCTAAACGGCATTACTAAAGATTCTGCAGACACACACACTGTTTGCCCGATTTACAGATAACAAGAGCTCCTCAAAAACACCTCGAGAAATAGATATTCTTATACCCAATTTTTCACTCAACACAATTTTACCCAATACTCTCCAATTTAGCTCAGGACCAATTTTGGACAACAAGAACACCTCAAAACTGACATTCTTATACCCAATTTTACTCGATACTCTTCGATTTTGCTCAAGATTAGCTCAACTAAACATGTCTCACAAGTTTTATATACAAATATCACTCGTCATATAGAACACATACACAATGAACTAGTCAAGATCAGTGATTCACCTGTAAAAGTAGTGATGAATACGATAAACTCCGACAACGTTAGGGAGCCCAGAGAAGGCGGCGGGGGCCTCGGGAAGATTCGGCGAATCGAACCGTGAATTTGAAGATCGAGAAACGAAGGCTCGAATCGTGAGTTTGAAGCCGAAGCTAAATCGTGAAATGGAGCTGTGTACCAGTATACTACTAGTTAAATCGTATGCGGAAGTGTATGTAGGTCTAGGATCTATGGATGCTCTGATACCATGATAGAATCACAGGAATTAGAGGAACAGTTTTGAGTTTGTAGACAAGGAAGATGAAGAGACTAAAGAGAGTAGAGAAATTGTAGAGAAGGAAGCAGTTCTTATTTTCTGTATATCTTTAGATAACAAAACTAACATTAGCTATATATACCTTCTACTAAAACAATCATAACTAACTAACAAACTAACAGATTTACTAACTAACTAACAGCAATATAGCTGTTTACAGCTGAAACTTAGCAAGGACAAATAGCTTTGAGCTATGTTAACAGCTTAGACTTGGCCTCCAACTAAGTGAAAACAATGAGCTCGATCTTAACCGAAGGGTACTAAGAGCGGCTACTTAGTACGTTACTACGATTTCATGGTATATATATATGTATTCCTCGCTCTACACATTATGTGGGAGGTCTCGAATTTCACTCTCGTAAATAATTAGGACAAGGTCAATACCTAATTAATATGTATAATGTAATTTTCATTCCTTAATTATATCATTGAATCAAAAGGCTAATTAGAGCGTCCTGTCAATCATGGCCTATAATCACGACCAATTGTACGTGAAGAAATAAAATTGTAATTGTCTTTCAAAATTGGAGCAGGCTGATTAAACTAATTGATCATGAACATTTTTTGTTTTGTTTAAGACAACGATTTATTTTATTGAATTTGTTTTTCTTCAACGATTATTAGTAGATCGAAGAAAAGAGAAAGAAAAAGGAAGCTAGTTTATATGATTTAAATTAAAGCAGGTTTCTGCTGAAGCGTCCCAATATAATTGTGAATCTACTGTTTTGAGGGATATTCGATAATTAGTTGTTCACAAAGCACTTCAACAATGCATCATCAATTGTAATGTTAGTTAAGAACATGAGTGTGTTTGGTACCATCAATTTTCAATTTTGTAGCCATAATTAATTATGTTAATTATATCTCCAGATTTAAAAAAGATGGCTTATTTAATTAATAATTAGTTAGAAATTATATACTAATTATAGAGGAAATTTGCCCATCGCGCAATCACATGAGACCTCTCACTTCTCACTTATTAGTGAAGAAGAATACCACTATACCGTAGCGTTAATTAGTTGGCGCTGAAAAAATTTCAAATTTTCATGTGAGATCAAGCGAAGCTTTGATTCACAAAGAATTTTTAATTTCTGGCAGATGTGGCCACTTAATTAGTACTACGGTCTAGTTGTATTTCTCCCCATATATTATATAAAAGGTCTGCTATTCGACTTTCGTAAATGACAGGATCGATACCGAATGTAAGTGTATGATACAATCCTTCTCCATCCATATCATTATATAAAATTAAAAAATTAATTGTCGTGGTTGTGAACTAACACAACTGCCACATTATTATTAGTTAGGGTTTCCTTGTTGTACAAGGAATATACTGGAGATGGTCGGTCCATCCAAAAGATAATAGGAAATTAAGCTAAGGATATCATCACTCACTCACTCTGTGGCTTACTGTTTGCGTATTTGCTTCATTATTCTACCGTCGTATTTGCTTCATTATTTTACCGTTGATCATAGCCAGCTGGTATATACAGTACGTAGCTAGGGTTTCCTTGTGGTACACGGAATTTACTCAGAGACCAACGGTCCAGATTGATCATTAACAATGAATTCCAAGGGATATTATTAGGAAACCTAGCTAGCTAAGGAGTTCACTCACTCTTTATAGCTTCATTCTGATCGAGTTGGTGGATCATTCTTGATCTTCATCGATCATTTTCACCAATCATCTCTGTGATCATTCCATCCTGATCTTCCATCAATTCATCGATATCATCCAAAAACAAAATGCCCATCTTCAGAATCAAACCTCTGTCTTCTTCTCGTCGTTCAAGAAAACCACCGCAACCGCAACCCATTCATCAAACTATTGCCGTCGCAGTCGCCGTCGACTCTCTCAAGCAGCCGCATCCCTCCTCCGAGTACTCCGACAACCACCAAACCAATCTCAAGCGTCAGCGTAATTCCTCCGATGATCACAATCACAACGTCGACAAAACCATTATCGCAAAAAGGAATAAGATAGTCGATGGTGGTGTCTGTGTTGGCCGTTCTTCTTCTCCGCCGCCGGTTCTTGTGGTAGCAGGTGGCCTTGGCAGTGATGACGACGATGAAGAGATACAAATGGCTGCTCGGGCAGCTAGGCTCAAGGCTCGTTATGCGAGCACCATCGTGAAAGCAAGCCACCGTCTTCTCTTCAATAGCACCAATGAAGACACCAATCGAAAGATCAAAAGCTACCAACAATCCCAGACTCAAAAAGCCCACCAACTGCAACTGGTTGCCAAGCCCAAGCCCGAGCCCGAGCCCAACCTATCAAAAGAAAGAGATGCTGCTTACTTTGCCCTCTTGGAGATTGAGAGAAACGTCGTGGTTGAGGATAATTTCAAAACCATGAGGGAGTTGGACATCCTAATGTCAGGCCACCGGCTCTTTTAATTTTGCTTCCTACCTTCATATTATGCCATGTGTAAATACAATATGTAAATATGGATGTTTTCAAGATCCAATTAGCAATACTGTTGTTAAACCTCTTATATAATTTTACTCTATAACCACTCCACTCTATTCCCTTCCTACGCACAATATTGTTACTTACATTCTTACAATATTTATTAATTACAAAAATGATGAAACAAAACAAAACAAAACAAAAAAATCAACCAAATAATGACTACCATTCTCCTCCTCACTCTAAATGCATGTACAAGGAAAACTGCAATTCATCACCAATAGTCTAACAAAGCAAACTTCACATGCAAACCAATTTTACCTCCATCTTTTACTAGCTTAGCAGCTGTTACTAACCAGTGTCCCGGAGAATCATGAGGGCCCCGCACCACCTCTGCCGTTTCTACAAATTTAAGCAGCTTTGCTGACCGGTTTGCCATTGGCGGCCCTTCTGGATAAACGCCTGAATTGAGTGCAGCTGGAGCCTTCTTCTGCTGCTGATCAGTGACTGTCCGCTGAGTGAATGTAAACGTGGTACTCAGATTCGTAAGGAAACTTGATTTGTGAGAAGCCTCAGGCGCAGAAGCCCACTCAGTCTTTCGGATTCCACAGTTGGGTAGGTAGGTAAAATGCAGACGAAGGTGAAGTATCGTCTTGGGCCAGTTCCCTTTGCTGAGGAGCTGTGCACCAGTTACAATGTACACACCATTTGAATCTCCCTTCAACCAGTTGGGGTCATGCTTCACTACAGATGAACAGATTTTTGCGTATCTCTTCCATTTAATTGGCTCTAAGAATTGGTCACTTAATTCACAGTCATCAGATCCTCGCCACCAGCTTGGCCTTGTTGTGCTCGTGTTAGCCACTGAAAGCTCCATAGTATTTGGAAGGCTAGAGAGATGCTGTACATGTACAGCTAACTGATTTAGTCTTTTCCCTTCTAAGTACAGGCGTAGGCCAACAACTGGTTTTTGACTAGTTGAAACCTGAATAAACAGAAAATCCATAATGAATTCACCCAAAATAAAAGAAATATCATACATAATGAAGACTCGACGGTTGCCGCACCTGTGTAGGGCTAATGTGGATCTTAGGACCCATTAAACTAAATTGCAGGGAAGGACAGGAAGCCTTTTTCCGTCGATGTGAAAGAGGCAGTTCACAAAACATAGGTGCCCATTGCCTAGGAACTTGGAACTCCAAGAAATGTTGTAAATCCTCTGGAGCAGGCTTGTCTGAGATGAGGATTATGAATCAACAAAATACCCATATTCATGTAAACAAGCTTGAGGAAAAATTTTTGCAATCAATTTTGGGTAAATGCTTAAAGTACATCGCCATTTAATGTAAGAAAAAGTTCTTAACATGTGTATACAAAATGACATAGACCACTATGCGCGCAGAGTAAAAGAAAAGGCAGAGTGAAATGTCACATCAAATTTACCTACCAAAAAATTATGTCACATCAGTATTATATGCATTTCCTTATATTGGATGTAATTTCTGTAAGGGAATAACAAAATAAGTTATATAGAGACTTTTTGGGTAAATGCTTAAAGTATACACATCAATTTTTGGGAATCATTTTCTTAAAAGCCAAGTGAACCTTCTAGTTCCAATAAAAGTCAGTATTGTTGACCTCTTCAAAATACTAGATATTTGGAGCACGGTGTCTCTTTTCTCTAATCAGAATCCGTTAGGAGTATCTTAATCTATTAACTTCATGTCCACAATCCCAACAAATTACCTTTTAACTGTCAGTTAATTAAAACAACCATTGCGCTGGTTGGGGAGTGGAGAACTTACAACGTAGATATAAGTTGATTGCATGACTAAGATAGCCACTCCCTGGAATCCCGGTAAGAAGAGAAGTAATTGGTACAAACTTAAAGAGGATTGCTTCTGGTTCAGCAAGCACCGTCTGGAGCCAATTAGAGTGAGCATTCAGGAACACATCACCTCCTCGTTTTGAGCAAACGATAGTAAGACCCTGTTCCAAGTTGAAAAGAGAAAAACTAATCACAGACCAAGATTCTTATCCATAATACGTAAGTGCTTGATATGTCTACTTACATCCTTGGTTGATGTTTCTGTAATAGTGGTTAGCTGCATTGTGTTTGACTGCAAAATACGATCGAATACATCTGGAACCTGCAGAAGTGGTTGCCTTCATCAATTATATTCACACAGCAAAATTAATATATCAAATATCAACTTATAAGATGAAGAACTATACTTTATGTTTTCCATCTCTTGTTTTCCCCCGCAGTAAAGAGGGGCTTCCATCTGAAAATAGAAAATCCCCAAGATCCTCCAGGTGTCTTCTGAGATCACCTGGAGGAACTGGTGAGGAAGCTTTCTGTCTGACACAAACTAAATCTTGACCTCCAACAGCCATCCCTACTATAATGTGTGTCCCGTATGAATGGATGAACCTGCCATATAACACTTATCAGTACCAAAACAAAGTAGGCAATATCACCATCAGCAACAGTGTACAGCAGAATCATAATATGTGGACATACTTTTCCAACAAAAGAAACTAGAACACAAATATGATGGTACAAAATAGGAAAAGACACCATCTAAAACTAAAAAAAGCAGTGCAGAGCCGCTATCGATTAACTGTGACATAACCATGAGAATGACCTCTCATTTACTATGTGTTTTATAGTAAACTCTGGTTGAGATAGGTTTTAGAGATCAAAGAAAAAAGGTATATTCTCAGAGTTAAATTTCGAAAAAAAAGTACCTAGATAGTGAGGCTGGATCCCAACCAGAAGGAACAGATCTCTGTACTTTTTTATGCAAAATTAATGGAGACGCTGTTAGGTGCAAATAGTATAACGAAATGAAGAAACCATCAAAAGCGAGATATTTGGTTTCCGCAGCATCGTGAAGCCAGTCTCCAGTTAAATCGAAAATGGAATTAAGAAAGCCTGAAGGAATTTTCCCTTGCACGGAAGATTTCTGATTAAGCAGCTCAGACATCTGCAAGAACAATTTAACCAAAACTATAACGGAATAAGTTATAAGGCTTAAACATGACCTTTTTATTTATGCAAAAGTATTAATCATTTACATGTAACTAACAATCAAAGTACAGTTTATTGAATTCGCAGAAAACAAGAGAGAAAGGAGAGAAACAGAAGGGAAAAGGAGATAAGCCATACACAATTAAAACAATAAATTATATAGAAAGTCATAGCTATGAGTAATCTATAGTGATTTAAACTGACAAACTCGCTGCATTTAAAAGTACACACCACCACTAGGTAGATTAAAATTAAATTGCAGAACTCCCAAAAAAGAAAGGGGAACAGGAGATCAAAAGGTTGTATTTGCAGAACCGTATCCCCCAAATCTGCTACCACCATTTGCTCTCTACACTTTCCATTTTTAACTTTTAAAAATCTTCAGCATAGTACAACAGATATTTAATTTATTTCTTTTTGTCATGGTATTCCATTCATATTTAACTTTAAATATTAGGGATACTGTTTATAGTATAGAATCCCACATCAGGGACTCCAAGCTTAGTGTAATAAATAATTAATGTCTTGGGCCTTTCCACGAATTGCCAATTGGTTTTGGGTGAATGAGGCTGTTGGGCTATTATTTTATTAGCCTTTAAGTTAATTCATTGGTCCAATTAGAGGTTCCAGTCCTAATCCTATGTGGTGTAAAAGACTACAAAAGTACCTATTTGATCATATACAATAGTCGAGTTTAACTAATGAATTGAGAGGTTTGGTTCAGTGAAAGAATTTATGCCTAGGATTCTTCCTTCTTTCTTCATTCCATTGTTCTTATTTCCCCAATAACACTGCTTCCTTTATGTTTCATATCACTGGTCATGCTGCTCTACTTTAGCACAAAGTTAATTACTTTTTAGTGTATTCACTACCCCAAGAACGGACCCTTTTCTTCACGATTATAAAGCTAAAGTTTCAATGTTTTCCACATCCAATTAACCTCAGGAAACCTCCAAAGCAATCCTAAAATTTCAACGCATTGTGATCCAGATATTCCAGCAACCTATTTTCCCCCTGTTTGCTCTTTTAATATAGCCTTCTAAATTGCCCATTCCCAGTACCTAATGCACCAAATAACTGAGATGTGTACATAGGAAGTCTCCCTAACCTGTCCTATATCAAGACACAAGCAAACATTTTTATCCTGAATGTAATATAATAGAGATCACATCTTCACTATCCATACTCCAATCAAAATGTTAACTATGTCTTACAACACAAACAGAATAAACCTAACTTCATTGTGGTATAGCTAAGTTTCCACATTTTACTTTCTTCGTTTACTCAAATTCAAAGAAGGAAAGAACAAGACATTTCAAATCAAGCATGCTCAAACTTTCATCAACTCCAGAGCCTATTTTAGTAATAATGTGGTGCCCCTAGCATCATATTCCATAGCCTATTAAACACCATCTACTGCAAGCCTGCCCTAGCTTCAATATTTCCATGGTGCATCATCTGTCTATATTTCACCATCACATACCTGTGTTTTAGCATATGCGACTTCCTTTTCCCTAATGGATTCATAGTCCAGCCCAAGTAACTTTTTCACAAGTCCCTCCTATGATCCTATCATTGTGCAGGTCAGATTTGGTTTTCCTATTTGAGTAAGAGAGCTTGAATAATCAGATTACAACCTTCATAATAATTGCAAGATTTAATAACCGGCCTTCAATAAGAGATTTTGCAGTAAAGTATAAACTAGCTGGCTCCTTCAGTTTCTTATTTGTTTGTGAAGTACTTTTGTTTACTTGATCAGCTTGATAAATTCTACAAAGTAACACTAATCAACTTGATCAGCTTGATAAATTAAGGAAATCAATCTAAAAGTAGACAAACTGTTGCCCAAAATTCATTTTGCCACAAAATTGACAACTAAGACACTATGATTACCATAATATAATCAAACAAAAAGCTGCAAAATCCCAAAAATAAATAAACAAAGAATAGAATTTCACCTGATTGAATTCAAGAACATCGGACTTGAACCGGATTCGATCCCCTTTATCGCAGTGAATATCGTCAGGAACTCCATGAATAACAACTCCTCCTCCTCCATTAGGAATAACAATGTCCCTCTTATTAGCCTCGTTCAGCACCACTAGCCTTCCATCACTTCCATTCAACCCTTTAGCAAACTTGAGCCTGAAATCGCTGCTCAAATCAAAGCCTTGCCCTAAAGCATCCATGGCCCTCACCTCTATGGGCTTCTGGGTCGCCTCCATTTTCATCCCTCCCTCTTTCTCTTTCTCCTCCCTCAACAATCACAAGAAATAACACCAACCCATGTGCAGATGTCAACCCATATCAGCAAAAGCTAGAAGAGGTGGAATGACAAGCTTTGAAAGACCAGTCAGCCGTCTTGAATTGAATAGCTTTCGAATAACCCACCAAGAAATCCTTCCATCCAAGTAATTGTTATATATAGTACAGCTATTGAATCACAGCTGGGAGAGTTGTAAAAGTCAACAACCTTTGCTATGAGTATATAAATTATGCATTATTTGATTTCATACGCTGTGTAATTAGATAAGGAAATTTTGGAAAAGGGTTTGAACGTTGAAGATTCCTCTTCTACGTCTATAGAACCTACTGAAAGTTCCAATAATCAAATCGTACTGATTTTCATACTCCAATTTTTATTTATTGTACTGCATTTTTAATTTGATCTTTGATAGTTTTTAATAAAGAAATGAAGTGTATCAAGTAAAAAATGAGTTGTGAGAATCAACTCTCTAATCAAATGAGTAAAATTTCACCAATTAACTTGGATTTTTTTTTTTTTACAAAAGAGCTTTGATAACCTCGTGAAAACCATACTATAAAACCTACTAATTAAAGAAATTTGATGAAGAAAAAAGAGTGCCCACCCAAAGTTAACTTTGAGAAAACAAAAAGGTAATAAACTAAATATAATAGAGCTCTAGAACAAGAGCTTAAACATCCAAGCCACCCAAAAAAGAATTAACTATTGAGAGCGGGCTCAACATTAACCACTACCCTACAAACTCAGCAATTACCTTCTAACCCACATAGCTTTCCACAAAACAATAATAAAGATAAAGAAAGACCTTGAGACCACCGGGATTTCATATCTGGTCAAAAGTTTGGCTAATTGATCTAGAGGAATCCATTACGGAAACATGGGTAAAATTATAAAGGTATGACTTGTATTGTAGTCATAGTTTTGTAGTCGGCTCGGAATTGCTTTGTGGCTTGACGATGATAACTAAGCTAACATGCCGGAGCTGGCTGCTGAGAAGTGGAAGACTCGAATTTTAAAAATAGTACTCTTCAATGTAGAGGGGACGAGGCGTTGCCAAGCAGAGGATTGAATGAATTGAAATGCAGATATAATAGATTGACGCCTTCTTACTTCGTTTATGGCGTACCCTGTACTAATGGGTAGTAATAGTGGGCGGGTCGCATGACATCTATGCCGGCCGTCAGAATCAAATGAAGGTCGTTTAATTTCAGGTGGGTTCAATTGGATCTTTTTCTATGGCTCCGCTACGCTAGCAATTAAGGGACTCTCTTAGCTCAGAGTGAGAGATCACAATAAGGCGTAATCAAAGTAGGCCCTTTTTTCTAGGTCGGCTAAAATTGGTGAGCTTCTGCGTTCCTCGCAATTAACGCAGCGAAATCCTTCTTCTCTTGTGAATTGGGTTGAAAGTAAGTCACCAAAAACTTGAAGCGCACTCAGAACTGGGCACTCATGTGCAAAGTTGATTCAAACATGTATCTTATTTGGCCTGGAAAGCATCCATCCAAGGTTTTCCATTCTGCAAGGAAGTTTACTTGCGGGTAACTAGAAACAAGGTTGAAGTTAGTTAGTTAGTTAAACAAGGTAGTTTACTTCCGTTTCATTTTTTGGTTTACTCACGAAAGCTATCTATAAAATTAATTAGATATAATTAGCTTCAACCTTGTCAACTGATAATGAGAAAACGAAATTGGGATAAACACCAATACCTATTATAGGTTAAAGAATAGATAGTAAAATTACAAAAATGCCACTTTTATGTCATTTAATAAATTTAACGGAAAACACTTCCCGATTATATGAGAAACTATGACTACAATACAAGTCACTGCATTTAGGTTTTACGCATTTATCCGCATTTCACTTCATTTCAACCATTTGATTAGTCTAACAATCTAAAACATGACACATCACATTCCAACTAAATATTCTATTGCCACTATTTTTTCTAATAAAATAAAAAAAAAACAAAACAATAAAGAAAAATAAAAAATAAAAAACCTATTACTTAACCCTGACTGAGCGTCCTCCCCACCCCATCCCCACCATTGCTAGATTCACCACAAACCCAACAAAACCTCCCCTGATTTTTATGAGAAAAACATGGAGATTGCCTTTTTAATTTTAACACCGAATACTAATCGGAATTTCAAATAGTAGACCCCGATAATACTAGTCTGAATTTGAGACTAATTGAAGTTATTGTGGGAGAGGGTGAGCCTTTAAAGATGAAGAAGGTGGTACTAAAAATAAGCACATCAACCCAACAATAAGCATATCACTTCTGCAGAAACTAGATTTAAAACTTTCAACCTCTTTCCAAATATGAAACCTTAAATTTCTTCTCCTCAAAATCTCTGTGAAATCCCACCTAGGGTTTTCTGATTCAAACAAATAAAATTTTGACGCAAAATTAGAAATTATAAATTAACTATTTAACTTACATGAAGTCTGAATTCATAAAAATCCACAAAAATTTGAAAGAAGAATGCAACATGTTCGTACCAAATTTGGTCAACCTAGTCAAGACCGATCAGTCCCGCCAAAACCATACTAGGCCCTTGGCTCAACAAGAAAACAAAAATTCAAATCTACAACATCAGGTGCATCCCACCAACACAGCCTTAGACAAAAGACAACAAAAGCCACTAGGCCGACTAGATCTGGTAGGCCTACCCGTCCATCGGCCGACCGAATTAACACAACCACGGGACTCGAGACCACCAGGACACATGTTGACATGACCCTTCCTGAATTTCCCCTCGAAACCCGCAAAAATCCTTGCTCCCGCCTGACAACTTCATAAATTGCCTAAAATACCCTTAAGCCCTTGCAATTAGTTACGAGAATTCTGCCAAAAATTCGGCAGAACCGCCCTTATAAAATGGTTAACCGTCTTCCACCTGTCAGACGAAGGATTAAATAACACTCTAGAATCCCAACATCACCAAATAGCCATCGATGTAGTTATAATTTACAATAAGTCCAAAAGGTTTATCAGAGCATCTAGGTAGGAAAGGTAAATACAGAAAATTTATAAGTCCTACTCGATAGTCTTAGGTAAAGGCGCAGCTGGAATTTAGTGCCTCCTCCTCTGAATGTGCCCCAGTCAACTCAACAGCTTGGAGGGGATTTAAAACAAGGACAAGTGTGAGTGGACAAAATACTCGTTTAAAACAATTTCCGAGGAAACATACATTTTCCCCCTCCATGAGTAAAACAATGCATGCATAATATAAAATTCCTTTTTAAACAAATAATCTATAAAGATAATCCAAAAACTTACTGAAAAAATCCATTTTAAGTTAAAACATTCGGTGGGACCTAGGAAAATCCAAACAATGGAAACATCTCGTGGTCCACAACCTTGCTTTGAAAACCCTCCTCAAAGGAGTTTAAAAATCATGTAAACAGACCTGGACACACAAATATCATAACATGTCTCACCGCTCCCCGAATGTAATCCCGAGCCATAGCTCGATGTAACAACCCGGACTTTTCATAATTGATATTATGCAATTATTTTTATTAAATGACGATTTTACCCTTGGTCGGTAAAGGGCTTGGAAATCAGATTTTATTTAGAGACACTTTTGGTGGTGTTTCGGGTACCGTTGCGTAGGTCTCGAACTCACGAGTTCGTAGACAGGCGGCACGCAGGAAACGGAGTTCGTATACGGAAGTTGTGGGTCTAGATGTGTAAGGGCATTTTGGTAATTTGCCATGGAGGGGAGATATTTTAACCCCACTTATTTTACATCTTCATTTCATCTTATCTCCTTATCCTTCTCTCTCTCTGTAACAAAACAGAAACACAAACACACCCATTACTTTGAACCCGAAACCGAAGAAAAACCAAGAGAAAACCAAAAGTCAACGACGGATTCAAGGCTTTAACTTCCCATTAGGATCAACTAATCGTATTCTACTATTTCCCACGATCACAACCGTACCAACCATCGAAGGAGAGGACTACGGTGGAAGCCGAGCCGAGTAAAGGAAGTTTCGGATCTTTGGATCGATTTTCCGGCTTATACAGGTACGTGTTTGATGTTTTGAGGTTATATTTGGATTCCTGGGTTTGAGTAGATAGATTTAGACGTAAAATTTGTGTAAAACGGTTGAGTTTTGAGGAAGTTGTAAAGCTTGGAAGTTCGGTCGGAAATGGCGGATTCCGGCGAACCAGACGGCGGCGGAGGTGGCAGTCCGGTCATCTTCTCCGGCCAACTTCCGGCGACGATGACGACAGTCCGGTCGTCTTCTCCGGTAAGTCACCGGTGACCGGTCGGGTCGAGTTGAACCGGTCGAGTTGAGTGAACCGGTCGGGTCGAGTTGGACCGGGTCAGGTTGAGCTGAACCGGGTTGGACCGGTTCAGGCGCGTGGTACTGTAGCAGGCGCGTGACCGGCGCGTGAGGGCGCGTGGGCGCGTGTGCCGACCTTCCGGCGGCGCGTGGCGGCGCGTGGGGTCGAGGCTGACGTCACGGCGGCGCGTGGTAACTAGTTTCGGACGTTCTGAATCTGTTGGTACAGGTTTCAGGTTGATCGGACATCGTTTAGAGGTCGTTTTAAGTGTCCGAAGTTGCTGTGATTTTAGGAACAGCAAGGGTAGACTTCCCGAGGTTTAGGAAGTTGTTATATACGAGTGTTATTACTAGCCGGTAATCCCGATTGTTGCTTTTGACAGGCGATATTGTTCCGGGAACCTCAGAGGAACGAACGAGACGGGATTGAGCTAGCTTGAACAGGTTTGTGAGTGGACTTTGTTTTATAAACTGAATTGCATGCATCAAAATATCTTTGTTAAATACGGTTATGTATTGTGGCATTGAATTTCTGAATGTTAGAAATGATTTCTAGACAAATGTTTTCCACTATTTCAGTTAAAGTATGATAGTCGAGATGTAACAACCCGGACTTTTCATAATTGATATTATGCAATTATTTTTATTAAATGACGATTTTACCCTTGATCGGTAAAGGGCTTGGAAATCAAGTTTTATTTCGAGACACTTTTGGTGTTGTTTCGGGTACCGTTGCGTAGGTCTCGAACTCACGAGTTCGTAGACAGGCGGCACGCAGGAAACGGAGTTCGGATACGGAAGTTGTGGGTCTAGATGTGTAAGGGCATTTTGGTAAATTGCCATAGATGGGAGATATTTTACCTCACTTATTTTACATCTTCATTTCATCTTATCTCCTTATCCTCACTCATTCACTCTGTAACAAACATAAAACAAACACAACCCATACTTTGAACCGAAACCGAGAGAAAAACCAAGAGAAAACCAAAAGTCAACGACGGATTCAAGGCTTTAACTTCCCATTTGGATCAACTAATCGTATTCTACTCTTTCCCACGATCACAACCGTACCAACCATCGAAGGAGAGGACTACGGTGGAAGCCGAGCCGAGTAAAGGAAGTTTCGGATCTTTGGATCGATTTTCCGGCTTATAGAGGTACGTGTTTGATGTTTTGAGGTTATATTTGGATTCCTGGGTTTGAGTAGATAGATTTAGACGTAAAATTTGTGTAAAACGGTTGAGTTTTGAGGAAGTTGTAAAGCTTGGAAATTCGGTCGGAAATGGCGGATTCCGGCGAACCAGACGGCGGCGGAGGTGGCGGTCCGGTCATCTTCTCCGGCCAGCCTCCGGCGACGGTGACGGCGTCCGGTTGTCTTCTCCGGCGAGTCATCGGTGACCGGTCGGGTCGAGTTGAACCGGTCGGGTCGAGTTGAACCGGTCGGGTCGAGTTGGACCGGGTCAGGTTGAGCCGAACCGGGTTGGACCGGTTCAGGCGCGTGGTTACTGTAGCAGGCGCGTGACCGGCGCGTGAGGGCGCGTGGGCGCATGTGCCGACCTTCCGGCGGCGCGTGGCGGCGCGTGGGGTCGAGGCTGACGTCACGGCGGCGCGTGGTAACTAGTTTCGGACGTTCTGAATCTGTTGGTACAGGTTTCAGGTTGATCGGACATCGTTTAGAGGTCGTTTTAAGTGTCCGAAGTTGCTGTGATTTTAGGAACAGCAAGGGTAGGCTTCCCGAGGTTTAGGAAGTTGTTATATACGAGTCTTATTACTAGCCGGTAATCCCGATTGTTGTTTTTGACAGGCAATATTGTTCCGGGAACCTCAGAGGAACGAGTGAGACGGGATTGAGCTAGCTTGAACAGGTTTGTGAGTGGACTTTGTTTTATAAACTGAATTGCATGCATCAAAATATCTTTGTTAAATACGGTTATGTATTGTGGCATTGAATTTCTAAATGTTAGAAATTATTTCTAGACATATGTTCTCCACTATTTCAGTTAAAGTATGACAGTCGAGATATGCCGACTGATATGATATGACAGTCGAGATATGCCGACTGATATGATATGATAGTCGAGATATGCCGACTGATATGATAAGATAGTCGAGATATGCCGACTGATATGATATGATAGTCGAGATATGCCGACTGATATGATAAGATAGTCGAGATATGCCGACTGATATGATATGATAGTCGAGATATGCCGACTGATATGATATGATAGTCGAGATATGCCGACTGATATGATATGATAGTCGAGATATGCCGACTGATATGATATGATAGTCGAGATATGCCGACTGATATGATATGATAGTCGAGATATGCCGACTGATATGATATGATAGTCGAGATATGCCGACTGATATGATAAGATAGTCGAGATATGCCGACTGATATGATATGATAGTCGAGATATGCCGACTGATATGATATGCTAGTCGAGAGATAGGCCGACTGATGTGATAGCATAGTACAGAGAATTGTGATACAGTACTAGCACACCCCAAGGGATACCCTGGTGGCTAGTGGATGTGTCGATGACAGTGGATTTGAGATGTTATGTGTCTAGGTGGAAATAAATGATTTTGAACATGAAAATGCCGGTGATTTAAAGATGATGTTTTTATAACATGAATTGTTTATGTGATGCATGCATGGTTTTATAAATGGAGGGGGAAAAAGGTAATATTCCTTGGAAAGCGTTTTATAAACGATTATTTTTGTCCACTCACAACTTTTGTGTTTAAACCCCCTTCAGGCCGTAGAGTTGACGAGGACAGTATCTCGAGGCAGAGGCATTAGCACTTCCGCTACGCTGTGTAGTTGTACTTGAGTAGGATATCTAATTTGTACATTGATCCTACTTAGACGCTCTGATATTCTTGTATTTGGTTGATATTTACTTACGGGAATTTTAAGTGCTTAAATCCCTTGTCTGACAAGAGAAATTATTTATTGTTATTATTATACTAAGGATTGAAGGGTATTTGGGAACCTTTCCTTAGGTTGTCAGACGGGATCAGGGTTCTTCCCGGGTTTCGAGGGGAAATTCGGGACGGGTCCTGACACGAGATATGCCGACTGATATGATAAGATAGTCGAGATATGCCGACTGATATGATAAGATAGTCGAGATATGCCGACTGATATGATATGATAGTTGAGATATGCCGACTGATATGATAAGATAGTCGAGATATACCGACTGATATGATAAGATAGTCGAGATATGCCGACTGATATGATATGATAGTCGAGATATGCCGACTGATATGATATGATAGTCGAGATATGCCGACTGATATGATATGATAGTCGAGATATGCCGACTGATATGATATGATAGTCGAGATATGCCGACTGATATGATATGCTAGTCGAGAGATAGGCCGACTGATGTGATAGCATAGTACAGAGAATTGTGATACAGTACTAGCACACCCCAAGGGATACCCTGGTGGCTAGTGGATGTGTCGATGACAGTGGATTTGAGATGTTATGTGTCTAGGTGGAAATAAATGATTTCGAACATGAAAATGCCAGTGATTTAAAGATGATGTTTTTATAACATGAATTGTTTATGTGATGCATGCATGGTTTTATAAATGGAGGGGGAAAAAGGTAATATTCCTTGGAAAGCGTTTTATAAACGATTATTTTTGTCCACTCACAACTTTTGTGTTTAAACCCCCTTCAGGCCGTAGAGTTGACGCGGACAGTATCTCGAGGCAGAGGCATTAGCACTTCCGCTACGCTGTGTAGTTGTACTTGAGTAGGATATCTAATTTGTACATTGATCCTACTTAGACGCTCTGATATTCTTGTATTTGGTTGGTAATTACTTACGGGAATTTTAAGTGCTTAAATCCCTTGTCTGACAAGAGAAATTATTCATTGTTATTATATTATGCTAAGGATTGAAGGGTATTTGGGAACCTTTCCTTAGGTTGTCAGACGGGATCAGGGTTCTTCCCGGGTTTCGAGGGGAAATTCGGGACGGGTCCTGACAATTGGTATCAGAGCACTAGGTTAAATTCCTGTAGATCGTACGTCTAGTGTACAGGTGAAATTTTGGTATTAATGGTTTACAACTTCTTTTCAGCGTATAATGCCTCCGAGACGAGAGTTCCGTCAACGGTCAGGGAATGGGGGAGATGACCATGAACCTGCAGTGGAGCCTGATTTGAGGCAGACACTGGAACAGCTGGGTCAGACGTTAGCTTCTGTACTCCAGGATAGAGCTTCTCACGAAGTCTCTGATATTGAGAGAGCCCAGAGACTGGGGGCGACGATATTCATGGGTGACTCTAGCCCAGAGGAAGCTGAGGAGTGGATTACTCGCATGGAGCGGGTGTTTATGATTATGAGGTGTCCTCTAGAGGAGAGAGTTCTACTGGCCACATTTTTACTAGGTGGTTCTGCTTACCACTGGTGGCACTCATTGGAGGTGTCAGGCTGGAATGTCCATACGGTTACTTGGCAGATTTTCCGGGAACGCTTCTTGGAGCAATTTTACCCTCGCTCACACCGGAGTGTTAAGGAGGCCGAGTTCTTGCATTTACAGCAAGGAGACATGACGGTGGCCCAGTATGAACAAAGATTCATAGCGCTGAGTCGCTTTGCACCGACGTTGGTAGCGACCGAGTCAGACAAGTGCCACAGATTTGAGAGTGGACTGCGGAGTGAGATTCGGTCAGCAGTTACGTCTATGGACCACACTTCGTTGAGGACTTTGGCTGATGCTGCAGCTCGAGTAGAGTTGAGTTTGGGTTTCCCAATGCCACAGCAGTACAGTGGGAACAGGAGACGTCGAGATCACTAGACTGCAGGAACCTCTAGTCAGGGACCATCAAAAAGAGGTAGTCATAGTTCTGGATCTTCTGGGAGATCTAGTACAGGCAGTGGCGGAGCTGGTCAGACACGACAATCTTTTGCACAGTCTCGGGGTGCCTCAATGCAGTTCAACAGGAGACAGGGTGGCAGATCTAGTGGCTTCAGTGATTCCATTTGTTATTTCTGTGGGGAGACTGGTCACATCAAGAGATTCTGTCCACAACGACGTCCGGGCAGTAGTTCCTTTAGTCGTGGTGCGACTGATCCTAGCCCGAGTGCAGGACAGATGTATGATACTGCAGCTGAGAGGCAGACCTATTACGGTGGGGCTGGTAGAGCTAGTGGGACCAGCAGTGCTAGAGGCAGGTATGGGGATCGTGGTCGATCTTCAGGTACACAAGCTCGAGTGTTTGCCATGACGCAACAGGAAGCTCGAGTAGCACCGGATGTGGTCACGGGTACGTTATCTATTTTTAACCGCAATGCTTGTGTTTTATTAGATCCGGGAGCAACTCATTCTTTTATTTCTCGGGGTTTTGCATTGTTTGCGGATAGAGAATTGTCTCCAATTGGTTGGGACATGGGTATTAGTACTCCTACCGGAGATATGTTAGTGGCGAACCTAGTGATTCGCAGTTGTCCGGTGATGGTTGAAGGCCATGGTTTGGAGGTAGATTTAATCCCCTTAGACATTTTTGAGTTTGATGTGATTCTGGGGATGGATTGGTTGTCCATGCACCATGCCTCCATAGACTGTTACGATAAGACAGTAGTTTTTCGGAGTCCAGGATTCCCTGAACTTACATTTCGGGGAGATCGTAGGGTATTACCTTATGGAGTGATATCAGCGTTAACAGCTGAGAGATTGTTGAGAAAAGGTTGTGAGGGTTACTTGGCTCATGTGATAGATGCTCGGAATACTCCGATGAGAGTGGAGGATATTCCTGTGGTGAGTGAATTCTCTGATGTGTTTCCAGATGAACTTCCAGGATTACCACCACACCGTGAGATTGAGTTCACAATCGAGCTTTTGCCAGGTACTCAACCTATCTCACAGGCACCGTATAGGATGGCACCGGCAGAATTGCGAGAGTTAAAGACTCAATTGCAAGACTTGGTGAATATGGGATTTATTCGCCCAAGTGTTTCACCATGGGGTGCACCGGTACTATTTGTGAGGAAAAAGGATGGTGGTCTGAGATTGTGTATCGACTACCGGCAATTAAATAAAGTGACGGTGCGAAATAAGTATCCTTTGCCAAGGATTGACGATTTATTTGATCAACTGAAAGGGGCAAAGTATTTTTCAAAAATTGACCTTCGATCCGGGTACCATCAATTGAGAATCCGGGAAGAGGATGTTCAGAAAACAGCTTTCAGGACTCGATATGGTCATTATGAGTTCCTGGTGATGCCTTTCGGGTTGACTAATGCCCCGGCAGCGTTTATGGATTTGATGAACAGAGTGTTCCAAAAGTATTTGGATCGATTTGTAATTGTGTTCATCGACGATATCTTGGTGTATTCAAGGAGTGCCAAGGCACATGAGAAGCACTTGAGGTTGGTGCTGAATATGCTTAGGAAAAAGCATTTGTTTGCCAAGTTCAGTAAATGCCAGTTTTGGTTGACCGAAGTTGGATTCTTGGGTCATGTGATTTCTGCTGACGGTATCAGCGTAGATCTCCAAAAAGTGGAGGCAGTGGTAAACTGGGAGCAACCGAGGATGGTGACAGAGATGAGGAGTTTTCTGGGATTGGCAGGATATTATCGGCGGTTCGTAGAAGGATTTTCTACGATAGCAGGCCCATTGACACGGTTGACTAAGAAATGAGTCAAGTTTGACTGGGATGCTGATTGTGAGCAGAGCTTCTAGGAGCTAAAGAGAAGATTGACTTCTGCTCCAGTATTAACCCTTCCAGATGGTAACGGGGGTTTTGAGGTATATAGTGATGCATCATTGCGGGGTATTGGCTGTGTGCTGATGCAGCATGGGAAGGTGATAGCGTATGCTTCCAGACAACTTAAAACCCATGAGAGGAATTACCCCACACATGATTTGGAGTTGGCTGCAGTAGTGCATGCACTGAAAATATGGAGACATTACTTGTACGGGGAGACGTGTCGGATCTTCACCGACCATAAGAGTTTAAAGTACTTGTTCACCCAGAAGGACCTGAATTTGAGGCAGAGAAGGTGGCTTGAGCTGATAAAGGATTATGATTGTACTATTGAGTACCACCCAGGAAAAGCCAATGTTGTGGCAGATGCCTTGAGCAGGAAATCTATGGGTTCTTTGGCCCATTTGCATACAGTCTACTTACCGTTATTGGTAGAGTTCCGTAGAGCAGGGATTGTACTGGACATGGATAGCCAGGGGGCTTTGTTGGCTAGTTTCCATGTGAGGCCTGTTCTAATTGATCGGATTATTGAGGCTCAACTCCAGGATCCTACATTGTGCATTATCAGGATGGAGTTAGAGGCTGGAAACAGGCAGGACTATGCGATTAGGGATGATGGAGCATTGGTTAAGGATGGACGGTTGTGCGTACCGAATGAGCTGGAGCTAAAGAGGGAAATTCTTAATGAGGCTCATAGTTCGGCTTATGCTATGCATCCAGGAGGTACCAAGATGTATCATACCCTAAGGAAACACTATTGGTGGACTGGGATGAAAAGAGAAATTGCTGAGTTTGTGAGTAGATGTTTGACATGTCAGCAAGTGAAAGCGGAGAGGCAGAAACCCTATGAGACACTGCAACCATTACCTATTCCGGAATGGAAGTGGGATCACATTACGATGGATTTTGAGTATAAACTTCCAAGGACACGGAAAGGACATGATGGGATATGGGTAATTGTGGATAGACTTACGAAGTCTGCACATTTCTTGCCAGTGCGAGAAGATTTTCGGATGAGTCGGTATGCCAAATTGTTCGTGGATGAGATCATACGGCTGCATGGGACTCCAGAGTCTATTGTTTCGGACAGGGATCCTAGATTTACGTCCAGGTTTTGGCGGAGTTTGCAGAAAGTTTTTGGCACCACATTGCATTTCAGTACAGCCTTTCATCCTCAGACGGATGGTCAGTCTGAGAGAACAATCCAGGTTTTGGAGGATATGATGAGGGCTTGTGTACTACAGTTTAAAGGGAACTGGGATTCACACTTGTCTCTGATGGAATTTGCATATAATAACAGTTACCAGTCAAGCATCGGGATGTCACCTTTCGAGGCACTGTATGGGAGGCAGTGTAGAACACCTTTGTGTTGGAGTCAAATAGGTGAAAGAAGACTGTTAACACCCGAGTTGGTGGATTTGACTGAGGAAAAGATTAGAATCATCAGAGAAAGGTTGAAGATAGCTCAGGATCGCCAGAAGAGCTATGCAGACCGCAGAACCAGAGACCTTGAGTTTGAGGTTGGTGATTGGGTGTTCTTGAAACTATCTCCTTGGAAGGGAGTTGTACGTTTTGGTAGACGGGGAAAACTGAGTCCTCGCTACATTGGTCCATATGAGATTTTGGAAAGGATAGGACCAGTGGCATATCGTATTTCTTTACCCTCGGAATTATCCAGAGTTCATGATTTCTTTCATGTATCTTTGCTCCGGAAATATCTGTTTGATGAGTCTCATGTGTTGGAAGAACAACCACTTGAGCTGAAAGACGATTTGACATTTGAGGAGCAACCAGTGCAAATTCTGGATTGGAAGGAAAAGATACTTCGCAGAAAGACTATTCATCTAGTTAAAGTGTTGTGGAGGAATCATAACGTGGAGGAAGCCACGTGGGAAACTGAGGAACTAATGCGGGCACAGTATCCTCATTTATTTCATGATTAAGAATGAATTTCGGGGACGAAATTTCTTAAGGGGGGTAGATTGTAACAACCCGGACTTTTCATAATTGATATTATGCAATTATTTTTATTAAATGACGATTTTACCCTTGGTCGGTAAAGGGCTTGGAAATCAAGTTTTATTTCGAGACACTTTTGGTGGTGTTTCGGGTACCGTTGCGTAGATCTCGAACTCACGAGTTCGTAGACAGGCGGCACGCAGGAAACGGAGTTCGTATACGGAAGTTGTGGGTCTAGATGTGTAAGGGCATTTTGGTAATTTGCCATGGAGGGGAGATATTTTAACCCCACTTATTTTACATCTTCATTTCATCTTATCTCCTTATCCTTCTCTCTCTCTGTAACAAAACAGAAACACAAACACACCCATTACTTTGAACCCGAAACCGAAGAAAAACCAAGAGAAAACCAAAAGTCAACGACGGATTCAAGGCTTTAACTTCCCATTTGGATCAACTAATCGTATTCTACTCTTTCCCACGATCACAACCGTACCAACCATCGAAGGAGAGGACTACGGTGGAAGCCGAGCCGAGTAAAGGAAGTTTCGGATCTTTGGATCGATTTTCCGGCTTATATAGGTACGTGTTTGATGTTTTGAGGTTATATTTGGATTCCTGGGTTTGAGTAGATAGATTTAGACGTAAAATTTGTTTAAAATGGTTGAGTTTTGAGGAAGTTGTAAAGCTTGGAAGTTCGGTCGGAAATGGTGGATTCCGGCGAACCAGACGGCGGCGGAGGTGGCGGTCCGGTCATCTTCTCCGGCCAACTTCCGGCGACGGCGACGACAGTCCGGTCGTCTTCTCCGGCGAGTCACCGGTGACCGGTCGAGTCGAGTTGAGTGAACCGGTCGGGTCGAGTTGGACCGGGTCAGGTTGAGCCGAACCGGGTTGGACCGGTTCAGGCACGTGGTACTATAACAGGCGCGTGAGGGCGCGTGGGCGCGTGTGCTGACCTTCCGGCGGCGCGTGGCGGCGCGTGGGGTCGAGGCTGACGTCATGGCGGCGCGTGGTAACTAGTTTCGGACGTTCTGAATCTGTTGGTACAGGTTTCAGGTTGATCGGACATCGTTTAGAGGTCGTTTTAAGTGTCCGAAGTTGCTGTGATTTTAGGAACAGCAAGGGTAGACTTCCCGAGGTTTAGGAAGTTGTTATATACGAGTGTTATTACTAGCCGGTAATCCCGATTGTTGCTTTTGACAGGCGATATTGTTCCGGGAACCTCAGAGGAACGAGCGAGACGGGATTGAGCTAGCTTGAACAGGTTTGTGAGTGGACTTTGTTTTATAAACTGAATTGCATGCATCAAAATATCTTTGTTAAATACGGTTATGTATTGTGGCATTGAATTTCTGAATGTTAGAAATGATTTCTAGACAAATGTTTTCCACTATTTCAGTTAAAGTATGATAGTCGAGATATGTCGACTGATATGATAAGATAGTCGAGATATGCCGACTGATATGATAAGATAGTCGAGATATACCGACTGATATGATATGATAGTCGAGATATGCCGACTGATATGATAAGATAGTCGAGATATGCCGACTGATATGATAAGATAGTCGAGATATGCCGACTGATATGATATGATAGTCGAGATATGCCGACTGATATGATATGATAGTCGAGATATGCCGACTGATATGATATGATAGTCGAGATATGCCGACTGATATGATATGATAGTCGAGATATGCCGACTGATATGATATGCTAGTCGAGAGATAGGCCGACTGATGTGATAGCATAGTAAAGAGAATTGTGATACAGTACTAGCACACCCCAAGGGATACCCTGGTGGCTAGTGGATGTGTCGATGACAGTGGATTTGAGATGTTATGTGTCTAGGTGGAAATAAATGATTTCGAACATGAAAATGCCGGTGATTTAAAGATGATGTTTTTACAACATGAATTGTTTATGTGATGCATGCATGGTTTTATAAATGGAGGGGGAAAAAGGTAATATTCCTTGGAAAGCGTTTTATAAACGATTATTTTTGTCCACTCACAACTTTTGTGTTTAAACCCCCTTCAGGCCGTAGAGTTGACGCGGACAGTATCTCGAGGCAGAGGCATTAGCACTTCCGCTACGCTGTGTAGTTGTACTTGAGTAGGATATCTAATTTGTACATTGATCCTACTTAGACGCTCTGATATTCTTGTATTTGGTTGGTAATTACTTACGGGAATTTTAAGTGCTTAAATCCCTTGTCTGACAAGAGAAATTATTCATTGTTATTATATTATGCTAAGGATTGAAGGGTATTTGGGAACCTTTCCTTAGGTTGTCAGACGGGATCAGGGTTCTTCCCGGGTTTCGAGGGGAAATTCGGGACGGGTCCTGACACTCGATCTCCAAGTTGACTGACCCGGAAACCGACCCTCCACACACCCGATATACCTCGAGTTGTGTAGATGTAACCTTGTACTACGCGTAGACAGCCTCAACGACCTGGTGGAGAAATACTCTTCAACACCAGCGTCAGAGAAACCTCAACGATCTAGCGGAGAAATACCCTTCGACGCTAGCATCGGAGAAACCTCAACGAACACGTGATGGGAAATACCGCACATCATGTGTTGGAGAAAAACCGTGACCCTTGGGGACAGTATACATAGTGGAAACAAACCCGTAAAGCAAAATCCAAAATCGTTTTTTGAAATCCTTGTTTCTTGGCCTAAGCCAAATTCATTGAAAAACCGAGTCTGTGCCCAAATCCAATAAAGTCACAAATCTGAGTCTAAACCCAAAAAGCATGGACTCAACCGAAACCCAAAATTTATAAAATCAAAACTACATAAAAACAGAGTTCAAAAACCAGGCCACAGCCCAAAACGTCATTTCTAATTTATTATTGAGAACCCGTGTCCAGTAATGATTTATTAGAAGAATTTTCTAAATTCCATAAATTTGCCAAAAATAATACGTATCAAAAAATTATTTCAAATATACGTTTATGAATGCATTATAATTTACAAAATAAAAGTCCACTCACCGAACGTCCAATTAAGCTCAATCCCGAGTCGTACGCTCCTATGAAGTTCCCGGAGTAGTATCGCCTGTCAAAAGTAACAATCGGGGTTACCAACGATAATTAAAAACTCTACATTTAGACTCCCTAAACCCCAGGAGGTCCACACGCGTCCCACTAAAAATGTAGCCACTTCGGACGCCCAAAACTACCCCTAAACAATGTTCGATTAACCCGAAACTTGTGCCAAAAGGTCCGAAAAGTCTAAAACATGTCGACGCGTGTTGTCGTGATCCAAGGACCGACCCCACGCACCGACGGAAGGCTAGTGGCTCATCCACGCGCCGGCTACAGTGCCCACGCGCATGCACGAACGCTGACTTGGTACTTACCCAGCCGCCAGGTGCCCTCCACGTGGCTGCGAGGTGGCATGCCATGTCAACACTCTGACCGAACTAGTCGTCGAAGAAGATGACCGCTCTGCCGTGAACCGCCGTCCGTCGTCGTCGGAAATCGCCATTGCCGGCCGACCTTGAAAATTCCTACTTTCTTCAAATCTTAACCAATTTTCACGAATTAATAGCCTAAAACTATCTACTCAAGCCCAGGAACTCGAAACTAAAGTCTAAACACGAAACTCATACCTGAATTGGCCAAAAAATCGATCGAAAGGTTCGATTTTCTCCTTCCTTAATTCGGTGTTTCCCGTGGCTGTTTCCCTCGACGACCGGTACATCCTTGATTGCGGGGAGGAGGAGAAGAATATGGGTTGAACCAAAAGGAACGAGGTTTCTCAAATCACAAGTTTAAGGAATGGGGTTTTTGGGTTCGGTTGCACGATTTGGAAGAGGATCGAGAAGAGAGAGAGGAAAATGAGAAGAATCTGGGGAGGGTCTGAGTTAAAAGTATCTGCCAAGTGCAAATTACCAAATTGCCCCTGAACATTCTAGACCCACAACTCTCTCATATGAACTCCATTTTTCTCGTGCCGCCTGTCTACGAACTCGTGAGTTCGAGATCTATGCAACGGTCTTCGAAAAAACTTCCAAAGGCGTCTCCAAACAAAAATTGACTTTCAAGCCTCTTATAAAACCAAGGGTAAACTCGTCCTTTCCCAAAATAATTTACAAAAAGTCACTAATTAAATGTATGGGTCGTTACATGTGTCAGCTCTAGGATCAAGGAAATTTATCCCACATCGAAAGGCTTCCCTTACAACATTCAATGCCACTATAAATACAAGGGCATCTCCCCTCAAAAAGGTAATGACAACCTTGCCCTTACGCTGTCTAATTATTACAGTACCCCTCACACTTAACTAACTTAAGTATCGGAGACTGTTAGGCCGGCACCCCACCAGCTCCTTTGCTCTTACCTTATCTCTACAGGTCTTCCCACCCCCGAGAAGAGCTAGTCAAGCGATCACAGCGAGGCAACTCTAAGTTGGTCCATTTTTTGCATCAACAGTTTGGCGCCGTCTATGGGAATTCTGAAACAACCTCCCACGAACTCACTTACCACCTAGGTCGTCCCAACACCCTCTGGGCATCATGTTGGACAATCAAGATGAAGGAGAACTCAACAACACTCATTTCTTACAAAGGAGCTCAAGGGACAACATCCCTGATGTGTTGAGACAGACGTTGGACGACCTCGAACGAGAAGTGGTTGAGCTTAGGGCTCACAACACCAAGATGGACGCTAAGAATCAGGTCATGTCTGAGCACTACGAGAACACACTTGCCTTGTAAGGATGTCCCAGTGCAATCAAAGGCGAGACAAAGGACTAGTCGACCAGATTGTGATCGATTGAACCCCAGTCGATCAACCTGTCATCGAGCGAATTCCCTCGGACAAGCACAAGAAACAGCAGTATAGGGCAAACCCCACCTCATTCGGAAGGTGATTACCTTTTTACGTAACCACCTTTTGAAAATTGTTAAATATGTATTTATTGTGAGTTATATTTTTCTGTTTAAGGATTTTTTTTTTGTTCAATTTTTTTTGGTGAAGCCTGCAACCCTAATTACTTTTCCTTTAACTTTATAATTGTAAAGATTACGAATTCGTCTAAAAAAAATTTAAGAAGAAGGGGAGGGTATTAAATTGATACAATTAATAGAATCCCTCTATTTTTCCATTAAAGTTGAATATGTCCCACACACATAGAAGGATATTAATCCACTCTATAGATTCATCTCAGATTAATACCTCTCACGTGAATGTCAAAATTTCAATTTTAACTGAAAAGTAGATGAATTTTATCAAAGTGACAGATTGCTAACCGAATGCAAAGTCAAGGTAGGAAATTGCTAAAAATAAATAAATAAATAAATCTAGGTGGTGATTATGCACATCTTCTATAGTTCAAGTAGTTTTTGCTTAACCCCTTTAATAACCAAAAAAAAAATGTCTCGAGAAGAATGGGAGATTGGGAGGGGAATCTACTTTTCTCTTTCCTAAATCACAATTGAAAAAGGTCTTGACATTAACATTGTGAAAAAAGTCATTCTGAAACCGTTTTCAATTGAAAAAAAAATTCAAAAAAATAATTACGTTAACTATTTTGGAATGTTAATAACAATTTACGAATGTCAAATTTGAGACTTAAAATCTCGGACCTAAGAATATTAAAGGAAGGAGAGAATGATGTACATCAATTGGTTGAGATACTTTGATCATTTAAATTAAAAGGGCTATTCATTGATGAGTCATTGACAACATTAATTTTTATTCAAAACTCCATTAACTATATTTTTTAAACTTTCCAATCCCTAACCACCATAATTATTACTCAAACAATAAAATTGACCCTTTAAAGCTTTTAATTCCTATTTAGTAGCTTTTTTCTTCATTTCTATTTTATGAAAACATTACTCCCACTTATAATTTTTTCTTCTTTTTCACTTGTTCATTTTAATGAGTAATATAAGGACAATCTAATTTAAAATAAGATAATTAAAAGCAATAATTCTTCAAAAATACTTTTAAACTTCAAATTTGAAAAAATCTTTATTATCCAATATTAAAAGATTATGTTTATTTCTTGGATTTTGTGCCCAAAATTCAAGAATTAAATCCCAATATCTAAGTCATAAGCTCTTCAACTACCATCCCTACCTAAACACCCCAACCCATCCCTAAAACTTTTTATACTCTACCGTTTAATCTCAAATAATACGAATTTCATTCTTTGTAATTGTAATATATAAATTTAATTATAAAAGTATTTTAAGTTTAATTATAAAATAGAAATTAGAATATTCATACATTGTACAAGAAAATGACAATAAATATACATGACTAAAAAGAAATAGAGGAATATAATAGTAAAGACTTACTATATTTCAAATTTTAAGTAAATATAATATTATAAAAAATTAATTAATAGTTTATTCAAAGGACTTTTGATGCGTCGACCAACAATAGAGAAGGTGTGGAATAGTTTATTCAAATTCAAAAAGGGCTTTTGATGTGTCGACCAACAAGCGAGAAGCTGTGGTTTGAATGTTTCATAGTTGAATTCATTGAAGTGGAAAGGAAAAGGTGGCAGGCTCCGTCTGAGGCGTTGGTATCCCAAGTCAAACGCTGATTACCTAAATCATGCAACGTGTCACCCCCTGGTTAATCTGTATGTCGGTACAGCGCCCCATATTTGGGGAGCATTTTATGCTCACCACTTGACTGCCTAGCTGCCATGTGTCACCAATTTAGATTTATATTAAATGGTTTTTATTAGTTCTTATAAAAATGATAAAAAGTCTCAAATAAAATTAAAAATCTCAACAGCCACCCAACCACGCCGTCCACGCCCACCCGAATCACTCTATTTCCGCCGGAAACCACCCAAAATAGTCGTCGGCATAGCACACACCGAACCTGTTCAGCCAATTCGGACGGTGGAAACCACCTGTTCCCCTTGCCGCCGTAGTCGATATTCCAACCCATGCCTTCCTCCATATGCACACCCCACAACTCAACCTTCTCTCCTTTTTTTCTCTCACACACACAGAGGCAGCGACCGTAGCGCGATCCATGTCTCCGATTTCTTCTTAATTTTGGTTTGTGGTATGCCAACTCAACTTTGGCTCCACCTGGACCACCTCCCACAACAAGCTTTTGTTCCTTCTTTTAATGAAAGCTTCAATTGAAAAAGGGATGAAATCCCTACCGAGTTATATACTTATTATCTATCCCTCCCAAAAGTCACCTCACTTACCATCTCTTAATTTGGACTGAGGTATGCAACCTTGAGAGGTCTGCAAGGTCTAAAATGGAGGTCTGCAACCTTGAGAAGCTGGCAGGAAACAAAAAATTAATAAAGAGCATTTAATATAAATATAAATTGGTGACACATGGCAGCTAAAGAGTCAAGTGGTGAGCAAAAATGCTCCCTCATATTTGTGGGCAATTTAGATTTTAGATTGGTTTAAAAAAAGAAAGAAAAAAAATTGCAAGAAAAATATAAATTGCCGTCTTCATAAATATTTGGATAAATAAAGTCAAAGGTTGAATTGTGAAAGTCATTGATTCCTAGATATCATTTTCTGTATCAGTAGCATTGCCAGTTTCTGCATAAGTAGCATTTTGTGGGACCATGTCATGACAATACTGGCATGAGAGAACAGAAGGGCTCAAGTGCAGGCAGTGATCGACTCTCTTTTCCAACCAAGCAAGCCTATTCTCCAAGCTCAACACCCCAATGTGCAGACACCGGATTTCAACTTCGGCAACTCTAGCACACGCGCGAAGCAGCACGTAGTAATCAGCATGCGCAACGTAAGTGTACGCACCCTCATCCTTCTTCCTCTCATAATGAAGGTAATCCAATCTTTTCAGGTTCTCCCTCGGTGGAATATAATAGAACCTCTTCTCCTCCATGTCTAGTTTCATTCGACGAATGGCTTCTTCTTTATCACTTGTTCTGCAAGGTAATCCTTGTTGTTCAACTGCTGTTTCAGAATCCTGAAAACAAAAAGCATAACAATCGGGATAATAATTCGCATTTCAAACGAACACCTTCATTAAGTATGTCCTCATATACATCAACACATAAGAAGAGTATTGAAACAACAGCCTTCAACTAAAAGTCAACATGATAATCTACCTAAGCACCACATTCACAACCATCATAAGGCCAAAAGAGATGATATTCAGTTCAACGAAACTAGGACAAGTACTCGTACTCTACACAAAACACGTACTGATACCTCAAATGATTGGAACAAATCAACTACACCCACATCTTACCTTAACAGCATTCTGTCCGAATTAAACTAAGCATGTACTAAGTTTTTTTCTTTTATTTTTCCATTCTTTTTTTACCTGTAGGGATTTAAGGATACGGTTTACACAAGATAGATGGGAAAGCTGTAGATTTCAGGAGTCCTCTTGTCAGCATTGCTGCTGGACCAGAAAGCTGCAACGGTTAATGGATTATGGCTTACATGGTTAAGAGTTTTATTCTTGCTGCTTTTTACATTTGACATTTTTCTTAAAAAATTTCTGTTTCTTCCAATTTCCAAAATGACAGCCACAGGACTAATGGAACTAAATCATTCTTGCATTTAAGTAACATAATAAAATTGAACACTTAAAGAAACAAGTACTGATTTGTCCAAGATAGTGAATACTATAACTGTAAATCATAACACTGAACAAAGGTTGTTCAACTCTACAGCAGACCCTCATAAATTGATTCTACCCAGTATTCACTTGGTTTCGCCACTTTTAAGATATGATACATATATATATATATGGGTCAGGATTGGGAGACACTTTAAACACACTTTTTTAACTGTTGGATCAAAGCTCATTGAATGGCTGAGATTAAACCAAAGCTCATTGGGTGTGAAATTGGAGTATAAGGGGTACCCAAACGCTACTTCTGAGACTAACGAGGTGCCATTTTACTGTAATGGGTTCATCTCAAATTGATGTTTTGGTCGTAAAGGTGAAAGCTTTAGCTATGGAGGGAATGCGAGTTAGTCATAGTCCTCTAGGTTTAGTAATGAAATTAGGGTTTGGTTCTGGTGTGATTATTTCAGCCTAAATATGTCTATGATTTTCAGTTTTTCACTTCTCTCTTTGTTGAATTTGGTTATTCACCAGTATTTTATGATATCTAATGAATTCTCTTGTTTTCTATAAATAAAAATTAACAATGAAAAAAAAAAAAATAAGGTCACCAATATGGACTTAGAGGTTGGGTTGAAGATTAAGAGTTTGGAAGCTTGGCTGGCGGCGAATGGCAGAGAGGAGGGAAGGGAGTGGCCGCTGAAGGAATGGGCTTGAATGGTGGAAGTGGTTTGAGGAAGGATTGAATTAGTAATTAAATTAGAAGTGGAGTTAGGAGAGACAAAAAAAGTATTAAATTTAGCATTGCATTTTCAAGAGCATTAATTACTTTTTTAAAGCAACTTACTAGATTTAATCTCAGCCGTTCAACGAGCTTTGATTCAACTTACTAGACTTAACAAGTAAATTTCATAACATTCTGGAATCAGGCATATCAATCATGCTAACTATAGACTTCTTGTTCCATTTTACCATGCTAATTACAAATATTATAACAGTGAAGCCTCTTTTCAACCAAATCTAAGGGCTAGCATTAAGTTCCTATTAAGCTGATTACAGAAAAACTGTCTAATATTTGTCACAAAACATGAGTTTGAGAAGACAATATGACAACTGCATTCAAGCTTACCTTTCCATTCTGATAAAAGTCCCATAAAAGCTCAATTTGCTCGTCTTCCTTGGGATCCTTACATCCAGAAAAGACTTCATCCTTACAGAACTGAAGATACGTTGGCAAGTTCTTGCAATATTCTGTCAGCAAATTGTGACAACTTAAAACTTCATCACTGGAAAAAAAGTAGGGGGGTGGGGGGGTGTGTGTGTTGCAATCATTTTCAATATAAAACTACTCCAACATATTTACCATAAGTGTCGGAAATATCATCATATCTTGCTTCAAGGCCGGACAGAAGTTCTGCGACATCCAATTCAGAGTTTCTAACAAGCTTTGTACCCGAATTCTCCAAAATGTGGGATGGAGAGCCAGTATCTTTTTCAGCACCAGACCTCATTTTGGAACTGAATGTGGGGTCCAGATCTCCCATTTGGTTAGATGTGGATGACAAAGAATGCCTACTGGATAGACTTTTTTCCCATTCTCCAAAACCATGAATATCATAAAGGATTCTTACTGCTACAATTAGTATAGACATTACGTAAACACGTGTAGGAAGCCTAAACTCATTTTTTGGTAACCACAATTCTGGAGGCATTGACCATTCATATATGCGGCACATATGAGGGAAAATCTTTTCAACTGGAAGAGATAACCTATCTAGATAGCGGGAAGCTATAGCATAAAAATTCACGGGAGGTAAGTGCAAGCCTATGGATTCAGCAATAGATGCTGCAAGTGATTCTAACTTTTGCACTGGCACGGATTCTGAAGGCCTAAACATTAACCTTGAACTTATTTGAAGTGAACTCCGACCTAGGTCTTTTTCTATTTGAAGAAAAGCAGAAAAATATGGGAGCTGTCCTTCTAATGACCATTTTACTATATCGGTTGGCAGGATTGCTTCCCTGGAAAGATGACAAGCCAGAAAGGAAATAGCTAAAGTACAAGACAATGGTATAGTACTTCTCAAGGACCGAAACCATACCATTACGGCTCGCTGACCATACTTGGTGTGAGGTTCTGCTCTGTATTCAGTTCGTGGCTTAAAATCTTCGAGCAGTTCACCTGAAACAAAGAAACTCAGTGATAAACTAACCATGGAACAATAGGAAGGAACCTAGCCACTTCAAACATAATTGAGATGAAGAATTTTCTAAATTTAAACAAAACTCAATGCAGCAAAAGAAATCTACGAGACAACAACTGCAATTCACTTTTAAATTACACATTAACTGATTCTACTAGCAATCATAATTGGGCATAAGAATCAAGCTATAGGAAAATTGAATTCAAGTGAAATATATAGGTAATGAGATTGGGGGCTACAAACCTTCTTGTTGAATCTCAGATTTGATAAAAGCATCGTCAGCCCATTGATCATCAAAAACCCGAGTCCATGCCAGGAAACGTAACCAAATGGTCCCAGACAAGCCACAAATCAAAGGGTTTACCTTGAACTCCCTAACCAAAGCCTCACACTGGAGCTGAATCATCCGCTGCACTCCCAGCACATACCTAAGCCTAATCTGTGTGTAATAGTCCTCGTCAGTCCATCTGACATTGTTAGGACCCATGGGTCCCTCGGCATCGGCTGCATTTTGATGTTCAGGTGAGGCATAGTTTAAGGGTTGGGGATTGACAGCGGCAGACCTGTGATTCCGGCAGTTTCGGGTAGAGTAGAGGCCTCCGTGTGCGTTACCTTCCTTGTTATAAAAGTCCTCGTCGGCCACTCCAGTGTCAAGGAGGTCGTCTGCTTGTGAGTTGCACCCTGTGCAGTAAAAGAAGCCATCATTGCCATCAAATAACTCCTCGTTGCCACAATTTTGGCAAACCCATGTATTTGGTTCTGACATCGGTGACTCGTGTCTGAATAATTAGGTTTAATTATTGAATCTTCTGCTTCTCTGCTCTGGATTTCCACTTCAAAATTCAAATCAGTACGAGCTCGCTCAGGACCCTAAGCTAAGTAGGCGACTCCCTCACCTTCATTGACTTTCATGGCGCTAACCGAGAGTCCAAGAAGCTTCTGCGGCAACGGCAACGGCAACGGCACCTGCACTATCTTCTTCGCGACTTGTTTGGTTTTCGCTTTTCCCCTGCACTACAAAATGGGGGTTTAGTGTGGATATACATAATTTGTCTCTAATTTTTTTCTTGTCCCACCTCTTTCACACACACACACACAGAGATGTACACAAAAACAAATAATAAGGGCATATTAACAACTTCTAATTTCTTTGATACTACATATTCATCTTCTAATTTGTGTAGTCGCCTCTATTATATTATATATTCAGTGCACTAAACATACAATGTCAAAAACATTATTTATTCTTCCTCTAAAATCACTTTCAATTGAAAACAAAATAACTGAAGGACCCTAAACCCTAAACAGCCATAAAAAAAAAAAAAAAAAAGATTCTATTGCAGAAGAGTTCTCAGAAGCTTTTTAGAGCATATGAAGTAGATTTTCTGTATGAAGCAAAAACTGAAATGGATGTGAGGAAATGAAAACATCGTATGTTAGATATATGAAATATTTATCGTAATAATAACATTCTTTAAACAAATATGCATAGTTCCTTGCCTTCACTACAACAGGTAATGAAAAATAGGTTCGACAATTTGAGGACACAGGGAGCCAGGAAGGGAGAGGAGAACATTTATCATTTACCAATGGAACTTAATAGTGAACAATTGCAAAACTTCCACAGACCAAGCCCATCAAGAGACTTTTCTCTTTCAATTACTATTCAGATAGTAAGACTTACTTTGAGCTTTATAAACAGATCTGAGCTTTATAAACAGATCAAATAAAGATTTAAAGAAAAAGCCCCCATCAGTGTGCTCTCTAATTTGAAGAAATGCTACGTACAGCAGTATCGCCGTTAAGTTTCTGCCACTGTTTTATCTTTGTATGCTAGCTTTTCCCAAAGTAATTTGCAAAGACAACACATGAGAGAATTTAAGATATGAAAAATGAATTCCAAAACAAACAATACATGAATATCCATTATGCTAGACAGTACTCTGCCTATACCAAGTTGAAAACACAAAAATCTCTCTTGTATAAACCAAGAACAAAAAGTTTCAATAATTTAATAAGTTATATATAATAGATGTATTTGTAGACTAACCGTCCCATTAAAGCACCTAAACGATGAGGAAACTTCTTAAACTAACATTCACACCTGTCCATAGAACACACTGAAACAGATCGAGAAAAGTGTGGTTGAAATGATGATTCAAAGGGATATTGAACCTAATTTGATCACATACATTTCGCTTATGCATGGTTACTGTTTGAGAGGAGAAATGGGCAAGGCAAAGAGGTTTTTAAACTAATGCTTAGCAAGGGCGCAAGGGCTTTATGGCTAATGCTTATAGTTATAACATATTGATAGATGGATACTGTAAGCACAAAAAACATCGACAAGGCTAGGACTCATTTCAAAGAAATGTCTCATAGGGGAGTGGCTCTCCAAATATCGTTAATTATAATACTTTTATGGATGGGTTTTGCAAAATTGGGAGAATACAAGATGCACTAAAGTTGTTCGCGGAGATGAAAGCTTGTGGCCAACTTCCAGATGTTAGAACTTATGCCATTATAATGAATCGCCCGTGTAAAAACAAACAACTCTCTGCGGCAATGGAAATGTTTCGGGATATGGAGGGTAAGAAGCTGGATATAGATATTGTGATTTACAGTATTCTTATTGAAGGCTTGATCATTGGTGGGAAATTAGAATGTACAAAGGATATCTTCTTTGGTTTATCATTAAGAGGACTTCAACCTGATGCGAGGACATATAATATTATGATTAATGGACTCTATTCCGCCAGCCTAACAAGTGAAGCAGAAAACTTGTTTAGAGAAATAGAAGAGAAAGGCTGTCCTCCAGATGATTTCATCGACAATATAATTATTTGAGGGTTTATCAGTAACAACGAGACAGAAAGGGCAATGGAACTTATTCAATAAATGGTGGAGAAAGGTTTTTCTGCAGATGCATCAACAGCAAAAAGGATAGTTGATTTGTTGTCTAGAGATAAAATAGATCATGCGTTGTTGCCATGGATAGATAGATCGTAATAGATGCTTCTCATCAAGTTTGATACTACTGGGCCTTCTATTAAGCTTCTGGCCAACTTCCAGATGTTAGAACTTATGCCATTATAATGAATGGCCTGTGTAAAAACGAACAACTCTCTGCGGCAATGGAAATGTTTAGGGATATGGAGGGTAAGAAGCTGGATATAAATATTGTGATTTACAGTATTCTTATTGAAGGCTTGATCATTGGTGGAAGTTGAGGTTTCACCCCAAAACCAATTGGCAATGGAGGGAGAGGCCCAACTCTTTATAAGCCCTTGCAAGGTTGTGCAATTTTCTAATGTGAGACTTTTGTACCTTCACGTTCTCACACGCCCCTTCATGTGTGGCGAATTTTCAAGTCTAACATGTGGACAACTCATATTGGGTGACATAGAGCACGTGTGGCGGTTAAGCCTTACACGTGGGATAACCCGCTCTGATACTATGAAGGAAGTTAAGGTTCCACCCCAAAACCAATTGGCAATGGAGGGAGAGGCCCAACTCCTTATAAGCTCTTGCAAGGTTGTGCAACTTTCTAATGTGGGACTTTTGTACCTTCACATTCTCACAGATTTCAGCTACAATATAATTATTCGAGGGTTTATCAGTAACAACGAGACAGAAAGGGCAATGAAACTTATTCAAGAAATGGTGGAGAAAGGGTTTTCTGTGTCAATGAGCTGTATATTCCTAATTAAACTCAGTTCACTAATTAGGCTCATAGTAACATTCCTAGTCTCTGTATATATATATATATATATATATATATCTTTCCTATTGAATAAAACAATATACGAGAGATTTCTCACCTATTCTGATATGGTATCAGAGCAGTCGATCGTGAATGTCTATTATCCTAATCCTAAAAATCAATAGCCGTCATAAAACCCTAGACACAGCACCATCACATTCCACCGCATAAACTTTTCCCGCAGCCCAATCCCAGTGCCCACCACAAACACACTGTCTCACCCACCATCACTTCCGCAGCAACATCCACCGCCTATTCCGCAGCAACATCCACCCACCACCATTTCCGCAGTAACATCCACCGCCTATTCCACAGCAACATCCACCCACCACCACTTCCGCAACAACATCCACCGCCACCAGCCCTCCGCAACATCCACCGCCACCAGCCTAATCCCTCCCGCAGCAACATCCACCGACCAGCCCTCTTGAAAACCTCACTGCCTCCCAAAATCTGATCCAGACCACAAAACACTCATCGTCGAGTTCGTTCGCGTTCGTCATCATCGTCGCGTTCGGGTTCGCATTCGGATACAAAACATCATTCGGCTGGTCGTTCTTCATGGTCCCAGCACCATCATTCGGCCGGTCATTCTTAACAGCCTGGTGCAACCCCACCGAGCCAGCCACCGGTCGGACTCCATCGCGTACGGGTTCGTCGTTACTACGACTTCGAGGAACCAACCGCACCGAGCCCTCCAATCACCATCTTCCTGACCGGACTGAGCCCACACCCGCCGATGCCACCGTCTCGTCCTCCACTGCGCATAAACCACCCTTTCGTTCGGGTCGGGTTCGTCCGCTATAACCGGACCTTCCGTTCGGGTCGGGTTCGTCACACCCTTCCGTAGGAAAAAAAAAACACTACGACAAAAAGAAAAAAAAAAAATCATGGCTAATACACAAATTGTCACGTTGCAGGGTGACACCTCCAATTTCTCTGCTGGAATCAAACTGGATGAGATTAATTATTCTTTGTGGCATCAAATCATAGAGATGAAGATAGCTGGGCGAGAGAAACATGGTCACCTGACCGGTGATATTGCCCAGCCTGCAGCCAAAGATCCCATATTCCATAAATGGCGTGCATTGGATTGCCAGGTCAAGAGTTGGTTATTCGATGCCATGCAACCTAATCAGATTAAACGGTTTATCCGTTATGACACAGCAAAGCAAGTCTGGGATGCAATCAAGCAAACCTATTCAGATGGTGCGAATGAGGCCAGGATTTATGACCTTCACAGAAGGTCCTTCACAATGCAGCAGACTGGGGCATCCATTGCCAAATATTATAGTGAGCACATTGAGATTTTTCAGGAGCTTGATCAATTAAGTCCCAGCACCATGGAGCATCCAAAGGATATTGAAACTCGAGGCTGAGAGATTGATCGTCTCCGAGTGTATATATTTCTTGCCGATTTGGACAATAATTTTGATCAAATCCGAGGAGAGATTTTGCGGATGAAGCCTAAGCCAGAACTTGAGGCAGCATATGCACATATCAAACGAGAGAGTAACCGACAGGGAACCATGTCTGCCGCTTGTGTACCCTCTGACGCCACGGCCCTGGCTACTGCTAGGACCAAACACTCTCGGCCGACCACCTACGGTGTCGACCCTACTCGTACCCGCACTCTAATGAAGTGTACCAAATGTGGTTTCGATAACCACACAATTAAGGGCTGTTATGAGATCATTGGTTATCCGGAAGGATGGGTCCACAAAGGGCATAGGGAGGATTCGCCCAGAGCCTCGTTTGCATCAGCTCAGTCATCCGAGGGGACCGTATCCGGACCTCCATCAGGTACATCTGGCTCCACGTCCTTGGCCACCTCAGGTACCTCTTGCACATATTCCCTTACTTGTAATCGATCATGGATTATTGACACTGGCGCTACTGATCACATGCCAACTAGTTTCACTGGTTTCCACTCTACCAAACCCTCAAGCCAAACACATATTACCAGTGCCAACGGAACCACCTCCCAGGTCATTGGGGAGGGATCCTTATCCCTTACACCCTCATTAAGTCTCGCTCATGTCTTAGTTGTCCCATCTCTCGACTATGACTTGTTATCTGTTCCTCAGATTATTGATTCCCTTAATTGTACCGTTTGTTTTTGGCCATTGTATTGTCTCTTTCAAGATCTTCTCACCAGGGCCATGATTGGATGTGGTACTAGGAGGGGGAGGTTGTATTATCTGGACTTGACAGCCGACAACAGTACGAGATTGAGTCACGCACATCATGTGAGAGGCGATGAGTCCATCAGGATGAAGAAAATTTGGCTTTGGCATCGCCGTTTAGGGCATGCTTCTTTTGGTTATCTGAAACTTCTTTTTCCAGATTTATTTTCCCAGTTTCATGAATCAGACTTTCATTATGAAACTTGCATTTTGGCGAAAAGCCATCGTATTTCTTACCCATTAAGATTGAATAAAAGCTCAATGCCCTTCATGATTATCCATTCTGATGTTTGGGGACCATCACGAGTTCCCACTGTTAGTGGTTTTACGTGGTTTGTGACATTTATTGATGATTGCACCCGGATGACCTGAGTCTTTCCCCTACACCAGAAAAGTGACGTCAACGCCAAATTCAAGCTCTTTGATCAATACGTTGCTACTCAGTTTGACAAGAAAATCATGACCCTTCGATCTGACAATGGAGGTGAGTACATCAACCATGACCTACATCAGTTTTTCGGCCACCATGGTATTGTTCATCAAACCACATGCGCCTATACACCACAACATAATGGTGTCGCGGAGCGCAAGAATCGGCATCTCTTGGAGGTTGTTCGTGCCTCTTTATTTGAGGCCCACATGCCGCACCATTTTTGGGGGGAGGCTCTTTGTTCTGCGGCTTACCTCATCAATCGAACACCTTCCATCACTCTTCAGTATCAAACTCCATTTCAGACATTGACTACTCTCCTCAACATGCCATATGCACCAAATCTCAAACCACGTCTCTTTGGTTGTGTTGCGTATGTTCAAGTGTATCCACATCAGCGTGGCAACCTTGATCCGTGTGCACGGCGTTGTGTCTTTGTGGGTTATTCTGCCACTCAGAAGGGCTACAAGTGTTTCCATCCTCCCACTCAGACCATGCACGTTACTGCTGATGTGACCTTCAACGAGAGTGAGTTCTATTACTCAGGGGGAGTAACTGAGCATTCTCTGCAGGGGGAGAACTCTATCTTTGCCGAAGATACTCAGATAGTCCAGATTCAACACCATTCATCCGAGCAGTCAGTGTCCGAGGTGCAACAAGCTCAAGAGTCCCTCGATACTTCTGATACTGGTTCAAATAATTCCCCCTCTACAACTCCTACTACAGTACCATCACCACTCATCCAATCAGGCCCTGAAGATTCCCCACAGGTAACTGAACATTCACACTCTATCTCAAGCACCTTACTTGCCTTAAGTTATACATGTTATCAGTTACCCCCACGCACGACTAGAGGGATTCTTAGACAACAGTATGACCCTGACCCTAAAGCAAAAGTTAAATACCCTATTGCTAATCATGTGTCTCTACATAGGCTGTCTTTGTCATGTGCATCATTTGTGTGTCAATTATCCACTGTATCTATTCCAAGTAATGTGCAGGACGCCCTGAACGATCCCAAGTGGACACAAGCGATGAATGATGAAATGGAGGCTCTCCAGAAGAATTCCACTTGGGAGAGGACTACCCTTCCGCCAGGGAAGAGAACAGTGGGTTGTAGATGGATATATACAGTAAAGTTCAAGGCAGATGGCACCATTGAACGATACAAAGCAAGACTGGTGGCGAAAGGTTACACTCAGACTTATGGGATTGACTATGGGGAGACCTTTGCCCCTGTAGCCAAGATCAACACAATTCGGGTACTTATTTCTCTGGCAGCCAACCTAGACTTGCCATTACACCAATTTGATGTCAAAAATGTCTTCCTGCATGGCAACTTAGAAGAAGAAGTCTATATGGATTCACCTCCAGGATGCGAGATGGGGCCCAATAAGGGCAACATGGTTTGTAAACTGAGGAAGTCACTTTATGGATTGAAGCAATCACCCAGAGCATTGTTTGGAAAGTTCAGCCAATCAATGAAGGACTTCGGATACAAACAAAGTAACTCAGATCATACTTTGTTCTTGAAACATAAGAAAGGTAAAGTTACTGCCCTTATTGTATATGTTGATGACATGGTAGTTACCGGGAATGACCTAGAAGAAAAGGCTGCGTTGCAGCACCACTTGGCAAGTGAGTTTGAAATGAAAGATCTTGGTGCTCTGAAATATTTTTTAGGCATCGAAGTGGCGCGTTCAGACCAAGGAATATTTCTATCACAACGGAAATATATTCTTGACATTTTAACTGAAACTGGAATGCTAGCCAGCAAACTAGCAGATACGCCAATGGAGTTGAATCATCAGATTGGTGAATATCCGGATCAGGTACCCACCAACAAAGAAAGATATCAACGCCTAGTGGGTAAGTTAATTTATCTAGGACACACTAGACCTGATATCGCATATGTCGTAAGTGTGGTGAGTCAGTTCATGCATGCACCAAGTGAAGCCCACATGGATGTAGTAAATCGAATCCTGAGATACTTAAAGTCAGCCCCTGGAAGAGGATTGATGTTCTCACGACATGGTCATCTAGATGTTGAGGATCACACTGATGCAGACTGGGCGGGTTCTGTTACTAACAGGAGATCAACATCTGGATACTTTACCTTTGTGGGAGGCAATCTAGTCACTTGGCGAAGTAAAAAACAGAAAGTAGTGTCAAGATCAAGTGCTGAAGCAGAATATCGAGGTATGGCACAAGGAATATGTGAGCTACTCTGGATAAGGAATTTGTTGGGAGAATCGGGGTTAAAACCCAATCATGCCATGCAACTGAATTGTGACAACAAAGCCGCAATTGACATCGCACATAATCCAGTGCAACATGATAGAACCAAGCATGTTGAAGTTGACATACATTTCATCAAGGAGAAACTCGAGGCAAAGATCATTGAGGTATCATTTGTTAAATCTGAAGATCAACTTGCAGATGTCCTTACTAAAGCAGTCACCGGCAGAGTATTCCACAGCTCACTTAGCAAGTTGGGCATTGACGACATACATACTCCAACTTGAGGGGGAGTGTCAATGAGCTGTATACTCCTAATTAAACTCAGTCCACTAATTAGGCCCATAATAACATTCCTAGTTTCTGTATATATATATATATATCTTTCCTATTGAATAAAACAATATACGAGAGATTTCTCACCCATTCTGATATTCTGCAGATGCATCAACGGCGAAAAGGATAGTTGATTTGTTGTCTAGAGATAAAATAGATCATGCGTTGTTGCCATGGATAGAAAGATAGTAATAGATGCTTCTCATCTAGTTTGAAACTGCTGGGCCTTCGATACAGCCATGGATGCATTAGGTATGCCGATACATTTTTTTTATATAGTTGAGAGGAAATTGTTTGATATAGATGGAGGGTAGCGCAAAGTGTGATATTGATGTTATTGTAGTTTGATTTTAATGAGAGAATTCTTCATTGCATATGTTAGTGCTATTTGACCCTGCTGTTTTTATTTTGTTTAATTTTAGCTCATCTTCAATTGGAAGAGAAGCTTGATGAGCCAAATACAGGGCCAAATGTATGATTTTTTTAGTTTCTCTTACATGGCAGTCAAGTGGCCAAAAATAATAGAGTAATTAAGACATTTGTCACCAAATCTCCTTGTTGTCCACCTCTCTCTCTCTCTCACACTCATGAGTCATGTCATGAGAGACCCAAATCCTTCAACTTTTCTTTCATCTGCCACCAATGGCTCTAAATGCACCTAGAGAGCAAATGAAGAAGCTCTACACTCTCTACAGGGGCGTCAGACTGAGCTAGCCTTGGAGGGCTGGCAGTGGCACTGTAGTTTCGTCCATCCGGCTCCGGCCATCAAAGGAAACGTTCTTGGAAGATAATCATCCACACCTGCTTAATTAGGAATACGCTCCATTGCAAAAACCTTCAAAAACAAAAATCCTATAACATGTACAACTTCAGAACTAAAAAATGGTAACGCTCAACACTAAGTGAATAGGTATATCACATCAATATGTTTTTTCGACATTCGACAAGGTGGAAATTAAAGGTGCTCAAGGACCTTTCTAACAATGGAAGTGGAAAATTGCTTTAATTTGATTTGAATTCTGAGTCCTACATCTACGAAATCAAATCACATATGTTGCAAAAAGGAAAAGGAAAAATTTAATCATTAGCAAAACAACAGGCCTCTGCCTACTCACGCCCCTGTAGAGTGTAGAGCTTCTTCATTTGCTCTCTGGATTAAATTAGGGCCATTGGTGGCAGATCAAAGAAAAGTTTCCGAGTTTGAGAGGGAGGAGTAGAAGAATGAGATCTAATGGCAAATGTCTTAATTGCCCTTCCATTTTTGACTACTTGACTGCCACATGATAGAAAACTAACGGAATTGGATGGAGCTAAGGAAATTGGTGTAACTTTTTGTATAGAGGGTGACTTTTGGATGGTATGCATAGATTTTAAAATTGTAATTTTGGGTGCCATTTCATTATTATTGTTATTATTTTCATAATTATCTACTTATTCAAACTATAATTTTAGTTTTCCTTATTGCTTAACAATATATTTTGTTCCTTTGGATTGGTTCCACAGTTGTGAAAAAAAGCAACAACATATTCGGGGCAGTTTTGGCAGTTAAGTTGAAGGAGTTTCAACTTCAACCTATAAGTTTCAATTATCCTATATGCATTTCAAAGTTAATTTTATATAACCACAGTATTTATAAATTCAACATTTATTGTTTGTTTTTTATACTTATTTCGCTTAACTTACAAAAATGTTACTTATGTTTTGTTCGTGCAATTGTATTTTGCAGCAGGATTGTATTCATTGGTAGCAATACAGTTCTTCTTCAATTACAACTCATGCGGACTGCCTATTTTCATTCGACTAGTCACTTTACCTTGAGGAGGAATGTCATCAAGATTCCTCTCAGTTGAGCGGGGTCTCCTTTGAGGATGTTCAGTATTCCCATATCGTAACAAGCGCGTTACACTCTTTTTCCTTTGCTTTGATTTTTTCCCATTTGATTTTTCCTGGAAAGGTTTTTAACAAGGCACAGTATGCGCATTTCATAAGTTCAACTCGGTTGTGGAACTTTATGTTGATGATTTCTTTGTAAACATTAAAGTGGAACTCAAAAGTGTATTTTATATTATTTTACTTTTAGTTCCCCGTGAATCTAATCAAACCGTAAATATTTTACAGATCGTGCTATTAACTCTGATATTTATGATTGAATTTTTAATGGATCTAATATTTATCTATGTACAATTATTAAAGATGTTTTAAAATAAAATCTCCTCTTACCCAAAAAAGAAAAGCTCCAAAATAATAATAATGGGAAGAGTTTTTATGTGGGCTACGATAGGACACTTGGAACGTTGAAAAAGTGCTTTCCCCACCAAAATTAAACGTTATCCAAAAATCCTGGCTCGAAAACCCAGAATCCAAATCCCAAATCCGAAATTCCGAAACCCAAAACCCAGAATCCAAATTCTGGTTTCATCGGCATACCAAAAAAGAAAATGCCGCTATACTCGGCAACACTGGCACTGGGTTCAGTTTCACAGCTCTTTATTACCGGGGATGCCATTTCCTCTTGCAATAGCCATAATTCTTGTTCAGTACCTTGCCTCTTGAATCACATCAGCTTCTCCAAGCACTGTCACAAGTCTCATTGCAAGAAAAGAACTTCTGTTTACGCGTCGAGCAGAGTCTCCAACACTGAAAATTCTGGACTTGTGCATGACTCTTCTTCTTCTTCCTCTACACAGGAGGCCCTTCAAGATGCTCGGGTGTGTTCTATTTTTCCCTTTTTTTATACATTGATTTATTTACTAGTAACATTTTTGGATTTGTGTTGGGTATGATTATGATCTTTTTTAGGCTGCACTCTTTGGTCATATTTTGCGTTTATTTATTTATTTTGTGTATCATGAATCTTCAATTTCAGTTTGAAGCAACCCATTTGCCTATGGGAAGAATCAGTTATGTTTTAGCTTTTCTTTGGGGACTTTGTGGCACCTTGTTTGGCTTTTTGGGAAGAATATATTGTACCCCAATTCTTATTGATCTGAGTATGATAGTTAATTATTTATTTTAGTACATGTTTAGTAGACAGAAGCTAGTTTTGTTACCGACTATCAACAATTAAAGAATTGATTAATATGATAAAGAAAATGATATAAGAATGAATAAGGAAGCTTGGAAGTAATAAGTGTGGCACTCATAATCTCATCCAGTCTTATTTTCCATTCTATTACTCTTCTTCGTGCAGTAGGAGACGGAATATGGAACTTTGGAACGCAGTTACATTTGTTTAGGATAGTTGATATTTTTGGATGCACACTGGCTTCGTTCAGTCAAATTTGAGGCAATTTCACAGAAATTTTTCCAATCATCTTTTAACGAACTTAATGTACACTTCACTACTCTTGATGGCTACATGGGAGTTAGTTTCAGCTTCCTACTTGCTGGTGACATTGTACATGATCTGCTGAAAGTTTTTGCCTTGTTCAACTTGAAAAATTTCTTTTAATCAAGATATAAGGTAAATATAAGATGCAGGAACTTCTGGTAGTCATCTGGCGAAAATGAATTTACCATATTTCTAAGCTACAAATTAGGAGGTACAAATTTTGCAGTTAGTTCTTTTCATTCTGATAATTTCGTCTCTGTTATTCTCCCGCAGAATTGTACTCTGTCTCTGTAAAGTTGAATCAAGAGTAAGTTAAGTAGTACAGGGGAAGGCAGAGAGACACATTTGGCATCATATTGATAACTTTGATACTAAATTTCCAAGCTAGCCATATCTGTTTATCTTAGCATCAAAGTGTTACAGTATCTAGCCTAAAACCAATTGTTAACTGGGGAGAGACTCAAGATCTTTTAATTTGAGATGCAAGGCATAGAACCCCCGATCAGGCATTACCCTCAAGTGTGACCAGACTGAGCCAAACACACGGATTTTGCATGTATGTGGTGACTGGAGAACATTTGGCGAAATTGGGTGTGACACATTGATATTTACTCGCTCTGGTACCATATTAAAGTACAAGCATCTATCCCAAAACCAATTGAAAATAGGTTCTGAGTCCCGTGATTTTATAAAGTTGAATAAAAGACTTAGAAGACACAATTTGACACTTCGCATCGTCAAAACTGAGCATCATAGAGTAACATGAAGAATTGATTTCCTCAGATTATTTAACCATTTTCATTTTAAGTCTTTCCATCAATAAGAATATGTTCTAATTTTATTCCTTTAATGCTAAGTGCTAGTTTTTCATACTAGAATTAAGAACAGAAGAATCTTTCAAGGCTAGCACTTGAAATAGACAAACTGTTTTACCGTTAATCTGATTTCACTTGTTATATCTTATGTTGGTGTTCAATTGTCCGCACACTTTTATGAGCTAATACTTAATTTCTTCAAAGAAGTAGAGATCTGCTGATTGGAAGGTAGCAAAGGCTTATATGGACAGTGGATTAATCTTCGAGGGGATGATTGAAGGATATAATGGTGGAGGTTTGCTTATTCAGTTTCATTCTCTAGTGGGGTTTCTTCCATTTCCACAGTTAAGCCCATCACATTTTTGCAAAGGTGCTGATATCTTTACTTTAGTGGCTCTTAAATTTGTCAATTTTTGGTAAATAAGCCTTGTATCGATAACATGTGGTCGATAATATTACCATCTTCACATTTGGTATGATGAAATGTGGAGAGATTTGAGAATACTTTTCGTGTTTCCTTAAACTAAATTATAAAAGCAGGGTTTTACCCAAAATAATTGTTAGGGCAGGTGATATCTTAATGCATTTGTCCTATTGTTTCCTTCTTGTTTCTTCTCTAATATGTTTCATAACATAGAAATTAAAGTTTTGATCAGAATTTTCTTGAGTTTTCTTCAGGATTCATCTGTTTTGTGTATTATTCAAGATTTGAAGTCATCATTTGGAAAAAAAATTACTAGCACGCAGTGTCCCTTGACAGTGCCTTCCTGACTTTCAATTACTATTATTAGGGTTCTGATCCTTCAGCATTCATACTATTCTGTTGATATCCATACATTTCTGTTCACTGAATTGAGTTTTGTGTTGCCAACTTTATGTACTAGAAGTAGAATACTAATATTTTCCATGTTATCTTTATGATTCCATTTCATGCAGAACGGGGAAAAAGCCTCCAAGAGATTGCAAAAGCTTTACCTGGTTCACTTATATCTGTGAAGGTAATTTAACTACAGAAATATCTCTCTTTAAATTGGGCATCATTTATTGCATTGTCGTTAAAATTATATTTAATACCTTTCCGTAGTCGCCCTTACTTTTTCTTCGGTAATCAACATAAAAGGACAAAAGGAGCCCAATGATAAAAAAATAAAAATAAAAAAAGGACGACACAGAGCAAGGGTCGTTCCAGTCGAGTTTTAAAAGGGAGCTAATTTTGGCACTCCACAAATTACTTGCTGCATTCCACTTTTTTTATTTTGATGTTTTCTTATTTTTTCTTGAATGAAACTTCCAAACTTGCCCCTCTTCTTTTTGAGTTTAATATATTTATTTTTCTTTCTTTTGTTTATGTAAAACGTTTGGATTTCTTTTTTTTTTCTCGATAAATGCTACTCTCCATCTTCATATCTCTCCCGCTTTCTATTTTCACAATTATGAGTATTATGCTTCTGTCGTTAAAGTTTAATGGCAGTTCCAGGTTGCTTGAATTATGTGGACACTTTACTGCATATGTACATGATCAAAAAAATTGTTGTAATATGATAGAAAGATGCATAGGCTGCAGTAATATGCTTGGTGATAGTTTATAGTTAGGCTATTAAATTATTGATTTTTATAAAATAAAGTAAGTTAAGAGATCAGGGGTAAGTTTGGAAGTTTGATTCATAAAGAAATAAGAAAATATTAAAATAAAAAAGTGGAGTGCAGCAAGTAATTTGTGGAGTGCCAAAATCAAACTCCCTTTTAAAAAACTGTTTGAACCATACCATTTCTATGGTTGGTAATTTGAATCTGTGCTTTATAGTAGAATTCCAAGTTGGACACTGGGTTTTGCAGTTCTCATCCTTTTCCTCTCTGGGATATGCTAAAGAGTTGTTTTTAATGTACAAATTATCTCAGTTTCTTGATGTTTTAGGTAATTCAAGCGGATGAAGAAAACAAGAAATTAATATTCTCAGAAAAGGAAGCTGTCTGGTCAAAGTTTTCTGAGCAAATTAGTGTTGGTGATGTTTTTGAAGCTAGGGTGGGTTCTATGGAGGATTATGGTGCATTTGTTCACCTACGATTTCCTGATGGTATGGCTTTTTTCAATTATACAGCCTTCTACACTTTATTTCGAGCATGACAAAAAGGAAAAAGAAGGAAATGATAATTGGCATCTATAACTATGAAACAGGTCTTTATCATCTGACTGGACTAGTACATGTCTCCGAGGTTTCATGGGATTTAGTTCAGGATTTACGAGACATTTTAAGTGAGGATGATGACGTAAGGGTCAAAATTATTAATATTGATAGGTGAGCTCTGCTATATGATTATACTTTCAGTTATTACGTAGACTCTCACAAGTGCACCAGATGTCCTTAAATAAGCTGTCTGTTAACTGTTTGGTCAGATATCAACAGTTGAGAATTACAATTGCTGTGGTGATAAAATTAAAAAAATTGTTTGTTTCCAACGAATTACCAATACAGATAAATTCAGATGAGCTTTCGTATTATAAATCTATGCAGAGCAAAGTCAAGAATTACACTTTCCATTAAACAGTTGGAGGAAGATCCGCTTCTAGAAACATTGGACAAAGTAATACCACAGGTTTGTAACATGCTAATCTTCGATATTTCACTTGCAGTCATGCTCATAGTTCTCACCTGGTAAATTTAAATGCTTCCCTAAACTGTTGAGTTTGAACATTCACAGGATGGCTCTATAGGTCCTGATTCTTTGAGCACTAACAATAGCAGTAATATAGAACCTCTTCCAGGCCTTGAAGCCATAATTGAAGAGCTAGTACAGGAAGATGGGTAAGGTTTCGTTTCTGTAAAGTTTACTGGCTTCAATTGAAAAACTAAAACCACTATGAATACTGAGGATTTAAAATTTTCCAAGAGTGGCCAAGTTTGGAAGGTGGGCCTATGTCAAGCTATAATGGTTGCCAAAATACTACCTTATTTCTCTATATTTGGCTGTTTGCTATATAGTATTAATTTATTTATGGAACTAGATCAAACCAATTTTATGAAACAAATGAAACTTAATTCATAAGAAATAGTTGAGAAGACTTGGGAATAACATCCATTTCCTGATACTGCCTTTCAATTTAATACGCTGGAATTAATCTTATTTTCCTTTCAACTTTAATTAAAAATGTGCCGATAGAACTGTAACTAAACATTACTGAAAGTTACCAAAGACTTGATTTATCAACACTTCATTTCATTTGAAAGTAGTGTTTTATAATGTCACAATCACACCCGGGTATGAAAGGTTACTAGTTATTCGTAAGCAATTACAATGCGCAAGGGAGCCTGAATGATGCACTGTAGTCTCAACTTACTCTTAGTTTTTATTGATCTTGTTTTGGGGTTTGTATAGGGTGATCTGTGGCTTGGTGTGCATTAAGAACTTGCTCGTATTTATCTTCTTGGAGTTCAAAATTAATGCATGGAAAGTCTTTGGTTTATAACAAACTGATGTCTGATGTTTGCTGCTTTGTATGAAATTCTTTTCCAGTATAGATGATGTAGGAATCACTCGCCAGGGGTTTGAGAAAAGGGTGGTTTCACAGGACCTGCAGCTTTGGCTTTCAAATGTGAGTTTCTTTCAGTGAAATGAATCAATCTAACTGTGACTCTATATTTTCTTATATATTCTAAAACTTTCATCCTTCTCTTTGAACAGTCACCTGCCGTTGACCGGAAGTTTACTCTCCTTGCTCGCGCGGGAAGGCAGGTGAGTTCCATTATATCCACTCTCTCTCTCTCTCTCTCTCATACACAGAATATCTGCGCATGTACTACATACATACGAACGGAGTTCATATGATTTGTGATTCAGGTGCAGGAAATACAACTCACAACAACACTTGATCAGGAAGGTATCAAGAAGGCCCTGCAGCGAGTATTGGAGCGTTTGCCATAGATGAATCTTGAGTATGATGAATCTTGAGTTGTTTCTTTCCACATTTAAATTAAAGTTGTGATTTTTCTGTATAGAAATTAATTTTTTTTTGGTCAAATTCCGCTATCAGCTGTATACAAAAATAGAAATCGAAAATAAAAGTGTCAAATGGAAAACTTGTTAACATGAATTTAAAATGAAATTGGTTTGCAACTTTCAGTGCAATTGCCTCAAATGTTTGGCATGATTCAACAATCATATATGACGATTCGATTTCGATTTCGATGTTGTATGTATGAATTCTTAGCTGAGGTTTGATTCAATCGACTAACATTTTTCTTTTTTCGTCTTTAAGTTCCTCTCCATGTTACAATAATTCTAAAGTAGCAATACCAAGAAAACATGTAAAGGGTTGAAAAGGGAAATGTTCTCTTCTCTTGTTTTTGATTCTTTTTTAGATATGTTTGCTTTAGTCGATGTGGCTATGTTGACATAATGATGCTATTCGAATTTTAGAATTTTTAGAATTTTAGAATTTTTAGAATTTTAGAATTTTTAGAATTTTAGAATTTTTAGAATTTTAGAATGTTATGTTTTTAGATTTTGAATTTAAATATTACATTTTTAAGGAGAGTATCTGTTAAAGAGTGTCAAAGAGACATTTAGGGTTTAATTAGGGCTGAATAAATCTTATTCTTCTATCTATGAGGTATTTATAAGGTTACAATATACAAAGCTCAACTAGACCAATTAGAAAAATAATTACAATTAATTACAATTCCTATATTAATAAGGATTGTCTTACATGGCTCACGCTAACACTCCCCCTCAAGGTGGAGCATGAATATCAAACACGTCGAACTTGACAAGTGAGTCATTGAAGACCTGTTTGGCCATACCCTTGGTAAGAACATCAGCAAGCTGTTATGTCGTCTTCACATATGGAACTTCAACAATTTTCTCTTCAAACTTCTCATATATAAAATTACGGTCAATCGCCACATGTTTAGTTCGGTCATGTTGTATGGGGTTTTCTGCAATCTTGATAGTGGACTGATTATCACAATATAACTTCATAGCACCATTAGATAGAAAACTAAGCTTCCCTATAAGTTGTTTCAGTCACAGTAGTTCCTGTATCCATTTAACCATTGCTCGGTACTCTGCCTCAGCATTAGATAATGACACAACCTTCTGTTTTTCACTCTTCCCAACAAATGTGAAGTACCTAGTAGTTGAATGTCGTCTTTCTCCTATACCACACCAATCAGAATCACAGTAACTTGTAACATCTGTGTGAATATGTTTGGAGAATATAAGACATTTTCCTGATGCTGACTTCAAATACCGCAAAATTCGCACAACTGCATTCATATGGACTTCACTAGGATTATACATAAAACGACTGCCCACACTAACTGCATAAGCGACACCAGGTCGAGTGTGTGATAAGTAAATCAATCGACCAACCAGCCTCTGATATCTCCCCTTATTAGCAGGAACTTGATTCGGAAGTTCTTCTAAGTCATGGTTTTGCTCAATAGGTGTATCAATGGCTAAAAACCAAGCATACATGTTTCCTTCAGTAAGTCAAGAACATGTTTTCGTTGTGACAAACATATCCCTTTCTTAGATCGAATAGCATCAATGCCCAAAAAATACTTTAAGCCCCCAAGATCTTTCATATTAAACTCAGATGCCAAGTTAGACTTCAACTTAGTCATCTCATCTATATCATCACTAGTAAGAATCATGTCATCAACATAAATGATAAGAGCAGTTATCTTACCATTTTGTTTCTTCAGGAACAACGTATGGTCTGTATTGCTCTGCTCGTAGCCATATTTCTTCATGGCTAGCTGAAATATTCCAAACCATGCTCTTGGTGATTGTTTCAAACCATACAACGCCTTCTTCAACTTACATACCAAGTTTGAATCACCTGAAGTACCATATCCAGGTGGCATACTCATATAAATCTCTTCAGATAGATCTCCATGTAAGAAAACATTTTTTACATCATACTGCTGTAATGGCCAATCAAAATTTGCAGCAACAGACAATAAAATCCGAATAGTATTTAACTTTGCAACATGTGCAAAAGTCTCCTGGTAATCAATTCCATAAGTTTGAGTAAAACCACGGGAAACTAACCTTGCTTTGTACCGATCATCATACCATCTGGCATATGTTTCATCGTAAACAACCATTTATAGCCAACAGGTTTCTTCCCTTCTGGTAAGGACATAATCTCCCATGTTTGATTTCTTTCCAGTGCTCTCATCTCCTCATTCATAGCTTCTGCCCAATTTTTATCATTGAGCTCTTCTTGTACTCTTGTAGGAATGGTGACAACTAACATTTGATTCACAAAGGCTTGAATAGCACATGGTAAATGTCCTGTAGAGACATAATTTGGAATAGGATGCTTCACCGTCTTTGAATTGTCAGGTGAATATCTCTCCGGTGGTTTTCCCCGAGTACTCTGAGGAGGTAGGTAATACTTGTCACCATCACTAGATACAACTGGCATGTGATCATTAATTACATTGTTAGTATTAATCTCAGAATTATTACATACCTCATAATCATTAGCAGCAGAGGGATCATTGGTTGGTACAATTGGTATAGAAGGGGGGCTTGTAGAAACTGAATCATTCAGAGCCGCAAGATTGTGACTAGTCAAATCCACGTCAGACATATCAAGCTGATCGTGACTAATCATACCAGTATCAATATCAGAACCATCAGAACATTTGTCACTAGTCATACCAGTAGTAACATCAGAACCATCAGAACCTTCGGGACTAGACATACCAGTATCAGAAGCATCGTGACTGGTCACGTATGCAGCAGAAACTATAAGGAAACATTTCTATCGAATTTGGCTCTTCAACACTCGTCTCCCCTGGAAGAGGAGAAGTGAATAATGGCGGAGAAAAATAGGATTCAGTTTCAGAAAAAGTGACATCCATAGTCACATAAAAGCGACGAGTAGGAGGATGGTAACACCTATAGCCTTTTTGGTGAGGTACATACCCAACAAACACACACTTTAAGGCACACGGATCAAGCTTCGTGCGTTGATGTTTTAGAAGGTGAACAAAAACAACACATCCAAAAACACGCGGTGATAACTTTAAGTGGGAGGGGATACCAACATGAGTAGAAAGTTCATTCAATGGTGTTTTAAAATTGAGGACACTACTAGGCACACGATTCAAAAGATAAACAATATACAAAATAGCATTGCCCCAAGAAGCGGATTGCATGTGGGCACCAATCAAACAAGCACGAGTAATTTCAAGAATATGCCGATTTTTCTGTTCGGTAACACCGTTCTGTTGAGGTGTATAAGGACATGTTGTCTCATGAGTGATGCCGTGATCTTGAAAATAAGACTATAATATCTGATTAAAAAATTCACCACCATTATCAGAACTAAGAACTTTCAATTGAGCTGAAAATTGAGTCTGTATCATGTTATGAAATACACGGAAGCCATTAGACACCTCACTCTTATTTTTCAGCAAATAAAGCCAAGTCATATGACTACAATCATCAACAAAAATCACAAACCAACGATAGCCAGAAAAGGTAGAGACAGGAGCTGGACGCCACACATAAGCATGAATCAAAGAAAAAGGTTCAGTGCTCTTAGTATAACTCAAAGGATAAGTAGTACGATAATTCTTGGTCAAAACACAAACATCAAAATCCGACGGGTCACACTCCTTAAACAAAGAAGGGAATAAATTTTTGATATAACCAAAGGAAGCATGACCAAACCTATGATGCCACATCCAAATCTGATGCTTCAGAGCACAAGAAGAACCATGACTAGTCAAGACACTGCCAGAGCATATATAATCCACATAATACAGCCCCCCTCTTTTAGTACCATGCCCAATAATCTCCTTGCTATTGAGGTCCTGAAGAAGGCAAAAACGAGGGTACATTAATACTAGACAATTCAATTGTTTAGTTACTTGAGGTACATACAATAGATTATTAGAGAGTGAGGGAACAAGTAGAGTATGTTCCAATGACAAAGAGGGTGTTAACACCAATGTGCCAGCACTAGTGACATGAGAGGACACTCCATTAGCATTAGAGACATGTGACCGATATAGTGTAGTTGTAGTATGTAGAAGCAATTGGTCAAAGGTCATGTGGTCAGTGTCACTGGAATCAATAATCCAACTAGTGTCTTTAGCAGAAGAATGAGTAACAAGGGAAAAACCGATATTTCCTGATAGATGATTGGTCACACCGGTTTCGTGACTAGTCACATAAGTAACAGACCTATCAGCGCCTTCACAGTAGGTTCGAGATACAGCATCCTATATATTTTTCCCCGTGAGTAAACGAACAAAAAATATCATTACATGGGGTTCCATGGCACCGATGAGCCAACTTTTGACAAGAGCATTCTCCATGCTCCATATTTCAAACGAAACATCATCCGAAGAGGGTTTTTTAATTTCTCCGGTTAAATAACCCAAGTTGCCTTGACCTGGAATAAAGGTCTCAACAACTTGTGACCAAAGTGAATAATTCGCTCCATTAAGCTTCACGTCGATAGGAATTTCCATGGGTTTTGGTGTAAAACTCATGGATGGGACAAAGGTTGGAGGGACTTCGAATTTAGATATAGAACTCATCATAACAATCGTGACTAGTCGCACGAGATATGACCAATCCACACGGGATAATTGATATAAGTGTAAAAACACAGGCAACCGACGGGTAATCTCTGAGGGCAAAAAATAGGTAACCGACAAGTAATCTCCGAGGGAAAAAACACATGTAACCGACATGGGGTAATCTTCGAGGGCAAAAGCACATGTAACCAACGGGGGGTAATCTCCGAGGGCACAACAACATATTTGGTCTCAAGAACATTACTGCTCTGATACCATGTCAAAGGGACGACTAGGGTTTAATTAGGGCTGAAAATCATATTCTTCTCTCTAGGAGGTATTTATAAGGTTACAATATACAAATTTCAACTATACCAATTAGGAAAATAATTACAATTAATTATAATTCCTATATTAACAAAGATTGCCTTACATGGCTCACGCTAACAGTATCAATATATAGTTCAAACTTAAAATTTGAAAACTTAAGCATGTTTACTATTTGGATTTAGGCATATATTTGATAACTATTTGGGGCTTTGACACATAGATTCCTACACTAATATGCAAATAGGAAACAGTAAATAAGGGCTCCTCGACTCCCGGCTACCGGCGAAGAGGCAATTTCTTCTTAAGGAAATAGAACCAAGTTCTAAACTCGATCACCTGTAAAGTGTCTCTTACTTTGATTTCCTTTGTAATTCATTTTGAATATAAAGTTTATTTTATTTTCATATTTCTGTAAATATAGCAATTATCAATATTTTTACCAACAATCTTAAGACGAAATCGATTTGTTTGGTAATTGCTATATTTGGGTTTTAAGAATCTCAACATTATTTTTTATTCTTAAAAAAATTATTTTATTTACATTGAGTTGTGTGTTTTTCCCTCTTTATTGAAAGAAAAATGATGAGTAGTAATTCTAGTGGTCATGTTATTAGTAATGGTAGTACTAGTAATGATAAGGGAAATTGTGTGGCTCATACACTACATGTGGTTATCCATACTTCCTCCTCTCATGGAGAGAAACCTGAAAAGTTCAATGGAAACTCCATGATGAGAGGTAGACCAAGGAACAAGAAAAAAAGGAAGTATGCAGAAGGCTCTAGTTAATGGAACTCAAAGAAAATTGGAGAGTTCAAAGGAAAGTGTTTTAAGTGTAACATGCTTGGACATAGGGCGGCAAACTGTTGTTCTAAAAAGACTAAGAGCAATACCACAGAAGTTCACATGACCGAGGAGGATAAGCTATCAAGTGATTTATCTGATTTCAACCTCTCGACTGTGAACTTTGAAGTGAACTTGGTGAGTAGTACCAAGGAATGTTGGGTGGACTGACATGACCCTTCCTGAATTTCACCTCGAAATCTGTGAAAAGCCCTCATCTCATTTGACAGCCTTTGACAACAGAGGTTAGTACGTGAAATATCCTTATTTCCTTGACAACAGAGGTTAGTATGTGAACCCCTATTAGACGAAGGATAGACCAGTAGTTCACAAACTACCCCGGAGGACCTCCTTTGCAAGCAAAACAAAATAATTGACGTGTCACCCTCATGTGACCCGTCAACAACTCGTCCATCTGGGTCACCGCCCACACCACCCACCCACTGACCCCGATGACGAAAGTACCCTAGCCACATCTCAAGCATTGGTCACACTTCGTGACCATAATCATCGTACATATACCGAAAGGTTCTTTGGTTATCATATCATTGATTCAGTTATTACACTATAATTATTCCCTGAATATGCTAATCTGGTCAGGCTTCTGCTTCCCTGAACCATTATAGAGGTCCATACACCTCAATGATTGGATCCACTTCAATGTTCAAGACTTGGTTGCCTGAGCAGTAACCCGATATCCCGGCTCTTCCCGAACCATAGCTTAATATTTTGGCTCTTTTCGAGCCTCAATCCAATCCTCCCTACCATACCTCAGATCTCCCCGGGCGTATGAGGGAAACCTCCCTGACATACCCCATCGAGTGTATGAGGGGATCCTCCCTGACATACCTCACATCAAAACATCCCGAGAGTATGATGAAATCTTCGATAACATACCTCATATCATTCATCAGGGTCAAAACCCCATATCACAATCCCGGTCTGAAACCCTAAAATAAATTATTAGCTAGGTCCACGGCCCAACCATATAACCTCGAACCAAGCTTGATATCCATATTCCAAATCAACATCCTTCTCCATACTATACCAAAAATGTAATAAATCACTCTTAATTCGAGAGATGCGTATTGATAAGACATTCGATACATCCATTTAAACCTTAAGCTTTAGTTTCCTAATAATTTTTCTCAATTCCTACCACTCACAATCCGTGGTATGACATAATACATAGAAATACGCGTGCCTTGCAATCCCAGAAACCCAGTACGCTCACAGTACATCCAAAGTATCAACTCAAGGAAGCCCTACCCCCAAGGAACCCTTTAACATATCAATAACCAAGCTCCCTTGACCCCCCGAGCCAAAACCCACCCCATAGTCGTCCATTATAGTTGGGATTACTCAAATGGGGTTCTTGTAAGGACCCTTCTCGAATTTTCCCTCGAAACCCGGAAAGAACCCTTATCCCATCTGACAGGTTTTTTTCCTCAAAATTCACATACCAGAAATACCCTTTGTTCTTAAATAATTTTTATTAAACCTTACAGGGTTCCCGACATCTCTACTGTAATACCACAAGACAACCGACTAGTCAGTAGGTCAGACACTGCTGACATCTCTACTGTAATACCACAAGACAACCAACTAGTCAGATACTTGTTAACCAACAATAATTCGTCACTCTGGGTCACCGTCCACACCAACCCACTGACCCGGATGACGAAGTATTTTCATAGGCTGATTAAGCCCATGACTATCGTCGTCAAATCATATTAGAGCCGGAAATATCCTCGACTATCATATCACATCAGTCGGCATATCCCTCGACTGGCATATCCCTAGCCACCAGGGTATCCCTTGGGGTGTGCTAGTCCTGTATCACAACTCTCTGTACTATGATATCACATCAGTCGGCAAGTATCCTCGACTATCATATCATATCATCAGCCGGTATAACCTTCGGCTATCATATCACATCAGTCGGCATATCCCTCGACTAGCATATCCCTAGCCACCAGGGTATCCCTTGTGGTGTGTTAGTCATGTATCATATCATATCAGTCGGCATATCTCTCAACTATCATATCATATCAGTCGACATATCTCTCGACTATCATAACATATCAGTTGGTATCCATTTATCTTGGAGGTTCACCGGGTTCACCGCTAATAACGGATCCTAGTCCCGGATCCTAGCCTCCCTCAAATCTGACCAAATCCGATAAATTCATACAACTGGGTCAAAACCCAAACCATTGACTCAATAGTTTCCACGTCAAAATGATAGCAAAACCGAGTCTAAAACCATGATATTTCTCAAATCACACTTTAACGGAAATAGTGGAAAACATGTGTCTAGTAATCATTTCTAAAATTCAGAAATTCAATGCCACAATACATAACAGTATATACACAAAGATATTTTGATGCATGCATTTCAGTTTATAAAACAAAAGTCCACTCACATACATCATCCAACCTATAATTCATGGACACTCTAGCCCAAGGAACACATGCACAATAATGATCCAACTACCTTGATTTTTCGAGCTCAAAACCCGCTAATATGGTCAACCATTACCGCTGGGATTGCCCAAAACGACCTCTAAACGACGTCCGATCAACCTGAAACCTGTACCAACAGATTCAGAACGTCGAGAACTAGTTACCACGCATCGCCGTGACCTCAGACTCGGCCCCACGCACCGCCGGAAGGTCGGCACACTCGCCCACGCGCCCTCACGCACCTGCTACACTGTTCACGTGCCTGGACCGGTCCAACTCGGTCCAGCTCAACCTGACCCGGTCCAACTCGACCCGATCGGTTCACTCAACCCGATCGGTTCACTCAACCCGACCGATTCACTCAACCCGACCAGTTCAACTCGACCCGATCGGTTACCGGTGACTCGCCGGAGAAGAAAACAGGACGGCCGTCGCCGTCACCGGAGGCTGGCCAGAGAAGATGACCGGACCACCACCTCCGCCACCGTCTGGTTCGCCGGAATCCACCATTTCCGGCCGAAACTCCAAGCTTTACAACTTCCTCAAAACTCAACCATTTTACACGAATTTTACATCTAAATCTATCTACTCAAACCCAGGAATCCAAATATGACCTTAAAACATCAAACAAATACCTGTGTAAGCCGGAAAATCGATCGGAAGATCCGAAACTTCCTATACTCGGTTCAGCTTCCACCGTGGTCCTCTCCTTCGATGGTTGGTACGGTTGTGATCGTGGGAAGGAGTAGAATACGATTAGTTGATCAAAACTGGAAGTTAAAGCCTTGAATTCAAAGTTGACTTTATGGGTTTTTCGGGGTGAGTTTTCGCACGGTTTCGGGTTCGATGTGGGTGTTTTATGTTTGTCACAGAGAGAGAATGAGATGAGTCCTAATGAAATGAAGATGAAGATGAATTATGATTGGGTTAAAATATCTTCTCCCAAATCAAAATTACCAAAATTCCCTTGCACATCTAGACCCATAACTTCCGTACACGAACTCCGTTTCCTGCGTGCCGCCTGTCTACGAACTCGTGAGTTCGAGACCTACGCAACGGTACCCGAAACACCACCAAAAGTATCTCGAAACAAAACTTGATTTCCATGCCCTTTACCGACCAAGGGTAAAATCGTCATTTTACAAAAATAATTGCGTAAACCCAATAATTAAAATTCCGGGTTGTTACATTCTAAATAGACTCCAATGGCCTTGAAACAACCAAAAAATGATCCGGAATGCTCCAAAACCCTAAACACGCATCGCCGTGGGCTGGAAAATGGCCCCACGTGTCGTCACACGCTGGAAGAAGGCCGGTGGCCACCCTACGCGTCGCCACGCGTGTGCACAGTCACGACTGAATATTATGTCGAACATGACAGAATATCCTAACGGAATCGAAATATTCCGTCCAAACTAACGGCGTTAAGTTTCGTCATAACGCTGTTACCTTTTGACGGAATATGCTAATGCCGTTAGCATATTCCGTCATACCCTGACGGTGTCAATTGACCTAACAGTTGACTAACCGCTGATTGGAACGATGACTATGCTGCCAAGTGGCACCAAGTGCCTGCCAGGTGGCTCCACGTGGCACCAAGTGCCTATCAAGTGGCTCCACGTGGCTGCTAGGTGGCATGCCACGTCAGTTCACAGTCAGAACAGCTCACTAAAGAAGACGATCGGACCACCGCGACCGCCGCTGCCATAGTGGCCGAATTCTAAAAATTTCTCGCTGAAAATAACTCTCCTTAAACTCCACCGGTTTTTACGATCCACACTTGTAGAATCATCTACTCAACGCCAGGAACTCGAAAATGAAGTCGGGAATTCGAGATCATACATGGTTTGGTAAAAAACTAGCCATGAAGTTTCTGCCAAATCCCTCTCTTCGATTCTCCATCTCAGGTGGTGTTCGTTTCTCAATATTGACACCAATCTACTTGCAGGGACTAGGGAATGTTGTTCCTCGCCTCAGTTTGGCTTGAATCGACCCAAAAGTGGATTGATGATGAAGGCGGTGGTGCTGCGATCCCACGAGGAGAGAGAAACCGAGAGAGATGAGAGAGAGTGTGTGTGTGTGTGTGTGTGTGTGAGCAGAGTCTATGTGTAGAGAGAGAAAGATATCTCACTTAAATTTGGACTTCTAAGAAATTACCAAACTGCCTCTGAAGCTTCTACACCCACAACTCTCTCACCGGGTCTCCGTTTTTCGCGTATCGCCTGTCTACGAACTCGTGAGTTAGAGACCTACACAACCGTTCAAGAAAAGTTTCCAAAAGTATCTCCGAACAAAAAAGTGACTTTCGAACCCCTCTAAAACCGAGGGTAAAATCGTCCTTTCTCTAATTAAATTCTCAAATTACGTTAATTTCTAGACTGGGTCGTTACATGGACACTGGAGCTACACGCCACATCTGCTCGGATAGGAAGTTATTCACAACCTATCATGTAGCGACCCAAGGGGAGCAAATATTTATGGGGAACTCTTCGACTTCCAAAGTTGAAGGTCAAGGAAAGGTGGTCCTCAAGATGACTTATGGCAAGGAACTAGCCTTCAATGAAGTGCTTCATGTGCCTGATATCCAAAAGATCTTGGTTTCTGGATTTCTGTGAAGTAAGAATGGACTCAGATTGGTCTTTGAGGCTGATAAATTTGTGCTCACTAAGAATGGGATGTATGTGGGGGAAGGGTACCTGGATAATGGTCTTTTCAAGTTGAATGCAATGACTATTGTACCTTCTATCAATAATAAGAACACATTTAATTATGCTTATATTATTGAATCCCCAAATGTTTGGCATGGTAGATTAGGACATGTTAATTATGATACTATGCGTAGATTAGTTAACATGGATTTACTACCTAAGTTTAATATTGATGCAAATCACAAGTGTGAAACTTGTGTTGAAGCCAAACAAACCAGAACATCTTTTCATTCTATAGAAAAAAGTACAGAACCTCTAGAATTAATTCACAGTGATATTTGTGATTTAAAGTATGTGCAAACTAGAGGTGGTAAAAAGTATTTTATTACTTTTATAGATGATTGCACAAGATATTGCTATGTTTATTTTCTTAGAAGAAAAGATGAAGCCTTAGTAATGTTTCAACATTATAAGAATGAAGTTGAGAATCAACTTAGTAGAAAGATTAAGGTTTTAAGAAGCGATAGAGGAGGTGAACATGTTACACCCTTTGCCAAGTTTTGTGCTCAACATGGAATTATTCACCAAACCACCACTCCTTATTCACCTCAACAAAACGGTATTGCTGAACGCAAAAACTGAACATTGAAAGAGATGATGAATGCTATGTTGATAAGTTCTGGAGCAACCCAGAATTTGTGGGGAGAAGCTTTGCTTTCTGCAAATTATATTCTCAATAAATTACCTCAAAAGAAGGTAGAAAAGACACCATATGAGTTATGGAAAGGTAAAAGACCTTCTTATAAATATCTCAAAGTTTGGGGGTGTCTTGCTAAGGTAGCGGTCCCAGATCTTAAAAGGGTTAAAATAGGACCGAAAACCATTGATTGTGTATTCATTGGTTATGCTCTAATAATAGTGCATATCGATTCATTGTACATAAGCCATATATAATGATGTACATGTGAATACGACTATTAAGTCAATGAATGCAACATTTTTTGAGAATGTGTTTCCTTGGAAAGATTCACATGAGCAAAGTTCTCATAAAAGAACTTATGACAGTAGTAATCTTGAAAGTCATCAAGATCAAAAAGACCAAAGATCTAAAGGACATGAAAATGAGGTTGAACCTAGACGAAGTAAAAGGGCAAAAACTTCTAAGTCATTTGGTCTCGATTTTCTTACTTATTTGTTGGAAAATGAACCTCAAACTTACAAAGAAGCAATGTCATCCCCTGAAGCTCCTTTTTGGAAAGAGGCTATTAATGCTGAAGTGGATTCCATTATACTAAACCATACATGAAAATTAGTGGATCTTCCTCCAGGAAATAAACCTTTGGGTTATAAATGGATTTATAAAAGGAAGATGAAAGCTGATGGATCCATAGATAAGTACAAGGTGAGACTTGTTGTCAAAGGTTATAAGCAAAAAAAAGGCTTAGATTATTTTGATACAAACTCACCAGTTATGAGAATAACATCCATTAGGATGTTGATTGCAATTGCTGCTTTGCATAATCTTGAAATACATAAAATGGATGTTAAAACGGCATTTCTAAACGGTGATTTAGAAGAGGAGATTTATATGGAACAATAGGAAGGATTCCTTGTTCCTAGACAAGAGAAGAAAGTATGTGGGCTTGTTAAGTCTTTGTACGGCTTAAAGCAAGCACCAAAGTAATGGCATTTGAAATTTAACAATGCAACGATGTCAAATGGATTCAAAATTAATGAGTGTGATAAATGTGTCTACACAAAGGTCACACCAAATGGTTATGTCATTGTATGTCTTTATGTAGACGAGATGCTTATTTTTTGTAGTAATAATGATATGATTAAATCTACCAAGAAAATATTGACTAGTAAGTTTGAAATGAAAGATATGAGAGTTGCAGATGTTATTCTAGGAATTAAGATTTCTAGAACTCCTAATGAATTAATATTGACTCAATCATAATATATTGAGAAAATACTTGCCCAGTTTGGAAAGTATGATAATAATCCAGTAAAAACTCCATATGAAGGTAATTTTCAATTAATGAAAAATACTGGTCAAGGAATATCACAAGTTGAATATGCACGTATAATTGGCAGTTTGATGTATGTCACAAACTGCACTTGTCCTGACTTGGCTAACTCAGTTAATTAATTGAGTAGATTTAAAAGTAATCCTAGAAGAGATCATTGGAAAGCCATAGTCAGGGTTCTTGGGTATTTGAACTATACAAATAATTATGGATTGCAATCCACAAGATATCCATCTGTGTTAGAAGGTTACACAGATGCAAATTGGATATCAAAGAGAAAGACTCAAACTCCACAAGTGGATATGTCGTTATGTTAGGTGGTGCAGCGATCTCTTGGAAATCAACTAAGCAAACATGCACAACCAGATCTGTAATGACCCGGTTCAGAAATTAAAGTAAATTGAGAATTTAATTAAAGAAATGACGATTTTACCCTCGATTTCGGAGGGATTTGGGAGTCATTTTGTGTAACGACCCGCCCCGCACGGCAACCCCGGCCTTGATGACATCGTTATGGCTGCCGGGAATCCTCCCAAAGTGAAGCCCTTGGTGGCAGCCTTAAGCACACACACCAGCCCAAAGGGGTAGCTATCGCGGGTTGTTCGTGTATGGGTAGAAGATGAACTTTTACTGGGTAATGAATTTTATAATATTTTAATTATTTTCTCTTTCTTTTGTAAATATTTATAATTCATAAGTGTTAATATTAACTAGAGTTAGTTTAACATGGAAAAAACAACTAGAGTTAGTTTAAGAGACAGATGGCAACAATATAATGAGGTGGTGAGCATGTTTTTTGCTCACCAGGTGGTGAGTAAAAATGCACCTTAATTAAGTTGTTTACAAGTTTTTAGATTTATTGAAATTGAATTAAGTTGTTTACAAGTTTTTAGATTTATTCAAATTGAAAACTGAATTAACTACACTACTACAGTAGAAGGGACGGGAAGGGATCCGCTGTTCCATTTTGGTGTCCCCTTTTCATGTCCCATTTATAATCTTTTGACACATATCCATATATTTAACTCAAAGATTAACACTGTCAACTTCCAATAAAACATTTAGGAAAAATAAAATAACAGGCTGAGAGATGGAAAGCCACCAAAATCCTGATTGCCCACCCCACCCACCGGCGGGCGGCGGCAACCTTTCATCTTCTCACCAAAGATCGATCTCTCAAACCAACCCAAAGCCCACACACGCCTCTCTCTTCCAGTTATCATCACCTTCTCCTAATGTCATCCATCTCCTCAGCCTCAAACTTTGAGTTTCTAGGTTTTAATTAATTTGCTGGTTCAATTGGGTCTTCATCTCCCCACTGACTGTTGCCCTTAGTTTGCTCCAATGTCCTCCTCTTTATACACATCTCTTCATGCTCTTCAAATACTATCGATCCGGCTATCCAATTATTCCACAATTTATCCACATATTTGCAATTGAAAAAACCATTAAATTAATTCACAAAAGTTTATGGACTGGTTGTATGAATTAATACCAGAAACCCAATTGAAAATTCATCAAAATTGAATCCATGAAATCCAATTTAGAGGATAGAACGGCAAGAGGAGGCGGTGGAAGTGGCCGACCATGAGGAATGAGGGGCTATCGCCGGTGTGATTTATTTATTTGGGTGGTGACTGTCGGATTTGTGGCTGAGACACGAGGTCGTGAGAGGGAAGGGGGTGGAAGGAGATCGCGGGTTGGTGCCTGCTCCGCTGCTTGTTTGATAATTTTTTTCTGTTGCTTTCAAAGTTAACGGTATTAATTGTTTGGTTAAGTAGGAGGACAGATGTCAAGAAATTAGGAACGTGAAATGAAAGCGCGGATCCCCCTTTTAAATTAATACTCGATAATTTAATAATCTCTTTTAAATAATAATATTTTCTACTTCCGACTCGAGACCAGCATACTAAATTAATAATATAAGATACTAAATTAATTTCAAATATTTCCTTTGTGCTGTAGATGTGGTAAAGAGGTGGAAACGTGTTGCATGCAGTCTGGGGATGTAAGAAGAGTAGGCAATTTTGGGCTCAGTTTTCATTCTCAGTCGACTTTGATCCAAAAGGAGCGGCGTTTGCTGATTTTCTGTAGTTTACAAGAGCCACGGTGAGCAGAGAGGTGATGTAGGGGCTGCTGGGAGGCATGGTACGTATAACGAAATAAGTTTGTTCACGGTCAAAATGCAGAAGATCTCACTATAGTGGCTGAAAAGCTGTTGTTTCAGCAGCCGTAATTCACGGCGTACTCTTGTCGGAACAAGTAGCCAACCATCGCTGCACAGGTCAGGTAGGTGAAATCTCCTCCAACCTATTATAAGTTGGATTGTGATGGAGTTTCGAGCAGAGTGAGTGGTGGGAGCTAGAGGTGTAGGAGGGCTGATTCGTACGTGACCATGAAGGACATTAATTACATTAGCGGTTTTGGGGCTGCAGCGCCAGCATGGCTTTCACCTGAGGCCTTGGAACTTTTGGCTGTGTGTCATAGCCTGCTGTTGGTACATCGTATCGTTTGGGATTGCAGCAGGTGATCTTGGAATTAGTTGATGCCCAACAGGTGGTACAGCTGCTTCCTGGAGTGAAATCAGTATGCTGGTGAGAGACGCTGTGTGGTTGATGCAACAGCTAGGGATCACGCAAATCTGCTTCCAGCACCGAGAGGGGAATAAGGCAGCTCTGCTTTTGCTCAGTTTGGGCTGAGAAATTAGCCACCGAGATTCTGGTTTGACGCTGCACCGCCCTGGGTGGAGGGGCAGCTTGCGGCTGATTAGGTGTAAGGACATTAGAGGCTTCAGTTTTGTACTTTTGGGCAGTTTCAGTACAAGCTGCAGGAGGGGAAGGTGAGGAAACTGCTAGTACTTAGTTAAGTCATCAAGGCTGTGCCTCAAGTGTTTTTTTATTTAGGTCCTTGGTAGTAAAGCTCGATTGTGAGCTTAATTTGTTCTATTGCTGGAGGGTCGGTACGTACTCTTTTCTCTTTATTGGATTTTCTCGAATAGTTAATTTTATGGCAAGATTTGAATGAGGCATGTTGTTAATTAATTTTAATGTTGTATCCTCTTTTTCCATAATGAAATCTCATGTTCAGATCAAAAGAAGAAGAAAAAATTCCTTTGTATTTAATAGATCGCAAATATTTGTAATAAAATAATTAACTAAAAAGTATATAATATTTTATAAACTAAAGATATATCATATACGAGAGATTGTTTTCAGTTAAATAATGTTTGTTTTGATTCAATATACATTGTATGCATTTGTTTTTAATAAGTTGAGTACATTGGATCTTTATGCTAATTATAATTCAATGAACTCTGAATTGGTTATTAAATATAAAGAGACTACTTTGAGTTTTATGGTAATTTGAATCTTAAATTGGCCACTAATTGAATCTGATCATATAAGTGAATAGATATAAGGTATGTTTACTATTAAGCCTAAAAAAAAATATCTATGTAAACTGCAAATATTTTAAGAAGTGATGTTAGGTCGCTTTGTGTGAAGGTAAACTAGTTTGTAGTTTCATAGAGAGGCGTGCTAGAATTATTTCAAAATTTTCTCGGATTTTTAAGAGGGAAAATTCAAAGTGGATCCTATCACACTACCCTACAATTAAAAAAAATTTTATTTATTTATTTGGTTCTCAAATATTGTTGCTTAAACAAACAAATGTTCTACATGTTTTTATGATCCGTTTATTTGCAAATTCAAAATACACATTGCATGCCCATCATTGTGTTTTTTTTATTTATTTATGTTTTTTTAACTTAGTATTGTACTTATTTTTTTCTTTTAGAATTGGGTAAAGTGGTGTTAAGGAGACCACATTATAAACCAAATTGTAAATCATGTGTCTAATACAGGTAGAGCTCACCAATATAAATAAGGTCCATATTTACATTGTGATATATAAATATAATCTTCTTAACATTTTCCTTTCATACATACACACAATTCCACAAATCAAAATTAGATTCTAATTTGTTTACTACCAATTGGTACAAGGTGCAACAAAGAGTGCTAAACTCACACCTTCCCTCGCTCATTATCATCTAAACGGTTCTTATTTACCACTAAACGAAATAAGGGTCCGTTTGGATACCTATGGAGTTGGATTTGGATTTGAGCTATGAGCTCTCCAAATTCAAATTCTTATGTTTGGAAGAATTTTTGGGTTTAGATTTGATCCAAATCCATATAGGATTTCATAAGCTGAAATCTAAGAATTTGAAATGACTTTTAAAACTAGTCATTTGAGTGAATTTGGTTATCTAGCATGACATAACACATTTTTTTCATCCTCTTTTTTTTTCATACTTCTTTCCATCCCTGTTTTTTTTCCTACATCTCTTGACCAAAAACATCTTTATTTTCATTATTTTTTTCCATCCTTCTATATTTTTTCTTTTCTTTTCATCCTTATGTTTTTTTTTTCATCCTTTTCTTTCATCATTTTTTTTTCATATTTTTTTTTTATCTTTCATTATTTATAGTTAGCTTAATCTTTAAAAAAATTTAAAACGACAAAAAAAAACTAAAAAAAATTATTTACGCGATTAACTATGTATTAATGGTTATGATTATTAATAATATCTATTTAGCTAAATAAACAATGAGTCATTTTGATATTTTTATTTTTCAATTTGTGTAATGAAATGCTTATTTGAAATCCTCAATTTAAATCCTTACAAATAAAAAATTTGCCAAATAATGAATTTTAAATAAAGGAATTTCAAATCTGCTACAAACAAATATTTAGATTGCCAAACAAGAGAATTTAAAATGAAGGGATTCAAATCTCTTCATTTGAAATCCAAATCAAAATCCTTGTTCCCAAACGGGCCCTAAGGTGAATCATAGATTAGTAAGCTCGCACAATTATGTGGTAATTACTACATAATGATGTGAGTTTACCTCAAAGTAGTAAGCAGCCTTGTTGGTAAGGTTGCTCATCAAATGATACTTATTAGGTACTTATATTTTTACACTCCACTTTTCTCTTGATGCATTTCTTCATTTGTTTTCTAGCCGTCACATTGAGTAGATAAAAATAAAATCAATGGACAGATTCATAAGGAGTGAAGAATATAAAAATGGAGAGTGGAAATCAACTCATAGACTCCCTACATATTTACCACCGAATGGAATAAATTTACAATATATTGGTAACTTGCATGATTGACTGGTAATGATCATCAAATGACTCCAACTTGCCACTTAATGATGCGCAATAATTGTCGAATGGAGATGCTATAGGTTGCAATTTAGTTAAAGATCGTCAATTGGGATGAAAATCCTTCCTATAACCCACTCATTGAAATATGACATTCATAAGTTTTATTACCACTCATTGAAACTTTCTACCACATTCAAGATGAACCAGTTCATTTTGTGACAAACTTCACTTACACTTTCTGACTTCCGAACTCTCAGCTGCATCAAACACAAACTTGCAAAAGTAATATAACCAACAAACTTGGATTAAGGAAAATAATAAGGGATTTGGTAAAAAATCAGAATTATACATCAATTCCCTTATTTGGATTCATAAAAATTGAAATTTACAAATTCCAAGCAAAGAAAAAAACAAAGAATTTACATATTCCATAGAAATTTAGATGCCCCAAATTCCCACTTTAAATTCCATAGAAAGATGTGTCATTTCTCAAATTCCATCTTTATAACTATAATTTATATATAAACATTAAATTCTATGTTTAAGTTTCATTCTATTTTTATATTATCCAAACAAGAAACTTCACAAATTCTGGAAAATTAATTTCCGTCAATTTATAAGTTCATTCATTTTATAAATTCTTGTTAATCTTTTAACTTCTTCATCCAAACGCATCTAAAAGTTTATGACAACGACCCAAAAATTTCAACTACAGTGGTATAAAATCTATGAACAGTGCCATTTTCAAAACTTGTGCATTTGCCAATCTAGCTAGGTCGTCTGTAAATTTCTCAAAACCTTGGTACAAAAAGAAATAAGCCAACCAGAACCATGGTTTAAGAGGTCACACAAACAATGTTGGCAACGCCTTCTCATGCGGCCACTGGGGTTCTAACTGCTGGAATCTTTGTCGGGGGACTGGACTTAAAACCTAGCATCTTATTCAATGCACTGATGTAGGCCTTGACACTAGAAACAACAATATCCATTTCTGCTCCACTTCCACTGGCACCGAAACACAAAACAGAGATTATATGTTTATCGTTAAAATGTGAGCAGAAGAAAATATGCAAACTCGAACACAGACAGACCCATTTTCAGACACCATACCTGAATGTTCTTTGAACTGTTTCTCCAGTGAGAGCATGAGTGGCGGTCATATGACTATTATCCTGTCGGATTAGGACGCGAGTAGTGGCTATTGCATCAATTCCTTCAGTGACTGCAGTCAAAGAGTACTCAAGGAGTGTCACCGGTTCCTGCAATTCCAAGGGAGAACAAACTTCTTTACAACACCCCACCAAATAATGTTTGGTAGAACAACTTATACATAAACTAAGTTCCACAATATAAATAACTGTCTAGGCTTAATTGTTGATATGGTCCCTCAATTATACCCCAGTTTCATTTTCATCCACGTAACTTTGAAAATGGTTGCTATGGTCCCTCAATTATACCCCAGTTTCATTTTCGTCCACGTAACTTTGAAAATGGTTGCTATGGTCCTCCAATTAGGTTACAAGTTGCACTAGTAGTCTTTTCCATCAATTTCGTTAAATTTTCCGTCACAATTGATGAAATGTCATGTATGGGATCTATTTTATAGGGGCAATAAGAATTTTGCTCAGGCCCACCTCCACAGCTCCAACAGCCCGGAGCCCTCCCCTTACCATAGCCACCACCAGACGACCACTTCTCTCTCTCTCTCTGTGGCCTCAATCTTGCCTAAACACCTCTCTCCCCCACCACAACCACCACCAACTCCTCTAAACTCATACCATCTTTGTCTTTCTCTGTATAAAACTTCTCAAGGCATCTCTAGCCACTTCTGTCCCCATACCTCTACGGTTGCCCTACACCACGCATGCACCTAGGGACCATCCCCATAAATAAACAAACAGAATTGCTTCTTAAGAACTCAATAAGCCCATTATTGCAACTAAGAAAACAAGCCTATATACAATAATTCGCATCATACAAATTGGAAACCTATCCCAATCTAAATTCCATATAAAAAAGAATTAAAAACAAATAACAAACATGACCAACAAAAGGAGAGGTCAGAGGAGGAGAGTTGGGAGATTGGGTGGGAATGACTGTTGGGGTGGAGGTTTTGATTCCCCTGATGCAGCCAAGCCAGAGAGTTTGTTAGCTAGTGAGAGCAATTTGGAGGTGGGAGGCAGGGGTTGGTGGGGGCCATGCGAGATAGCTGGGTGGACTTACTCTTTCAGTTTTTAGAGTTCAGGGACGTAAAAACAATTGGGAGGGAGGACCAAAGCAACTACTTTTATAGTTCAGGGACAAAATTACAATTAAGAGTATAATCCAGGGATCATAGCAACAATTAAGCTTAACAGTCTAAATTTAAACAAATTATTGTCATCATTCATCATCGTTGAAATCTTATGGACATCATAAAATCATCAAATATGCCACCCTTGAAAATAGTCAAACACCTAGTCTACCATTATTATAAATGATACCAACCACCCACCAAACCCAGTGAGCTCAAACATGCCCGATACAGAACAAGTGTTGCAATAAATATTTTAAAGTATCAAATGTAAAAATAACTGAAATTGAGAATTGCGAATATTCTTATCAAACCTTCACAATGAGATCAATAGCCTTGTAAGCTGAATCCACTGGACCCGTTCCAATTGAACAGGCCACATGCTCTCTCCCATCAGCATCAACTAGTTTAACAGTGGCCGTGGACAGAGCAAGACTTCCGCAGGTAACCTGAGAATTCAGTCCAGGAAAATTGGAGATGATTCACTTTGCAACGTAAGTTGATCAGAGAATGAACAAGGCCAAAAACTATCTGGACAAACCTGTAGATCATGAAGCTTCCAAACAACTTCCGGCTGAAAAACTTCATCTAGCACCAGTGCTCTGAGATCTGCATCAGTTACTCTCTGGGACACCAGCAGATAGTATAAGAGTGCATAAAAATATCTTCACCAAAACAATGTTGTTAAGTACTGATATGTTTCAGACTTAGAGTTTATTCAGTTTTGCACAAGTCAAAAACTTATACTTGCATCTATTTATTAGAATGGTTGCTTTGCAGATTCTGATGTTTCAGAGTTCTGGTATTAAATGAAAAAAATTACAATATGTCAAAAAAGAGGAATTCAGAGAGGCAATCACACATCTGATAGCTTCACTATCTATTGTGCAAAGAAATTTAGATTCCAAAAATTCTTGTCTGTTTCACGATGTGATACTATGTACTTGAACTTATTTCAAAGCATGAAACAACTATTTCATGTTCCCCACGATATGCCCGCCTTCTGTTTATTCTTCAATTGCCTATTTGATAGTGTGTAATACGTACATCCACTCATCTCCAACCCCATTTAAGCAGAAAATGAGTTGTGTTTTTCTCTACATTTCTGTAATTTTACATTTGTTTAAACTATTTCATTATTATAATATGTTCATCAGTTGCAATCTTAGATCAGGCTCCTCCCCCAGAGTAATGGGCTTGTTACAGGATAAAACAAGAATCCTTAGTTTGACTTCAATGATATGAGTTTTCCATATTGTTCAATAGGAATCAAATCTCACTGGCACAAATAGTTTTCACCATACAAGTAACATATTTGTCCTGGATGACTGTTTTAGCATTTCCTTAAGTTTACTTCATGCTTTCATGCTTTTAAGTAAATTCTGATGTTTCTTTAATTTTTACTGATATGTTGCCAACATTTCTGTAAACCCAAATTACCAATATTCTACAAGATCAATTTTTATCCTCGCATTTGACAAGATTTAAAAGAGAATCATACCTATGGAGTTAACAGGGAAAAATATTATGCCTTTCAACTTACCTTTTTCAGTTCGGCTACAGCTTTGAAACGCCAGAAGATACTGTCAAGTTGATCATCCTCAAGATCATAACCAAGCTAACAAGAGCAAGAAGAACATAAGGGAATGCAGGATAGTAACTAAAAAATTTTAATTGATATACCGTTAAAAAATGAGAATCATGCGTACCTCTTCAAGCTGCTTTCTCAAAGCATGACGTCCACTACAGAAGAAAATTACACCCAGAAAAAGAAAATTAAGAATCACTATTTGGAAGGGTGAATGTATAATGAGCACATAGAAATAAGAAACTCCAATAAAATACAGAAACTATTCTGCATATATAAGTGTAACAACAGAATCCATATCTTATTGAGCAAGTTGCAAAGGCTTCTAGTTTTTTAATGAGCCTATTCTTGCTGGACAGACTTTTGGCATAAGTAATTATTTCTGAAAAAAACTTAAAACAATAAGAGGGTATCAAATTAGAAGCTAGTGCCATGATAAACGAAGATTCGAAGGGATGGTAGTGCAACCTTGGTTTTCATTACTACAGAATAAGAACTTAGATTTAAAAGCTAATGTAGTCTAGTCCTAGATCCACAAACTCGTATTTGACAAGTCACTGAATTTTAAGCAGTCTCACTACATTAACCATTTGTAGCCAGCTTAACAAAAAATCTTTCACTTGTAAAACAGATAAAACAACCAAAAAAACATAATTTTCAAGATTCAGTAAACACCTCAGTCACGGAGAAGCACGGAGAAATCAAGAAATCATTCTTCAAAAGCATGGTAATTGATAATTCCAATAGGAGAGAGCGATTATGTCTCTGTTGTAATTATCAACACAAGAATCATACAGGAAAAAAAAGCATTCACCCACAATTAGCCTAACAGAAGACAGTATACCTTAGTTTCCCGAGGACAATGCCAGCTTCATTTGACCGCTCATACCCAATAACTTCAGGAGAAATAATTTCATATGTACCTTTGTGCTTAAGCATTCCATCCTATATATCATAACATAAAGCCCTTTACAAATACATATTGACCAATTCAATGTATAACCAACTGAAGCTATGAAAATTAGCAAAGATATTTGAAATTGAAAAGAGTCAACGATTACATGGGTAATGCAGATGATAAGCCAACGAATAGGAAAAGAACCTGATGGATACCACTTTCATGCGCAAAAGCATTAGCACCAACAATAGCCTTGTGTGGCTGCACATGCAACCCAGTGTACTCTTCCACCTAAACAACCAAACCATTGCGTAAGAAACTACATCGAAAGGACTTTCGGTGATGAAGGAATAACTGGTTGAAGTTCCAAAAGTAGTTGAGAAAATACCATCTTGCTTGCTACATAGATATGCCGAGTATTGATTCCGGTATAAAGGCCCCCAAGTACATGCTCCCCCCGGCAATTTAAGGTCATGACAACCTGATTATATTCAGTTAGAAACATTATTAAAAGGAAAAAAGGATGAAACAATATGAAGCAATGATGCAACAAAGTAATACATATGTGACAAAGCAGTAAAGCACTAATTAGTCAAACAATATGTAACAAAGTAATACTTTTTAAGATGACCAATGATGCCCCAGAAACAAGATAAAATCATATTTAGAAAGAAAATCTTAAGCTTCAGGCACATTTCCTGATGGAATGTGAGTAACGCAGAGCAGATAGTTTTGGTACCAATTTACATACAAGAGCAGAAAAATAACCACCAAATTATTTTAAACGGTTCAAGAGGTTCATTCAAACTGTATCCATACGGGATATGAATATTTATGTAACACAAATATGGGGGCGTAAAAGGTTTGAAAGGTTTTGTATTAATCATATGTTTTCTGTACAGCAGTAGCAGCCTATTTATACCCTACCAGGAAGGAAGTACAGGTTTGACTATACAATTAACTAGGGAATCAATTTGATTCCGTTGACAATAGACAGAGAGAAGATTAAAGGAGATTGAATCTCCTTTGATGAGGGAGAATCCTTATTAAGTGGCACCACAATTTTAACAAACATTGACACGATTTTTAAACCAATAGATTGAACCATTTTCAACCATTGAGATTATAATGTGGCTATTAATTTGATTTATAAAATACATAAAAAAAAAATTGCCCTTCTCTCTGTTCTTTAATTCAGAAAAATAAATTTCTTTCCCTAAAGAATCCCCTTTTCTCTCTTCTTTGTTTATCTTTTTTTTTTTCTCTGCTTATCAAAATCAAAAGAATGAAAATCAAGAGTTATAACACCAAGATAACTCTATCGATTTCCCTAAAACTAATATGGCCTTCATTTCTAAAGTCAGAAAAGAGAACTCTCAACCTACATTACCAGTCTACTGGAGTTTGAATGAAAGATCTCTACCTAAAGTCAAAGAACATATATTTTTGTTCTGTGTGAAGTATGGATATATTATAAACTAATAGAAATTTTTTCTTTTTCTTTTTCATTTGTTAAAAAACAGAATGATTTGAAAATATATATTCATAAATTTCGTTAAAATAATTCATGATATCCAACAATAATATAACTATCTTTTCTTGTTAACCTGGTATAATGCCCACGTACCTGCACCTACAACTCTATATAAAACCAACCAACTGTGGTATCTTTTCAAGTATGATACTGAAATCATTCACGATAAGCAAGATATCCACTACGACCCCAATAAACGATGTCCACCTACCACTATAGTGTAAAGTTATCCCATGATCAACTTTAGTATGGTAAGAGAAAAGAGATCGTTTTCTGTTTTGGTGTTGGGAAGAAGCTTTTATAGCAACAGAGTAAGGAGGGACAAATCGGATTCAGTAGGGAAGGAAATTTATATTTCTGAATTAGGACACGGGAGAGAAGGGATATTAATTTATTGTATTTTCTAAAATCTAATTAATAGCCACTTCAATATAATCTCAATCGTTGAAAATGGTTGAATCTAATGGTTTAAAATTGTGTCAAAATTGTGGTGCCACCGATCGGCCCCCTATAATATATTATAGCAGAATCTTCAAAAACAAAGCCAGGAAATAAAAGAAAAATTCAAATCATGGAAAATTCAGTTTCTAAATACCGATTGATGGGATATCAGATCTACCTAAGTGTCAGGATATAACCAATTTAGCTCAGAGAAAGACCGACATATTTAAACCATGGTTAGGATCAACAACCTGTTATTATTGGTATATCCTTGCTTGTTACATAGACATGGGAAGGTTACCACCTGTGATTTACTCCAAAGACGTAGGCCAGGATACTTTTATGCCCACATAGGCAGAGTTCAGGGGAAAGTGTGGATCATGTTTTCTTGTTTCACCCTTTATGCTGGAAGTTATGGTGTTTGTAATTTAATGAGATTAATACCTTTTGGGTGTCCCCAAAAGATTGTGTCTCGTTTAAGTATTGGTGGTGGACAAAGTCCAAAGTAATAAGGGGCTGTATGGTGATGGCTATTACTTGGGAAATTTGGTCAGGAAAGAATCAATGGATTTTTAAAAAAATGCTAGGCTGTTGGAAGTGGAGGAGGTGTGGGACAAGGTCAAGTTTTGGACAGCCCTTTGGGCTTCTGTATCTCCTATATTTCAAAACATATCTCAACCCCATTAGTTTAGATTGGAAAGCTTTGGCGTCATGACTGATTCTGATTTGTTATGATAGATGTAACTAGTTGTACTATTGCTCTTTCATCTTCCATTCCTGGTGGATTAATTATCTACTTGGTTGTAGAGTTTCTTATGAACTAAAATGTCATCTTTTAAAAAAAATGTAGCATAAAGATGCTGATAACAGATCATGGTTCCTCATTGCTCATATTGGAACATCTTGATGGGATAGGTACACAATTTATTTCATTACCAGGCATCTTCAAGGTGCTATTTTGATTTAGATAACAACATAATAACAAAGTGGATAGATTTGACATCAGCTTCATAAAAAGGACTTATTTTTTAGAATGTTGGACTTTTCAGACTCAATCTCAAACTCACACAAATTAAACTTAAAAGTTGAAGCAGTAACTAGATTTTTGTAGATCTTTCAGAGATGCATGTTAAGTTTCCTAAGTAATGATTATATTTTATGTGCCTGTCTCATTGGTATTAATCATGTTTAGGGAGTCTGTCTATTGGTTTTAATCCTCTATTGGGAATCTAAAGAGTCTGTCTTGCAGGTATTAATGTTGCCATGGGGACTAGTAGTTAATTAATTCTGTTTGGGAGCTCTAAAAGGACCTTTCCAGAAATGTCTAAGGGAGCACTCCCATTGACAGAGGACTCAACCCGGAGAATCTACATTGTAGTATTTTCAGTCTATAGAAGTTCCTAAGGTTTTGCTTGATTTACCTAGAGAAATCTAGGCTCGAACGGTTATTGGAGTAATTTTCACCTAGTTGTCAGGTTTTACTTCCCTCTTTTGGGTTTCATTTACCTCAAAAGTATACAATCTTATGTTGCTGCACAAGTAAACCCTCACCTCCTCTAATGAAGCATTCCCAGCCCTTTCGCCAATGCCATTGATAGTTACTTCCAGTTGCCTAGCACCTGCACATGCCCCCTGAACGTGGATGCTATGAGATGTGAGTACATTTTGTCACAACTTATCAGCCTAAATGGAACAACAAAAACAAAAACAAAGGCATACCGCTACGGTGTTGGCAGTAGAAAGTCCAAGATCATTTTGGCAGTGAGTTGAAATGATAACATTGTGAATTCCGGGGGTATTAGATTTTATATCAGAAATCAACTGACTATATTCACTTGGCACATTATAACCTACGGTGTCAGGAATGTTCAGAGTTGTTGCCCCGGCCTTTATAACTTCACCTAAAATCTGATACAAAAATTCCCTGTCGGATCTGGAAGGAGTTGAACAGGAACAAAAGGACTTAAAGTTTAGGATTCATGATATATGGGAAATCAGGCTCAAATAACAGGCCCCATTTACTTATTTAAACATTATTAGAGCAAAAGATCAATAAAATAATATGAATCATCTTCATTTCTTCACAAACAGATCAAGTAGGTTTCTTTACATAAATTGGCAAAACTACAGACAGAGGACAGAGGGAGAGTTACCTGCCAGCATCTTCAGGGCTAAACTCGACATCATCACAACCCAAGACCCTGGCAAACTTGACACAGTCCCTTGCAATTTGAATCACCTGCTCCTTAGTCTTCTTCAGCTTATACTCCATATGAATGGGACTGGTCGCAATAAAAGTATGAATCCTGGGTCTTTTGGCGCACTCCACGGCGTCCCAAGCCCTCTTAATATCTTTCTTATTGCACCGAGACAACCCACAAATCACAGGCACATAACCGTCCTTGTCAACTGAATTCCCGACCTCCATTGCAATCATCTTCACAGCCTCAAAGTCTTCATTCGATGCGGCGGGGAAGCCAGCCTCGATTATGTCAACGCCAAGTTTTGCTAGCTGTCGAGCGATGTCAAGTTTTTGTTTTGAGGTCAGGGAGGCGCCAGGAGACTGCTCGCCGTCGCGGAGGGTGGTGTCAAAGATGCGGACATAATTGGGGTCAGAGATGCGGTTGGGAATGTAATCAGGGCGGCGGCTAGGTTTATCGGTATGGGAGCAGAGAATGCGGGGCTTGGGGCGGGGATTAGAGGTGCTGTGAAGAACATTGCAAGTGGAAATTAGAAATGCGGACTTGCTGTGGTTGCGCATATTTGAGCGGAAGAGGAGTTGGGCTTGAGAGCTCTTGGAGATGTTGACTGAGGAAATGGAGGCTGATGTTGGTAAGATCGCATGGTGCATGCACACAGGTGCCATGGTTGAAGACAGAGTGAACACTGAACAGCCAACCCTGAAAGTCTGAAACAATATAAAACCATGGGATTTGTGGTTTGTTTTTTTACACATTTAGTCTCCCTTTATTAAAATGGAATCGGAAACTTCCCTACTACTACTAACGTATAAAGAGAGATACCATTAAACTAAGATATGTGAGAGGTTATGAGTTCAACTCTCACAAAAGACAAAGCTGATACTCACGATGCATAATGTAATTTCTCTCTAATGTCAAAACTATATTCCTCTTTGACCTTATTTAGGATGTTCTGTGGTACTAATTATTTTATTATTATTATTGTTATTATTATTATTCTTCCATTTTTTTTATTATATATTTTTTTTGCGGTATGAGCCATATGGCAGGGGAGGGGTGAACCATTTTTGTTGAGACATAACGAAGTGGTTAAATTATACGGACATTTTCAATCATATTAAATTAGCGGATATGAACCTTAAGGGGGTGAGTCGTGTAAAATAATCCAATTGCTATTTAGTACATAACCAAACACGTATTTCGTATTAATTATCCTATTCGATGGCTTTATGGCGTACGAAACGTAGCCTTTTAGTTTATTAATTGTGCAATTAGTGGGGTTTTTTATGGGTAGAAATTTGAGCACTAGATGAATCATCATAATTACCTAAATGCCACCCTAACATATTAGATTTTTTCACTCATTAAGGTTCGATAAATTTGATTTACCACACCAAGTATATTTAACCAATTAATAGTCAATTGTATTCAACTTACCTAAAACAAGCTAGTGCAGTCAATGTATATTTGGGGAACACTGACAATGGAAATCTTCCGAGAAATCAAAGTGATGAGAAGAAGAAAGAATTATTAAAGTAGAGTGAGGAAATAATATGAGAGATGTTAAAGCGTTGGAAAGAAGAAGGTGCGCACCGTTTATGAATTTGCGGCTAATTTTCCCGTTTATATTGGAGTCAATAGATTTAGCTGAAAAATGTCTTAAATGACCCTTCCATTGATCTTATACAAAAGCGGCAAATGAGACCCAAATCATCTGAAGCTTTTGTCACCAAATCCTCCAAGCTACCCACAAGAATATGAAGCCGTAAAACCTCTTGTTCAAGCAAGGTATCGTCAAAATTGGAGATTACCCGCTGCCGCTGGTATATAGGGTTCCTCAACTGCTGTGGGGAAAGTCCGTGTACGATTTCAAGGTTGACATGTGGGCCGTGTGAGCCCATAAGACGGAGCTGAGCCATGACGGAGCTGTTCAATCTCATCTCCGCCCTCTGTTTCTTGGTTCGGGTTCGGATGCAAGTCATCAGAGGGGCTTAATTTGCAACCGTGGAGCTCTGTCTTCCATGACACCATAAGCTACAGAGTCTGCAATCAACTTGATTGACTCACTTCTTCACTCTTCCTTCGTGAAGCTAGTTGGTTTTTATTCTTTTTTTTTTCTGGTATTTGGTTTTTATTCACAGTTGGTCCTGTTTTCTTCTTTTTTGATGTGGCTCCGAGTCACCCGTGGGTTCTGAAAATGCTTAGGATCGAGTCAGGGTTGTGGGTGAGTTCAATCTGGAGTCTCTTGGAAGCTGAAATGGCTGATTTTGATGACTACCCACATGATTTTTCGAGGTAATAGGTTGTGAAAACTTTTTGGTCTGCGGAATTCGACAACTTTGAGATGGGTTTTTGAATGGAGGATGAAAACAAGTAGACATGGCTAAATGGAAATGGTGAAGCTCAGTTTTTTTGCTTTGTGCAGACTGAACGAAGCATTGATTGATTGAGAATAAAAAAGATGGAATATTTGGTTTACCTGGTTTCCCATTACAACTCTTATCTGGAATTTTGAATGTGCTTGAAGCGTTTGGCTTTCCCTTTTCTGCAGACAAGGTATGCCTCCCCTTTTGTCCAATTTGCTCTTCGCTTCGTGGAATTTAAAAAAGTTTCCGTTTTTCACTTAAATTAAGCGTCTTCATTATTGGGTTTTCAACTTTTTAGGTAGTGGTTCTTGGAGATGGGTCTTTTGCTACGGCAATGGCTTCCCATGTTGCAAATAGAAAATCCCAAATGGAAGTTAACATGCTGATGCGTCATTCTCAAGTTTGTGAATCCCTTCCCATTCAATTTGAATTGTTGCAATCGGATCACTCCTCCGGTAAGGTTCCATCTTGAATTAATTTTATAAATTAAACTGTAAAAGATTCCAATTTTCCTTTCAAAAAGTTATATGAAACACATTTGCTATTTTATAATCAATTCTCAGACAGTTCGTATTTTTTTGTTTAGTTTTGTAATTGTCAACTCTATAGGACCAGGGTTCTTATCAAGTTTGTGAATTTTGCATGTGGGATGTTTTTAATTTGCTCAATTGTGGATTTTTTTAATTTCCTCCATTGTGGATGTTTTTAATTTGCTCTGGTATCATAATTGCATGATTAAACCTATGCTTGCCTCTCACTGTTTATACTCTCACTTTCATTTACTTTTTCATTGGTACTGTATAATTCATAGGTTTAACTAATAATCATATATCACCAGGTTGATGTACCAATACAGCAGAGCTACCTCTGGTATGGTTCAAGCACAGGTGGAAGCGATGCCCAGGTGCCCACTCTTTGTGCTAGGATTATGATTTACTTAATTTTGTTTTTCAAGTTAATGAAGTGCCTTTGAAGTTTGAACAAACATGTAGTTATATGATCTATCCAACAATCTTCTGGTGCATACATATTTCGGCCTAATTGATCCCCTCCAACTGTTTTGTCAAGATCAGTAAGCGTTATTTTCATTTTTTCATGTGCTTTCCAAGCTTCATATTACATGGAATTAGATTGTATAACATAAAATCAATGCGTGATTCTTCGCTATAAACTTTTAAAAGTATTTTGTTCCTTCTCCCCGTGCCCGTGAAGGTTTTCCACGGAAAATTATTTGATGAGGTTCACCAACAGTTCAGTTCATGGATCTATCAGGTAATTGGCATATTGTCAAATTGCTTTATTTGGTCAGAACTGTTTTTGCATTTTTGTTCATGATTTTTTGCCTGTATATAAATTGTAGTATGGTCATAAGGCATTGCCAGTGTAAAATCACTGTTTTGTAATTGATGATTAGAAATGTCAATTTGAATCATCGTTTGTTAAGTCATTATTTATTCATCTTTTTGATGTTAACTAATGCTCATTTACTTGTCTTTTGTGTGATTTAATTATCATCCGTAGTAAAAAATGATCAATCTTGTTAAGTGTGTGAATAATTAGAAAAATCCATTTGAGCTTGGAAATAAAAGAAAGAAAGAGTGTTGAAGCCTCAAACACACAAAGATGAGCCTTGCTGTCCGAAGAAGAAGTCCTTCATCCCCAAGATTGTGCATGAGCATGCCAAAAAGGGAAAGTTCCACATGAGGAAAGCCTAAGCTCACCAAAGAGGAAATGTGTAATGACCCGGATCAGAAATTAAAGTAATTTGAGAATTACTTTAGGGAAATGATGATTTTACCCTCTGTTTCGGAGGGGTTCAGAAGTCACATTTTTGTCTAGAAGCACTTTTGGAAGTTTTTCTTGGACTGTTACGTAGGCCTCGAACTTACGAGTTCGTAGACAGGCCGGATGCAAAAAATGGAGTTCGGATGAGGAAGTTATGGGTCTAGAAGCCCAGGGGTAGTTCCGTAATTTAGGCAGACAGATATTTTACAACAAGGCCTTTGTTCCAGATTTTTCCTCATTCTTTCCCTCTCTCTTCACGGAGTCACTCTCTCTCTTCTTTCGACTCTCTCTTTCTCTCTTTCTCTCTCTCCCCATGACATTCTGAAGACCACCACCACCGTTTTTGATCATGTAGGGGTCGATTTGGTTGAATCCTAGGCCAAGGAAGTAATCCCCTCGACCCTACGAGTCAATTGATGCCAGTTTCGAGGCATGGAAACTACCGTACATGGCGGATCGAAGGTCGGTGATGGAGCCAAATCTTCTCGACGGTTTTCTAGCAAAATGAAGTAATTTCTCCATTTTTGAGCTCATATTTAGACTCATGGAGTCGAGTGGATGAATTTATGTGCGTAGATCGTGAAAAATGGTGGGGTTTGGAGGAATCTGGAAAGCTTAAGCTCTCGGTCGTTAATGGCAGATTCCGGTGAGTGTTTCCAAATTTCGACCACTGGCGTCGACGGTGACGGCGTCGATACGGTCATCGTCCCCGACGAGCTCCGGTGATTGGTTCGACTGAGGTATGCTGACGTGGCATTCCACGTGGCAGCCACGTTGAGCCACGTGGCAGCCTGGTCATCAGTTGACTCAGCTGCCACGTGGAGCCACTTGGTAGCACAGTCAACGGTCCAGTCCGCGGTTAGTCAATCGTTAGGTCAACTGACGTCGTCAGGGTTTGACGGAATATGCTGACGTGCTGTCAGCATATTCCGTCAAAGGGTAACAGCGTTATAACGGAACCCTAACGTCGTTAGGTTGGACAGAATATTCAGATTTCGTCATGATATTCCGTCAGAGTGACGGAATATTCCGTCAGAGTGACGGAATATTCCACTGTGACAGTGCAGTCGCGCATAGTTTGATCTTCTGCCGGCGTGTGGGGCCGTTTCCCTGTCCACGGCGATGCGTGTCTAGATTTTTGGCGCGTCCTAAGTTGGTGTTTGGCGGTTTTGAGGCCATTTGAGTCTGTTTAGGGCCTCGATTAAGTCATTTCAGTTTGGATTGTGTTGTTATGTGGTGGGTTCTAGTTCAAGGGTCAAGGGAGCTTGGTCCAGAAGACGTTAAAAGGGTTCCTTGGTACTTAAGCTTCCTTGAGTTGGTACTTTGGTTGTACTGTGAGCGGACTGGGTTTCCGGGATTGCAAGGCATGCGTATTTCTATGTATTATGTCATACCACAGATTGTGAGTGGTGGGGATTGACAGAAATTGTTAGGAATATATTAGCACCCTTTTTAGGCTCGGAAACTAAAGCTTAAGGTTTAAATGGATTTATTGAATGTCTTATCATTATGCATTTCTCGAATTAAGAGTGATTTATTATATTTTTGGTTTAGTATTGACAAGGATATTGATTTGGAATATGGGTATCGGGCTTGGCTTGAGGTTATATGGTTGAGGCGTAGATCCAACTAATAATTTATTGTGGTTTGGGTTTTGACCCAAATGAATGATGTGAGCTATGGTATGGAGGATTCCATCATAGGCTCGAGAAGATACAAGGTATAGTATGGAGGATTCCATCATACTCTCGGCGTGATATTGAGGTACGGCCGGGATATCGAGCTTGGCTTTGGTCGGGTTACTGATATGGAGGGCACATGTAAATCAATTGGATTCTAATAAGTTGTATTTACTTATATGCGAATCTTGTTGCATGTAAGCTTTGATAAAGAGGTGGGATACGATAGCCAAGAGTTAAGCCGGCTGATAGGAGTTGACGATGACTTTCACGTGCTTTGCTTGGTGATCGATGCACCTGTGAGCGAATGCTCGTTACCGTGGTCAATGGGTTGGTGTGGGCGGTGACCTGAATTGACGAGTTGTGATTGGTTCGCACGAGTAAGACATTTCAGTTATTTAATAATGTCTTGATAGACACGGTTATAGTTGCGGATATACGGTTTGATTTATTTTAATTTTATATCTTTCGTCTGATAAGTGGAATACGGTTCAACCAAAGTATAGGGGAGATTTTGTAGAATTTTCGGTAGAATTCTCGTAAAGTGTTTATAAGACAGTTTAGGAATTATTTGGGTTGTCAGACGGGAGCAAGGCTTTTCACCGATTTCGAGGTGAAATTCGGGAAGGGTCCTGTCAACTTGGTATCAGAGCTCTAGGTTTAACTTCCTGCAGACCACACTTGTGTGCAGATTATTTTAGTGGTTCTTGTCAGCGAGATGCCTCTGAGACGTTTATCTCGTCAGCGGCCTAGTATTGAGGGAGGCAGAGATTGTATAGTGGATAGCAGGTGCAGGATTCCGTGGTTGAGCTAATTTGGGTAGACCCTGGATCCGTTGGGATGGGCGATGATTAGGATGTTATGGAGTAGAAGTACTATTGAGGTCTGGGACATTGAGAGGGCCATAGGTTGGGAGCCATGATAGTTACGGGCGAGTTAGGCCCCGCCGTTGCAGGTGAGTAGACTTTGTTTTCTAAAACTATAATGCATGCATATTTTTATATGTTTTAAATGATTTGGTATGAATTATGAATTTGGTAATTAAGGATAATTGTTTTTTTGTTGGTGGATTTCGCTAATGGCTTGAAAAATATTTTGGGCCTCGACCCGGTTAAATGGTTTTGTGGCTAGGGCTCAGTCTTATGGATTTTAGTTTTATGGATTCCGGTTTTATGAATTTTTAAAGTACGGTTTTAATTTGAATCTGGGCCCTAAGCCGGTCTCATTGACTCGAATTTTATGAGGTTTGACCTTATTGGGTTTTGGGCTATGGTCCGGCTTTATGGATTTCGCTTTTATGTATTTTTGATTTTATGGATTTTAGCTTCGGTCGAGTTTATGGTTTTGGGTTAGACCGTGATTGTGATTTTATCGGGTTTGGGCTTTGGCCCCAATTTTCTTATTGTTTTGGCTTAGGCCAGGAAATACGAATTTTAAAGTGGATTCGGATTATATGTTACGAGTTTTCTTTTCACTATGTGTACCGTCCCCGAGTATCATGGGATTTCTCCGGCATGTGATGAGGGGTATTGTTCGTTGAGGTTTCTTCGATATTGGCGTTGCAGGGTAATTCTCCGCCAGATCGCCGATACTGGCGTTGTAGGGTTTTTCTCCACCAGATCGTTGATGTTTTCTGATGCTGGCGTGGCAGGGTATTTCTCCGCTAGATCATTGATGTTTTCTGATGCTAGCGTGTCAGTGTATTTCTCCGCAAGATCGTTGAGGCTGACTACACTTAGTACATGGATCTGCATGACTTCGCGATATCTTCGTATGCACGTGTACCTATCTGACACATGACTTGAGGTATTTTCAGTCATGTGGAGAGTAGGCCCCGAGTTGGACCTCTTGGGTTTTGATAATTGCTTTGAGGTATCTTCAACAGAGGTTAAAAGGGGTAGATTTTCGGGTTGAACTACCCTGGGTATTGAGCATTTTGGTGCCTTTACGATGTCTCCTGAATGTTGTTCTCGCCTACGGTCTGTTTTTAAGATGGGAACAAAGAAATGTGCAGGGTGCACAGGATTTAAGGTTTTGATATATTGTATCATTTTGGTCAACTTACATTGAGTTTGCAGAGGTTCAATTGGGAATCGTAGCAAAGGTTCAGTCCGTGTCGGTAGGGACGCGAGAGGACTCGAAAAGATGCAGGAGGTTGGTTCTTTGACCTGAGTTAAGGGAATTTCGAGGACGAAATTTCTTTTTTTTTGGGGGGGGGGGGGGGGGGGGGGGGGGGGGCGGGGGGTGGGAAGTTGTAACAACTTGGATAAGAAATTAAAGTAATTTGAGAATTACTTTAGGGAAATGACGATTTTACCCTCAGTTTCGGAGGGATTTAGAAGTCAAATTTTTGTCTAGAAGAACTTTTGGAAATTTTTCTTGGACTGTTACGTAGGCCTCTAACTCACGAATTCGTAGACAGGCGGCGCGCGGAAAACGGAGTTTGGATGAGGAAGTTATGGGCCTAGAAGCCCAGGGGTAGTTCAATAATTTGGGCAGGTGTATATTTTACAACAAGGCCCTTGTTCCAGTTTTTTTCTCGTTCTTCCCCTCCTCACTGAGTCACTCTCTCTCCTCTTTTGAATATCTTTCTCTCCCGTGAGATTCCAAAGACCAACTCCATCATTTTCGATCATATAGGGGTCGATATGGTTGAATCCTAGGCCAGTGAAGTAATCCCATCGACCTTACGAGTCGATTGATGCCAGTTTCGAGGCATGGAAACCACCATACATGGTGGATCGAAGGTCGGAGATGGAGCCGAATCTTCTCGACGGTTTTCTAGCTAAACGAGGTAAGTTTCTCCACTTTTAAGCTCAGATTTGGACTCCTGGAGTCGAATGGATGAATCTAGGTGGGTAGATCGTGAAAAATGTGGGGTTTGGAGGAATATGGAAAGCTTGAGCTCTCGGTCGTTAATGGCAGATTCCGGCGAGTGTTTCCAGATTCCGACCACCAGCAAAGGCGACGACGGCGGCGGTCCGATTGTCGTCCTCGACGAGCTCTGGCGACTGGTTCGACTGAGGTATGTTGACGTGGCATGCCACTTGGCAACCAAATGGCGGCCTAGTCAGTAATTAACTCAGCTGCCACGTAGAGCCACGTGGCAGCACAGTTAGCGGTCTAGTATGCAGTTAGTCAACCGTTAGGTCAACTGACGCTGTCAGGGTTTGATGGAATATGTTGAATGCGTTAGCATATTCCGTCAAAGGGTAATAGCGTTATAACGGAACCCTAACGCCGTTAGGTTGGATAGAATATTCCGATTTCGTCAGGATATTTCGTTAGGTTCAACGGAATATTCCGTCAAAGCGACGAAATATTCCGCAGTGACAATGCACGCGCGCGTGGGGCGTAGTCCAGTCTTCTGTCGGCGCGTGGGGCTGTTTCCCTGTCCACGGTGACACGTGTCTAGAGTTTTGGCACGTTCCGGGTCTGTTTCTGGCGATTTTGAGTCCATTTGAGTCTGTTTAAGCCCCCGATTAAGTCATTTCAGTTTGGATTGTGTTGTTACGGGGCGGGTTCTGGTTCAATGGTCAAGGGAGCTTGGTCAAGAAGATGTTAAAAGGGTTCCTTGGTACTTAAGCTTCCTTGAGTTGTTACTTTGGATGTACTGTGAGCGGATTGGGTTTCCGGGATTGCAAGGCATGCGTATTTCTATGTATTATGTCATACCACGGATTATGAGTGGTGGGGATAGAGAGAAATTTTTAGGAATATATTAGCACCCTTTTGAGGCTCAGAAACTAAAGTTTAAGGTTTAAATGGATTTATTGAATGTCTTATCATTATCCATTTCTCGAATTAAGAGTTATTTATTATATTTTTGGTTTAGTATTGACAAGGATATTGATTTGGAATATGGGTATCGGGCTTGGCTCGAGGTTATATGGTTGGGGCGTAGACCCAGCTAATAATTTATTGTGGTTTGGGTTTTGACCCTGTTGAATGATATGAGCTATGGTATAGAGGATTCCATCATAGGTTCAGGAAGATACAAGGTATAGTATGGAGGATTCCATCATACTCTCGGCATGATATCGAGGTACGGCCGGGATATCGAGCTATGGCTCGGGGTGATGGCTTTGGCCGGGTTACTGATATGGCGGGCACATGTAAATCAATTCGATTCTAATAAGTTGTATTTACTTATATGCAAATGTTGTTGCATGTAAGGTTTTATAAAGAGGTGGGATATGATAGCCGAGAGTTAAGCCGACTGATAAGAGTTGACGTCGACTTTCACGGGCTTTGATCAGTGATCGATGCACCTGTGAGCGAATGCTTGTTACCGTGGTCAGTGGGTTGGTGTAGGTGGTGACTCGGATTGACGAGTTGTGATTGGTTCACATGAGTACGACATTTCAGTTATTTAATATCGTCTTGAGAGACGAGGTTACAAGTGCAGATATACGGTTTGATTTATTTTAATTTTATATTTTTCGTCTGACATGTGGAAGACGGTTCAACCAAAGTATAGGGGAGATTCTGCCTGATTTTCGACAGAATTCTCTTAAAGTGTTTATAAGACTGTTTATGAATTATTTGGGTTGTTAGACGGGAGCAGGGCATTTCATGGATTTCGAAGTGAAATTCGGGAAGGGTCCTGTCAAAGTGCATCATCAAGGAAGTCCAAATTAGCCAAGTTTCTGGCCTGCCGTCCAAAGGAAGCCCAAGCCCGCACAAGGGAATGATTGTTGCACATCTCAAGAAGGATTTCAGCCAAGAAATAAGACAAGGGCCTGATTTCTTGCACCCTTGTCTCAACCTTGATTAGGAAAACGGTTTTAGTCATTATTTCCATGTTTAGATCAGATTAGGAATCTTAAAAAGTTAGAAATTCAGAGATTTAATTTCCTAATTGGGAGAGGATTGTACACTCCTATTTAAAGGAGTTTTAATCTCTGATTTTGGGAAATTTACAAAACCCTAGCTGCAGATTGCAATTTTAATTTTTGGACTTTGAAACTTCTTTGCTGCACAGGGAATAAAGGAGATTAGGTTTTCAGTTTTCTTGCTCTTCAAGGAGGATGAACGTAAGGGAGGTTTGCTGCTGTTCTATATGTTTTCTTCAAGCTTTGAAGACTCAATTCAACGCCATTCTTCCAAGAGTTTTTCTTTCTCTTTTCTTATTTACTTCTGTACTATGAACTCAATTATGTTTTTATTCAATAATATGTATGAGTAGTTCTTTTAGAATTGGGGCTGCTTATAGCCCTAACCATGTTAGTTGTTTAACTTGATTTTGGCCCTTGATATCTGTTACTATGAATGCTGGACTAATTCATATTACCAATTGAATTGCTTGTCTTTTACGTTTATGAGATTGATCACCTTATTTGCATAAATTATTGATGGAATTGCTAGACGGACTACTATATCATCTTGTAATTCACTTAGCATCGAGAGGTTGAGGCTAAGAAACAATCTTGTAATCTGAATTCATGACATTTAGTGTGATTGCTCAAATTCTCTTTTGTAGTTCATGCATCATCTTAACTGGTAGTTGATAGACGTTTTAAGTGCCCACACGGCTTAGAACATGCTAAGTAAGAAGAGAATAACATATGTGAGGTGAGCCTTAATTGGACCCTTGCATGGGCATCATATTAAGACATTTCATAGTAATTGAATCGAGGAAATCTTGTTGGGAACTTAAATTGGTTAGTGGTGGATGGGTAGCCTTAATTCGACTTTTGTTAATCAATTTATCAATCTTGTTGCTACTGCTTATTTCCCTTCTTGCATGATAAGTTTTTGTTTTAAGTTTCAATTCTCAACACAAAAACCCCCCAATTTCAGTTATTGTTGCAAGTCTTGTTGGAGTGTTTCTGAGTCTCTGTTTGTTGTTTTAAAGTGTCTTTGAGTTTCTGTTTTGTGTCTTACAAGTCATACTCTATATCGTACACTTTAAACTCAGAAATTTCAACCTCACTTACGGCCACCTCCTCTCTACATCGTACTCTCCAGTGGCCAGATCATCTTCAACAAGGTGGGCGGTACACGCATTGCTTTGATTTGTTTTAATTTGTTCAACATTTGGTCTTTTCATTTGTTTTGTTTCTGAGAAAATGTGAGGTAAATTTTGTAGGATGTGAAAAATTGGGAAACCCAATTTGAGTGTTACCAGTTATTTGCTTATGGTATAGTTTGAGATGGGTCACCAATTTACTGTCTTTGAGGACTACATTGCTAAATTGAGGAAGGAATATATTGTCTCTTAGTGTATATGTGTTTTTTTCGTAAGAGGTAAAGAAGAAAACTATGTATTTTAAGTTGTTTTTCCGACTCGGTGTATTTATTTAACTGCAACGCATATAATGTCGGCTTAAATTTAGAATGCAACAAGGAACAAAAATGAAGAGGAAGATGTGTTTTGAGAATTTGAATATGAAGATGAAGTTGATTGTTGTGGAGATCATCATTCTCATAGCCCTGGTCATATTTTGATCTATTTTCCATGGCTTTAAGTGTACCTAAATTGCCCTAGAATGCCGTCCATGGACGCTGTAATGCGCCATTTTAAGTGTTGGAAAATTACTCCGATTCTCTCTTGGTTGTTTACCATAGTAGGTTGTACCCATCCTCTTTTGCTTGGCCATTTTGGAATGGGGAAGGTTTTGTATTCTCGCATTGGTTGTAATTGTATAGTTTATATATTAAAGAATTGATTTATCAATTTTAACATTTTTCTGACCCATAGCATCGTGCGGGTAAGTACACTAGTACCCACTATATATAAGTTAACTACATCCAATATCATGCCTGCCACTGCCGTTAAGGTGTTATATTTAAGCCTTTTCGCCATCTCCAATCCAATACGTCTCAAACTCCAATTTTCTACTATAAAAAACAACCATTCATGGTCCGATCCTAAACACTTTTTTCCTCCAACCCTACAGTCTCAAAATTTGAGACCCCAATTTTAATAAATGTTAAATAATTGTTTTACCCTCAAATTTTTTGTTAATTAATAATTTTTTAAATTAACATTGTTTTATCGTAAACTTTTTTATGAATATTGTTGATACACCCCGACCCGGGTAATCTACGTGGACCTCGTAACCAAGACGTGTTGGCCAACATATGAACGCGAGGCCCACATGCCGAAGCCAAAGTGAAACATTGGGTTTGGGAACTGTGAAACAAAAGACAAAAGGTAAAATAAAATTAACCACTGAAAGAAGATAAATAATGTAAGAGTGATACATAACGTAGTAGATTCAAAAGTGTTTGACGATCCAAATTAAGTAAACACTGATTACTATGCAATCACTGGGTCTCAACTCGTACATGAAAAAGATGTGTCAAATGACAGGACCCCTCTCGACTTTCGAGGGAAAATTTGAATTTCCCGTCGGAATTCGGGAGGGCCGGGTCCTGTCATCAAAACCACGACTAGTCGAATCCTCCTCGATAATGGTATGAAGATCTCTTGGTCCTGAGGGACGCAAAATAGAAGGGTAAGTGGACCTTACAAGTAATTTCAGTGTATAAAATAATCCCCTCAGTTTTGTAAAATCTCGAAAGAATACTATATATAATCACACACCATGAGTAAAACAGTGTAAGATAAACTATTACAAAAATCTCAAGAATTCGTATAGTATAAAAACATGTATCCCATTAGTTCTATAGTCGCACGAGTCACGCGTACATGACATGACCGGGTATCTAAGGTTTGCTCATGTACCATGACCACATGAAGGACTTGGTGCTAAGCACCATCACCACATGTCCCATAGGAGCTCTGGGACAAGACTAACGCTATTTAACTAGTATAGAGTGAGCGCAGGTGAAGGAACGATCATGTGGAGGACTGGTCTGTGGCCAACAAATAGGTACTAATGATACCAGCGACTCCTAAGTGGGCCTTTAACTATAAAGTCATAAACGGAAGTGAAATCTCGAAATAATCTCCTAAACGACGTCGTTTAATTCTCCACTCGAAATCATAATAAGTGACTCAGAAAAATCACACCGAGTAAAAAGTAAAAGTAAAGTAATGCCTTAGCTCTTGCTCATAACATCATCACTAATTCAAATTTCCATATCAACTCAACACAAAGCTATGCATTACGAAATATTTTAAAACACAATCACACGCACATAGTATATTATAGTAAAAAAAAAAGCAAGAGTTTTGGAAGGAGGTCCACTCATAGGTAGTCGGAGTTAAAGTCACCCGCGAAGTTGGGACAGTGTACACTCCAAATAGCTAGTTCCCTAAATTGGCTGGAAAATGGCCGGAAAGTCGTGGTGGTCGCCGGAGCCTTCGATTTCTCAGCAAGCTTCGATTGCCATCATTCCGAGGTTTGTCAAAAATTGGTCGGAAAGCTCTAACGTTGTCGCTGAATTTTTCTTCGTAACTCGTGCTATGACGATCGTGGGGGTTGACGGTTGGTACAAGTCGACTCATCACGAGGAGTGGAAGAGTTTGCTAGTGGTCAGAGGGCTTGGGTCGACCGGAGAAGCAATGTGATGATGATGATTATGATTATATTTGTTTCCCTTTACATAAACTCATCACATGTGCTTGTAAGAGTGTAACCCTAGGATTCATGAGAGAAATTGAGAGTTGCCTAGTGAGGTTGTAGTCAAGGCGAAATCTTTCTATGGCATATGAACTTTTTTGTTTTTAAACTTGAAATCTTGAAGCAAAGGGCATTCACATTTAACACATGGTACTTATTTGAAATTGGCATATCTTTAGTTTGGCATAACATGATCTATTTGCTTTGTTTCTTATTAACCTATTTATTATTTTGTTTAGTATTTTAGTTGTTAAGTAAAAGGAGACAAAACTCTTCCTACTAGGTGAACCTAGAGGTTTAAATGTTCTATCCTTAATTAGATTGAGTCTTTTAATTTTTTTGTTTAGTTTTTAGTCTTTGTTTTGCTCGAGGACTAGCAAAAGCTAGGTTTGGGGGTGTTTGTTAAGTCATAAATGTTACACATATTTCATGTCATATTTGGCCCCTTTACTTGTCTTTTTCTTAGATTCATGTCATCCATAGTAGAAAGTGATGCCTTTGTGAGACATGTGCATGATTTAGAACGATAGCCTAATTCTAAGAAGAATGGAAAAATAATGGCTCAAATTGGAGTTCAGATGAAGGTGATGTCCTAAAATCACTATCGGGTCCTTGATATTCAAAATCGGGTCGTAGCATGTCTCAGGACATGTCAATGCGCCCTATTTAGGCCAAGGTCTAAGGACCACCCTATTCAAGCCATCTGGGTCCCAGAACTATGTCTAAGGACCACCATATCAGGTCCATGGCATGCTCTTGTCATGCCAAGAACCGAGTGCCCCAGAAGAGCCCAAGGAGTGCCTTCATGATGCCATGTCCCAAGCCAAGTAGACAGCTGGCATGGCTTTATCAGGCCTCGATGAAGGTCCAGCTCGTGTCCCTGACACGTTCCCAAGACATCATGTAACGACCCGTTTATTTAATTATGCGAATTTGGTAATTTATTTTAGAAAAAGGACGATTTTACCATTTGGTTTAATAGGGGCTCGGAAGTCACTTTTTGTTCAGAGAGACTTTTGAAAGTTTTTGTTGGACCGTTTCTTAGGTCTCGAACTCACGAATTCGTAGACAGGCGGCACGCGAAAAATAGGGTCCGAATGAGGGACTTATGGGTCTAGAAGTTTCAGGGGTAGTTTGGTAACTTTGGCTGTCGGATATTTTAAAACACCAAAATTTCCAGATTTTTCTCATTTATTCTCTCTCTCACTTCACGAATCTCTCTCATTTTCCAGCAAAGAAACCGAACCCTTCCCCCCCTGTGGTCTCCGATCACGGCCAAACCGAGACAAACCACCATCACCATCATCTTCCTCTCCTCATTCTGAGCACCACCGTACCAACCAGGAAGGATGACAGCACCAGGAGAAGGAGGAACAACGATTAACAGTAACTCCGAATCTTTTCTGTCAATTTCCAGCCACCACATGTATTGGTTCTCGATTTGGGCCTTGGATTCGGATTATTGGGCTTGAGTAGATGGATTTAGACTATTAAAACGCTAGATTTGGTGAAGGCTTGTGGGGCCCTCTCCCTAGCATCGTCGACTCATGTTTTGATATTTTCAGAGTTTTGGATCTTTTGGCGCAGGTTTCGGATCAATCGGAGTTCGTTAAGGGGTCATTTTAGACGTCTAAAATTACGTTGTATGCATTAGAACTCGTGTGTACTCCGGGGTTTTGGGGGTCGGATATTAGGTTTATAATTATTGTTTTGTAATTTCGATTGTTACTTTTAACAGGCGATACCGCTCCGGGGACCCCAGAGGAGCGTATAGCTCAAGATTGAGTTTAATCAGACCTTCGGTGAGTGGAATCCTGGCTTTTAAATTATATTGCATGCATAAGTATACACTACAATAAAATCCATCTTTCCCGGCGAACGAACGTCGTCGAGCAACTTTAGGTGTTCGTTGAGCAACTGTGAAAAGGGCGAATCTCCGTCGGGCAACCTTCGTCGGGCTAGTGCAATCGGGCTTGATATTAGTCGACGACAACAGTGTATTCGTCGAGCAACCAAAAGCTTGCCCGGCGATAGAGTTCATCACTTATGATTTGTCGAGCAACCCAAAAGTCAACAACATATGCCCGACGGACAATCTACGTCGGGCAAACATGGGGAAATTCGATGGGTGTCCACCGAAATGTATTTACTAAGCCCGACGGAGGGAAACGTCGTCGGGCAACCGACGAATGTTTAAAAATATAATTTTATTAAATTATTTAATTAAATAAATCATCGGGTAACTCGTTATATATCCGTTGGATAACTTTTTACATCCTCGTCGGGTAACTTGTTAAATATCCGTCGGGTAACCTTTTAAATCCTCGTCGGGTTACGTGTTAAATATTTGTCGGGTAACTTTCACATCTTCGTCGGGTAACTTTTTTAAAAATTTCATTACTATGCCCGACGACTTGTATATTCGTCGGGCTAACTCTGAATATTTAAAATATAATTTTAATAAATTATTTAATTAAATAAATATAAATAATTAAAAATAATTTTTTTTTAAATTCAATTAAAAGAATCAAAATAAAATAAAAATAATATTTATAAAAATTAATGTTATGTTTTTACATCATTAAAACTAAAACAATATTTTACATATATTACACTCTAACTACTTGTCGACGGGTCGAAGTAGTCGGGATCCTGAGTGAGCTGTTGGGAGGAGGGCTGAGGCTGTGAGAAAATGTCATCCAATCCACGATCACCTAAGTGATCAAGGACCTTGGCAAGGGCGGTCTTGATTTGGTCATTTTGGGCTTGGATCTCCGCGTATTGAGACTTGATCTGAGCATTTTCGGCCTGGTGGAACTTGACGTTTCTCCTGAGGTCCGATATCTCCTCGGGATTGCCTGCTCGAGATGAACTCGACAAGTGACTCGAGACATCCCGCACAATCCCGTCGCCCACCCCCCGAACGATCCTCCTTGGACGCCTCCCAAGTCGTCGCTCCAGGATAGCGATCGACATCTCGGGATTCAGGAGCTGCTGCTCCAACGGCACGTCCGGATGCTGTTGTGTGAGCTCAGGTTGTGTCTGCTGGACGTCTTGCTCCATCGCCTCCTACAAATTCGAATAAATATTAATTAGAAATATAATTATCAAATTAAGAAATAATGTTTAATCTGCAAAAAATAAAGTTACGTGAATTCGGTCAGCCTCTTAATCCCCCCGTCTAGCGTACACTTGCTCCCAGGCATCCACCTCTAGGAACATCGACCCAGCAATGCGTCGATCCTCTTGTCGGGCCAATAAGGATCGCGACCCCCCGTGGTGGTTGAATTTCTTCGCTCCCTAGTTCGATGTGTTGGAAATCAATTTCCGCTATTAATTCGTAAAACCAAAAATTATATTTTAAAATGGAAAATAACATAAAAAATAAATAATTTAATTAACTAGGTGGATAATACGTACCACATAGGTGGGGGACACGAAATGGTTGCACAACCATAACCACCCTAGCAGTTTCGGCCCGTCCAACTCCTCTGGAGGATTTGCCCGAGCTTCCTCCGGGGAATGCCAAGTCTTGAAGTACTTGTGGAGCTCGTACTTCCAGTCGGCGTACCGTAACTGCCAGTGGTAGCTCAGGTATCTACTGAGCTCGATGTCCTCCAAGTCGAACTCAAAATTGATATGCAATAAATTATTAAAGTTAGTAAAATAATTAAAAAATATGAAATTAATGTTAAAAATGGGAAAAACACATACCGATAATTTTCCCCAACAACGCGTGATCTCCTCCGGGGTTGGGTTCTGAAAGTCTCCCCCATCAACAGGGACTTGGTGCGAAGAATCACACCAATGTCATGCACCATGAAGCTGTGAATTTTTACCGGTGCAGCCGGAGGCGCGGCACGTACACCACCAGTATCTTTGCATTTGTTGTCCTGCAAATCCGCTGGGATGTCAAACCCCGGTTTATCCTGCGCACGTTCACTGACCTACCTGCAAATTCGATGAACATTGGTAAATAAAAGGAGTAACAAATAAAAACGGTTGGTTAAATAAACAAAATAATGAACTTACCCTTAGGGAGTGCTCCGACATTAGGCCATGTTTCGTCTGCTCCGACGTTGTCCTGTAGGGGATGGGGGTCGGTACGGGGTTCCCCCCGTTTCTTGCTATGTTGTCGACGAGCCGATCGAGCACTAGGTCGTTGATGAACAGACATCGGTGGCTGAACTGACGCCGCTGTTAAGGCACCCGAGTTAGGGGCTGCCTCCTCCGACGCTTGATCATTAACATGATAAGGGCAAAGGCGGGTCCTAGACGTGATTAAGGTGCGATGCGACATCTACAATAAGAAATATAAAATAATTAATATAAAATTAACCAATACATTTTTAATTAAATAAAAAAAACCAAACATTTTTAATATTAAATAGTAAATTCAAAAAATAAAAACAAAATCACATTTAAAATTAATCAACATTTTTTAATTCCAATAAACGTAAATACATAAAGCAATAATTTTTTTTAGTAATAATTAGTAAATTGGTATCTAAAAACTAAAACCACCAAATTCCAATTTTTTTAAATAAATCCAACACAAACGAAAATTAAACTTAAAATACTAATTAATCCAAACGTACTAAACTCAAAATTCACAACATTATATCTAAATTTATAAATCCAAATTTCAGGAACAAAATCAAACTTACAAATTAATCCAAACATATAATAATAATATCCAAATCATAAAATTCACAAATTAAAAATTTATAAAACTCACATTTCCAAAATTCACTTATACTACACCATATCAAAATTTCACAAATTTTTTTTAAAATTCAAATATCCAAAATTCATAAAATTCACATATCCAAAATTCACATAAATTTCATATCCAAAATCATAACATTATACCAATTTCAACATTATACCAAACATCAAAATTTCAACAAATCTTCAACTATTATATTCCAATCCAAACAAATCTTAAAAATTTCAACATTATACCAAACAAATATTTATATTCCAATCCAATCCAAAATCACAATATTCAACTAATCCCCCTAAATTCTCAATCTGAAAATTTGACAATAATGTACAATCTGCAATAATCAAATCCAAATTTAAATTCCTTTTTCAATACAATTTCATAATATCCAAACCAAAAATTTTGATTTCAATCCAAACAAAAATTAAAATTTAACCAATCAAAATTAACAATAAACCAATATACATTAACAATAGAGAGAGAGAGAGAGGGACAATGAGTTCGACCTTCAAGGAACTCGGTGAGAGATCGGTCCGGCGAGGCGAGCGGCGGCGACAGCAAACCTCGCTAAGAGAGAGGCGCCGTGATGGATTGATGGGGCGACGGATTGAGGGAGAGCGAGAAACGGTGGCAGTTGCGGCGATCGGAACGGCGCAAGGCGGGCAGGAAGGTGATTGCAGAGAGCTGGGGTTCCTCGTTCTGATTGATGAAGGAAAATGAGGAAAATGAAGAACAAGGAAGAAGAAGAAGAGTCGGTCTGATTTATCTGTCTAATTGACATTGCCTGACGAATCCATTCGTCGGGCAACACTTTATTGATTCGTCGGGTAATAACAAACGGTGGACACTCGTCGGGTAACTCGTTACATATCTATCGGGTAACTTTTTACATATCTTCGTCGGGTAACGTGTTAAATATTCGTCGGGTTACTTTATAACTATCCGTCGGGCAATATTCGGCGGCAATTTTGAGATTCCGATAAAATTTAGGCGGAAGTTCCGTCGGGCAACCTTTTAAAACCGTTGTCGGGTAAGGACAATGGTTGCCTATCCGTCGGGTAACATTTTCAAAATAAGTCGGGCAACACTATGGGGTAATTTTGAGATTTCGCGAAAATTTAGGCGGAATTTTTGAAATCTTTTGGGAAAAAAAATTATTGCGCGTTTTATTTACGTTTCCCGACGACGGTTGTAATGTAGCCCGACGAATTGTTGCCCGGCGAATTGAATTATTCGTAGGGCTTGAGGTTTCTGATGTTTTTATCATTAATCTGAAAACCAGGTCCGGCGAAAGAATAATCAACATCGGGACCGTTCAAATTTTGGTTTTACATGCCTAAAGCCCCATCAATCGTTATCGTGATGTTTTGAGGATTTCAAGTCGTCCGATCGTGAAGAAACGTTGTGTAACTGTTGAATCGTCACGCACCGTTACCAAATCCCGGAATTTTGAAATTGTTTAATTTTTCGCGTAGGTGATCTATGAGTACATACCATAAATGTGGACGGTTAGATCGGTCCATTTCAATTTGTAAATTATTGAAAATTGGAAAACAAGCATATTGACCAAGGAGTTTAAACTCTTGATGGAAACTTCAATACATTTTGTGAAGTGTTGGTTCTATTGATGTTCAAACGATTGAATTTTACAGATCTAACCGTTCATTTTTTGATTTTACGTGCCTAGATCTCGCCAGTCGAAAATCTTTATGTTTTGAGGATTTCAAGCTGTCCGATCGTGAAGAAACGTTGTGTAACCGTTGAATCGTTATGCACCGTTACCAAATCCTGGGATTTCCAAATTGGGTAATTTTTCGCGTAGGCGATCTATGAGTACCTACCATAAAAGTAGATGGTTAGATCGGTCCACTTCATCTCGTAAGAAATTTAAAAACGTTGTTTAATAAATAAATATAAATTTAATCTGCTCAATAATGCCTGACGAATATAAATGAATATTCGTCAGGTAATCACAAGCGGAGGATATTCGTCAGGTAACTCGTTAGATATCCGTCGGGTAACTTTTTATATCTTCGTCGGGTAACTTGTTACATATCCGTCAGGTTACTTTTTACATCTTCGTCGGGTAAATTGTTACATATCCGTCGGGTAACTTTTTACATCTTCGTCGGGTAAATTGTTACATATTCGTCGGGTAACTTGTTAAATATTCGTCGGGTAACTATTTACATCTTCGTCGGGTAACTTGTTAAATATCCGTCGGCTAACGTTTTACATCCGCGTCGGGTAACTTGTTAAATATTCGTCGGGTAACGTTTTACATCTTCGTCGGGTAACGTGTTACATATCAGTCGGGCAACATTCGGAGGTACGTTTGGGATTTCGCGAAAAATTTGGCAGAAAGTCCGTCGGGCAACATTTGAATGATTCGTCGTGTAACAACAATGGTTAGTTGTCCATCGGGTAACATGTATAAAAAGAGCCGGGCAACATTAATTTAAAAAAATGTTTAATAAATAAATATAAATTTAATCTGTTAAATAATTCCCGACGGATGTATAAGTACATTCGTCGGGGAAATGTGTGATAGTTTTTATAAGATTTGTACAATTTTATTCACAATTTATTTATAAAAATATTATCAAAGCACATTTTATTGACAATATTTTTTATAAAAATTTGTTGTCTCTTATTTGGTCAATATTAATGTTGGGTTCTCTTTCTTTCACATTGCACTAGTGAGTAAAAATTGACCCTCATGACTTATCAAATTGACCTTCATGACTTATCATCAAAATATTTGACTAAATCTTTGACCTTCATTTATTTCGAAGTGGGGTAATTCGTGGAGTGCATGTATGGTCTCCTCAGTTTAAGAAAGTAAAAAAATTATTTTTTTCTTCCTAACCACCTGTATGAAAAGCTACCGAGTAGTAAATATATAAAAGATTAATTGAAACTTTTGTGAATGAAATCATACAACATACATATAAATCAAATTTATTGATTTGAAGATGGATATTACATATATAAATGAAATTTCGAATTTACAACTTTCATTCGGTGTCGGATTCGCTTTCCCCCTCCCATTCACGCTTGTAATCTGATATGTATACATTATTTGATTCCTCCGAATCACTATCAATTTGTTCTAATTCCCTGAGATCAATAAAAATGTCATCAATCACAATTGGTGGGATGATGTCATTGGTCCGTACTCCATCCATGTCTTGGGTCGATGCTGAGGAATCCACCTGGTAAACTATTTGGTCATAGTTTGATTCCCCATCTTCTTCATGGTATCGGTCATCCAAGTCCCAAATGTTTCTATGATTCACCATCTCAGCTACTTTCCAACCACCACTAGCTTTTGGATCATCCACATAAAATACTTGTTTCGCCGTACTAGCGAGGATGTAGTGATCACTCTCAAACCACCGGGTGTTTGTGTTTATAGAGTTACATAACTGATCTTTGATGACACTGCCTGGGATATTTGGGTTTGTATCAAACCAATGACACTTGAACAAGACGACTTCCTTGCGGTCTGCGTATAACACCTTAACCACGCTTAACAATTTGCCGTAGAACCCCGTTTTTGCATTTTCCCTATCCCCCGGCACGAAGACCCCGCTGTTTTGCGGAGACAACTTGTCATCTCGTTCTGTGCACACGAACTTAACTCCGTTAACGTGACAACCATCATACGTTTCTCCATCAATGGGCCAATGGCCAGCTGTATTAATTCTTTATTGAAATTTGGCGAGTTGACATCTTTCAGCTGTGACATCTAGGGGCAGTTGTGGAGTTGATGCACATGAAAGTTGATTATAATCAAACGAACAAGCATTTTGATCACATGATGGGCATCATCATCCGAATGCTCCCTGAAGACAATTGTCTGCCAAAAGATCATTATAGCTCGAAGAAGTTGTTGAAGGGCCTTGGTTTAGGGTATATCAAGATCCATGCATGCAAGAACAACTGTGCATTGTTTTACGGTGAATTCGAGCAGCTTGAAAAATGTCCTGTGTGCAATGAGCCTAGATTTCAAAAGAACAAGATTCCTAACAAGGTGTTGCGTTATTTTCCATTGAAGCCAATGTTACAAAGATTCTACATGTCGTCCCACACAACCCGTGATATGAGGTGGAATAAGGATGAACGCATTGATGATGATGTACTGAAGGAAAGGCTTGCAATGAATTTGATAAAATGTATCCCAAGTTTGCTGCGGAGCCTAGAAATGTCAGATTATGGCTCGCTACTGACGGGTTTAATCCGTTTGGGAGTTTTGCAAAGCGCTATAGCACTTGGCCGGTGGTTATAGTTCCGCCGGTGGTTATAGTTCCGTATAACTTGCCTCCTTGACGATGCATGAAGAAAGAATTCACAATCCTCAGTACTTTGATACCGGAGCCCAAATCGTCGAGTAATTCCATCGATGTGTATTTGTGGCGTGCGCTGAAACGCGTGTGTGAGTCTTTCTGGCCCCCGGAAGGGTGGACTACATTGGTTCATGTAACGACCTAGAAATTTAATTCGTAAATTATTTTAAATTAATTTGTGAAAAGACAATATTACCCTTGAGTTCAAAGGGGGACTCGGAAGTCAATTTTTTGTAAAGACACATTTGACAGTTTTGCGAGTACCGTTGCGTAGGTCTCGAACTCACGAGTTTGTAGACAGGCGGCACGAAAAAAACGGAGACTGTGTGAGAAAATTTCGGGTCATGATTATTCAGGGGCATTTTGGTCATTTTTCTGGATATCATGTATTTAAGCCACACTTCTCAGCAATTTCAATTCAATTTCATTTTTTTCAGTTTTACACAGACCATGAACCTGTGACTGACACCCACACTGATCGAAACAAAACCTTGAATTTGGACCTTCAAGTCCAAGGGACTTCGACCCATTTCATTCACACCATCACCTTCTCCTCCTTCCCGCAAGCACAACCGTACCCACCTCCGAAAAAGGCAGCCATGGGAGACACCGATCGGAGGAAAAGGAAACTGAAACTTTCCGATCGATTTTCAGCCAGCACAGGTATGGGTTTCATGTTTTGAGTTCATTTTTGGATTCCTGGGATCGAGTAGATGAATTTAGACATAAAATTCGTGAAAAACGGTTGAGTTTTGAGGAAGTTAGAAAAACTTGAAAATCGGCCGACAATGTGGTTTTTTGGCGACGACGAACGGCGGAGCGGTCGTCTTCTCCATTAAGACTCCGGCGACGGCGGACGGCGGCGCGGCCGTCTTCTCATGCAAGACGCCGATGAATAAGTTGGTCAGGTGGTGCTGACGTGGCATGCCACATAGCAGCCATGTGGACGCCACCTGGAAGCCACGTGGACGCCACCTGGAAGCCACGTGGACGCCACCTGGCAGCCACGTGGACGCCACCTGGCAGCCACGTGGACGCCACCTGGCAGCCACGTGGATGCCACCTGGAGGCTGAGTCAGCAGGTGCACGTGGCACTGGGCGGGCACGTAAGGGCGCGTGGCGTGTGGTACGGCCTTTTGCCGGTGCGTGGTGGCGCGTGGGACCGGTTATGTGGTCACGGCCACACGTGTCAATAAGGTTTTGATGTTTCGGACCTTTTGGCACAAGTTTCGGGTTAATCGGACGTCATTTCGGGATAATTTTGGATGTCCGAAGTGGCTTCATTTTAGTGTAACTCGAGCGGATTTCCCGGGGTTTAGGGAGTTTAAATGTAGGATTGTTAATTATCGTTAGTAATCCCGATTGTTTCTTTTGACAGGCGATACTACTCCGGACACTTCAGAGGAGCGTACAACTCAGGATTGAGCTATCGGTGAGTGGACTTTGGTTTAAAAATTAAAATGCTTGCATAAAGGTATATTTGAATTAAATATTATTCTATGTTGTTTTGGTACATTTCTGGCAATTTAGAAATTGTGCTATTAAATGATGACTGGACACATGTTTTCAATATTACTGTGAAAACAATGTTTTGGGCTATGGCCTGGTTTTATGGATTATGTTATAATGGTTTTGACTTGATAGATAATGGTTTTGACTTGATAGATTTGAGTCCATGGTTTTGGGTGTAAACCCGGATGTGTGATTTTCTTGGATTTGGGCATAAACCCAGTTTTTCAATGAATTTGGCTTAGACCAGGAAACAAGGATTTCAAAACATAGATTTTGGTTTTCACTGATTTACTGTCCCCGAGGATCAAGGTTTTCACCAACTGGCGTTGAGGGGTTTTGCTCCGCTTGATCGTTGAGGGTTCTCCGATGCTGGTGCCGAGGGATTTTTCTCCACCGGGTCGTTGAGGCTGTCTATGCATAGTACAGGGTTCTGCACAACTCGAGGTATATCGGGTGTGTGGAGGGTTTTGAACTACCGCTCGGGATTTTATTCGGGAGCAGTGGAATATGTTTTAATATACATGTTGTGTCCAGGTTGATTTCATATGATTTGTAAACTCCTTTGAGGAGGGTTTTCAAAACAGAGTTGTGGACCATGGGATGTTTTCATTACACGGATTTTCGTGGGCCCCACCTAATGTTTTACTTCAAAATGGATTTCCGGTGAATGTTGGATTATCTATATATTTATATATGAAACGGAATTTCATGCATGCATTGTTTTATTCGTGGAGGTGGGAAAATGTATGTTTTCCTCGGAAATAGTTTTTAGATTTTTATTTTTGTCCACTCACACTTTTGGTGTTTTAATTCCCCTCTAGGCTATTGAGTTGACGTGGACAGATCCAGACGCGGAGACATTACATTTTAACTGCGCATTTACTGGGAGTAGGATATCTATTTGTGTATTTATTTTTCCTACCTAGATGCTCTGATAAATTTGTTGGATTGATTGTAAATATTGGTAGTTATACTGTTGAATGGTTGGGTTGTTGGAATTTGGTGTGCTATCTGATTCCTTGTCTGACAGGTGGAAGACGGTTAACTAGTCCTTAAGGGGAGATTTTGCCGGATTTTTGGCAGAATTCTCATAATTGTTTGCAAGGGCTTAAGGGTAGTTTGGGCATTTTGTTAAGTTGTCAGACGGGAGCAGGGCTTTTCCCGAATTTTGAGGGGAAATTCGGGAAGGGTCCTGTCAATTTGGTATCAGAGCTTGTTAGCAGAGGGCTATAAACATCGAATCATGATCAGGGGTTCTCACATTGTGATTTGTGGCGAAGCATTGGCTCTTACCCTGACATGACTAGGCCGGTTAGCCACCGGTACGGTTACTCAGTCGAGAGGCTGGGGCGTAAAACAAGTTCGTGAGGTTACCCTGTAGGGCCACCACTGGTCTGAGGATTCAGCAGTGTCTGACCTACTGTCAACTTGGTATTAGAGCACTAGGTTTAAATTTATGTAGACCATACACCTTGTGTACATCTGATTGTGTTATTGGTGGTTTATGGTCTTTTCAGCATAATGCCTCCGAGATGCGAGCCCCGTCAATGGTCTGGAAATAGTGAGGACATACGTGAACCCATAGGAGAGCCAGATTTGAGGCAGACCCTGGATCAATTGGGTCGGACTTTTACTACGGTACTTCAGGGTAGGGCTACTACTGAGATGTCTGACATTGAGCGAGCCCAGAAGTTGTGGGCGACAGTATTTATGGGCGAGTTAGGCCCAGATGATGCGGATGAGTGGCTTACTCGTTTGGAACGAGTGTTTGCTGTTATGAGGTGCCCTCCGGAGTATAGGGTGCGGTTAGCTACATTTCTTTTGGGTGGTTATGCATACCGCTAGTGGCATGCCTTGCAGTTGACAGGCTGGAATGTCCGTACCTTTACCTGGGAGACTTTCCGGGAGCACTTCCTTGAGAAATTTTATCCTCGTTCATATCGAGATGCCAGAGAGGTCGAGTTCCTGCAGTTACAGTTGGGGGATATGACAGTGGCACAATATGAACAACAATTTTTTGAGTTGTCACGCTTTGTACCGGCTCTTGTGGTGACTGAAATGGATAAATGCTAGATGTTTGAGTATGGATTGCGGAATGAGGTTCGAGTAGCAGTAACTGCTGTAGCACATACATCTTTGAAGGCTTTGTCAGATGCTGCTGCTAGAGTAGAGTTGAGTTTGCTAGCTCAGCAACAGTTCAGTAGTTCTGGGCGATGCCGAGATCGTTCGAGTTTCGAAGCCTCTAGTCAAGGACCAGCCAAGAGAGGAAGTTATAGTTCTGGATCTTCTGGGGGTGCAAGATCTGGAGGAGGCAGTGGCAGAGCCAGTCAGGGATATCAGTTATCCACTCAGTCTAGTGGTGCTTCAGTTCAGTCGACCGGAAGACAGAGTAGCAGATCTGGTGACACCAGTTGCTTCTTCTGTGGAGAGACTGGTCATTTCAAGAGAGATTGTCCACATCGTCATCCAGGCAGTAGTTCCTTGGGCCGAGAGGCTACTTAATCGAGTTAGAGGACATCGTAGGCATCTGGTCCTGCAGTAGGGAGCCAGACCCCAGGGAGGAGAGGACCACTACCCCCTCCCCCCCTAGTGGGGCCAGTAGGGCCAGAGGGAGACGTGGGGGTCGTGGTCGATCTTCTGGTACACAGGCTCGAGTTTCTGCTATGACTCAGCAGGAGGCTCAAGTAGCACCAGAGGTGGTTACTGGCATGTTATCTATTTTTAATCATGATGCTCGTGTTTTGTTAGATCCCGGAGCTACACATTCTTTTATTTCTCGAGGTTTTACACTTTTTACTAATAGATAATTGTCTCTGATTGGTTAGAACATGGACATTAGTACTCCTACCGGGGATATGTTAGTGGCGAACCTTGTGATTCGAAGTTTTCCGATAGTAGTGGGAGGTTATGAGTTAGAGGCAGATTTAATCCCCTTGGATATTTATGATTTTGATGTAATTCTGGGGATGGATTGGTTAACCATGCATCATGCCTCAATAGATTGTTTTGACAAGAGGGCGGTTTTCCGGAGTCCAGGTTTGCCGGAACTAACATTTCAGGGTGACCGTAGGGTACTTCCCTCGGGAGTAATCTCGGCTTTGACTGCTGAGAAGTTATTGAGGAAAGGTTGCGAGGTATATTTAGCTCACGTGATTGATTCTCGGGATACTCCGGTGAGAGTAGAGGATATTCCTATGGTGAATAAATTTCCAGAAGTGTTTCTAGAGGATCTTCCGGGGTTGCCACCTCACCGAGAGATTGAGTTCACTATAGAGCTTCTTCTAGGTACTCAACCTATATCTCAGGCAGCGTACAGAATGGCACCGGCAGATTTAAGAGAGTTGAAGACTCAATTGCAGGACTTGGTGGATATAGGATTTATTCGACCAAGTGTATCACCTTGGGGTGCACTGGTGTTATTTGTAAGGAAAAAAGATGGTGGTTTGAGGCTCTGTATCGACTACCGGCAGATAAACAAGGTTACGGTGCAGAATAAGTATCCTTTGCCACGAATAGATGATTTGTTTGATCAATTGAAGGGGGCAAAGTATTTTTCAAAAATTGACGTTCGATCTGGTTGCCATCAGCTGAGGATCAGGGAGGAGGATGTGCCTAAAACAGCTTTTAGGACCCGTTATGGGCATTATGAGTTCTTGGTGATGCCATTCGGGTTAACTAATGCCCCGACATCATTTATGGATTTGATGAACAGGGTATTCCGACGGTATTTGGATCGGTTTGTAATTGTGTTCATCGATGATATCTTGATATATTCGAAGAGTGCTAAGGCACATGGGAAACACTTGCGGTTGGTACTGAATATGCTAAGGAAAAAGTATTGCACATAAAGACTATTCCTTTGGTTAAAGTTCTGTGGAGGAATCAAAACGTGGAGGAGGCCACGTGGGAAACCGAAGCACTGATGCGGGCATAACATCCACATTTGTTCCAGTGACAGGAATGAATTTTGCAGACGAAATTTCTTTAAAGGAGGTGAGTTGTAACGACCCGAAAATTTAATTCGTAAATTATTGTAAATTAATTTGTGAAAAGACAAAATTACCCTTGGTTTTAACTGGGGGCTCGGAAGTCAATTTTGTGTAGAGACACATTTGACAGTTTTGCGAGTACCGTTGCATAGGTCTCGAACTAACGAGTTCGTAGACAGACGGCACACAGAAAACGGAGACCGTGCGAGAAAATTTCAGGTCTCGATTGTTCAAGGGCATTTTGGTCATTTGTCTGGATATCATGGATTTAAGCCACACTTCTCAGAAATTTCATTTCAGTTTCATTTTTTTTCAGTTTTACACAGACCATGAACCCGTGATCGACACCCACACCGACCGAAACAAAACCTTGAATTTGGACCTTCAAGTCCAAGAGACTTCGACCCATTTCGTTCACACCATCACCTTCTTCTCCTTCCCGCGAGCACAACCGTACGCACCACGGAAGGAGGCATCCACGGGAGACACTAATCGGAGGAAAAGGAAATCGAAACCTTCCGATCGATTTTCCAGCCAGCACAGGTATGGATTTCGTGTTATGAGTTCATTTTTGGATTTCTGGGATCGAGTAGATGAATTTAGACATAAAACTCGTAAAAAACGGTTGAGTTTTGAGGAAGTTAGGAAAATTACCCATTTTCATATATTTATAAAACACGTCTCATCTTTTCTAGACGTACCCAATACGTATTTTCATCTATACATTTCAAGATTTCATCTTTAGCACTAATACGAATATTTTCATATTTAGAATGAGTTTCATTTCAATATCGATTTCTGAAACGTAATACATGACCAAATTAGATATGAGTCACGTGAGGAATCAGGATAAGCCATCTCCTTTCTATGATTGGTTTCCAAATTTCCCTCCAAGATAGCTAACTGTTTGTAATGGTTTTGTCTCCAACTACCCATACATTTTTTCAGGTAGTGAGGAAGACCGTTACGACTCATTCATTTCCATACAAAAATCCGCAAAATACATGTATTATGTAAATTTAAGGATTTTTTTATGTTAATGGCATATATAATATTTAAATTTATAACCCATTTTGGCACTTAAATGCAGACTGCAATGTCTTAGATTGTTAGATATTGCTGGGACAACATGTCAACAAGAGTAATATACTTATGCATTGTAATTGCACATGAGTGATTGAAAGCCGTTATGGAATATATATATATATATATATATATATATATATATATATATATATATATATATCGCTTGATTTGCAAATTAATCTGGCTCTTAATTCATTTCTAACCCAGTAGTTTAATTAGTCCATCTTCATTCCATATCATATAATATGGAATAGATTACCAAGAAGCCTTTGACCCGGTAGACAAGATGAAGTCTCTTCGTCTCCTACTCTCTATTGGTGACAATCGGGATTGGCATATATAATATTACTATAAGTTTCTCACACATCAACGTTAATGCATGTTAAGCACATGAGTCATGTTTGGTGAGCATGATTGGATTGGATAACTCATCAAATTCAATGTATTTTGAATATAAAAATGAATATGTTTTCACTGCAAGAGAATTAGATAGGATTAGAAATAGAAAGAAACTTACCTCTTCCAATCCTACTATTTTGAGTGGATTGGATTTGATTGGATAATTTTTTTTCTATATCTGTTCCTTCTACCACCCCCTCCTCCCTCCCCCCCCCCCCCCCCCCCCCCCCCCCCCCCCCCCCCCCCCCCCCCCCCATATCCATTTTTACATACAACTTACATTTGAGTTATTTAATTCAATCCAATCTCGCTCAATCGCCCATCAAACGAGCACATAGAGTATTGGTAAAGGTTAAATAAAAATCCTGCTAAGCACAGGTGTAAATTTTTTTTGGTTTTTAATCAATGAGGATTGTGTTCAAACTTAAGAACTCTCCTAAATTTGGGTAGAGACATGCATTCATCCAGAAAATCATCCATTCAATATATTATGGTTTAGGATTTAAGTTTTTTAACCTTCGAGCCTAATATTTGAGGTTAAGCTCTAAACAATAAGGTCGCGTTTGGTACGTCATATTGTACTGACTATTTCAGTCGGATAGACTGATATGTCCACCGGATAGACTAACTATTTAGTCGGCCGTTTGGTGCTCTACCGAATTAAAATGTCGGCTATATTATACTGGCCGGATTATATTATACTAATTGATAAGAAATATCTATATATCATAAATATTAATGATGTATATTATTATTATTATTATTATTTATTATATTTTTATTTTAATTAATTATTGATAATGTATATCATTATTATTATTTATTTAATTATTATTAATGTAAGGACTCTTCCCAAATTTCTCCTCGAAATCCGCAAAAAGCCATTTTCTCATATGATAGCTTTTTTTCCCATAAAATTTAATACCAGGAATACCCTGTATCCTTAGAAATATTAAATAAACCTTACAGGGATTCCGACAGAACCTCCTATGTACTTGACTAACTTCACCTACCTGTCAAACGCAAGATAGCCTAATAGTTCACAAACTACTCCGGAAGACCTCCTCCGCAATAAAACAAGACAACTGACGTGTCACCCTCGTGTGAACCGTCAACCACCCGTCAATCTGGGTCACCGCCCACACCAACCCACTGACCTGAATTACGAAGGAACCAGACTTGGTTGAATTAAGACTCACTGACTTACCCCGAGTCATACTCGATATCCCGGCTCCTCCTGAACACCCCGAGTGGTAAGTTGATATCTCTGCTCCTCCAGAGCATCCCGAGTGGTAACTCGATATCCCTGCTCCTCCAGAGCACCCCGAGTGGTAACCCGATATCCCTGCTCCTCCAGAGCACCCCGAGTGGTAACTCGATATCCCTGCTCCTCCAAAGCACCCCGAGTGGTAACTCGATATCTCTGCTCCTCTATAGCTACCTTAGACCTCAACGATATGGTGAAGAAAGATCCCTCGAACACCAACATTGGAGAACCCCTCGACGATCTGGCGGAGACGTACCCTCTAATGCCAGTCGGAGAGCCCTCAACAATGCAGCGGAGAAAGACACCCTCCACACCAATCATTGGAGAATCCTGTGGTATAGCCCAATACCTAGAAGTATACGTGCCCCGCGATCCCAGAAACCCAGTCCGTTCACAGTACATTCAAAGTACCGACTCAAGGAAACCCCAGCCCCAAGGAATCCTTGATATAAACATATCCCCGCTCCTCTAACTTTCCGAGTCAAAACCCACTCCACTGGGATTACTCAAACGGGGCTCTAAACGAACTCCTATGGCCTCAAAACCATCAAAATTTGATCCGAAACATCCCAAAACCCTAGCCACGTGCCGTCGTGACTCCGAAATCTGTCCCACGCTCTGCCACATGCCGGTAGAAGGCCAGACCACGCGCCTTCACACGCCGCCACGCTTCCCCACGCGTCGGTACTGTTCAAGGTGAAATATTTCATCAACCCTGACGGAATATTTCGTCAAACATGACAGAATCTCCTAACGGAATCGGAATATTCCATCAACCCTGACGGCGTTAGGGTTCCGTCAACTCCGTTAACTTTTGACGAAATATGCTAACGCCGACACCATATTCCATCAAACCCTTAACGGCGTCAATTGACTTAACGGTCAACTGACGGCTAACATCAGCCACCGCCGTTCGAACCAGTCGCTGAATTTCACCGGAGGAGACGGCCACGCCGCCATCCGCCATCGCTAGAGTCTCACCGGCGTCTTATCGAAGAAGACGGCCTCACCGCCGTGCGCCGCCTTCCACTGTCGCCGGAATCTAGAAATTCTCGCCGGAAATAGCCATTTCCAGCAAGCTTCCAACTCCTTCATTTCTTGACCGATTTTCACGATCTACACATGTAAATTCATCTATGTTTCACCAAGAATCCGAAAATGAGGTCAGAGTTCCTACATCGTACTTAGTTTGGCCGGAAAACGGCCGAGAAGTTTCGGTCCACCTCCTTCTTCCATATGCCGTCTACGGCTATACTCTCACCTTAATGGTGACCCCAAACCACTCGTGGAGTCGCGGGGAAGAAAGCCACAACCTTAATTTCAGTCAAGTCGGACTGGGAATGGTCTGATGAGGGTGGGGGTTCGGTGATCGCACGGGTGGGGGAGTCGGGCAGGAGAGAGGGGGAGGGTGCAAAACTGGTACGGGCAAAGTCCGAAAGGGAGAAGAAATATCCCCCAAAATTTGGAATTTTCCAAAATGACCAAATCGCCCCTAAAGCTTCTAGACCCGTAACGATCTCACCGGGTCTCCGTTTTCCGCATGCCGCCTGTCCACGAACTCGTGAGTACAAAACCTATGCAACGAACCAAGAAATTGTTTCAAAAGCACTGCCAATCAAAAAGTAACTCCCGAACCCTTCCAAAACCGAGAGTAAAATCGTCTAATTCTAAAATTAATTTTTCAAGAGTGGGGCAAGAGAGAGGGGGAGGGTACAAAACTGGTCCGGGCAAAGTCCGAAAGGGAGAAGAAATATCCCCCAAAATTTGGACTTTTCCAAAATGACCAAACCGCCCCTAAAGCTTCTAGACCCGTAACGATCTCACTGGGTCTCCGTTTTCCGCGTGCCGCCTGTCCACGAACTCGTGAGTACAAAACCTACGCAACGACCCAAGAAATTTTTTCAAAAGCACTGCCAGTCAAAAAGTAACTCTCGAACCCTTCCAAAAGCACTGCCAGTACAAAACCGGGTCGTTACAATTAATTATTAATTTATTATTATTATTTTTTTTCAAGATTACTAGTCATCCGACTATTTAATACGGACAATTTCGAAGGTATTATTTTAGCGGGTGTGGACCATATAAAGGAACTCAACCATATTAACTTATCCAATGGCTAATTAATACGAGTGGTACCCAACACCAGTTTCGTACTATGTTATCCTATCCAGTCCCTTATACAATGTACCAAACGCAGCCTAAGTGATTAACTCAATATTTTTTTGTTTATAGGAAATTCTTTGAATTTTAAATTTGGTGGTTTGAGATATTTTTTTATTATTGTTTGGAACTTTTTTATTATTATCTGACATTATCATTAAACAGAGCCAGCACAAATAACTGATGGACATTATCATTAAACAGAGCCAGCCCCAAAAGGTTGACAAAAGTATTTGAACAAAGGAAACTGAAAAAAGTAAAACAACAACCTTACAAATTGCCCCAAAAAACATGCCTTGCCATTTTCAAGCCTAGCCACCGGCGGCTGCCACCATCATTTAGCCTAGCCATAAAAGCACATAGTGGGCTGATCGGCTAAACCGGACAATCTAACTTGTCATATTTCCCTCCAAGCTTGTACATATGCAGTATACTTATCGAAATCAGATGTAGAGACAAGGTGTGGTTGATAAGCGAAATTAACGGAGTCATGGGAAGTTAAAACTATAGGGACAAAGGGGCTAGCAAGGGTTGAATCAAATCCAACCACCGCACAAAGGAGGAGCGATGAAACCCTGCTACCCAATTTTTTTTTTTTTTTTATGGAAAGTGAAATTCATTCAATTGAAAAGGCCATCACGGCACTTACAAAGAAGAAGAGAGCATACAGAAATGAATAAGCAATATCAGCAAAACTAGAATAAAAGGGGAAATTACTAAGGGACAAATTGACGCAGCACTAGGCAAATACGTCGCAGCACCTCCTGATAGAAGAAATACTGAATACAATAATTATGAACTTTATTTCTATTAAGTATAACTTTGTAAGTGCACAAAATCGATGGAGATAGTATAATGACAAGCAAAGGTCGATCCCTCGAGGACTTGTTCAACGATTAAGCCAATTAAGTTCAGATTTGTTAACTTATAGAAAAACACACATACACACACGCCAAGGGGGTTTATGATTTGAGAATTGAAAATTAAAGACAAGTAAATAAAAGTGCAGAAAATGACAATGCAAGAATGAAAGGTTGTTAACTAAGGCGAATTAAGGCTGACTATCCACTCTAACCAATTATAGCTCTTAACCAGATTATCTTGACCTAATTACTATGCAATCTTGAATTAGGTGTCCATGCCTAGGTCCTGGCGTTGGTACACTAAACATATATCATTCTCTCTTACTTAGCATATTTTAGACAGGGCATATGCCTAGAACGTCTATCACCTGCCAGTTAAGATGACGCATGAAGTACTAAGAGAATTTAATGACACCACACTAGCCTAGAAGAGTGGGATGCATTCCTAGGTTGTCATGAATTCCGATTACAAGATTGTTTCTTAACCTCAACCTCTTGAAGCTAATGAATCACACGATGATATGGCAGTCACTCAAGCAATTCCATCAATAATTTATGCAAACAAGGTAGCTAATCTTATAAACATAAAAGAATGGTAGTTAAAGTAGTAATCAGAGTTATTCAGCATGCATAGCAATTAAGAACAAGAATAAAAATCTACTTAACGAGCTAACATGGCTAGGGCTTCAAACAGCCCTAATTCTGAAAGGAACTACTCACTCATAACTGAAATTAAAACAAATATAATTGAATTCATAAGTAAATTGCAACGAAATAAAAGTTTAGAGTAAAGAACGCTGATGAACAATGTGCACAGTAGAGACTCGGCAAGGCCTTCCTCTCCAAGCTCCACGCCCAAAAAATGCAGAAAATAAGAAACTGTGTACTTTGAACTGAATTACAATGTAAATTGTGGCTAGGGTGTCTAGATCTCCGAAATAATGCTCTTCTAATAATCCCCTCCTCTTCAAACCACTGAACAAAGGCTCCCTTTTATAGACAAAGGGAAAACCTTTTCCTATAAGGATTGGTATTAAAAACCCTATCCTAGAATGTTCTAGAATAGTTATTATACTTCTAATTAATTACAAAGTCCCTAAAATCTATTCGAACCAATCAGAACAAGGTTGGGAGTGTGAATGCAAGTTGGCAAGTGGGAACACAAACTAGCTGCGGGCAGCCCGCGGTCTTCCCGCAGTCAGACGCTGGAACTTAGAACTTGGCCCTTGGAATGTCTTCGTCATAGGGTCTGGGACTGCGCTTTTAGGCACACCACGAGCATAGTAGAAGCGCATCTTCCCTCAAGCTAGGCGTATATGTTGTTAGGCTTAGCGCAGAGGAGGACTTTGATCCATCGCTGGCGGAACAGGAACCAAGGTTTAGGCGCAGAGGCTGGGCTCGGATGGGAAGTTCTTGGGACATGTACTCGACATGTCCTAGCATGACCTTGGCACTTCTAGGACATGAACTTGAAGTCATGAGACACAGTTTTGAGACCCGGATGGCATGATCTGAGGTACTTGGCCAAGGACTCAAAATAGGCGCACTGGCGCGCTCAAGACCCAATTTAGGACAAGATATTGAAATGAGGACATCTCCTTCATCTTAACTCCGATTTGAGTCATTCTTTCTGCGTTCTTCTCAGAATTTACCTATCTTTCTAAATCTGTACAAGTCTCACAAGATTGATCATTTTCTACTATTGATGGCACGAAATCATTCCAAAGACATGTAAGAGAGACATATAAAGACATCAAATTGATGCATAAATAATGACAAATCAAATACCCCCACACCTATCTTTTGCTAGTCCCTGAGCAAAACAAACTTTAACAAAATGAAAAGACTTGATCTTAGTTAAGAGAGAACATTTAAACCCCTAGGTTCACCTAGTAGGAGGAGTTTTGTCTCCTGAGGGTTATAGCAGCATGATACCCACAAACGTTTTCCTTAGACAAATAAGATGCTAGAGATAATACTTTTCACAAGCTAATAAGAATCAAAGTAAGTAGACATGCTTTACAGAACTAAAAGGAATGCCATGGTCGTGAGTGTCATGTGAAGGTGTACGTGTATAAGTGCCAAAATTTCAAGTGATCATGTTTGAAAACAACTTCATCTAAGTGCCCTAGAAAGATTTTTCCTTGACTCTAATCCTCACTAGGCAACTCTCAATTCGCAAGAGAATCCTAGGCTTTCACTCTTTTCAAGCATATGTGATGAGTTTATGTTATGAAATTCAAATTTAATCACAAATGAGTAATAATGAAGAATAGCATTTTATAAATAAAGATCTCATGAAAGGAATTGAACTTTAAGAACATAGATGCGTACCTTAATCCTCCGCATGATTGTCCATAAGATCAGTTAGGTCTTCTTTTTTCGGTTGTAACGGGGCTAAGCTTAGGGGTTTAGCAAGGAAGGATGGGATTCAAAGAACCTGAGTTGTGCTAAGGCATGAGAAGTCATGACTTGAACTTGGAATTTATGAACTGTATTCTTTCTTAATGCCCACGGCATTGTGCTTTCTTGATGGCTTATTTTGAGGCTCTTGGCTCACTTGGCTTTAATTTACTTTGTTTTTCACTTGTTATTCTTACTTTTTTTCTTTTCAACCTTTTTTTTTTCTTTTGATTTCTTTATTTTTTTTCTTTTCTTTGAATTGAGTTGAACCAAGATCATGCAATGATTTCCTCAAACTTTCGTGCAGCTTGCAACTTATAAAGCTTTTCTTTACTTTTGAACTTTGAATTGACGCCAATGTCCTTTGAATTGGGCAGCATTTTTTTTTCCTCCTCTCATTCTCACCATGAATCTTATTTATGGCAACCTTAGCACAACTGAGGTTATAGGGTATGGCTGTGATGAATGGCTAAGTATTTCGATTAGGTTATACTTTGGGTGATGAAAGAAAAGGCTAAGTGTTTGGCTTCAAAATTGGCTTAGGGAGCATGCAATAGGGTAGGATAAAGCCTTTAGAGTTTAAAGCATACATAGCCTACATCACTTCTTATGGCAAACCACAAGTTAGATCAAGAGTATCTAAATGATGTTAGTTCTTTAAAATTCAATGCAAAATGATGTAATGAGATCAACAATTAAGAACAAAAACGATGAGTATTTAAGAGTAGAAACAAGTATATACCTCAGAAAGAATGGAAATTAGGCTCAAAGATCTCACAGGGTAGTCTCCACTAATTTTCTAAGGTTCACTCAAATTCAATTATTTCGTTCACTTAATCACTTAAAACATGGCATTGTGAAGTGCAGATTATGAACTACTTGACCATGGCATGACTCTTAGTAAGGCTAAGACAATTAACTTAGCATATACATCCCTATTAACAAGTTATCATACTAATCAAAAGCAAAAAATTAAGTAACTAACTAAACACAAAAAAACTAAAGTTGAAAATTCAAAAGTCTTGGCCGTGTATCACCCCCAAACCTACTTGTTTCTATATGCAAAAATTTTTAATCCACACCCCCAAAACTAAACTGAACATTGTCCTCAATGTGATAAGCAGTAAGCATGACAACAGTAGAAAGGTTTGACAGATATAACGGGCAGAAATAGAAAAGGAAGAGAGAAATACAAACCAGGGCTAGGCTGCCTCCTAGGAGCGCTTTATTTAACATCTAGGCAAGACGGGGCTAGCATGCTAGGCATTTGGCGCATGCTGGGTTGCAGGGTCGGCTGGGCCTGGATTGGGAATAGCCTTGAAGTAGTGTTTGAGGCGATGGCCATTTATTTTGAATGGAGTCGTCCTATTCGGGTGTTGTATGTCAATTGCACCATGAGGAAAAATGTTAGTAACAATGAATGGTCCAGTCCATCTCGAACGCAACTTACCTGCAAATAATTTGAGTCGAGAATCAAAGAGGAGGACTTTCTGTTCGATTTGAAAGTCCTTGGGCTGAATGTGCTTGTCATGAAAAGCTTTGGTCTTTTCCTTGTAAATCCGAGCACTTTCGTAGGCCTTGTTTCTAAGCTCTTCTAATTCACTTAGCTGCAACTTTCTGTGTACTCCAGCATCAACGATATTCATGTTCATCTTCTTAATTGCCCAGAATGCTCTATGCTCCAATTCCACTGGTAGATGACATCTTTTCCGAAAACAAGCCTGAAAGGAGACATGCCAATCCGGGTCTTGTATGTTGTCCTATAGGCCCACAATGCATCGTTCAATCTACGGGATCAATCCTTGCTTCCAGGGCTCACCATTTTCTCCAATATAGCCTTTACTTCTCAATTGGAAACTTCAGCTTGGCCACTCGTTTGCGGGCGATAAGGTGTTGAGACCTTGTGGGTTACACCATACTTCTTTATTAAAGCTTCAAACGAACGATTGCAGAAGTGCGCTCCCCCATCGCTGATGATTGCCCTAGGCGCTCCGAACCTAGCTAAGATGTGACTCTGCAAAAAGCTCACAACTACTTTGGCATCATTAGTTTTTGTGGGAATTGCTTCCACCCATTTAGACACATAATCGATAGCTAATAAAATATAGAGATTTCCAAAAGAGTTTGAAAAAGGTCCCATGAAATCAATGCCCCATACGTCAAAGATCTCAACCACGAGGATAGGGTTTAATGGCATTTGATTTCGAGGGCCTATGTTACCTTGTCGTTGGCATCTGTCACAAATGAGTACAAACTCGTATGCATTCTTCAATAATGTAGGCCAATAGAATCCGCTTTGAAGGACCTTGAGTGCCTTTTTCTTAGCTCCGAAATGGCCTCCACACGCCAAGCTATGGCAAAATGTCAAGATAGATTCCATCTCAGCTTCGGGAATGCATCGTCGAATGAGTTGATCAGGACAATGCTTCCATAAGTAGGGCTCATCCCAGATGTAGTACTTAGCCTGTTTAGATAGCTTGTCCTTTTGATACCTGCTTAAAGAGGAAGGAAATTGTTTAGTGACAAGGTAATTATTGAGATTAGCGTACCATGGATCGATTGCTTGGAGTGCGAAGAGTTGTTCATCTGGGAATGTCTCCAGGAGCGGCAATTGGTCAGCCTCTTCGTTGGATCCATGTATCAAGCGGCTCATATGATCAGCCACTACGTTTTCATTTCCCTTTTTATCTCGAATTTCGAGGTCAAACTCTTGGAGAAGTAGCATCCATCGCGACAACCTTGGCTTGGCATCCTTCTTAGTGAGTAAGTACTTCAAGGCCGCATGATCGGTGTAGATGATGACCTTGGTCTGAATCAAGTATGATATGAACTTTTCAAGAGTGAAGATAACATCAAGGAGCTCTTTCTCAGTGGTGGAGTAGTTCAGCCGGGCATCATTCAGGGTTCGACTGGCATAGTAGATGACGTGAGGAAGCTTGTTGACACGCTATCCTAGAATAACTCCTACAGCGAAGTCCGAAGCATCACACATAAGTTCGAAAGGTAAGTCCCAATTCGGTGGCATAATGATGGGGGATACTGTGAGCTTTGCTTTTAGTGTATTGAATGCCTCACGGCAGTCCTTGTTGAAGTCAAATGCGGCCTCTTTAGCTAGGAGACTGCATAACGACCTTGTGATTTTTGAGAAGTCTTGAATGAAGCGTCGATAAAAACCAGCGTGCCCTAAGAAAGGTCAAACCTCCTTGATTGTTGTAGGTTACGGAAGTCTTTCCACTATGTCCAACTTAGCCTTGTCCACCTCAATTCCATGGCTAGAGATCACATGGCCCAAGACAATTCCTTGCTGGACCATGAAGTGGCATTTTTCCCAATTAAGCAATAAGTTACTTTCTTGGCAGCGTTCTAGTACTCAGGATAAGTTTGCTAAGCACAGTTCGAATGAATGGCCAAATACAGAGAAGTCGTCTATGAATACCTCAATTATATCCTCCACCATGTCAGAGAAGATGCTCATTATGCAGCGTTGAAAGGTGGCTGGGGAGTTACAAAGACCAAAAGGCATCCTTCTGTAGGCAAATGTGCCATAGGGGCACGTGAATGTAGTCTTTTCCTGGTCTTCCGGGGCGATAGCAATCTGATTATACCCTGAGTAGCCATCCAAGAAGCAATAATGTGAATGGCCAGCCAACCGCTCAAGCATTTGACCGATGAATGGCAAGGGGAAATGATCCTTGCGGGTGGTGGTATTGCGCTTCCGGTAGTCAATGTAAACCCTCCATCCGGTTTGAACTCTATGGGGTAGTAGCTCATCATGCTCATTCTTTACCACAGTAATCCCACTTTTCTTTGGAACTACTTGGACCGAGCTTACCCACTTAGAGTCACTTATAGGATAGATAATGCCCACGTCTAGGAGTTTAAGGACTTCCTTCTACACAATCTCCTTCATAGGTGGATTTAATTGTCGCTGCGTTTCTCTTGATGGTTTGGCATCATCTTCAAGAAGTATTCGATGCATGCATTTGCCAGGACTGATCCCTTGTATATCGGCAATTGTCCATCCTATCGCTGTACGATGTGCCTTCAGAACTTGCACCAATTTCTCCTCTTATGCCGCACTTAAGTTAGAGGCAATGATGACCGGAAGGGTCTGAGCATTTCCTAAGTAAGCATACTCTAAATTTTCAGGCAGTGGTTTTAGTTCTAGTTCTGGGGGCTGGATGGTGGATGGCAAAGTCTTGTGGTCTCTGATAGGTAGCGCCTCAAATGCTGGTTGTTTGTTCCATGAATGACCAGGAACGGCATCAAGTATTCTAACTTCCTCTATCACCTTATCGTCAAGTGGCTCAGTAGTTGGTGAAGTGATGGCTGTTTCAAGAACATTTGTTATGCATGAACTGGCTAGTGCCTTCTGTAGCAGTATGTCCATGGTGTTTAACGGGAAGTCCACAATTGGCTCCGCAAGATATTGGATAGCTTCATGGATGGAGAATGTCCGAAGTTTGTCCAAGACTTTGATGGAAACTTGGCCATTTTTGACGTCGATAAGGCACTCAGCCGTGGCTAGCAGTGGTCTTCCAAAGAGGAGTGGAGGTTCCCCATTCTTTTCAATTATGTCCATCTTGAGTACGTAAAAGTCTGCAGCGATGCATGTGTCTTCAATTTGCACAAGTACGTCCTCTAGAACTCCCATTAGATTAGTAATAGAGGCGTTAGCTAATCGAACACATAGGTGCGTAGGTTTGAGTGCCCCTAGGTTGAGTGACCTGTAAATGTGGAATGGCATGATATTTACCGATACTCCCGTGTCGCAGAGGCAATGCTCGAATCTTTTCGATTGAATGATACACGGAAGTGATGGAGGCCCAGCGTCATTGGCTTTAAGGGGCATGCGGAAAAGGGCAACAAAGTATTCCTTAGGGATTTCAATGATGTCAGTGGAGCTGACACCACGCTTTCCTGCGACTAAGTCCTTCATGAGTTTTGTGAATGTAGGCATGTGCTTGACGATTTTATGGAAAGGCAGTGTGATTTGAAGCTTCTGCAACATGCTGATGATTTCCGCCTCAAAGTCCTCCTTTTGCTTATGCCTGTTTTGGAACCTGCGAGGAAATGGAATTTCAACATCATTAGCTAACTCGAAGGGTACTGTTTTAGTTGCTTTAAGATTGGACTTTTGTGGTTTAGAGTTAGAATTATTTGAGGGCTGGGAATCGGCTTTAGGAACAGGTTGGATGTCGGTCGTGGCCTGCGGTTGTAACTTGGACATGATACTTCGCGCGTCTGGTGATAGCGACTGGGAAGTGGCTCTCGGTAGATTTGTTTGAGGCGCAGTGTCAGGTCCTTCTTGTGTTCCACTCAGCAGAGTGATGGCATTGGCCGTAGGATTGTGAAATCCCTTGGGATTTACCAGGACTTGACTTGGTAACTTTCCCTACTCCCGCTGATTTAGTTGATTTGCCATTTGTCCTATTTGACGATCCACGTTTGCCATATGACTCCGGCTGTCTTGCATGAATTGCATGAGTTGGCTTTGCTGTTGAACCACGGTATTTAGGGTATCCTCCATAGACTTGCTGCCTCCACTCTGATTTGAGGATGGGCCGTGAGAGTTCCCTTGAGGGGCTGTGGCTTGATGCTGAAATCCAGGGGGCGGCAAAGGATTGGTTGTAGTCTAATTGTTGCTCCAGCGGAAGTTTGGATGATTTTTCCACCACGGATTATAAGAGTTTGAATATGGGCCATTCCGGGGTCATGAATTGTTATTGAAACCTGCAGTAAAATTGGCGTCTTCCACCATTGGGCAGTCTTGGGACGTGGGCCCTGAATTGAACATACTTCACAGGTTTGAACTCTTTTCGCCTTCTCGTTACACAATTGTTTCATCAGTGCCGTGAGTTGAGCAATGGCATCATCTTTGGGATTTGTGTACGTATCACCAGTAGCCCTAGAGGAAGGACCTCTGTAGCTGAATTGTTTTTCCATTTGAGCGATGTTCTCAAAGGCGGTCCTTGCTTCCTCGGCCGTGCCTTCTAGAATCCCTTGGGATTGAGAGTCTACCATTGTCCGATTACTAGTCTTCAAGCCTCCGTCGAAGTATAACATAAGGTGATGGTCGTGGATATGGTGGTGCGGGCACGCCCGTAGCATCTGGTTGAAACGTCCCCAGAACTCGTAAAAAGACTCCTCCATGTCTTGTCGTGGGTTCATTATTCTGGACTTTAATTCGTTCATTTTTTCCACAGGAAAATATTGTGTTAAGAATTTGGACGTCAAGTCCCTCCATTAGTGAATGGAAACCGGCGCCAGCGAATGAAACCATACCTTTGTGCGATCCTTGAGACTAAAATGAAAAAGACGTAGGCGGATTTCAGATTCCGTCATGCCATTAATGCGCAGCTTTGAGCATACTTCAACAAATTCCTTGATATGAAAGTGCGGGTCCTCGCCGGAAAGTCCGTGAAATGTGGGTAGCATGTGAATCGTCCCAGACTTCAATTTGAAATTTGCCATTGTTGACTCAGGAAAAACAATGGGAAATTGATCCTCTGAGACATGGGGAATGGCAAAGTCTTTAAGGAGCCGTGGGGCTTGTGGTACTAGGTTACGGTCTCGTCCTTGCTCTTCTCTTTGATCCGCCATCCTTCTGGGACTTGGTGGTGGTGAGCCTTTTACTGAAGATTCCCTCGAAGACGGCCCACTTGACGAGTCGTGCACCGAGCCTTGGAATTACATACCCGTACCTAAAAAAACAAAACTAAGTTAAAAATCCAAACTTAAATGGCACCGTTGAGGGACAAGTCCTCGGCAATGGCGCCAAAAACTTGATAGAAGAAATACTTAACACAATAATTATGAACTTTATTTCTACTAAGTATAACTTTGCAAGTGCACAAAATCGATGGAGATATTATAATGACAAGCAAAGGTTGATCCCTCGAGGACTTGTTCAACGATTAAGCCAATTAAGTTCAGATTTGTTAACTTATAGAAAGAAAAAAACACACACACACGCCAAGGGGGTTTATGATTTGAGAATTGAAAATTAAAGACAAGTAAATAAAAGTGCAGAAAATGACAATGCAAGAATGAAAGGTTGTTAACTAAGGCGAATTAAGGCTGACTATCCACTCTAACCAATTATAGCTCTTAACCAGATTATCTTGACCTAATTACTATGTAATCTTGAATTAGGTGCCCATGCCTAGGTCCTGGCGTTGGTACACTAAACATATATCATTCTCTCTTACTTAGCATGTTTTAGACAGGGCATATGCCTAGAACGTCTATCACCTACCAGTTAAGATGACGTATGAAGTACTAAGAGAATTTAATGACACCACACTAGCCTAGAAGAGTGGGATGCATTCCTAGGTTGTCATGAATTCCGATTACAAGATTGTTTCTTAACCTCAACCTCTTGAAGCTAATGAATCACACGATGATATGGCGGTCACTCAAGCAATTCCATCAATAATTTATGCAAACAAGGTAGCTAATCTTATAAACATAAAAGAATGGTAGTTAAAGCAGTAAACAGAGTTATTCAGCATGCATAGCAATTAAGAACAAGAATAAAAATCTACTTAACGAGCTAACATGGCTAGGGCTTCAAACAACCCTAATTCTGAAAGGAACTACTCACTCATAACTGAAATTAAAACAAATATAATTGAATTCATAAGTAAATTGCAACGAAATAAAAGTTTAGAGTAAAGAACGCTGATGAACAATGTGCACAGCAGAGACTCGGCAAGGCCTTCCTCTCCAAGCTCCACGCCCAAAAAATGCAGAAAATAAGAAACTGTGTACTTTGAACTGAATTACAATGTAAATTGCGGCTAGGGTGTCTAGATCTCCGAAATAATGCTCTTCTAATAATCCCCTCCTCTTCAAAACACTGAACAAAGGCTCCCTTTTATAGACAAAGGGAAAACCTTGTCCTATAAGGATTGGTATTAAAAACCCTATCCTATAATGTTCTAGAATAGCTATCGTACTTCTAATTAATTACAAAGTCCCTAAAATCTATTAGAACCAATCAGAACAAGGTTGGGAGTGTGAATGCAAGTTGGCAAGTGGGAACACAAACTAGCTGTGAGCAGTCCGCGGTCTTCCCGCAGTCAGACACTGGAACTTAAAACTTGGCCCTTGGAATGTCTTCGTCATAGGGTTCTGGGACTGCGCTTTTGAGGGACACCACGAGCATAGTAGAAGTACATCTTCCCTCAGGCTAGGCGTATAGGTTGTCAGGCTTAGCGCATAGGAGGACTTTGATCCATCGCTGGCGGAACAGGAACCAAGGTTTAGGCGCAGAGGCTGGGCTTGGATGGGAAGTTCTTGGGACATATACTCGACATGTCCTAGCATGACCTTGGCACTTCTAGGACATGAACTTGATGTCATGAGACACAGGTTTGGGACTCGGATGGCATGATCTGAGGTACTTGGCCAAGGACTCAAAATAGGAGCACTGGCGCGCTCAGGACCCAGTTTAGGACCTGATATTGAAATGAAGACATCTCCTTCATTTGAACTCCGATTTGAGTCATTCTTTCCGCATTCTTCTCAGAATTTACGTATCTTTCTAAATCTGCACAAGTATCACAGAATTGATCATTTTCTACTATTGATGGCATGAAATCTTTCAAAATACATGTAAGAGAGGCATATAAAGACATCAAAATGATGCATAAATAATGACATATCACCTCCCCACAGCTAGGACGGGATTGGCGGAGGGCAGGGTAAACCATCATGGGATAGAACATGGACTAGGGAGGATGCGGGTCGGTTAATCCAAACTTCACCGCGCATCCTCCGCCCAGTGAGAGATTCAACTAAATCAGCCGCTGAATTTGCATAGCGGGGAACCCAGCTCCAAGACTGAAAGAGCAAATTTAATGAGATATCTTGGATTTGGGAAATAATAGGAAATAGAGACCATTTCCCCCTTGCAATATTCCCATTCGAACACTTTTTTGAGCGAGGCCTAATAAGACTGAAAGTGAAAATCTAAACTTCACCGCGCATCCTCCGCCCAGTGAGAGATTCAACTAAATCAGCCGCTGAATTTGCATAGCGGGGAACCCAGCTCCAAGACTGAAAGAGCAAATTTAATGAGATATCTTGGATTTGGGAAATAATAGGAAATAGAGACCATTTCCCCCTTGCAATATTCCCATTCGAACACTTTTTTGAGCGAGGCCTAATAAGACTGAAAGTGAAAATCTGATGAGATATCCTTGATTTGGGAAAGAGAGACCATTTTCCCCTTGCAATATTCCCATTTAAACACTTAGCGAGATTGATACCTGATTCAGGAGCCAGGTTTGGGTTCCTGCCTCCTTATTTCTCAAGGAAATAACGGTATGTCCTATAGAATAGATCTTGTTCAAGTAAGGTAGTAACCAATCATCCATTCTTAGCGTATATAAACCGCTTTTATCATTTTTGTTTTGTCGATGTGGGACTAAATATTGGTGTTTCTTTCTATCACTTTCTCGCTTCACTCAATTTTGTATATTAATAGTTGGAGCCCTTGGGGGACTTGAAACTGCAACATTACAATTAGGCTTTTTACTTCGAATGCCCCCTAGAACTTGCCACTCAATCTCAATTTCCCCATTGAACTTAATTTTATCTCACATTACCTCTTAAACATGGTTTCTATTAGCTAGGTTACCCCATCTCCGTCAAAACACTCCAACTTCTGTTAAGTTCTATTAAGTTTGCTGATGTGGCATAATAGGATCCACTCCTTTGTTGCCATGTGTACTACCATAAAAGTAAACCTTAATTAAAGTTTCAATTAAGAATTATAAAAACTAAATCTAAATAGAAAAAAAATAAAAAACTTTTTAGCCACCACCAATTCGAGGAAGGAGCATAATGGAATGGGTAGTCTGATGGGTTTGAGAGCTCTACTAGGGTTTCTTTGGGAGCGATTCCTTCTTGCATGGGTGGTCTGATGGCCTCCTTGGAATGATCAATCAGCTCTTAGATTGAGTATGGGATGGATCTTAGCCAGTATTGCTTTTCTCGTGGCTCGAAAGGTATTAGAGAGTGCGATTTCGTGTGATCTGCTTTCGATTTGGGATGGTGAGAGCTATAGAATCGTTTTGTGGTCAGGATGGGTTGGGAGGTTTAGCTACTTGGCTAGGTGGTGGAGTCGATTGATTTCTCTTCTGGATGGTATGTGTTTGTGTAGGTTCTTGAGTGTTGTAATCTCTATTCCTGAATCTCTTTGGGATCGATTTCATGTTGCATGGTTCATTCCTTGGTTTCACGATTTGTCTTGGATTTCCCTTAGGATTGGATTTATTCTTGCGTATATGGGTATGATGATTTTTGTGGGTTTGTGGTTTCGTGTGCTTCTAAGTGGTTTTGAGGGCTGGAGCCTTTTGATTTGGCATCTTTGGAGGAGAGATTTGCGAATATCTTGCTAGAAAGGTACTTTTACTCTAAATAATTGGTTGTTGGGGTATGTGCTCTCCTGCTTGTTGGTTGCGAGGGGTTTTGGTGATTGGGGTTGTCGATCTGCTTCTCGTTTTGAAGATTGGGGTGATAGGAGCTTTCATCATTCTTGGTCCAACTAGGTTGTGTGCCAGGATATCTAGAATCCAGATACTTTCCGTGTGTTTAAAGGAATTATTTGGGGTTGGGGTTTTGATTTGCATGTGATGTGCTTTGGAACTAGCTTTTGTTCTAGTTGCAGTGTTTAGACGGAATGGAACTTAACGGAAGTTAAAGTGTTTTGATAGAAACGGGGTAATGTTCAGTCATTATTTCATACATCTTTTAGATGTCATTCAAGTCCTTTTTACTTGTCTTTTGACTAATTGCAGGTCATCCATAATAGAAAATGATTAATCTTGTGAGGCTTGTGCTGATGTGGAAAGATAGGTTAATCATGATAATAATGCAAAAATAATGGTTCAAATCGGAGTTGTAATGAAGGAAATGTCTCAAACCCAATATCAGGTCCTCAAAAGGCTCTAAATCGAGTCCTGGTTCATGCCAGGGCATGCCCTAATTCAAACCCAGAACGTGTCTCTCAGACATGTCATGTGACATGTCCTGTGCGCCCTAATCCGAGCCCCAAACGAGCCTACATCATGTTCCTGAGAAGCCCCTATGCTCCCTAGTTAGAGCCCTTGACGAGTCATTGATGCGCCCTAAATTGAGTCTCGTGACATGCCTTCGAAGATGCAGAACCGAGACCTAATTAGTGCCATGACACGTCCCTAGTCCTCCAGGAAGACAAGTCCTACGATACCAAGACAAGTTCTCGATGCACCAAAGCCGTGCCAGATAGAGGCCCGTGACATGTCTTTTGACATGTCCATGTGAGCCAAGTTGAGTCATCGTCTAGTCTTTGATGGAACCAAGCGAGACAGAAGCCATAACTGAACTTCAAATGATGTTTGCAAGCTAATAAAATGATAAGGTGCGCCCAGAGAATTGGCCAGGACCTGTCCATAGCCTATTATGCCCTAAAAGACCTCGCATGCGCACTAATTTGAGCCAGAATGGGCTCTAGACTTTTCTACCCATTTTCTACTAGGCTAAAGCCCATAACCAAGCTATCTATGTCTTATGGATATGAGAAAATTGGTTTGGCCCAGCTGAATATACCCAGGACCTGCCCATGGCTTGTTGTGCCCTATTTTAAGGCCCAAGGATGCCAAGATGATGTCATACGGTGTCATTGGTGTCTAGAGTTGGCCCAGCCCATCTCTTGACGTCCTAGAAACCCTAAGTGACTCCCAGAAGTTGCCTTTCTGCACAAGAAATCCCAGAAACCAACTGGAGAAGGATTACCGCACCTTGAAGATTCCTTGCCGCTAAAGGAAGTCCAAAAGTCCTTCATTTTAGGGCTGTGTCCCTGCTAAAGTAGGAAGTCAAATTCAAAGTCCTTTTCTGACTAGTTTTAGGTTTAATTAATCTCCTAACTTGTAGGGTTTAGAGGGCCTATTTAAAGGACCATAAACCTCGCGAGTGAGGACCTTTTTAGACACCCTCGAAACAGCTTTTAGCTTGAAAAGAGAGCTGAGCGTGGAGATCCTTGGAGCAGCCTTGACATGTCCTCAAGTCTTCATTGTCTTTCCTTCTTTCATACTTTACTTTATTTTGATTATGAATTCTTACATTATGTCTTGTTTTTCCATTATGCGTGAGTAGTCTTTTTAGAATTCTTAGAATTAGGGCTTCTTGAAGCCCTAGCCATGGTAGTTCGTTAATTAGATTTTAGCTCTTGATTTTGACTACTATGTATGCTGAATAAATTTTGATTACTACTTGAATTGCTATTCCTTTATGTCTATGAGATTAGCTACCTTGTTTGTACAGATTATTGATGGAATTGTTTGACGGAACACTATATCATCTTGTAATTCACTTAGCATCAAGAGGTTGAGGGTAAGAAACAATCTTATAATCGGAATTCATGACAACCTAGGATTGCACATCACTTTTCTAGGGATAGTGTGATGTCATTAAATTCTCTTTGTACTTCATGCATCATCTTAAATGGTAGGTGATAGATGTTCTAGGTACTCATCCGGCTTAGAACATGCTAAGTAAGAGAGAATAAAATATGTGATGTGTGCCTTAGTCGGACCTTGCATGGGCATCTTATTCAGAGAATTCGTAATAATTAAGTTAAGAAAATCTGGTTAAGAACTCGAATTGGTTATGGTGGATAGTTAGCCTTAATTCGCATTAATTAATTAATTCAATCAATCTATCATCTTTGCATTTTAATTCTTTGCATTTTTATTTGCTTGTTTAATTTCTGTTTTCCAAAAGCATAAAAAAAAACCCTTTGCCGTGTGTCTAGTTTTGAGTCCTTATTTTAGTGTTTTTGAGTTTCTTGCGTTACAAGTCATTGTTTAGGTCTAATTAGGAGTCTTGCCGTGTCTTGGTATCTTTTGTTATTTTTTGTGTCTTCTAATTGAGTTAATGAATCTGAATTCTAAGTGGATAAACTGTTGAACAAGTCCTCGAGGGATCGACATATGGTTGCCATTATATTATCTTAACCGATTTTGTATACTTGCAAAGATTACAACTGTTAAAGATAGAGTACATATTTTTATCCTTTATTTTACTATCAGATAACCTAGCTAACAGAAGCCATGTTCAAGAGGTAATGTGAGATAAAATTTAATTCAAGGCGGAAATTGAGATTGAGTAGCAAGTACGAGGGGCATTCGAAATAAAAAAGCCTTACAATTATTTAACTATGTCCAAGAAAATGTTTCAAGAGCAAATTACACTTTAGTACCCTGTGATTTACACCCAATTTCAGAATTATACTTAACCTTTCAAATGTTGCATTTAAGTATCCTGACCTTTTTAAAACGTTTCACTTGGGCTCTTCCGTTAAATATTCTGTTAGAAAATCCGTTAAGTGGTGACGTGTCACTTGTGGGACCCACCTTTTAAATTTTTTATATGCCACGTAGATGAAATAAATGATAAAAAATTAGATACATTTATCTCTCATCTTCCTTCTTCCTTCATCTTCCTCCTCCACCAAAACAAACCACATTGCAGGCAGTAGCTTCACTAATCTTCCTCTTTATAGGACCATCTAAAATCAAAGAAAAAAGAATCCAAGAATGAAGAATAAATATTCAGAACATCACAATGATATCCTATGCAACAACTAATTTCATATTCTATAAGTGAACTTCTCGTACAATTCTAACTTCCCTTCAAAACATTAACTTAAAAGAAAAACCTAGCAACATCTCCTACAACCCCAATCCACCCGTAGCCACCAAATCGACTGGTTTACTACCTTTGGGTCGCCCATGACTTGGGCCTTGGGTTTGGACTTGTGGAGGATCACCGTCTCCCAGTCCTTGGCTCGACATCATTGGAGAATGGGAGATCTAGAGAGAGTAGAGAGAGAAAGTATTGATTAGGGAATTTTTGATGATTTTGGTGGCAAAGATGATGATGGATGGTTTCAAAGGGGAGTAGAAATTATAATCGAGAGAGAATTCTATAAGGTTTTCAAACGTGGCTTTTGGTGGTGGTGGGTTTCCAAGTTGCAGAGACTGAGCGAGAGGAAGAAGAGGAAGGAAGAAGGAAGAATGAAGAGGAGATAAAGATGTATTTAATTTTTCTTTTCATTTTTTTTATCATTTATTTCATCTACATGGCAAATAAAAATTTAAAAGGCAGGTTTTAAAAGTGACACGTCAGCAGTTAACGGATTTTCTAACAGAATATTTAACGGAAGAGTCCAACTGAAACGTTTTGAAAATATCATGGTACTTAAATGCAACATTTGAAAGGTCAAATATAACTCTGAAATTTGGTGTAAACCACATTATACTAAAGTGTAATTTGCTCATGTTTTAATTACTTTGTTAATGTGTATTTTCATAGTGGAAATCTATCAATTTTTTAAAGCTTTTTCAGTGGTTAAATTATGAAAAATGTTGCAACTTTACTCGTTCACCATCTACAAGGTAAACGAATGCATTTCGAGTTTCTACAACAGACTGATATATGTTATTTCTCCGACCGAGCCAAACAGCATGAACTGCCATTTCTAGTTATATTCCGGCAAAACTAATGGGCCTTATTGTTGGAGCTTAAAATGCAAGAATTACCGTCCCACCGACATGGAGAAAAACTAACTGAAATTGGAGTTTGCTCAAGGGGAACGGGTGAGATAACATCTCACCACTTATGAACATTTATTTTATGGCACATAACAATTTATGATCAAATTCCTATCACCGTTTCTATTATATATATATATATAAAAAAAAAGTCGCATTTGAGTCACATGCCTGCCGTTAAGGTTACTTTTGTCAAAACAAGCAAAATATAATCAAACATGGGTCACAAGTTGCTCATTTGAAGCAAAATTTTCAAATCCTAATTGAAACCACCAATCTCTAAGATCTCAACATGAGCTTATGACACCTTTTTACCATTATTCAGTTGCTTTGCAAAAATTAACCTTTAGACGAACGTCATGAGATTGTTTTTGGACGCATAATATGACATGATTGACGATAAGTGACTATCTATCACAAAACTAAAGTCTGGAAGGTGAAATGTCTAAAACAAACAATTTAAGCCAACAAAGAATAAAGTTCAGGTGGTATTCCAAAAACTCAAGGCATGACGTGAATTACATTTCCATTGCAAAAATTGAACGTACATAGCAGAAGTTATTTGACACTCCCTCGATACTAAGATGATTTGCTCTTAAACAAAGCTTTCACAAGGCTAGAAATTGGCACTGGTCTAAAATTGAAAACAGTTGCTGCTGTGAGGTATGCACATACCGAAGACACGTAAATTTTAAACCAGATGGAGGAGAAAATGGTTAAGTATGTACATGTTCCGGTCAAGAGAATTACTGCCAAGAAATTTACAAGGCACTTGAGAGTGGAAAGCTCACCTTCGGATCCTTCGTGAGGAAAATGCCCTCGAGAATCAAAATCGGAAAGCAACTGGTCCTTGAGATGAAATCGGTTCATCAACCAGGTTGTAACTTCATCTTCAGATGTTGGAATGTTTTCAACAGGGATTCGTTGGACGTGCATATGAACTTCAGAAGGATTCACACCGGAGGCATTGTCGAAAAAAGTCGGACAGCTAGGCTTGTAGCCTATAGTCACATCATAAACTGCAGCACAATAAATGAGATGGAGCAAAATTAAATAGATTTATCCAACAAATTCATTGCAGTGAATAAGTTCACACATTAAGAATGCGCGGAAGTGTTGCAATTCATACGAAAAACAAAAGAAACAGATAAGTACTGGATTTGTATGGAGCCGCTATATGAAGAAACAATTCAAGTTAAAAGTTGAAAATTTATGTAAAGATTACAAGCTAGTCAATTCAAGAAAACATGCTTCAAATTTCAAATTGTAAATATAAAAAGCTGGATCCAATCAAATATAATAGTAAAGCTCCAATCAAATATAATGAGAGAACCTGCATCCAAAGATCCCCTCAATCCTTCTAAGCAGGCACTGAAACCCTTTGTTTTTGGAAGTAAGACATGCTTTAAAACCGGCAAGCCATTTTCAGCAGCATATTTCTGACTACGCTTGCTCTTCTGCTCACTGCATAAAATAGTCAGGGGAAGAAGCCATTCAATACATTTTAGAATAACCTTATTCCAATGCATCTATAAAAATTAAAAGCAGCAGTAGAAGAAATTACGTGAAATCCGTTCCTTCTGGGAAAAGAGCAAGCCAAAGGGAATCTTTGGGATCCTTTAAAGTTGAAAGCATTCGGCGCATGTTTACTTCATCAACCTCCCACTTCCTCTCAACAGAGATGAACTCCAATATGTGAAATGACCAACCAAATACAGGCAGTTTCATTAAACTGCTTTTAAGGATATACTTTATGAACCCCTGGTGTCCCTTTCGTAATGCCAAGTCCCACAAGTACATCCAGTCCACCTCAGTTCTATGGTTTGAAATAAGCAAAATGCGTTCCCCTGCAGGAACCGTTTCTCCCGAAAAAATAACCTTAGTATTGTTTATCTTTTCGAAAAGAAAAGGCCACAAAGCTATCCAAGCACCAAAGAAGATGGATGTTACTCTTCTACCGTAATGTATGCTGAAAAATCTAACTGGAACAGAACCCACAAAGCCAAAATATACTAACATCATAAATGCGGTCAAAACAAGTACAAGTAAGCACACAACACCCCTAATCGCTCTTAGTGGAGTTAAAGGGTAGCGCTTCATTGCATCATTGGAAGGTCTTTGAACTTCCATGGGTACTCTAACCCAATCACCACACGAAAATTGTAGTACTTCTTCCTCTTAGGTACCCACTTACACAGATCCTAACGAGATGATGAGGCCCCGAAAGGTCACTAGCTGGTTGCAATGAATTAAGAAGATATGAACAAACTCCAAGGCTCCTAGCAGAATAGTGAAGGCGTTATGTTCTTGGCTTCAAGAAATGGCTCCTGCTGAATTTAGGAGCAACACTGACCATGAAGGATCCTCATAAAAGAGATCAGTGATGTGATTGGTTAGCAAATGCATTAGGATAAAAACCACAAGTCATCTGTTATGGATTTGGAAATATTTACCCTGCACAAGGAAAGTCCGGATAATATTCAGCAATGTCATCTTTCAAGTATTGTGTGAAAAACAAAATTAGTGGTGAGGTAGGAAGCAATGCAAATATAACAGTTGGCAGGGTAAAAAAAGTACCCCGAGAAATTCAATTGCTTATAATAGCAGGAGAAAAAGAGTGGACAGTTAACAGGATAGTGCATCAGTTATGAGTGGTCATATCAATCTTTCACTACCAGGTAAAGTATGTCTTGTGAAAAGGTTGAATCCATCTAGCCAAGTCTTAAAACCAGGTAGTTCATTCACATTTTACATAATGCAGCGAACTTCTAATTGCAGTTCAACCACTCATAAAGATAAGACTAAGCATTCATCATTAGAACTTAGAAATCGGTAGCCTCTAACATGCTATGAAGAATACCCAGCCCCTCCAAAATGCTTCCCAGGAAAAAGTAAGAATAATTATATACAAGTCTCTCAGTTAACCTTTTTTGATTGACAAAAGATGGTTTATTTTTTTTAGATTAGGTCCATGTCTAGTTCACTTAGTCCAAAAAGATCCTCAATTAAAGGAGGTTCTGGATTATTTAAATGAGATTATAATTATTATGCAACTTTAGTTCCCAAATACTCTTACCAACGATTAATGGTTATCATGCTCAAATTACTTTTGAGAAAATTGTTTGTTCAGAAAGCACCCATCATACTTAATAAAAACTCTTAATGAGTATAAAATTATATATGATAAAAGGAAAACATACATTATCATGATGTCAAAAGGTGACTTACATATCAACAAGATCATGTATCAGAGACATGGGTGAAATATCATGAATCCATGATCTGAAATTATATGGTTTACATATTTTAAATTCATTATCGGCAACAAAGAAATCTTCTTTAAAAAAGACCCCTACAATGAAAGGTATGATAATTTAAATGTGTTTTTAACAATGTCACTTTTTTAATTGTCTACTTGAACTGCATTTAAACCTTAAAAGCCATTACAAAGTAGCTAACAAAAAGCATCTATAAAGAACCTTAGGTTTGACAATTTGAAAGAAAAGAACCACACAGAGTAAGACCTCAATAGCAATGTAGCACATTCTCAAGAATAAAACATTTGTAATCTCAATTTCATCGTTACAAACGTACTTGGAACATATTTATTAGTACTGATCTTCCATAATATAAACCTGAATCAAATAGCTTAAATTCATCTGTAGTTACAATATTCACGATCAACTACCACAAAACACTTGAAAACTCATAGGCTGCAGAGAAGGCCAAGCAAAGCCAGGTGACTACATTCAACTATGAATCATTAAAACTGAAAATGCGAGAAGATATGGATCTAAAGCTAACATCTTCCAACAAATCAGTTTTGAGAAAGAAAATGCGATTGAAGTCAAAATTAGTCTGCATCCATGAATATCTAAGTAATCAAGCAATGATTCAACGAATATCAGATCAACGTTAGATTCGATTTCCGAATTGAAGAGACGGATGAAAAAATAACAAGTGCACTATCAAAAAAAGAGATCGAGTAGTTTCCAGAGACTATCAAGACTTTCTCAGTAACCAAATAGGGCTTAGGAAAAGTAAAACAATGAAAATTAGACATGAATCTACCTGGTTGGCTCAGCAACAGCTCTCCGAGAACGAGAGGCTTCGCAGCTTTGGTGTGTGGACAGTGTGAGGAGCTACGAGAGTGTATCTGAGGCTGTGAATGATAAAGGTACTAGAAAAAGAGGTACGGATTCTGCAACTGTGCTACCCGATAATGAATGTGAACGAAATCGGATAGTACTCAACCCCAGCATCTAGCTACGGAAACTATTAACTATAGTCGTTAAAAGAATCCAACCGTTGGACTAATGCCACATCGTCAAAGAGAGCCTTTTTGTTTCCATTTTTCTCCCAAATTTTTATTTTAGGGTAATTTTATTTTGTTTCCACAACCGCTAAAACAAAAATTAGGGAGAAAAATGAAAACAAGAAGGCTCTATTTGATGACGTGGCATTAGGCCAACGATAGGATTCTTTCAACGACTACAATTAATAAATTCCATAGCTAGATCCTGGGGCCAAGTACTATCTGATTTCGTCATCATTCATTACCATGTAGCACAAAACCCGTGGCAGAATCCGTATCTCTGTTCCTAGTCACCTTCATCATTCACAACCTCAGATACTCTCTCATAGCTCCCCACTGTCCAAACACCAAAGATGTGAAGCCTCTCGATCTCTGAGAGCTGCTGCTTACCGCCAACCAGGTAAATTCATGTCAAATTTTCATTGTTTTAGAAACTTCGAGAAAGTCTTGATAGTCTCTAGAAACTGCTCGATCTCATTTCCTGATAGTGCACTTGTGATTTTTTCATCTGTCTGTTCAATTCGAAAATCGAATCTAACACTGAGCTGATATTCATTGAATCATTGCTTGATCACTTAGATATTCCCAAATATTCATGGATGCAAACTAGTTTTGACTTTAATAGCATTTTCATTTTCTTTCTCAGAACCGATTTGTTGGAAGATGCTAGCTTCAAATTCGTAGCTTTCCGCATTTTCAGTTTTAGTGATACATGGTTGAATGCAGCCGCTTGGCGTTGCTTGGCCTTCTCTGCAGCCTATGAGTTTCCAAGTGTTTTGTGGTAGTTGACCATGACATTAGAACTACAGATAATGAATTTAAGCTATTTGATTCAGGTTTGTATTATTTCAGAACAGATTATGGAACATCAGTAGTAATAAACATGTTCCAAGTATGTTTGTGACGATGAAATTGAGATTACAAAATGTTTTATTCTTGAGAATGAGCTACATTGCAGATTTGCTGTTATTGCTATTGAGGTCTTACTCTTATGTGTCATTTTTTCTTTCAAGTTTTAAATGCAATTCAAGTTGACAGTTAAAAAAGTGACATCGTCAAAAACAAATTTAAATTATCATACCGTTCATTCTATGGGTCTTTTTAAAGAAAATTTCTTTGTTGCCGATGATGAATTTAAAATACGTAAACCATATAATTTCGATCATGGATTCATGATATTGCACTCGTGTCACTGATACATGACCTTGTTGATATGCAAGTCACCTTTTGACATCAGGATAATGTATGTGTTCCTTTCCTACTACCATACATAATTTTATCCTCATAAAGGGTCTTTATGGATGCTTTCTGAACAATCAATTTTCACAAAAAAAAAACCAAACACAAAAGTAATTTTTGAGCCTTTTGAGCATGATAACCATTAATCGTTGGTAAGAGTATATGAGAACTAAAATTGCATAATAATTATAATCTCATTTAAATAATCCAGAACCTCCTTTAATTGAAGATCTTTTTGGACTAAGTGAACTAGTACAAGGACCTTATTTTAAAAGAGAGTGGACAAATATTACCTTGACCGCTTGATCACAATATCAAAGTCTCAAACCTTCTATCAAACCTTTTGTTCATGTCCTTGTTCCTTGAAGATAAAAAAAATAATTCCTAATTAAAAAAATAGAAATATTATGACAGAGGAGAAAAAACAGAAATATTGTTCATGTGAAAAAACGGAGATGTACCACTGAGATGTAAAAACTATCAGGAAATAAGAACAAAAGCAAGAAATGAGCATCTCACAAACAAAGACTACACAAAAGACAAAATCAATGACTTCAATACCAGATTACCAAGGATACCACATAAACTACTCAATCAACTCACAACTATGTGGATAATGAACAACTCCTACAGACAATTGCAGCCAATAGAACCACAACATTGGTTTATATTAGCAACATGCTATTTAATTACTTTACAAGGCCTTGGCAATTCGATAACAAACAAAAACAATCCCACCATAGCCTTAGATATATATATATATATGTACACATATAATTAATTATAACCAAAGAAACAATGGCACCACTGAGATGTAAAAACTACTCGCTCCGTATGACCTAGGAAAAGCCTTTGTATCTCATGGGCTCCCTTTAAAGGCTTCTTGGGATGCCAAAAGAGAAAGCATTTGAGCTATGAGTGTCATGTAGCAATCAGATTATTGAATGGTTTGCAATAATAGATTACCCGAATGGCTATTCCAAAGTTGTTACTCGTTACTGCAAATGTCTATTCCAAAATCCAATTTAATCTATTCCAACATCAATTGGAAACCACAATCATAATCAGCCACCATCAATGACATAAACCATCAATTAGAAACCACAATCATAATCGGATCAAAATATAAGGTTTTATAAATTAAAGAAAAAAGAAACAAGGAAACTACGATAAAAAAGAACCCACTCCAAAGTCCAAACACAATCTAAGGGAATCCAATCAACAGAAGAAAATTATAGAATTAAAAGAACACATCAAACATTAGAAAAATTAAGTTCAAAAGTAGGTGAACTGAACATGCAATGAAAGAAGAGGAGGTTGGAGCGAATACGTTACATGACCTTGCCAAGGTTAAGGAGGCTGAAGCTTTAATGGCGAAATCGCCGAGAGGGAAGAGAGACGAAGAGGATACCAGAGATGGAGAGGAAGACTAAGAGTTGGGTCGACTGGCGAAGAGGCTGGTCGTTTGGGTTTGAGATAGACAGAGTCACAGAGATGAGGAGCGGCTGCGGCTGGAGATAGGGTTTGACACTCTGAGAGTTTGTGCGACTGTGCGAGAGGGGAGAGGCGAGAGTCCCGCTATCCGCCCTGGATAATGAGTAAATATAAATATATGAAATTTAATAGATAAAGTATTAATTATAGTTGACCACGATAGTATAGTGGTTCTACTCCGGGGGAGGATTCAATTAATTGAGATTTTCTAGATCCAAGTGAACCCGGTCTGGCCCATTCCTCGAAAGAAGTTTTTACGGGATCTCTATCTATCAAAATTTTAAATTTTGGTTTCGAAGAACGAATAATCATTAAGTCATCCTGATTCGATATCATCAAGATGTAATTCATTCTATTGAATTTACGAAATATTTATTATCTCTATGGGATTAACTCCCAAGTTATTGCGAAGACGTACTTCTATTTATCGACAATATCTTCCATTTTGTCCAAACAGGATCCGAAGTATCTGCTTTATTGGGTAGAATGCCTGATTTCTCTATGAACAATACGAATCGGAGTTTGAGTTTGAAGAAGGGGAATGAATCCTCGACCCACAACAGATAGAGGAGGATGTATTCAATCACATAATTTGGGCTCCCAGAATATGGCGCCCTTGGGGCTTTTTGTTTGATTGTATCGAAAGGCCCAATGAATTGGGATTTCCCGATTGGGACAAGTCAGAAAATAGAATTTGTTTCTTCGTCTTTACAAAAAATAAATAAAAACAAAAATATGAGTAATTAATTGTGACACGTTCACTAAAAAAAATCATTTTGTAGCGAATCATTTATAAAGAAAAATAAATACACTTAACACAAAAAAAGAAAAATAAATAATTGGTAAATCTACTTTGATTCTCTTATCAACCAATACTGTAAACCATTAACAGGGTTAAAGCTAAATCGTTTGAAGTTCAGATGCATCATGATATTTTTTCTACTACTATGTTAGTTAATAAGTTAATACATTTGGGTCTTCCAATATCAATAGATTGATTGTTTCGCTCATGTATCTTCCAAAAGGAAAAAAGATCTCTGAGAGTTGTTTCTCTCTCGTCTGAAAGAGTTAAGAGAGTCTATTTATATTAATTCAACTAGTTAGGGTTAGGGTTTGGGCTGCAGAAAGTTTGACTTTTAAATGGGTTTTGGGCATTTGGGCTGAACAAAATGGACTGGGTATTTATAAAAAAAAAAAAATGTGCTGAATACTTAATCTTTATTTGGGTATTGTTTTTTTTCCTTAAAATGTTGCTTTATTTAAAAGTGAAGCAGTACAAAAGTATTTGATAAAAATGAGAAATCTTATTTTTTTTTTTTAAAACAATTGACTTTTGACAACAACTTTAAAAGCAATCTGCATGTTTTTAAAAGCTGATTTTACTAAAATTATTTTAGTGTACAACTATTTATTATAAAAGAACAACAAAAAAACCTTTAAAAAAAACACATCAGAAATAACTTTTCAAAAAAGTACAGTAATACCAAACTGGCTCTTAATTGTCTAATTAATAATAGATTTTATATATTCGAACTAATAGTAGAAGCAACTTTCCAACATTTTTGTTGAAATTTTACTGTGAAAATAATATTTTAATTATTGGGTGGGAGATAACCACAAGAATGTGGCATAATTAACTTTTTTCGTAATTCATTTTTTAAATAATTTTTGCTAATTTAACCTTTTTAATATATTTTTATATGCTTTAATAGTTAGGTTTAATACAAGGTATACAGTGAAGAAAAAGAAGTTGGCAAGGCTTGTAGTACCAAACCTCGCTTTATAACAAATTGATGCATTCGTGATTTTCAAGTTACATTGTTAACTTTCCAAATTTGGTATCCATCCAATGCCATAAGCATTAAGCAGGGCAACAAATAGAGCAGCAACCTCATCGATCAGTCCTCGGTGACGGTTTACAACTTTACGTTGCTTCAATGACAAACTTGAAACAATTTATTCTTTATTTGTCCAAGTAGAACCTCAATGGAACCTAACTGACTGAGGAGATTGACTTTCATCAAAATAAATTTTGATAAAATGGTTGTAGGGGGATCCAGCCTTCCAGGTCTTCACAGCTTTGAGTGGTGCAGAAACAGATTTCGATCGGTTAATTTAGGAACACTCCCAAGGTTAACCAAGGAAAGCAGAAAGTAACCTCACTTGTCTAAGTCTCAAAATTCCTTAGCTTTCAAACTTACATGACGAGCTAGAGAAAAATCAAGCATGTTTAAACAGTTTCATGCTGAGCCAACGAAAACACACAGCAACCACGAGTACTGGGAGAGTCAGGGCGGGCACCAAGAAGCAATAATACCTATTATAAGATTAGAAACTAAGTTAGACAAAGATGAACATAGGACCTTCAGTATAGTACCACTGTCGAGGACAAAGAAGTTTCGTATTTTCCAAGGGTCACGGTAAACTAGGTTTTTTGCAGAAACAACTTGATAGTTCTAGGCACTAATTCACTTAATCATACTTATTTTGGGTAACAGAAAAACCCAATGATGTCATAATGGTTCATCAATGTCATCTTTATAAAAATAGATAAGCATACACGTATGAACCCACAATGCCATATCTCTTGCAATGCAAAATTCCATCAGCAACACATAAGATAAATATTTGAAGGAAGACAGAAAACCGTCCTATCTCATGGCCGGATAAACTTCAGAAAAATTCCTCTTCTAATATCCCACTACTCCAGTCTAACCGAAATCTTAATTCAACAAGTCGACAATAAGGGTAGAACCTGTATAATATCAATATGTAGCCGCTGATAATTTGGACATTTTGGCTATCATCGAAGCCAACAGTGAGGAACTTGTAAGGGCGTGAAAGTGTGTATCTTGTGTGTTAGTTTTAGTCTACTTAAGTACAAGAATTGAGTATTTCAGCATCTTTACTTGTGTCCCATGCGTTCTTGCTTCGTAGCCTTGTAGGACAATGAGCTCATTACCTTCTTTGTATCTATATAATTCAACCAAGGCAGAAAATAACAGTAATTTCAGTCCCTCCTCGTCATTAGTAATTTGTATGTGTGACCTATTGAGTCTTGACTATTATGAGTGATGCCTAAATGCCCCTGCATTTGTTTGAGTAATCTTCCAACTTCTTTTTGCATTACTCCCTAACAACATCGTATTTCATCTTAGCAATCGACACTCACCGACCATAGCATCCTAAAAGCTATCATTTCCACCAAAAAAATAAAACCCTCTCCTTCAATTCAAAGTAGCCTCAAAGAGCATAATATGTTTTTTTTCAAAATGCCTCGTCACCACAAGTTTGCAGGCAATTACATATATGCATCAAACAAATAGGCAAATACATATAAATACTTGCAGATTATATTTTGCAACTTATAAGTATGTCAGATTATACGCCAATTTGTTCCGAAAGCAATGGCAAATGGAGATCAATGGAAGTATTATCGAAAATTAATTAGCATTTTATCAAACAAAAAACACAAAAAGCGTATATAATAGAAAATCAGTTGGCGGAATCGAAAAGAAGAGAGATCGATAGATTTACCGATCTTGTACGGCGGAGATGATATAATGATCAGAAGGTGGAAGAAGCTTGGATAAGACGGTCGCATACAGAAAACCCAGAAAGAAAACAGAGCCGGACGCGATGAAAATCCATCCCCAAATCAAATTCTGTTGCATTTTACGTTTATCTTCCGGAGAACTTATGCTTTGATCGGAAGAAACACAAACAAACAAAAAATTTGGATGAATTCTTTGGGGGCGGGTATGACTGTATGAGTGATTCAACATTCCTTTATGGGTCTTCTGGGTTTACCATTCGTGATGATAATGGAAATCCTCTTCTGGCTGGTGCTTCTCCTCTTGGCCCCTCTAGTGTTGCCACTGCAGAAGGTTTAGCTGTTCGCGAGGATTTGGTTGGCGATCCGAGCAAACTACACAGAGATTGTTGAGGGGATTCTAAATTAATCATTGATTGCATTTTGAAGAAATGTGCTACTCTTTGGAAGCCCACCCCAATACTTTCAGATATTGAAGATCCTATTTCTTAGTTTTTCTCCATTCATTTCAAGCATGTTTATCGTGAAGCTTCCTTCAAGGCTGGTTTATCGTGAAGCTTCCTTCAAGGCTGATGCGCTTACTTCGTGGCTGATGCTTTGGATGCTTGGGGACACACGAAGAATTCAACCCATATTTGGTTCATTGTTATTCCTCCGACAGCTCATAAGGCTAAACAATTTGACTATGTGAATCTTAGATGGCCAACGGGCTTTCAACTTTAGTTTTTATTTTCTTATGTATCCCAAAAACCTACTTATAAAAGTTGAATCTCAGACCTCTCACTACATAATACAAATAAATACATACTACTAGATCACGAGTACCACTGACTATGTTGATATATAAAAGCTCTCCTCCCATGCATGTCACTATTTTTACACCCAATTTCTCGTGCGGCTTTTTCTGTACATTGGTCATGTTATTCTAGTGGTATTTCTACCCACTTCACAGTGTGATGGGAGCTCTTGGATTCAGCTCTAATAGAAGACAAAATCAATACCCAATATGTATAAACCCACATCCCCAATATCCTTGTATTAAATAGCTATATATATCCTTAGTATTAAAAAAGAAAAAACAAATAAGTTGGATTGCCAAAAATCTAATACAAAGTAAACCACAAATCGCTCATGCTAGCAGTAGTTAAGCGCAAATTGTAGAGTAACACTACAAAAAGACAACCCCAATTATTTTAACTGGATTTACCTCCTTTTTTTCAATCAAATGGGTGGATCGACCTTAGATAAATGTTAAGGATCAGATTCTATACACTCACACTTTGTATGATAGAGTAAACAAAAGATAACACCATTTCTGAAGAAATACACCACTCAAGTGCTGAACAAGTTGTCTCTGTATAAATACATTGCCTAAAGGGGATAATCATTTGGGTGCCAATATTGTTGGAAATCAATCATGTACAAGCACTAACCCCTCTTTAAATTGCCATCCGGAAAAGGCTGTAAAGCAAGCCTCTACTTCAAGGTTTTTTGTCATCGGGTGGCCACCTCAGCCAACTTTTTCTGACCCCGCGCAACAAGCAATTCATAATCCTGCATATTTCAATACATACAAAGTTCAATGGCACACTACAAGCAAGTGATGCACGTTAAATTTTCCAAGAGACTTTTTGAAGTTTGTAAGAAATCAGTTTAAGCAAATTCCAGAGTCGTGATGAAAATTACCTGTACAATCGCCTGTGCACAAAGTTTCCCTGATAGAACAGCACCTTCCATTGAGGCTAAATACTTCTGTTTTGTGAAATCACCAGCTAAATAGAAACCCTCTAGGGGCGATCGTTGCAAGGGACGACAAGGTTCACAATCTGGTACAGTTTTGTAAACAGACCTGAGACATCAAGTGATCATAATTCAGTGAAAGCACTAATATCCATAACCAAGTCAACCAAAGGCATGTCGGGCAGTGGCCCATGGTCATGCCTCCCTCTTCCTAGGCCAAGATTCAACTACTTAACGGAAGTCACAAAGGATCCAAATTGCTTGGCCAAAAATTATAAGTAAATAAAGTAAAATCCAAGTCTTCAAAGGGAATTTGCTGCCTTGTAGTTTTCATTAAAGCTTTACATGAAAGATTAGTAGCTAGAAATGTCCACATTATATAAACAATTATAATAAGTGGTATTCAACAGTATTTTAATTTATCAATAATAAAAAAAATCATGTGTAAGACAAAAGTTGGAATTTATTAGTCCATTGCAAACTGGCAACTGATTTTTTGGAAAAATTTCATAATCATTCATTAAGAATTAAAAACTATGGCTATATAGTCAAACCTTGGTGTTTTCACAACATGGTACTTCAAAATCTTTGCTTTGCTTTGATCTGCAGCTATCTCATCAGGAAAGAGTTTTGCAAGCTCTTTGAGTGTAGCTTCAATAATTTCTGAATCACTGCGTGAAATCCATTCCTCTGCTGGTGCAAAAACCAACTCCAGCATAGACTGGTTTGGATTGTAATATTCCTGCAATGAATTAAAATCAATACTAAAAGGAAAAATAAAAATGACTTGAAATGAGTTATAATCAAATCTCAAATACAAAGGAATACATATAATGAAGTTTGATTAACTGGCTTTACCCGCAAAAGGATAACTGATCTAATATTCGTTAGTATGTTGACATTAAGAACTAATTTTAAAGTTGCCGAGGGCATAAGTATGGAACAATATCCATCCATAAATGAATAAGACAATAAGTCAATATTATGTGCTTCATCTACGGTTCCATAAAAAAAATATTTCTGATTACACAAATTAATGACTAACAAATACCTCATCAAACTAAATCAATTTCCTTTTGATTTTTCTTTTGTGCGAAAAAAAATTAATAAAAGTACAAGAACAGTAGATAGAATTCAACTTCCAAAATTATATCATCTTTCTCTTATGAGTGAATGATATATTTCTCAGTCTATTCCACACTGAACTCTTATTGTGCAACCTCGAGAATTCTCATCTACCTCTGAAAAAAATTCAGCTCCAATCTTTATGTCCCGAAAAGGATGCTTGTAGCTCACCTCTCTCATGACTCAAAAACCTCCCATAAATCATTAATAAATAAACCTTTGCGACACTTTTACATCACGGCTGACAATCTCTAAAACCCAACCTTAGGTCCTTGTATCTATTATGGACATTGTTTTGTTCAAAATACCTGATTAAAATCACTTGAAATTAGATTTGAAACAATCAAATACAGGAATGGTTACAAGTTTTATGCCATTGAAATAAAATTGACATGTAGGGACCAAAGTTTATTCTATAGAAAAGAAATTCAATTTATTGACATGTAAGGACCAAAGTATTATTCTATAGAAAAGAAATTCAATTTTTAAATGGCTAGTCTTTATTCGATCAACTTGTAAACAAAATTAATATTTAACATTGATAAAGAAAACGAGAAAATCTTGTCCTTTTTCTCAAAATGATTTCTACTTCACTGTTCTATTTACCCTTTATATGCAAGATTTTTATGCTTACTAATAAAAGACTATGCAAATTTACTAAAAGACCATGAAAGATTTTTGTGTTGTAATAATATTTGGTTTTCCCTTTTATACAAATAGAGTTTAAGAATTGTATTAATTTTTTTTAAAGCTACCAATTGTATAGTTATACTATTAGATAAATGGTAGCTAGAATTTAAAAAGAAAAACGAACCAATATCTATTGTGCTTACTAATAGAATAAGTAACAGATATTACCTTACATGTTACGGACATGTCAGCATACACACTTAAAAGAGGACTTCTGCATTGGGGAAAAAAGACCATGTCATAGATGAAACAATACTGGGCACAATAAAAGGAGGCTAAAGGTAATCCTCAGCAGAAAGCATCATCAAATAGGCTGTGCTTTTTTGTACATTATAATGATAACCTTAAGTAAGCAATTTTGTACATTATAATGATAACCTTAAGCAATCCCAATTTCTTTCGTTAACAATATACTCCCATTGTGGATTGAAAGAAGGATAAATTATATCACTAACTAAAGAAGATAAATTCTTTCTAACTTTGAATGGTTTTGGCCTGGGTGACATACATGTCTTAGCATCTTTATGCAAGACTTACCATGTAATGCCCAACCCTTTTGTTATATATATTATCTGTGGTTGAATAAAGTTACATAAGTCTAGTCGGAAGGTCAAACTGGAAGCAGAGTACCTCAAAGAACCATGAGATATACACTGAAAGTAAGCATTCATGTACTATCTATGCTAAATAAATAAGTATGAGTAGGACCTGCTAAAAAGTAGGTGATCATATGTGTTCTTCAATTTTCTGTCAAACCTGCAATTAAAAAATTATAGCATCAGATTAGTATGCATATCTCAGGTATTACTTCGGTGAAAAGGAGAGAAACTTGCGACCATAATGAAAGAACAGAGAAATTGAGTAAAATAAATTAGTCAATAGTGGGCTCTGCATTACATCAGGAAAACACATTTTGGGACATTCTAAACAACGAACCTAAAAGGTATGCTTCCGTTGGAGATGATGGTTGAAGAGAACTAAAGTGAGAACCACAAAGAGGTTAACAAAAGTACCCACAGAAAATCCCGAACTCTTAGGATAAAATCTGTATTAACTTACAGAAATTGCAATTGACTTCCTAACCTATCTCAAATTCTCTCATTTATGGAAATTTCAAGGCCAAAAAGTTTTAAGGAAAACATAAATTAGGTCAGTTGTCAATATAGACCAACGAGTTTTATTTTCTGATAATGCAATACTTGTCAAGTGAGAGAGAATGGGCGTGTGTATGGGCATGTGTTTGTGTATGAGAGAGAGAGAGATAAAGAGAGAGAGAGAGAGCTTTTCTTGTTTAATACCAGTTAGTCTCCACTTACCATATGTGAACATTGATAACTGGAACTCCAACTAGTTTCTCCAATTTCTTGAAATATGGGATTTCTTTCCAGTTTTCAGGCAGTTGGAGCTTTAAGATATCAACTGTAGAAAATCAATCAACCACCTTAGGGAATCTGAAATATACATTAAAGACCCACTATATAATCTACATAGGAAGTTTGTGCCACACCTGGAGTGGCGAATACATAAGCATCTGCTTCAATTATGCTCCCATTAGTTAGTACAAAACTCTTCACGGTTCCATCATTATTTAGCTCAATTTTCTGTATTCGGGAATTAGTTCGGACTTCGCCACCCAATGACTGGATATGATCAACAATTGGTGAACATAGTCTCTCCGGGGGATTACCATCCAAGAAAGCCATCTTGGAACCATGTTTTTCCTATTCACGTGTTTGCACAGTACATATCAGAAAGTGCTAGGTTGTAACAAAAAGTTGCCTCCAAGTTATAATATACTGTTCATACCATTCAAAAAGTGCCGGTAGTGCATACAGAGATGGAACTAATCCAAAGATAAAAAATGATGTTTCACAAGAAGTGCCACTTAGGATATGTTTCTGAGATTTCACATATGCTTTATGTAACATACAAGGGAATATAAAACTACATGGTTCTATCTCGCAATAATGGTGCCCACATGAAGGATATTTTATATCATGCAGAATGATAAGAAAAAGAAAATTTTTACTAAATGTCAAGCTGAGGGAATTCACCATACCTGAAGAAATCGATTCAAAGCAATCAATATGCATTGCATTGAAAGTTCGTCAGGGTTAATAAAGTTAAGGGCCTTTGACATGGCAATGAACACCTCAGTAGTTACTCGATCAGGTATGCCCTGAGAGAAAAAGGACAAATCATCAGTCATTGTTTATTTTTTCGCTATATAAACCATCGTCGCCAATACAACAGATATCAATCTAATAAACCAATAAGACAGGATCATAGAAAATATTTCACAAATAGTAGGTTTACTTTCCAAAATTTCATTTTCAATCGGCTAGTACTGGGAACATTGACGAATATTAATCATCTCAGCACAATGTGAATGATCATCTGATATTTCAAATTGGTGTTTTATCTGAGCCCATCCCGTACTGAGATCAACTAAGCTCAGTTCAGCTTGTGAAATTGAATGACCGAGAAGCAGGTTTCGTCTAAGCACAACCTTCTCATTACAAGATGTGCTCTTGGCAGATAAGCTAAGACTAGAGCACATAAACTCAATTCAAGCTCCTAAGTTTATGATTATTGTTTATCAACTCAAGAAACATCCAAAAACATGAATAAATAGATTAGAGAACTAGAGTACCTGTTTCCTCATCCAATCTTTTACAGTCAAGCCATCTTGGGCTTCAACATAAGCCTGGCCACCAAGAATTGCTGGCAGTAGTCCAATTGCAAACTTGACTTTCTCTGGCCAAGTCAGCATCTCATTGTTCTTCAGTATGGCCCATATTCCTGCCAGTCACAATCACAAGCAGCTCAAAAAATTAAGAATAGACAGGGGTATGGAACACATGTGAATAGATGTAAAGATGTCCTATAAATAGAAGGAATCAGAAAAAATAAACAAAGAGATAAAAAGAAAAGAAAGAATCAGATGGCTTGCATCTCGTAAGGATGATGTCTACTGTCCACTTTTTCAATTTTCCTGCACTAGCTCAGAAAGCATATTGATTCTAAAATAGTGTTTCGACCATTGTCTCTTTCAACCCTATAAAATAGGCATTCAATCTGTATTTCGTGCTTGTCTCAGGCAAAATAAAAATTAAAACATATCGTGTGTTTCAAACAATATAGTATGAAATATTGGATTAAAATTAGCAGCCATTCACCTGCTCTCTCGCACAAAAAGCACCTTGTGCCTCCCAAAATTTTCTATTATGACAAAAAATGCACCCAAAACACCATGCTAAAGATACCCAATCTCTTGACTCCCAATCCTTCTTAATTCTTACTGAGGTACACAGTATACATCATCTGCATACTATTTTCATCCATCCTACGATAATAAAAGTCTCTCTTCATAGTAATATAAACATAGGTCTAAAAGGAACAACCTGGATTATATTAGCCTCAGGGTATAATAAATTTGGTGAAGTAGACAAAACCTTCGCGGAAGAAATCAATTCATTATCCTTCCACTCTTCTCAGATTCCCACCCTACACCCCAATGATTCCCCCAAGTCTCCTAAATTACCAATGTAACCCACCAACGTAGTTTCATTCTATCTTATACGAACTTTAGAGTACTTATTGACTCTATGTAAAATCCTGGAGTCTCTTGTTGACGTTAGAAAAGATACATGACATGGAAGATATTCAAAAGTAATTATAGAAAAACTTAGGTGCCCTGAGGGTATCGTGAGGAATTATTATCTTTCATTCAAGTTTTAATAGGCTTGTATAAGGCAAGCTAATATCCAAGGAATGCAATGCAGTTCTGCAGTTGTAGAGAAACTACTTTCAATCTTCAAGAGGTGGCTATAATTTTTACCATTTAAGGGCGCTGGCAGAGCTTCAGCGAAATCAAACCGGCTAAACTCTCCCGGTTTGTTGGGCATTGCAAATATCATAGAATGCTCCTTCCACTGCAACCGATCATTGATACCAAGCTCCCCAAACAGGCTTTGAACATTTGGATAAGCCCCAACTTCACAACAAACAAAAAGAAACATATCGTAAGAAATAAATTCCACTACCTGGAAACTCTATGTATCATCACTAGTTTCATTTAGCATTAAATGAATAAAGCAGATTCATCTTAAACAGAATATAGACAACAAAAAGAAAAATTGGAACTAATGGGGTTTGAATCCCTGCACACAACAGGTATAGACTGCACAGAAACTTCTAAATTTTCTAATTTGTATAATTCCTATTTATCAACCCTTTCCAGTATAATTCTGAACATTTTGTTGATTGACATTTTGAAATGTCCACCTAACATTAGTTTTATTCACCCCTCTCTTGCAACTTGCATATGAGCTAAAATTCTGTATTGATATAAGATACTATAAATTTATATATAAGCGAAAATTTCTCCTTGATTTCGTGAATCTAAATCTGAATTTTTGTCAAAAATGAAATAGACAATTTATTTAACAACTTTATCTTTTCAGACAATATAATCCGTTGCAAGCACAATTGCCTGACGCTGTAATTTCCTCAACCTTCATTACTTCTAAGAGTTGTTTTTCTATAGAAAGAACAGAAAATGGTGGACTCTGTTTTACCCAGGAGAAGTCTGAAATTTGAACCAAACATCGGAAGGAGAATAATGCAAGCTACCAACTACTAGGAAACTCATTCCCCGATTAATTACTTCTCCATCCTCTCCCATACCAGCCACCAAAATGTATTAGAAAACATTGAAAAAAGAAAACCGTCTTACGTTTAAGTGAAAAAATAAATAAATTAAACTCACAGAATATATGTAGGCCTGTTTCGTACCAGTCTCCATCATTATCTTTCCATGCAGCCAGCTAGAAAAAAAATTGGAGATTTCAATAAGAAAAAAATTAAACACAAAAAATAATATCAGAACTCTTAAGTTAGAATGTGGTTAAAAATTGGATAGTGACCTTCCCAATTGGGTACTCATTGTTAAAATCAACAATGCATTCAATTAGAGTAATTTTAGTAGCAAATAATAACCCTTCTCAGCCTCGTAAAAGAAAAATATTAAACACTTAATGATACTAGTAGGGTATTACAATAGTTGATCTTATAATATAGCAACCAATTAGAGGTTAGCTTATGAGGCAGAGAAAAAATCAGGCAAAGGACAGTTCTCTTAATTAATATTTTCTCAGAAAGTGCCAAGGGGGTACAACCCAAGTACACAAGAATCTACAAAGGTAGAAGAAAAACAAACTCTATCACAGAGTTGAGCCCTCAACTCCATCATTATGTACAATCCTTATGTACCATGCGATCTACAATTTCTCAGAAACCCCAAGCACCACATAACACATAGACGTGCCACTATTCGAACAGCTCTGTGAGCCTTAATCACAAAGTTGTCATCCCAACCTATGAGAAAATTACCACATCTAGGCATAGTAACTCAATTAACATCAAAAGATTAGAAAATCATATTGAAATTCCTTATCGCATATTGCTTACCACCTCTCAAAGGCCAGCCAATACTTTCCTACCAATCCCTAACTAGAAACCCAGATAACTGATTGAAGCCATCAACAGTCATTTCCAGCTCCCTGTCATTCCAAACTGTGTGAAACATTATGTCCAATAATCCACAATATTGACCACATCTCCACCTCAAATTTTGTAGGGAAAAAAAAATCACATTTTAGAGGTCTCTCACCAAATCAAATTATGCAAACACGGAACTGTCCCATCCCCCGATTTAAAGTATTCTATCCATTGTGGAAACACCACCCTCCCTTTTTGCTCGCCATAACCCTTCTCCACAAACCACTCCTTCAGTAACAAATCTCCACAACCTTTTCAAGAAGAGTGCCTGGTCAAAAGCACACAACTCTCGAGTTCCCAATTCACCATCCTTCATTATAAAAACCATGTCCAATCAACCAAATGGTAGTTAATCATCCGAACCTGCCAGCCTAAAATCCATCATACATTTACTAACCTATTGGTCACTGATTTTGGAACCACAAAGCAGGATATAAGTGTAAGTTGGAAGACTACAAAGGACAGTTATATAAACAAGGTTCACCCTTGGAAGTTTCCAGTTTCAGTCCCTCGTTTTAAGGAGGTCAAATTCTCTGTTTGCACTTTCTTAGATGGATTTCCCCCAGTTGCTTCTGTTTTCCTTCTGCGTAGGTTTTCCGGAAGTTAGTGTCTTCTTTTTGGCAACTCATGGTAAATTTCTTTAACCAAGTAAAACAGCCCTTCCCTTGAAATTATAATATAAGTCTTAGGTCCTTTCTTATGTTTTCAATAAATTTTTAAAAAACTATAATATCTCTCTGAACCATTTGGCTGCCAAAACTTATAAATTACAAAAATTTCAAGTCAACAGCAGTCTGGTCTCAAAGTATGATAAAGTTAGAGTAGCAGAAAAACCTTTCCGCCTAAAACATCTCTTGCTTCTAGTAAGATAGGTTTATGCCCTGCATCAGCCAAATATTTTGCAGTTGCCAGACCAGCCAAACCTACAAAATTTCAGTACAGAATAAATAGTAATTACATAACAAAAGAGAATGTTATATTAAGTATCCATAGATTTTGGGTTCAATATTGAGACAAGGTTTAATTAGGCTTTAACATCCATGGAAGAAGGAATAAAAAAGAAAACCCAATTCAACTTTAAGGAATAACAGTGCTTTCTGAAAATATAAAACAAATTGGGATATCATAATCACCTGCACCAGCAATCACAACCTTCAACGGCTTAGTTGGACGAGAAGAGGTTCGGAAAGTGGAAGAGAAATACGCAGCTTCTAAGAAATTAGCAGTATTTTCAAGCTCTGGTCTTGGATAATCAACGCAAACCACCTATACCATTACAGTTAGACACAACTAAGTTCATTACCCTCTTAAGAATTTCCCAATTAGCAACAAAACACAGAATTTTTTAATACAATATCGGGGGAGGGGAATAAACACACACTATTAGAGAAAGCAAACCTTCAAAGAGCAAACACCATTCTTGGGCCTCTTACAAATCGCTTGGGGGCTTAAAAATCTACAGCTTTGGGCCATAAATTCACTGCCTTTAAATGAAAAGGCATCGCATCTGGGAGTGTTTCGTTCCCTTTGAATGTTGATGATGCCAGATTGGTAGCTCAAGTTAGCAGCAGAGACACAAGCCCACTGAGACATTTTATCAAACAGTTTGGTGGGAGGACAAGAGTCTCAGCTGCTGCGTAAAGAAATGGAGCTTTTTTCAGCTCCAATGATGGTGAGGGACAGAAATAAGGGAGGTGGAGTGGATGCGTGAGTGTGATGAAGAATTGATGATGAATACGTAAATGGTGGTTGCTGTTTGTGGGTGGAACTTGGGTGAGTTTCCGTCTCATCGTTGTCTTCTTGTAAAAGGTGTGGCTCGGAATCTGCCAAAAACGGCATTTTTAGTTTTTGAGTTAGGGCAGCGTTAAGAATATTCTACTAAGCACCAAAGTCATTAGTGTCAAATACACTATGACTTTCAATTTGGGAAATGAAATTGTATTTTTCAATTGGGGAAATGAAATTGTATTTTTCAATTTGGGAAATGAAATTGTATTTTTCAATTATTTCTGTTTGGAACAATTTAAAAAATAGCATAAGAAAATAATTTGCATTCCAATTTTGCCAAAATGTTTTTTTTTTAAAATCATATTTGGAAAAAGAATTAAAAATTATCATTTTTTTATTTTTAATGCTTTTAGATTCATAATGGTCATTTTAAGAAATTAAAAAAATCCTTAATATTGTATTGTTAGTGATTTATTAGATCCATTGTTTCCGAATGTGTATTTATTTTCAAATAGTCAAAGGTTATTTAATGTAATTTCACATTCCAAGTATACAATGGAATCGTAATACCACCCTTATGTCGTAATTCTAATCCCCCTATGAGATTGAATTGATTCACTCAACTCCATCATCATTTTCTTTTTTAATACCTAATTTTAAATAGGCTTTCCTCTCAAAGAAAAACAATTTAATAGGCTTCGTTTGTTTTGATGGAATAGGGATAGGGAATGGTAATTTATTTCCCTTTACCAAGTTTTCATGTTTGACTAGTTATGAAAAAGAAAATGTGGAAGGAGTTGACTAGAAGCAATTTTATCTGAGAGGGGATTAAAATTACGGAATAAGGGGTGGTATTTCAATTCCATCATATACCTTTGCTCTAAAAAAAAATTTCATCATATATCTGGAATGTTAAATTACATTAAATTACCTTTGACTATTTGAAAATAAAAACACATTCGGAAACTATGAATCTAATAAATCACTAACAATACAAAATTAAGGATTTTTCAATTTCTTAAAATGACAGTTATGAATCTAAAAGCATTCAAAATAAAAAAATAAAATGTTAATTTTTAATTTTTTTCCATATATGAATTTTATTTTAAAATTTTGGGCAAAATTGGAATGCAAATTATTTTCTTATGTCATTTCTTAAATTGTTCCAAACACGAAGAAAGGATTGAAAAATACAATTCTATTTCCCAAATTGAAATCCGATCAAACAAACGGGCAATAGTGTTTTTGATACTAATGACTCGTTAACTTGTTCTAAACTCGTTTTTGGTGCTTAGTAGAATATTCTTAATGCTGACCTAGCCAATTATTAAAATATCAGTTTTCACGGAAATATCGATAGTCAAATTTATGGAAATATCGACGGATATTTCGATATCTATTTTGATATCGTTCACGCTCAACAAAAATATTGGAAATTTAGTCAAAACTTGGAAATTTTGAATGAAACTTTGCGAAAAACTTATTAAGCACCCAATAATGCTTATATAAGCCTAATAAAAATTATAATATGATTTTGATCAAGTAAGTATATGATAGAATATGGTTTGATGATGACTAACAATATAAAACCTTAAAATAAAGAGCAATTAAAACATAATTTTAATTTTATTGATAATTTCTGTCAGGACCCGTCCCGAATTTCCCCTCGAAATCCGGGAAGAACCCTGATCCCGTCTGACAACCTAAGGAAAGGTTCCCAAATACCCTTCAATCCTTATAAAATTATAATAATAATAAATACTTTCTCTTGTCAGACAAGGGATTTAAGCACTTAAAATTCCCATAAGTAAATACCAACCAAATACAAGAATATCATAGCGTCTAAGTAGGATCAAGATACAAATTAGATATCCTACTCAAGTACAACTACACAGCGTAGCCGGAAGTGCTAATGCCTCTGCCTCGAGATAATGTTCGCGTCAACTCTACTGCCTGAAGGGGGTTTAAACACAAAAGTTGTGAGTGGACAAAAATAATCATTTATAAATCATTTTCCAAGGAATATTACATTTTTCCCCCTCCATTTATAAAATTATGCATGCATCACATAAACAGTTCATGTTATAAAAACATCATCTTTAAATCACCGGCATTTCCCTTTCTCTTTAAAACCACTCAGTAGGACTCACACAAAATTCATATAAGGAAAACACATTGTGATCCACAATCTGGTTTGAAAATCATCCTCAAAGGAATTCAAAATCATTTAATTCAACCTAGACACATAATATCTCAAATCCACTGTTCCCGACACATCCGCTAGCCACCAGGGTATCCCTTGGGGTGTGCTAGTACTGTATCACAACTCCCTGTACTATGCATAGACAGTCTCGCGACTCGACGGAGTCAAAACTCTACAATGCAAGAGTCGGAGCACTCAACAAACCAACGGAGCAAAACTCTCGACGTTAGTCGGAGAATCAATCACCAATTATATTGGAGGTTCACCGGGTTCACCGCTAATAACGGATCCTCGTCCCGAGTTCTGGCCTCCCTCAAATCAGAGTTTATCTTGGAGGTTCACCGGGTTCACCGCTAATAACGGATCCTCGTCCCGAGTCCTGGCCTCCCTCAAATCAGTGTTTATCTTGGAGGTTCACCGGGTTCACCGCTAACAACGGATCCTCATCCCGAGTCCTGGCCTCCCTCACATATAACCAAATCCGATAAACTCATACAACAGGGTTAAAACCCAAATCATTGACTCAATAATTTCCTCGTCAAAACGATATCAAAACTGAGTCCAAAAACCATGATATTTCTCAAATCACACTTTAATCAAAGTAGTGGAAAACATGTGTCTAGTAATCATTTCTAAAATCCAGAAATTCAATGCCACAATACATAACAGTATTTACACAAAGATATTTTGATGCATGCATTTCAGTTTATAAAACAAAGTCCACTCACAAACCTGTTCAAGCTAGCTCAATCCCGTCTCGCTCGTTCCTCTGAGGTTCCCGAAACAATATCGCCTGTCAAAAACAACAATCGGGATTACCGGCTAGTAATAAGACTCTTATATAACAACTTCTAAATCTCGGGAAGTCTACCCATGTTGTTCCTAGAAATCACAGCAACTTCGGACACTTAAAACGACCTCTAAACGATGTCCGATCAACCTGAAACCTGTACCAACAGATTCAGAACGTCGAAAACTGGTTACCACGCGCCGCCGTGACGTCAGCCTCGGCCCCACGTGCTGCCGGAAGGTCGGCACACACGCCCACGCGCTCTCACGCGCCGATCACGCGCCTGCTACAGTGTTCACGCGCCTGAACCGGTCCAACCCGGTTCGGCTCAACCTGACCCGGTCCAACTCGACCCGATCGGTTCAACTCGACCCTACCGATTCAACTCGACCCGACCGGTTCAACTCGACCCGACCGGTCACCGATGACTCGCCGGAGAAGATGACCGGACTGTCGTCACCGTCGTCGAAGGCTGGCCGGAGAAGATGATCGGACCGCCACCTCCGCCGCCGTCTGGTTGGCCGGAATTCGCCATTTCCGACCGAAACTCCAAGCTTTACAACTTCCTCAAAACTCAACCGTTTTACACAAATTTTACGTCTAAATCTATCTACTCAAACCCAGGATGTCAGGACCCGTCCCGAATTTCCCCTCGAAATCCGGGAAGAACCCTGATCCCGTCTGACAACCTAAGAAAAGGTTCCCAAATTACCCTTCAATCCATACAAATTATAATAACCATAATAAATACTTCCTCTTGTCAGACAAGGGACTTAAGCACTCAATAATTCCCGTAATTAACGACAAATCAAATGCAACATAATATCAGAGCGTCTAAGTAGGATCAATAATAAAATTTAGATATCCTACTTAAATATACAACACAGCGCAGTCAGAATCCTAATGCCTCAGCCTCGAGATCAATGTTCGCGTCAACTCTACTCAACTGCCTGAAGGGGTTTTAAACACAAAAGTTGTGAGTGGACAAAAATAATCATTTATAAATTCCTTTTCGAAGAATTACCTTTCTTCCCCTCCATTTATAAAATCATGCATGCATAACATAAAATAATTTATCATATAAAAGCATCATATGTAAATCATCCAAAATTCACATTTATCTTTAAAATCATGAATTGGACTCACATAAAATCTGTATAATAAAAATACCTCGAAATCCACAATTTGTTTTGAAAACTCTCTTCAAAGGAGTTTAAAATCATATAATTCAATCTGGACACAAATTATCTCAAATCCAAATCGTTTGGTTCAAACGGACACATAATATCTCAAATTCAAATCATTTGGTTCAAACTCACGAATATCTCAATTTCAAATCATTTGGTTCCATTTGGCAAATATCTCAAAATCAAGAATTCACTGTTCCCGACATATTCATAACACATCAGGGTATCCCTTGAGATGTGTTCAAATCTGTACAACTCTGTGTACCATATGTACTGTCTGTAATATCTGTACTATGCATAGACAGTTTCGCGACCCGGCGGAGACATACTCCTCAACACCTAAGGTCCGAACCCTCAACAACTGGTAGAGTCATGCTCCTCAACACCAGTCAGAGCAACAACAATCATCGGGACGGGAATCAGTGAATCAAATCCATACTTCGAAATCTTGTTTCGCGGCCTAAGCCAAATTCTTTAAAATATCATTTTATGGCCAAAATCGGTAAAATCACAATTATGAGTCAAAACCCAAATCACATACTCAAATAGTCACCACGTCAAAACGATATCAAAATCGAGTACAAAATCAGGCCATTTCTCAAAACATACTTTCACAGAAATATTGTAAAATATGTGTCCAGCATCATTTCTAAAATCCAGAAATTCATTTCACTCATACTCAACAGTATTTAAAGCAAAGATACATTTATGCATGCATTACAGTTTATAAATCAAAGTCCACTCACAAACCTGTTCAAGCACGCTCAATCCCGAACTGTACGCTCCCCTGAGGTTCCTAGAGCAGTATCGCCTGTCCAAATTAATAATCGGGATTACCAGCTAATAATAATAATCTTAATTATAAACCCCATAAATCCCGGGAGTCTAACGATGCTGTCCTAGAAAACGCAGCAACCTTAAAACGTCCGAAACAACCCCTAAACGACATCCGATCGACTCGAAACCTGCGCCAACAGGTCCGAAACGTCAAAAACTAACTGTCACGCGTCACCGTGACCTCAGACTCGGCCCCACGCGCCGCCACGCGCCGACGGAAGGTCAGAACACGCGCTCACGCGCCGCCACGCGCCCTCACGCGCCGGCCACGCGCCTGCTACAGTACCACACGCGCCTGAACCGGTCCAACCCGGTTCGGCTCAATCTGACCCGGTCCAACTCGACCCGACCGGTTCACTCAACCCGACCGGTTCAACTCGACCCGACCGGTCACCGGCGACTCGCCGGAGAAGACGACCGGCTGCCGTCGCCGTCGCCGGAAGTTGGCCGGAGAAGATGACCGGCAGTCGCCGTCGCCGCCGTCTGGTTTCGCCGGAATCCTCCATTTCCGGCCGAAACTTCAAGCTTTCCTAACTTCCTCAAAACTCAACCATTTTTCACAAATTTTATGTCTAAATCTATCTACTCGAACCCAGGAATCCAAATATGACCTCAAAACCACAAACACGTACCTGTGCTAGCCGGAAAATCGATCGGAAGGTCCGAAACTTCCTATCCTCGGTTCGGCTTCCTCCGTGGTCCTCTCCTTCGATGGTTGGTACGGTTGTGATCGTGGGAAGGAGTAGAACACGATTAGTTGATCAAAACTGGAAGTTGAAGCCTTGAAATCAAAGTTGACTTTTGTGGGTTTTGGGATGATTTTCGCACGGTTCGGGTGGTTTGTGTTTGTTTGTTCCAGAGAGAAAGGAAAAGATGAAGATGAAATGAAGATGAGGATGAGGTGGATCAGAGAATATCTGATTTGGGGGTTAAAAAATATCTACCCCAAGTCAAAAATTACCAAAATGCCCTTGCACATCTAGACCCATAACTCTCGTCTACGAACTTCGTTTTCCGCGTGCCGCCTGTCTACGAACTCGTGAGTTCGAGACCTACGCAACGGTACCCAATACACCACCGAAAAGGTTTCGAAACAAAACTTGATCTCCATGCCCTTTAATAAGCAAGGGCAAAATCGTCATTTTACATAAATAATTTAATTAAATCCAATAATTGAAATTCCGGGTTGTTACAATCTACCCCCCTTAAGAAATTTCGTCCTCGAAATTCAACTCTATCCTTGGAACAAATAAGGATACTGCGTCCGCATTAGTTCCTCGGTTTCCCACATGGCTTCCTCCACGTTATGATTCCTCCACAACACTTTAACTAGAGGAATACTCTTCTGCGCAGTACCTTCTCTTTCCAATTCAAAATTTGCACCGGTTGCTCCTCAAAGGTCAAATCATCTTTCAGCTCAAGTGGCTGCTCTCCCAATACGTGAGACTCATCAAACAGATATTTCCGGAGCAAAGATACATGGAAAACATTATGAACTCTGGATAATTCCGATGGTAAAGCAAGACGATATGCCACTGGTCCTATCCTCTCCAGAATCTCATATGGACCAATGTAGCGAGGACTCAGTTTTCCTCGTCTACCAAAACGTACAACTCCCTTCCAAGGAGATAGTTTCAAGAACACCCAGTCACCAACCTCAAACTCAAGGTCTCTAGTTCTGCGGTCTGCATAGCTCTTCTGGCGATCCTGAGCTGTCTTCAACCTTTCTCTGATGATCCTTATCTTTTCCTCAGTCGTATCAACCAACTCTGGTGTTAACAGTTTCCTTTCACCCACTTCGTTCCAGCATAGAGGTGTCCTGCACTGTCTCCCATACAGTGCCTCGAAAGGAGACATCCCAATACTCGACTGATAACTATTATTATAAGCAAATTCCATCAGAGCCAGATGTGAATCCCAGTTTCCTTTAAACTATAGTACACAAGCTCTCATCATATCCTCCAAAATCTGGATTGTCCTCTCAGACTGACCATCCGTCTGAGGATGAAAAGCTGTACTAAAATGCAAGGTAGTGCCAAAAGCCTTCTACCAACTCCGCCAAAACCTGGAGGTAATTCTAGGATCCCTGTCCGAAACAATGGACTCTGGAGTCCCATGTAGCCGTATGATCTCATCAATGAACAATTTGGCATACCGACTCATCCGAAAATCTTCCCGCACTGTCAAGAAATGTGCAGACTTCGTGAGTCTATCAACAATTACCCATATCCCATCATGTCCTTTCTGTGTCCTTGGAAGTTAATACACAAAATCCATCGTAATGTGATCCCACTTCCATTCCGGAATAGGTAATGGTTGAAATGCCCCATATGGTTTCTGCCTCTCTGCTTTCACTTGCTGGCACGTCAGGCATCTACTCACAAACTCAGCAATTTCCCTTTTCATCCCAGTCCACCAATAATGTTTCCTTAGGGTGTGATACATCTTGGTACCTCCTGGATGCATAGCGTAAGCCGAACTATGAGCCTCATCAAGAATTTCCCTCTTTAGTTCCAACTCATTCGGTACGCACAACCGGCCATCCCTAACCAAGGCTCCATCATCCCTAAGCGCATAGTCCTGCCTGTTTCCAGCCTCCAACTCCATCCTGATAATGCACAATGTAGGGTCCTGGAGTTGAGCCTCAATAATCCGATCAATCAGAACAGGCCTCACATGAAAACTAGCCAATAAAGCCCCCTGGCTATCCATGTCCAGTACTATCCCTGCTCTACGGAATTCTACCAGTAATGGTAAGTAGACTGTATGCAAATGGGCTAAAGAACCCATGGATTTCCTGCTTAAAGCATAAGCCACAACATTGGCTTTCCCTGGATGGTACTCTATAGTACAATCATAATCCTTTATTAACTCAAGCCATCTTCTCTGCCTCAGATTCAGGTCTTTTTGGGTGAACAAGTACTTCAAACTCTTATGGTCAGTGAAGATCCGACACGTCTCCCCGTACAAATAATGTCTCCATATTTTCAATGCATGCACCACTGCAGCTAATTCCAAATCATGTGTGGGGTAATTCAACTCATGGGGTTTAAGTTGTCTAGAAGCATAAGCTATCACCTTTCCATGCTGCATCAAGACGCAGCCTATACCCCGCAATGATGCATCACTATACACCTCGAATCCACCAGTATCATCAGGAATGGTCAATACTGGAGCAGAAGTCAACCTCCTCTTCAGCTCCTGAAATCCCTGTTCACAATCAGCTCCCCAGTCAAACTTGACTCCTTTCCTCGTCAACCGAGTCAATGACCCTGCTATCGTAGAAAATCCTTCTACGAACCGTCGATAATATCCTGCCAAACCCAGAAAACTCCTCACCTCTGTCACTGTCCTCGGTTGCTCCCAGTTTGCCACTGCCTCAACCTTTTGGGGATCTACGCTGATACCCTCAGCCGAAATCACATGACCTAAGAATCCAACTTCAGTCAACCAAAACTGGCATTTACTGAATTTGGCAAACAAATGCTTTTTCCTAAGCATATTCACCACCAACCTTAAGTGCTTCTCATGTGCCTTAGCACTCCTCGAATACACCAAGATGTCATCAATGAACACAATCACAAACCGATCCAAATACTTTTGGAACACCCTGTTCATCAAATCCATAAATGCTGCTGGAGCATTAGTCAACCCGAAAGGCATCACCAGGAACTCATAATGACCATAACGAGTCCTGAAAGCTGTTTTCTCAACATCCCCTTCTCTGATCCTCAACTGGTGGTATCCGGATCGAAGGTCAATTTTCGAAAAATATCTTGCCCCTTTAAGTTGATCAAACAAATTATCTATCCTTGGCAAAGGATACTTATTCCGCACCGTAGCCATGTTTAGCTTCCGGTAGTCGATACACAACCTCAGACTACCATCCTTTTTCCTCACAAATAACACTGGTGCACCCCAAGGTGAAACACTTGGGCGAATAAATCCCATATTCACCAAGTCCTGCAACTGAGTCTTTAACTCTCGCAATTCTGCCGGTGCCATCCTATACGGTGCCTGTGAGATAGGTTGAGTACCTGGCAAAAGCTCGATGGTGAACTCAATCTCCCGGTGAGGTGGCAATCTCGGAAGATCATCTGGAAACACATCAGAGAATTCACTCACCACGGGAATATCCTCCACTCTCATCGAAGTTTCCCGAGAATCAAACACATGAGCCAAGTAACCCTCACAACCTTTCCTCAGCAATTTCTCAGCAGTCAAAGCTGATATCACTCCACAGGGTAGTACCCTACGATCTCCTCTGAATGTAAGTTCCGGTAAACCTGGACTCCGGAAATCCACTCTTTTGTCATAACAATCAATAGAGGCATGGTGCATAGTCAACCAATCCATCCCCAGAATCACATCAAAATCAAAAATATCTAGGGGAATTAAATCTGCCTCTAATGCATGACCTTCCACTAACACTGGACAATTTCGAATCACGAGATTCGCCACTAACATATTCCCAGTAGGAGTACTAATACCCATGTCTCAACCAATCGGAGATAATTCTCTACATCCTCTGGGCTAGACTCGCCCATAAATATTATAGCCCCTAATCTCTGGGCTCTCTCAATGCCTGAACCTTCAGTAGCAGTCCTACTCTGAAGTACAGAAGTCAACGTATGACCCAATTGTTCCAGTATTTGCCTCATATCAGGCTCCACTGTAGGTTCAGGTGTGTCCCCAATATTTTCCGACTGTTGACGGAACTCGCGTCTCGGAGGCATTCCGCTGTTAAGAACTATAACTCATCAATACCAAAATAATTGTACACTTAGTGTACAGTCTACAGGAATTTAACCTAGTGCTCTGATACCAATTGTCAGGACCCGTCCCGAATTTCCCCTCGAAATCCGGGAAGAACCCTGATCCCGTCTGACAACCTAAGAAAAGGTTCCCAAATTACCCTTCAATCCATACAAATTATAATAACCATAATAAATACTTCCTCTTGTCAGACAAGGGACTTAAGCACTCAATAATTCCCGTAATTAACGACAAATCAAATGCAACATAATATCAGAGCGTCTAAGTAGGATCAAGAATAAAATTTAGATATCCTACTTAAATATACAACACAGCGCAGTCAGAATCCTAATGCCTCAGCCTCGAGATCAATGTTCGCGTCAACTCTACTCAACTGCCTGAAGGGGTTTTAAACACAAAAGTTGTGAGTGGACAAAAATAATCATTTATAAATTCCTTTTCGAAGAATTACCTTTCTTCCCCTCCATTTATAAAATCATGCATGCATAACATAAAATAATTTATCATATAAAAGCATCATATGTAAATCATCCAAAATTCACATTTATCTTTAAAATCATGAATTGGACTCACATAAAATCTGTATAATAAAAATACCTCGAAATCCACAATTTGTTTTGAAAACTCTCTTCAAAGGAGTTTAAAATCATATAATTCAATCTGGACACAAATTATCTCAAATCCAAATCGTTTGGTTCAAACGGACACATAATATCTCAAATTCAAATCATTTGGTTCAAACTCACGAATATCTCAATTTCAAATCATTTGGTTCCATTTGGAAAATATCTCAAAATCAAGAATTCACTGTTCCCGACATATTCATAACACATCAGGGTATCCCTTGAGATGTGTTCAAATCTGTACAACTCTGTGTACCATATGTACTGTCTGTAATATCTGTACTATGCATAGACAGTTTCGCGACCCGGCGGAGACATACTCCTCAACACCTAAGGTCCGAACCCTCAACAACTGGTAGAGTCATGCTCCTCAACACCAGTCAGAGCAACAACAATCATCGGGACGGGAATCAGTGAATCAAATCCATACTTCGAAATCTTGTTTCGCGGCCTAAGCCAAATTCTTTAAAATATCATTTTATGGCCAAAATCGGTAAAATCACAATTACGAGTCAAAACCCAAATCACATACTCAAATAGTCACCACGTCAAAACGATATCAAAATCGAGTACAAAATCAGGCCATTTCTCAAAACATACTTTCACAGAAATATTGTAAAATATGTGTCCAGCATCATTTCTAAAATCCAGAAATTCATTTCACTCATACTCAACAGTATTTAAAGTAAAGATACATTTATGCATGCATTACAGTTTATAAATCAAAGTCCACTCACAAACCTGTTCAAGCACGCTCAATCCCGAACTGTACGCTCCCCTGAGGTTCCTGGAGCAGTATCGCCTGTCCAAATTAATAATCGGGATTACCAGCTAATAATAATAATCTTAATTATAAACCCCATAAATCCCGGGAGTCTAACGATGATGTCCTAGAAAACGCAGCAACCTTAAAACGTCCGAAACAACCCCTAAACGACATCCGATCGACTCGAAACCTGCGCCAACAGGTCCGAAACGTCAAAAACTAACTGTCACGCGCCACCGTGACCTCAGACTCGGCCCCACGCGCCGCCACGCGCCGACGGAAGGTCAGAACACGCGCTCACGCGCCGCCACGCGCCCTCACGCGCCGGCCACGCGCCTGCTACAGTACCACACGCGCCTGAACCGGTCCAACCCGGTTCGGCTCAATCTGACCCGGTCCAACTCGACCCGACCGGTTCACTCAACCCGACCGGTTCAACTCGACCCGACCGGTCACCGGCGACTCGCCGGAGAAGACGACCGGCTGCCGTCGCCGTCGCCGGAAGTTGGCCGGAGAAGATGACCGGCAGTCGCCGTCGCCGCCGTCTGGTTTCGCCGGAATCCTCCATTTCCGGCCGAAACTTCAAGCTTTCCTAACTTCCTCAAAACTCAACCATTTTTCACAAATTTTATGTCTAAATCTATCTACTCGAACCCAGGAATCCAAATATGACCTCAAAACCACAAACACGTACCTGTGCTAGCCGGAAAATCGATCGGAAGGTCCGAAACTTCCTATCCTCGGTTCGGCTTCCTCCGTGGTCCTCTCCTTCGATGGTTGGTACGGTTGTGATCGTGGGAAGGAGTAGAACACGATTAGTTGATCAAAACTGGAAGTTGAAGCCTTGAAATCAAAGTTGACTTTTGTGGGTTTTGGGATGATTTTCGCACGGTTCGGGTGGTTTGTGTTTGTTTGTTCCAGAGAGAAAGGAAAAGATGAAGATGAAATGAAGATGAGGATGAGGTGGATCAGAGAATATCTGATTTGGGGGTTAAAAAATATCTACCCCAAGTCAAAAATTACCAAAATGCCCTTGCACATCTAGACCCATAACTCTCGTCTACGAACTTCGTTTTCCGCGTGCCGCCTGTCTACGAACTCGTGAGTTCGAGACCTACGCAACGGTACCCAATACACCACCGAAAAGGTTTCGAAACAAAACTTGATCTCCATGCCCTTTAACAAGCAAGGGCAAAATCGTCATTTTACATAAATAATTTAATTAAATCCAATAATTGAAATTCCGGGTTGTTACACAGGAATCCAAATATAACCTCAAAACATCAAACACATACCTGTATAAGCCGGAAAATCGATCGGAAGATCCGAAACTTCCTTTACTCGGTTCGGCTTCCACCGGGGTCCTCTCCTTCGATGGTTGGTACGGTTGTGATCATGGGAAGGAGTAGAATACGATTAGTTGATCCAAATGGGAAGTTAAAGCCTTGAATCCAACGTTGACTTTTGGTTTCTCTTTTGGTTTTTCGCACGGTTTTGGGTGGGTGTGTTTGTGTTTTCTTTGTTACAGAGAAAGTGAATGAGTGAAGATGATAAGGAGATGAAGATGTAAAATAATTGAGGTTAAAATATCTCCCCTCCATGGAAAATTACCAAAATGCCCTTGCACATCTAGACCCATAACTTCCGTCCACGAACTCCGTTTTCTGCGTGCCGCCTGTCTACGAACTCGTGAGTTCGAGACCTACGCAATGGTACCCGAAACACCACCAAAAGTGTCTCGAAACAAAACTTGATTTCCAAGCCCTTTACCAACCAAGGGTAAAATCGTCATTTTACAAAAATTAATTTCATAAACCCAATAATTAAAATTCCGGGTTGTTACAATCTACCCTCCTTAAGAAATTTCGTCCCCGAAATTCATTCCTAATCATGAAATAAATGAGGATATTGTGCCCACATTAGTTCCTCGGTTTCCCACGTAGCTTCCTCCACGTTATGATTCCTCCATAACACTTTTAACTAGAGGAATAGTCTTTCTGCGAAGCACCTTTTCCTTCCAATCCAGAATTTGCACTGGTTGCTCCTCAAACGTCAAATCGTCTTTCAGCTAAGTGGTTGCTCTTCCAACACATGAGACTCATCAAACAGATATTTCCGGAGCAAAGATACATGAAAGACATCATGAACTCTGGATAATTCCGAGGGTAAAGAAATACGATATGCCACTGGTCCTATCCTCTCCAAAATTTCATACGGACCAATGTAGCGAGGACTTAGTTTTCCTCGTCTACCAAAACGTACCTCTCCTTTCTATGGAGATAGTTTCAAGAACACCCAGTCACCTACCTCAAACTCAAGGTCTCTGGTTCGATGGTCTGCATAGCTCTTCTGGCGATCCTGGGCTGTTTTCAACCTTTCTCTGATGATCCTTATCTTTTCCTCAGTCAAATCCACCAACTCGGGTGTTAACAGTCTTCTTTCACCTATTTCACTCCAACACAAAGGTGTTCTGCACTGCCTCCCATACAGTGCCTTGAAAGGTGACATCCCAATACTCGACTGGTAACTGTTATTATATGCAAATTCCATCAGAGACAAGTGTGAATCCCAGTTCCCTTTAAACTGTAGTACACAAGCCCTCATCATATCCTCCAAAACCTGGATTGTTCTCTCAGACTGACCATCCGTCTGAGGATGAAAGGCTGTACTAAAATGCAATGTCGTGCCAAAAACCTTCTGCAAACTCCGCCAAAACCTGGAGGTAAACCTAGGATCTCTGTCTGAAACAATAGACTCGGGAGTCCCATGCAGCCGTATGATCTCATCCACGAATAATTTGGCATACCGACTCATCCGAAAATATTCTCGCACTGGCAAGAAATGTGCAGACTTCGTAAGTCTATCCACAATTACCCATATCCCATCATGTCCTTTCCATGTCCTTGGAAGTTTATACACAAAATCCATCGTAATGTGATCCCACTTCCATTCTGGGATAGGTAATGGTTGCAGTGTCCCATAAGGTTTCTATCTCTCCGCTTTCACTTGCTGACATGTCAAACATCTACTCACAAACTCAGCAATTTCTCTTTTCATCCCAGTCCACCAATAATGTTTCCTTAGGGTATGATACATCTTGGTACCTCCTGGATGCATAGCGTAAGCCGAACTATGAGCCTCATCAAGAATTTCCCTCTTTAGCTCCAGCTCATTCGGTACGCACAACCGTCCATCCTTAACCAATGCTCCATCATCCCTAACCGCATAGTCCTGCCTGTTTCCAGCCTCTAACTCCATCATGATAATGCACAATGTAGGATCCTGGAGTTGAGCCTCAATAATCCGATCAATCAGAACATGCCTCACATGGAAACTAGCCACCAAAGCCCCCTGGCTATCCATGTCCAGTACAATCCCTGCTCTACGGAACTCTACCAGCAACGGTAAGTAGACTGTATGCAAATGGGCCAAAGAACCCATAGATTTCCTGCTCAAGGCATCTGCCACAACATTGGCTTTTCCTGGGTGGTACTCAATAGTACAATCGTAATCCTTTATCAGCTCAAGCCACCTTCTCTGCCTCAAATTCAGGTCCTTCTAGGTGAACAAGTACTTTAAACTCTGATGGTCGGTGAAGATCCGACACGTCTCCCCGTATAAATAATGTCTCCATATTTTCAGTGCATGCACCACTGCAGCTAACTCCAAATCATGTGTGGGGTAATTCATCTCATGGGGTTTAAGTTGTCTGGAAGCATACGCTATCACTTTCCCATGCTGCATCAGCATACAGCCAATACCCCGCAATGATGCATCACTATATACCTCAAATCCCCCGTTACCATCTAGAAGGGTTAATACTGGAGCAGAAGTCAGCCTTCTCTTTAGCTCCTGAAAGCTCTGCTCACAATCAGCATCCCAGTCAAACTTGACTCCTTTCTTAGTCACCGAGTCAATGGACCTGCTATCGTAGAAAATCCTTCTACGAACCGCCGATAATATCCTGCCAAACCCAGAAAACTCCTCACTTCTGTCACTGTCCTCGGTTGCTCCCAGTTTGCCACTGCCTCCACTTTTTGGAGATCTACGCTGATACCCTCAGCCGAAATCACATGACCCAAGAATCCAACTTCGGTCAACCAAAACTGGCATTTACTGAACTTGGCAAACAAATGCTTTTTCCTAAGCATATTCAGCACCAACCTCAAGTGCTTCTCATGTGCCTTGGCACTCCTTGAATACACCAAGATATCGTCAATCCTTGGCAGAGGATACTTATTTCGCACCGTCACTTTATTTAACTGCCGGTAGTCGATACACAATCTCAGACCACCATCCTTTTTCCTCACAAATAATACCGGCGCACCCCATGGTGAAACACTTGGGCGAATAAATCCCATATTCACCAAGTCCTGCAACTGAGTCTTGAACTCTCGCAATTCTTCCGGTGCCATCCTATACGGTACCTGTGAGATAGGTTGAGTACCTGGCAAAAGCTCGACAGTGAACTCAATTTCACGGTGTGGTGGTAATCCTGGAAGATCATCTGGAAACACATCAGAGAACTCACTCACCACAGGAATATCCTCCACTCTCATTGGAGTATTCCGAGAATCAAACACATGAGCCAAGTAACCCTCACAACCTTTTCTCAACAATCTCTCAGCGGTCAACGCTGATATCACTCCATCGGGTAGTACCCTACGATCTCCCCGAAATGTAAGTTCCGGTAATCCTGGACTCCGAAAAACTATTGTCTTGTCGTAACAGTCTATGGAGGCATGGTGCATGGACAACCAATCCATTCCCAGAATCACATCAAACTCAAAAATATCTAAGGGGATTAAATCTGCCTCCAAACCATGACCTTTGACCATCACCGGACAACTGCGAATCACGAGGTTCACCACTAACATATCTCCGGTAGGAGTACTAATACCCATGTCCGAACCAATCGGAGACAATTCTCTATCCGCATACAATGTAAAACCCCAAGAAATAAAAGAATGAGTTGCTCCCGGATCTAATAAAACACAAGCATTGCGGTTAAAAATAGATAACGTACCCGTGACCACTTCCGGTGCTACTCGAGCCTCCTGTTGCGTCATGACAAAAACTCGAGCTGGTGTACCCGAAGATCGACCACGATCCCCATACCTGCCTCTAGCACTGCTGGTCCCACTAGCTCTACCAGCCCCACTGAAATGGGTCTGCCTCCTAGCTGCAGTATCAAACATCTGTCCTATACTCGGGCTAGGATCAGTCGCACCACGACCAAAGGAACTACTGCCCGGACGACGTTGTGAACAGAATCTCTTGATGTGACCAGTCTCCCCACAGAAATAACAAATGGAATCACTGAAGCCACTAGATCTGCCACCCTGTCTTCTGTTGAACTGCACTGAGGCACCGCTAGACTGTGCATAAGATTGTCGTGCCTGACCAGCTCCGCCACTGCCTGTACTAGATCTCGCATTCCCAGAAGATCCAGAACTATGACTGCCTCTTTTGGATGGTCCCTGACTAGAGGTTCCGGCAGTCCAGTGATCTCGACGTCTCCTGTACCCACTGTACTGCTGTGGAATTGGGAAACCCAAACTCAACTCTACTCGAGCTGCAGCATCAGCCAAAGTCCTCAAGGAAGTGTGGTCCATAGACGTAACTGCTGACCGAATTTCACTCCTCAGTGCACTCTCAAATCTGTGGCACTTGTCTGACTCGGTCGCCACCAACGTCGGTGCAAAGCGACTCAGCGCTATGAATCTCTGTTCATACTGGGCCACAGTCATGTCTCCTTGCTGTAAATGCAAGAACTCGGCCTCCTTAACATTCCGGTGTGAGCGAGGGTAAAACTGCTCCAAGAAGCGTTCCCGGAAAGTCTGCCAAGTAAGCGTATGGACATTCCAGCCTGACACCTCCAACGAGTGCCACCAGTGGTAAGCAGAACCACCTAGTAAAAATGTAGCAAACAGAAATCTCTCCTCTAGAGGACATCTCATAATAAAAAACACACGCTCCATGCGAGTAATCCACTCCTCAGCCTCATCTGGGCTAGAGTCGCCCATAAATATCGTCGCCCCCAGTCTCTGGGCTCTCTCGATATCAGAGACTTCTTGAGAAGCTCTATCCTGGAGTACAGAAGCTAAAGTCTGACCCAGCTGTTCCAGTGTCTGCCTCAAATCAGGCTCCACTGCAGGTTCATGGTCATCTCTACCATTCCCCGACCGTTGACGGAACTCTCGTCTCGGAGGCATTATACGCTGAAAAGAAGTTATAAACCATTAATACCAAAATTTCACCTGTACACTAGATGTACGATTTACAGGAATTTAACCTAGTGCTCTGATACCAATTGTCAGGACCCGTCCCGAATTTCCCCTCGAAACCCGGGAAGAACCCTGATCCCGTCTGACAACCTAAGGAAAGGTTCCCAAATACCCTTCAATCCCTATAAAATTATAATAATAATAAATACTTTCTCTTGTCAGACAAGGGATTTAAGCACTTAAAATTCCCGTAAGTAAATACCAACCAAATACAAGAATATCAGAGCGTCTAAGTAGGATCAAGATACAAATTAGATAGCCTACTCAAGTACAACTACACAGCGTAGCCGGAAGTGCTAATGCCTCTGCCTCGAGATAATGTCCGCGTCAACTCTACTGCCTGAAAAGGGTTTAAACACAAAAGTTGTGAGTGGACAAAAATAATCATTTATAAATCATTTTCCAAGGAATATTACCTTTTTCCCCCTCCATTTATAAAACTATGCATGCATCACATAAACAGTTCATGTTATAAAAACATCATCTTTAAATCACCGGCATTTCCCTTTCTCTTTAAAACCACTCAGTAGGACTCACACAAAATTCATATAAGGAAAACACATTGTGATCCACAATCTGGTTTGAAAATCATCCTCAAAGGAATTCAAAATCATTTAATTCAACCTAGACACATAATATCTCAAATCCACTGTTCCCGACACATCCACTAGCCACCAGGGTATCCCTTGGGGTGTGCTAGTACTGTATCACAACTCCCTGTACTATGCATAGACAGTCTCGCGACTCGACGGAGTCAAAACTCTACAATGCCAGAGTCGGAGCACTCAACAAACCAACGGAGCAAAACTCTCGACGTTAGTCGGAGAATCAATCACCAATTATATTGGAGGTTCACCGGGTTCACCGCTAATAACGGATCCTCGTCCCGAGTTCTGGCCTCCCTCAAATCAGAGTTTATCTTGGAGGTTCACCGGGTTCACCGCTAATAACGGATCCTCGTCCCGAGTCATGGCCTCCCTCAAATCAGTGTTTATCTTGGAGGTTCACCGGGTTCACCGCTAACAACGGATCCTCATCCCGAGTCCTGGCCTCCCTCACATATAACCAAATCCGATAAACTCATACAACAGGGTTAAAACCCAAATCATTGAGTCAATAATTTCCTCGTCAAAACGATATCAAAACTGAGTCCAAAAACCATGATATTTCTCAAATCACACTTTAATCAAAGTAGTGGAAAACATGTGTCTAGTAATCATTTCTAAAATCCAGAAATTCAATGCCACAATACATAACCGTATTTACACAAAGATATTTTGATGCATGCATTTCAGTTTATAAAACAAAGTCCACTCACAAACCTGTTCAAGCTAGCTCAATCCCGTCTCGCTCGTTCCTCTGAGGTTCCCAGAACAATATCGCCTGTCAAAAACAACAATCGGGATTACCGGCTAGTAATAAGACTCTTATATAACAACTTCTAAATCTCGGGAAGTCTACCCATGCTGTTCCTAGAAATCACAGCAACTTCGGACACTTAAAACGACCTCTAAACGATGTCCGATCAACCTGAAATCTGTACCAACAGATTCAGAACGTCGAAAACTGGTTACCACGCGTCGTCGTGACGTCAGCCTCGGCCCCACGCGCCGCCACGCGCCGCCGGAAGGCCGGCACACACGCCCACGCGCCCTCACGCGCCGATCACGCGCCTGCTACAGTGTTCACGCGCTTGAACCGGTCCAACCCGATTCGGCTCAACCTGACCCGGTCCAATTCGACCCGACCGGTTCAACTTGACCCGACCGATCACCGATGACTCGCCGAAGAAAACGACCGGACTGCCGTCACCGTCGCCGAAGGCTAGCCGGAGAAGATGATCGGACCTCCACCTCCGTCGCCGTCTGGTTCGCCGGAATCCGCCATTTCCGACCGAAACTCCAAGCTTTACAACTTCCTCAAAACTCAACCGTTTTACACAAATTTTACGTCTAAATCTATCTACTCAAACCCAGGAATCCAAATATAACGTCAAAACATCAAACACATACCTGTATAAGCCGGAAAATCGATCGGAAGATCCGAAACTTCCTTTACTCGGTTCGGCTTCCACCGGGGTCCTCTCCTTCGATGGTTGGTACGGTTGTGATCGTGGGAAGGAGTAGAATACGATTAGTTGATCCAAATGGGAATTTAAAGCCTTGAATCCAACGTTGACTTTTGGTTTCTCTTTTGGTTTTTCGCACGGTTTTGGGTGGGTGTGTTTGTGTTTTCTTTGTTACAGAGAGAGTGAATGAGTGAACATGATAAGGAGATGAAGATGTAAAATAATTGTGGTTAAAATATCTCCCCTCCATGGCAAATTACCAAAATGCCCTTGCACATCTAGACCCATAACTTCCGTCCACGAACTCCGTTTTCTGCGTGCCGCCTGTCTACGAACTCGTGAGTTCGAGACCTACGCAACAGTACCCGAAACACCACCAAAAGTGTCTCGAAACAAAACTTGATTTCCAAGCCCTTTACCAACCAAGGGTAAAATCGTCATTTTACAAAAATTAATTTCATAAACCCAATAATTAAAATTCCGGGTTGTTACAATTTCGCACCAAATATACTTTATTTGTTGAATTTCACTAAAAACAAGTAGAGTGTCTACCGAATTCGAAATCGTATTGAGCTCCATCTACCATGACATAATAGTTTTGTCAAGTGATGCTACTTGACCAAGTGGAAATGTATTGTTGGACATAGTATTCATATATCTCTTTTGAACTCTCTATTCTTCCTCCGTAGAGAGAGTAGCTAGGATTAATTATCCAACTAATGTTTGGTGGGACCATATCTGGTAAGATCAAGTTTATTGGGATCAAGTCTGATGGGACCAAAACTGTTGGGATCAGTTCAAGTTTGCATGATTGACTTCAGCTTATGGGCTCTGATAATGTGATGGGACCAGGTCCGAAAGTTTGTTCTGATAGGACCATGTTTGGTGGGATCAGATATGATGGGACCGAGTAATATTGTTAAGTTAAGATAGGTTTTGCCTGATTGACATAGCTTATGGTTTGTACACTGGTTATGGGAGTGCCAAACGTTCATTCATTGATATTGTCAACTAGTCATGCCAGGAATGTTTACAAAATGTTGGCCATGGGCCGAAATAATCTAAGGCTATTGGCCGAAATTACTTGTACTAGAATTTCAAGTAGTCCACATTCCATGGATGCAGAAGTGTTTTGCCTTTCGAGTCTTGGAGCTCATAGTTTTCTTCCGTAGATATCCCGGAGACTTTGTATGATCTTTCCCAAGTTGGTGTGAATGTGATAGTAGAGCGTTCCTTGGTTGCAAGGCTTACCTTCCTTAGTACCCAATCTCCCACCTTGACACTTTTGCGGCGAACTCTTGAATCATAGTACCTTGCACCCGTTGTTTGTATTCAACGTTTTTTAAGTTGGCCTTGTCCCTTCATACCTCAATGAGGTCCAGGCTGAGTGCAACTTGTCGATTGTTCTCTTCCGGATCATATGAGATGACCTTGTATGAGGTTTCCCCAATTTCAACTAGGACGACGACCTCAGTACCAAATGCCAAAGCGAATATAGTTTCATCCATGGCCGTTTTGTAGGATGCCCGGTGAGACCATAGCACATCATCAATGATGTTGGACCATTTGCTCTTGTTCTCATCCAATCTCTTCCTCAAGTTGTACTTGATGTTTTTGTTGACTACCTCCACCTATCTGTTGGACTGTGGATGGGACGAAGAGGCGAAGATGAGTTTTATGCCGTACTTTTCACAGAAAGCCTTGAAACGGTGGCAATGAAATTGCTTCCCTTTATTAGTGACAATGGTGTGTGGGATTCCAAAACGACAGATGATGTGTTGGTAGACGAAGTGCTAGATTTGGGCTGCTATAATTGTCGTTAAAGGTTTTGCCTCTGCTGTAAGGACCCTTCCCGAATTTCCTCGAAACCCGGAAAGAACCCTTATCCCGTCTGACAGTTCTTTTACCTCAAAATTTAATTACCATAAATACCCTTTATTCTTAAATAATTTTTATTAAACTTTACATGGTTCCCAACAGAAACTCTGTACTTACTGATCACCCCCTACTGTCAGACGCAGGATAAAATACCGGTCAAAACCAAAACCTCGGAATAGTGGTGGTTCAAATAGAAATACTCTCTGATACCAAATGTCAGTAGTCAGACATTGCTGACATCACTACTAGAAAACCACAAGACAACAACTAATCAGATACTAGTGAACCAATAATAATTCGTCCATCTGGGTCACCGCCCACACCAACCCACTGACCCGGATGACGACGTATTTTCATATGTTGATTAGGCCCATAACAATTGTCGTCTATTTCATATTAGAGCCGAAAATATCCTCGGCTATCGTATTGTATCATCAGCCGGTACAACCTTCGGCTATCATAACATATCAGTCGGCATCTCTCGAATATCATATCATATCAGTCGGCATCTCTCTACTATCATATCATATCAATCGGCATATATCTCGGCTATCATATTCCTAGCCACCAGGGTATCCCTTGGGGTGTGCTAGAATATGTACTACTTGGACTCGACCACAATCTCTGCAAAATCACCTTTTATATTGGGGTGCACCGGGAGTCCGCCAACACGGAACCAAGGCCCGGCTTCTAGGCCCCATCAAATCGGTTTTTGTATCCATAATCAAGTATATATTTTGTTTATCATTTATCACAATTACGGTTTCAACTCAAATCATGTACCCAAATAATTACCACGGCCAAACACCATCAAAACCGAATTCAACAACCATATCGTTTCTCACAACTCGCTTCCACTGAAATATTGGAACAACAATTATCCAGCAATCGAGGATATTAATACATGCGTTACAATTTATAAATATCACCATACACAACAGTAATTAAATCGAAGATATTTATACATACATTACAATTTATAAATCAAAGTCCGCTTACCGTCACCATCCAACCCAAAATTCATGTACGCTCTAGCCTCAGAACACCTACACCATAATGACCCAACTACCTTGACTTTCCAAGCTCAAAACCCTCTCTACGGTCAATCCCTACCGCTGGGATTGCCCAACCGAGCTCTAAATGAACTCCTATGGCCTCGAAACCAACAAAATCTGATTCGAAACGTCCCAAAACCTTGGTCACGCGCCGCCGTGACTTCGGGAACAGTCCCACGCGCTGCCACGCGCCACCGGAAGGTCAGAACACGCGCCCACGCACTGCCACGCGCCGATCACGCACCTGCTACAGTGTTCACGCGCCTGGACCGGTCCAACCCGGTCTGGCTCGACCTGACCCGGTCCAACTCGACCGGTTCATTCGACTCGACCGGTTCACTCGACTCGACCGGTTCACTCAACTCGACCGGTTACCGGTGACTCACCGGAGAAGACGACCGGACGGCCTCGCCGTCGCCGGAGGCTGACCGGAGAAGATGACCGGACCGCCACCTCCGCCGCCGTCTGGTTCGCCGGAAACTTCCATTTCCGACCGATTTTCAAGGTTTTCTAACTTCCTCATTTCTTAACCATTTTTCACGATCTACACATGTAAATTCATCTACTTCTCACCAGGAATCCAAATATGAGGTCAAAGTTCCGAGATCGTACCTGGTTTGGCCAGAAAACGGCCGAGAATGTTCGGCTCACCTCCCTCCTCCGTCCATCGCCTACGGCGGTGCTCCCGCTCCAAGAACTACCCCAAAATGCTCGTGGGGTCCCGGGGAAGATCCTCCCGACCTTCGTTTTGTTCGAATCGGATCGGAACCCCTCCGATGAATATGGCCTATCGGTGTTCGCACGGGGAGGGCTCGGATCGGACCGAGACTGCATCCCCCAATCCCTCGAGGAGAGAGAAAAATATCTGTTATATAATTCCAACATTTCCAAAATTACCAAACTGCCCCTGCAGCTTCTAGACCCGTAACGAATTCATCGGATCTCCGTTTTCAGCGTGCCGCCTGTCTACGAACTCGTGAGTTCGAGACCTACGCAACAACCCAAGGAAAATTCCCAAAAGTATTACCAGTCAAAAAGTGACTCCCGAACCCATCCAAAACTGAGGGTAAAATTGTCCAATTCTCAAAATAATTTAATTTCTGGTCCGGGTCGTTACATTTGCCCACTTTGTGAAGTAGTCTACGGCCACGACTGCATGCTAGACCTTTCCCTTGCCCTCTAGCATCTAGCCGATGAGATCTAGTCCCCATTGGGAGAATGGCCAAGGGTTGAGCATAGATGTTAAGTTCTCTGCCGGGAGGTGAGGGATTGGTATGAATCGTTGGCACTTGTCACATTTTGTGTGAGCTCAATGGCGTCTGAAAGTATGGTAGGCCAATAGTATCCCTATCTGAAGGCCTTGTGTGCCAAAGACCTTGGTAGTGATCTCCATTCATGCCCTCATTGTACTTCCCAATGTAATTGGCATCTTCCACCATAGGACAAGTTTGAGTATCATGTCCTTGAACTAAGCAGACATCACAAGTCATTGTGGGCTTAGCCTTGTTATCACACAGCTGCTTCACCATGGCCGTGAGGTGCGCTATGGTGCCATCCTTGTCCCTACTCACTCCACTAAGTGTTCTAGAATGTTGATCTCTATAACTAAACTGTTTCTCTCTTTGAGCAATGTTTTCAAAGGCTTCCCTAGCCTCCTCAGCTGTACTATCCAAGACTCCCTTGGATTGAGAGTTCACCATCACTCTATCACTTGTTTTCAAGCCACCATAGAAGTACAACATCAAGTGACAATCATCAATGTTATGATGGGGGCATGCCTGAATCATCTGATTAAACATTTCCCAAAACTCATAGAAAGGTTCATCCTCAGCTTGCTGGGGTGCCATGATCTCAGCCTTGAGCTTGTTGGTCTTGGCCACGGGGTGGTATTGAGTGAGAAACTTAGAGGACAAGTCTCTCCAAGATGTGATAGATGTGGGTGCAAGTGAGTGGAACCATGCCTTGGCCTTATTTTTAAGACTGAAATGGAACAGCCTCAATCTGATTTCAGCTTCAGTCATTCCATTGATTCTTAAAGTGGAACACACTTCCACAAACTCCTTGATGTGTAAATGAGGGTTTTCACCCGAGAGGCCATGGAACTTAGGGAGCATGTCGATTGTCCCTGACTTGAGCTCAAATTTTTCCACCGTGAAGGTGGGAAACACAATGGGGAATTGATCCTCACTCACAAGTGGAGTGGCATACTCCTTGAGTAGCTGTGGTGGTGGATTGGCAAGGAAACATTCCTCAGCCGTTCTTTGAGGAGATGGTGGTGGACTTGGATGAGGGGAACCTTGGACATATGATGAGGCAGATGATGGAACTGAAGAGCCGTGTAAAGAACCTTTGGCAGAACCTTGTGCTGACATAAACCTAAGTACCTAAGACAAAAAGAAACTAAGTTAAAACAATCTAAGCAATGGACACCGTTGAGGGACAAGTCCCAGGCAATGGCGCCAAAAACTTGTTGGAAGAAAATTATGACAAGTAAATGTAACACAATCCTTAACAATTAAATCCTAGCACGTGCATTAATAAATAGACAATATAGTGGTACAAGTAAGGATCGAATCCCACAAGGACTAGACTCAACAATGTACTCAATGAAATAGATTGCTTAGCTCACAAGTTAGATACTCAAAATAAAAAATAAGGACACCAAGTAGATATGCTTTTACACTAACACGTCTCTAAACAAAGACACTAAACAAGACACAGACAAGGGGGGTTTTGACTTTAAAAATACTATGAAATAAAGTAACTTGTAATGCAAGAAAACAGAAAATAAACAAAGATTGTAAACAATGTAAAGAGGCAAGTTAAGACAGTCCCTATCTACACCTAACCACAACAATTTCCAACTTGGTTTGCAAGATTCAATTATCATGTTTGCTACTTGGTCTAATGTCCATGCAAGAGGTCTCTTAAGCCCACTCTTACATATTTTATCTCTTCTTACTTAGTATGTCATAAGCCTCACGGGTACCTAAGACGTCTATCAAATTATGCTTAACTTAGTCACACGGTTTCCAAATTAAACACAAAGAGAATCATTAAGTTCTAAAGGGATTTGATGACACTACACTAACCCTAGAGATTGCACGGCAACTCTAGGCATGTCATGAGTCAAATTACAAGGTCATTGGTTAATGTAACCTCTTGATGCAAGTTGTTGGTAAAAATAGAAGACAAGAGTATGCACTCTATTTCTAACAGTTAAAACCTTGTAGGTGCACAAATCAATTAAGATAGTATAGCATGAAAGTAAGGATCGATCCCTCAAGGACTTATATCAACGTTTTATCCACTTTATAATTTAGACTCAACTAACTCAACTTATGACTCCAAAAACAGAAAAGAAAACAAATAAGAGACCTAGATCTAGACTCAACACTAACTGGATATGCAAACACACTAAGACTTAACCTGTGACACTATGTACACAACAATTAGACTCTCACTATGTACTTAATTAGCAATGCAAGCAACTAATATGGAAATAAGCTAATCTAATGGCTTGGAATGCAAAGAACAGTTTGTATGAATAGAATGTTTATAAAGCGAAAACAAATGCAACCTATGAACTAACTCAATGGACTGAATGCAGCAAACCTAGACACAATTTATTCACACTTTCAAACTCACACACACAGATTTGGGGGAGTTTTGAGTTGGTTTTGGAAGATCGAAATTAGAACAGAAAATAAAGACAGAATTGAAATAGCTAAAGGTAGCAGACAAATGCAATACAATTATTGAATTATACTATGAACTAGAATGAGTTAAGGCATAGAATCCACTCTAAACAATCATGAATCAATGCTATGAATGTCTAAGTTATCAATTTCAATGCACAACTAAAATGTTCACAGATTTAGCATGGCATATAACTAAACTGTATGTTTGCTCTCTTACTTAACATGTTAGATGCATGGCATATACATCAAACTTATATCTCTAGGTGCAACCTAGCATGTCATATACTCATATTTAGTACCTAGAAACTCATTCAGAACAAAGAGAATTATGAACATCACATGAACCCTAGAACATGGCATCTATCCTAGATCTTCATGAAATCTGTTTACATGACTAGTGCTTAACCCAACCACATGTTGCTAATGAATGAAAGAAGATACGGCAGTCATCCTAACATTCTCAACGACAAGAAAACATAAACAAGGTAGCTAAGCTTGTAAACAAATGCATGAAAACAATAAGAACAGAAAACTGATTCTAGTTGCAAAAAGAAATTGATAAACCAAAGTTGAATCATAACATTAATTTAATCATGTCTAGCACTTCAAAATAGCCCTAACAACTACAAAACTACTCCATAAACGAATTCAAAAGCTTCATGAAATACATAGAAGGTTTTGGAAGACTAAACCTAGAAAAATGCACGAAGCCAAGGCTCTTGCTCTCTCTCCAAGCTTGGAACAACTCCAACTTTTTTATGTAGATGTGTTTTTGTTTTTGTGTTTGTTTTGTTGTAGAATGTGGCCTTTATTTGTAGGTGTAGAAGTCATCTTAAAACAGCCACATTCAAGATATATAATTTCATTTACAGCCCTGAATTGACTTCCATTTATAACTCATTATAACAACATTTAGTATCTTTGTGTAACTGAAAGCTTGCTGTTATCAGATTTTTGAAACTGAACACTATCCCTTTATGACGTGACAACTCCTTGTAGAAACGTCCAAATCACAAGCCGTCAAAACCATCGGGAACTAGACTTCTAGGCCTTTCCAACCATATATGGCCCATTTTCTAATTCGTTCTGAGCACTTTGGGACAAAGCTCGCAATTTTGGTGTTTGCAGAGAGCTCTTTGGGCTGATCTTGGGCCACTTGTGTACTAGGGACCCATCTTGACTTTCTGAGCTCCTCAAATCTTTATGATTCATAAAAAATAAGATGATTTCTTCAAACCCTTACTTTTATCTTGAAAACATCAAGAACAACAAAATTCCTTGTATTGCATAGAGATTTCAGTGAAAATTAAAGTAAAAGTAGGTGTAAAAGTATATCTTTATGCACTCAACAAATTCCCCCAAACTTAGATTTTGCTAGTCCCTTAGCAAAACAAAGGAAAACAAAATTAAACAAAATGCAAAGACTCAATCTTAATTATGGATAGATCATTTAAACGCCTATGTTCCTAGTAGGAGGAGTTTTGTCTCTTGAGGGTTATGGCAGCTACGATACCCACAAACATTTTACTTAGACAACATAGTGCTAGAGATAGTCTTTAAACAAGTTAATAAGAATCAAAGAAAGTAAACATGCTTTGTAAAACTAAAAAGAATGCCACAAAAGTAAGTATTATGTGTCATGTGTAAGTACCGAAATCTCAAGTGATCATGATAAATAAACAACTTCATCCAAGGGCTCCAGAAAGATTTCGCCTTGACTCTAATCCTCACTAGGCAACTCTCAATTCTCACAAGAATCCTAGGCTTACACTCTTATCAAGCATATGTAATGGAGTTCAAGTTTAATCACATATGATTTGCAATGACGAATAACACTTCATGGAATTAAGATCTCATGAAAGGAATTGAACTTTAAGAACATAGATACGTACCTCAATCCTCAACATGGTTGTCCATAAGTCAGTTAGGTCTTTCAATTTAGGTTGCAATGGGGCTAAGCTTAGAGGTAAAGAAAGGAAGGGTCAGATTCAAAAAAACCTAAATTGTGCCAAGGCATGAGATGTCATGACTTGAACTTATAATTTCTAATTTGAATCCTTGCTTAAAGCCCACGACATTGGCATTTGCACACTTCTTGATTGCTTTTTTTTTTAAGTCCTCTTGAGTTTATCTCTTGGATCAATTCACTTTTATTTCTTTTTTTTTTCTTTTTTTTTCTTTTTCTTTTGAATTGACCACAGATTTTGCCATGGTTTCCTCATTATTTGTAAAGCTTTGCAGTCAACTTTGAAACTTCAAAATTTAACACCATTGTCAATGATGCCTTATTCATGGAACTTGGGCAGCAACTTCTTCAACTCCTCATTCTCACCATGAATTCTCATTTGATCCAACCTTAGCACAAACCTAGGTTATAGGGCATGGCCTGATTGAATGGGTGAGTATTTTGGGCAGGTTATGCTTAGAGTGATGAAAGAAAAGGTTGAGTGTTTGGTTTCAAAATGGATTAGGGAGCACACAACAAGGTAGGATAAGGCATTTAGGGCTCAATCACACATAGCCTACATCACTTCTTATGGTAAACCACACTTTAAATCAAGAGCATCTATATGATGTTAGTTCTTTAAAATTCAATGCAAAAGTAATGTAATGAGATAAGCAATTAAGACAAAATCAATGAGTGTTTAAGAGTAGAAACAATGCATATCACTCTAAAAGAATGGCAATAAGGCTCAAATTCTCACAAGGTGGTCTCCACTAATTTTATGAGGTTTACTCAAATTCAGTAGTTTTGTTCACTTAATCACTTGAAACATGGCATTGTGAAGTGCGAAGTATGATACAAACTGACTATGGCAAGGCTTCTACTAAAACGAACATAGTTAACTTAGCATGTACACTTTTATTAACAAGTTAAAGCACTAATCACTAGCAAAAAATTAAACTAACTAACTAAAAATAAGAATTCTGGCTGTGTATCACCCCCAAACCTACTTGTTTCTATATGCAAAATTTCAATCCCACACCCCCAAACTTAAACTGAACATTATCCTCAATGTGATAAGTAGTATGCAATGAGAAGACTAAGACAATTTGAGGTTTAGAAAGTGCATGAAGGTAGAAACATGAGAATGAGAGTGAGAACACAAACCAAAGCTAGGTTGCCTCCTAGGAGCGCATGATTTAATGTCTGGGCAAGACGGCACAGCAGGTCAAGTGCTTGTGTAGGCATGGCAAGGATGGCAGCGTCAACATGGAAAAAATTGTGAGATTCCCACAGTAGAATTTTAGCTGCATCATGTGGAAAGGCATTAGTAACACAAAAGGGAGTATACCGATGAGAACGTATTTTATCCGGAAAGAGATTGAGAAGTGATTTTAGTGAGAGCATTTTTTGTCCATTTTCAAATGTCTTCCTACGAAAATGCATGCGGTGAAACGACTTAGATTGTGCCATGTACGTCTGAGACGTCAGTTACCTTTTCCTTGGTCCTTTCTCCTTTCCATCTTTTAATTATGAACTTGAAGAGGGGTACCAAGCTGAGGGCTTCCACCACCTTCTTTTTGTTTTGGTTGTGGAACATAGAAGGCTCTTTGTGTTCCAAATCGTGCCCTTGTCCTTGGGTTGAGCCGTTGGTTAGGGAAGCAAGGTGGGCAGTGAATTTAGGCATGTAACCTCCTCCAATGCTGATTTGTTCTCAATTGCAGCCCTTTAAGATGGTTTAGGGAGTTCGCCTTCATATGGGTTATTGAAGCACGACTTTTCCAGCACTTGAGGCATCAAATCATCTTCTTCCAAATCTGCAAAAGTGTCTTTTTCACCGTTCTCCTTCCCATTCTCTTCTTCCCATTATTCTTCCATTTTGAGTTCCCACCTATGAGTGCAAGGTAAAGAAGTACGGTTAGACATTGAATCAACCTCAGAAACATTCGAAAACAAAGAGTATATTTATGGGTCAGAATTGGGGTTGTCCCATTGCTCAATCTGAGCAGATTTGTGAAGAGATGTCACGTCATGGCATTGGATGGGAGCCACGGCCTCTATGGCGGGCTGTTAAGGTGCTAACATGATGATATCCTCATCCTGATCATCATACATGACTTCATTTGGTGGGGAAGATGCCATGTCTTCAATTTGACTCATCTAGAACAATAACTGCCTCGTGTGTTTTTCATGCCTCTCATCCATGCGGTCACTCATTTCTCGAACTTCTTAAGTACCAGCCGTGACTTCTTGAGTACAAACCTTAATGTTTTATATCATGGTAAGCAACGAATTTTGGAGTTCAGGGGTTAGGCCAGGGATAGGAGCTGTATGAGTGGTATTCCATGGGACATTGGGCTGATCGCACCATCCTGGATTGTATGGACTTGAGTATTCTTGATAATGGAATCCAAGCTGATTGCTCCACCCTTGATTGAATGGACTTGAGTATGGGTCGTTCCAAGTTCCCATATCCATGTAAAAGTTGTCCATATGTAAAAATAGGATTACAAACTGAGTTAGTATACAATCTAAATTAAATGGACACCGTTGAGGGACAAGTCCCCGGCAATGGCGCTAAAAACTTGTTGGTAAAAATAGAAGACAAGAGTATGCAATCTATTTCTAACAGTTAAAACCTTGCAAGTGCACAAATCAATTAAGATAGTATAGCATGAAAGAAAGGATCGATCCCTTAAGGACTTGTATCAACGTTTTATCCACTGTATAATTTAGACTCAACTAACTCAACTTATGACTCCAAAAACAGAAAAGAAAACAAATAAGAGACCTAGATCTAGACTCAACATTAACTAGATATGCAAACACACTAACATTGAACCTATGACACTATGCACACAACATTTAGACTCTCACTATGTAGTTAACTAGCAATGCAAGCAACTAATATGGAAATAAGCTAATCTAATGGCTTGGAATGCAAAGAATAGTTTGTGTAAAGCGAAAACAGATGCAACTTATGAACTAACTCAATGGACTGAATGCAGCAAACCTAGGCACAATTTATTCACACTTTCATACTCACACACACGGATTTGGGGGGGTTTTGAGTTGGTTTTGGAAGAGCGAAATTAGAACAGAAAATAAAGACAGAATTGAAAGAGCAAAAGGAATCAGAAAAGTGCAATACAATTATTGAATTATACTATGAACTAGAATGAGTTAAGGCATGGAATCTACTCTAAACAATCATGAATCAATGCTATGAATGCCTAACTTATCAATTTCAATGCACAACTAAGATGTTCACAGATTTAGCATGGCATATAACTAAACTGTATGTTTGCTCTCTTACTTAGCATGTTAGATGCATGGCATATACATCAAACTTATATCTCTAGGTGCAACCTAACATTTCATATACTCAGATTTAGTACCTAGAAACTCATTCAGAACAAAGAGAATTATGAACATCACATGAACCCTAGGGCATGCCCTGAAAGTCGGCGGCTTGGTCCTTGGGTTGTCTCTACTGCGCCTTGCCACGCCTTGGCATGTTTATGGCTTCAATATGGATTATAGGTTCTGAAAATGCTTCAGGGCGCGATCAAATGGTTGTAGGATAGCTGATGGCCTCATTTGACTTAATCAGGCCATGTTAGAGACATGCTTTGAACCTGTCTGTCTGTCGAGACATATCGACACTATTGAGGCATGCCTTGGGACCTATTTTAGGGCGTAGTCACGGCTCTATCTGGGCTCCTGCTGGGGTGATTTGGCAGCGTGTCAGAGACATTAATTGGGACCTCTTTGAGGCGTGACAAAGGTACGCCTTGGCTAGAACCTTGACGTAGGACTTGGCATCATGGAGGCACTCGAGGGCACCCCTTGGCGAGGCTCTGGGACTCGATTGCATGTCTTTGGGATGTGTCCTTGACAAGTCTTGAGCTCGATTCTTGGCATGACAAAGGCATGTCATGGACTTGATCTGCTGGTCCTTAGACACGATTCTGGGACCCAGATGACTTGATTCGTGGTACTTCGATCCTGGCCCTAAAAAAGGCACCTAGACATGTCCTTGGACATGTCAGGACCCGGTTTTGAGCAATGAGGACCCGCTAATGATTTGAGGACATCTTTTTCATCATAACTCCAATTTGAGCCATTCTTTTTCCAACATTCTTAGAATTATGCTATCTTTCTGAATCTGCACATGTCTCACAAAAGGCATTACTTTACTATGGATGACATGAATTTAAGCAAAAGACAAGTAAAGGGGCCAAATATGATATGAAATATGTGTATAATTTATGACTTAACATAACTCTTAAATCATCATTTTAAGATCATTTACGCAAAAATTCCACAAAATTGGAAATCATTTAACCATTTATATATATCAACTAAATGGAAGGTTTCACCATGAGGATTTTAATTCTTACCAAAACCCTTGATTTATTTGATACATATGAATGACTAAACGACCTCCAATTTTGTTGATTTTTTACGGAGATGATCTTGACATGATAATTTAGAGAATGAATGGTTCCGATTATGATATATTTACAAGGATAATTTGATAAAACGAAAGGGCAGTACGAGGAGTACCACCAAGGTGGCATGCAAGTTTATCCATTTTTCTCAACATAACCACGAGACAATTGTCCATTACACAATAGTTGAGGTGTGGATTCAATCTCTGATTGTCAATGGGTTTGAAATGTAGGATGTATTCAATTACAAATTGGATAATACTTGCATCATACTTTGGTGGTACCTACTCGTACTACCCTTTCGATTTATCAAATTGTCTTTGTACATATATCATAATCAGAATCGTTATTTCTCTAAATTATCATGTCAAGATCATCTTCGTAAAAAATAAACAAGATTGGAGGTCATTTAATTATTCATATGTATCAAATAAATCAACAATTTTTGCTAAGAATTATGATCCTCGTAGTGAACCGTGTATTTCGTTGATATATATGAATAACTAAATGATATCTAATTTGTTTGAATTTTTGCATAAATGATCATAAAATGATGATTTAAGAGTTGAATGATTTCGATTATAATATATTTATAAATATAATTAGATAAATCGAATGAGTGATACGAAAATTACAACTAGAGTGAGATGTAAGTATTGTGACGAAGAAATTGGGTCCAAATTGAGCGATGGAGTGAGAGAATATTCAATTACACCGTCTCACTAAAAACAAAGTAAAAGGTAAAGTGTGCTGTGCCTGTGCCCCACAGATCGAACAGATTGCGGAGAGCTATAAGCCTATTGTTTCCTTGCTGCCCTCACTGCTTTGATTTTCTCTAATTGTTCCACTCTGTGCTGCTATGAATCTCTAATCGTATAAATACCCAACAAATTTGGATCTGGTTCCTCCTCTCCACTCAAATTCTTCACGCAGGACTTGAAAAAGGTCAGTTTTTCCCTCTCTCTAATCTCCAGATCTTCAAATTCGAAAATTCGCATTATTTTTTGTTACCGAGAAAGTTGAGATTCTCTTTCATGTATAAACCTACAACATTCCATCCTAACCTACAACATTCTGTCTGCTTTGTGATGGTTCAGCTAAATTCTTCATGCAGGTGTTTGATTTCGATTTTGCTCTCATTAACTGACGCTGATGAAATTTGTAGTTTGGTTTATTAGTCCTTATTAGTTCTTACTTTAAATCTATGTTTTCTTTCTTGTCCGTTTCATTTTGTTTGTTGATCTGGAATGATGGAATTTGATTTGTTCTTTCTGGAGAAAGAGTAGGGAATTGAATTTAGATTTAGAAGCAGATCAGTAATGTACATTTGATAAGTTAATCCAAGCCCAATTCGTTACCTCTAGAGTTTTAGATTTTCTATTCAAATTGGACTTTTCGCTCTTTTTTGAAGTATAAATTTGGGTTACCCTTACTTGTAGAAGAGTGTAGAAGTACTCTTTTTTGGCAATTACAATTGACCTGTGTAATGATCCTGTTCATGATCCCTGCAACAAGATCCTCAATATATGAGACAGAAGAGACGAGAGGTTTCTGTGAGTCTGAGTCAAGGCATGGTTTTTCTTTTTTATTATACTATCATGGAACATTTAGTCAAGTTTGTGTTGACTTTAAGAAACTCGCATGAACATATGGGCTAAGATGCCTGTGAGCTTTGTGTGCGAATCATTCCGGTTCTGCATGAAGACAGAGGCATGAGGCAGAGTTGTTGGGAAGTTTGTATGACATAATCATTAACTTGGTCATGTTTTTACATTTTCTGCACTCTAGTTTGGAATTTCAGTTCGCGAGTTAAATATTTTGTATTATTTGGAATGAAGACAAATTTAAAAGAATCTTAGATGTGATTTTGCAGCAAACTCTATGATGTATTATTTACTTATGCCACCGCCCCAATAATATGTATCTGTTGGGTATCTTAACTTTGATGATATAAAATTAACATGAGCCCATTGTCTTACAGGAATCAAGTAAGAAATGATGGAGAAATCTTGTAGTCTTCTTGTTCACTTTGATAAAGGAACACCTGCAATTGCAAATGAAATCAAGGAATCTCTAGAGGGCAATGATGTTGATGCAAAGATAGATGCAATGAAAAAGGCAATCATGCTTTTGTTGAACGGCGAAACATTGCCTCAGCTTTTTATTACAATTGTTAGATATGTTTTACCTTCTGAAGATCACACTGTCCAAAAATTGTTGCTTCTATATTTGGAGATAATTGAGAAAACTGATCAAAAGGGCAGGGTCTTGCCTGAAATGATTTTAATATGCCAGAATTTGAGGAACAACCTACAACACCCAAATGAGTATATTCGGGGTGTTACTTTGAGATTTCTTTGCCGGTTGAATGAGACCGAAATAGTTGAGCCATTAATCCCGTCTGTTTTACAAAATTTAGAGCACCGACATCCTTTTATTAGAAGAAATGCTATATTAGCTGTGATGTCCATATATAAGCTACCTCAGGGTGAGCAGCTCTTGGTTGATGCACCTGAAATGATTGAGAAGATTCTTTCCACAGAGCAGGATCAATCTGCTAAGCGGAACGCATTTCTCATGCTCTTTACTTGTGCCCAGGAACGTGCAGTTAATTACCTTTTGACCCATGTTGATAAGGTGTCTGAATGCGGTGAATTGCTTCAGATGGTTGTGTTAGACCTGATACGGAAAGTGTGTAGAACAAATCGTGGAGAGAAGGGGAGATATATTAAGATCATTATATCCTTGCTGAATGTACCTTCAACTGCAGTTGTTTATGAATGTGCAGGGACACTTGTTTCCTTGTCGTATGCTCCTACTGCTATTAGAGCTGCTGCCAATACCTACTGTCAGCTTCTTCTTTCTCAGAGTGACAACAATGTGAAGCTTATTGTTCTCGATCGGCTGACTGAGCTAAAGTCTTCTCATAGGGAAGTTGTGGCTGATATGTTCATGGATGTGCTCAGGGCACTTTCTAGTCCAAATCTTGACATCAGGAGGAAGACCCTAGACATTGTTCTTGACTTGGTTGCTCACAGGAACATCAATGAGGTTGTTCTTACTTTGAAAAAGGAAGTTGTTAAGACTCAGAGTGGAGAGCTAGAGAAGAATGGCGAATACAGGCAGATGCTTATTCAAGCCATTCATTCTTGTGCAGTGAAGTTCCCAGAAGTTGCGAGCACAGTGGTCCATCTGTTGATGGATTTCTTGGGAGACAGCAATGTTGCTTCGGCTGTCGATGTGGTTATTTTTGTTAGAGAGATAATTGAAACCAACCCTAAACTAAGGGTATCTATAATAACTAGGCTATTGGACACTTTCTACCAAATTCGAGCATCTCGGGTTTGTTCTTGTGCCCTTTGGATTATTGGAGAGTATTGCCTGTCACTTTCTGAAGTAGAGAGCGGAATTGCAACAATTAAAGAGTGTCTTGGGGAATTGCCTTTTTACTCCATTTCAGATGAAGAAAGTAATGATTCTTCGAAGAAGGTTCAGCAAGTAAACTCCATGACCGTGTCTTCTAAACGACCAGCTATTCTGGCTGATGGAACTTATGCCACACAGAGTGCTGCATCTGAAACAGCTTTCTCCCCTCCTTCCATTGTCCAAGGATCGTTGGCGTCTGGAAACTTGAGATCCCTGCTTCTCAATGGTGACTTTTTCCTCGGGGCAGTTGTTGCATGCACACTGACCAAGCTTGTCCTGAGATTGGATGAGGTCCAGCCATCTAAAGTTGAAGTGAATAAAGAATCTGCACAAGTACTGTTGATCGTTGTCTCTATGCTGCAATTAGGACAATCTCCAGTTCTTCCACATCCGATCGACAGTGATTCCTATGATAGGATTATCCTCTGCATAAGATTGCTATGCAATACTGGTGATGACATCAGGAAAATATGGCTGAAATCTTGCCGTGAAAGTTTTGTTAATATGCTTTCAGAAAAGCAATTAAGGGAAACAGAGGAGTTAAAAGCAAAGGCTCTGATTTCTTATGCACAACCCGATGACCTTATTGACTTCTACCATTTGAAGAGCAGGAAGGTACAACTTCTGCATTAATTGTCCGTTCTATATGCTTAGCTGTATGTGCAAGTTCTATAAAGTCATGGTCATTTCCTAAGTTGCCTTGCACTATTTCCCTGCTTCAATTTTTATGCTGACCAATTTAGGGCCCGTTTGATAACCAATTTCGATTTTATTCTTTTTACTTGTCAATTTTTATGCTTGAGATAAGAGGAGAGGATTGATGAAGAAGAGTGGAGTATGGATATGGATGGAGAGATGGGAGAACAGATGCAGAGGAAAAGTTCACAAAATGAAAACTAAAAACCAAAAGCCAAAAACTATTTTTTTTGGGTTTCACTTTCTAGATTTTGTTTTTATTCTTCCTTCGTTATTTTTTACTCTCCGTACCACTACTCTTCTTCATTCCCCTCTTTTTCTCCTACTTTTTCTCCATATCTCAAGCACAAAAAGTGAAAAGTGAAAACTAAGTACGAAATATTTATAATACGGGCCCTTTAATACTTCTGATGCACTAGCTACTGGGTATGGTTTCTTATCTGTTTGTTGTCGCATCATTTTAAACAGTTCTGTTATGTTGACATGTATCCAATGAGCTTGTGTTTTTCTTATTCTTCTTCTGCTGGGCTCATGTCTTTTGAGTAATGTGCTGATCCTTCTGCTGTCTTTGATATTTGTGCAATTAGTTCCATGTCTCATATGGAATTTGGTTTGAGATTATTAACCACTTTCTATTCACTTTAGGTTTTGTTGGATTATTTTTTTTTTGGTCTAGGTAGTTTGAACAAGCCCTAGTATTCTTTTTAAATTTTTTGGTTTCTAACTTTCTATTGGTTTGTGATAGGCTGATAGCTAATTGTGATATTTTCGTTAAACATACTAGTGCATACTGGATTGATATTATATTTAACCTAAATCCATTCTACTTCTAAAAGGGTATGAGCCAACTGGAACTGGAAGATGAGGTTCAAGATGATTTAAAACGTGCAACTGGAGAGTTTGTCAAAGATGGGGATGATGCAAACAAGCTTAACAGAATTATACAACTCACCGGATTTAGTGACCCAGTGTATGCTGAAGCATATGTGACTGTGCATCATTACGATATTGTTCTTGATGTCACAGTTATCAATCGAACCAAGGAGACCTTACAGAACTTGTGTTTGGAGTTGGCAACCATGGGTGATCTTAAGCTTGTTGAGCGCCCGCAGAATTATACTCTAGCTCCTGAATCTAGTAAGCAAATAAAGGCCAATATCAAGGTGTCATCAACTGAGACTGGAGTCATATTTGGAAACATTGTTTATGAGACCTCAAATGTGCATGAGCGTATGGTTGTCGTCCTCAATGATATTCATATTGACATAATGGACTACATCTCTCCTGCGGTTTGTAGTGACGGAGCTTTCAGAACCATGTGGGCAGAGTTTGAGTGGGAGAACAAGGTATGCATCACTTCTTTGGTCAGATTTCCAGATAAGCGCTTTCTGAATTTTCGCTACCATCACTAGCTTTTGTGGCTATAGAAAAGTTTCTATTACTGTTTTTATCAAATCCTAAATTGTATTCATCTTTCTGGTTTGATGAATTTGTCATGCCTTGATTGAATTTTCTTCCATTCTCAGCTAACTATCTCTTTGTAGCTGTCTATCAGTCATGTGTTCCAACAGTACATATCTTGCCGAACTTTTAGACCTGAGTACATTAAGATGGTAAAACATAGTATTCTGTAATATTCACCAAGTATCCTCAGACTGCTTTAGGGTCCTTGATGAATCGATAATGAAACAATAATGCAATGAATTTTGCTTTTGTAGTAACACATATCTGTATGGCATTAGTAGTTTGAAATAAAGAGGGATGCAAATCTGGTCTGTGGCCTCCCCAATATTAGGAGGTTTCAGAAATAGGAGTTTGAAATAATGGAACATGAGAGCTATGTCCTGAGAATGTTTCAATGCAGTTAAAATAATTTAACTTTGTAGCTCTTTCTCGCAATGTATTAATTGTAAAAAACTTTTTCTTTTTTGGGTAAATAAATTGTATTAATCTTTAGCTTCTGGGAATTTGGTATATTTTACCGACAGCTATTGGCTATTGCTGAAAAGCTTCACCTTAAGGTTTGTGGGATAGGATTTCATTATAGGTTATTCTTGTTATTTTTTTCATAGGGCTTGGTAAAATTTTATACTCATCTGCAATATCTCGTTTTGCAGTCTGAGTTTATAGTGACATGCACATATTGTTGGAATATGTATTGATTAGAGAATACATAAGACTGTACTGCGTGGGCCTATAGGTAAATACATAACAAATGCATAGAATCCTGCTGCATAAACTGAATGCAGTACAAGGCCTATGATTATATATGGGTCTATATATAGGGCTAATTACACTTTAGTACCTTGTGGTTTACACCAAATTTCAGAATTATACCTAAACTGTCACATTTTGCATCAAGTACCCTGAACTCTTTAAAATGTTTCACCCGTGTCCCACCGTCACATTTTTTGGCAGAATTTCCGTTAGCTGATGATGTGGCTTATGTGGAGCCTGCCCAAAAACAAATCTCAAGGTGACTTTAGGCAAAATTACTTGATTAGTCTCCCACCCAACATCTCCCGCCGAAATGTTGTTTGAGAGATAACCAAGGGAATTTAAGCAATTTTGCCTGAAGAAACCTGGAGATTGCCCCACACACACCACATAATTAGCTCACAGAAATTCTGCCGGAAAATGTGACGGTGGGACACGGGTGAAACATTTTAAAGAGTTCAGGGTACTTAAATGCAAAATTTAAAAGTTCAGGTATAACTTTGAAATTTGGTGTAAAACATAGGGTACTAAAGTGTAATTTGCTCATATATATACATTTATAAATATATACATGCTGATAAAAGGCAGGAAGAATCACTTTTTCTGCCATTTCCCTCTTACTGTGAAGTGATATGGTGGGTAACTATCTAGCAAATTCACATTGTCATGCAAGGCAAAGTTTCCGTTCCTTCATGTAAGGTTGATGCCTTTTTCTCTCGGTGTTAGTTACTTGTTGTGTTTACCTCGAATGTTGATCTCAAATGTGTCCATGTTATTATTTGGTCATAAACATAAGCTGTGTTTATCTTGTCTTTGTGATATTTGATTTCCCTTGTATTTCAGAGCAGCATATGCACTTCTCTAAACTAGAACTGCATTTCACCTCCCTGTTTCTTTTGTCTCCTTGCTTCTACATTTTTATAAAAGCTCCATTTCTTTTAGTTCAAACTTAGTGATCCGGTTAAGCAATCTTTCCACACCCCACACCTGCTTGTACACTGCAAATTGTCTTATCTTGATGACATTGTGATCCATTTCAGGTTGCTGTCAACACTGTAATTCAAGATGAGAAGGAATTTCTTGACCATATCATGAAATCAACTAACATGAAGTGCCTCACAGCACCGTAAGTTATCTTCACTCCTGGGTAGAGTTCCTTTTTACTACATTTCAGTTTTCAGTGAGAAGAATGTCCACATCATAGGGTTGTATAAATATCAAGCCTAGTTTGGTGTTACTTCAAGCTGTTAACCATTTGAAAAAAAATTGTGGATTTGTGACTCAAGGCTAACGAGCTCATGCTAAGCTTATTATTGAATTTCATCTCTGGTTATGTTCCAAGTATGAAATGGGTGTTGGTTTCCTTTTTCGTATTTGGAAGTATCCCATTGGTAGAAACATGTTCAATGACCATAGCATTGTCCTGGGACTGCCAAGTTTTTGGTGGAATTAGTTGGGCTTGCTAAAATAAATTGACTTGGTTTGATGATTTCTGCCATGTTTTAGTTTTAGATAGAGATAAAGGATGAAGACAGATGCAATAAAGGCAGTCTAAACTATTACTCGGCTTTCTGTTCTTTATTGACAAAACATAATTGTTGTTTTTAATAAATCTAGGTTTTTATTTTCACTTTTTGTCAGCAACATGTATGATCAAGCTTGGGTCTGATTATGTTGGACGAGGCCTCAAATTCTAGCTAACCAATTTGGATCTTAATGTTATTGAAATCCAGCTGATTGCTGATCCCAAACTTGGTCTTCAGTTGGGTTCGGTTCAATTCTCTGAAATCACATCCTGATTTTATCCTTTAGAGGAAAAGAATCTTGTCAGACAGAATAGCAACTAGGTGTGAGCTCAACTGAAAACAGGAATAAATTAATACAGTATATCTGCTTTTGTGCTTTTGAGTTTTAATCATAGGACGTCGTTCATGCATGCTTCTTTGCTTTATTTTAACATGAAGTATAATTGTTTATTCATTAATCTTTGTATTTTTCATCCCTGGGTTGATGGATTGGGTTTCAGATCAGCACTGGATGGTGAGTGCGGATTCCTAGCAGCTAACTTGTATGCCAAGAGTGTGTTTGGAGAGGATGCGTTGGTGAATGTGAGCATTGAAAAGCAAACTGATGGAAAACTTAGTGGCTACATCCGGATAAGGAGCAAGACCCAAGGAATTGCTCTCAGTTTGGGGGATAAGATTACTCTAAAGCAGAAGGGAGGCGGTTAAAAGTTTTTTGCATCGGACCATACGATTCATTTACCATACTGGTACCCTTCTATCTGAAACAGTGACGGAAAAAATACTAAAACAAAAAAAAAATAAAATCCAATAACTTGATTAATTATTTTCTGTTTACGTAATGCATCTGAATCATGTCTTTCCTCCTGACTGCAAGTTTTGTTCCTTTTCACTCTAGTGGTATATCATAGTCTGCAATTTGTGCAGGTTTATTCTTTCAAGTTGAAGAAGTATGAGTGCCATACATTTTGGTATAAGGTCTAGGGATTCATTTTAGACATGTATTTTGTTGGAGAGGTTTCTAAAACCGCTGTAGGTTTGCTTTTTTGTTTCCGTTGGGCTGAGTTTTTCCCGCAACTTTTTATCCTCATAAAGTTCAATTGTATGTATTCTTTTGAGTATACTGTTGGTTCAGAATGCTGTAAAACCCAGTACATTCTTTTATGATCCATTCAGGTTGATTTTTGAAAATTGGGCAATGACTGCTAGGTTGTTGTAAACTCTAACAATAAACGATTGGGGTTTCAAAGTTCAATTTTTTTTTTTAAAAATTCCCATTTTGGATTTTGTAATTATAAAATTTATATACACCAGCGTTTTTTATTGCGGGTTAGAAAAATAATTGACATTTTTTTTATTATGAGTTCGGTTTTGCAATAGAAAAGTTTATGTAATTTTTAATAGTATACGATTGGGGTTTTGAAGTTAATTTTGTTTTCTTCAAAATTTCGAGTTTACAGTTATGAAGTTAATATAATCTCTTAATGTTTGATATTGCGGATTGAAAAAAGAATTTTGACATATTTCCATTTTGAGTTTGTTTTTTCTATAACTAGGTTATTGTTAACTTAACAATATGATGGGGGTAGCATGGTTTTCACAAGTGTATATGATAACAACATGTGTCAAGTAAAGTGCTAGCAATTTCTTTCCAAACACTGATATAACAAGTATATTATGTTTCAAAAGCTTAAGTAGCGTTTGGGTTTTGGAGGCCAGGAGAGTTTGGTGGTTGCAGTGTTGGACTCTTGGGAAACACGTGAAAGGAAAGCTAGTAGGCTAGGCACTAATACTTCTTCAACATTCCCCATAATACCCTAGAAAATGATCGAAAATAAAAGGTTATGGTTCAGTCCCCGGTAAGTTTTTTTTGTTCAAAGGAAGTTCGAGTTTCCCTCTTCAAAGAAAAATACGTAGTTAAAAACTGCGTCGATCACATTATTTGGGTTGCATTTTGCAAAATTGCGTGTATCCTACTTTTCAATGACTTTGACATCAAGGTATGTAATGAATGGCAAGCGAGAGTTGTCTATACATGACTTTTTAGTCTTTGAGAACTAACCCGCACCGGCATCAGCACCAGCAACATCGCTCTTGTTGACTTGTATGTGTCAATTTGTAAGTAAATTAGCCAAACATAGAGAAGACTTCACATGCAAAGTTGTAGAATATTCAATCCCATCCAACAAGTCAACAAGTCAACAACCATATACCATTTTCATATCTAATTTTCTAAACCCATCTCCACAGCACAAACTAGTGCAAACAATATTTCGAGTCTAAAGTTTTCTTCTGTGAAGATCAACTTCGACGAGTCTTTAAACCAACTTGTTTCTTGGGCAGTCTCCAATGGCAGTCATTTTCCTGTCATTTTAGTATGTAATATCAACCGCTGGAATTGTTGCAACTTGCAAGTGTGTCCAGTGTCCTTTCCCTCTCGCTGTAATCTCTTGTCTCTTAAAAAACAAGTGTCTTTCTTTCCATGTAAAAGTATTCTTCAAAACTTGAGCTCTATTTGATTTGTGGCCGGATTCAATGGAGTTCCCTACAACCACTCTAATAATGAGCATTTGGTTCATTTTCTTGCAACTTTTTCTTCTCAATAAGTTTAACTTAGGGTGCTCCTCAAGTTTTGTAAGAAATGAGCAGGTAGATCGAATTGTCTTGCTTTCCATCAAAGCTGAATTAAATGATTCACGGGGCATCCTTAGCTCATGGAATCAATCCATTCACTTTTGTGAGTGGCGAGGGATTACCTGTGGCCGAAGACACCAGAGAGTCACGGTGCTGAACCTCCATTCAAGCGGACTGAAGGGTCGCCTATCTCCTCACATTGGAAACTTGAGCTTCCTCAGAGTATTAAGGCTCTCAAACAATAGCTTCAGCCACACCATTCCTCAAGAAATTGGTCGTTTGTTGCTGTTGCAGAGAGTACACCTTGATAACAACTCCTTCAGCGGTCATATTCCAATCAACATGACGCGTTGCTCAAACCTCCAATCTATTGACTTATGTGGAAACCCTCTTAGTGGCAAACTTCCAATTGAGATAGGCTCATTATCCAAGCTTGAGGTACTTACGTTAGGCAAAACCAATCTAGTTGGGGAAATCCCACATTCCTTTGGTAATCTTTCTTCTCTTGTGTGGCTATATGTGGAAGAAAATAGTCTACATGGAGGTATCCCAAATACCCTTGGGAAATTGAAAAGTTTACGATTTCTTGAATTGGGTAGAAATAGTTTGACAGGTACCATCCCTTCCTCCATATACAACCTCTCTTTAATTCAAGTAATTTCTATTGCTTCCAACCAAATTCATGGAACTCTTCCTCCTGGCTTGGGACACACTATATTTCCAAACCTTAAGGGATTTTTCTTCTTCTATAACCGATTCAACGGACTGCTACCAATTTCAATCTCCAATTCGTCCAACCTTTCTCAATTTCACATATGCGGAAATAATTTTACTGGAAAAGTGCCTAGTCTGACTCGTTTGTCTAGATTGTATTGGTTCTCGATTGATAATAACAATCTCGGGAATAATGAGGAGGGTGACTTGGATTTTCTCTCTTCTCTAACTAATTGCACTAATTTACAATTCATATCTATCTCTGTCAATAATTTTGGAGGACTGCTACCTGAATCTATGAGCAATCTCTCAACAAAGCTCACTCAACTGCTTTTCGATAGGAATCGGATACGTGGAAACATTCCCACCGGCATTGGGAATCTCATCAACTTGGAGGTGATAAGATTTGAGGAGAACCAATTGATAGGCACTATACCAAGTTCTATAGGTAAACTAAGACAGCTGTATAGTTTGTATCTAAGTTCTAATGAATTGTCAGGTACAATCCCATCTTCTCTTGGAAATATGACTTTATTAGGCAGATTGGCTCTCAATTCAAACAACTTACAAGGAAGTATTCCACAAAGTCTTGGCCAATGCAAGAATCTGGAATTCATACTTCTTTGTCAAAATAAATTTAGTGGTCCAATTCCAAAAGAAGTCATTGGTTTATCATCATTGTCACGAGCTTTTGATTTATCTAGCAACCAATTTACGGGTTCCATTCCCATGGAAGTAGGTAATTTGGTCAATCTTGTTTCATTAAATGTTTTCAATAACAAGTTATCTGGTGAGCTTCCACAGAGCTTAGGGAGGTGCACAAGTTTGGTAAACTTGTATCTGAGTGCAAATTTATTGCAGGGGAAAATTCCTGAATCCTTGAGTTCTTTGAGGGGGATAGAAAATTTTGACATCTCTAATAACAGCTTGTCTGGCAAAATTCCCATGTACTTGGAGAATTTCCATTTCTTGCAGAGTTTAGACCTCTCTTTTAATGATTTGGAAAGTGAAGTTCCAATGCAAGGAGTTTTCAAGAACACAAGTACGTTTTCGATCATGGGAAACACACGACTTTGTGGAGGTATACCTCAGTTAAGATTGCCCATATGTATCTCCAAGAGTTCTAAGAAAGAAATATCTCCTAGGATGAAAATTATTATGTCAATTATTTGTGGGGTTGTAGGGTTGATTTTAGTGTTATTATTTGTGTTTCTTTTTCTATCAAGAAATAAAGAAAGAGTACTAAAGTCAACTTCAGAATTATCCTTGGGGGTTTTACCTCTGAAAGTGTCATATGGAGATCTTCTTAAAGCAACTTATGGGTTCTCTTCTTCGAATTTGATTGGTGCTGGTAGCTTTGGGTCTGTGTACAAGGGAGTTCTCAATGAGCAAGAAGAAAGAGTGGTTGCTGTGAAAGTCCTGAATCTTCAAAATTCAAGAGCTTCTAGTAGCTTTGTAGCTGAATGTGAAGCCTTGAGAAGAGTTAGGCATCGAAATCTAGTCAAGCTACTAAGTGCATGCTCAAGTATCGATTTTCAGGGAAATGAATTCAAAGCTTTGGTGTACGAGTTCATGATGAATGGAAGTCTAGACGAGTGGCTTCATAATTCAGAACATAGGGCAGCTGGTGGGGCACCTATTAGCCAGGGGAATGATTTGAATCTTATTCAAAGGGTAAGCATTGCCATTGAAGTAGCTAGTGTTCTGGATTATTTGCACAATCACTGTGACATGTCAATAGTTCACTGTGACTTGAAGCCCAGTAATGTTCTCTTGGACGGTGAAATGATTGCCCATGTTAGTGATTTTGGTTTAGCAAGGTTTCTTCCAGATGCTTTATGTCATAATCCTTCACAGCAAAAAAGTTCTAGTGCAATCGTAGGTTCCATCGGCTATACTGCCCCAGGTAATATCTGATTTGTTGCTTCATTTTCATTTTTCAATATGTACAAAGATAAAATAATAAGCTTCTTCTTTAGGTTTCTGTATATATGATACATTTTATTTTTCTTTATTATTTTTGTTTAAATAAACTGTAGAGTATGGCATGGGAAGCAAGGTGTCAACATATGGCGACGTGTATAGCTACGGAATCCTATTATTGGAGATGTTTACTGGGAAGAGGCCGATGGATGACATGTTTAAGGATGGTTTGAACCTCCGCAACTTTGTCCTCATGGCATTGCCTAAGCGTGTGGAAGAAATATGTGACCGGGTGCTTCTTCAAAGACCAGACAATAACACTAGTACTAATCCCAGAGGCAATAGGAATCATGTCCAAAACGATGAAAGGCGGAGAGTTGACAAGGAGTGCTTGATTTCTATTGCAAGAATAGGAGTTGCATGCTGTGCAGATTTTCCTGGAGAGCGACTGGAGATTGGCAATGTTGTTGCTGAATTGTGTGTAATAAGGGATGTGCTAGCTGGAACCAGGTGGCCTAGAAAGCATGTATGATGGTGGACAAACTACGTAGTTTAAATACGTAGTGATGTGCTTGATTATCCTTATTATCTAAGTTTCTAATAAATTTATGTAATAAGTATGTGATCATGTTTATGACACTAGAAATAACAACAATTTCGTATGCTATATGTTGAACAAAATAATCTTCATGAGAAATGCAGCAAAGCTGATTAAAAATCCATTCGGAAATGAAACTGAATAATTAATTGGCTTTGCACAAAATTAAATAATCTATAGCCATTGATATACATGGGTTCTTAAGCTCAATGCATGACTCTCCTCATTTCTGCAATAGGAATGGAGTTACTTGCAGCAGAAGGTATAAAAAAGTTAACTGCAGCCCTCAACCTGCATTGGTCAAGATGGGTAATGGTGTTGTGGTGGACACGAAAGTTAAGATCTCTATCCATACTAATGAAGGAATTAAATATATAAAAGATGTTTTATTAGTTCCTGGCCTAGAGAATAATTTTGAGCATTGGTCAAATGCTTGAGAATGGATACTCTCTGCACTTTTTTTGGAAATTTCTGCACCATATATGATGAAAAAAATAAAATAATTATGAAAGTGAAGACAAAAATGGAATTTCCTTGGAGATACCGCTAGAAAGATAGAAAGGAAGAAGGATGCCCCGACAGAGAAGGCACATAAAGTTATAAGACGAAGCAGAGAGGAAGCTGAAGCTGAAGCAGAAGTAGAAAAGACTTCAGTAACTCCAGGCACAACCACACCTCCACCAGCATCAAGAACACATCCTCCAATAAAAAAACATGGAACTCCTCCATAATCGAAGTCAAGGAGATTCAAATCTCTCAAAGAAGAATATGAAACATGCATCTTCACGACTTTAGAACCAGAAAGTCTTGAAGTTGCAGAGAAAGGAAAAAATGGAGAAGGCTGATAAAAGAAGAAAGGAAGCCACCAAAGAGGCTCATAGAGACATGAGGAGAATATAAAGTCCGAAGGCCAAAGAAAGCTTGATATGGAAGGAAGCAAGCGCTACAGACATGGAGCAGCCGGATGAACAAAAACATCGTTAGTACTAGACTCAAGGAGAGTAACCAAACATCACAGAGACAATTCCGAGACAAAGATATGATATGCATTTAAGCAAAATCGAAGAATCACAAATGCGTATTAAGAAGGAGTGTAAAATTAATACCCATTTATAGAAGTTTCTACACTATTGAAGAGCAAAGAAGAACCTAGAGACCGACTAAGACAATGGCAAGAAGAATGTAGAGAAATCTAGATTAGAGTATGTCGGCTAAAAAAGAAAATTATGTAATAGAAAGTTAGAGAATTGTCTAGACCACCGTCACAAGCTCGTGGCTGGGAAAGAATGGCTATCTCGGTGAAGAAGAGTTGATAAGTGGTTATGTCGGCTATTGAAGCCTATAAATAGATGTTTTTGTATGGAAGAAAACCATCAAAGCCAAAAAACATTAAACCACTTCCTAAATATAAACTCCTGTCTTTTTCAAAAAAGTCCTTTGTTTTATATATAGCCATTTAATCCATCCAAGATAAACTTTTAACCGTTCACCCAAAACTAACACCCAAAAACTAACACAAACCTAATATGCAATCTAAGAAATGTAACTCAAACAACTCCAAAAACTAACACAAACCTAATATGAAATCTAAGAAATGTAACTCAAACAACTCCAAGAGATAGATTCAAGAACTTAGTTTCGCTAAGTTATGATCATGCAGTGATGTATGCTATCATTGCGCTTTTTCTGAGATAGTTTTGGGGTTTTAAACTGTTCAATTTTGGTGATGCTTTCATAATAGAATAAGTTTTTGTACCCTGTTGATTGTTAAGTCATATTTCCTACATCTATTTGATGTCTTTTTAGGCCCCTTTACTTGTCTTTTGATTAAATTCATGTCATCTGTAGTAAAAAATAATCCATTTTGTGAGACATGTGCATATTTAGAAAGATAGCTTAATTATGAAAATAATGGAAAAAGAATGGCTCAATTTGGAGTTGTCCTCAAATCAATATTGGGTCCTAATATGTCAAAACTAGGTCCTTGCAAGGCCAAGGACATGTCCAGGAGCCTCATTGAGGACTCAGCTCAAGTACTGCCAGATCGTGTCCTTGAGGTGCCAGAACCATGCCCAAGGACTCGCCAAGGCATGACCTTGAGTGCTCTAGGGACTCGCCAAACCATGTCAGGACCGCGCCCAGATTTGTGCCAAAACGGGCCCTCAACCAACCTAAGAACTTCCGATCAAGACAAAGTTTAGAAACGAATGTTAGACATTATATTGAAGCCAAAGATGCGGCTTGGCCTACTCAGACCTAGCCAGGACCCGTCCAAGACTCGCCACCAACTTGCCAGGACCTGCCCGAAGATCTGCCCAAGCGAATACCACGGGTGTAGCAGTCAACTTCAAGATAACATCAAAAGCAACCCAAATCATTTCAATATCATTCCAAAGATTTCTTCAAGACCAAGCAAATCCCGCGGGCTTCTCACGTGCCCGCCAAGATGACCCTTGATAGCTTGTGTTCATACTAAGGCCAACTTGCATTCACACTACTTTTCCATGTTTTTAGGATTTAGTTTAATTAATTAATTGTTTTAAATGTAAATCCTTGAAGGACAAAGAATCACTTTATGGTTTTACTTAGAAATAGGATTCCAAGTTTCACTTGGATTAGTATTTGGATTCCATGTAGGACAAGGGCTGGCCTTTCTCTATAAAAAGAGGGCCTTGTCCATCACACAATTCACACCATCACTTGAAGTCCAAGATTTGCGTTTTGAAGGAGCAACTTTAGCCATGCTTGAGGCCTGTCCTTAGGCATTTTTCTTGGGTTTAATCTTTCAACTTTACTTAATAAAGTTCTTGTTTGTTATTTCCATTATGCGTAGTGAGTAATTTCTTTTAAGTTAGGGCTGATCTTGAAGCCCTAACCATGGCAACTTCTTAATTTGGTTTTGGCGCTTGGTTTGATTAATATGTTTGTCTTGGTGTGTTAAATTACTGTTTGAATTGATATTCTTTTATGTTGTTAAAATTGATCACTTTAATTATGTGAATCATAGATGGACTAGCATCAAAATGTTACATTAAGCAATGATCTTGTAATTTAACTCATGACATTCCTAGAATTGTACATCACTTTCTAGGGTTAGTGTAGTGACTCAGATTTCCTTTTGTAATTATTGCGTTCTTTAGGCCTAATTTGATAGAGAGTAAATGTACACATACATGCATTTAACATACAAACTAAGAAGGAATTAAAATATGTGATTGAGCCTTGGCCGGACTGTTGCATGGGCTAGACCAAGTAACAAACATATTAATTGAACCTTGCAAACCAAGTTAGAAAACGTTGTGTTTAGGTGTGGATAGTGAATGCCTTAACTTGTTCTTTTAATTGTCTAAACCCTTTATTTGTTTACTTTGTTTTCTTGCATTACAAGTTCCTTAATTCAAGCATCTTTAAACTTAAAAACCCCCTTTGTCACGTCATGGAGTCTTTTTGTTTTGTTTTGAGTCTTTTGTTATTTCCTTGTTTAATTCAAGTGTCAAGAATCTCTAAGTAGTGTCTGTCTTCGTTTTCTGTTTTAAAAGTCTAGGACCTTAAATATGTGATTACTTGAGAACCAAGAAATCTTAATCAATTGGAACTTCACCATTGAGTCAAGTCTTCGTGGGTTCGACCCTTGCTTGTAATACTATATTATTCATTGATTATTGCACTTGCTAGGTTTTAATTGTTAGGATTTATATTACCTTTATTGTTGTATAGATCTTCCAACATTGATATGGTTATATTTTGCATAGGTGATAGCCTTAGTTGTGATGTTGTCAATTGAACTACTACTTCTCCTTTAGTTGGTGGTTGCAGCCTTGGACTCTTGGAAACAAGTAAAGGGAAAGCTAGTAGGCTAGGCACTAACTAATAGTTCTTTAGTTTGTGTATGCGATTACCAGTTTGCAGCCTAAACACAATGTAGCATTTCTTTCATCACCTACAATACTTCCTACCTTGTCTTTATCTGTACTTGAGATACTTCGCCTATTTATGACTCTACCTATAGCTTACGAACGTGCCAAGGCCATTGAAAGACAACTTTAAGGCAAGAAGAGGTGCTTCTGCTTACATCAAAGGGATGGACAGTTCGTTAAGTTCAAAATTTCATGATCAATTCAAACCAAAAGAGAAGCTCTGAGCATGTATTCAAAAGTGTTCGTACCTAATTTGATCAACCTGACAAGACCGACCAGTCCCGTCAAAACCATACTTGGCCCTCAGCTCAATAGAAATACAATAAACACAATCTCATCAAACATGGTGCGTCCCACCAACTTACCCTCTTAGGAAAAATATGCCTAAAAACACAAGGCCAACCAAACTGGTCGGCCTACCCACCCCTTGGCCGACCATGTCAATACGACCAAGGGATCTGGTTCCACCAGAACACGTGTCAGCACCAGAATTAGGGACATTTATCCTATATTGAAATGTTTCACCTACAACATTCAATGCTACTATAAATACAAGGGCACCTCCCCTAAAAAAGGTAATGACATTCTTGTAGCCCATACTGAAGACTAGAAGAACTACAACGAGATCATGGGAAGGGCGGAGATCCACGCCAAGGCTGAATTCTTCCACACCCACACCAAGGAGAACAAGACATCCTCTTACTAAACCCCCCAAAGTAACAACAATAGCCATGGTAAGACCAAATACATCCCATGAGGCTACAATCAAGGGTCCAACCAATCACACCAGGGGAAGAGAAAACTTAACTATGATGGGAAGCACTAGGGGAAGAAGGGTCGATCAAACCACGACGACTGAGGGTTCAAACGAGGTGATAATCATCACTAGGAAAGGTGAGGTTTGATGGGAGACAACATTGGCCCAAGACCTCGTTTTGAAACATACACAATCTTGAACACCCCCTTGGATCGCATATTGCTGAACGTGGAGGTTATGATACCCAAGCCCAAGCCAAGGAATCCCAACTATCGCCCCACCCACAACGCAGAATCCTACTGCCAATACCACAACTATAATGGACACACCATTGAGAAATGCATCGCATTCCGAGACATTGTGAAACAACTAGTCCAAGATGGGAAGATCAACCAATTCTTACAACATGCCCCACCACTGGCGAGACACCCACAAATCAACACCATAAGCGGAAGACCAACCCTTTCCTCCTCACTCACGTCAAACAAGGCAAAGAAGAACTTTCTTCGGGCTACCCAAGCCAACCAATAGGTATTCAACATTGACTCAAATTGAGTGGCCAAGTAGCCAAAAACTAATGGGAGCCCATCAAATTCTCAGAGGAAGAGGAGAAGGGCATACTGTTTCCGCATGATGATCCCTTCATCATCAGAGCTCAAATTTCCAATTTCGACGTGGCAAGAATACTCGTTGACATCGGAAGCTCGGTCAATGTGATCTTCTGGGATGCCTTCAAGCGCATGGGAATAGATGAGAAGGAACTCGACCGAAATGTCACGCCACTATTGGGTTTTTCAGGAGATTCAGTCTTACCCAAGGGCATCATCTCCTTACCTATCTCAATGAGCACTACCTCGAAGATAGCCCTGGCCATCACTACATTCCTTGTGGTTGATTGCCCCATGGCCTACAATGCCACCATTGGAAGAGGCTTACTCAACCAGCTGAAGGCCTTCACGGAAACCCACTTGCTACTGATGAAATTCCCAACAGTCATGGGAATGGGACAGGTACGTGGAGATCAGCTCCACCATGACATTAACCAAAACAAGCAAGCAAGATCAAACAGAAGCTCTGTTAGTCATAGAGATTGCTCTTGGAGACGATCCCGTCGACCAGAAACTTGTAGAAGAATTTCAAGACAGCCCCCCAGAAGACCTATGCGACCTATCAAGCATGCCACATGCAAAACCCGTGGAAGAAACAGAGGTAATCCCTCTATCCAATCAACACAAGGATCGAACAGTTAAGATAAGATCAAAGGTCAAACCCACCATACGAGTAGCCCTCGTAGAATTTTTGACTGAAAATGCTGAAGTCTTCGCATGGTCTTACGCAGACATGCCTGGCATCTCCACGGATGTCATCTGCCACAGGTTGACTATCGACCCATCATTCAAGCCAATCACTCAAAAAAGGCGAAGCTATGACGCCGAAAGGAAAATAGCCATGCAAGCCGAAATCACAAAGCTGAGCACCATACACTTCATCCGAAAGGCAATATACGCCGCATGGGTGGAAAATGTGGTGCTAGTCAAGAAACCATCCAGATCTTGGCGCATGTGCATAGACTTCACTGACCTTAACAAGGCTTGCCGCAAGGACAACTTCCCATTTCCAAAGATCGATATGCTCGTGGACGCTACGGCGGGACATGAACTACTCAACTTCATGGATGCCTACTCAGGCTACAATCAAATCCTAATGAATCCAGATGATCAAATCCACACAAGCTTCAGGATTGATTTGGGCGTCTACTGCTACAATGTCATGCCTTTTGGCCTAAAGAATGCTGGAGCAACATACCAGAGGTTGGTCAACTTCATGTTCGCTGATCAAATTGGGAAGACAATGGAAGTCTATGTGGTTGACATGCTCGTCAAAAGCAAAACAAATGAGGAACACATCCCTAATTTGGAAAGGATGTTCAGAGTCCTCAAGGAGTACAAGATGCACCTCAATCCCACCAAGTGCGTCTTTGGAGTAGGCTCAGGAAAGTTCTTAGGGTACATAATCAGCCAGAGAGGTATCGAGGCAAACCCTGAAAAGATCAAGACAATCCTTGACATGCAACCTCCCAAAACCCACAAGGACATCCAGAGCTTGACGGGACAAGTAGCTGCTCATACCCACTTTATATTGAAGGCAACAGACAAGTGCGCCCCATTCTTCAAAGCCCTAAAGAACAAAGGCAAACAGATCAATTGGACCGAGGAATGCAACAAAGCCTTTGTAGGGCTCAAAGAGTACATGAGCAAGGCTCCACTCTTAAAAAGACCAGAAACCAGGGAGCATCTCTTCATATACCTATTGGTCTCCACCTCGGCCGTTAGGTCTGTTCTTATCACAAGGAGAGAGGGTGTAGAGTATCATGTCAACTACGTGAGCAAGGCGTTCCAAGATGCGGAGACCAGATATCCCGACTTGGAGAAACTTGCTCTTGCCATTGTGGTTATGGCATGAAGGCTCAGACCTTACTTCCAAGTTCATGAGATCAGGTTAGTCACCAACAAACCTCTGAGGCAGGTCTTGTAGAAACCAGACACATCTAGCCATCTCACAAAATGGGAAATCGAACTAAGTGAGTCTGACATCACCTATGTGGCCAAGGCAGCTGAGAAAGGACATGTAGTGGCTGATTTCATCGCCGAGTACACCTACCAACCAACGCAATACCCACCAGAGGCAACACCTCTAGAGGAAGATCCTCTCAAAGACAACCTTGAAATCACCAAGGTATCCGCTATTGACCCCAACGCCCATGTTGGTTTCTATATGTGGATGGGTCGGCTTGCCATAGCAGATCAGGAGCGGGACTAGTCCTCACGTCCCCAGAAGGAAACAAGTTAGAGTATGCTCTACGTTTCAGCTTCAAAGCCTCCAACAACGAAGCTGAGTATAAAGCACTATTGGCTGGCTTACGTATCGCGAAGGACTTGGAGGCCAAGCAATTAAGGATCTACATCGATTCACAATTGGTGGTTAGCCAAGTCAATAGCAACTTCGAAGCCAAAGACATATCCATGTCTCTCTACTTGGTCATAGCAAAACAACTTCTTCAACATTTCTCGGCCTATGAGATCAACAAAATCCCAAGGTCAGAAAACAGCCATGCCGATGCCTTAGCAAGATTGGAATCTTCCCTTGAGGAGAAGGAGAAGTGCAGGGTACTAGTTGAAGTGCAACATACCCCCAACACTCGGGCACAACCGGTGATAGGACCCTTCCCGAATTTCCCCTCGAAACCCAGCAAGAACCCTGCTCCCGTCTGACAATCTAAGAAAAATTCCCAAAATACCTGTAAGTCCTTATAATTTCATTATGAGATCTCTGCCAAAATTTCGGCAGAGTCTCCCCTTAGCGACTAATTATCCGTCTTCCACCTATCAGATAAGGGATCAAAAGCACTCCAAATTCCAACAGACAACAACCATCCACAAATATATTATCAGAGCTTCTAGGAAGGATAAATAATACATAGTTAAATATCCTAATCGAATTTTAGGTACAATGCGCAGCCAAAATACTAATGCCTCCGCCTTTGAAAGTGCCAATGCCAACACAACAGCCTGGAAGGGATTTAAAACACAAAAGTTGTGAGTGGACAAAAATAATCATTTGGAATCGTTTTCTGAGGAAATCTTACATTTTCCCCCTCCACGAGTAAAACCATGCATGCATAACATAAACATTTCATGATAATAAAACATCATCTGAAAATCACCGGAACTTCATTTCTCTTTAAAACCACTTGGTTGGACCCACGCAAAATCTGGTCCACAGTTTGGTTTGAAAATCGTCCGGAGTTAAAATCATTTATTTCGCCATGGACACAAAATATATCAAACCCACTGTACCCGACACAACCACCACACACCCGATATACCTCGAGGTGTGCTGAAACCTGTGCTACTCGTAGACAGCCTCAACGACCCGGCCGAGAAAACCCTCGACACCAGAGTCGGAGAACCCTCAACAACCAGCGGAGCAACCCTCAATGCCAGTTCGAGAAACTTTGACCATCGGGACAAACATTCAGTGAAAACCAAAATCTGTGTTTTGAAGTCTTTGTTTCTTGGCCTAAGCCAAATTCATTGAATAATCATTTATGGCCAAAGCCAGTAAAATCATAAGTACGGGTCTAAACCCAAAATCATGGACTCAATAAGTAACACGTCAAAACGACACTAAAACTGAGTCCCAAAAACCAGGCCATTCCCCAAAACACATTTCCACTGAAATATTGGAAAACTTGTGTCCAGTAATAAGTTCTAAATTCCGGAAATTTATCACAACAAGACATAACAGTATTTAAATCAACGATACATTTATGCATGCATTACAATTTATAAACCAAAAGTCCACTCACCACACGTCCAAGCAAGCTCAATACCAAGTCGATTGTTCCTCCGAGGTTCCCGGAGTAGTACCGCCTGTCAATATTAACAATCGGGATTACTGGCTGATAATAAAAATCTTATATATAAACTTCCTAAACCCCGGGAGGTCCGCCTACGTCACACTAAAAATGCAGCAACTTCGGACGCCCAAAACTACCCCTAAACGATGTTTGATCAACCCGAAACCTGCTCCAACAGATCCGAAACGATCAAAAACTTGCTGACGTGCGTCGCCGTGACCTCATAACTGGTCCCACAAGCCGCCACGCGCCGACAGAAGGCCAAACTCGACCCGACCCGACCCAACTCGACCCGAATCGATCCTACGTGGCCGCCAGGTGGCGCCCACGTGGCTGCTAGGTGGCTTGCCACATCAGCCCGTCTGACTGACCCAGTCACCGGTGACCCACCGGAGAAGACGGCCGCGCCGCCGACGCCGGAGTCCCACCGGAACCTCGTTGGAATCTCACTGGAGAAGACGGCCGCGCCACTGCCGCATCGCTGTCGCCGTCGCCGCCACGTCACCGTCGCCAGAAAATGCCATTTCTGGCCGAATTGAGCTTTGTCCTAACTTCTTCAAATCTCAACCATTTTTCATGAATTTTATGTCTAAATCTATCTACTCGAACCCAGGAATCCAAAACTGACCTCAAAACGCCAAACCCATAGTTGTGCTGGTCGAAAAATCGATCAGAAAATTTGATTTTTATTTTCCTCGGTCTGGCGCCTCTCGTGGTCGTTTCTTTTGATGGTTGGTACGGTTGTGATCATGGGAAGGAGTAGATTCCGATTAGTGGAACAAAAATGGAAGTCTTGGCCTTGAATCAAAGTTGGAATTTTTGGGTTTTGGGTGTTTGGTCGCACGGGTTTGGGGTAGTTTCAGGAGAAATGGATGAAAGTGATGACGAATTGACGGTTTGGGGGTTAAAAATATCTACTCCCAACCAAATTACCAAAATACCCCTGGCATTCTAGACCTTTAACTTTCGTTCACGAACTTTGTTTCCCGCGTGCTGCCTGTCTACGAACTTGTGAATTCAAGACCCATGCAACGCTACCCAAAACACAGCCTATAATGTTGCAAAAAACAAATCTTGATTTCCACGCCCCTTAAACAACCAAAGGTAAAATCGTCTTTTTTACAAAATAATTGACAAAATGGCATTAATTAAATTTTTGGGTTGTTACAACCGGTGAACACAATCAATACTAGTCCTATATGGATGGACCCCATCAAAGCTTTCCTCCAAGATGATACTCTACCAGGAGACAAAATGGAAGCCCAGCGAATCAAGAGACAGTCTGCTCGATACACTATCCAACACAACCACCTATACAAGCATGGGTTCACCACTCCACTCTTGAAATGTCTAACCCCGGACATGGGTGACTATCTATTAAGGGAGATGCACGGAGGGATTTGCAGAGATCACTCTAGAGCAAGAACTTTGACACAAAAGGTTTTCAGGCAAGGATACTACTGGCCCACCCGGCTGGCAGATGCCATTAAAATCACACAAAAATGCGACAAGTGCTAGAGATTCGCACCAATCCTTCACTTGCCAGCTGAAAACCTAACATCCTTGCTCAGCCCGACTAGATTTGATCGGCCAAATGCCTGAGGGCAAAGGCAAGGTCAATCATGCAGTAGTAGCAGTTGACTACTTCACCAAGTGAGTAGAGGAAAAACCTCTAGCAACAATCACCGCAACACAAATCGAACACTTCGTCTACCAACATATCATATGCCGATTCGGGATCCCACATACAATTGTCATTGACAATGGAAAGCAGTTCGATTGCCACAGCTTCAAGGCCTTTTGTGAAAGATACGGCATCAAACTCCTATCGCCTCTCCATCCCATCAACAATCCAACGGACAAGTGGAAGCTGTCAACAAAAACATCAAGTATAACTTGAGTAAGAGGTTAGATGAAAACAAAGGCAAGTGGTCAGACATCATCGACAATGTACTCTGGTCTAATCAGACATCCTACAAAACGGCCACATATGAGACCCCATTTGCTTTGGCATTTGGATCCGAAGCAGTCGTACCTGTAGAAATTGTAGAAACATCATATCGAGTCATTTCATATGATCTAGAGGAGAACAATCACCATATCGCTCTTAGCCTCCATCTCATTGAGGAACAACGGGAAAAGGCCAAGTTGAAGAACGTTGCATACAAACAATGGGTGGCAAGATACTACGACTCCAGTGTCCGCCACAAGAGTTTCACGGTAGGAGATTAGGTTCTACGATAGGTCAGCCTTGCAACCAAAGAATGCTCTGCAGGAACATTCACACCAACTTGGAAAAGACCCTAAAAAGTCTCCAAGGTATACAGAGAAGGAACCTACGAGCTCCAAGAACACTTCCACAACCATGGAAAGTGGACCACCTGAAGTTCTACTACAAGTAGACAGGCCAACGGCCTTAGATATAATCGGCCAATAGCCAACATTTTGTAATCATTCCTGGCATACCCAGTTGACAATATCAATGAATGAACTTCACAACGGCATTACTCAATTTGCTTGATTTTAAACTAAAGATGACAAGGTAATACCTATCTTAAGTTTATCAATCGCCCTCGCCACATCAAGGCTAACAATAGGGGTCCCAACAATTTATGTGATCTCACAAAACCCAGCCCCAACTTCATTTCGAATGGCCTTGCTTCATTATGAATGACCTTACATCATCTCAAACAATTTTTCATCAAATGGAATGGCCTATGTATCATTTTGAACGGTCGTACAAGCATCTCAATCCACAACTAGTCATCTTACATCCACATACCCAAGCCTATTTAGAACGGCCTTCGAACCAAAAGTTCTGGTGAACGGCCATACAAAGCCCTACCACTACCAAAGCTATCTACATGCGGATCTAATCAGACTAAATCCCATTAGATGAGCACAAGATAAAGCTCAACACACCAAACCAAAGGAAAGCAAAATTGAAGATAGGTACGAAAGAAGCATATATATATATATATATATATATATATATATATTAGGTGAGACCTCATTGTCCCACTAAAATAAACTTCTTCACAAAATACATAGGCCTAAGGCCGAACAAAAAACAAAATGAATTAAAAAACTACAGGACATTCCCATGGCCGTCATTGCCCTCCTTCACAGCTTCATCCTCGCCATTATGACCACTCTCTTTGACATCATCGTCTTGATCATCAAGGTAATCCTCCAACTTAGGAGGGCTCTTCAGCCATGGAAACTACATCGGGTGGTCGGTATTAGCCAAAAGGATCCTCTTATATAGGTCGTCCTCAAGCTTGGCCCCAGAGGCTTGACGATCTTGACGGTAAGCAGCATATGCCTTGGACTATTCAATGCCCATGTTCTTGGCTAAAATCAACTGCTCGGCCAACCTACCATTGGCTGCCTCGAGCTCTACCACTTTAGCACTACTATTTTCCGCCTGCTAGGCCTGCTTCCTCTTAAGCTCCTTGATCTTGAGGTCAGAGTCGGCCTTAGCTTGGATCGCCCTATCGGCCATCTTTTCCTTCTCCACCAATGCTGACTCGTGTTCCTTTAAAGCCTTACACTCTTCGGCCACCTTCTCTCGACCTTGGGTGGCATGTCGAAAGGTGCTGAAGACCTCACCAAGAAACTGCAAACAGTCCGAACAAAACTTAAAAAAACACAACAAAATAAAGAGACAACAAACATCATAGGCCGAGCAAAACTTACGTGGGTACCAGTGTGCATTGTCTTATCACACCGATCAGTAAAGTCCTTCTACCTCGGAGTGGAGATCTCATCGAGCTTATATTAGGACTCGCGAACAACGATGTTCATGAAGTCCAATTGAGAGGGATGGAAGGCAGTGGATAGCTGCCTCTATTTTTCATCGACGTCATGAGTCCTCACGAGGTCAGGCTCCGGATCGGAATTCAAAAAATACGATATGATGGACAAATCCATGATCGACTTCTTAAGCTTCTTGGGACCTCCGACCACCAAAGTCCGAAGGAATGAAAGGATAGATTTGATGACGTGTAAACTCCAAGGCATCAACCTCCTGCTGCTTCTTCTGGCGCATCGCCTCCTCAGAGTCAGAACTAGCCAACCCCTTGCGCCTTATCTTCCTACCAACCGCCATCATCTGACGACGCTATTCGACCTCCTCATCTAGATCAATGACGGGAGGCACATAAGGACCTTCAGAGCATCGAATAGTGACAGTAGGCAGGGGATTGGCCGACCCAAAAGAAGTTTGAAATAGAGGGTCCAATGGCTCCCTCGTAACAAAGTCCTCCCCGTGGGGAGCTGAAGTATCAGGCCCTCCTTGGTCGGCCAGAGACGAAGTGTTAGGCCCTATTTGCTCGATCGCAACATCATCCACCCACAGGCTGACCTCCATGGAGTAGCCATTGAGGTTGACCTTGTCTTCACAGGCCGACGGAAGTCTACCTTCTTAGTCGACGCCCTGGCTTTTTCAGCTTCAGCCTTGGTAGCCTCGGCCTTCTTCAATGCCTCCTCAATCTTCCTCATTCTTGCTTTGAGCTGCTCGGTAGCAGCAACAATGAAGTCCAGGTGAGTTGCACCAAAACAAAGTTAGCAGATAAAAACACATGCAAAAACCTAAAAAAACCTAGGCCAAAGAATACTTACGAAGGGAGGATGTAAGACCAGCTTCAAACAAATGAACTGGCAGGCGCAAGCAGTCCCTTCTCTTTTCAATCCGGTCAAGCTTACCCCTTACTTCTTCACAGTTGGCCTTCTCCAGGTCGGTTATTGACCTTGGCTTGAATACGTCTGCAAACAAAAAACACAAAGTCAATACCAATCGGTTACACTACCAACACACAAACGAACAAGCAGAAACACAACAAATTCCTAATGCTACCACCTTTCGGCTGATACAAGGGCAAGTCTAGCCCCTCCCAATTTCCAGAAACAAATAAAAATTTATGCTTCCAGGCCTTCTAGGAGGTTGGCATATGCTCAATGAAATGACCTTTCTCCTTCTTGTTTCTTGTCTCCACGAAGATCCAGCTGGTCTTATCTATCACAAACTTGTATAGATGGTTGATATGGCCCCATGTCGGTTCACCCTTACCACACATCTTGAAGTCCGTGTAAAACCCTGTAACGACCCAAAAATTTAATTTTTGAATTTTCGTAAATTATTTTGTAAAAAGACGATTTTACCCTTGGTTGTCTAAGGGGCGTGAAAGTCAAGTTTTGTTTCGAGACACTTGAGGCTGTGTTTCAGGTACCGTTGCGTAGGTCTCGAACTCACGAATTCGTGGATAGGCGGCACACGGAAAATGAGGTTCGTGTGCGAAAGTCACAGGTTTAGAATGTTAGGGGCATTTTGGTAATTTGGCGGGGTTAGATATTTTTAACCCCCCTAAGTTAATATGATCTTGATGATCCCTCACTCTCTATCACTTGGAAACTAATCAAATTTCCTCCTTCCCACGCGCACAGCCGTACCAACCATTGGAGGAGACAACTGCGGGAGACGCCGGACCGAGGAAAAGAAAAACCGAAAGTTACGGTCAATGTTTCAGCCAGCACAGGTATGAGTTTGGTGTTTTGAGGTCATTTTTGAATTCTTGGGTTCGAGTAAATAGATTTAGACGTAAAATTCGTGAAAAATAGTTGAGATTTGAAAAAGTTAGGAAAAACTCAAGGTCGGCCGGAAATGGCATTTTTCGGTGACGGCGGTGTGGCTGTCTTCTCCGGAGAGACACTGGCGAGGTTCCGATGAAGGCGGAAGGCAACGCTGTTGTCTTCTCCGGTGAACCTCGATGACTAGTTCGGACGGTGGTTGCAGATTTCAGCCGTCAGTTAACCGTAGAGTCAACTGACACCGTCAAGGATTTGACAGAATATGCTGACGGCGTAAGCATATTCCGTCAAGGATTTAACGGAATACGCTGATGGTGTTTGCATATTCCGTAAAAAGTTGACGGAACCTTAACGCCATCAAGGTTGACGGAATATGTCGATTTCGTCAGGAGATTCTGTCAGATTTGACGGAATATTCCATCGTGAATAGTGCCAGCGTGTTGGGGCGTGTGGCGGCTCGTGAGGGCACGTGGTCTGACCTTCCACTGGCGCGTGGCAGCGTGTGGGGCTATATTACGGCCCATGGCGACGCGTGACTATGGTTTTGGGACATTCCGGGTCGGATTTTGATGGTTTTGAGGCCATAGGAGTTCGTTTGGGGCCCCGTTTGAGTAATCCCAGCGGTAATGGTTGACCAATGGAGCGGGTTTTGACTCGGGAAGTTCAGGGAGCCGAGATGTATCTATATCAAAGGGTTCCTTAGAGGATGGGGTTTTCGTGGGTCGGTACTTTGGATGTAATGTGAACAGACTGGGTTTCTGGGATCGCGGGGCATGCATACTTCTCGGTGTTAGGTTATACCATGGGATTCTCCGATGATTGGAATCGAGGGTGTTTTTCTCCGCTACATTATTGAGGGTTCTCCGATTGGCGTTAGAGGGTATGTCTCCGCCAGATGGTCGAGGGGTTCTCAAATGTTGGCGTTCGAGGGATCTTTTTCCGCCATATCGTTGAGATCTAAGATAGCTCATGAGGAGCAAGGTTATCGAGTTATCACTCGGGATGCTCAGGACGAGCTAGGTTACCGTTATCACTCGGGATGCTCAGGATGAACTAGGTTATCGAGTTATCACTCGGGGTGCTCAGGATGAGTTAGGTTATCGAGTATCACTCAGGGTGCTCAAGAGGAGCAGGGTTATCGAGTACGACTCGGGGTAAATCAATGAGACTCAATTCAACCAAGTTTGGTACCTTCGTCATCCGGGTCAGTGGTTTGGTGTGGGCGGTGACCCAGATATCGAGTTAACACTAAGGGTGCTAAGGACGAGCTAGGTTATCGAGTTATCATTCGGGATGCTCAAGACGAGCTAGGTTATCGAGTTATGACTCGTGATGCTCATGACGAGCTAGGTTATCGAGTTATCACTCGGGATGCTCAAGATGAGCTAGGTTATCGAGTTATCACTCCGGTTGCTCAAGACGAGCTAGGTTATCAAGTTATCACTTGGGTGCGCAGGACGAGCTAGGTTATAGAGTTATATCTCGGTATGCTCAGGATGAGCTAGGTTATCTAGTTATCACTCGGGGTGCTCAAGACGAGCTAGGCTATCGAGTATCACTCGGGTTGCTCAGGAGGAGCAGGGATATCGAGTATAACTCAGGGTAAATCAGTGAGACTCAATTCAACCTAGTTTGGCACCTTCGTCATCCGGGTTAGTGGGTTGGTCTGGGCGGTGACCCAGATGGACGAGTTATTGATGGTTCAAAATAGGCGGTCAAGTCAGTTGCCTTGTGCTATTACAGTAAAAGTTTTAGCAGTGTCTAACCTACTGATATTTGGTATCAGAACTTGTTAGCAGAGGGCTATAAACTTCGAATCATGATCAGGGGTTCTCACATTGTGATCTATAGCGAAGCATTGGCTCTTACCCTGACATGGCCAGTCCGGTTAGCCACCGGTGCGGTTGCTCAATGGAGAGGCTAGGACGTAGAACAAGTCTTTGAGGTTACCTTTTTGGGCCATCACTGCTCCGGGGTTTCGGCCGTGACTTGTAAGCTATCATGTATCTGACAGGTAGGTATAATCAGTAAGTACAGAGAAGGTTCTATCGGAACCCCTGTAAGTTGTATTTAAATATTCTAGGGATAAGGGTATTCCTGGTATAATATTTTGGTGGAAAAGGGATGTCAAACGGGATAAGGGCTTTTCGCGAATTTTGCTCGAAATTCGGGAAGGGTCTTGACAATTGGTATCAGAGTGCTTGGTTCAACTTCCGGTAGACTGCACACATGTGTGCAAGCGATTTAAGGATTCTTACCAATGTGATGCCGCAGAGACGTTTGTCTCTTCATCGACCTTCAACTGAGGGAGGCGGAGGCCATGTGATGCACGGGCTAGGTAGGCGTTGCTGTTGCGGGTGAGTGGACGTTGGTTTGTAATTATAATGCATGCATACAAGTATATTTGAATTAAATTTTATTATGTTTTGCTTTTGGCAAAATTTCCGGAATTTAGGAATTTTAATGGACACAGATTGTAAACATTTAAGTGAAAATGTGTTTTGGGAAATAGCCTAGTTTTTTGACTCAGTTTTGATATCGTTTTGACGTGGTAATTATTGAGTCCATGATTGTGGGTTTAGACCCATAGTTATGATTTTACTGGATTTGGCCATAAATTATTTTACAATGAATTTGGCTTAGGCCAAGAAACAAAGATTTCAAAACAGATTTTGGTTTTCACTTAATTTCTGTCCCGATGATCAAGGTTTCTCCGACTGGCGTTGAGAGGTTTTGCTCCGCTAGTTGTTGAGGCTATCTACGCATAGTACAGGTTTCTATACAACTCGAGGTATATCAGGTGTGTGGAGGGTATCTCGGGAACAATGAGTTTGATATATATTTTGTGTCATGGTCGATTTACATGATTTTAAACTTCTTTGAGGAGGATTTTCAAGCAGGGTTGTGGACCACATAATGTTTTCAATATTCGGGTTTTCGTGACAAGGTTCCAGCGGTGCGGCTGTCTTCTCCGGTGAACTTTGGCGACTGAGTCGATCGACGGTTGTTGACGTTAGCCGTCAGTTGACGGTCAACTAACGCCGTCAAGGTTTGACGGAATATGCTGACGACGTTAGCATATTTTGTCAAAAGTTAACGGAGTTTACGGAACCCTAACGCCGGTAGGATTGACGGAATATGCCAATTCCGTCAGGAGATTCTGTCAGATTTGACGAAATATTCTTTCAGGGTTGACGGAATATTCCGTCAGGGTTGACGAAATATTCCACCGTGAACAGTTCCAGAGCGTGGTAGGGCGTGAGGGCGCGTGGTCCGACCTTCCACCGGCGTGTGGGGAAATTTATGGCCCACGGCGACACGTGACTAAGGTTTTGGAACTTTCCAGGTCAGATTTTGATGGTTTTGTGGCCATAGGAGTTCGTTTGGGGCCCCGTTTGAGTAATCCCAACGGTAATGGTTGACCAACGGAGCGGGTTTTGATTCGAGAAGTTTGAGGAGCCGGGATGTGTCTATATCAAAGGGTTCCTTAGAGGCTGGGATTTCCATATCGTTGAGATCTAAGGTGGCTCATGAGGAGGAAGGTTATCGAGTTATCACTCGGGATACTCAGGACGAGCTAGGTTATCGAGTTATCAGTCGGGATGCTCAGGACGAACTAGGTTATCGAGTTATCACTCGAGGTGCTCAGGACAAGCTAGGTTATCGAGTTATCACTCGGGATGCTAATGCTGAGCTAGGTTATTGAGTTATCACTTGGGGTGTTCAAGATGAGCTAGGTTATCGAGTTATCACTCGGGGTGCTCAGGACGAACTAGGTTATCGAGTTATCACTCGGGATGCTCAGGACAAGCTAGGTTATCGAGTTATCACTTGGGGTGCTCAGGACGAGCTAGGTTATAGAGTTATCATTCGGGATGCTCAAGATGAGCTAGGTTATCGAGTTATCACTCGGGATGCTCAAGACGTGCTAGGTTATCGAGTTATCACTCGGGATGCTCAAGACGAGCTAGGTTATCGAGTTATCACTCGGGGTGCTCAGGACGAGCTAGGTTATCGAGTTATCACTCAGGATGCTTAGGACGAGCTAGGTTATCGAGTTATCACTCGGGGTGCTCAGGACGAGCTAGGTTATCGAGTATCACTCGGGGTGCTCAAGAGGAGCAGGGATATTGAGTACGGCTCGGGGTAAATTAGTGAGACTCAATTCAACCAAGTTTGGTATCTTCGTCATCCGGCTCAGTGGGTTGGTGTGGGCGGTGACCCAAATGGACGAGTTATTGACGATTGACAATAGGCGATCAAGTCAGTTGCCTTATGCTATTACACTAGAGGTTTCAGCAATGTCTGACCTACTGACATTTGGTATCAGAGCTTGTTAGCAGAGGGCTATAAACTTCGAATCATGATTTCTCACATTATGATATGTGGCCAAGCATTGGCTCTTACCCTGACATGGCCAGTCCTGTTAGCCATCGGTGCGTTTGCTCAATGGAGAGGCTAGGACGTAGAACAAGTCTCTAAGGTTACCTTTTTGGGCCACCACTGCTCCGAGGTTTCGGCCGTGACCTGTAAGCTATCCTGCGTCTAACAGGTAGGTGTAGTCAATAAGTATAGAGAAGGTTCTGTCGGAACCCCTGTAAGTTGTATTTAAATATTCTAGGGACAAGGGTATTCCTGGTATAATATTTTGGTGGATAAGGGCTGTCAGGCGGGATATGGGCTTTTCACGAATTTCGTGGCGAAATTCGGGAAGGGTCCTGACTCCCCCCGTTATCATAATCCAGCAATTTGGATTAAGTTGGCCGAAGGCTACCTTAACTTCCACGGCCATCCTTTGCAACCATGGGTGAAGGGGAAACATCACACCATGCGAGAGATTATCTAGGTGGAAGGTCGCCCAGCCAACCAGAGGATTACTCAGCCTCTTTCCTTACCCAGGCAGTCTCATCTTCACAGTATCAAGAATGCCAAACACACTTCGATAAGCGTCAAGGTCATCCCAATTCAAAGTGTTGATTTTCCGATCAACCTCGTAGGCCGAACTAGCCACATTTACTAACTGAACCACCTCATCCACGTCAATATCCATTGGCTCCACAGTTACTACCCCTTTGCCTTTATCTACAGAGCTAGCATAAGTGTTGGAAGGACCAACCTCATCACCTACTGACCCGAACCAACTATCAATTTCATGGAAGGTTCTTTCGAGTAATTCTTCTAAATCTTGGGCCGATTGTCCTTGAGTTGTCCCAAGGATCGGCTCCTCTACATTCTTATCCACCTCTAGCTCAACCCTAGGGGCCGAGGGGAACCAGAGGCCGATTCAGAAACATTTAGTCGTGAATCAGAGCTGGCCGAGCTAGCCTCTAATTCACCATCAAATGCATTATAGGACCGATCCCCGGATCCTTCTTAAACATCTACTGGAGACATCTACAAAATATAACAAATCTATAAGAAGGGAAATATGCAAGACACAACAACTACAAACAAAAGACGATCAAACACTCACACAAAACAAGTTCATCGCAAGTTCATACAACATTCATGCGTTCAATCAAAAAATCAAAAGAAATCTAGGCAATACCTTGTTATGAAGATCACTCCGCTGTGCAAAACACCGCAATCCTTCGTCGGAAATTGCCTTTATCAGAATTTACTTTGCCAGAAATCGCCTTTAACCTCTCAAATCTTCACTCAAAATGCCAAAGTGGCAAATGAAGAAAGACTCAGGTTTTTATAAACCACAAAATCCGATCGTTACAATCCATTTCGGCTAGACGAAAGGTCACACACAAAAATCAAGACAATGCATGCGTGACACGTGGCACACCCATTAACACACTATCAGAGGCACCACCTTGTGGCTCTTGATTGGCCATGAACATCTTCATGACTGATCAGCCACATCATCGTGTGAGGTTCCGCATTCGCGGACCATACGAGGTGGCATACAACCAACTTGTGGCTCTCGATCGGCCATGAACATCTTCATGATCGATCGGCCACATCATCGTACAAGGTTCCACATTCGCGGACAGTACGAGGTGGCACACAACCACCTTGTGGCTCTTAATCTGCCATGAACATCTTCATGACCGATCGGCCTCATCAGCGCGTGAGGTTCTTCATTTGCGGACTGTACGAGGTGGCATACAACCACCTTGTGGCTCTCGGTTGGCCTTGAACATCTTCATGACCGATCGGTCACATCATCATGCGAGGATCCGCATTCGTGGACCGTACAAGGTGGCATACAACCACCTTATGGCTCTCGATCGGCCATGAACATCTTCATGACCGATTGGCTGCATCATCATGCGAGGATCCGCATTCGCGAACCATACAAGGTGGCATACAACCACCTTGTGGCTCTCGATTGGCCATTAATATCTTTATGATCGATTGGCTACATCATCGTGCGAGGTTCCGCATTCGAGGACCGAACAAGGTGGCATACAACCACCTTGTAGCTCTCGATCGACCATGAACATCTTCATGACCAATCGGCCACATCATCGTGCAAGGTTCCGCATTCGCGGACCGTACGAGGTGGCATACAACCACCTTGTGGCTCTCGATCGGCCATGAACATCTTCATGACCGATCAGCCATATCATCGTGCGAGATTCCACATTCGCAGACAGTACAAGGTGGCATACAACCACCGAGTGGCTCTCGGTCGGCCATGAACTTCTTCATAACCGATCGGCCACACAATCGTGCGAGGATCCACCTTTGTAAATAGATAAAATGACAAACTAGTCGGCCACTATAATCACATGGCCGACCAACACATTTTTCTTGATTACTTTCAAGAAAAATTTGACCACGGCATCTCACCTCGGGCAAGGGCTTCGGGGACTAAGGACTAGTACATAACAAATATTCATATAGGTTGATAGGTAACAACAACAAGCCCTCAACCGAGGAAATCCACCTCAGTCAATGACTTGGGGGACTTCTATTCGTACCTAATCTGATCAACCTGACAAGACCGACCAGTCCCGTCAAAACCATACTTGGCCCTCAGCTCAACAGAAATACAACAAACACAATCTCATCAAACATGGTGCGTCCCACCAACTTACCGTCTTGGACAAAACACGCCAAAAAACACAAGGCTGACCAAACTGGTCGACTTACCCACCCCTTGGCCGTCTAGGTCAGTATGACCAAGGGATCCGGGTCCACCAGGACACATGTCAGCACCAGGATTAGGGACATTTATCCCACATCGAAATATTTCACCTACAACATTGAATGCTATTATAAATATCAGGGCACCTCCCCTAAAAAAGGTAATGACATTCTTGCCCTCACGCTACCTAAATTATTACAGTAGCCTCCTCACCTAACTGACTTAGGCATCAGAGACTGTTAGGCCGGAACAACACCGGTGCTCGTTTGCTCTTACCTTCTCCTTGCAGGTCCTCCCATCACCAGAAGAACGAGTCAAACAAACTCAGCGAGGCAACTCTAAGTTGGTCCATTTTTGGCATGAATAAAAAGAAAGAAAGAAAAGAAAGGTTCATGTGCTTTCAATTTTCTGAAAAAAAAAAAAAGAAGCTCAAAAGAATAACTAGCTATTCGGATCAAGTGAAGCAATGATCAATCCAAACAGCAAAGAGAAGTAGTTGAAGTCATCATAATCATCATGCCCTCCCATGTGCTTTCAATGTATTTGGTATGTTCTTAAGTTCTTTGCTGCCCTATCCTTTCTTTCATTAGCCCTCAACCTAGCTTGGTAATACAACCCTAATCAAAGATCTAGTTGATCTTTGGGGAAGTTCATAACTGCTGGTAAGTTCAAATGGTATCTCTAATTCTTATTTTTCAATTCCTTTCCTTGATATCATATCTAGAAATTGTGCTTTTGTTCCTAATGTTCATATGTGAACTAACTTGACTTCTACTACATAAATTCCTTCACATATGCTTGAAAGAGTGATAAGCCTTAGGTTCTGAGTATGAGTGAAATCAATGGGAGTTAGAGTTGAGACTAATTCTATCTCCTTCTCTTGGGTATGGGTGCTTATGAAGTTATAAGACTTGAAGTGTAGGTTTGGTTTACAAGCTAATTGAGTTATGGACTTGGCAGCTTTAAGATGGTGAAGGTATGATTCAGTTTCATTGATTTATATATTACCTTTATTCATTTTTGTTTTGGAGAGTCTAACTGGCGTTTGTGGCTATCGTCTCTAGTAAACCCTCAGGAGACAAAACTCCTCATACTAGGCTTCCTAGGGGTTTAAATGATCTATCCAGGTCCGTGTATTGTTTTTGTTTTGCTCGAGGACTAGCAAAAGTCAAGTTTGGGGGTGTTGATAAGTCTAGAATCACTCACTTTTTCTATGCATTCATAGCTTCCAATTCTAGTCTTTTGCTAAGCTTTTGAATCAATTAGGTTACATTTTACTTGGTTTGTGCTAGATGTGCATATTCATAGTCTCTTAGAGCAACTAGAGCTAATGGAACTCAAAGTGTTTCAAAATTAAAGAGAACTAGCTCAGAATGAAAAATATGATGCTAAAACTGATTTGATAGCCCATAATTCTATGAAGATTTTGGAGAAAGAAATAATTAAATCGTGATTAAAAGATGTTACTTAGGTGCTGCAAGGAAGATGTAACTAGGAGAGCAAGAACGGAATAACTTGGGGAACAAGAACTGTTTACCGACACTATTCACGTGGAGTTATTTACACAAATACCCCCTGAGGTATTTTGTGCTTTCACAAACATCCCTTTAGGTTTTAGACCTTGCACAAACACCCCCTTAGATTCAAAAAACATTACAAATAAATTCATTTTTAAGTAATTATCAATTAAAAGTTAACATCAACTTAAAAATTGACAAAATTGACCTTCTACAGTAATATTTTCAGAATTAGAATGGTAATGTATCCAAACAACCATAAGAGCATTTTAGAATTTGCATCACTTATATTACATTTAATTAAAGATTTTTCATATTTTATGGGTTTTGTGTAATGTTTTTGGAACCTGATGGGTGTTTGTGTAAGGTCCAAAACCTGAAGGGGTGTTTGTGAAAACACAAAAAACCTCGAGGGGTGTTTGTGTAAATAACTCATTCACGTGGATACTATTGTAACAACCCATATTTTTGAATTATGTGAATTTCGTATTTTATTTTAGGAAATGACGATTTACCCTTCGGTTTAAAAGGGGCTCGGAAGTCACTTTTTGTTGGAGACACTTTTGAAAGTTTTTCTTGGACCAGTGCGTAGGTCTTAAACTCACGAGTTCGTAGACAGATAGCACGCGAAAAATGGAGTTTGATTAAGGAAGTTATGGGTCTAGATGCTTTAGGGGCAGTTTGGTAATTTTGGGTTATGAGATATTTTAAAACCCCATCTTTTCTAGAATTTTCTTTAATTTTCCTTCTCTCCTCTCGATCTCTCTCGGCCAAAGAAGAACACAAAACCCCCTCCCTTGTGATTTTTCGATTTAGGCCAAATCACTATGAGCAAATTACACCATCATCTCCCTATCTTCATTCTGATCATCACCGTATTAAACATGAAGCTTGGCAATGTTGGGAGAAGGAGATACGAAGGTGAATAGTAACCCGCATCCTTCCTGGCCAAGTTTCGGCCACCACATGTAATGAATCTCAATTTGAACTTCATATTTGGATTCCTTGGCTCGAGTAGATAGATTTCCATTATTAGAACATTGAATTTCGTTGAGAATTGAGAAAGTTATGAAGCTTGGAAATTTAGGGTGGTTATGGAGGATTTTTCTACGATGAACAGTAACCCCAGCTAGAGGTAGGGGGCGAGTACCACGCTGCAGTCGCGCATGGGGAGTGAGTTCCTGGCTGTCCACCGGCACGTGGCGGTGCATGGAGCTTCCCCTCAGGTTCCGACGAAAACATGTTTTTATGATTTCGACGTTCTGGACTTGTTGGCGCATGTTTCAGGTCAATTGGACATCGTTTAGGGGTAGTTTTGGGCGTCCGAAGTGGCTGTGTTTCTAGTTAGGATGCGTGTAGACCTCCCGGGGTTTAGGGGGTTGGATTTTAGGTTTCTAATTGCAATATAATAATGCCACGTATCGTTTTGACATGCGTGGTGGCTCCGAAGGTCATGAGGGACCGATTAGCTGGAACTTAGGCTCGTTTGGGCCTCGAGGTGAGGGAACTTTACTTCCTAAATTTAAATGCGTGCATATTATTATGTTTTCAGTATTTTATATTTACTTACGAATATCGGGAATTAAGTGGAAGGACTATTTAGTATTCTTATAAGTCCCAAGAATTTAAAAAAATCATTATAATTGTTTATTTTCGTTCTAAGCGCTGGGAACCATGGATAGTGATTTTTACTTGATTATCCACTAATTTTGGATTTAGTATTCATTATGGATTTCGATAATGGTTTTGGGAAACTATTTTAAAATGGACTTGGGCTTAGGTCGGAAAAGGTGATTTTTTGAATTCCGGCTTATGGATTTTAGGATGAGGCTTGCGGTTATGTATTTGGGCTTAGGCCTAGGTATTTGATGGTTTGAAGATTTTGGCCTAGGATGGTGGGTTAGGCTTTGGCCTGGGGGGAGGGCTGGTGGGACTTTGTAGGTAATTGATGGGGTATGTCAGGGAGGATTCCCTCATACGCCCGGGGAGATGTGAGGTAAGTCAGGGAGGATTCCCTCATACGCTTAGTGGGGTATGTTAGGGAGGATTCCCTCATACGCTCGGTGGGGTATGTCAAGGAGGATTCCCTCATACGCCCGGGGAGATGTGAGGTATGTCAGGGAGGATTCCCTCATACGTCCGGGGAGATGTGAGGTATGTTAGGGAGGATTCCCTCATACTATAACGACCCGAAAATTTAATTCGTAAATTGTTGTAAATTAATTTGGGAAAAAATGAAATTACCCTTGGTTTTAAAGGGGGCGCGAAAGTCAATTTTGTGTGGAGACACATTTGACAGTTTTTTCGGGTACCGTTGCGTAGGTCTCGGACTCACGAGTTCGTAGACAGGCGACACGTGGAAAACAGAGACCGTGCGAGGAAATTTTGGGTCTAGATTATTCAGGGGCATTTTGGTCATTTTCCTTGGGAATGTATTTAACCCAAACCTTCCAGCAATTTCATTTCATTTCTTCCTTCATGCAGACCCGTGACACCATTCAGACCCATGACTGACCATCCGACACCGACTGAAACCAAAACACAAAAACGTCCGATTTGGACTTTCATTTCAAGGAGACCTTGGCCTAGTTGGTTGATTCCATCAACTTCTACTCCTTCCCGCGAGAAAAACCATACCAACCATCAAAGGAGGTAGTCGGGGGAGATACCAAATGGAGGAAAGGAAAACTGAAACCTTCCGATTTATTTTTCAACCAACACAGGTATGGGTTTCGTGTTTAGAGTTCATTTATGAGTTCCTGGGTTCGAGTAGATGAATTTAGACATAAAAGTTGTGAAAACATTTGAGTTTTGAGAAAGTTAGGAAAACTTGAAGCTCGGCCAGCAATGGGGTTTTTCGACGACGGCGGACGGCAGTGGATGGCGGCGCTGTCGTCTTCTCCGGCGAGGCTCTAGAAACTGTGTCGGTCAGCGATGCTGACGTTGAATGCCACATGGTAGCCACGTGGAGCCACGCGGAGGCCACCTGGCAGCCATGTGGAGGCCACGTGGATGCTACCTGGCGACTGAGTCAACAGCACATGCGGCACTGTATGGGCGCGTGAGGGCTCGTAGCCGCGCGTGGCTAAACCGCCGGACTTCTATTGGCACGTGGGATTGATTTTGGGGTCACGGCGACGCGTGTCGACAAGGTCTCGACGTTCCTTTTGGCGCAGGTTTCGGGTTAATCGGACATCGTTTAGGGGTAGTTTTGGGCGTCCGAAGTGGCTGCACTTTTAGTGTAACGCGAGCAGATTTCCCAAGGTTTATGGAGTTTTAATGTAAGGTTTTTAAGTATCGTTACTAATCCCGATTGTTACTTTTGACAGACGATACTGCTCCGGAAACTTCAGAGGAGCGTACGACTCGGGATTGAGCTATCATTGAGTGGACTTTGGTTTATAAATTATAATGCATGCATAATGGTATATTTGAATTAAATATTGTTATATATATTGTTTTTGGTACATTTCTGGAATTTAGAAATTGTGCTATTAAATGATGACCGGACACGGGTTTTCAATATTACTGTGAAAATAATGTTTTGGGTTGTGGTCTGGTTTTATGGACTCTATTATTAAATGGTTTTGACTTGATAGATTTTGAGTCCATGGGTTTAGGTGTAAACCCGGATGTGTGATTTCCTTGGATTTGGGCATAGACCCGATTTTTCAATGAATTTGGCTTAGGCCAGGAAACAAGGATTTCAAAACATGGATTTTGGTTTTCACTGATTTGCTGTCCCCGAGGATCAAGGTTTTCTCTAACTGGCGTCGAGGGGTTTTTATCCGTCAGATCGTTGAGGGTTCTCGGACGCTGGTGTCGAGGGGTTTTTCTCCACCATGTCGTTGAGGCTGTTTATGCATAGTATAGGGTTCTGCACAACTCGAGGTATATCGGGTGTGTGGAGGGTATTGAGCTACGGCTCGGAATTTTTATTCAGGAGCAGTGGAATATGTTTTGATATACATTTTGTATCCATGCTGGTTTCATATGATTTGTAAACTCCTTTGAGGAGGGTTTTCAAAGCAGGGTTGTGGACCATGGGATGTTTTCATTACATGGATTTTCGTGGGTCCCACCTGATGTTTTAATTCAAAATGGATTTTCCGGTGAATGTTGGATTATCAATATATTTATATGAAAAGGAATTTCATGCATGCATTGTTTTATTCATGGAGGGGGAAAAAGGTGTGTTTTCCTTGGAAATAGTTTTAAATGATTATTTTTGTCCACTCACACTTTTGGTGTTTTAAATCCCCTCCAGGCTATTGAGTTGACGTGGGCACATCCAGTGGCGAAGGCATTACATTTCAACTGTGCGTTTACCTAGAAAATCGGGTAGGATATTTATTTATGTATTTACTTATCCTACCTAGATGCTCTGATAAATCTGTTGGATTGATTGTAAATTTGTAGTTACATCGTTGGATGGTTGAGTCGTTGGAATTTGGAGTGTTATCTGATCATTTGTCTGACAGGTGCAAGATGGTTAACCAGTCCTTAAGGGGAGATTCTGTCGGAATTTTGGCAGAATTCTCATAATTATTTGCAAGGACATAAGGGTATTTTGGGAATTTTATTAGGTTGTCAAACGGGAGCAGGGTTTTTTTCGGGTTTCGAGGCAGAATTCGGGAAGGGTCCTGTCAATACGCCCGGGGAGATGTGAGGTATGGTAAGGAGGATTTCCCCATACACTGTATGGTATGAGCTATGTCATGGAGGATTCCACCATAGGCTCGATGAGGTGCGAGCTACTACTCGGGATGACGGCTACGGTCAAGATATCGAGGTAAGGGATCAAAATGACGGCTACGATTGGGATATCAAGCTACGGTCGGGATATCAAGCTACGGCTCAGGATGATGGCTTCGACTGGGTTATAGATATGGTGAGCACATGTAAAGATTGTGTGGATTCCACCGAGGTGAATCAATTGGATTCTGATAAGTTGTATTTACTTATATGCGGATCTTGTTGCATCTAAGTTTTGATAAAGAGGTGGGATACGATAGCCGAGGGTTAAGCCGGCTGATATGGGTTGACAATGACTTTCACGGGCTTTGATCGGTGATTGAAGCACATGTGAGCGAATGCTCGTTACCGTGGTCAGTGGGTTACTGTGGGCGGTGACCCGGGTTAACGAGTTGTGATTGGTTCGCAGGAGTACGACATTTCAGTTATTTAATATCGTCTTGAGAGACGAGGTTACATTTGTCGATATAAGGGGCTGGGTGTTACATTGTTTGATTTGTTTTTGTTTTATATCCTTCGTCTGATAAGTGGAAGATGGTTCAACCAAGTACAAGGGAGATTCTGCCGGATTTTCGATAGAATTCTCGTAAAGTATTTATAAGATGGTAAGGGTATTTCAGGCATTAACATGAGATGTTAGAGGTTGTCACACAGGAGTAGGGCTTCTCACGAGTTTCGAGGGGAAATTTGGGAGGGGTCTTGTCATGTTCACATTGATACTATTCACACGTGAGCAATGCACACAGTTACTCTTCATGGACAAAAATGCCCCCTTTTTTTCTCTATAGAAAGACCCTCTTAGCTCTCATTTGTGACGAAGCCTCCAAATAACCAAGAAATCAGACCTAGCCTCCATCTTCAGCCTTTCTCTTCATTCCATACAACCCTAAACAGATCCCCTTAACCCTTCTTAGTTCATTCAAATCCCCAGCAGCTTCCTATGCAATGCTTTCACAAATCATCATCCTCATTGGAGAATATAGTGATGTGGAGTTGAAGTCAAGGCTTGGCTATGGCTTTCTTCAATGGTTCTTCTAATCTTTACTTTCCTTTCTTGGGTAATTCATCTGCTATGATTTCTATGAACTTGTCTAGTGGCTAAGTAATTCATCCTGAATATTTGTTGTTAATATAAGATTTTCAGTTATTCAAGTTCTAATTCTAATTTATGTTTCTGTTTATTTTTCATAATTGAATATGCTTGTTTTGGTGTTTGATCACCATTAGAATATGCATATCTAAATTAGGATTAAGGAAACACACCATGCTTTAGTTCTAATGGATCTATAAATTGAATGACTAAGATTCGATGACACATACCATGCATAAGAAACTTAGTTGATTAGCTTACTTGAACTTAATGGATTTTCGGTGCTTAGTCTAAATTACATACCATTACTAGATTTGGTTTCAAATAAGAAATATAAGGTTAACATCACATACCATGATTTACTCATAACTTAGAGAGAAGTAATCATGCAATCATATTAGACTTTTTAGGATGATTATTTAGAGACTTTGAATTAGATTGTTTAGGTGAAATCAATGCCCTAAGTCCCTATAACTCGTTCACAGCTGTAAACTTTGTCTTTTCCATTCATTCCATGTTAATTTGTCCTAAACTCTTACTGTGACAAGCATATTCTTTAGTATAACTTCTTAAGTTTCAAGAATTGGGTTGCTAAGCACTTAACTAGAGAAGATCTTCTTCAGTCACTGTGGGATCGATCTTGCACTTACATGGCTGTACTATTGTATGGCCTTGTCCTATTACAAGCATATCATCATAGGACCTGTCGAGAAACTATGACTTCTACTCAGTTATGCAACCTAGCATGTCGAGTACTAAAGTTTAACATAAAAGAATGCATTATGTTTTAAGAAAATATGAGTCATCACACCAACTGTAGGAAATGATGTGTAACTTAAGATGTCATGAATTCATATCACAAGATTGTTTCTTAACCTCAACCTCTCGATGCAAAGTGAATTACCAGATGACATGTCAGTCTGTCTAGCAATTCCATCAATAATTTATGTAAACAAGTTAGCTAGGCTTATAAACACAAAACAATGGTAGTTAAAATAGTAATCCTCATCTATCAAGCATTCATAATCAAAGAATCAAGAGCCAAAATTAAATAAAAAAACAAACATTGCTAGGGCTTCAAGAAGCTCTGACTTAAAGAAAACTACTCAGACTTCATAATAAAAATCATCAAAAAGAGTTTACAAAGTAAGAGATAAAACCCAAGATTGCAGCTCACAAACACCCCTTAGGAATCCCACAATGATTCCTAAGAAATATTGCACAAGACTTGGAAATAAGGCTCACGACTGGGCTTCTTGGACTTTGAAAATGAAACTAATGTATAAACTGAAATTTGCTCTGGATTGTGGTGTTTTTTGCAATGGCCTAGCACCTCTATTTATAGGAGAATATGAATCCTCAAACAAATAGAAGTTCACAATAATATCTAATTAGGATTGGATTTCCTAATCCTAAAAAGTGACGAAAATGACTCCAAATCCTATGTGAAAAATATAAGGAAACCTTTTCTTATTATACAAGAATTAATTAAATCCTAAACCTTCAACGAATGGGTGAGAAATCCCCTAGAAACATGGGAAAATGTGTGAATACAGGTTGTCAGGATAGCTAGCTTGTAAGGCTTTAGAGAAATAAGGCTTGGCTCATGGGAAAACCTGGCATGGTCAATAACACATCAAGTGAGACTATCGGCACAAGCTTTATTTTAGCGAGGTGCGTCGCACTGGTGCGGCCGCGTGCTTTCAATTCTATTGATATTAGTACGCCCCTAGCGAGGTTTTCACACGTGCGTCCATGCGGGGGCGGTTATGGTTGTGTCACGCCGCCGTGACACGTTCTCAGTAGTCATGTCTTGGCCGGCATGGTTCTGGTGACACGTTGATGAACAAAATTATATTTCTAGCAAGTGCACGAATCAATATGATAGTATAGCAAGCAAATACGAGTGTCGTACCCACAAGGACTTGTAAAGTTTATTAAATAAACCCAATTATGCACTGCCCTAAAGAAAACTAAAAATAAAACAAAGTTGCTAAAATGGAAAAATAAAATATCAACAAAGAATTTTCGTTTTTGTGAACAAGTAATTTAAATTGCAATTAAAAGAAAGAGATCTTTTTATGATTGATAATTTGTGTAAACAATGAATGAACATACTAGGTATCTGATTTCACCATAACAATCCAATTCTATGTCTCTAATTAACTTGGTGAAAAAGATTCAATTTAGTTTCTAGGATTCGTTCCATCGTATTACGATTATCCGTTAGGTGTCCAGTTGTAACCAAGTATTCTTAATCATCAACTCAACCATGGTGTCTAGTCTAAGTCAAAAATAAAAAAATCCATTAAGTTCAAAAGGAACATATATAATCAAAAAGTGTCTTTGCATGGTGTCTGCATCAACAACAATTCTTTCTTTCAATAGAGCTATCTCAAGGCTAAGCAGATGGCGTCTACTATAACATAAACATAAATTAAGCACAAAGAATGAAACTAGAAACATTGAATTTGTCAGGACCCTTCCCGAATTTCCCCTCGAAACCCGGAAAGAACCCTACTTCCATCTGACAACCTAAAGAATTTCCCAAAATACCCTTAAGTCCTTACAATTTAATTATCAGAACTCTGCCAAAAATTTGGCAGAGTCTCCCCACAAGGACTGGTTAACCATCTTTCACCTGTCAGACAAGGGATCAGATAGCACTCCAAATTCCAACAGACAACAACCATCCAACGATGAAATCGAAAATTTTACAGTAAGTCTGAAAGTGTTATCAGAGCATCTAAGTATGATAAATAATTACAAAATTAAATATCCTACTCGAAACTTTACGTAAAAATGCGCAGATGAAATTCTAATGCATCCGCCTCTGGATTATGCCCACGTCAACTCAACAGCCTTGAGGGAATTTAAAACACGAAAGTTGTGAGTGGACAAAAATAATCATTTAGAAATCATTTTCCGAGGAAATCTTACCTTTTCCCCCTCCACGAGTAAAACCATGCATGGATAACATAAACATTCCTTTTTATGTAATCTGAAAACCACCGGAAATTCCATCTTTCTTTAAAAACACTTGGTTGAACTCACAAAAATTTGTATAATGAAAAACACATTGTGGTCCACAATTTGGTTTGAAAATCCTCCTCAAAGGAGTTTAAAATCATGTAAATTGACATGGACACAAAATATATCAAAATATAACCCATTGTTCCCGAAATACCCTCCACACACCCGATATACCTCGAATTGTGCAGAAACATGTACTACGCGTAGACAGCCTCAACGACCCGACGGAGAAAACCCCCCGACACCAGCGTCGGAGAACGCTCAACAATCTAGCAAACAAAAACCCCTCAATGCCAGTCGGAGAAAACCTTAACCATCGGGGACAGAAATTCAGTGAAAACCAAAATCCATGTTTTGAAATCCTTGTTTCTTGGCCTAAGCCAAATTCATTGAAAAACCGGTTTATGGCCAAATCCATTAAAATCACAAGTACGGGTCTAAACCCAAAATCATGGACTCAATATCCATCACGTCAAACGACATAAAAACAGAGTCCAAAAACCAGGCCACATCCCAAAACATCATTTTCACTGAAATATGGAAAACCTGTGTATAGTAAAATTTCTACATTCCGGAAATTTGTCACAAACACTACCTAACATAATTTAATTCAAAGATACCTTTATGAACGCATTACCATTTATAAACCAAAGTCCACTCACCACACGTCCAAGCAAGCTCAATCCCGAGTCCTACGCTCCTCTGAAGTTCCCGGAGTAGTATCGCCTATCAATATTAACAATCGGGATTACCGGCTAATAATAATAAAAAAACCCTACATTCAAACTCCCTAAACCCCGGGACGTCCGCTTACATCGCACGGGTTCGGGGTGAGTCTAGAGAGAGAGAGAGTGAAATGATGAAGATCTGATCTAATTGAGGGTTAAAAAAACATCTACCCTTGCCAGATTACCAAAATGCCCCTGAACATTCTAGAACCGCATCCCTCGCACACGAGCTCCGTTTTTCGCATGCCGCCTGTCTACGAAGTCGTGAGTTTGAGACCTACGCAACGGTACCCGAAACACAGTTAAAAGTGTCTCGAAACAAAATTAACTTTCACGATCCCCCCTCCCCCCCACTCCCCCTTAAAGAAATTTCGCCCTCGAAATTCATGCATGTCACTGGAACAAATGTGGATGTTGTGCCCGCATCAGTGCCTCGGTTTCCCACGTGACCTCCTCCACTTTATGATTCCTCCACAACACTTTAACCAGAAGAATTGTCATTCTACAAAATACTTTTTCCTTTCAATCTAGAATTTGCACTAGCTGCTCCTCAAAAGTCAAATCAACTCTCATCTCAATTGGTTGCTCTTCCAATACATGAGACTCATCAAATAAGTACTTCCGGTGCATGGATACATGGGAAACATTATGAAACCTTGACAGTTCCGGGTGTAAAGCAATTTTATACGGCACTGGCCCTATCCTCTCAACAATCTCAGCTAGAACTCAGTTTTCCTCGTCTACCAAAATGTACCACTCCTTTCTAGGGGGATAATTTCAAGAACACCCAGTCTCGGACCTTAAATTCAAGGTCTCTGGTCTGTCAGTCTGCATTGCTTTTCTGGCGATCCTGAGCTGCCTTCAACCTTTGTCTGATGATTCTAATCTTTTCCTCAGTCATATCAACTATCTCTGGTGTCAACAGTCTCCTATCACCTACCTCATTCCAGCATATCGGTGTCCTGCACTATCTCCCATACAGTGCCTCGAAAGGAAACATCCCAATACTCGACTGATAGATGTTGTTGTATGCAAATTCCATCAAAGCCATGTGTGAATCCCAGTTTCCTTTAAACTGCAGTACACACGCTCTCATCATATCCTCTAGAATCTGAATGGTCCTCTTAGACTGAACGTCAATCTGAGGATGAAAAGTTGTACTGAAATGAAAAGTAGTTCCAAAGGCTTTCTGCAAACTCCGCCAAAACCTGGAGGTAAACCTAGGATCCCTGTCTGACACAATCGACTTTGGAGTCTCATGTAACCGTATGATCTCATCCACAAACAATTTGGCATACTGGCCCATATGGTAATCTTCCCGTACTGGCAAGAAATGTGCTGACTTTGTGACTCTATCAACAATTACACAGATTCCATCATGTCCTTTTTGAGTCCTTGGAAGTTTATACACAAAATCCATCGTAATGTGATCCCACTTCCATTCCGGAATAGGTAATGGTTGTAGTTCCCCGTATGGTTTCTGCCTCTTTGCTTTTACTTGCTGACACGTCAGGTATCTACTCATAAACTCTTCTATTTCTCTTTTCATCCCAGTCCACCAATAGTGTTCCTTTAGGGTACAATACATCTTGGTACCTCTTGAATGCATAGCATAAGCAGACATATGAGCCTCCTTAAGAATTTCTCTTTTCAACTCTAGCTCATTTGGTACACACAACCGGCCATCCTTAACCAAGGCCCCAACATCCTTAATCGCATAATCCTGCCTGTTTCCAGCCTTCAACTGCATCATGATAACACACAAAGTAAGATCCTGGAGTTGAGCTTCAATAATCCGGTCAATCAAGACAGGTCTAACATGGAAGCTAGCCAACAATGCCCCCTGGCTATCCATGTCAAGTATAATTCCCGCTCTACGGAACTCTACCAACAACGGTAGGTAACCCGTATGCAAATGGGCCAAGGTACCCATGGACTTCTTGCTCAAGGCATATGGCACTACATTGGCTTTTTCTAGGTGATACTCTATGGTACAATCATAATCTTTTATCAACTCAATCCACCTTCTCTGTCTCAAATTCAGATCTTTCTGGGTGAAGAAGTATTTCAAACTTTGATGGTCAGTAAAGATCTGACACGAATCTCCATACAAATAATGGCTCCAAATCTTCAGTTCATGCACCACCGCAGCTAACTCCAAATCATGCGTGGGGTAATTCAACTCATGAGGTTTAAGTTTCCCGGAAGCATAAGCTATCACCCTCCCATGTTGCATCAGCACGCAGCCTATACCCGATAATGATGCATCAATGTACACCTCGAATCCCCCATTATCATCTGGAAGGGTTAACACTGGTGCAGAAGTCACCCTCCTCTTTAGCTCTTGAAAGATCTGTTCACACCCATCATCCCAGTCAAACTTGACTCCTTTCCTAGTCAAATGAGTTAACGGGCAGCTATCATAGAAAATCCTTCTACGAATCACCGATAATATCCCACTAAACCCAGAAAACTTCTCACCTCTGTCACTGTCCTCGGTTGCACCCAGTTTGCCACTGCCTCTACTTTTTGGGAATCCACGCTGATACCCTCAGCAGAAATCACATGACCTAAGAATCCCACATTGGTCAACCAAAACTTACATTTACTGAACTTGGCAAACAATTAATTTTCCCTTAGCATATTCAACACCAACCTCAAGTGTTTCTCATGTGCTTTAGCATTCCTCGAATACACTAAGATATCATCGATGAACACAATCACAAACCAATCCAAATACCTTCGGAACACCTTGTTCATCAAATCCATAAACGATGCCGGTGCATTAGTCAACCCGAAGGGCAACACCAGGAACTCATAGGGACCATATCGTGTCCTGAAAGCCGTTTTAGGAACATCCCCTTCCCTGATCCTAAACTGATGGTACGCTGATCGAATGTCAATTTTTGAAAAATATTTTGCCCCTTTTGATTGATCAAACAAATCATCAATTCTTGGCAAATGATACTTATTTCGCACCGTAACCCTGTTTAGCTGCCGGTAGTCGATACATAATCTCATACCACCATCTTTCTTGCTTACAAATAACACCGGCGCACTCCAAGGTGATACACTTGGTCGAATAAATCCCATATCCACCAAGTCCTGCAATTGAGTCTTCAACTCTCTTAATTCTGCCGGTGCCATTCTGTACGGTGCCTGCGATATAGGTTGGGTACCCGGAAGAAGCTCTATGGTGAACTCAATCTCCCGGTAAGGTGGTAATCCCAAAAGAAACTCTGGAAATACATCGGAAAACTCACTCACCACATGAATATCCTCTACTCTCACCGGAGTATCCCGAGAATCAAACACGTGAGCCAAATAGCCATCACAACCTTTCCTTAACAATTTCTCAGTAGTCAAAGCCAATATTACTCCCAAGGGAAGTACCCAACGATCTCCCCGAAACGTAAGTTCCGACAAACCTGGACTCCGAAAAACCACCCTCTTGTCATAACAATCTATGGAAGCATGGTGCATGGTTAACCAATCCATCCCTAGAATCACATCAAAATCATAAATGTCCAAGGGGATTAAATCTACCTCCAATGCATAACTTTCAACTATCACTGCACAACTGTGAATCACGAGTTTTGCCACTAACATATCCCCGGTAGGAGTACTAATACCCATGTCCCAACCGATCGGGGACAATTCTATATTAGCAAACAGTGTGAAACCCCTAGAAATAAAAGAATGTGTCACCCCGGGACCTATCAAAACCCGAACATCACAATTAAAAATAGATAATGTATCAGTGACCACCTCTGATGCTGCTCAGGCCTCCTATTGAGTCATCGTAAAAACTCGGGCCTGTGTACCCGAAGATCGACCACGACCACCATGTCTCCCTCTGGCCCTGTTGGTCCCACTGGCCTTGATGGCCCCACTGGATTGGGTCTGGCTCCCTGCTGCAGTACCAGACGTCTAGACTACCCTCTTACTCGGTTCAGTAGCATCTCGACCCATGGACCTACTTCCCGGACGACGATGGGGACAATCTCTCTTGAAATGACTAGTCTCCCCACAGAAGAAGCAACCGGTGTCACCAAATCTGCCACTCTGTCTTTCGGTCGACTGTACTGAACCACCGCTAGACTGAGCGGATGACTGTTATCCCTGACCGGCTCTGCCACTGCCCGATCCAGATCTCGCACTCCTAGAAGATCCAGAACTATAACCGCCTCTCTTGGATGGTCCTTGACTAGAGGCTCCGAAATTCCAGCGATCCTGGCGTCGCCTAGAACCACTGAACTGATCCTGAACTGGCAAATTCAACTCTGCCCAAGTTGCAGCGTCAGACAAGGCCCTCAAAGAAGTATCAGCCACAGCCGTTACTGTTGATCGAATCTCACTCCTCATCCCATATTCAAATATGTGACACTTATCCATCTCTGTAGCCACCAAAACCGGTACAAAGCATGCCAACTCAAGAAATTTCTACTCATATTGGGCCACTGTCATCTCTCCCTACTGTAGTTGCAAGAACTCAGCCTCTTTGGCATCCTGATACGAGCGAGGGTAAAATTGCTCTCCAGGAAGCGCTCTCAGAAATTTTCCCAAGTAAATGCATGGACATCCTAGCCGGACAGCTCCAAAGCATGCCACCAATGGTAAGCATAACCACCAAGAAGGAATGTGGCTAACCGCACCCTGTCCTCAACCCACTCATCTGCATCATCTGGGCCAGACTCGCCCGTAAATACTGTCGCCCCTAACCTCTAGGCTCTCTCGATGTCTGAAACTTCAGTAGCAGCCCTACCCTGAAGTACTGAAGTCAAAGCCCGACCCAATTGCTCCAGGGTCTGCCTCAAATCAAGCTCTACTACGGGTTCAAGTGTGTCCTCACCATTTCCAAACCGTTGACGGGGCTCACGTCTCGGAGGCATTACGAGGAAAAGAATCGTAAACCGTCAATACCATAATCAGTTGTACACTAGGTGTATGATCTATATGAATTTAAACCTAGTGCTCTAATACCAAATGTCAAGACCCTTCCCGAATTTTCCCTCGAAACCCGGAAAGAACCCTGCTCCCGTCTGACAACCTAAAGAATTTCCCAAAACACCCTTAAGTCCTTACAATATAATTATGAGAACTCTGCCAAAAATTTGGCGGAGTCTCCCCACAAGGACTGGTTAACCGTCTTCCACCTGTCAGACAAGGGATCAAATAGCACTCCAAATTCCAACAGACAACAACCATCCAACGATGAAATCGAAAATTTTACAGTAAGTCCGAAAGTGTTCTCAGAGCATCTAGGTAAGATAAATAATTACATAATTAAACTACTTGAAAGTTTAGGTAAAAATGCGCAACTGGAATTCTAATGCCTCCGCCTCTGGATTATGCCCATGTCAACTCAACAGCCTGGAGGGGATTTAAAACACGAAAGTTGTGAGTGGACAAAAATAATCATTTAGAAATCATCTTTCGATGAAATCTTACCTTTTCCCCCTCCACGAGTAAAACCATGCATGCATAACATAAACATTCATTTGGTTTGACTCACAAAAATCTGTATAATGAAAAACACACCGTGGTCCACAACTTGGTTTGAAAATCCTCCTCAAAGGAGTTTAAAATCATGTAAATTGACCTAGACACAAAATATATCAAAATATAACCCACTGTTCCCGAAATACCCTCCACACACCCGATATACCTCGAGTTGTGCAGAAACATGTACTACGCGTAGACAGCCTCAACGACCCGACGGAGAAAACCCCTCGACATCAACGTCGGAGAACCCTCAACGATCCAGCGGAGCAAAACCCCTCAATGCCAGTCGGAGAAAACCTTGACCATCGGGGACAGAAATTCAGTGAAAATCAAAATCCATGTTTTGAAATCCTTATTTCTTGGCCTAAGCCAAATTCATTGAAAAACCGGTTTATGGCCAAATTCATTAAAATCACAAGTACGAGTCTAAACCCAAAATCATGGACTCAATATCCATCACGTCAAACAACATAAAAATAGAGTCCAAAAACTAGGCCACATCCCAAAACATCATTTTCACTTAAATATGAAAAACCTGTGTCCAGTAAAATTTCTTCATTCTGGAAATTTGTCACAAACACTACCTAATAGAATTTAATTCAAAGATACCTTTATGCATGCATTACAATTTATAAACCAAATTCCACTCACCACACGTCCAAGCAAGCTCAATCCCGAGTCGTACGCTCCTCCGAAGTTCCCGGAGTAGTATCGCATGTCAATATTAATAGTTGGGATTACCGGCTAATAATAAAAAAAATCCTACATTCAAACTCCCTAAACCCCGAGAGGTCCGCTTACGTCACACTAAAACTGCAGCAACTTCGGACGCCCAAAACTACCGCTAAATAATGTCCGATCAACCCGAAACCTGCGCCAACAGATCCGGAACGTCGGAAACTTGTCGACACGCGTCGCTGTGACCGGAGAACCGGTCCCACGCGCCGGTCATGAGCCTGCTACAGTTACCCACGCGCCTGCTACAGTGTCCATGCGCCAACTCGGTCTGACTCGGCACTAACTCGGCCTGACTCAGTGCTGACTAGGCCACCAGGTGGTTGCCAGGTGGCCTCCACGTGGCTCCACGTGGCTACCATGTGGCATCCACGTGGCTGCTATGTGGCATGCCACGTCAGCTTGTCTGACCGACCCAATCGCCGGAGTCTCACCGGAGAAGACGACTGCGCCACCGTCTGTCGCCTTCTGCCATCTCCAGAGTCTCACCGGAGAAGACGTCCGCGCCGCCACCCGCCATCACCGGAAAACCCCATTTTCGGCTGTACTTGAAGTTTTCCTAACTTCCTCAAAACTCATCCTTTTTTCACAAGTTTTACGCCTAAATCCATCTACTCGAACCCAAGAACTCATAAATGAACTCGAAACACTTAACCCATACATGTGTTGGCCGAAAAATCGATCGAAAGGTTTCGGTTTTCCCTTCCTTGGCTTGTTGTCTCCTACAGCTGCCTCTTTCAATGGTTGGTACATCTGTAATTGTGGGAAGGAGGAGAATTCGATTAGTGGAACTAGAATGGGTGACCTGGTCTTGAATCGAAGTTCCAAATTATGGGTTTTGGGGTTTTGGTCGCACGGGTTCGAGGTGAGTCCAGAGAGAGAGAGTGAAAATGATGAAGATCTGATCTAATTGTGGGTTAAAAAAATATCTACCCTTGGTAGATTACCAAAATGCCCCTGAACATTCTAGACCCGTATCTTTCGCACACGAGCTTCGTTTTCCGTGTGCCGCCTGTCTACGAACTCGTGAGTTCGAGACTTACGCAACGGTACCTGAAACACAATCAAAAGCGTCTCGAAACAAAAATTGACTTTCACGCCCTTTAACAACCAAGGGTAAATTCTCTTTTTTGCAAAATAATTTACGAAAATTCAATAATTAAATTTCCGGATTGTTACAGAATTGATAAAAGAAAGTTAACTAAGGCATAGAATTTTCATGTCAAGTTACATCAGATTCCTAGCAAGGAATTTAGCTACTCATAATCACCATACTAACAAACATCATAGATATGAAAACCAAAATTACAAAGTTTGAACAAGAGATAGAAATAACCCTTAGAGATTCCCTCTGGTGTCGGGCTTGCTCCTTCGGTTGATCATCAATGGCAATGGAGGCTATGATAACTTTGGATAAAGATCGGTGCTAGATATTTTTTGCATGAGACCCTCTTTGCTGATGCATTTTTGTTCTTTTATGACCATCCAAACTTAGGGCTCAGTTCATTTCCACACTATTAATTCTATCACATTAAGGAGTCTTTAATTGCTTTAGGATGTTACTTTCCTTAGGCTTTCAATTGTTCATGATTATAACTGAATTAAGATAAGGTTCAAATGCCCCAAAATTCCAAAGAACCGTCCAAAATGTTACCTTCCAAGACTGGTAAATTGTAACGCCACACTGTCAAAAATTGCGCCAAATTTTATGGCTGAACCTCTAATACAAAAACTGAGATAACGTCTTCTAGAAAAGTCAGAATCACGAACTAAAATTCTTCAGAAACTTGACTTCCATAGCTTTCCAAGAATATATGGCACAACACCCAGTTCATCCAGAGGAATTTATGGTGGCCAAAAGAGTATGGTTGTTCCGCACAAGAATTTCCAGCTTCATCATTTCTTTTAGCTTCCACATCATCAAATTAACTCCAAAGCCATCATTAGGATTAATTACCTAAAAAACACAAATTAAATTCATAAAATAACCAATTTCACAAGAAAATGTAACATAAAACCTAGTAAAGAAAGGTCATATATACGTATAAATATGACGTTATTACACGTGCTTACATATGACACACTTTGGTGAGGTTCACGGGCACTGAGACATGTCATGCGACCATGACATCTCCTCGGTAAATCTTAGGGAGGCTAAGAGACACAATCTCGATGAGGCTCATTGCATGTTTTGAATGACACGAATGAGGGCCTCAGCCCTTCGGCTCGGCCGCGACTTCCCTTGCCACACCTCAATGAGGCTCTTGACATGATTTTGACGCACCAAGGCGCGACGTGGGCACACCTGGACCGTTGACATCCTTTGGCGGTGACATGACATGCCATCAGCGTGACACGATTTTCACTTGAAATTTCAATCTTTTATAATTTCTTCGTTACAACTCTGATTTGAGTGATTCTTTCTCCTATTTTCTCACAATTTCATCATTTATCCAACTCTCACAAATATATTATTTTCTCCACATTTATGGCCAAAAATACTAACAAAACGTAAATAAAAAGATTTGAACTATGGATAAAATGTGTATTAATTATGATTCGAATTTGAGTTTAATTGTTTTAATAGAAAGTTCTATGTGAACACTAACAATATGAGATTGAATTTTCGAAATTCAAATTATTTTTTTTTATTTCAAAATTTCGAGTCTGGATTTTGGAATTATAAAGTTTTTATGAACTCTAGCATTTGATATTGTAGATTAGATGAAGAATTTTAAAAAATTTCAATTATAAGTTTTGGCTTTTCAATATAAAGGATCATGTAAACTCTAACAATAAATTACTGGGATTTCGAAATAAAAATTTTTTTTTTCAAAATTTCGAGCGTGATTTATGAATTATAAAGTTTATATGTCATCTAGCATTTTATATTGCCAACTGGAAAAATAATTTTGACATTTTCCATTTGGAGTTTGGTTTTTTCAGTAGAAAGATTTCTAAGAACTTCAAACAAATAAAAGCTTACATCGAATTCTATAAGAGAAAAGTTTCCTAAACATTGAAGAAAACTAATTAAATGCCTTTCCTATACATAAAAGTACTAATACTAACTTTCCAAATGAAATAAACTTGAAATCCCTTGAAACATGGAGAACAAGTGTAAACACAAGCTGAAAATTCCACAAAATATAGAGCAAAACTAGGAATATTGCTGGATGTAGCTTCAGTGTGGTGTTTGGTGGACAGTAGCCGAAACCGGAGCTGAATTTCGGCTGTCAAAGGTGGAGTGAACGCATGTAAGAGATGGTCAAAGCCGCCAAGGTCTTTTTGTGAAATTTGGTAGGCGCTGGCCAAAAATTGGAGGTCAAAGGCACGGCCTATGCACAGTCAACGCACAAAAACTGGGATTTTTATTCGGTAGATACTCGCCGGTTATCGACTACAACTCGGTAGACCATCGCCGAAGCATCTGGTCAACATGGCTGGTCAAAACGTGCAGCTTTGACTCCCTCTGGTCATTGACTCGGGAGGTCCTCACCGATTTCCGATGGATATTCGGTGGCCTTTCTTGTTTTCTTCATAACTTCTTCGTTACAATTCCGATTGAGGTGATTCTTTCGCCCAAATTCTTTTAATTCCATGCTCTAGTTCCTTCTACACATTTCTCTTAAATAAGTTGACAGGTCCCTTCCGTATATCCCCCTTGAAATCTATGAGAAGCCTTGCTCCCGTTTGACAACACCTGAAAGTTCGAAACCTTTCCACAATTATCCTTACACTAGCAACCACAAACTTTAAAAATTGGCTAAATGGTTGCAATCGTCCCTAAACTTTAGGATAATTTTAGCAACCATCCCTATACTTCAATATTAGTGTCCCCTGTCCCTGAACATTACCATAATTTTAGCAACTATCCCTAATTAGTGTCCCCCGTCCATGAACTTTACCCTAATATTTCCGTTAGTCCCTCCATCTATTTTTCCACCGAATTCAGTTAAAAAAAGTCACGTAAAACGAAATCCGTTTGAAAAATAAATGAAGGGACTAACGGAAATCTTAGGATAAAGTTTAGGGACGGGGGACACTATATTGAAGTATAGGGACGGTTGCTAAAATTATGGTAAAGTTCAAGCACGGTTTCAACCATTTAGCCTTAAAATATTCTACCGAAAATTCAGCAGAACCTCTCCAGTAAAAGCGTGAGACCAAAATTCCACACGTCAGACAAACCAAATATCCAAACCAACTTTCAAACCAACAAACCACAGTATCTCAACCAAACAGTCCCGTAAGGGTAAGCATAGCATACTAGGTTAATAGAAAAGTTTCGTAATTAACTTTACAACAACAGCATAAATCCTACAAGAGTAAGAGTGCATCAGAAGAACGATGCCTCCCACTAGCCTCGTATCCTCGTCACTCTACAGCCTAGAGGGGAAAAACAATAAAATTTTGAGTGGACAAAAGAACAATATTTAAAACTTAATTTCACGACAAAAGAACAATACTTCGCCGAGCATATGATGGAATCCTCTACATCATATGTCGGAGAAATCCCTTCGGATCACGTGAGTGAATCCTCGAACCCACGTGAGTGAATCCTTGAAACCACGTGAATGAAGATAGTAATAGAAATCGGGGATAGTACATATAATCAGTAATTTGAGCCCAAAAGTCCAGTACTGAAATCCATAAGACCTGGTTGAAGCCAAAACCATCAAATACCTGGGTCGAAGCCCAAAATCACATAGCTAGGCCTAAGCCCCAACTCACATAACCGTGTCGAAGCCTAAAAGATTTCAAAACCATTGTCCTTAGTTATCGAAAACCACAATAATAATATATCAATAAAACCCATAAAATGCATGCATAATACTTTAGAAAATAAAAGTCCACACACTGAATGCCCAAGTAAGCTCAACCCTGAGCTGTCCGTTCCTGCGTAGTCTCTAGAGCTGTAGCGCCTGTCAAAAGTGACAATAGGAAATAACAAACGTCAATTCTAAACCTTAAACCCCGAGACCCAAACTCCCGTAGACCCTTACACGTCCTCAAACACTCCCAAACTAACTTAGAACGCCCAAATCGGCCCTTAAATGGCCTTAAACGGACCTAAAACGTGTAAAATAGCTCTAGACCCCCCAAAAACCTACCCACTAGCCGTGGGGATTCGAAAACTAGCCCTACGCGCTACCACGCACCGTCTAGTGGCCAGAAAACCCTTCCACGCGCCGTCACATGCTACCAACCGTCGGCGGATGTCCCCATGAGGCTCACGCGTGGTCACAAGCCGGTGGCTATCCCCACACACACTCACGCGGCACGCGCCTCCGTTCAACTTCCATATGTGTTTGACGAAAATGGCAATCGCCAGATTCTGGGTTTTTCCTACTCTAAATCTATCTACTCGGTCCTAGGAATCCAAATATGAGGTCCAAAGTCTGAGATGTTACCTGTGGTTGCTGGAAAGTGGATGGAAAGGCTTGAAAACTCATCGGCCCTCTTTTTCCTCAATTGCCATACTACGGCCACCGTCAGCTGTGGGGGCTGATACGCTTGTGTTTGTAGTGGTGAGAGGAATCGATTGATGGTAGTCTCGTGGCTTAAGTCAGTTGGAAAAATGGACGGTGGTGGGGTGGTTCTCAGTGGTTCTCGAAGGGAGGAGAGAGAGAGAGTCGATCGGGGAGAGAGAAAGTGAGTTGGCCAATCTCGTGAGGAGAGAGAAAGGGAGGGTTTTTAAAGGTTGACTTTTCCAAAATTACCAAAATGGCCTTCTAGGTTCTAGACCCGTAACTTTTTTAAACGAACCCCTATTTTTGCGTGCCACCTGTCTACGAACTCATGGATTCGAGACCTATGCAACGGTCCAAGAAAAACTAGAAAAAGTAATTCCAAACGAAAAGTGGACTATAGACCCCCCTACCTCTGAAGGGCAAAATCGTTCTTTTCCTAATTAAATTATGAAAAATGTTAAAATTCAGGTACGGGTCATTACATATATTATTTTATCCAGTTTTATAGCACGAAATACTAACAAAATATAAGTTAAAGGGTATTAAATCATGGATAAAATGTGTATAAATTACGACCTAACAATATATTGTTAGATTTCACATTAACCTTTTTATAACCAAACTCAAAATGGAAAAATGGATGAATTCTTTTTCCAATCCGCAATATCAAACGCTAAAGGTTCATATACACTTTATAATTCCAAAATCCAAACTCAAAATTTTCGAAAAAACAAAATTAACTTTGAAACCCCAGTTGTATAGTGTTAGAGTTCACTTGGACCGATCTATTGAAAAAACCAAACTCAAAATAGAAAAATATCAAAATTATTTTTCCAATCCGCAATATCAAATACTAAAGTTCATATAAACTTTATAATTCCAAAATCCAAACTCTAAATTTTGAAAAAATAAATTAACTTTGAAACCCCAATCATATATTGTTAGAGTTCACTCAAACCTTTCTATTGAAAAAACCAAGCTCAAAAAAAGAAAAATGTCAATTATTTTTCCAATCCGCAATATCAAATGCTAGAGTTTATATCATTCTTATAATTCTAAAATCCAAACACGGAATTTTGACGAAAAAAAATTGAACTTCGAAACTCTTAATCGTATATTGTTAGAGTTCAGTTGAACGTTTCTATTAAAAAAACCAAAATCAAAATTGAAAAATGTCAAAATTATTTTTCAATCCGCAATATCAAACACTAAAGTTCAAATAAACTTTGCAATTCCAAAATCTAAACTCGAAATTTAAAAAAAATTAAATTAGCTTCGAAATTCCAATCGTATATTGTTAGAGTTCACATGAATCTTTCAATTGAAAAAACCAAACTCAAAAATGAAAATTGGGAAAATTATTTTTCCAATCCGCAATATCAAACGCTAGAGGTTCATATATATTGTTAGAGCTCATTTGAACCTTTCTATTGAAAAAACTAAACTCAAAATAGTAAAATGTCAAAATTATTTTTCCTATCCGCAATATCAAATACTAATTAAAGTTCAAATAAACTTTCTAATTCCAAAACCAAAATTCGAAATTTTCCTAACCCTAATTGTTAGAGTTCACATAAACCTTTCTATTGAAAAAACCAAACTCAAAATAGAAAAATGTCAAAATTATTTTCCCAATCCGCAATATCAAACAATAGAGTTCATATAAACTATGTAATTCCAAACTCAAAATTTTGAAAAACAAAAACAAAATTTAACTTCGAAACCTAAACCGTATATCGTTAGAGTTCATATAAACATTTGTATTGAAAAATGGGAAAATTATTTTTCCAATCCGCAATATCAAACGCTAGAGGTTTATATATATTGCTAAAGTACTTGAACCTTTCTATTGAAAAAACTGAACTCAAAATAGTAAAATGTCAAAATTATTTTTGACATGACCCTTCCCGAATTCCCCCTCGGAACCGGGAAAAGCCCTGCTCCCGTCTGACAACCCAATAAAATTCCCAAAATACCCTTAAGCCTTTGCAATTAGTTACAAGGATTCTGTGAAAAATTCGACAGAATCTCTCCTTAAGGACTGGTTAACCGTCTTCCACCTATCAGACGAAGAATTAAATAACACTCACAAATCCCAACATCACCAAACAACCATCGACGTCGTCATAATTTACAATAAGTCCAAAAGCTTATAAGAGCATATAGGTAATAAAGGTAAAAACAGACACATAAATCCTACTCGATAGTCTAGGTGAATGCGCAGCTGAAATTTAATGCCTCCGCCTCTAGATGTCCCCTCGTAAACTCAACGGGCTGGAGGGGATTTAAAACACGAAAAGTGTGAGTGGACAAAATAATCTTTTAAAAACAATTTCCGAAGAAAACATACATTTTTCCCCCTCCACGAGTAAAACAATGCATGCATAACAAAAAATTCCTTTTTACATAAATAATATATAAAGATAATCCGAAAACTCACTGGAAAATCCATCTTTTGTTAAAACACTTGGTGGACCCACGAAAACCCGAATAATGAAAACATCCCGTGGTCCACAACCCTTCTTTGAAAACCCTCTTCAAAGGAGTTTAAAAATCATGTAAACATACCTGGACACAAAATATATCATAACATATCCCACTACTCCCCGAATGGAATCCTATGTCGTAGCTCGATATCCAAGCTGACTGACCCGGGTCCAGCCCTCCATACACCCGATATACCTCGAGTGTTGCAGAACCCTGTAGTACGCGTAGATAGCCTCAACGACCTGGTGGAGAAATACCCTTCGACACTAGCGTCAGAGAAACCTCGACGATCTGGCGGAGAAATACCCTTCGACGCCAGTCGGAGAAAACCTTGACCCTCGGGGACAATAATTCAGTGAAAACCAAAATCCATGTTTTGAAATCCTTGTTTCTTGGCCTAAGCCAAATTCATTGAAAAATCGGGTTTATCCCAAATTCAATAAAATCACAAATCCATGCCTACACCCAAAAATCATGGACTCAACCGAAACCCAAAACCTATAGTCAAAACGACATACAAACAAAGTCCAAAAACCAGGCCACAGTCCAAAACATCATTCACGTGTCCAGCCATAATTTAATAGAATAATTTTCTAAATTCCAGACATTTGCCAAAAATAATATGTAACAAGCAATTATATAAAATATACCTTTATGCATGCATTATAATTTACAAAACCAAAGTCCACTCACCGAACATCCAAATAAGCTCAATCTCGAGTCGTACACTCCTCTAAAGTTCCCCAGGCAGTATTGCCTGTCAAAAGTAACAATCAGGATTACCAACAATAATTAAAAACCCTACATTCAGACTCCCTAAACCCCGAGAGGTCCGCACGCGTCTCACTAAAAATGCAGCCACTTCGGACGCCCAAAACTACCCCTAAACGATATCCAATTAACCTGAAACCTGCGCCAAAAGGTCCGGAACGTCAAAAATACGTCGACATGTGTCGCTGTGACCCAAGTATCAATCCCTCACGCCCCCACGCTCCGGCGGCTCGGCCACGCGCCTGCTATAGTACCTCATGCTCACTGAATCAACCGCCAGGTGGCTCCACGTGGCTGCCAGGTGACATCCACTTGGCTCCACGTGGCTTCCAGGTGGCATGCCAGTCAGCCCTTCTGACTGAACCAGTCGCCGGAGAAGAAGACCGCTCCACCGTCCGCCGCCGTCACTAGAAATCGCCATTTCCGGCCGACCTTCAAATTTTCCTGACTTCCTCAAATCTTAACCGTTTTTCACGAATTTATAGTCTAAATCTATCTACTCGAACCTAGGAACTCGAAAATGAAGTCTAAACACGAAACCCATACCTGAGTTGGTCGAAAAATCGATTGAAAGGTTCAGTTTTTCCTTTACTCGGTTCGGTGTCTCCCGCGGCTGGTTCCTTTGACGGTTGGTACGTCCTTGATCGCGGGGAAGATGAGATTCCGATGGGTGGAATCAAACCAGACGAGGTTGCCTCAAATCGAAGTTCAAAATCTTGGGTTTTTGGATTCAGTCGCACGGAATGGATGAGGATCGGGAAGAGAAAGAGAGAAATGAGAAAATCTGGAAGAGTCTGGGTTAAAAAATTATCTACCCATGGCAAATTACCAAAATGCCCCTGAACATTCTAGACCCACAACTCTCTCACACAGACTCCGTTTTTCGTGTGCAGTCTGTCTACGAACTCGTGAGTTCGTGACCTACGCAACGGTCCCCGAAAAACTGCCAAATACGTCTCCACACAAAAAGTGATTTTTGAGCCCATTATAAAACCAAGGGTAATTTCTTCCTTTTGTAAATTAATTTATGAAAATTCACTAATTAAATTTCCGGATCGTTACAATTTTTCCAATCCACAATATCAAATACTAATTAAATTTCATATAAACTTTCTAATTCCAAAACCCAAACTCGAAATATTCCAAACCCCAATTGTTAGAGTTCACATAAACCTTTCTATTGAAAAAACCAAATAGAAAAATGTCAAAATTATTTTCCCAATCCGCAATATCAAACAATAGAGTTCATATGAACCATTTAATTCCAAACTCAAAATTTTGAAAAAAAAAACAAAATTTAACTTCGAAACCTAAAATGTTTATCGTTAAAGTTCAAATAAATATTTATATTGAAAAAACCAAACTCAAAATTGAAAAATGGGAAAATTATTTTTCCAATCCGTAGTATCAAACGGTAGAGGTTCATCTAAACTTTATTATTCCAAAATCCAAACTCAAAAGTTTTGAAAAAGGGATAATTAACTTCAAAACCTCAATCATATATTTTTAGAGTTCACTTGAACCTTTCTATTGAAAAACCCAAACTCAAAATAGAAAAATGTCAAAATTATTTTTCCAATCCACAACAAATGCTTTCATATAAACTTTATAATTTCAAAATCCAAACTCGAAATGTTGAAAAAAATAGTTTAACTTCAAAACCCCAATCGTTTATTGTTAGAGTTCATGTAAAACTTTCTATTGAAAAAACCAAACTCAAAATAGAAAAATGTAAAAATTATTTTTCCAATTCTCAATATCAAATGATAGGGCTTGTATAAATTTCACAATTTAAAAAAAAAAATTAACTTCGAAACACCAACCGTATATTGTTAGAATTCACATAAATCTTTATATTAAAAAAACCGAACTGAAAATGGAAAAATTATCTTTCTAATTCACAGTATCAAATGCTAGAGGTTCAGATAAACTTTATAATTCCAAAATCGAAACTCAAAATTTTGAAAAGAAAAAAAATTAAATTTGAAACCCAATCGTACATTGTTAGAGTTCATTTGAACCTTTCTATTGTAAAAACCAAAATCTAAATAGAAAAATATCAAAATTATTTTTCCAATCCCCAATATCCAACGTTAAAGTTCATATTTATAACCAAAATTCAAACTTGAAATTTTGAAAAAAATTAATTTAATTTCTGAACCCTAACCGTATATTGTTAGAGTTCACATAAACTTTTCTATTGAAAAAACCAAACTCAAAATAGAAAAATGTCAAAATTACTTTTCTAATCCACAATATCAAACGACAGAGTTCATATCAACTTTATAATTCCAAAATCCAAACTCAAAATTTTGAAAATAAACAAAATTAACTTCAAAACCCCTATCGTATATTGTTAGAGTGCATTTGAACTCTTCGATGCACAAACTCTTCCTTCAAACCTATGCAACACTATAGTTTCCACCACACTCCAAAGTATTCCAAAAGTTTCATTTTTGTTTGATCAATTTTACTATCGTTTTTTTTTTCAATTGTACAAGAGTTTTTTTTATTAAAAAAAAGTTTTGCATGACTGAGTTATTGAATCAAATTTTGTACTTCGTTTTTGAATTATGTAGAATATTTGGGTTGAGTTGATTCACTGAATTCGTCGATCAAAATCGTAATTAATTTTAATAGAACCCAAATATTTTTTCTTTTTATACAACATATATACTTTAGACCAACAACTTATTTACGTACGCAAATAGTTATTTAAGTGTAAAACAGTAAATTTAAACGTAGTTTAACCCCTTAGTTTTATAAAAAAAACTCGGAAGCATACTAAATAGAATAATAATAACCTGCATGCCATAAGTATAACAACATAAAGTAATAAACATAGCTCCATAAACTCGAGAACGCAGTCATCAGTAAAACATGCAATCCCACTATCTCTATAGTCGTAGGAGTCATGCACACATGATAAGATTGGGTATCATTCGTTCGTACCACGACCATGTGAAGGACTGGGTGTGGGGCACCATGACAACATGTCCCCTAGGAGCTCTGGGACAAGACTAGCGCTATTTAACTAGTATAGAGTGTGCGCAGTTGAACAATCATGTGGAGAACTGGTTTGTGGCCAACAGACATGTACTGATACCAGCGACTCTAAATGGATAACAACTAGAATCTCACACTCGCTAATCACATCTCGGAATAAAATTCGGCTTCGCTCCAAACTCTAAACTTTAAGCATAACTCGAAGTAGTTCATCTCAATCATAACACATATAAACATATAAAATCATAAGGCTAAGCATAATGTTACGTCTTAAAAATCATCACAACTAATCGAAAAGAGTGTAATCTCAAATAAACGCCACACTAGCAAACACATGATACAGTAATATGCAAAAACAGAGTTTAGGAAGGAGATTCAATCACCATTTTGTTTTTCACCCCTCAGAACCTAGTTCGCTTGAGACCATAATAAAGGAGGACACTGCTAGCGGCGGTTCTGACACCTCTTTTTTATGTACAGGTTGTGACCCTTGGATTATCTCGTAATCCGTGTACCTAAATTTCGGATCATCATGCAAACTTTTACTTGCACTACGCTTTGTTTCATGCCACACTTATCAAGTTGCTTTAAATTTTATTCAGCTTTTAGTTATTTGTTTCTTTTTTTCACTATTATCCTTACTTCCTAAATGCACCGTTTCACTTGACTTCGTCACGTGGGCCTAACGTGCATGTGTTCGCCAGCATATCCTGATTACAGGGTCCATATGGATTATCCAGGTCGGGGTATATCATTAAAAAAGTATCATGCTGACTATTTCAATTGAATTAACTAGCTATATAGTCAGTTGTGTAATACTCTAACTGATTAAAAGACTATAATAAGAATAATATTAATTTTTAAGTTTTAGTGAGTAAAATTAGACACTATATATATATATACATAATGAAAGCGAGGTTGAGTGATTAGCTTTAAGGGAATGAAAGAGATGATTAATATTGGATTATCGTCCTATTAACATGGTAGTATTTGATGTGAGAGGAGGCAATGGTGTTGCACTAAACTTGAAAAATGGTATAATATCATCATAAAAAATGGTTAGGCCTATCTTCGTTATAGAATTGTTACCTTTTTTCTTTTGCAATTGTTACATTAAGTATTATTTTTTAGAAAGATCATCATCCAACTATTTAATACGGATAATTTAATTAATTTTATTTTAGCGAGTATTAATTATATAAAGATAATCAGCCGTATTAATTTATCGGATGACTAAACAATGCGAATGGTAGCAAACACTAATTTAATATTATATTATTATACACAGTCTTATACGGCGCACCAAACGGAAGCTTAAATAAATAAGAAAACAAATCCGTGTACAACCGCACGTTATAAATTAATGGCAGTTACAAAATTAAAAAAGAGAAATTTATAGGGAGTAAAATTCAGAAATCACGGAAGCTCATCTTAGGATCCACCTTCTTCCCGGTTGCCCGGCCTCTTCCCCTATATCCACCTCTCCTTGATCCTCTACCCCTTCCTCTTCCACCCATGCCTCGGAAAAACGACTTACCGTGTTTCATCTCGACTAGCGAATGGAGCAATTCATCACAAATAATGCAACCAGTGTACAAGGTTTCTCCATTCTCCAAGGGTGTGGTCCTTTTATTGAAGTCCACTTCCAAGATTGTGGAGTCACAATCAGGACACCGCTCTCGAGTAGTGGAGATCTGGTGGGCACCCTGGGGGAGCAAGACAAGGAAATTGCATGAATTGCAACAGAGCCGCCACTTGGGAGCACTCACAGGGTCTAAAACTAGTGTTCCACTACATTCTGGGCAAGCACAAACTCCTTGCACTATCAACGAATGCCGACACAAGGGGTGTGGGCAGAGGAAGCATGGCATGCCAGCTCCCTTTCCCAGCTTGCCAGTTGAGCCGGATTTTGCAGCACCAAAGAGCGTGTCAATACCTTCAAATGGAGGACTATTGTAGCAGTACGGGCAGAGAGGAAATGACTTGCCGTCTGGGCCTGGCATGGAGAAGATTAATAGCTCAAAGTTGTCCAGAGGACAAGTAAGTTCCTTATAGAGCTGCAAATCAATAGCTTACACATGAGAAGTTTCATAATAAGCATTTAAAACACATAAAGGCATTCTGGATGATAAATAGAAAGTACATATTTTTCAGCCATGGACTAAGATTAAAAGGGTTCAGACAAACATCCTACGAGCATTATCCAAAACTAAAAACACATATTTCACTGTTTCTGCATTTGTAGTTATGTTTGGAGTTCACACAATATACTTAGCCTGATTTCCAATGAACCGGTGCAGTTCATTCTCATATATAATCGTACAATTTCCAATACTCATTAAACTTAAAAGGAACTGAAAACCCTCCAAACAGACACCCAGTGCACATAAAATTACTAAATGTTCAAAAAAGAAAAATGTAATAAAATAAAAAGACGAACAATATGTAGACCTTGGGTCCCTTCAAAACACAAACAATATGAGACCTTGGGTCCCTTCATACCGACAGATCTGGAGTGTTAAATAAGCAGAACAGATGAAGCGACAAGGTAAACAAGGGACTTCGCAAAGATTAGACTTTTGGATCTTACTAAAATAACAAGAAAGCAAACGGATTTCCTGTAAACCCACATGTGATGAAAAGGTGATGCAAGGTCATGTAGCTGTACAATTTTCCAGCTTGAATGTGTGGGAATATATATAATTGTATGATGCATACGTATAATCATGATAACTAAATTGTAATATAATTTGCTTCTTAATTTACATTATAAAATATCTCTTTTTAAAAAATATCACAAGTTTGTACAACGATTTTTACTCTTCTCTGCACTTCACTTGACTATTGAAATTCAAGATATGTATTTCTCAAACTCATTATATTGACTTAACATATTACTCTTATATCATCAAATAGGAAAGGCAATGCCACTATAATTTGGAAAGTGTATATTATATTCCAAATAAAAGATTAGAATACAAAAATGGTATTTACTGATCTTGATTTCAACTTGTGCTGCATATCATATTAAAATTTTGGATGAAGTTTATAACCAACTAAAGAACATAAATCAACCATCCATACCTTAATACTGCCTTTTTGAGGAAGATAATAAACCTCCTCGCATGTATTACAATACAGACGAGAAGGTTGGGTTGAAATGTGCTTCATGTACCGTAGACATTTTCCACATTTACTGAGAACTCGTCCGGAGTCAGCAAGGGGAGAGAACTGGGCTTCAAATAATGAATCCATGTTTTCAATCTGTGCCAAATGCAGAAAATGGATCAACCAAATTCAAAAGCACGTGATGTATATAGTCCACTAAACCATACAGCATACTAAGGAGGCTGAAAATAATAAACATATGCAAGATGGCCCAAAGTAATTGGATTGTAAGGCTTCATTACCCAAAACCAAGTCCTGCAAGATCTAAATAAACAAACCCGCCAAAAATATTTGGCCGTAAAACCGCTGGCTTCATACATGAAAAAGCATGCTGTAGAGTCCGCACATGTCAAATGATAAGGTATTCTAACCTGCTTGACAAAATAACTAAACTTTTGCCTGAATTGCTGAAGGACATGCTGCACAACGCGAAAATGATCTGCTTGACCCTTAGCAACGAGAGTAATCTGCTGCTCAATGAAACTGCGAATATCTGGTAAACAGAGATCTGGATCGATGCACTGATAACCTCGTATTAGAGTAATACCTAAGGCAGTTGGAACCAACTTCCTGCCAGCTTGTACCTTCCAATTGATTGTATAGCAAAATCAAGTCTTGTAAAATGCAATTTAAAACATACTTGTATACAAACCAAAACAACCAACCAAAACTTGATTGAAAAAAAAAAGAAAGAGAATAGAAACCTGCACATAATTGCGCTCACATATGTTGTTAATATGAACAGATATTGACGCATCTGTGCCAATTCCATGTTTTTCCATAAGGGAAATTAGCTCACTCTCGCTTAGATAATCAGGAGGTGAGGTCATTCCCTGCACCAGAATAAAAAGGACTCAAAAATCAACGATTATATACCAAAACACACCATGCTACTAAAAATATCTTATTTAGATCCTTTTTTCTCTCCGTTATTCCTTAAAGGAGAAGCAAAACATTGGAAGCCCCAACCAACCAAAAGAAAAAGAATTTAAACAAAATCCAATAGAATGCAGATTCTAAGACAATGAATTGAATTGATTAAGGAAAGCCTAGGTGTTTTTCTTCAAGGAAAAAATAAAAAGTAAAATTTAAGACAAAAGCCAAGCACTGTACCTCATGAAGGTCCACTTGTGAAACTTTCATTTTCTCCCCTTTCGTAAACTGGGGAAGACTTTTCTCATTTACTGCCAACCATGGCATAATAGAAGTAAATCCTGTCACCAAAACCCGTTGCCCTACACAATGGAAGAATTCTCCACCAATTGAAAATTCTACCTTGGTTCTGAAGGAAACATTAAAAAGATAACTAATCAATACATTATACATTTGGCATATAATCTTTGTCTCACAAATGATGTTAAAAAAGTGACAAAACATCAAAGTAACAAAAATCAACTTTAAGCAACTTCAACAACATGTCATATCTTTGCTGGCAAAGCTGACTGTTTAATTGCTTCCCTACCACAAACAACAATTAGAACCACTAGTCATATATAATGATATAATTTCATTAAACAGGTACAACACACAAAATATAGTCCAAGACAAGTAGGATCCATATAGAGCTTAACCAATGAGTTAGAATGCAGAAAACTACGCTACACAGTTGAGAAATAATATCCAACCAGTATCAAGTATATCAAATTGAAAATGTTACTTCATTTAATTTAATATTAATTTATATATGTTTCTGTTACCTTCCTCTTAGTATACCACTGAATCAGTTATGCAGATATTTGTGTTTTCCTGCTTCCTGATTCCTGCCTCCTTTAACATTATCTCCAGCATTGACCTCCTACGACTTAATATCCAATCAAACTCTAGTATCTTCTCAAGGACCTTAGCCTTCCAAATACCAAATACGTCTTATTCTAGTGGTATTTCTCTTCTTAGCCTTCCAAATAAAATGGGATGGACTTCAAAATCAGTAAAGACAGCTCATCAATCAACCGATTAATGAAAATCGATTACAGTTGGAATACCTCCTATCAACCACTACCGTATTCAATAAATCATTTTCAATCAAGGACAACAAAAAAGAAAGCTCATTAGTTTTTAGATCAGCTAGGCCTTATTGGAAGTTAGACTCCAACACTCCCGGAAGAGGAAAGTGGCACATTGGAAATTGAAACAGTGAGAAGAGAATAGCCTACGGAGGGGAATCCACCAAGTCCCTTTGCCAACAACTCCAATTTAATCGCCTGGAATTGAGCCCCACAGTTGGATTTTTACCCCATGTTAACTTTCAATTCCGATAAAGCCCAAAGTGTATCCACCACTGAAAGTAAACTAAAGAGCTACCGCCCATCCCCATAAAAAACTCAAAATGAGAGCAAGACACCTAGAATTTAAATTTTAAATACCCAGGGATTCAACTTTAATAGGTCTTTTCTCGTTACTCTTCTGTTCATCTGATAAACCTCTAAAACACTCTCCACTCTTCTGAAAAATTTCCTTCAAAACAAAAAAAAATAATGCCGGCCCATCAATAGCAAGGCATCCTTCTCATGAAAAACTGTCCCATATTGCATTGTACAATGGATTCCACTTCAACTACTAAAGACATCTATTAAATCATATGTTTTTTTTTTCTTTCTTAACCATGATAGATTATAAGAGAGACAATCTACAAGAATTTAGTGTAAGAGTCAAGATCATTGAAAAAAAAGACCTGCAAAATGATTTCTCATCTTTCTTGACATCTTTGAATCACCAGTTTCATACACATCCATTTGAAGCAGGCTAGGTAAGCATTGACCAGATAGGACTTGTAAAAAACACCAATCAGAACATCTGGTTTTTTTTTAGCTCACTGCTACTGTTGCATTACAAAGCAAATGAGGTAAACAAATTCTCTAGGGATATCTGGATGGTCCACTCTATTGGTGAGAGTCTGAAATATTCAATAAATCTTTAAGCAGTACACATTATGTGCAAGAAGGCGGAAAAAATCTTCTTAAATTAAACAGCGTAATTGTTGGCCTTAGCTTTCTGAGTCACAAAACCAAATAACAAGATGCAACATGATACAACCAGCAAAAAGACATGCCAGTCTGCAACATAATAAGGGGAATTGTGCAACCAATTGTTAACTAACTCCGAATATGTTGTTTGTCAGGCCACTTGACATAAAACTAAGAACAAAGAAACTTTTACCTTACATATTTGCAGTCAGGAGATACAGTCCCTATGAAGTGTTCACAAATGTACTGGTACAGTCTCCAAGCATCATTTCCTAGCATGTCCTCGGTTGCAGACCTTAATGGAGTAACAGGAGGATGGTCACCTACATCTGTCCCTGATCGTGGCTTTTGATAACCATCAGCTAGCAACTTCTGTACATAATTACCCCATATTGGGTTATTTACTTGTGCACCAAGTGTGCCTCTAAAGTCAAAAGAAGAAGGATAAGCTGTGCTCTCAGTACGCGGATAGCTGGACAATCAGCATACGTAAATAGTCAGAAAACTACAAGAATAATCCAATCGAAAAAAACTTCACATTAGAAAAAAAAATTGAAAACTTCAAGACTAATGCTTCAAGTTGCCTGCGGACAAGGTTTCAGGTTGGACCATTACTTGATAGAAACATTTTTGTTGCAAAAAGACCAGTCCTCTAATAAAGCTACATGTGCTACTAGCTATGCAAAAAAACTTGGTACTAACATGTTAGAACGCTATTCACATAGGAAATCTATAACTTTAAATTCTGTATTACCGTTGACGATCATTTCATGGTGAACAAAGTAGGATCAATTTTAAAATTATGGTGGTGGGGCACTTTTGAAGATTATAGCAGGTGGGGGAGAAACTTTGGGGTAAAATCGATTTTGGTTTCTTTATGGGCATATGTATCTGCATATTTCAGGGACATCTTTATTTCTTTAGACTAGAAGGCAGCAGTGTGTTAGCTTATGGTTTTGCGTAGTTCAAAATTTTTTGTTATGAAAAACAAATTTTCATTAAAGAGCTAAGAAATGCAATATAAAGGTTGTTGGAAATTGAAAATGTTACATTGCTGGTATGCAGCTCTGTGTTTCTATCATTGAGGCCGACACTTTGTTCAGAAGTTTGTATTCGGCAAGTATTAATCAAACTTTAATATTTTTTTCAAAAGAAAAGAGAAGAAAAATTGAACACCTAAGTAGAGCATCAATGCAGTTTTGGTCCAAAGTCTGGTTTGAAAAACATCATATGGTACATCTGCAATAGCATTAATTTTGTGTCCACAAGAGTTCTTAACAGAAACTTCTTAAGTGGGATCCATCAGATTTTCATAAAATGACTATATAATGGTAGTAATTTTAGTATACTTCCGAGTGAGATCATATGACCTATACGATAGGAACTTTGGGTAGTTACTATCTCTCTGTTTCCTTTAAGGTTTAAACACACTAGTCTAAGATTCTCTAGTGCGTGGAAAGTCATTTATTTACTCTCTCTATTTTCTTTTTCTTTTGTGTTTCTCTTTCTCCAGCCTACGATACTCTCTCTTGTATGGACAGTTCCAGTCTTGATTATTCAAAGAAGTAAATGCAAAGCCTACATATTCTAATGCATTTAACTTGGAGAACAATAGTGAAGGACACAAGGAGAACAGACCATAATCACCCTAAATCTTTTTCTAAACCTTCTCACGTGAAGTTACTAAATCAAGGCAATGCTATATTCTATTTTTCTTCAAATGTATTCATATAGTTAACTTTACTGTTTATTCTTCTAGTTCATGTTTCTTCAATAGATTACTTGTAATATTCCTGTAACTAATAAAGATTTTCTTGGAATTTTATTAATATCGGATAACGAATTCAACGATACCTGATGAAACCTTGAGTATACAAGCGCTCAGCAACTTGCATAGCCATTTGTGGTCCAAAGCCTAGTGCACTTGAAGCAACCTGAATCAAAAAATTGAAAAAGTAAAACTTGTCAATGTACTCAAATTACCTCAATGCATACACAAAGAGCTTGGACAAACTGAATAAACCTTTGTTTCTGACCTTCAGAAGGTTGACCGTATTAAGACCAGAAGGACGACTTTTGCTTTCCTGCTTTTCTGCTATTTCAGTCACTTCTAGAATTCCATCTTCCATTACTAACTTTTGAAACATTTCAGCAACCTGTGACATTTAAAAGCCTCAAAAGTTATCACTGAATAGAAAGTTCAGACAGTAGAACATTTATAGAAAACAAGCCTCACATCAAAGTCAAACAACTTGTTACGTTCCCATTCTGGCTGAAGTTCGTAACCCTTCTGTATTAGGTAAGGTCGGACAACCCAAAACTTTTCTGGTTTAAATGTATTTATCTGCAAATAGCGCTGTACGCAAAAACCAAGGGTGGGAGTTTGACATGGCCCATAGCTGAAAGAAAATAAAAATTAAGCTTTAGTGATATATGGTTGTTGGTTGAGATGAAAATGGAACATTAGCAAATTAATAAAAATAAGCAGGGCTACAAAATAAAATTAGTTTGATTGACCATGCACTATTAGAACATTAAAACCACACCATAAATCTGCCACAAGCTGTCTCTGATCCTAAGTTTCCATTTTACCCTCAACTAATTTAAACTTTTTGATTTATTTTTTTCCCCTCTTTTTTAAGAGAAAAAGCCATAGCTATGTGCCAAGGAGGAAGGACAGGAAGAAGGTGGGAAGGAGGATGACAGCGGCCGCTGGGTAGAGGAAGAGGGGTTAAAAGGCAGCAGCGAGGGAGATGAATAGTAGCATCTTTCAGGATGAAAGTAGGAAGGCAGAGGACTGAGTGGTAGCTGGATTTTGAGTTTGATTTGTGTTTACTTTTGGGGTGATACATGTTTGTTGTAGTCTATGATTGAGGGTTACTGTGTGTATGGCTATCCTTTCCTTTCTGTATAATTATTTCTTTTTCTACCTATTACAGAGAGAATAAATAAAAACATCCATAGTAGAAAAATTCTAGTGGACTTTCAGTATACACGAATGAAGAGAAACATTGATATATGGATATGCAATTGCACGAAAAAGAAGCTGAAATAGAACAAAATATTTTTAGATCAGTCAGGAAAATGCAATGTATCCACAAGATATAAAAATTATCGCTTCAATCATACACAACAAAGATAAATTCTTAGTGGAATGGAAGCCAAACAGAATGTTAATAATAATCTGCAAACAAAACACGAGAGAGAGAGAGAGAGAGACAGACAGAGAGAGAGAGAGAGTGAGAGAGAGAGAGAAAAAACCAACGAGATAACTCTGGCATCAAGATTTCCATATTTCCCCTGAAAAAAACTTGTTTGAAATCTAGTAAATGCAACTCCAACTTTCAAATCTATCTCTTGTCGAGCATCTACTGCCAATGCCTCATCTTTATTAGGTTCAACAAGGCTGTCCATGGCCGTCAAAATGTCTTTCTCTGTCACAGAGGAAAATCGAGCACGATAAATCCTTCTTCTAGTCTCATTAGAATGGCCAATACAATCCATAACTGCAGGAAAAATTTTGAAGCATTTTAAACATTAGGGTATAGGTGAACATTTTGCATAGGCAGTTAGAGGGGAGAGAGGATGTCCACACAGAAATGAGCATCTAAAGTCCACCTTGCCAAGTACTTGTATTAGTATCTTCAAGTAGATATATAAAATCAGTAAGTAAAACTACAACAGTTTCCACTTTTACAACCAGATTCTTGATTAAGGGTTCGTTCGAGTAAAGTCGCTTTTATTATAAACATGCAAAACATTTCAGAAAAATCCAAGTGCATCCTGGCAAAGCACATGGACGTGCATCCAGAAGAAGCACGTGACAGCTGCTTCTCCATAAAATGCTTTTACACCAGGAGAACTTTTGAATTTTTATGCCATATATTAGCAATGGCGCTTGCGGTATTGATAAAGTGCTTTTAGCCCTACCAAAGCACTCCCAAAAAGGCCCCGAGAATGGAACAAAAATCAAATATAGGTTGAAAAATAGAAGATTAAATTCAAGATTGATAGAAAAGTAAGGATATGGGCTCGTGTGAGTAGGAAACAAAAAATATCTATTCTAGTTCTATCATCAGCTATGGGTTCGAATCTATGAAATTCTAGAGAATGTTTGCTACCCTGAAATTTTCTTGTCTTTCCAGAACGATACGGAGAACAAAAAAAATTGGGTCAAAAGAAAATGCCATTTGGAGTTTTATCAACAATTTGCTTGTGTAGGTTGAGCAGGAATAAGCATGTTTTACTGGCTCTGTGCTGCCAATCAGCCTAGAATAAACGTCTTCATTCTACAGGTTAACGAATCTCAATCAGACGATTCAGACATCAGACCTCAATTTTCTAGTTTTCCTTATTTCACATCAATTACAGTCACAAACATGGTATAGAAATTGTTTTCCTAGTCAAAGAATTTTTTGCAATAGAAATTGTTTAGCCCTTCATATAAATATGATAAATTTTTACGCAACTAAATACACACCAGATCCTGATGAATTTGGTTTATTTAAAGTATTATGGGGAGAGAGAGAGATAGAGAGATAGATAGATAGAGAGAGATAGATAGAGAGAGAGAGATAGATAGATAGAGAGAGAGAGAGAGAGAGTAAATATATATACCTTCAAAACAAATGTTTTCACCTTCACGATCACAATCCAACCATAAAACCAAGTTACCATACCCACGAGCTTCTTGGCTCAAATGCCTGCGAATATGAGCCTTTACACCAAGGTCAGTAGCCAAAGTTTAATAAAAATGAAGCGTAAGTAAACCCAAAACAGTGAAGTTCACCAAAACAAAGCGCACAAGAATCAAAGGAAGAAGGTATAGGAATGAACAAAAAGGAAGCCGGGGTAAAAGCTTATACCTTTGGATTTGCTTCTGTCTTGAGAACTGGGGCTTGAAAAAGATCTAGAGGATCAGTGTTTGTCCAGTTTTGATATGATTCGGGAAAATCTACACTAAATTTTGAAGAAAAGACAGCATTGATTAAGAAAGGTACTAAATAAACTATTGAACTTGAGCATAAAGCTTTTGACAATTATACCAGATAACATAGACAATTCAACACTTGAGGCGGATTGCTAGATTTCGAGCCTAGTAGCTTATAGAGCAAAATATTACATATACTGGTCAACCAGATGACAATAAAAACAAGAACCTTATATCAAAAGAGAGAAAATCATATGGAAACAAGCTGAGCATAGTCACAGCTACTTCAGATTTGTAAAATTGGGGTGCACTTATAGAATGCCAACCATCAAACTTGCTACTAGAACCTACCCATAACCTGCTTCTGAGGAGTTACATCCATATAGGGATGGACAAGAGACAAAGAATATAAAGAAGGATATTTTTTACAGATGACACAAGCTTACCAACATAAATACACACAAATCTTGGCAGAGAAGGAAAGAAAAAAGCACAAGGTAAAAGACCTAACTAATGGATAAATATTTAGAAACATAAAATGAGATGCCTCACAATGGCTTTTGGATGTGAATATTCACTTAGTAGAAATAAATAAAAATAAATAAACTAATCTAAAGGCCATATGACATTTAACATAAAGACATTGCTAAAAAAAAGTTGAATCCATCATCACATCATATAACCAGAAATAGTATCTAATAACGATGTTTCTTATTTATCAAGTTTAAGAGAAATTACCTGAAAACATGACCAATAACTGAGGTCACTTTAAAAAGTACATGGAACCCAAGAAACATTCCCTCAAATTCATGGACGTCTGTACTAGCCTTTCTTGTAGACATCTGTAGTTTGCAAATGTGAGCTGAATATCAATATAATTCACTTGTAAACAAACATGGATTTACGAAACTAAAATCCAAAACTTATAATAGAGCATGAAAATGCAGAAAAAATGTCTTGGTTTCAGTTGAGAACCTTATTTGCATCCTCGATATTTCTATTACGATTAAGTCTTTGTTCTCTATTGATGCTAAATAACCTTGTTTGCATCCTTCATATTACGATTACTAAGGATTTTGAAGCAAGGGAGGAAAAGTTTCGGAATATTTTACAGCTATTATCCTATTTTGGAATAGCGTGCAGCAACCAAAAATCCAAACACGGAATCAAAGGTATGATAGCTAGATTATCTTCATCTCTGCCTCTTCTCTTCCACTTACCTACTAATTTTTCAACTTATTTCATATAGTCCCAGGCTCCAAGCCACGATCAAGGCTCCTCATATCCCTAAATTCCTACCTCTAAAAAACTTAATTCAACCTACCATCAAATTATCCTAAATCCATCAAATTAACCGCTTACCAGTGTAGGTTTTGGTCATGGGCACTCCTGACAGCCCAATAACATCCTCAGATTCCAACCTTTTCCAACACAAAGAAACCATCAAACCTACTCTAATTGACACCCCTTTAGAAAACTATTAATCTTTAGACTTGCAAACCTTTTCACCACCAATTGGCTTTACGAAAGCATATAACAGGCATGTGTTTGTTGTCCTGGATACTAAGCTAACACATATATAAAGCTGTACGGTATTTCAAGTGTTAAAGAGAAACTTGAAATTTTTTTTTTTAAATGACACTGTGTACAGTTAGAAGCAAAAACCTTTTTGTCCATAACAAACTGAGTACTGCAAAGACACATCACAAGAAGGATATCAATTTTCAAAACAAAAATTAGCGTGAAAGAGTAAATGTTGTAAAAACAGTCAATATCAGAAAAAACCTGGAGCTTGAATCTTGACTTTCAAAATGTTCAAAGCAGCAACCATCTCATCCTACCCAGACTGTTTATCTCTCAAGAAAAATGGTCATCCAAAATAAACAGAATGCAACTGCTTCCTTACCCTCCGACTTCTGTACCATATCCCCAAAACCAAAACGCAGGGCGATCGTAGTATCTTCCTTACAATACAAATTATCTACTTTTAAGCAACGCCATGCCCCTTAAACCAAACAATCCTATAAATTCAAAGCTCCAATATATATTTTCGACAGAGCAATGAAAATCAATCACCAAGTTCATAAACGAGAATGAAAAAGAAAATGGTGGCCCAATTAAAATTTCTAGTTGAGCTCACTCCTCTTCAAAATAATTGATCGCAAAAACTAAAATCGTTGGAAATTGCAGCTTCTTTGGTGCATGCAGCATTTTATTATTATTCAAACAACCCATTAATTTGGAGCTGTGGAGCTAGGGTTTCAAAATGTGTGCGTATTAAAGAGAGGGAGAGAGAAGGCGTACTTGACCATGGGAGAGAACGGTGGCTATAGAAAGAGCTATGCTAGGCTTCTCTGCCACCTGCCACAAGTAAGAGCTGAATGAGAATGAGAATGAGAATGAAGACAAACTTACAGGCTAGGCGGCTATGAAATCATATAAACTAAGTTCGCAGTTCGTTCCCACCATGAGAACTTTGTTGAATGCCATAGTGATGATGATAGTGACTTGAGAAAGAAGGGGCTAATGCCTAATAGGTATTTTATACACCCATACAATCACCGATTCAATGACCGACTCGGTTTTGTTCACCGGTTTCAGTCCCTTGCGGCCCTCAGGGAGACGGAGAGTGACTAGTGACTAGTGGGATTTCCAACTCAGTTCTTTTTAAAAAAAAAAAATTTATCTTTTAGGGTTATGTACACACTCAGTTTTTTTCTATCCAAGATGGATGTATTCTAATTAACAATTATAAATTCTGGTGTATTCAATTAGAATTTAAAAAAACTTAAAAAATATCCACACAAATTCTAATGTATTTAATTAGAATTTGATATAACTTTTAAAATGTCTACATAAATATAAGTGTATTCAAAATCTTGTAAATTTTAAAGAATTTCATTAAAAGATGGATTTAAGTGAATTTTGCTAGGCCTAGTACCTGAAAAATATAAATACCAATTGCCATAGCAATTCCATCCCTCCCTCTCCCATTTGTGTAAATTCTCTTCCGGCGAAATAGAAATAAATAAAATAAGTATAATTCATCTTCATCCAAGTTTATATATACGACCAAATAATTTTGGAATCTTCCATTGATGCATATTCAAAAAGACATCTATCATGAAATTATTAATTTGTCCATCAATTAACATGGTTGATATGGATGCATCATGCTCTTCTTTGATCAATTCGATTGAACTCTTTGGATTGGATGAATCGATGAATTCATCGATAATCTCCTTGCTACGTTCAATGAATTCGATTAATTCATCATATTCTTTTTCGATGAATTCGATTGAACACTCTTCGGATTCAATGAATTGATTAATTATCCCTTAACGTTTTTGATTGATTCGTCATATATAGAATATCATTGATAAATTCATCCTACCCTCCTTCAATATTCAATAAAAGGATGAATTCATCAATTACCTTGTTGGGTATATATATATATATATTCACCACATCCATTTGGGTCGACATCTTCACCACATCCATTCTCAATATATATATATATATATATATATATATATATATATATATATATGTGTGTGGTAATGGTATTGATGTGGTAGGAAACGGTATTGGTGCATATTTAATTAGCTGCGATGATAGAGGGAGTTTGAGGAAATAAATTGTTTTTTTGGGAAGTTGGTCCTATCTACAAATTCCTTGTGATGCATACAAATTCTGAAAAAAAAAAAAACAATCTCAAAATTAATGTAAATTATGTAAATATACATAGAAATACTCAACAATTATTTAAAATGTCAATTTAAATAAAATTCTCCAAAATTCTTGAAAATTCCAATTGAATACACCCCCTCATAAATGAAAATTTTATTGATAATAGGAGGAATTATACTTGGATGGGTTGCACAAATGTACATGAGGCCTTATTAAAACTCTCACCATAAAACCCAGCTAGCCCTGGATAAATCCAGTGAGGGAAAAATAGTACCCCCAAAAACAAGATGAAAAACAAAACATTAGTCCTCCAAGTACCTCTCAATGAGAGGTTGGAGCCATGGTGGTGCAGGGGCACCAAGTTGTTTTGAACTGAGTTCTGAGCCCCTCCTGGGCTAAGCCGCCACGCGGTTGGCAGTTCTTGGAGTGTAAACCAGTAGTTCCACTAGCATTTGTACCGCTTCCATTAAAGCCGCAACTTCACAAGCTAGAAGCCCCAAATCACTCCAATTTTTCTGCGCTGATTTGATAGCTGAAATGGCTTCCAAAGAGTCGATTTCCACCATAACACCTCTCAACTCCAGAAACTGCAGCATAAGTAGACTAGCCTTCACTGCTTTGATTTCTGCAGCATACGAGATTTCTGCCAAAAATCCGGCAGAACCACCCCTATAAAATGGTTAACCGTCTTCCACATGTCAGACGAATGATCAAATACCACTCTCAAATTCCAACATCACCAAATAACCATCGACGTAGTCAAAATTTACAATAAGTCCAAAAGGTTTATCATAGCATCTAGGTAGGAAAGGTAAATACATAAAATTTATAAATCCTACTCGATAGTCTTAGGTAAAGGCGCAGCTAGAATTTAGTGCCTCCGCCTCTGGGTGTGCCCTCGTCAACTCAACGGCCTGGAGGGGATTTAAAACACGAAAAAAGTGTGAGTGGATAAAATAATCGTTTAAAACAATTTTCTAGGAAAACATACATTTTCCCCCTCCATGAGTAAAACAATGCATGCATAATATAAAATCCTTTTTTAAACAAATAATCTATAAAGATAATCTGACAACTTATCGAAAAATTCATCTTTTGTTAAAACACTCGGTGGGACCCATGAAAACCCGAATAATGAAAATATCCCGTGCTCCACAAACCCTACTTTGAAAACCCTCCTCAAAGGAGTTTAAAAATAATGTAAACATATATGGATACAAAAATATCATAACATATCTCACCGCTCCCTGAATGGAATCCCAAGCCATAGCTCGATATTCAAGCTGACTGACCCGAGTCCAACCCTCCACACACCCAATATACCTTGAGTTGTGCAAATGTAACCATGTACTACGCGTAGACAGCCTCAACGACCTGGTGGAGAAATACTCTTCGACACTAGCGTCGGAGAACCCTCAACGATCTGGCGGAGAAATACCCTTTGACGCCAGCATCGAAGAAACCTCGATGAACACTTTATGGGACATACCCCACATCATGTGCGGGAGAAAAACCATGACCCTCGGGGACAATATACATAGTGGAAACAAACTTGTAAAGTAAAATCCAAAATCCACTTTTAAAATCCTTATTTCTTGGCCTAAGCCAAATTCATAGAAAAACCGGGGTCTATGCCCAAATCCAATAAAGTCACAAATCCGGGTCAAAACCCAAAAATCATGGACTCGACCGAAGCCCATACCTGAGTTGGCTAGAAAATCAATCAAAATGTTCGATTTCTCCTTCCTCGGTTCGGTGTTTCCAGTGGCTGGTTCCCCCGACGGCCGGTACATCCTTGATCGTGGGGAGGAGAGAATTCCGATGGGTGGAACCAAAATGGACGAGGTTGCTTCGAATCAAAGTTCAAGGTTACGGGGTTTTTGGGTTCGATGGCACGGTTTAGATGAGGATCGCAAAGAGATAGAGGAAACTGAGAAGAATCTGGAGAAGTCTAAGTTAAAAATATCTGCCAATTGAAAAATACCAAATTGCCCCAGACCATTCTAGACCCACAACTCTCTCATACGAACTCCGTTTTTCGCGTGCCGCCTGTCTACGAACTCGTGAGTTCGAGACCTACGCAACGGTCCACCGAAAACTTCCAAAGGTGTCTCCAAACAAAAATTGACTTTCAAGCCTCTCCTAAAACCAAGGGTAAACTCGACCTTTCCCAAATTAATTTACGAAAATTCACTAATTAAATTTCCGGGTCGTTACATAATCCACCTAACTACTCTCACATGACATGCCCCTGTGTTCTTCTGATGTAGACTCAGTTAGTAAATTCGTGTAATAAGTATATTATACACATTCGTATATATTTTATAAAAATAATTTTATTTTCTATATTTTTTAAAAATTCGTTAAAATACATTTTTTTAAAATTAAAAATATTATACATGTATTATACACGTACATATAATTCAAATTTAATGCGTATATTTTCACACAATTTTAAATAATATTCATAAAATACACATATTGTATACATATTTGTAATGAATTGTTGAAGAAATTAATTATATATTAAATAAAATTAAGTAATAATAAAGTTTTATATAATAGTCGAACTTTTCATTGTATCAATAGAAGAAATCTACCTAATAATACAAGTACGGACTTTCCATGTACTTTCATCTTCCCGAAGTTTTCTAACTATATTTACACTCATATACCTTGCAATGATATATGGTTAGTCTCGCTTCACCTCTAAAAGTTTAAGTGACTCACGTTGCCCATTATTTTTAGGCCTTCTCCAACCATGAAGGTTAAATTTGAGGGCCAAGTCAAAATTTAGCCCTCAAAATGTCAAGACCCCTCCCAAATTTCTTCTCGAAACTCGTGAAAAGTCCTGCTCCCGTCTGACAACCCTAAGAAAACCTAAAACCTCCCGGAAATGCCCTCTCTACCAGGCCAACTGTACGAGAATTCTACCGAAATTTTGACAGAATCTCCCTTATAACCGGGTCAATCCGTCTTCCACCTGCCAGACGAAGGAAACGACATACAAATACCAACCAAGTAATCCAGCTAAGACTACCAAGCCCCCAAAATAATTAAAATGCCCAAAAGAGGATCAAACCAAACTAGGTTAACCTTAAATTACATAAACTAATGAAAGTCTTATATGATGTTAGCACATCGAAAGATGATTCCTCCTAGTCACGTTGCCTTATCCCGCTATGGCCTGGGGGCACAAAATCAAAACAACTGTGAGTGAACCAAGAAACTATATCGAGGTGTAAACACGCTAATAAAGGAATGATAACAACACTAATAATGATCATAACAACCCACCTCATCGTAATTCATAATATATATATATATATACATGCAAAACTTACCGAAGTACCAATCCATTACATAGGTGGGACCCACGTCACATCCAATTGTACATGTCATCATCGTAACCCAGCCAAAGCCGATATTCGCGGGCCATAGCCCCATATCCCGGTCGTAATCGTCATCCTGAGCTGTTGGTCGATAATCCAGCTCATCCCTAGTCGTAGCTCAATATTTTGGCTCATTCGGAGCCGTAACTCGATATCCCAGCCATAGCCGTCATCCCCAAGCTATAGCTTGATATTCCAGCTCGTCTTGAGCCTTAGCTCAATATCCTGGTTCATCCCGAATCGTAACTCGATGTCCCAACTCATCCCGAGCCGTAACTCAATGTCCCGGCTCATCCCGAGTCGTAGATCAATATCCCAGCTCATTATGAGTCATAACTAGATATCTCAACCGTAGCCATCATCCCCGAGCCGTAGCTCGAGATCCAAGGCAGTCCAACCCGGGGACATGCCCTCCTAACCACTACCGAAAATACCTCAAAGTAATGACTAGAAACCGAGAGGTCCAAATACGAAATACCTCAAATATATGTGGCGAAAATCATGTACAACGCGAGTAGGTAACCTCGACGAGCACATGACCGAAAATACCTCAAAATCATGTGTCAGAGATGAACACATATGACCGAAAATACCTCAAAGTCATGTGTCAGAAATACCTCCACGAATACATGACCGAAAATACCTCAAAGTCATGTATCGAAAACGAACACGCATGACCTAAAATACCTCAAAGTCATGCGGTCGGAAAATCATATAACCCTCAACGAGCACATGAAAGAAAATACCTCAACATCATGTGTCGGAGAAATCCCCCGCCTCACATGTCCGACAATACCTCAAAGAAATGTGGCAGAATTCCATAATACCTGGCCGAAGCCAAACTCACCAAAACCCGGGCCTAAGCTCAACATCCATAACCCCGGGCCGAGGCCAAAAATTCATATATGGGACAAGCCCCAAATCATATTCAAAATCGTTATTAACATCCATAAGTAACCATACCTCCCTTAAGCATAATCATTCTAAATCCGGGAAATACATAAATGAGAATAAGTTCAGTAAATCCATAGTTATCAACAAATCCATTTAATCCTTCTCCTTACTCTCCGAGCCTTAAAAGGATAATAACACATATGCTAATAAATTCCCTTAATTCCCGAGATGCCCAAAGATAAAAATTATTCCATTTGATTCCAGACATCTGAAATCGATAATAAAATATTCATTTTATCACAATGTACGTGCATTAATTTAGGAAAACAAGTCCACTCATTGTAACGTCCAATCGAGTCCAAATCCAAGCTATTCGGTCCCTCGTGACCTTCGGAGCCACCACGCCTGTCAAAACGATACGTGGCATTATTAAATGGCAATAATAAACCTCAAATCCAACCCCATAAACCCTCAAAGTATACACGCCCCTTAAACCCGCATAAAGTGACTTTGGACGTCTAAAACGGCTCCTAAATGAACTCTGATTGACCCGAAATCTATGCTTAAAGGTCTTAAACGTCGAAAATATGAAAATGAAAGTTGTTGGAGCCCGAGGAAGCGCCCCAGGCGCCGCCATACGCCGATGGGGTGGCAGTGGCTCTTCCCCCATGCGCGACTGGGAGTTTCAGTCGCCTTCAACCTCTCGCCGGGTACTGTTCACTCGCCAGCCGAAAAACCCCATAACCACCCGATTTTCAAACCTTCATATCTCACTCATTTCCCAACCAAATTCGATGTTCTAAAAATGGAAATCTATCTACTCGAGCCAAGGAATCCAAGTATGAAGTCCAAATAAAAAAACCTTACATGTGGTGGCCGAAAATTAAACGAGAAGCTTCGGGAAAACTTCCGAGCTTTGCTACGTCCTCCATAGCTATCCTCGAGCTTCAAGGATGGTATGGTTGAGTTCATGGGGAGGAGAGGAAGGTCATGATGTGCTTGGTTTAGGTTGAAATGGCCGAAATGTTTTTAGTGCTTTTCTTAGCCTTGATGTGGTTTCACGGGAGAGAAAAGAGATAGTGAGTCATGAGTGAGGAGAGAGAAGAATTCCGAAAATTCTAGAGAAAGGAAGAAAGATCTTCCCAAAAATACCTGCCCTCCAAAATTACCAAAATGCCCCTCATAGTTCCAGACACATAACTCTCTCAAACGAGCTCCAATTTCCGTGTGCCGCCAGTCTACGAACTCGTGAGTTCGAGACCTACGCAACGGTCCAACAAAAACTTTCAAAAGTATTTCCAAACTCAAAGTGACTCTCAAACCCCTCCTAAACCCGAGGGTAAAATCGTCATTTTCTAAAATAAATTACGAAAATTCACTAATTAAAAAAATACGGGTCGTTACACAAAAAATTAGTTTTATAATGAATAGTGCAGAACTATATTTTACCATCTTCAACCATTTGGGGCTAAGGCATTGTTGTTCTAAACTTTTATTATTTTTTGTTAGCCTAGAAAATAAAAAAAAAGAGGAAGATTTGCATGTGGGTGGAAACAATGCACTGGGCACCTCCTTTTGCCTTTAGAAAATTTCCTATTTACTTGGAAAATTTGAAAAACTATTCGGCCATTGGCCCTTGAAAAAATTGTCCATGGCTATTGGCCTTGTGGTTGAAGATGGAATTTTGTCAAATTTTCCTACAATTTAGGTCTTCGGCCCATGGTTGGGGATGAATGTTTGATGTTCTACTTTACCACTAACGTTAAGTTCATCCAAAATTCCATCCAAATTGGTGACATAGTAGGAGTACTTTTGTCAAGTAAAAGACAACAATAATAATAAAAAAAAGTTTTTTTTATATTACGAGAAGGAATGTACACATTTGGTAGCAACCGCCTTCATATTCTAAAGTTTTTTTAAATATAAGACTTTTTAATCCAAATGTCCCTGGAACCGTTCGTAAAGTCTCATGTAACCTCTGGAACTGTGAATCGTCTCACTTTGACCCAGTAACTCACATTTCGTACACTAAATTGTCTCACTTTAGCCAAAATTCACCAACTCTAACTGATAGGACCCCTCCTTATTTTCCCTTTTGAAATCCGTGAAGATCCTTGCTCTTGTTTGACAACCTCGGAAAGTCAAAATCTTTCTAAAACTACCTTTACGCTAACAACCAAAAATTATAAACATTTACCGACAATTCAGTAGAGTCTCCCCAGAAAAGGGGACAAACCATAAACTTAACATGTCAAACAACTAATCCCAATCAATTTCAACAACCAGACCTGTAAGGTATTCATAGCATATTAGGTCTAAAATGTAGAATTTTTAGAAATTCAATGAAATCCTACAAGGTAAGGTCGCAGCGGAAATATTGCCTCCTCCAAGTCTCGAAATCTCATCTCGCCGTAGCCTGGAGGGTACAAAACCAAATCCAAATGTGAGTGGTCAAAAGAATATTAAGAGCATACTTTTATGAATAAATATATACCACTAACTCCCACCTCATTAGAACACAACACATGCATGACAAAGATCCAAATGTAACTATATACAACTTACTGGAAGCCATTGATTAAAGTGGTGGATCCATACTAGCTTCTACTGTACCCGCCATCTCAATATCCCGACCATAGCCGATATCCCGGGTCGTAGCCCCAATATCCCGACCATAGCCGATATCCCGGGTCGTAGCCCCAATATCCCGGCCGAAGCCGATATCCCCAGTTGTAGCGCAATATCCCGGCCATAGCCGTAATCCCAAGTCGTATCTCGGCCGTAGGGCAATATCCCGGCCCCAGTCGTAATCCCAAGTCGTATCTCGGTCGTAGCGCAATATCCCGGCCGTAGCCATAATCCCAAGTCGTATCTCGGCCGTAGCCCAATATCCCCAACAGTCCAACAGGAGGATGTGCCCTCCTAATTAACCTCCGCTAAAAATACCTCAAAGCAGTGGAAAGGAAACTGAGAGATCCAACACGGGGATCTAATCATCTAACCACCGCTGAAAATATTTCAAAGCAATGGCTAGAAAACCGAGAGGTCCAACCTGGGGACCTACTCACCAGACACGCATATCTGAAAATACCTCAAAGATATACGGCTGAAATCTTGTACTACCTACGTAGACAACCAGGAAGAACGCGCATGACAAAAAATACATCAAGGTCAAGCAGTCGGAGAAATCCCACCTGAAGCCAATAATCCCCGACCGTCGCCCATTATCCCAAGGCTTCACCTGATATCCGAGACGTCGCCTAATATCTTAGGTTGTCACCCAATATCCCGGACTGTTGCCCAATATCCCGGGCCGTCAACCAATATCCAGGCCTACCCAATATTTCGAGCCGTCCGCCAATATCCCAAGCTATTGCCCAATATTCTTTGCTGTCGCCTAATATCCTCCAGCCTAAGCCGATATCTCGATAGGCGCATGACGAAATCCTCTACAGCATGCGTCGAAGAAATCACATAACCAGGCTGTAGCCCAAACCACATCTTCGGGCCATAGCCCCCAATCATTTATAATTCAAAGTTCATAGATATCGAAATCCACAGTAAGTATTAATATCATTAAACACACAAACAACATCAAAAATCACATAACCGGGCCTAACCCCAAATAATTTCCAAATTCATTATCCTTAGTAATCGAAGTCCACAAATGATAATAAATCATTTAAAACACCTAAATATGCATGGATTCACATTATAAAAACAAAGTCCATTCACCTAAAAGTCCAAGCGAACTTAATTTAGAGCCGTGCAATCCTCTGCAGTCCCCGGACCAGTATCGTATGTCAAAAGTGACAAATGAAATTATTGAACGACAATTCTACACCTTAAACCCGGGTCCCTAACCCCCATAGGTGTCCATGCATCCTTAAACAACTCCAAACTGACTTAGGACGTCCAAAACAGCCTTAAAACAAACTCAAACAGACCCGAAACCTTAAAAAATAGCCCCATAATGCCCCTAAACCAATGCCACTTGCCGACATGGGTCAAGACCTGGCCCGACAAGCCAGCCAGGGGTCGATGACCACAGTACACGCCACGCGTGACTGCGCGTCTCAGTCGCCTTCCTCCTCACGCCACTCGCGTCTCAGTCGCCTTCCTCCTCACGCCAATCGCTGGCCGAATTCCGCCATTTCTCTACGATCTACTAGCCTAAAACTATCTACTCGAGCCCAGGAACCCAAATTCAAGGTCCAAAGTCGAAGATCATAGATGTGGTGGCTGAAATCTGGCTCGAAAGTCTCGATGGCCTTTTTCTTCTCTACCCTCGATGCGTTGTCCTCGTCGGTCATCGCCTTTGATGGCTAGTACGGCCAGAATCGGGAATAGGAGAGGAAGAAGATGATGGTGGAACCTGAGGCTGGGTCGCCAGGGTTAGAAGGTGATGGTGGTTGTGTATGTCGTGGGGAAAGAGAGAAAATAAGGGGAGAGATAGAGAGAGAAAGAGAGAGAGAGGAGATTATGAAAAATTGTCGAGGAGAGAAAGTGCTCTCCCTTAAAAGTATCCTCTTCTGAAATTACCAAAATACCCTTAGTTTTTCTAGACCCATAACTTCCTCGTACAAACTCAAATTCTAGCATGCCGCTTGTTTACGAACTCGTGAGCTCGCGACCTATGCAACGGTCCAAGAAAAACTTCTAAAAGTGAACCTCAAGCCACCCCCCCCCCCCCCTGTAACAACCCGGAATTTTAATTATTGGGTTTACGCAATTATTTTTTTTAAAAGACGATTTTACCCTTGGTCGGTAAAGGGCATGGAAATCAAGTTTTGTTTCGAGACACTTTTGGTGGTGTTTCAGGTACCGTTGTGTAGGTCTCGAACTCACGAGTTCGTAGACAAGTGGCATGCGGAAAAAGGAGTTCGTGTACGGAAGTTATGGGTCTAGATGAGCAAGGGTAGTTTGGTAATTTTCCATCGAGGGGAGATATTTTAAACCCCCAAATCAGACTAATCTGATGCAGATTATTTTCATCTTCATCTTTTCACTCATTCTCTCTCTCGGTGAAAAACAAAAACACAAACAACCCGAAACCGTGCGAAAAATACCGAAGAGAAACCATAAAGTCAACTTTGATTTCAAGGCTTTAGCTTCTCGTTTTGATCAACTAATCGTATTCTACTCCTTCCCACGATCACAACCGTACCAACCATCGAAGGAGAGGACCACGGTGGAAGCTGAACCGAGTAAAGGAAGTTTCGGATCTTCCGATCGATTTTTCGGCTAGCACAGGTACGTGTTTGATGTTTTAAGGTGATATTTGGATTCCTGGGTTCGAGTAGATAGATTTAGACGTAAAATTCGTGTAAAATGGTTGAGTTTTGAGGAATTTGTAAAGCTTGGAGTTTCGGTCGAAAATGGCAGATTCTAGCGAACCAGACGGCGGCGGAGGTGGTGGTCCGGTCATCTTCTCCGGCTAGCCTCCGGCGACGGCGACGACAGTCCGGTCGTCTTCTCCGGTGAGTCGCCGGTGACCGGTCGGGTCGAGTAAACCGGTCGGGTCGAGTTGGACCGGGTCAGGTCGAGACGGACGAGGTTGGACTGGTCCATGCGCGTGAACACTGCAGCAGGCGCGTGGCCGGCGCGTGAGGGCGCGTGAGGGCGCGTGAGGCCTAGTCTGAGGTCACGGCGACGCGTGGGAACTAGTTCTCAATGTTCTGAATCTGTTGGTACAGGTTTTAGGTTGATCGGACGTCATTTAGAGGTCGTTTTGGGCAATCCCAGCGGCAATGGTTGACCTTATTAGCAGGCTTTGAGCACGGAAGGCCAAGGTAGTTGGGTCATTATATTGCATGTGTTCCTTGGGCTAGAGCGTCCATGAATTAAGGGTTGGATGATGTATGTGAGTGGACTTTTGTTTTATAAATTGAAATGCATGCATCAGAATATCTTTCTTTAAATACTGTTATGTATTGTGGCATTGAATGTCTGGATTTTAGAAATGATTACTAGACATATGTTTTCCACTATATTAGTTAAAGTGTGATTTGAGAAATATCATGGGTTTTGGACTCGGTTTTGCTATCGTTTTGACGTGGAAAATATTGAGTCAATGGTTTGGGTTTTGACCCAGTTGTATGAGTTTATCGGATTTGGTCAGATTTGAGGGAGGCCAGGACCCGGGACTAGGATCCGTTATTAGCGGTGAACCCGGTGAACCTCCAAGATAAACATATTTGAGGAGGACTAGGATCCGTTATTAGCGGTGAACCCGGTGAACCTCCAAGATAAACATATTTGAGGAGGACTAGGATCCGTTATTAGCGATGAACCCGGTGAACCTCCAAGATAAACATATTTGAGGAGGACCAGGACCCGGGACTAGGATCCGTTATTAGCGGTGAACCCGGTGAACCTCCAAGATAAACATATTTGAGGAGGACCAGGACCCGGGACTAGGATCCGTTATTAGCGGTGAACCCGGTGAACCTCCAAGATAAATGGTTACCGAATGATATGCCAGTCGAGAGATATGCCGACTGATAAGATATGATAGTCGAAGGTTATACCGGCTAATGATATGATATGACAGTCGAGAGATATGCCGACTGATGCGATATGATAGTCGAAGGTTATATCAGCTAATGATATGATATGCCAGTTGAGAGATATGCCGACTGATGCGATATGATAGCCGAAGGTTATACCGGCTAATGATATGATATGCCAGTCGAGAGATATGCCGACTGATGCGATATGATAGCCGAAGGTTATACCGGCTGATGATATGATATGATAGTCGAAGATACTTGCCGACTGATGATATATCATAGTACAGGGAGTTGTGATACAGGACTAGCACACCCCAAGGGATACCCTGGTGGCTAGTGGATGTGTCGGGAACAGTGGATTTGAGATATTATGTGTCTAGGTTGAATTAAATGATTTTGAATTCCTTTGAGGATGATTTTCAAACCAGATTGTGAATCACAATGTGTTTTCCTTATATGGATTTTGTGTGAGTCCTACTGAGAGGTTTTAAAGAGAAAGGGAAATGCCGGTGATTTAAAGATGATGTTTTTATAACATGAACTGTTTATGTGATGCATGCATAGTTTTATAAATGGAGGTGGAAAAAGGTAATATTCCTTGGAAAATGATTTATAAACGATTATTTTTGTCCACTCACAACTTTTGTGTTTAAACCCCCTTCAGGTAGTAGAGTTGACGCGGACATTATCTCGAGGCAGAGGCATTAGCACTCTCGGCTGCGCTGTGTAGTTGTACTTGAGTAGGATATCTAATTTGTATCTTGATCCTACTTAGACGCTCTGATATTATTTTGTATTTGGTTGGTAATTACTTACGGGAATTTTAAGTGCTTAAATCCCTTGTCTGACAAGTGAAAGTATTTATTATTATTATAATTTGTAAGGATTGAAGGGTATTTGGGAACCTTTCCTTAGGTTGTCAGACGGGATCAGGGTTCTTCCCGGGTTTCGATGGGAAATTCGGGACGGGTCCTGACAATTGGTATCAGAGCTCTAAGTTAACTTCCTGCAGGCTGCACACTTGTGTGCAAATTATTTAAGGATTTCGGTTAACAAGATTCCTCCGAGACGTGAGTTCCGTCAACGGTTGAGAAATGGTGGAGATGACCATGAACCTGCTGTGGAGCCTGATTTGAGGCAGACACTGGAACAGCTGGGTCAAACTTTAGCTTCTGTACTCCAGGATAGGGCTTCTCAAGAAGTCTCTGATATCGAGAGAGCCCAGAGACTGGGGGCACGATATTTATGGGCGAGTCTAGTCCAGATGAGGCTGAGGAGTGGATTACTCGCATGGAGCGGGTGTTTTTGATTATGAGATGTCCTCTAGAGGAGAGAGTTCTGTTGGCTACATTTTTACTAGGTGGTTCTGCTTACCATTGGTGGCACTCATTGGAGGTGTCAGGCTGGAATGTCCATACGCTTACTTGGCAGACTTTCCGGGAAAGCTTCTTGGAGCAGTTTTACCCTCGCTCACACCAGCATGTTAAGGAGGTCGAGTTCTTGCATTTACAGCAAAGAGACATGACTGTGGCCCAGTATGAACAGAGATTCATAGCGTTGAGTCGCTTTGCACCGACTTTGGTGGCGGCCGAGTTAGACAAGTGCCACAGATTCAAAAGTGGACTGCGGAGTGAGATTCGGTCAGCAGTTATGTCTATGGATCACACTTCCTTGAGGACTTTGGCTGATGCTGCAGCTCGAGTAGAGTTGAGTTTGGGTTTCCCAATTCCGCAGCAGTACAGTGGGTACAGGAGACGTCGAGATCACTGGACTGCCAGAACCTCTAATCAGGGACCATCAAAAAGAGGCAGTCATAGTTCTGGATCTTCTGGGAATGCGAGATCTAGTACAGGCAGTGGCGGAGCTGGTCAGGCACGACAATCTTATGCACAGTCTAGCGGTGCCTCAGTGCAGTTCAACAGAAGACAAGGTGGCAGATCTAGTGGCTTCAGTGATTCCATTTGTTATTCCTGTGGGGAGACTGGTCACATCAAGAGATTCTGTCCACAACGTCGTCCGGGCAGTAGTTCCTTGGGTCGTGGTGCGACTGATCCTAGCCCGAGGACATGACAGATGTTTGATACTGCAACTGGGTTCAGACCCATTACAGTGGGGCTGGTAGAGCTAGTGGAACCAGCAGTGCTAGAGGCAGGTATGGGGATCGTGGTCGATCTTCGGGTACACCAGCTCGAGTTTTTGCCATGACGCAACAGAAGGCTCGAGTAGCACCGGAGGTGGTCACGGGTACGTTATCTATTTTCAACCGCAATGCTTGTGTTTTATTAGATCCTGGGGCAACTCATTCTTTTATTTCTTGGGGTTTTGCATTGTTTGTGGATAGAGAATTGTCCCCGATTGATTGGGACATGGGTATTAGTACTCCTACCGGGGATATGTTAGTGGCGAACCTCGAGATTTGTAGTTGTCCGGTGATGGTTGAAGGCCATGGTTTGGAGGCAGATTTAATCCCCTTAGATATTTTTGAGTTTGATATGATTCTGGGGATGGATTGGTTGTCCATGCACCATACCTCCATAGACTGTTACGCCAAGACAGTAGTTTTTCGGAGTCCAGGATTACCGGAACTTACATTTCGGGGAGATCGTAGGGTACTACCCTATGGAGTGATATCAGCGTTGATCGCTGTGAGATTGTTGAGAAAAGGTTAGGAGGGTTACTTGGCTCATGTGTTTGATTCTCGGGATACTCCGATGAGACTGGAGGATATTCCTGTGGTGAGTGAGTTCTCTGATGTGTTTCCAGATGATCTTCTAGGATTACCACCACACCGTGAGATTGAGTTCACCATCGAGCTTTTGCCAGGTACTCAACCTATCTCACAGGCACCGTATAGGATGGCACCGGCAGAATTGCAAGAGTTAAAGACTCAGTTGCAGGACTTGGTGAATATGGGATTTATTCGCCCAAGTGTTTCACCATGGGGTGCGCCGGTATTATTTGTGAGGAAAAAGGATGGTGGTCTGAGATTGTGTATCGACTACCGGCAGTTAAATAGAGTGACGGTACGAAATAAGTATCCTCTGCCAAGGATTGACGATTTATTTGATCAACTGAAAGGGGCAAAGTATTTTTCGAAAATTGACCTTCGATCCGGGTACCATCAGTTGAGGATTCGGGAAGAGGATGTTCAGAAAACAGCTTTCAGGACTCGGTATGGTCATTATGAGTTCCTGGTGATGCCCTTCGGGTTGACTAATGCCCCGGCAGCGTTTATGGATTTGATGAACAGAGTGTTCCAAAAGTATTTGGATCGGTTTGTGATTGTGTTCATCGACGATATCTTGGTGTATTCGAGGAGTGCCACGGCACATGAGAAGCACTTGAGATTGGTGCTGAATATGCTTAGGAAAAAAGCATTTGTTTGCCAAGTTTAGTAAATGCCAGTTTTGGTTGACCAAAGTTGGATTCTTGGGTCATGTGATTTCGGCTGAGGGTATCAGCGTAGATCTCCAAAAAGTGGAGGCAGTGACGTTTGAGGAGCAACCGGTGCAATTTCTGGATTGGAAGGAAAAGGTACTTCGCAGAAAGACTATTCCTCTAGTTAAAGTGTTGTGGAGGAATCATAACGTGGAGGAAGCCACGTGGGAAATCGAGGAACTAATACGGGCACAATATCCTCAATTGTTCCATGGTTAGGAATGAATTTCGAGGACGAAATTTCTTAAGGAGGGTAGATTGTAACAACCCGTAATTTTAATTATTGGGTTTACGCAATTATTTTTGTAAAATGACGATTTTACCCTTGGTCGGTAAAGGGCATGGAAATCAAGTTTTGTTTCGAGACACTTTTGGTGGTGTTTCAGGTACCGTTGCGTAGGTCTCGAACTCACGAGTTCGTAGACAGGTGGCACGCGAAAAACGGAGTTCGTGTACGGAAGTTATAGGTCTAGATGTGCAAGGATAGTTTGGTAATTTTCCATGCAGGGGAGATATTTTAAACCCCCAAATCAGACTAATCTGATGCAGATTATTTTCATCTTCATCTTTTCACTCATACTCTCTCTCGGTGAAAAACAAAAAACACAAACAACCCGAAACCGTGCGAAAAATACCGAAGAGAAACTATAAAGTCAACTTTGATTTCAAGGCTTTAGCTTCCCGTTTTGATCAACTAATCGTATTCTACTCCTTCCCACGATCACAACCGTACCAACCATCGAAGGAGAGGACCACGGTGGAAGCCGAACCGAGTAAAGGAAGTTTCGGATCTTCCGATCGATTTTTCGGCTAGCACAGGTACGTGTTTGATGTTTTAAGGTGATATTTGGATTCCTGGGTTCGAGTAGATAGATTTAGACGTAAAATTCGTGTAAAATGGTTGAGTTTTGAGGAAGTTGTAAAGCTTGGAGTTTCGGTCGAAAATGGCGGATTCCGGCGAACCAGACGGCGGCGGAGGTGGTGGTCCGGTCATCTTCTCCGGCCAGCCTCCGGCGACGACGACGGTAGTCCGGTCGTCTTCTCCGGCGAGTCGCTGGTGACCGGTCGGGTCGAGTAAACCAATCGAGTTGAGTTGAATCGGTCGGGTTGAGTGAATCGGTCGGGTCGAGTTAGACCGGGTCAGGTCGAGCCGGACTGGGTTGGACCGGTCCAGGCGCGTGAACACTGTTACAGGCGCGTGGCCGGCGCGTGAGGGCGCGTGAGGGCGCATGGACGGGTGTGCCGACCTTCCGGCGGCGCGTGGGGCCTAGTATGAGGTCACGGCGACGCGTGGGAACTAGTTCTCAACGTTCTGAATCTGTTGGTACAAGTTTCAGGTTGATCGGACGTCGTTTAGAGGTCGTTTTGGGCAATCCCAGCGGTAATGGTTGACCTTATTAGCGGGTTTTGAGCACGGAAAGCCAAGGTAGTTGGGTCATTATATTGCATGTGTTCCTTGGGCTAGAGCGTCCATGAATTAAGGGTTGGATGATGTATGTGAGTGGACTTTTGTTTTATAAATTGAAATGCATACATCAGAATATCTTTGTTTAAATACTGTTATGTATTGTGGCATTGAATGTCTGGATTTTAGAAATGATTACTAGACATATGTTTTCCACTATATTAGTTAAAGTGTGATTTGAGAAATATCATGGGTTTTGGACTCGGTTTTGCTATCGTTTTGACGTGGAAACTATTGAGTCAATGGTTTGGGTTTTGACCCAGTTGTATGAGTTTATCGGATTTGGTCAGATTTGAGGGAGGCCAGGACCCGGGACTAGGATCCGTTATTAGCGGTGAATCCGGTGAACCTCCAAGATAAACATATTTGAGGAGGACTAGGATCCGTTATTAGCGGTGAACCCGGTGAACCTCCAAGATAAACATATTTGAGGAGGACTAGGATCCGTTATTAGCGGTGAACCCGGTGAACCTCCAAGATAAACATATTTGAGGAGCACCAGGACCCGGGACTAGGATCCGTTATTAGCGGTGAACCCGGTGAACCTCCAAGATAAATGGTTACCGAATGATATGCCAGTCGAGAGATATGCCGAATGATAAGATATGATAGCCGAAGGTTATACCGGCTAATGATATGATATGACAGTCGAGAGATATGTCGACTGATGCGATATGATAGCCGAAGGTTATACCGGCTAATGATATGATATGCCAGTCGAGAGATATGCCGACTGATGCGATATGATAGCCGAAGGTTATACCGGCTAATGATATGATATGACAGTCGAGAGATATGCCAACTGATGCGATATGATAGCCGAAGGTTATACCGGGTGATGATATGATATGATAGTCGAGGATACTTGCCGACTGATGATATATCATAGTACAGGGAGTTGTGATACAGGACTAGCACACCCCAAGGGATACCCTGGTGGCTAGTGGATGTGTCGGGAACATTGGATTTGAGATATTATGTGTCTAGGTTGAATTAAATGATTTTGAATTCCTTTGAGGATGATTTTCAAACCAGATTGTGGATCACAATGTGTTTTCCTTATATGGATTTTGTGTGAGTCCTACTGAGTGGTTTTAAAGAGAAAGGGAAATGCCGGTGATTTAAAGATGATGTTTTTATAACATGAACTGTTTATGTGATGCATGCATAGTTTTATAAATGGAGGGGGAAAAAGGTAATATTCCTTGGAAAATGATTTATAAACGATTATTTTTGTCCAATCACAACTTTTGTGTTTAAACCCCCTTCAGGTAGTAGAGTTGACGCGGACATTATCTCGAGGCAGAGGCATTAGCACTCTCGGCTGCGCTATGTAGTTGTACTTGAGTAGGATATCTAATTTGTATCTTGATCCTACTTAGACGCTCTGATATTATGTTTTATTTGGTTGGTAATTACTTACGGGAATTTTAAGTGCTTAAATCTCTTGTCTGACAAGTGAAAGTATTTATTATTATTATAATTTGTAAGGATTGAAGGGTATTTGGGAACCTTTTCTTAGGTTGTCAGACGGGATCAAGGTTCTTCCTGGGTTTCGAGGGGAAATTCGGGACGGGTCCTGACACCCCCCACCCCCCCCCCCCCCCCCCCCCAACTCAAGGGTAAAAATGTCATTTCTTAAATAATTTTACAAATTTAGTTTATTTTTAGGTATGGGTCTTTACACTAACTCTGTTGTGCTAAACTTGGGGAAAAGTGAGACAATTCATCACAGTTCTTGGGGTTAAATGAGATCCACCCACCCTTAAAAAAGTTCTCCAAAATTCCAACTCTACATATCATGTTTGAAGCCACCCTTGACTTCTATCTCCAAGAACAAAAAAAAATACCTAGTAGTCTCTATAAACCCAGTTATTCACCTTCGTCCACTTTCCTTTCGGTAGCGACCATTCGTCTTTTCCATTATCACTATCTCTCTCTTTATCTCATAATTAAGCTCATATATCGCATTCCAACAATCTACAGTCTCCGACATCATAATCAACTTAACCGCATTCAAATTATCAAATAAATTCAACGTCCTCGGAGTCAACATCTTCAAGGTCCCGATATTCCGACTCTAAAGCCTCACATTGCCGAGTACTTCCCTCATCAGAAAAGTAGTCTTCTCATTCAGGTCAAAACCCCATTTTGTGAAATGGATGCCTTTCTCCTTATTTCTTTTGTCCAAGTCTTCATGGTTGTAACTTTTCTTATTTGTTATTTGGTTACACCTTTCATGCATGCTAACTTATTTCGTTCTTTCTCGCTTACTCTACTTGATATGTTGGGATGAAAACATTTTTTACATACTTTCTGCCAAAAAATTGAACTGTGACAAATAATCAATAGCTACTTATGGTTTCTCTGAGTTCACTATTATTGAAGCATAAATCAAACACGCTTGAAAAAGTCGACACGATCCTTACAAACATCAAACAAAAAACAATTGAGGTTAAGGTTGAAGCCCCGAGGGGGTTGATCAATCAAGAACGCTCTGATACTTAAGTTAGCTTCGAGAGAGAAATCTGAAAGAGCTTTAGAACCTAGGAATAAGTTACCTTGAAAGTGAAATGAGTTCCTCTATTTATAGGGAGAGCTCATAGGCCTCCGAGTATTCTGATTGGTCGATGGATTTTGTAATTAATAAATAATTCTTTTTAATAAAATATATTATTTATTAATTAAATTTTAATAACAATTAATTCTCATTAATTACATTTTAATAACAATTAATTCTCATTAATTAAATTTTAATAACAATTAATTCTCATTAATTAAATTTTAATAACAATTAATTCTCAAGGAGAATATTATTATTATTGAGGACTTAATCCGATTAAATAATATATTTAGCTGGTAAATACACTATTTAATGTGTGGGTGTCTGTCGGCCATTAATGTCATTATCATGGGTAATTTGGACATTATATGAATTATGGGCCACATGACAGCTCCATAATTTTTGGGTAATTTATGGTTCCACAACTACAATATGTTTGTTAGAAATCAAATCGTGACAAATCCTAGATTGATTTAGTAGCCTAAACTAATTTGATATCCTGATTTGATATCTTACTTAATTAAAATAGAATATTTTTCTTTTCTAGTTAGGCTTACTATAACTAGTATATAATATGTGTCATTGTACATTCAATAATACAATTGAGAAATAATTTTCCATCTTTTATTTTTAACATGGTATTAGAGATGTTCCGCTCTTGAGACCTAAATTCGCTTCCTTTCCACCCCTGTTGGTGTATGGAGCCTAATGACTCCGTGCACCCACGGGACACCTACTTGATTGATGACCAAAATTATCTCCCTTGTGTTACATCTTGTCTCTTTATCTCCTAAACCCTATTCTCTCATGTTTGTTTTATTGTCTTGGCCTTTTGTGCCACCTTATGCGATCTTTGTGTTCCTCTTGGCTCTTTATGCCATTTTATTCAGCATTTTGTGCCACCTTATTCGGCATTTTGTCCCACCTTATTCGACATTTTTTGTCATCTTACTTGGCTTGTGTGCCACCTTTTAGCCTTGTGTGCCATCTTACTCGGCCTTTGTGCCACCTTACTTGGCATTTGTGCCACATTTTGGTCTTTTGTGCCATTCTACTTGGCCGTTGTGCCACCGTATTTGGCCTTTGTGCCACCTTCTTTACCATCTCGTTAGAGCGGGTTTTATTGAGCCCAAAATGGGCATTTTCCTTCTTGAAGTTACCATAAATGTGGAATGATTTGAAGCAACGAAGAAAACAGTAGGAAAAGAAGCTTACTCTGCAAGTTGGGACTTCACTGTAGCGACCCGACCTAAAATTTAATTTAATTCAAAAAATTAATTGAGAAAAAAGACGATTTTTCCCTTGAGAGTTAGGGGGTTCGGAAGCCCACTTTTTGTTTGAAAATATTTTTGGAAGTTTTTCTTGTTCCGTTGCGTAGGTCTCGAACTCGCGAGTTGTAGACAGGCGACACGCGAAAATCGAAATTCGTACGAGTAAGTTACGGATCAAAAACCAAGAAGGGCAATTTGGTAATTGATCAATTTCATCTTTTAATTATTAAAAGGGACATCATTTTGGGTTCGACATATGTCAAACATCTAAGGATGTTTAGAATTGGTGTCACCACATGGGAATTTAAAATGTGTTAAAGGTCACATTCATTAATCCATTTTGAGGAATGGATTGTTGCTGCGAATAAGAAAAAAAGAAGAAGAAAGTAGCAGACCCGCGAGGTGGAGTTGCCGTCCACCCACAGCCTCAATCTTTGCCTCCATTTTTGACCTCCTCAGTCGACAAGGAACTATAGTCCGTGAGACTATAGAGAATCGGACAACTCAGAGTTGAGCTTGCTTGAGTAGTTGTTGAGTGGACTTTGTTTTCTAAATTGTAATGTATGCACGTTATATGTTTGAAATGATTTCTTACCGATTATGAATTTTGGAAAATTATAGTAAGTACTCAAAATAGTTTATTAGTAATGTGGGCTACGATAACTAAGGATAACGGTTTGGAAATGTTTTGGGCTTAGGCCAGTTATATGATTTTGGACTTCGGACTAGGATTATAAGTTTGGCTTCAGTCCGAGTTAAGTAATTGGGCTTTGGCCCTGGTGTGATGGTATGGTGGGAGTCGGTTACGGGTTGTGGGCATAGGCCCGGGTTGAATGATTTTGGCTTCAGTTGGGATCTTGCTGAGGTATGGCAGGGAGGATTTTCTCATACGCTCGAAAGGATATGAGGTATGACAGAGAGGATTCCCTCATACGCTCGAAAGGATATGGGGTATGGCAGTGAGGATTCCCTCATACACTCGGTAAGATACGACGTATGGCATGGAGGATTCCATCCTTCAAACGCTTGGCAAGATATGACGCATGGCATAGAGGATTCCATCATGCACTCGATATGGTACGAGCTATGGCATGGAGGATTCCATCATATGCTCGGCGAGTTACGAGCTACGGCTCTGGATATTGGGCTACGGCTGGGGATTACGACTTCGTCCGGGTATCCGCTTCGACCGGGGATTACAACTTTGACTAGGATATCAGCTTCGGCCGGGGTATCAGGTTCGACCAGGCTATTGTGATGGCGCGTACAGTTGAAGGTAGTGTGGGTTCCACTAAGGTAAATCAATGGTTTCAGGTAAGTTGTATTTGTTTGTATGTGCAGATCTTATTGTACGTAGGGTTCTATAACGAGGCGGGTTATCATGATTAGTATTATTGTTACTTTATATATTAGTGTGACAACGCTTTCTTTATGGTCCTACTGTCCACTCACGGTTGTTTTGGTTTGTGCCCTCCAGGTCGCAGCGGGACGAGGCGCCAAGACTAGGAGAAGCATCATCTTCTACTGCATTACTACTATGTAGGATTTTCATTGGTTTAATAAATTTAAAAGTTAACCTAGTATGCTCTGATTACCTTATAGGTTTATGTTGTTGAGAGGTTATGTGAATTGGTTGGATTTGGTTTTAGCCGGAACTGTTTGGATTAGTTGAGTGAGTTATTTGATCATTCGTCTGACAGGTGGAAGTTTCGGTTTGACCCGCTGATAGGGGAGATTTTTTCAAATTTTCGGTAGGAGTCATGGAAAGTTTGGTTGATAGTGAGAGGGTATTTCGGGAATTATTTGACTTTTCCAAGTGTTGTCAGACGGGAGCAGGACTTTTCACGGATTTCGAGAGAAAATTCGGGTCCTGTCATTCACAATGTCCACTCTCCAACTTGAGGGGGAGTGATAGAAATAAAATCGTAATAAATCCTAAAATTATTTAATATCCTAGATCGATTTAGTATCATAGATTGATTTGATATGGTGATTTGATATCTTGCTTAATTAGAGTATAATATTTTCCTTTCCTAGTTAGGCTTATTGTAACTAGTATATAATGTATGTCTTTATACATTCAATAATACGCATTATATATACTATTGTATAAATACACATTTTATATTATTTAATAGCTTGCTTAATTAGAGTATAATATTTTCCTTTCCTAGTTGGAGAGTGAACATTGTGAAGTCCCAACTTGCAAAATAAGCTTCTTGTCCTACTATCTTCTGCGTTGCTTCAAATCATCCCACAATCATGGTAACTTCGGAAAGGTAAATGCCCATTTTGGGTTCAACAACCCCGCTATGACGACAAGGTAAAGAAGGTGGCACAAAGGCCAAATACGGTGGTACAATGGCCAAGTAAGGTGGCACAAGGCTGAATAAGGTGGCACAAAAGCCAAATACGGTGGCACAAAGGCCAAAAGATGACACATAGGCCAAGTAAGGTGGCACAAAAGGCCAAATAAGGGCACAAAAGGCCAAGAGGGTGACACAAATATCGAATAAGGTGGCACAAAAGGCCCAAATAAGAAGGCACAAAAAGCCGAATAAGGTAGGTGGTGAAATCGCTAGTAGATAGATAATTAGGTAGGTATGGAAAGTAAATTTCTAACAAAGAAAACAAAACAACAGCAATATGAATCTTTAGTATTGTCATGTGGGATCAAGTATGTTTCCCGTGGGTGCATGGAGTAATTTGCTCCATACACCCACATGGGTGGTGTTAGGTCATAATTTATACACTTTTTATACATGAATTAATACATTTATTTCTTATGTTTTGTTAATATTTCGTTCTATGCAATTAGAGAAAATAATATATTTGTTAGAAATGTGCAGAATTAGATATAGCTTGGAATTATGAGAATTTGAGCGAAAGAATCACCTCAGTCGGAATTATAACGGATAAATTATGAAGGAAACAAAAGAGGCCACCAAGAGGATAAAACCCATTCGGTAGGAGACCACCGAATTTAAAAGCCCAGCCCAGAAGAAGACAAAATTCGCGGATTCAGCAGAGGCCGTCCATTGGCGCACGCTTGCCGAATTTTTCGGCTGATTCAGTACGCGCATGTCGAACTCGACTGAACCTTGCCGCCTTTGACTTTGAGTTGACCGCGTTTTTGACCACCCAATTTCTGTGGCTGACGACCGAAACTTGCTTCTGAAGACTCTCCAGCTGCCATGCCAGTTGTCCTCCTTATTTTTAGGGATTTTCAAGTGTGTTTTCACACTTTCTCTATATTGTAAAGGGATTTCAAACCTATTTCATTATAGAATATTATTTTTACTTTTTTTATGTTTAGAAAATGTTTTTGAATTAGTTTTCTTTATTATTTAGGAAACTTTTTTCTTATAGAATTTAAGGTGAACTTCTATTTGTTGGAGGATTAATAATTCTCTATAAATAAAGGTGCTAGGACTTTATAAAAAGGAAAAAAAAGAGGAAGATATCGCCATATTAAAACTTAGAGTGAAAGCACTTGTTTTTCATTTTGTAGTTTCTTTTTAGGTTAGGACTTCTTGAAGCCCTAACCATAGTTATTCTTTAATATAATTTTGGCACTTGATTTATATTGTTATGAATGCTGAATAAATTCTTATTACTATTTGAGTTGCTATTCTTTTATGTTTATAAGATTGATCACTTTGTTTGCATAAATTATTGATGGAATTGCATCGAGAGATTGAGGGTAAGAAACAATCTTGTAATTGGAGTTCATGACAACCTAGATTGCGAAATATTCTCTAAGGTTATTGTAATGTCATGAAATCCCTTTTGTACGTAATGCTTTCTTTTGTTTTATAATCGCTTAAGAGATTTGTGACATAATCTTAAGAGAACTATTGCATAATTGAATAGATGTGGTAGTGAGTCGAAAAAACCTGCGACATACAAACTAAGAAGGAGATGAAATATTTGGAGTGAGCCTTAGTCGGACATTTGCATGGGAATCATATTCAGATAATTGATAGTAATTGAATCATGAAAATCATGTTAGAGAGTAATTGTGGTTAGTGGTGGATTGAGTGCCCTAACCTATTATTTTTATTAATTTTTTTACTTTAGTTCTTTTATTTGTTTATTTTTTATTATGTTAAATCCCCCACCAACGAGTTGTGCTTTGTTTTTATTTTCTATATTTTATTTTGTGTTAAGTCCCTGAATTGATTAATCATTCTATGTAATAAAGTGAATTAAACGTTAAGACAAGTCATTACGGGATTCGACCCTTGCTTATTTGCTATACTATTTATTATATTTATACACTTGCAAGGTTAAACTGAATAAAATAGATTTCATATTTATTGTGTTGTCTATTTTATCCAACAGGTGGACAAGGTAGTGGATCTAGGTCTCAGGAGTGGAACTGCTCTGATATCATGTTAAAAATAAAAGAAGGAGAAATATTTCTTAATTGTATTATTAAATATATAAAGACACATTATATACAAGTTATAATAAATCTAATTAGCAAAGGAAAATATTATACTCTAATTAAACAAAATATAAAATCACAATATTGAATCAATTTATGATTCTAAATCGATCTAGAATATTAAATCAATTTAAAATTTATCACGATTTTATTTCTAACCACGTTTGACCATTTGATTGGTGCAAGTCGATCTAAACAAGATTGTTTCTTTTGTTTCCTTTCCTCCCAATCATTTAAATGGTGTTGATAAGGTGTTTTGTTCTTTTACTTCCACCCATCTGTCTCCGTAAGTTTATCTCTTGCACATTAATAAGGAGATTTAAGGGATTGGGCTTGAGATTTAGCCCAAAATCTCCATCCTCTAGAATTTTTAATTGGGCCTCATAAAATTTGTAGCTATTCATACCATAATCCATTCTGAAAACCTCGTGATTTGTGTGACTTGGGCACACTAAAGTGCAGGGTGATTTGGCAAGAGGGAAACTGGCTTGGTATTGTAAGTAGTAGGGAACTTATAATTTAGGATAAACTACATAAAAATATTAAAATTATAGGGATTATTTAAAATTCATATTTCAATTATGAAAATTTTCATCTAGATATCCAAATTATCAAAGTACAACATCTAGGTACCCACCTTTAACAATTTATTAAAAAATTTTATTAAGTACCCAAGTAGCTGGAACCCTTTTTCATATTGACTTGGATGACAAGTAGACAAAAGAAAATTTTGAATGTATTAAAAACATTAAATAAATAAAAATAATTAAAATTTGAATATATTAAAAATGATTAATAAAATTGAATATATTAAAAATAATTAATAAATTTTCAAAATAAATTATAAAACAAAATATTAAAATAAAATTATTAAAAAATTCTTAAAATAAATATAACCCCCAAATTAAAAATAAAAAAAGATAAAAAATAAATAAGAAAATGAAAAATAAAAACCATCACCAAACCTGCAATCTCATCAATCCCACCATTCCAGATCGAAAAAAAACAATCCCACCCCTTCAGCGACAAACCTCCTCACCTTGCGGCGACCCACCCTTTGTATCAAATCTCATCAATTCCCACATCAGACTTACTGTTGCTGATATTGGAGAGCACGATCTCGTTCTTATGCAAACGGGGTAATTGGTCTTTGACAGACTGGATCAATAACAATCACGATCTCGAATCTCAGCAATCTCGGTACGAATTTCGGCGATTGCGTCTCTCTTAGAAGGTTGGGTGCGGTCGAATTGATACGATTGGGTTGCTACTATTATAGTTTTTTGGCTTCAGAAAAAGGAGAAATTTTTTTCGCGATGATTTTGGGTTGCCTGGGACTCTAAACCTCGATGACAAGTGGCCTTTCAGCTGCTATTACAGTTCGGTGGGTAGGGGGCTGATTAATAGTAATGGTTAATTTGATTATCACAAGCCCAACGACGTCCATATGAGAGGTATTGGTTAATTTGATTAATAGCAATGGTTAATTTTATCAAAATGGTGAGGTTTGTCTTAATAATAATAGAAGAAGACAGCGTCTTCTTTTTCTAAATCTTCATATACACCTTCCTCATCCCCGCCGCCATCAAGCCTTCTCTCTTCCCAACCCACCTACCTCCCCACCGTCATCAAGCCTTTTCCCTTCCGCAACCCTCCTTTTTAATTTTATTTTTCCAAGTAATTGATGAGAGGAAAAAACAAAAAGAAACCCGGCTCCTCTTCGCTTGTCCCAAATCCCAAGTTATGGAGCCAAAACTCGTTTTTGACAAAATTAGAGAATTGGGAGGCGCAAAGGTCAACGGCGGACTTTGGAGGATATAAAAGACATCCCGATTGGATGCCAGTTCCGATCTAGATTAAAGTTTGAATGGGGAAGCTTCAAACCAGTACACAATACCGTTGAATTCAGAAGAACATCTCAATTTCTAAAGATTTGGAAGAAAAATCTGTTTATGAGAAATTGTATTAATGAAAAATATTTTCTTTTTTAATTTATTTATTTTAAAATTTTATTAATTATTTTTAAAATATTCAAATTTTATTTTATTTTTATTTATATGGCTTCCAAATCAGCATAAAAAAAAATTCCATAAGTGCCATTTGGACACTTAATAGATTGTTAACGGTATGTACCTAAATATTGTGTTTTGATAATTTGGGTACCTAAATAAAAAAATTTCATAATTTTGATATGAACTTGAAATGATTCCTATAATTTGGATACTTTTATGTAGTTTGTCCTATAATTTATGGATAGTTTCGCCCATAATTTCTATTATTATAAAATCAATAGGATCAAAAGGTTTCATTAAACATTTCTGACGAAAATAACTTTTAAATTATTTAATAATTAAATATATAATAGTAAAAATAAATATTAATTTATAAATTAAAAATAATATTAATGGTTAATGAGAGGAGTGATGGTTCATAGAATGTGGGTGGTAAAGAAAAAGGGATGATGGATTCAGGTAATTACTTATTTTATTTTAATTTTTTAAAAAAATAAAAATTAATACTAATTATTTTATTTTAATTTTTTCTAACAAAAATAAACTAACATACGCCTTAAAGAGTATCAAGAGTTTAGTAATATCTAAAACGAGCGTCGGACGGACATGAGCTCGGTTTATCTACTAAGTAGCACGGTACTGGTGCTGTTATTTCAAAATAAATTTTGTGGACTTGAATTAATGTGGTGGGCCCGAAAAGCATGGGCTTGACTTTATGATGAATAACTTTCTTGCCCACGAAAAGTACGTGCTTGAACCACTGCGCTTGATGCATCGTCAAAGAGTTGCTCGAGTTCGGCATGATCTCCCATGTGCCATATTGAAGCGAGGACATGGGCTTAGTTCATATTGTTTGTTCGGGTTAATTCCTCTTAACCCGTACCTTTATCACGCTTAAAATGATTTTTCGCGTCCTGAGTTTTATGGGGCATGTGTGCATTGGGCCTTAGATATGATTGGGCCTTGCTTAAATTGTGTGGCCTCAACGCACGTAAAACTTTTCATCAAAGTTGTTAAGGCAGGAGTCCATAACTGTGTTTCAAAACTGGTAAAAGAAATTAGAAACTAAAATCCATCTCTTAGAACTATTCGGCTATTCTCGATCCTCAACAAAAACATCTCAAAAATCGTTTATAACAACATAAACTTTGGACTTTCGGCTCAAGCGTGTGGTTTAGTTTGTGGATGTTTGTCATATGGGCCTGAGAGTATGACTATAGGTACACTTTGAAAAGTTTTGGACGTTTTAGCTAAGCCCAATTGGTAAATAAAAATCTAATTTCAATTATTACCAAAAGAGCTAGTGATGAGTCGATGGATGCATCTATATGAATATATGATGTATTCGTCATCTGACGGTGTAAATTTGAATACTTATTCATTTCAAAAAATCAATTTCTACATCGTCGGATAGCGACTCTATCAGATGAGTGTAACTACCAAATAAAGGACAAATTTATAATTCCAGTAAATTACCGAGCCTCAAACTATCCAAAAATCTTCTTTTTTTTCTCTGCATTGGGTACGATCGTGATGAAGAAATGGGAAGCAACTAAAGCAAGCGAGTCTTACACAAAATGAGAAACCTACTCCAATACCAGAAAAAGATCAAATATTTTGCTGCTGGTGTTAACTTTAGTTAACATTTTCTGCCGACAATGGATCAACTAAATAATTATACCCCCTTCCGAGAAAAGCAAACCTTCCACGCTGCAAAAACAAAACGTCATAAAAAAAAAATAATAATGCAAGAACTCTGACACAAAATGGTTGAAAACAAAAAGAAAGGTTTAGGAGGGAAGAGGGATACATATAATAATGAAGGAGGTAGCTGATCAACTCAAATGATTAAAGCTTTTTTACTTACAAAGCCCTTTGAATTTGTTACTCAGTTTCAATTTCTTCTTTAAATTAAATTTTTTTTTACTTCATTCTTTGAATAGGACTTCCGTTAGCTAAATTATTTTATTTTCATTAAATTAGTCTAACTTCCATTAAATTTATTAATGTGGCATAATAAGATATATTTTTTATTATTAATTATGTGCTATGTAGACAAAAAATTATAATAAAAGTCTAAAAAAAAAAAAGAAAACTTATAAAAATTAAACTACCAAAGCCTCTCAAAGCAACCCACCGACCCACACAATCCCGGAAAACCCCATCCCCAATCGGATTGGAAGGACGGCAACGACACCATACCAACCAGCTAACAACATACTGATACATTACAAAATTTTCACGAACCACTACAGAAGTTCCACCCAGCCATCACTATCAGTCAGACAGAGACAGTCACCAACTCACTTCAAACCCAACGAAACCCACCAATTAGAATCCAACAATGGACTCCATAGGCGTGCTCATTCCAGTTCCAATGTCCCCATACTTAGAGCAACATCTAGACAAGTGCTTCAACCTCTTGAAGCTCTGAACCGTCCCTGAAAAAACCCAATTCCTTAAGGACTATTTCGGCTCCATCCGAGCCCTCATCGGCAATGCAGCGAATGGAGCCGACGCCGAGCTCATCAACATTTTTCCCAAATTGGAAATCGTGGCCAGCTTCAGCGTTGGGGTCAATAAGGTCGATTTGAGCAAATGCAAGAAATGTGTACCTTATTATGCCACATAAGTAAATTCAAAGGAATTTAATGGAATTTAGACTAGTTTAACGGAAATGAAGTAACCTAGCTAACGGAAGCCTTATTCAAGGAATGAAGTGAGAAAAAATTTTAATTCAAAAGGAAAACTGAGACTGAGTGGCACGTTCAAAGTGCATTTGAAGTAAAAAGCCAATGATTAAACCCCTTGCAATGTATTGATTCCTTCAAAGCTTTGATTGGAAGACTCACTTGTATCTTTGTGCATGAGACACTTGATTTGTATAACCATATTAACAATCCACATATTCTAAAGTGTAATTTTTATATAAATTTATGGTTATAATTTCTATATAAATTTATTGTTATATTTTACGTTCTTTAAAATCTTTATATATCTCTATTATTATAAAATTCAGAGGGTTAAAAGGTTTCACCAAATTTTTCTGACAACAATATCCATTGATTAATAATCTTTATATTTAATACATAAGGATATAATAGTAAAATTAAATATTTAAATTAAAAAAAATTTTAAATAAACATTTTAGTGGAGGAGTTCGTAGTTACTCCAACATTTTTTTTTTGAATTTATTTTCATTTCTCCTTATTTCTTAAAAATTATACATAATAAATTCAAAAAAAAAACAATTAACGCACACACGAGTACGTGAGTGCATGAGTCTAGTTATTATAAAGTCAAGAGGGTGAATAGATTTCATCAAAAATTTCAGACGAAACTACCCTTTGGATAATAACCATTAAAAAAATAAATCATTTAATAAATATAATAGTAAAATCAAATATTAAATTTATAAATTAAGAAAATTAATTGTTAATTGAAGAATTGGAGAGTAAATAAATGGTTAGTGAACTTAGGTAGTTATTCCTCCCATATTTATTTTCATAAAAATATTTAAAATTAATTTTATTCTTTTTATTGTAAAATTTCTAACAAAGATAAAAAAAATTAACACACTCATTAACAGGTGCTAAGATGATAGTATAAATTAAAGGACAAACTACATAAAACTCCAAAAACAATAGGGGTAATTTCAAGTTCATACTCAAACTATGAAAAATTTCATCTAGGTACCCAAACTATGAAAACACATCATCTAAGTATCCTCATTATTCAATATGTTAAATGTTGAGTTGACATTTTTTAGTCAAACTGTTTATGGTGAGTTGGATTTCATGTGGATAAAAAAAATTAAAAATTAAATATATATTAAAAATAATTAATAAAATTTTTAAATAAACCACAATCCTAACGCTCTCCCTCGCAATTGTCAGCCTGAAAAACAAAAAAATTCAATTTTTGCAGACACGGGTTTTGTGGACGATTTACAGCTTGAAAAACACGCTCAATTGTCAAAGCAGCAGCTTCTTAATAATGGGGTTCTGTTTGATTCTCTCTCCCTCGCAAAAATTACCAATTTTTTTTCTACAAAGCCAAAGGCCTATATTTTCTTTGTCCACGACCAAATATAGCTCTAATGGAAGAAGAGAAATCAGAGAGATAAAAGAAAGCAACAGACAGAGAAAGAAAAAGAAAAGTAAAAGCTTTAAATGCGAGTTGGTTGATGTGGTTTTCTTTCTCTCCTTCAAAAAAAAATCCTAACCCTCTCCCTCTTTGTCGCAGCCGCGAGGAAGAAAGTCGCAATCGCCAACCTCGTCTTCCGTAGCCATCAAACTCAAAAGCGAAGGTGGGATTGGAAATTGGGTGTTCATCATTAGCTGGGTTTTGGCATGAATTGAGAGCTGCTTTTGGGTGTGAATTTGGGGCTGTTGGATTTGGGCAACAATGCAGGGGCTTGGACTGAAATTTGTTTTTGGTTTATCTTTTTGTAATTTGTTTGATGCATACTTAGAATTTCTTTTTGTAATTAATCAGGTTATGAAGTAAGAATTTCTTCAAGGTGCAGAAAATAACACGCTAGTCGCCGATGAAAGGTGGCACAAGAGAGGTTGCGACGCCTAGGGACAACGAGGAGGGGCGATGATGCTGCAATTTCTTGTGCGGTGGCGCTTTGATTTCTAGGTTTTTGTGCTAAATTTTTTTCTTGTTCGAATGTTTATGAGTTTTTTGGATTTATGGGTTTACGGGGTTTTGAATTTCTGAACTTCGTGTTTGAATCCAAAGTTTCAAAATACATGAGCATTCTTGGCTCTGATGTGGTGACGCGGTCCTGATGCAGGGGCGTGGATGTTGTGCGAGGGAGAGGGTTAGGATTGTGGTTGGGGTTAGGATTGTTTTTTAATAATAATTTTGTTTTATAATTTATTTTGAAATTTTATAAATTATTTTTAATATATATTCAATTTTTAAATTTTTTTATCCACATGGAATCTAACTGAGCATTTAAAAGATTGATTAATGGAGTATATATTATGTGTTTTGATAATTTGGATACCTAGATGAATTTTTCATAATTTGAATATAAAATTTAAATTATCACTATAATTTAGGAGGTTTTATATAGTGTCATAAATTAAAATTAACATTAATTTTCCTTAAAAAGGAACATCTGATCGCAATTATTGCAGGACTTGGTAGCATTTGTCCAACTGCTAAATAGTTAATCGTTAGTTATAATAATATTACTTGTGTTTTAATTAAATTAAATTTAATTGGTGGGAATAAGTAAACAAATGGTAGTCTAACTTTTACGTCGTGCCCGTTGAAGTTTGAACGTATGAGAAAGAGACACGTACGATGGAATGATAACATAAACTATGTAGTTGGGGGGAGGGAGGTGCATATGAATGTGTGCATCAATGATAGATGCTCACGTTAGATCAAACAGAGGACTCACAGAGAACAGAGGGCTTTGCATGAATTCATCGTATGCAATATGATTGCCGACACCCAGAGAGAGTGAGACAGAGAGGTATCTTATTTGAAATTTATACAAAATAAACACACGGTTTACACACATACATACCCAGAGAGAGAGAGAGAGAGAGAGAGAGGTGTGCATGGTGGTGGTGGAATGGTGGGCGGCGAGGATGTGGCTTAAAGGTCAGAGCATACAGCAGTAAGTATATATTATATATAAATATATATAAAGAACAATATTTGTAAATTGTAATTGTGTAGCAAGTTTACTGAATCTTGACTTTGTTAATTCATATATATTAATATATATATATATATATATATATATAAATAAATATTTTTCATGCATGTTTTTTTAACTATTACAAGTTGAACAAGAGTGGTTTCTCTCTTGACTGAAGAATAAAAGTATCGTTTTGGGATTTGAGTGCTTGAGTTGGTTAACTAATTTCAGAAATATTATCTTTAATCCAACGTATGATTGATGGAAGATGTGTCTATATTCAAATTAGTGGGGACTAATTAATCCCTGCATATTTGGAATCTTGGCACTCACATAGGTCAATATTATCAAACAAACAAACAAAAGTGAAACTAAAACAATAATAATTTAATCTTCAAGCTTGTTCGGGGGTCTCTTTTTAATTAAAAATACTTTTGGAAGTTTTTCTTGTACTGTTGTGTAGGTCTCGAATTCACGAGTTCATAAAACATGAGGCACATGAAAATCGCAGTTCATACGAGGAAGTTACGGATCTGAAATGATCAGGGGTATTTTGGTAATTTTTTTAAAAGTCCTATATTTAAAAATTTGAATGTCTCTCTCTTCCCTCACTTTCTCTCTTCCTCCTCGACCAAAATTGACGGCCAACGCCGTCGATGGTGTTTCCAACCACAATGGTTGACACCACCACCACCATCTTCTTCCTCTCTTTGAAACAAACACAAACGTACGCTTCACGACCCTCGAGGACCACCGTAGACGGTGGATCGACGATAAGAAGTTTGAACCCGAGGCTTTCCGACCAATATTTGGTCACCATAGGTGTTTGATCCTAAAATGGACCTAACGGAAAGTAGTCTTGTCAATTGCTGGTATGTCTTCTTCTCGTCCGTTGGGAGACCTGCGGGACAACTAGAAGGGTACTTGACTTCGGTAGGGTGCCGGCCTAGTGGACTCCGATGCTTAAGTTAGTAAGCGAATGGGAGATCAGTCATAAACTAGGCAGCATAAGGGCAAGTGAATAGTGTTACCTTCTCTTGGGGAGTGTGCCCCGTATTTATGTAGTGGTTGGAACCCTAATGTTGTGATCCCCAAGTTACCTTCAGGATGCTGACATGTGTCCTGAAGGTCTGGGATGCTAAACGAGTGGCGGTGATTCGTTTACGCGTCAGGGTAATGTTGTTCCAATGTGGGCAAGAGTGTGCTGACCAAGGGGGCCGATTGTAACGACTCGGAAATTTAATTAGTGAATTTTCGTAAATTAATTTGGAAAAGGACGAGTTTACCCTTGGTTTTATAAGAGGCTTGGAAGTCAATTTTTGTTTCGAGACACCTTTGGAAGTTTTTTGCGGACCGTTGCGTAGGTCTCGAATTCAAGAGTTCGTAGACAGGTGGCACGCGAAAAACGGAGTTCATATGAGAGAGTTGTGGGTCTAGAATTGTAAGGGCAAGTTGGTAATTTGCACATGGCATATATTTTTAACTCAGACCCTCTCCAAATTCTTCTCATTTTACTCTCTCTCTTCGCGATCCTCATCCAAACCGTGCAACCGAACCCAAAAACCCTATACCTTGAACTTGTGATTTGAAGCAACTTCGTCCATTTTGGTTCAACCCATCAGAATCTCCTCCTCCCCGCGATCAAGGACATATCCGCCGTTGAGGGAAACAGCCACGAGAAACACCGAACCGAGGAAGGAGAAAACTGAACCTTTCGATCGATTTTCTGGCCTACTCAGGTATGGATTTGGTGTTTAGACTTCAATTTCGAGTTCCTAAGCTTGAGTAGATAGTTTTAGGCTATTAATTCGTGCAAAATGGTTGAGATTTGAAGAAGACAGTAAATTTTATAGGTCAGCCGACAATGGCGATTTCCGGCGAAGACGGACGGCGGTGCACAGCGGAGCGGTCATCTTCTCTGGCGACTGGTTCAATTAGAGTGTTGGATGCGTGTGGACCTCCCGGGATTTAGGGAGTTTGAATATAGGTTTTTGATTATTGTTAGTAACCCTCGATTGTTACTTTTGGACATACGATAATGCTTCGGGAATTTCAGAGGAGCGTACAACTCAGGATATATCATAATTGGACGTTCGGTGAGTAGACTTTGGTTGCAAATGGTCATGCATGCATAAATTTATATTTTAAATAATTTATTGTTAAGTATTATTTTTGGCAAATTTCTGGAATTTAGAATTTACTAGACACGGGTTCTCAATAATAAATTGGAAATGACGTTTTGGGCTGTGGCCCGGCTTTTTAGACTCTACGTTTATGTAGTTTTGATTTTATAGATTTTGGGTTTCGGTCGAGTCCATGATTTTTGGGTTTAGACCCGGAGTTGTGACTTTATTGGATTTGGGCATAGACCCGATTTTTCAATGAATTTGGCTTAGGCCAAGAAATAAGGATTTCAAAAAATGGATTTAGGATTTAGGATTTAGGATTTCAATGAATTACTGTCCTCAAGGGTCATGGTTTTCTCCGCACATGATGTGGGGTATTTCCAGTCACGTGTTCGTCGAGGTTTCTCTGATGCTGGCGTCGAAGGGTATTTCTCCGATGCTGGCGTCGAAGGGTATTTCTCCGATGCTGGCGTCGAAGGGTATTTCTCCGATGCTGGCGTCGAAGGGTATTTCTCCGATGCTGGCGTCGAAGGGTATTTCTCCGATGCTGGCGTCGAAGGGTATTTCTCCGTCAGATCATTGACGTTTCTCCGACGCTGGTGTCGAAAGGTATTTCTCTACCAGGTCGTTGGGGCTGTTTACGCGTAGTACATGGTTGCATTTGCACAACTCGAGGTATATCGAGAGTGTGGAGGGTTGGACCCGGGTCAGTCAGCTCGGATATTGAGCTACGGCTTGGGATTACATTCGGGGAGCGGTAAGATATGTTATGATATTTTTGTGTCCAGGTCTATTTACATGATTTTTAAACTCCTTTGAGGAGGGTTTTCAAAGCAGGATTGTGGACCACGAGATGTTTTCATTATTCGGATTTTCGTGGGTCGCATCGAGTGTTTTAACAAAAGATGGATTTTTTGTTAAGTTTTCAGATTATCTTTATAGATTATTTGTTTAAAAAGGGATTTTATATTATGCATGCAATGTTTTACTCATGGAGGGGGAAATTTATGTTTTCCTCGGAAATTATTTTAACGATTATTTTGTCCACTCACACCTTTCTTGTTTTAAATCCCCTCCAGGTCGTTGAGTTGACGAGGGCACATCCAGAGGTGGAGGCACTAAATTCTAGCTGCGCCTTTACCTAAGACCATTGAGTAGGACTTAGAAATTTTATGTATTTACCTTTCCTACCTAGATGCTCTGATAAACCTTTTGGGCTTATTGTAAATTATGACTACGTCGACGGTTATTTGGTGACGTTGGAATTCGAGAGTGGTATTTGATCCTTCATCTGACAGGTGGAAGATGGTTAACCATTTTATAGGGGAGGTTCTACCGGATTTTTGGCAGAATTCTCGTAACTAATTGCAAGGGCTTAAGGGTATTCAAGGAAATTTATTAAGTTGTCAGGTGGGAGTAGGGCTTTTCACGGGTTTCGAGGAGAAATTCGGGAAGGATCCTGTTAACTTGGTATCAGAGCTTTAGGTTTAAATTCTTGTAGACCGTACACCTAGTGTACATCTGATAGTGGTACTGATGAATTATGGTTCTTTTCAGCGTGATGCCTCCGAGGCGACACATGATCTCGTATAAGAGCCTGATTTGAGACAGACCCTAGATCAGTTAGGTCGGGCATTGATGGTTTTACTTCAGGATAGGGCTACTTCTGACGCTTCTGCATTGAGCGAGCCTAGAGGCTGGGGGCTACAGTGTTAACGGGTGAGTTAGGCCCAGATGATATTGATGATTGGATTACTCGATTGGAACGAGTATTTGCTGTTATAAGGTGCCCTCCGGAGGATAGGGTGCATTTAGCTACATTTATTTTGAGTGGTTATTCGTACCGTTAGTGGCATGCCTTGCAGATGACGAGCTGGACTGTCCATACACTTACTTGGGAAGCTTTCCAGGAGTGCTTCCTCGAGCAGTTTTTTCCTCGCTCATACCTAGATGCCAGAGAGGCTGAGTTTTTGCAGTTGCAGCAGGGGGACATGACGGCGGCACAGTATGAGCATACATTTCTTGATTTGTCACGATTTGCACCGGCTCTAGTGGCAAATGGGATGGAAAAATGCCAAAGGTTTGTGTATGGACTGGGAGATGAGATAAGAGTAGCAGTAACTGCGGTGACAAATACTTCTTTGAAAGCTTTATAAGATGTTGTGGCTAGAGTAGAGATGAGTTTTCCAGCTTAGTGGGTCCAGGCGACGCTCATATCACCTGAATTTCGGGACCTCTAGTCAGGGACCATCTAAGAGAGGCATTTTCAGTTCTGGATCTTCTGGGAATGCAAGATTCGGATCAGGCAGTTGCAGAGCTGGTCAGGGACAACAGTCATCAGCTCAGTCTAGTATGGCTTCAGTGCAGTTGATTGGGAGACAGAGTGGCAGACCCGCACGGATGGGTGACAACAGTTGTTACTTTTGTGGGGAGACGGGTCATTTTAAGAGTGATTTTCCACATCGTCCGGGCAGTAGTTCTTTGGGCCGAAATGCTGCTGTACTAAGTCATAGAGCATCACCGACATCTAGTACTGCAGCAGGGAGACAGAATCAGTCCAGTGGGGCTAGCAAGGCCACTGGGAGATAGAGGGGTCGTGGTCGATCTTTTGGTACACAAGCCCTAGTTTTTGCGATGATACAACAGGAAGCTCGAGTTGCACTAGAGGTGGTTACTGGTATGTTGTCTATTTTTTATCATGATGCCCGAGTTTTGATAGATCCCGGGGCTAATCATTCTTTTATTTCTTGGGGTTTTACACTTTATGCCAATAGAGAAGTGTGACCGATTGGTTGGAACATGGGCATTAGCACCCCCACCAGAGATATGTTAGTGACGAACCTAGTGATACCCAGTTGTTTAGTGGTAGTGGGAGGTTACGAGTTGGAGGAAAACTTAATCCCCTTGGACATTTATGATTTTGATGTGATTCTGGGGATGGATTGGTTAACCACCCATCATGCCTCCATTGATTGTTTCGACAAGAGGGTGGTATTCAGGAGTCTAGGTTTACTGAAACTTACATTTCAGGAAGACTGTAGGGTGCTTCCCCCGGGAGTGATATCAGTATTGACGGTTGAGAGGTTATTGAGGAAAGGTTGTAAGAGCTATTTAGCTCACGTGATCGGTTCTCGGGATACTCTGGTGAGGGTAGAGGATATTCTTGTGGTGAATGAGTTAGCATATGTGTTTCTGGAGGATCTTCTGGGGTTACCACCTCACCGGGAGATTGAGTTCACCATAGAGCTTCTTCCGGATACTCAACCTATATCACAGACACTGTATAGAATGGCAATGGCACCATACATAATGGCACTGGCAGTTAAACGGGGTTACATTGCGGAATAAGTATCCTTTGCCACGAATTAATGATTTGTTTGACCATTTAAAAGGGCAAGGTATTTCTCTAAAATTAACCTTAGATCCGGGTACCATCAGTTAAGGATTAGGCAAGAAGACGTTCCCAAAACGGCTTTCAGGACACGCTGTGGGCATTAAGAGTTCTTGGTGATGCCCTTCGATCTAACTAATACACCGACGACATTTATGGATTTTATGAATAGGGGGTTCCGACGGTACTTGGATCGATTTGAAATTGTGTTCATTGATGATATCTTAGTATATTCGAAGAGTGCTAAGGAACATGAGAAACACTTGAGGTTAGTGCTGAATACGCTGACGAAAAAGCAAATGTTCGCCAAGTTCAGTAAATGTCAATTTTGATTGACTAATGTGGGATTCTTAGGTCGTGTGATTTATGCGGAGGGTATCAGTGTGGATCCCCAAAAAGTTGAGGTAGTGGCAAATTGGGAGCAACCGGGGACAGTGTCAGAGGTGAAAAGTTTTCTGGGTTTAGCAGGATATTATAGGCCGTTCGTAGAAGGATTTTCTACGATAGCTACCCCGTTGACTCGGTTGACTAGGAAAAGAGTGAAGAGACACTATTTGCAGTGGTGCATGCATTGAAGATTTAGAGACACTATTTGTATGGGGAAATATGCCGGATCATTACAGACCATCAGAGCCTAAAATATTTCTTTACCTAGAAAGATCTGAACTTGAGACAGAGGAGGTGGTTAGAGTTGATAAAGGATTATGAATGTACCATAGAGTATCACCCAGGAAAGGCCAATGTAGTAGCAGATGCACTGAGCAGGAAGTCCATGGGTTCCTTGGCTTATTAGCACACAGTTTACTTACCGTTGCTGGTGGAACTCCGAAGAGCGAGAATTATAGTTGGCATGGATAACCAGGGGGCTCTGTTGGCTAGCTTCCATGTGAGACTTGTCTTGATTGACCGAATTATTGAAGCTCAACTCCAGGATCCTACATGTGTGTTATTAGGATGGAGTTAGAGGCTGGGAATAGACAGGATTTTGTGACTAGGGATGATGGGGCCTTGGTTAAGGATGGTTGGTTGTGCGTACCTAATGATATAGAGTTGAAAAGAGAAATTCTTAAGGAAGCTCATAGTTCTGCCTATGCTATACAGCCAGGTGGCATTAAGATGTATCGTACTCTTAAGGAGCACTATTGGTGGTTTGGATGAAAAGGGAAATAGCAGAGTTTGTGCGTAGATGCCTGATGTGTCAACAAGTAAAAGTAGATAGGCAGAAACCATATGGGGCACTACAACCACTACCTATTCCGGAATGGAAGTGGGATCACATTACTATGTATTTTTTTTATAAACTTCCTAGGACTTAAAAAGGACATGATGGAATTTGGGTAATTGTTGATAGACATACGAAATTAGCACATTTCTTACCAGTACGGGAAGATTACAGGATGGACCAGTACGCGAAATTGTTTGTGAATGAGATCATACGGTTGCATGGGACTGCACAATTGATTGTATCAGACAGGGATAATAGGTTTACCTTGAGGTTTTGGCCGAGTTTGTAGAAAGCCTTTAGAACTACATTGCATTTCAGTATAGCTTTTCATCCTCAGACTGATGGTCAGTCTGAGAGGACAATTCAGATTCTGGAAGATATGATGAGAGCTTGTGTACTGCAGTTTAAAGGAAACTGAGACTCACACATGGCCTTGATGGAGTTTGCATACAACAATAGCTATCAGTCTAGTATTGGGATGTCTCATTTTGAGGCACTGTATGGAAGACAGTGCAGGACATCGATATGCTGGAATGAGGTAGGTGAGAGAAGACTGTTGACACCAGAGATAGTTGAAATGACAGAGGAAAATTTAGAATCATCAGGGAAAGGTTGAAGGTAGCTCAGGACCGCCTAAAAAGCTATGCACACCGACGGATCAGAGATCATGAGTTTGAGGTCGGAGACAGGATTTTCTTGAAATTATCCCCTTGGAAAGGAGTTGTACATTTTGGTAGACGAGGAAAACTGAGTCCTCGCTATATTAGGCCTTATGAGATTATTGAGAGGATAGGGCCAATGGCTTACAACCATGCTTTACCTCCAAAATTGTCAAAGGTTCACTATGTATTCCATGTATTCATGCTCCGGAAGTATTTATTTGATGACTCTCCAGAAGTTTCCTTTAAACTGTAGTAGAATCATCAGGGAAAGGTTGAAGGCAGCTCAAGATGGTCAGAAAAGCTATGCAGACCGACGGATCAGAGATCTTGAGTTTGAGGTTGGAGACTGGGTTTTCTTGAAATTATCCCCTTGGAAATGAGTTGTACGTTTTGGTAGACGGGGAAAGCTGAGTCCTCACTATATTGGGCCTTATGAGATTATTGAGAGGATATGGCCAGTGGCTTACATGCTTTCTTTACCTCTAGAACTATCAAAGGTTCACGATGTATTCCATGTATCCATGCTCTGGAAGTATTTATTAGATGACTCTCATGTATTGGAGGCGCAACTAACTGAGCTGAGAGATGATTTGAGCTTTGAGGAACAACCAGTAAAAATTCTAGATTGGTTGGAAAAAGTATTGCGCATAAAGACTATTCCTCTGGTTAAAGTTCTGTGGAGGAATCACAACGTGGAGGAGGCCACGTGGGAACCCGTGGCACTGATGCGGGCGTAACAACCACATTTGTTCCAGTGGCAAGTATGAATTTTAAGGAAAAAATTTCTTTAAGGGGGGTGAGTTGTAACGACCCGAAAATTTAATTAGTGAGTTTTTGTAAATTAATTTGGGAAAGGACGAGTTTACCCTTGGTTTTATAAGAGGCTTGGAAGTAAATTTTTGTTTGGAAACACCTTTGGAAGTTTTTCATGGACAGTTGCGTAGGTCTCGAACTCACGAGTTCATAGAGAGGCAGCACGCGAAAAATGGAGTTCGTATGAGAGAATTGTGGGTCTAGAATGTTCAGGAGTAGGTTGGTAATTTGCACTTGGTAGATATTTTTAACTCGGACCCTCTCCAGATTCTTCTCATTTTCCTCTCTCTCTCTCTCTTCGCGAACCTTATCCAAACCGTGCAACCGAACCTAAAAACCCTATACCTTGAACTTGTGATTTGAAGTAACTTCGTCCATTTTGGTTCAACCCATCGGAATCTCCTCCTCCCCGCGATCAAGGACGTACCGGCCGTCGTGGGAAACAACCACGGGAAACACCGAATCGTGGAAGTAGAAAACCAAACCTTTCGATCAATTTTCTAGCCAACTCAAGTATGGGTTTCGTGTTTAGACTTCAGTTTCAAGTTCCTGGGCTTGCGTAGATAGTTTTAGGCTATTAATTCGTGAAAAAAGGCTGAGATTTGAAGAAGATAGGAAATTTTCAAGGTTAATCGGCAATGGCGATTTCCGACGACGGCGAACGGTGACGCACGGAGGAATGGTCATCTTCTCCGACGATTGGTTCGGTCAGAGTGCTAACGTGGCATGCCACCTGGCAGCCACATGGATACCACCTGGAAGCCATGTGGAGGCCACCTAGCAGCCAAGTGGAGCCCCTCGACGAGTAGCTAGCCTTCTGCCAGCACGTGGCGGCGCGTGGACCTGTCCTTGGGTCACGGCGACGTGTGTTGACATGTTTTTTACTTTTCAGACTTTTGGCGCAGCTTTTGGTTAATCGGACTTCGTTTAGGGGTAGTTTTGGGCATTCGAAGTGGCTGCTTTTTTAGTTGGACGCGTGCAGACCTCCCGGGGTTTAGGGAGTTCGAATATAGGTTTTTGATTATTGTTAGTAACCCTTGATTGTTACTTTTGGACAGGCGATACTGTTCCAGAAATTTCAGAGGTGCTGGCAACTCAGGATTGAGCATCATTGGACGTTCGGTGAGTGCACTTTGGTTGTAAATGGTCATGCATGCATAAATGTATATTTTAAATAATTTCTTGTTAAGTATTGTTTTTGGCAAATTTATGGAATTTAGAATTTACTAGACACGGGTTCTCAATAATAAATTAGAAATGACGTTTTGGGTTGTGGCCCGGCTTTTTGGACTCTGCTTTTATATAGTTTTGAGTTTATAGATTTTGGGTTTAGACTCGGAGTTGTAACTTTATTGGATTTGGGCATAGACCCAGTTTTTCAATGAATTTGGCTTAGGCCAAGAAACAAGGATTTGAAAAAAATGGATTTTGGATTTTGGATTTCAATGAATTACTGTCCCCGAGGGTCATGGTTTTCTTCGACACATGATCTGCGGTATTTCCTATCCCGTGTTCGTCGAGGTTTCTCCGATGTCGGCGTCGAAGGGTATTTCTTTGCCAGTTCGATGAGGTTTCTTCGACACTGGTGTCGAAGGGTATTTCTCCACCAGGTCGTTGAGGCTATCTACAAGTAGTACAGGGTTACATCTGCACAACTCGAGGTATATCGAGTGTGTGGTGGGTTGGACCCAGGTCAGTCAGCTCGGATATCGAGCTACGACTCGAGATTACATTCGGGGAGCGGTGAGATATGTTATGATATTTTTGTGTCCAGGTCTGTTTACATGATTTTTAAACTCCTTTGAGGAGTTTTTTCAAAGCAGGATTGTGGACCACGAGATGTTTTCATTATTCGGATTTTTATGGGTCCCGCCGAGTCTTTTAACAAAAGATGGATTTTTCGGTAAGTTTTCAGATTATCTTTATAGATTATTTGTTTGAAAAGGGATTTTATATTATGCATGCATTATTTTACTCATGGAGGGAGAAAGGTATGTTTTCCTCAGAAATCATTTTGAACGATTATTTTGTCCATTCACACTTTTCTTGTTTTAAATCCCCTCTAGGCCGTTGAGTTGACGAGGAACATCCAGAGGCGGGGGCACTGAATTCCAGCGGCGCCTTTACCTAAGACCATCGAGTAGGACTTATAAATTTTATGTATTTACCTTTCCTACCTAGATGCTCTGATAAACCTTTTGGACTTATTGTAAATTATGACTACGTCGATGGTTATTTGGTGACGTTGGAATTCGAGAGTGGTATTTGATCATTCGTCTGACAGATGGAAGACGGTTAACCATTTTATAAGGGAGGTTCTGTCTGATTTTTGGTAGAATTCTCGTTACTAATTACAAGGGCTTAGGGGTGTTTTAGGCAATTTATTAAGTTGTCAGGCAGGAGTAGGGCTTTTCACGGGTTTCGAGGTGAAATTTGAGAAGGGTCTTGTCCCTGATAAAGAGGGGCCGACCACTGACGTCTTGGGTGGCAGGAGTGTTTTGAGTTTATTGGTCCCTGATGGCCGATCATGATTGGGCTGGTCGGTCGGCAGGGGTGTGCTGGTATTGGAGGATGTTGGTCATTCTTCGGTGGTCGGTCGGAATGGTATAAACATAAGTCCCCTATGTCGTTGACTGAGGTAGATTTCCCCAGTTAAGGACTTGTAATTCCCATGTAGACCGACCAATAGGGCTATACCCTGCTGTCCCCCAAGTTATTGGGTGAGGAAGTTCACCTTATTTGGACGAGTCTCCTGAGATAATGTCAGGACCCGTCCCTTATTTCCGCTCGAAACCCGGGAAGAACCCTGATCCCGTCTGACAACCTAAGGAAAGGTTCCCAAAATACCCTTTAATCCTTACAAAATAATAATAATAAATACTTTCACTTGTCAGACAAGGGATTCAAGCACTTAATAATTCCCATAATTAATGACCAACCAAATAAAATATAATATCAGAGCGTCTAAGTAGGATCAAGGGTACAATTTAGATATCCTACTCAAGTTTAACTACAGAGCGCAGCCAAAAGTACTAATGCCTCTGCCTCGAGAGAAGTGTCTGCGTCAACTCAACAGCCTGAAGGGGGTTTAAACACAAAAGTTGTGAGTGGACAACAATAATCGTTTATAAATCGTTTTCCAAGGCAATACTATCTTTTCCCCCCTCTATTTATAAAACCATGCATGCATCACATAAAACAGTTCATGATATAAAAACATCATTTGTAAATCACCGGAATTTCCATTTCTCTTTAAAACCCCTTATATGGATTTTGGCTCCGCCGGGTCGCGAGGCTGTCTATGCATAGTTCAAAATCATTTAATCACAACTCTCTGTACTATGCATAGACAGCCTCGCGACCTTGCGGAGCCAAAACTCCTCAATGCCAGAGTCGGAGCACTCAACGAACCAACGGAGCAAAACTCTCGACGCTAGTCGGAGAAACAGTAACCAATTATATTGGAGGTTCACCGGGTTCACCGCCAATAGCGGATCCTAGTCTCATATCCTGGTCCTCCTCAAATATGTTTATCTTGGAGGTTCACCGGGTTCACCGTCAATAGTGGATCCTAGTCCCATATCCTGGTCCTTCTCAAATGTATTTATCTTGGAGGTTCACCGGGTTCACCGTCACTAGCGGATCCTAGTCCTAGGTCCTGGCCTCCCGCAAATATGGCCAAATCCGATAAACTCATACATCCGGGTAAAAACCCATGTGTCCAGTAATCACACTTTAACTGAAATAGTGGAAAACATGTGTCCAGTAATCATTTCTAAAATCCGGAAATTCAATGCCACAATACATAACAGTATTTAAACAAAGATACATTGATGCATGCATTTCAGTTTATAAAACAAAGTCCACTCACAAACATGTTCAAGCAAGCTCAATCCAGTCTTGTTCGTTCCTCTGAGGTTCCCGGAACAATATCGCCTGTCAAAAACAACAATCGGGATTACCGGCTAGTAATAAGACTCTTATATAACAACTCCCTAAACCCTGGGAAGTGTACATATGCTGTTCTAGAAAACACAGCAACTTTGGACGGCCAAAATGACCTCTAATCGACATCCGATCAACCCGAAACATGTACCAACAGATTCGGAACGTCGAAAACTAGTTACCACGGGTCGCCGTGACCTCAGACTCGGCCCCACCCGCCGCCACGTGCCACCGGAAGTACAGAACACGCGCCCTCACGCGCCAGCTACAGTGTTCACGCGCCTGGACCGGTCCAACCAGGCTCGGCTCGACCTTACTCGGTCCAACTCAACTCGACCGATTCACTCAACCCGACCGATTCAACTCGACCCGACTAGTTCACTCAACTCGACCGGTTCACTCGACCCGACTCGGTCTCACCTAACCCGATCGGTCACCGGTGACTCGTCGGAAAAGACGATCGGCTACCGGCGTCGTCGCCGGAGTCTGGCCGAAGAAGATGACCGGCCGCCACCGTCTGGTTTTGTCGGAATCCCCCATTCCCGGCCGAAACTTCAAGCTTTTATACCTTCCTCAAAACTCAACCATTTTTCACAATTTTATGTATAAATCTATCTACTCAAACCCAAGAATCTAAATATGACCTCAAAACCACAAACACGTACCTGTGTAAGCCGAAAAATTGATCGGAAGATCCGAAACTTCCTATACTCGGTTTGGCTTTCCCCGTGGTCCTCTCCTTCGATGGTTGGTACGGTTATGGTCATGGGAAGGAGTAGAATACGATTAGTGGATCAAAAATGGAAGTTAAAGCCTTGAATCAAAAGTTGACTTTGTGGGTTTTGGGGTGTTTTCTCACGGGTTCGATGGTGTTTGTGTTTCAGAGAAAGATGAGTGATAATGAGATGATGATGAAAATAAAGTGAAGATGTAAAATGATTGGGGTTAAAATATCTTCTCCCGAGCCAAAATTACCAAAAGGCCCTTGCACATCTAGGCCCATAACTTTCATACACGAACTCCGTTTTCCGCGTGCCACCTGTCTACGAACTCTTGAGTCCGAGACCTACGTAACGGTACCTGAAACACCGCCTAAAATGTTCCTAAACAAAACTTGATTTCCATGCCCTTAACCGACCAAGGGTAAAATCGTCCTTTTACAAAAATAATTACGTAAACCCAATAATTAAAATTTCGGGTTGTTACAGAGAACCTCAAATGACACGACAGATCGGTCGCTACCGGTGGGCTTGATGATCAGCACGATCTCTGAGAGGGAATCTCGAATTATGCGACAGATCGATTGCCGTAGGTGGGCTTATTGATCAGCGCGATCTAAGAGAGGGAACCTCGAATGATGTGATAGGTCAGTCACCGCAAGTGGGCATGCCGATCAGCGCGATCTTTCAGAGGGAACTCGAACGATGCGATAGATCGGTCGCTGCAGGTGGGCTTACTGATCATTGCGATCCATGAGAGGGGACCTCGAATGATGCAACAGATCGGTCGCCTCTGAAGGCTTACCGATCAACGAGATCTCTGAGAGGGGGCCTCGAATGATGCGACCGATCAGTCGACTCTGAAGGCTTGCCGATCTGTGCACACTTGGTTGTGTTGTTGGATCATTGGTCTAATCGTATGACATATGGGAGCTCTTCAAGATAGGTGAGTGGGGGTCTTAAAGACTGGTTAGTGGGTGCATGAATCGAGGATGAGTAATCAGACCGTTGCAAGAGGGCCTATATAAGGGGGTGCGATTCATTTGTGCGCACTTTTTGGAAATCTGCACTCAGAGCTCTCGTTGTGACCAACCAAGATCAACATCCTAGTAGAGCAAGTGAGCGGCATATCCTCAAACCGATTACAAGCTGAGCAAATTACGTCTGACCAGATTTGCGTCCGAGTAAAGGTAAAGTTTAAAATTGTCGTTTTCCTCTTCCCTTTTTGCAATAGGATAGCTTGATGCTTTGTGTAGTCTCCCCTTCATTTGTACATGTCAGAGTCAGAGTCAATGAACCGATATGGGGAAAGATCCCCTCACACTTTTGGAGGTGAATCGCCTTCATGCTCAGTAAATGATGCGTCGAGTAGGTCGAGTGGTTCAACATCCTCTAGTGGGTCCTTGTCGACTAGTGGTGGGGCGAGCAAAGGATCCTCGTCGGTCACCGATAGTGTATTAGAGGTGTTTAAGGATATGGCCACATGTGATGCCGAGGGGAATGTGAATGAGGCGTCCTAGTCTAAGTCTTTAGTGATCGAGCTTGAGGAATGAGAGGTTAAAGAAATGGAAGAAGAGGCCAAGGATGAGGGGGTCGAGGATGAGAAAAAGGCCGGGGAAAAGGGGACTGAGGGGGAGGGTGCTGAGGAAGAGGGGGAGGTAGAGGAGGCTGAGCCGATCCGGACGTCCATTCCGATTAATACATCTCTATGGGCGGTAGATCAAGAGGTGACAACTTTGATGGAGGCCAACCTTGAGAAATTTATGGAATTGTACAATGTGCCGACCAAGATTAAGTTCAAAATTCCTTCCCCCCCCCCCCCCCCCCCCCCCCCCCCGGGTTCTAGGCCGAGTGAGCCCCTAGAGGGGTCAACCCTCTTCTATATTTACATTCTAGAGCATGGTGTCCGATTGCCATTTCACCCCTGGTTTCAAGGGATCCTTGCTCGGGCGAGGACAGCCTTTGGCCAGCTGAATGTGAACGGCTGGATCACCCTGTTCAGCCTCTACACGACTTTTTAATTGTAGAACAAGGGGGAGCCGAGTTGAGGTCAGCTGTGTTACTTGTACCAGTTCAGGAAACAACAGTATAATCCGGGTTGGTTCAAGATCGAGTGCGTAGGGAAGAAGAAGAATGGGGATTTCATCACGGACATCCCGTCATCCTAGAAACTTTGATAGCACCAATATTGCTGGGTGTCGGGCCTATGGGTGGGGAAGCCGAGCGAACTGCAGAAGAGGAACACGCCCTTCTTTCAGTCGAAAGGTGGTTAAGGCCGACTATTATTTTAGACTTAGGAATCTTGTTAATGCTAACTTATTTTTTGATCGGTCGTTACTGCCTTCCTCATCGATTGTGTTTGTTTGCAGGGGCATTCAAAGGTGGTTGCTCGACTGCCGAAGAAGAGGAGTGTGAGGACATCCAGCATCGGATGTCCAAACTTGAATGAAGTAAGTGCATCTTTCGGCTACCAGAGACGCTCATCGCGGTCGGCCTTATTATTGGTCCTGGTATGTTGCATGTTATTGTATGTTTTGGTCGGCATGTGAACTTGAGTTCTGTTTGTGCCGACTGAAAATAACTTGAGTTTATTTTTGTGTTGTAGTGCACACCAACGTGATCAAGGCAGACGAGAAGAAAATGGTGGAGACCATTGCAAAGTACCAGGCGGCCGAGAAGAAATTGGCCGACGAGGCGGCGGTGAAGAAGGGCAAAGGGATGCTGAATCTTCTGAGGGAAACAAGGGCCCCAATAAGAAGACAACGACCAATCAAAACTGTAACGACCTGGACCAGAAATTAAAGAAATTTGAGATTTAGTTAGGCAAATGATGATTTTACCTTCGATTTCGGAGGGGTTCGGAAGTGACATTTTGTCTGGAAGCACTTTTGGAAGTTTTTCTTAGGCCATTGCGTGGGTCTCGAACTCACGAATTTATAGACTGGCGGCACGCAGAAAATGGAGTTCGGATGAGGAAGTTACGGGTCTGGAAGTCCAGGGGTAGTTCGGTAATTTAGGCAAGCATATATTTTACAAAAAGGCCATTTTTCCAGATTTTTCCTTTCAGTTTGGATTATCTGGTTACGGGGCGAGTTCTAGTTCAAGGGTCAAGGGAGCTTGGTTATTGGTATGTCAAAGGGTTCCTTGGGACTAGAACTTCCTTGAGCTGGTACTTTGGATGTACTGTGAACGGACTAGGTTTTCGAGATTGCAAGGCATGCGTAGTTCTATGTTTTATGTCATACTACGGAGTGTGAGTGGTAGAAATTGATAGAAATTAGGAATATATTAGCATCCTTTTGAGGCTCGGAATCTAAAGCTTAATGTTTAAATGGATTTATCGAATGTCTTACCATTATGCATCTCTTGAATTTAGAGTGATTTAGTATATTTTTGGTTTAGTATTGACAAGGATATTTTTTTGGAATATGGATATCGGACTTGGCTCGAGGTTGTATGGTTGGGGCGTAGACCCAGCTAATAATTTATTTTAGGGTTTTGGACCGGGATTGTGATTTGGATTTTGACCATGATGAATGATGTGAGGTATGTCAGGGAGGATTCCCTCATACACTCGGTGGGGTATGTCAGGGAGGATTCCCTCATACGCCCGGGGATATGTGAGGTATGGTAGGGAGGATTGGATTGAGGCTCGGAAAAATCTGGAATATTGAACTATGGCTTGGAAAGAGCCGGGATATCAAGTTACCTTCAGGATGCTGACATGTGTCCTGAAGGTCTAGGATGCCAAACGAGTGACGGTGATTCGTTTACGCGCCAAGGCAGTGTTGTTTCAATGTGGGCAATTATGTGCCGACCAAGGGGGGCCGATCAAGAGTGGCCGAATGCTGTGGTCTTGGGTGGTAAGCGTGATTTGAGATGATTGGTCCTTGGGGGCCGACCAGAATTGGGCTGGTCGGTCGGCAGGGGTGTGCTGGTATTGGTGGCTATTGGTCGTTCTTTGGTGGTCGGTCGGAATGGTATAAAAATAGGTAAAGTCTTGAACTTTGGACTTCATTTTTGGTTCTTGGGCTTCAGTAGATGAGTTTAGACTAGTAGATGAAAATTGGTTGAAAAACGAAGAAAACTAAAAAACCCAGTTTTCCGACGAAAATGGCGGTACCGCCGACGGTCCGTCGGGTGACGACGTACAAGGCACGTTTCTAACACATGCTAGACACGTGGCAGCGCGTGTCACCTTTGGTTGGCATGTAGGGGAGGTTTCTGACCATCGGTCGGCATGTGGTGGCATTTTCCTACGCACGGAGGAGCGTAGTGACATTTTCGGGGCTTTCGAGAAGGTCTTTACACTTTTTGAGTCCGTTTAAGGCTTTTTGGGCCCGGTTTGAGATTTCTAAGAGACTTTAGGACCGTTTAAGGGCGTGTGAGAGACTATGAGAGTTAGGGTCCTGAATTTAGGGTTTGGAAATATTGTTTATTGATCTCGGCTTCAATTTTTGACAGGCACTACGACTCTAGAGATTACGGAGGACCATAGAACATAGTTTTAAGCTTGCTCGAGCTATTCGATGAGTGGACTTTTACTTTCTAAAGTTTTATGCATGCATATATACTAGTTTTAATGTTATTATAATTATTATGGATTTCGGAAATTAAAACTTGGATTCATAGTTTTAAGGCTTCGGTCTGGGACATATGATTTTGGGCTTCGGCTCGGGATATATGATTTTGGGCTTCGGCCTGATTTTTGGTTTTTGGGCTTCGACATAGGTTATGGATTTTGGGTTTTGGCCCGAGGTTATGGATTTTGGGCTTCAGCTCGAGTTTATGGTTTTGGGCTTCAGGCCAGGTTTTATGGATTTGGCTTCGGGCGGGTTTTATGGTTTTGGTGTCAGGACCCGTCCCGAATTTCCCCTCGAAACCCGGGAAGAACCCTGATCCCGTCTGACAACCAAAGAAAAGGTTCCCAAAATACCCTTCAATCCTTACAAAATATAATAATAATAAATACTTCCACTTGTCAGACAAGGGATTCAAGCACTCAATAATTCCCGTAATTAATGATCAATCAAATACAATATAATATCAGAGCGTCTTAGTAGGATCAAGAGTAAAATTTAGATATCCTACTCAAATATAATTACACAGCGTAGTCGAAGTACTAATGCCTCTGCCTCGAGATCAGTGTTCGCGTCAACTCTACTCAACTGCCTGAAGGGGGTTTAAACACAAAAGTTGTGAGTGGACAAAAATAATCATTTATAAATTGTTTTCCAAGAAATACCATTCTTCCCCTCCATTTATAAAATCATGCATGCATAACATAAAACAATTTATGATACTAAAACATTATATGTAGATCACCAAAAATTCCCATTTCTCTTTAAAACCACTTAATTGGACTCACATAAAATCTATATAATGAAAATACCTCGTGATCCAAAGTTTGGTTTGAAAACTCTCTTCAAAAGAGTTTAAAATCATTTAAATCAATATGGACACATAATATCTCAAATTCACAATTCAATCTGGACACATAATATCTCAAATTCACAATTCAATCTGGACACATAATATCTCAAATTCACTATTCCCGACATATCCACAACAACACACCAGGGTATCCCTTGAGATGTGTTAAATCTGTACAACAATTCTCTGTACTATCTGTACTATGCATAGACAGCTTCGCGACCTGGCGGAGCAAGGCCCCTCAACACCAAGGTCCGAACCCTCAACAACCAGCGGAGCAAGACCCCTCAACACCGGTCAGAGCAACAGTAACCATTGGGACAGGAACCAGTGAACCAAATCCATACTTCGAAATCTTTGTTTTCGGCCTAAGCCAAATTCTTTGCAATATCATTTTCTGGCCAAAATCAATAAATCATAATTATGGGTCTAAACCCCAAATCACATGCTCAAATAGTTACCACGTCAAAACGGTATCAAAATCGAATACAAAAACCAGGCCATTTCTCAAAACACACTTTCACTGAAATATTGGAAAACATGTGTCCAGCATCATTTCTAAAATCTAGAAATTCATTGCACCCACACATAACAGTATTTAAATCAAAGATAAATTTATGCATGCATTATAGTTTATAAACCAAAAGTCCACTCACAAACCTGTCGAAGCAAGCTCAATCCCGAACTGTACGCTCCCCTGAAGTTCCTGGAGCAGTATCGCCTGTCCAAATTAATAATCGGGATTACCAGCTAATAATAAGAACCTTAATTATAAACCCCCTAAACCCCGGAAGTCTAACTATGCTGGCCTAGAAAACGCAGCAACTTTAAAATGTCTGAAACAACCCCTAAACGACATCCGATCGACTCGAAACCTGCGCCAACAGGTTCGAAACGTGAAAAACTACCTGTCATGCGCCATCGTGACCTCAGACTCGGCCCCACGCACCGCCACGCGCCGACAGAAGTTCAGAACACGCGCCCACGCGCCGCCACGCGCCCTCACGCGCCGGTCACGCGCCTGCTACAGTACCCACGCGCCTGGACCGGTCCAACCCGATCCAACTCGGTCTGACCCGGTTCAACTCGACCTGACCGGTCACCGGCGACTCGCCGGAGAAGACGACCAGCTGCCGTCGCCGTCGCCGTCGCCGGAGGTTGGTCGGAGAAGATGACCGTACCACCACCTCCGCCGCCGTCTGGTTCGCCGGAATCCCCCATTTCCGGCCGAAACTCCAAGCTTTACAACTTACTCAAAACGCAACCATATTTCGCAAATTTTACGTCTAAATCTATCTACTCGAACCCAGGAATCCAAATATAACCTTAAAACATCGAACACGTACCTGTGCTAGCCGGAAAATCGATCGAAATGTCGAAAACTTCCTATCCTCGGTTCGACTTCCTCCGTGGTCCTCTCCTTCGATGGTTGGTACGGTTATGATCGTGGGAAGGAGTAGAATACGATCAGTTGATCAAAACTGGAAGCTAAAGCCTTGAAATCAAAGTTGACTTTGTGGGTTTGTGGGTTAATTTTCGCACGGTTTCAGGTGGTTTGTGTTTATGTTTGTCACAGAGAGAGAATGAAGATGAAGATGAAATCAAGTGGATCAGATTAGTCTGATTTGGGGGTTAAAAATATCTACCCCAAGTCAAAAGTTACCAAAATGCCCTTGCACATCTAGACTCATAACTTTCGTCCACGAACTCCGTTTTCCGCGTGCCGTCTGTCTACGAACTCGTGAGATCGAGTCCTACGCAACGGTATCCAAAACACCACCAATAGTGTCTCGAAACAAAATTTGACTTCCATGCCCTTTACCGACCAAGGGTAAAATCGTCATTTTACATAAATAATTTACTTAAATCCAATAATTGAAATTCCGTGTTGTTACAATCTACCCCCCTTAAGAAATTTCATCCTCGAAATTCAACTCTACCCTTGGAACAAATAAGGATACTGCGCCCGCATTAGTTCCTCGGTTTCCCACGTGGCTTCCTCCACGTTATGATTCCTCCATAACACTTTAACTAGAGGAATACTCTTTCTGCGCAATACCTTCTTTTTCCAATCCAAAATTTGCACCGGTTGCTCCTCAAAGGTCAAATCATCCTTCAGCTCAAGTGGCTCCTCTCCCAATACGTGAGATTCATCAAACAGATATTTCCGGAGCAAAGATACATGAAAAATATTATGAACTCTGGATAATTCCGATGGTAAAGCAAGACGATATTCCACTGGTCCTATCCTTTCCAAAATCTAATACGGACCAATGTAGCGAGGACTCAGTTTTCCTCGTCTACCAAAACGTACCACTCCCTTCCAAGGAGATAGTTTCAAGAACACCCAATCACCTACCTCAAACTCAAGGTCTCTGGTTCTACGGTCTGCATAGCTCTTCTGGCGATCCTGAGCTGTCTTCAACCTTTCTCTGATGATCCTTATCTTTTCCTCAGTCGTATCAACCAACTCCGGTGTTAACAGTTTCCTTTCACCCACTTCGTTCCAGCATAACGGTGTCCTGCACTGCCTCCCATACAGTGCCTCGAAAGGAGACATCCCAATACTCGACTGATAACTATTATTATATGCAAATTCCATCAGAGCCAGGTGTGAATCCCAGTTCCCTTTAAACTGTAGTACACAAGCTCTCATCATATTCTCCAAAACTTGGATTGTCCTCTCAGACTGACCATCCGTCTGAGGATGAAAAGCTGTACTAAAATGCAAGGTAATGCCAAAAGCCTTCTGCAAACTCCGCCAAAACCTGGAGATAAATCTAGGATCCCTGTCCGAAACAATTGACTCTGGAGTCCCATGTAGTCGTTTGATCTCATCAATGAACAATTTGGCATACCGACTCATCCGAAAATCTTCCCGCACTGGCAAGAAATGTGCAGACTTCGTGACTCTTTCAACAATTACCCATATCCCATCATGTCCCTTCTGTGTCCTTGGAAGTTTATACACAAAATCCATCGTAATGTGATCCCACTTCCATTCCGGAATAGGTAATGGTTGAAGTGCCCCATATGGTTTCTGCCTCTCTGCTTTCACTTGCTGACATGTCAGGCATCTACTCACAAACTCAGCAATTTCCCTTTTCATCCCAGTCCACCAATAGTATTTCCTTAGGGTATGATACATCTTGGTACCTCCTGGATGCATAGCGTAAGCCGAACTATGAGCCTCATCAAGAATTTCCCTTTTTAGCTCCAGCTCATTCGGTACGCACAATCGGCCATCCCTAACCAAGTCTCCATCATCCCTAAGCGCATAGTCCTGCCTGTTTCCAGCCTCCAACTCCATCCTGATAATGAACAATGTAGGATCCTGGAGTTGAGCCTCAATAATCCGATCAATCAGAACAGGCCTCACATGGAAACTAGCCAACAAAGCCCCTTGGCTATCCATGTCCAGTACTATCCCTGCTCTACGGAACTCTACCAGTAACGGTAGGTAGACTGTATGCAAATGGGCTAAAGAACCCATGGATTTCCTGCTTAAGGCATCCGCCACAACATTGGCTTTCCCTGGATGGTACTCTATAGTACAATCATAATCCTTTATTAACTCAAGCCATCTTCTCTGCCTCAGATTCAGGTCCTTTTGGGTGAACAGGTACTTTAAACTCTTATGGTCGGTGAAGATCCGACACGTCTCACCGTACAAATAATGTCGCCAGATTTTCAATGCATGCACCACTGCAGCTAACTCCAAATCATGTGTGGGGTAATTCAACTCATGGGGTTTAAGTTGTCTAGAAGCATACGCTATCACCTTTCCATGCTGCATCAACACGAAGCCTATACCCCGCAATGATGCATCACTATACACCTCGAATCCCCCAGTATCATCAGGAAGGGTCAATACTGGAGCAGAAGTCAACCTCCTCTTCAGCTCCTGAAATCCCTGTTCACAATCAGTTCCCCAGTCAAACTTGACTCCTTTCCTCGTCAACCGAGTTAACGGCCCTGCTATCGTAGAAAATCCTTCTACGAACTGTCGATAATATCCTGCCAAACCCAGAAAACTCCTCACCTCTGTCACTGTCCTCGGTTGCTCCCAGTTTGCCACTGCCTCAACCTTTTGGGGATCTACGCTGATACCCTCAACCGAAATCACATGACCTAAGAATCCAACTTCGGTCAACCAAAACTGGCATTTACTGAATTTGGCAAACAAATGCTTTTTCCTAAGCATATTCAGGACCAACCTTAAGTGCTTCTCATGTGCCTTAGCACTCCTCGAATACACCAAGATGTCATCAATGAACATAATCACAAACCGATCCAAATACTTTTGGAACTCCCTGTTCATCAAATCCATAAATGTTGCTGGGGCATTAGTCAACCCGAAAGGCATCACCAGGAACTCATAATGACCATAACGAGTCCTGAAAGCTGTTTTCTGAACATCCCTTTCTCTGATCCTCAACTGATGGTACCCGGATCGAAGGTCAATTTTCGAAAAATATCTTGCTCCCTTAAGTTGATCAAACAAATCATCTATCCTTGGAAAAGGATACTTATTCTGCACCGTAGCCCTGTTTAGCTTTCGGTAGTCAATACACAACCTCAGACCACCATCCTTTTTCCTCACAAATAAATCCCATATTTACCAAATCCTGCAACTGAGTCTTCAACTCTCGCAATTCTACCGGTGCCATTCTATACGGTGCCTGTGAGATAGGTTGAGTACTTGGTAAAAGCTCGATGGTGAACTCAATCTCCCGGTGAGGTGGCAATCCCGGAAGATCATCTGGAAACACATCAGAGAACTCACTCACCACTGGAATATCCTCCACTCTCATTGGAGTATCCCGAGAATCAAACACATGAGCCAAATAAACCTCATAACCTTTCCTCAACAATTTCTCAGCGGTCAAAGTTGATATCACTCCACAGGGTAGTACCCTACGATCTCCCCTGAATGTAAGTTCCGGTAAACCTGGACTCCGGAAATCCACTCTCTTGTCATAACAATCAATAGAGGCATGGTGCATACTCAACCAATCCATCCCCAGAATCACATCAAAATCAAAAATATCTAAGGGGATTAAATCTGCCTCTAATGCATGACCTTCCACTAACACTGGACAACTACGAATCACGAGATTCGCCACTACCATACTCCCAATAGGAGTACTAATACCCATGTCCCAACCAATCGGAGACAATTCTCTATCAGCAAACAATCTAAAACCCCGAGAAATGAAAGAATGAGTCGCCCCAGGATCTATTAAAACATAAGCATCACGGTTAAAAATAGATAACGTACCCGTGACCACATCTGGTGCTGCTCGGGCCTCCTGTTGCGACATGGCAAACACTCAGGCTTGTGTATCCAACGATCGACCACGACCCCACTGTTTGCCTCTGGCCCTGTTGGACCCACGGGCCCTGTTTGTCCATTTGGCCCGGTTGGCCCCACTAGATTGACTCTGACTTCCAGCTGCAAAACTGGGCATCTGAAATGTCCTTTGTTCAGTAGCACCCCGCCCCCAGGAACTACTGGCCGGATAAAGATGTGGGTAAAATCTCTTTATGTGACCAATCTCCCCATAGAAGAAACATCCAGTGCCACCAGAGCTGCCACTCAGTCTTCTAGTTGACTGCACTGAAGCACCACAAGAACGGGCGGATGACTGGGGTGCCTGTCTGGCTCCGCCTCTGCCTGATCCGGATCCCTCACCCCCAGTAGATCCAGAGCTGAAACTGCCTCTCTTGGACGGTCCTTGACTAGAGGCTCCAATATCCCAGCGATCCCGGTGTCGCCTGGAACCCCTAAACTGATGCTGGACTGGCACACCCATGCTCAACTTTACACGAGCTGCAGCGTCAGACGCTTCTCTCAATGAAGTATAGGCTGCAGCCGTTACCGCTGACCGAAGTTCGCCCCTCAGCCCATTGTCAAATCTGCGGCGTCTGTCCCTCTCGGTTGCCACTAGAGCTGGTGCAAAACGAGCCAACTCTATGAATTTCTGCTCATACTGAGCCACTGTCATATCTCCCTGCTGTAGGTGTAAGAACTCAGCCTCCCTGGAATCTCAGTACGAGCAAGGATAAAATTGCTCAAGGAACTTCTCCCAAAAGGTCGCCCAGGTAATTGTACTGACTTCCCAACCTGATACCTCTAATGCATTCCACCAATGATAAGCGGAACCACCCAGCAGAAAAGTGGCTAACAGCACCCTGTCCCCCTGAGGACATCTCATAACCGAGAACACTCTCTCTAAACGAGTAATCCACTCTATTGCATCATCTGGGCTAGAGTCGCCCATAAATATTGTAGCCCCTAATCTCTGGGCTCTCTCAATGTCTGAACCTTCAGTAGCAGTCCTACTCTGAAGTACAGAAGTCAAAGTGTGAACTAATTGTTCCAGTGTTTGCCTCATATCAGGCTCCACTGCAGGTTCAGGTATGTCCCCAACATTTTCCGACTGTTGACGGAACTCGCGTCTCGGAGGCATTACGCTGAAAAGAACTATAACTCATCAATACCAAAATAATTGTACACGTAGTGTACAGTCTACAGGAATTTAACCTAGTGCTCTGATACCAATTGTCAGGACCCGTCCTGAATTTCCCCTCGAAACCCGGAAAGAACCTTGATCCCGTCTGACAACCTAAGAAAAGGTTCCCAAAATACCCTTCAATCCTTACAAAATATAATAATAATAAATACTTCCACTTGTCAGACAAGGGATTCAAGCACTCAATAATTCCCGTAATTAATGACCAATCAAATACAATATAATATCAGAGCATCTAAGGAGGATCAAGAGTAAAATTTAGATATCATACTCAAATATAATTACACAACGCAGTCAAAATACTAATGCCTCTACCTCGAGATCAGTGTTCGCGTCAACTCTACTCAACTGCCTGAAGGGGGTTTAAACACAAAAGTTGTGAGTGGACAAAAATAATCATTTATAAATTGTTTTCCAAGAAATACCTTTCTTCCCCTCCATTTATAAAATCATGCATGCATAACATAAAAAAATTTATGATACTAAAACATTATATGTAGATCACCAAAAATTCCCATTTCTCTTTAAACCACTTAATTGGACTCACATAAAATATGTATAATGAAAATACCTCGTGATCCAAAGTTTGGTTTGAAAACTCTCTTCAAAAGAGTTTAAAATCATTTAAATCAATCTGGACACATAATATCTCAAATTCACAATTCAATATGGACATATAATATCCCAAATTCACAATTCAATCTGGACACATAATATCTCAAATTCACTATTCCCGACATATCCACAACAACACACCAGGGTATCCCTTGAGATGTGTTAAAATCTGTACAACAATTCTCTGTACTATCTGTACTAAGGATAGACAGCTTCGCGACCTGGCGGAGCAAGGCCCCTCAACACCAAGGTCTGAACCCTCAACAACCAGCGGAGCAAGACCCCTCAACACCGGTCAGAGCAACAGTAACCATCAGGACAGGAACCAGTGAACCAAATCCATACTTCGAAATCTTTGTTTTCGGCCTAAGCCAAATTCTTTGCAATATCATTTTATGGCCAAAATCAATAAATCATAATTATGGGTCTAAACCCCAAATCACATGCTCAAATAGTTACCACGTCAAAACGATATCAAAATCGAATACAAAAACCAGGCCATTTCTCAAAACACACTTTCACTGAAATATTGGAAAACATGTGTCCGGCATCATTTCTAAAATCCAGAAATTCATTGCACCCATACATAACAGTATTTAAATCAAAGATACATTTATGCATGCATTATAGTTTATAAACCAAAAGTCCACTCACAAACCTGTCGAAGCAAGCTCAATCCCTAAGCTAAAGCCTTGAAATCAAAGTTGACTTTGTGGGTTTGTGGGTTAATTTTCGCACGGTTTCGGGTGGTTTGTGTTTATGTTTGTCACACAGAGAGAATGAAGATGAAGATGAAATGAAGTGGATCAGATTAGTCTGATTTGGGGGTTAAAAATATCTACCCCAAGTCAAAAGTTATCAAAATGCCCTTGCACATCTAGACCCATAACTTTCGTCCACGAACTCCGTTTTCCGCGTGCCGACTGTCTACAAACTCGTGAGTTCGAGACCTACGCAACGGTATCCAAAACACCACCAAAAGTGTCTCGAAACAAAATTTGACTTCCATGCCCTTTACCGACCAAGGGTAAAATCGTCATTTTACATAAATAATTTACTTAAATCCAATAATTGAAATTCCGGGTTGTTACATTTGGGCTTTGGCATCGGGTTATGGAATTTGGGCTTCAGCTCGGGGTTATAGATTTTGGCCTTCAGTCTGGGTTTATGGTTTTGAGCTTCGTCCTGGATTTTATGGATTTGACTTCGGGTGGGTTTTATGGTTTTGGGCTTTGACCGGATTTGGATGGTTTTAGCTTCGGCCGGGAGTTATATTGATTTTCTTATTTAGGTATTCGGGTTCACACTACTACAATCCACTATTTGTACCACTTCCTATTACAATTATTATTTCCGGCCACGTGGATTTGAGGATTCATCCACGTGTACCAGCAGGATTACTTTCGTAGATTCGAGGATTCATGCATGTGTGCTGGTAGGATATTTTGTTGATTTGCGGATTCATCCACGTGTACCAGCATGATTAATATTCTCCGACCGCATGATTTAGAGTCATTTTCTATCATGCGTGTTCGTCGAGGTATTGGATTCGATCGACTTAGCTGCAGTATTTGAGGTATTTTTGGACATGCATGTCCAGGGAGAAGGTCACTGTTAAGCTATTTTTCTTACATCTATTTGATGTTTTTTTAGGCTCATTTACTTGTCTTTTGTGTAATTTCGTGTGAACCATAGTAGAAAATAATATATTTTGTGAAACATGTGCAGATTTCTAAAGATAAATGAATTCTGAAAGTAATGGAAAGTGAATCACTCACTTTGGAGTTAGAATGAAGAAGTTATCAAAGAATCAAATTCGGGTCCCAAAGGTGCCAATCCGGGCTCCTTGTCGTGCTAAAAACATGTCCATGAGCCTCGCTAAGGACCCATCCCAAGTGCCGCAAATCAAGTCCCTATCAGGAGCAGGATGTGCCTAGGTCGTGTCCCTGAGGAGCCAGAACCAGCCAAGGACTCGCTAGGAAGGGCCAAGAACGTGTCTCCAGTGAGCCTGAAATCAAGCGTGGTACGTGCCCAAGAGCCAGGCCAGGATCAGGAGCAGGACACTCCAAGATCAGGACGCTCCAAAATCAGGCCACCGACTCTAGTTAGGTCCTTCAAGAAGAACAAAGCGAGCCAAAGGGCGCCAAACACAATTCTGAAGCAAGAACACTTGACAACCAAGGAAGATCCCTGGGCCTGCCCGAGAGCCAGTCTAACAACCCTTGACAGCTCATGTTCACACCTAGAAGGGCCAACTCGTGTTCATACTATGGCCAACCTGCATTCACATTGCTTTTCCAGGTTTTTAGGAGTTAGTTTAATTAATTATATGTATTAATTGTAATCCCTAACCTTGAGGGACAAGGATACACTTTATGGCTCTAGGAATCCAAGTTCCACTTGGATTAGTAGGTGTATTCCTTCTAGGACAAGGACTGGCATTCCTCTATAATTAGAGGGCCTTGTCTATTGGAAAACACATACGGAAACACACCAAAATTGAGAGAAACACATAGAGAGTTGAGAGTCTTTAGAGCAGAATTTGTAAAAGAGTTCAGTCCAAGACTTGCAGTTTGAGAATGAGCTTCAGGCGTGTTGAAGGTCTAGCTTTGGGCAGTATTTCTGAGTTTATTCTCTTCAACTTTACTTGATTTTAATGCAGTTTATGAATTCCATTATGTGTAGTGAGTAGTACTTTTAAGTTAGGGCTGATCTTGAAGCCCTAACCATGGAAACTTCTTAACTTGGTTTTGGCACTTGGTATCAGTATTATGTTTGTCTTGGTGTTTTATATTACTGTTTCAATTGATGTTCTTTTGTGTTATTAAAATTAGCTACTTTAATTACATGAATCATAGATGAACTTGCATCAAAAGGTTATGTTAAGGAGTAATCTTTAATCTAATTCATGAAATTCCTAGAATTGCATATCACTTTCTAGGGTTAGTGTAGCGACTTAGATTTCATTTAGTACTTAATGCATTCTTTTGTGTTGTAATAGCTTAAGAGACTTATGACATAACTGAATAGAAGTTTTGAGCGCTTAAGAAACCTATTACATACAAAATAAGAAAGAAATAAAATGTGTGAGAGTGAGCTTAAGAGACCCCTTGCACGGTCACTAGACCAAGTAACAAACATGATAATTGAACTATGCAAACCAAGTTGGAAAACGTTGTGGTTAGGAGTGGATAGGGACTGCCTTGACTTGCCCTTTAAATTGTTAAACCTTCAACTCTTTTTTACTGTTTTCTTTCATTACAAGCTATCTTTTCAAAGAAACTTTTCGAGACTAGGAGGATGTATCATTTCCCGATGTGTTCATACTTTGTAGGATTTCGCTGAAATGTTATAAATTTAATATCTGAACCTTAGTTCTAAACCTATCATACTCTTATTACCCTTACAGGATTGTGTGGTTGTAAACTGTTATTGTTGGTTTGGATTTGTAATTGTTGTCTGACAGGTTTAGTTTTTGGTATGACCCCTTTTACTTGGGAGATTATGCCAAATTCTCAGTAGAAACTTTTTACTTTGGATGCTTGTTAAGGGTATTTTAGTGAAGGCGTTATTTGTTTGAGATTTTTCATACGGGAACATGGCTTCTTACGAATTTTAAGAGGGAAATTCGGGAGGGGTCCTGTCAATTTGGTATCAGAGCTCTAGGTTTAAATTCATGTAGACTGTAAACTTAGTGTGCATTCGGGTTAGTAATGAACTTTGTTCTTCTTATCAGCGAGATCCCTCCTAGACGTACTCCTGGTCTGCAACCTAATTTGGAGGGTGAAGCGAAAAATTTGCAAGGTGCACAAAATCCAGGGATGGATTCCGAATTGCGTTGGACCTTTGACCAGCTGAGTCGAGTAGTGACGACAGTGCTTCAGGGTAGGGCTTCTTCTGACGGTACAAAAACTCAGGGCTACGATCTTCCCAAGCGAGACTAGCCCGGCGGATGCAAACAATTGGATCACTTAGTTAGAGATAGTTTTCACAATTATGAGATGTCCTCCAGGCGACCAAGTTCATTTGGCCACTTTTCTACTGGATGGAGACACTTATCGATGGTGGCAAGCCCTTGAGATAACGGGCTAGGATGTCTGCACCACCACCTAGGATGTTTTCCGAGAAAGATTCTTCGAGCAGTTCTACCATCAGTCCTACATGGATGCTATCCAAGCTGAGTTTCTGTAGTTGAGACATGGTACGATGATTGCACTATAGTATGAGTAGAGGTTCATGGAGTTGTACTGATTTTCCCCATTCTTGGTTGCTAATAAAGTGGACAAGTATAAGCTGTTTGAGTCTGGCTTACAGATAGGAGCCTATTTATGCGACGTTTTATCTTGTTTTCTTATGCTTTTCTTAGCATGTTTCCTATGTTTTCATAATACTTAGCTTGTTTTCGTGTTTTGTAGGATTTTTGGAAACAAAGTTACAAAAGGAGTTACTGAGTGCTGTTTTGGAAATCTAAAGAGGACACTTTGAAATAGACTTCAGCAAATGTGTCAACTTCTCAAAATTAACTGCACCAGCTCGAGAAGAACTAGCTGATTGTCCATATATCGTTGGAAAGATACCGAAGTCTAGTTTCTAAAGAAATTTACAGTTCGTGAATTGGAATTTTCTAGATGGAGTTATGGCCGTTTTAGTACAGCAAGGTCAGGCTGGGAATTCAGCATTCCTTCTATTTAAAGTTTTCTAATCCTTATCAGACTTAGACGACTAGAAGCCCAGTTTGTTAGGGTTATGAGAGGAGCCTTTTTAATCAAAGAAAAGAAGAAAATAAAGAAAAAAGAAAAAGAAAAAAAGGAGCAGCCACGGGACATAAATTCTTGGCAGCCAAGGGACAAAGAAACGCTTGCTCTCCCTCATTCAGCGAATTAATATGCACATAAATTCTTGGCAGCCAAGGGGCAGACACACACAAAAGAGAGAAGCAAAGAGTCTCCCTATCACCTCACTTGGAACGTCTCCTTATCTCCCTCAATCTGAAAAACGTGAGGCTCTCACACAAGGTAGCAATTTCTCTTCCTTTTTCCCTGACTTGAAAAAACTGCAGAAACGTCGGGGGGCTCTCACACAAGGACTCAGCCACACCATCCCATTCTGCTCCATCCTTCAAGGTTCCAAGGTCTAAAAGGCTTAGGAAGCAAAGAGGAACGTCAAGGCGTCATCCAATCACTCTGGCTGACCAACACATCATCAAAGAGCTATCTTTTTCCTCTTTTCATTTTCTATTTTGTATGTTCTTGATGTCTATTTAAATTATGGGTAACTAAGTACTTTAGTTAGGGCTCGATTGAAGCCCTAATCATGTTTCTTTAAGGATTTCAATATTCCTTTGCTGTAAACTACTTTTGTGATGCTTAATTGATTAATTTCATATTATATTTTACTCTATACATACGTTATGTTATGCTTGATCACCATATGCATGATGTGTATTGAGTTTGTTACATAGGCAAATTTAGATGACCGAATCTTGTGCCTGTGAGAGTAACAAAAGAACTAATTATGAGTTCTTGAAATTAATCATCATGAATAACTAGAATAGATACCATGTTCTAGGAGTTATGTGTTTGTCGATTTCCATTGTGTTATGCGTTCTTAAAGTGCAACTTAGTGGATACCATGCTAAACACTTTAAGAATGAAAAGAGTTAGCGTAGATACCCATTCCTAACTTGTTGCTTAGGGAAATCAATAATTTAAAGAGTAGATATCATGCCTTTAGGTTGACAAACATGAGCATCTAAAATATGTTTTGCAGCATTGTGCATGTCGTTTGCTTAAGGAAGAAGATTAGCGGTGAACATCGAATCTCTAACTGATTTTCTCATTGTTTTAACCTCAATCTAATTCTATTTTTAATCAAACGCTGTTTTTAATATTTTGCTGCAAAATTTTCAGTTTTCAAAATCATCTTAAAATCATCCTTTTGAACACCGAGTGCTTTCGTGTATTGCACATTAACTTTGATTAGAAATCTTAGGGTTTTGAGATAAGTTTTTTTTTAGGGTTTTCTTTCACTTTTGCATTTTAGTTTGTGCCATTTAGTTAGTAGTTCTAGGAAATCAATTTTAAACACATATTAATCCAGTCCTCGTGGGAATGATCTCGTATTTGCTTTCTATACTATTTGTCTTATCTTGTGCACTTGCGAGTTAAAACGTGCATATAGTTGCGTAATTTTTAGGTTGCTATTTGTACAACAAGTTTTTGGCGCCGTTGCTGGGGACCGTGTAACTAGTTTGTGCTGAAATTGATTTTTGGTTTTCTTTTACAGGTTGAATTTCGTTTATGCAAGGTCGTCGATCCCAAAATTTAGCGGTCATTGCCTACAATCCTGATATTGAACGAACTCTTAGACGTCTTCGAAAGCAAGCTGAGAGGGCAAATCTTAACACACAAAGAGAAGATTATGAAGAAGGAGAAAGATCAGAATCTGTGAACTAAATAGGGGATGAACGGGTTCGAAGGCCAATGAAGGACTCCTTTGTCCCTTAAAACCTTAATCAACCATCAAGCATTGCCTACCAACCAACTGCGCAAGGTAGCTTCAATTTCTCACCTCAATTGCTTAACATGGTGCCGCACTACAGAGGCACACCTTCTAAGGATCCATACTTGCACATTAGGGATTTCTTCGATCTCTGCAAGACTCAGAACATCCAGGGTTTAACTTCAGAAGGAATCAGGTTAATTCTCTTTCCTTTCTCCTTAAAAGATAATGCTAAGTTGTGGTTGAATTCTCTGGTTGCAGGTTCCATTACTACTTGGGAACAATTGGCCACTAAATTTTTGAAAAAGTTTTTCCCAGCCCAAAAGACAAGACAACTTAAAATGGTGATTCAAACCTTCCAACAGAAGGATAGAGATCTTTTCTTTGAGGAGTGGGACCATTTTAAGGAGTTTCTTCTCAAGTGTCCACACCACAATATATCTCAAGACGATCATGTACAAGCTTTTTATGAAGGTTTAAATGATATTAACAGAAGTCTTGTTGATTCAGCTTGTGGAGGTGTGCTTATGGAAAAGAGCAGTGATGAAGCCATTGAGCTATTTGAGACCCTAAGTGAAAATTCTCAGCAATTCTCATCAAGAGGGAGACAAGGAGTAAAAACTAAAGGTGTTTATGAAGTTAGCACAAATGGTGGAGTCCAGAGTCAAATGGCAGCAATGGAGAAGAAGTTAGATATGCTGGTGAAAGCAATGTCAGCTCAGAACATCTCTCAAGTTCAACAAGTTGCTAAAGTCGAGGTATGTGCTATATGTTCTCATTCTAATCATACTACTGAGACTTGTCCTATGTCTTATTTTACAGATCATGAGCAAGCTAATTATGTGGGGAAAAACAATTATCATCCCAAGAACACCCCATATTCGAACACTTATAATCCAGGATGGAAAGACCACCCAAATTTCTCTTGGAGCAACAGTCAGAATGTGCTTAATCCATAAGAGCAGCAGAAGAACATCCAGCAGGGAAGTAATTATAATGCTTCATCACATGTGGCACAACCAAATACTGACCAGAAGAAGAATAATCTTGAAGGTGCCATACTCCAGTTCTTGATTGCACAGCAACAGACAAATGCTCTAACTAGTCAGAACATTCAGAAACTAGAAGCCACAACTAGCCAAGCCATTTAGAGACTAGAGGCACAAGTAGGGCAAATGGCAAAGGAGTTAAGTGAGAGGAAGAAAGGAGAGTTTCCATCACAAACCATACCTAATTCGGGAGGCCAGGAGGAGCTCAAGGTTGTGACAATCCTTAGAAGTGGCAAGGTAGTTAACACCAAGGTGGTGACAGTTGAGAAAGATCCAAAAAATGTTGAACCAACTCCAACCTCAAAGGTAAGTGAGAAGGAGAAGGTGATATTGCCACCTTCCCTCAAAGGTTAGTTAAGAAAAAGAAAGAAAAACATCTTCTTGATATTTTTGAAACTTTAAGAAAAGTAGAAATCAACATTCCTTTACTTGATGCAATTAAACAGATTCCATCTTATGCTAAATTTTTAAAGGATTGTTGTACACACAAAAGACAGTTTCAGGAACATGAGAAAGTTGCATTGACTGAGGAGGTAAGTGTGGTTTTATTAAGAAAGCTACCACCTAAAGTAAAAGATCCAGGTAGTTTTACTATTCCTTGCAGGGTTGGTGACCGTTTGTTTGAACTTGCTTTGCTTGATTTAGGAGCAAGCATTAACTTGATGCCTTATACCGTTTATGAGGAGTTGAGATTGGGGGAGCTCAAACCAACCTCAATTATATTGCAATTGGCAGATAGAAGCATCAAAAGACCTAGAGGTATATTAGAGGATGTTTTGGTTCAGGTAAATGAATATATTTTGCCTGCTGATTTTGTTGTTCTGGATATGGAAGATTCCTCTATGCCATCTTCATTACCTATTATTCTTGGTAGACCCTTTATGGTAACTGCTGATACAAAGATAAGTGTGAAAAAGGGTACTATACTCATGAAAGTTAATGGTAAGAAGATATAATTCATGTTGTCTGACACTATCAAATTGCCACATGATAACCATGATTGTTTCAAGATTGATGTGGTAGGAAGTGTTGTTGAGCAAGTGTTTCAGGTACATAGCATTGACCCTTTGGAGGCATGCATAGCCCACAACCTCACAAGGCTGAATTATGAACGTGGATGTGATGTTACAGAGATAGACCTCCATGAAGTTGTGCATTCTCTTGAGGCTTCTCAGCCTTATTCAAGTAAGTATGTACCTTCCTTTGAAACTCCTGTGTCTACTGCTCTTGTCCCTTCTATTGCCAGGGCACCAAAACTAGAATTAAAGCAACTACCTGAACAATTGAAGTATGCTTACTTGGGAGAGAACCAGACGTTACCAGTGATAGTTACTGCAAACTTGAGCTTGGTGGAGCAAGAGATGTTGTTGAGAGTTCTTAGGGAGCACAAGACTGCATTAGGGCGGACCATTTCCGACATCAAAGGCATAATTCCATCCAAGTGCATGCACAGAATCCTCCGTGAATATAATGCAAAGCCTAACAAGGATGCTCAGAGACGGCTTAACCCACACATGAAGGAAGTAGTGGGAGTAGAGGTTCTTAAGCTCTTGGATGTTGGCATCATCTACCCCATCTCAGATAGCAAATGGGTGAGTCCAGTTCATGTTGTGCCTAAGAAGAGTGGAATCACAGTGATGAAGAATGAAGAGAATGAGCTTGAAGAGTTGAGGTATGATGCATATAAGAATGCTAAGTTGTATAAGGAACGGACCAAGGCGTATCATGATAAGCGGCTAGTTAGGAAGGAGTTTCATGTGGGATAGAAGGTGTTGATCTACAATTCAAAATTGGGACTTTTCCCTGGTAAACTCAAGTCTAGGTGGTACGGTCCTTATGTTGTTACAAAAGTTTTCCCTCATGGAGCTTCGCAGGTTCATAGCAAAGAGAATAATCAGACATTCATGGTGAATTGGTACAGAGTAAAGCCCTATATTGAGATGAGGTTTGAGCCTAGAGAGGAGGATGTGACTCTCCAACCTGTTTAGTACATTGCATGAGAGTCCAACAGTCTGGCTGAAGACTATAAACTTAGCACTACTTGCGAGGCAACCCATGTGAAGAGGATGATAACAGTTTTGGTACTCTACAACCACTGATAATCAGATTTGCTTTCTCTCACCCTGTCCTTCTTTGTCATTAACTTTGCCTTCGTTTGTTTTGTTTTATTTTATTTTATTTTCTTTGTGTGTGCCGTCACTTGTTTCTCCTTCCTTAAATGCTTCATTGTTTATACTTTAACTGTCAAACATTGAGGAAAATGTTAGATTTAGGTGTGAGGGGGAAACACTTGTATTTTCCGTTGATTTTGCATTGGTTTTAAAAAAAAAAATTTTGACAGCTTTGTTTTTAGCCTTAGTTTGTGTCAATTTTAGCAGTGTTAAATTGGGTAGTTTTTGTGTTTTTTTTTTTGTGTCTTAGGTTTCTTTCCAACACCATGATGATATTTGGTTTTTAATTGCATGACTTTAAGATGACTTCTAAGCATGATTCAAGGTCTGAAATTATTCTTTGGTTAGTACTCAAGTATTCATGGTTATCATATGCAAAATCACATGTAATCACCCGAGTAAGTGGTAACCATAACATGCTTAATTGAATGAAGCTCAATACAACCCTTTTGTGAGCTTTTGAGCCTTTATCCTTTGTTTGAGAGAGTTGTATTTGTTTAATCTATCACTTTCTTGTCAATTAAGTTGTTGCATGAGCTCATCTTTCGGATTGCTACTTGAATTGCTTATCATCATTGGAACTAAATGCTAGAACTGGTACTAATTTCTTTTCGAGGCATTGAATTGATTTGCATGACATGCTTGAGATGATGAAGGCACCTAGATTACCACCATTGCCAAAATGGCCTTTGACCTATGATACACTTACCTCTAGGTAAACCCATGTTGAGCCTTTGTTTAAGCCTTTTTGTTTCATAACCGTCATTTTCCTCACCTAGCCTAAACACTTTCATTCTTACCCTTTTTCTTAAGGATTAGTGAAGCATAATTTGTAGAGACTTAATTGTGAATCAATGGGTGTTTAAAGAGCAAGTTTGGGGGAATGTTCAAAAAAAAAAAAAAAAAAGAGATAAGAATTGTACACAGTTCGGAGTGTGCACTAGAAAAAAAAATCAGCATTTTGTTTGGATTGTTATTCCCTTACCGTTCATGTATTGATTGTTGAAGTATGGTCCATAATGTTCAAATCGGCCATTGAGTGTATGTACTTGCTCGGTACTTATATGATTTTTAAGCCTTGATGGTGATACAAATTCTTATGTCTCTAACATCATAGCATGCTTCTACTTTTCTTTAAGAACCTTGCGTTATCCATATCCATTCTTTCTTTAACCCCTTACCCTTTGGCCTCATTACAATCCTCATAAGGACCTTCTCATCTTGTTTGTTGTGTTTATATCAATATGTGGAGATTTGAATGAAGTATGAGCATATGGTGTCACTTGTTCTTGCATTCAAGTAGTACTATTCCTTTCATGAGTCATATTCATAAGAAAATTCTGAAAGTGCCTTTCTTTCTTGTTATATCATATGTGAGCATTTTGTTTCCATTTTACATCAATCATCTCACATATAACTAGTATAGGAAGAGTGACTTAACCAGAAAATACGAGGGAAAATCAGAGCTTATTTGGTGAGAATTTTGAGCTGATTCTTTGCAGCATGTATCTCTCTTTGTACTTGTGCTTTGATTGATTTAATTGTGAGTATGTGTATGATTTCTATGAAGGTGTATTAACTCTCGGATCATGTGGACCAATTCTTATGCTTATGATGAATCTTAATATGTCATGATTCATTGAAAATCTCTGAGACAAATGTTGGAAGGTTTAGGTTGAATTATTGAGTCTTTGTTTTTCTTTCATTCTTTGTTTATGTTTTGCTCGAGGACTAGCAAAAGCTCAGTGTCGGGGAATTTGATAGGAGCATATTTATGCGACGTTTTATCTTATTTTCTTATGTTTTTCTTAGCATGTTTCCTATGTTTTCTTAATACTTAGCTTGTTTTCGTGTTTTGTAGGATTTTTGGAAGCAAAGTTACAAAATGAGTTATTGAGTGCTGTTTTGGAAATCTAAAGAGGAAACTTTGAAACAGACTTCAGCAGGTGTGTCAACTTCTCGAAATTAACTGCACCTGCTCGAGAAGAACTAGCTGATGGGCCATATATCGTTGGAAAGATACCGAGAAGGAGTTATGACCGTTTTAGTACAGAAATGTCAGGCTGCGAGGGAATTCAGCATTCCTTCTATTTCAAGTTTTTTAATCCTTATCAGGCTTGGACAACTAGAAGCCCAGTTTGTTAGGGTTATGAGATGAGCCTTTTTAATCAGAGAAAAGAAGAAAATAAAGAAAAAAGAAAAAGAAAAGGAGCAACCACGGGACATAAATTCTTGGCAGCCAAGGGACAAAGAAACGCTTGCTCTCCCTCATTCAGCGAATTAATATGCACATAAATTCTTGGCAGCCAAGGGGCAAACACACACACAAGAGAGAAGCAAAGAGTCTTCCCCTCACCTCACTTGGAACGTCTCCTTATCTCTCTCAATCTGAAAAACGTGAGGCTCTCACACAAGGTAGCAATTTCTTTTCCTTTTTCCCTGACTTGAAAAAATTGCAGAAACGTCGGGGGCTCTCACACAAGGACTCAGCCACACCATCCCATTATGCTCCATCCTTCAAGGTTCCAAGGTCTAAAAGGCTAAGGAAGCAAGGAGGAACATCAAGGCGTCATCCAATCACTCTGGCTGACCAACGGATCATCAAAGAGCTATCTTCTTCCTCTTTTTATTTTCTATTTTGTATGTTCTTGCTGTCTATTTATATTATGGGTAACTAAGTACTTTAGTTTGGGATCGATTGAAGCCCTAATCATGTTTCTTTAAGGATTTCGATATGCCTTTGCTGTAAACAACTTTTGTGATGCTTAATTGATTAATTTCATATTATATTTTACTCTATACATACGTTATGTTATGCTTGATCACCATATGCATGCTGAGTATTGAGTTTGTTACATAGGCAAATTTAGATGACCGAATCTTGTGCCTATGATAGTAACAAAAGAACTAGATATGAGTTCTTGAAATTAATCATCATGAATAACTAGAATAGATACCATGTTCTAGGGGTTGTGTGTTTGTCGATTTCCATTGTGTTATGCGTTCTTAAAGTGCAACTTAGTAGATACCATGCTAAACACTTTAAGAATGAAAAGAGTTAGCGTAGATACCCATGCCTTACTTGTTGCTTAGGGAAATCAATAATTTAAAGAGTAGATATCATGCCTTTAGGTTGACAAACATGAGCATCTAAAATCTGTTTTGTAGCATTATGCATGTCGTTTTCTTAAGGAAGAAGATTAGCAGTGAACATCGAATCCCTAACTGGTTTTCTCATTGTTATAACCTCAATCCAATTCTATTTTTAATCAAACGCTGTTTTTAATATTTTGTTTCGAAATTTTTAGTTTTCAAAATCATCTTAAAATCATACTTTTGAACACCGAGTGCCTTCGTGTATTGCACATTAACTTTGATTAGAAATCTTAGGGTTTTGAAATAAGTTTTTTTTAGGGTTTTCTTTCACTTTTGCATTCTTAGTTTGTGCCATTTAGTTAGTAGTTCTAGGAAATCAATTTTAAACACATATTAATCCAGTCCTCGTGGGAATGATCTCGTATTTTCTTTCTATACTATTTGTCTTATCTTGTGCACTTGCGAGTTAAAACGTGCATATAGTTGCGTAATTTTTAGGTTGCTATTTGTACAATACTTACAAGATGAGATAAGAGTCGTGGTTACTGCTGCTGAGCATTCTTTTATGAGAGCATTAACTGATGTTGCTACACGAGTGGAAAGGAGTCTTCCAACAATAGATCAGCGTAGCTGTTCTAGACGACGTTGTGATCGTATGATTTTTGGAGTTTAAAGTTAGGGACCGTCCAATAGAGGTAATTATAATTCCGGCTCTTCTGGGAGTAATAATTCGAGTGACCACGGATATGGTTTTGGTTGCTGGAGATCAGGACGAGGAGCTTCTCGAGGTTTTGCTTCTGGCCAATAATCATCAGCTAACCCTAGCAGGGGTTCCGTTCTGTCGGGTGGGCGATAGGGCATTTGGAGCAGTAGGCTCATGTTGGGACTATTGGGTGTTTTACTGTGGGGGAGACAGAGCACTTCAAGAGGGAATGCCCTAACTTTCTGGGTATTGGTGTTACAGCTCGAGGGACGACATATAAGGTGCAAGGGACTACACAACCTTCCAGTACTGTTGTGGATAATCAGGCCCAATCCAATAGGGCATGCAGAGGTGGAGGTAGGCAGAAAGGCCAAGGTGGATCTTCAAGGACTTAAGCTCAAGTTTCTCGTCATGACGCAACATGAGGCATGGGTTGTTTAAGAGATTGTTCGGGTATGCTATCTGTTTTTTTTTGGGTGCTAGTCTTTTAATTGATCTGGGGCAGACACTCGTTTGTATCTCTTGGATGTGTACTGTTGGCAATTAGGGAGTTATCACCTATTGGTGGGAAATTTGGTATTAGCACACCAATGGGGGACCATTTAATAGCAACTTGGTTTTACGAGATTGTCCGGTTGTTGTGGGAAATCTAGTAGTGCATGCACATGAAAAGCAATTGAGGTTGGTGTTGACAACCTTGAAAAATAAGAAGTTATGATGAGTTTAGCGAGTGTCAATTTTGGTTGACATGTGTGGGATTCATAGGACATAGGATTTCCGCTGAGGGCATCAGGGTGGATCCCCCTAAAGGTGGAAGCAATGGCAATTGGGAATGACTTAAGAGTTGACAGAGGCTTAGTAAGGGACACTTGCATGTATGTGCCTAGACCACCGTTACTGGTTTAATGCTTAATATATATGGTTTGCATACTTTTGGATTCTTAAAATAAATGAGAAGGGACACTCGCTTGTACGTACCTAAATGAGACCAACGTTACATATTGTAAATTGAATAGTATATAGGGCCATATGGAAATGGAATGGCCTAATGAATTAGAAGACTGAATTAAAGGAAATGGAGTTTACCAAGAAGAAGAGCAATTTCAATGGAATAGGAAGAAGATGATCTAGTACAAAATGGTTTTTCAATTTTGTTCTTTTTGTTTCTGTTTTTTTTATCAAATTAATATCAATTCCTTTTAATATTATTGTATTAAAATTCTCTTTCTGTTTATTTTCATGTATAAAGTTCGATTATTTTTTGAGTTATTTACACTAGCAACCCTTGAAGTTTTTTATGTTTTCACAAAATGTAACAACCCGGAATTTCAATTATTGGATTTAATTAAATTATTTATGTAAAATGACGATTTTTCCCTTGCTTGTTAAAGGTCATGGAGATCAAGTTTTGTTTCGAAACCTTTTCGGTGGTGTATTGGGTACCGTTGCATAGGTCTCGAACTCACGAGTTCATAGACAGGCGGCACGCGGAAAACGGAGTTCGTAGACGAGAGTTATGGGTCTAAATGTGCAAGGGCATTTTGGTAATTTGGTTTTGGGAGAAGATATTTAGGCCAATCATTGTCTCATCTTCATTTCATTTACATCCTCATCTTCATTTCATCTTCATTTTCGTTCTTTCTCTGTGACAACCCTCCCAAGCCACACCCGAAACCGAAGAAAAACCAAGAGAAAAACCAAAAGTCAACTTTGATTTCAAGGCTTCAACTTCCAGTCTTGATCAACTAATCGTGTTCTACTCCGTCCCGCGATCACAACCGTACCAACCATCGAAGGAGAGGACCACGGTGGAAGCAGAGCCGAGTAAAGGAAGTTTCGGACCTTCCGATCGATTTTCCGGCCAGCACAAGTACGTGTTTGATGTTTTAAGGTCATATTTGGATTCCTAGGTTCGAGTAGATAGATTTAGACGTAAAATTTGTGAAAAAAGGTTGAGTTTTGAGGAAGTTGGAAAGCTTGGAGTTTCGGCCGGAAATGGAGGATTCCGGCGAAACCAGACGGCGGTGACGGCGCTGCCGGTCATCTTCTCCGGCCAACCTCCGGCGACGGTGACGGCAGCCGGTCATCTTCTCTGGCGAGTCGCCGGTGACCGGTCAGGTTGAGTTGAACCGGTCGGGTCGAGTGAACCGGTCGGGTCAGTTGAACCAGTCGGGTCGAGTTGAACCGGTCGGGTTGAGTGAACCGGTCAAGCCGAGTTGGACCGGGTCAGGTTGAGCCGAACCGGGTTGGACCAGTTCAGGCGTGTGTGGTACTGTAGCAGGCACGTGGCCAGCGCGTGAGGGCGCGTGGAGCGCGTGGTCGCGTGTTCCGACCTTCCGTCGGCGCGTGGCGGCGCGTGGGGCCGAGTCTGAGGTCACGGTGGCGCGTGACAGTTAGTTTTTGACGTTTCGGACCTGTTGGCGCATGTTTCGAGTCGATCGGATGTCGTTTAGGGGTTGTTTCGGACGTTTTAAAGTTGCTGCGTTTTCTAGGCCAGCATAGTTAGACTCCCGGGGTTTAGGGGGTTTATATTTAAGGTTCTTATGATTGGCTGGTAATCCCGATTATTAATTTGGACAGGCGATACTGCTCCAGGAGCTTCAGGGGAGCGTACAGTTCGGGATTAAGCTTGCTTGAACAGGTTTGTGAGTGGACTTTGAATTATAAACTATAATGCATGCATAAATGTATCTTTGATTTAAATACTGTTGAGTATGAGTGAAATGAATTTCTGGATTTTAGAAATGATACTGGACACATGTTTTACAATATTTCAGTGAAAGTATGTTTTGAGAAATGTCCTGATTTTTGTACTCGGTTTTGATCTTGTTTTGACGTGGTAATTATTTGGGTCTATGATTTTGAGTTGAAACCGTACTTGTGACTATAAAATAATCGATTTTGGATCCAATACCGTTTTGAGGGGGGCCAGGATCCGGGCTAGGATCCGCTGAGACGGTGAACCCGGTGAACCTCCAAAATAAACAATACCGATTTGAGGGGGCCAGGATCCGGTCTAGGATCCGCTGAGACGGTGAACCCGGTGAACCTCCAATATAAAATGTGATTTTGTAGAGATTGTGGTCGAGGCCAAGTAAAACAGATTTTTACACATCTCAAGGGATACCCTGGTGTGTTGTTATGGATATGTCGGGAACAGTGAAATTTGAGATATTATGTGGCAGTTGGAACGAAATGATTTGAATTTGAGATAATTTGTGTCCAGATTGAACCAAATGATTTTAAACTCCTTTGAAGAGATTTTCAAAAAAAATTGTGGATTACGAGGTATTTTTATTATACATATTGTATGTGAGTCCAATTAAATGGTTTTAAAGATAAATGTGAATTTTGGATGATTTACATATGATGCTTTTATATGGTAAATTGTTTTATGTTATGCATGCATGATTTTATAAATGGAGGGGAAGAAAGGTAATTCTTCGAAAAGGAATTTATAAATGATTATTTTTGTCCACTCACAACTTTTGTGTTTAAACCCCCTTCAGGCAGTTGAGTAGAGTTGACGCGAACATTGATCTCGAGGCTGAGGCATTAGGATTTCGACTGCGCTGTGTTGTATATTTGAGTAGGATATCTAAATTTTACTCTTGATCCTACTTAGACGCTCTGATATTATGTTGTATTTGTTTGGTCGTTAATTACGGGAATTATTGAGTGCTTAAGTCCCTTGTCTGACAAGAGGAAGTATTTATTATGGTTATTATAATTTGTAAGAATTGAAGGGTATTTTGGGAACCTTTCCTTAGGTTGTCAGACGGGATCAGGGTTCTTCCCGGGTTTCGAGGGGAAATTCGGGACGGGTCTTGACACAAAATCCTCTAAAGTTCTAGAAATTACATAAAAACCTTTCAGATTCAAAAAACATTACACATAACAGCCTAAAGATTCTAGAAATTACGTAAACATTACATATAACCCCACTTTACTATAACATTGAGAATGCGTTGGTCAGCTAATCAAATATATGGAGTTAAACGCAAAGCTTTTGGAACTTAAGGGGTTTGTATAATTTATAGAATATTAAGGAGTTTTGTGAAAACACAAAAAACCTCAAAGAATGTAAATAACTTTTAACGTAATTAACTTGAATGATAAGGAAGTTTCTTATGATATACATTTTTTTTTTTTTAGGGAGAAGTTGCTTATGATATTGTTAGCAATATTTAGACTCAATTTTAACGAAAGGGAGGGATTATGCGAAGACAATTTCAAATTCAGGAATTGTTTATATTATTTTGAAAATTCGACAGAGTTTTGTGGAAAGACGAAAATTGTCAAGGGTATAACTGTAATTAAGCGTAAATAAAATCTGATATTGGTAGAGTACTTTGATCGGTTGGTTTGTTGGGCCATGTAAGCAGTTGGTGGGCTGAAGCTTGTCTGGCCCACTCAATCAAGCAGCCTTGAATTTAACTCAAGTTGGATAGAATTGTGAGCAGAAGGAAAGAAAAAGGAGTGGGGAGAATAAATTCGTTAATGTGGACCACACACTCATGGTCAAAACTAGATTCATTTAGAAAATAAGAGAATAATAAAAAAATAAAAAGTAATAATAATACAGACAAAGAAGGATAAACATTAATTAGATCTGCACATATCACCCACCAGGAGTCTACACGCACGAAACCAAGAAAGGTCCCAGCTCCTAGCACCTGAAAGGTAAAAACTAAATATTATTTTTTTCACCTTTATTATGATGGTGAATAGGGACTGTACATGACTTTAGTGTTTAACTAAGAAACTATGGGAAAAATTAAACAAATATGTGGATTAATGATTGATGATTAGTAACAACAAACATTGACAGACTGACATTCATTGATTTAATAAATAATAAATATGTGTTTGTATTTTAGTTAGATATATCTATGTATTGGGTTGGCAATTGGCATACTTTAATTATGAGTTGAAATAAAACACTACATTTTTAAAGAATAAATGAAGTGTATATATATGAACTTAATTTATGTATAATTAATATCAACAGTCTGACAATATATTGTGACATGGATAATACTTGCATCCTATTCGGGTGGTATTTCCTCTTACTATCTTTTTTATTTATCGAATTGTCTGTGTACATATATCACAATCGGAATCGTTCATTATCTAAATCACCACTTCAAGTTCTTCTTTATAAAAAATCAATAAGATTTAAAGTCGTTTAGTCATTCATCTATATCAAACAAATCAACGATTTTGGTAATAAATAAGATCCTCATAATGCACCGTCCATTCAGTTGATATATATAAACAGCTAAATGATCCCTAATTTTTTGGGTAAATGATCTTGGAATGATGATATAGGAGTTGAACGGTTTAATTATGATATATGTATAACAACAATTAGATAAATCGAAAGAGTGGTACGATGAGGTACCACCAAGATGGAATGTAAGTATTATCTTTATAAATAGTTTAATTTTTTTAGAAAATACAAAATTTTAATTCTAAATTCAGTATAACTATCCTTAGATTATAATAGCTTAATGACGATATTTATCGAACCAAGAAGGAAAATTATATACAATACAAAACAATATAACTTGAATTTGAATTCTATAAACAACTTCGAGCCATTACCAATCAAATAATTAATCTTCACAATTTCATAAAAGAGAAAAACTAATACATTTAACCTTATAAAAAGAACCGATTTTTGGAGAGAGGGACATGAAATCATAATAAGCATCTTCTAATAATCATCCTTATTTAGGAGTTTACTAGCTAATGATTTGTTATTCAGGTTCTCTTAATGTTACCATAATGTGACAAGTATAGACAAAGTCCGTCAAAATAGCTGTAAAATTTGAAAAAGTTTTGCATAAGAATTAAATCACGTTATATGTACGAAATTTTATAATCTAAATGACACTTTTATATTAGAGATAAAAGTGGTTAAACTTCAGATGGAACTGTCATTTTGGGAATTGAGAATCACTGTTTAAGTATTATATAAGACGCGATAAGATATGTATATTTTTGATACAATGATATTGGGAGATTGTAACAACCCGGAATTTCAATTATTGGATTTAAGTAAATTATTTATGTAAAATGACGATTTTACCCTTGGTCGGTAAAGGGCATGGAAGTCAAATTTTGTTTCGAGACACTTTTGGTGGTATTTTGGATACCGTTGCGTAGGTCTCGAACTCACGAGTTCGTAGACAGGCAGCACGTGAAAAACGGAGTTCGTGGACGAAAGTTATGGGTCTAAATGTGCAAGGGTATTTTGGTAATTTTCCATGGAAGGGAGATATTTTGTTATCCAAATCAGAGTTTATCTGATCCACCTCATCTTCATTTCATCTTTATCATCTCTTTCTTCTCTCTCTGTGACAAAACAAACATAAACACAAAACCTTCACCCCGAAACCGTGCGGAAAATACCGAAGAAAAACCATAAAGTCAACTTTGATTTCAAGGCTCCAACTTCCAGTTTTGATCAACTAATCATGTTCTACTCCTTCCCACGATCACAACCGTACCAACCATCGAAGGAGAGGACCACTGAGGAAGCCGAACCGAGGATAGGAAGTTTCGGACATTCCGATCGATTTTTCGGCTAGCACAGGTACGTGTTTGTGGTTTCGGGTGACCGGTCGGGTCGAGTTGAACCGATCGGGTCGAGTTGGACCGGATCAGGCTGAGTTGGACCGGGTTGGACCGGTCCATGCACGTGGGTACTGTAGCAGGCGCGTGACCGGCGCGTGAAGGCGCGTGGCGGAGCGTGGCCCCGTGTTCCGACCTTCCGTCGGCGCGTAGGGCCGAGTCTGAGGTCACGGTGGCGCGTGACAAGTAGTTTTTGACGTTTCGGACCTGTTGGCGCAGGTTTTGAGTCGATCGGACGTCGTTTAGGGGTTGTTTCGGACGTTTTAAAGTTGCTGCGTTTTCTAGGCCAGCATAGTTAGACTCCCGGGGTTTAGGGGGTTTATATTTAAGGTTCTTATTATGAGCTGGTAATCCCGATTATTAATTTGGACAGGCGATACTGCTCCAGGAACTTCAGGGGAGCGTACAGTTCGGGATTGAGCTTGCTTGAACAGGTTTGTGAGTGGACTTTGATTTATAAACTGTAATGCATGCATAAATGTATCTTTGATTTAAATATTGTCATGTATGGTTGCAATGAATTTCTGGATTTTAGAAATGATGCTGGACACATGTTTTCCAATATTTCAGTGAAAGTGTGTTTTGAGAAATGGCCTGGTTTTTGTACTTGATTTTGATATCGTTTTGAAGTGGTAACTATTTGAGTATGTGATTTGGGGTTTAGACCCATAATTATGATTTATTGATTTTGGCCATAAAATGATATTGCAAAGAATTTGGCTTAGGCCGAGGAACAAAGATTTCGAAGTATGGATTTGATTCACTGGTTCTCGTCCCGATGATTATTGTTGCTTTGACTGGTGTTGAGGGGCCTTCCTCTGCCGGTTGTTGAGGGTTCAGACCTTGGTGTTGAGGGGCCTTGCTCCGCCAGGTCGCGAAGCTGTCTATGCATAGTACAGATAGTACAGACAGTACAGATGGTACACAGAGTTGTACAGATTTTAACACATCTCAAGGGATACCCTGGTGTGTTGTGGATATGTCGGGAACAGTGAATTTGAGATATCATGTGTCGGATTGAACGAAATGATTTGAATTTGAGATATTTTGTGTCCAGATTAAATTAAATGATTTTAAACTCCTTTGAAGAGAGTTTTCAAACCAAATTGTGGATCACGAGGTATTTTTATTATACAGATTTTATGTGAGTCCAACTAAGTGGTTTTAAAGAGAAATGAGAATTTTTGGTGATTTACATATGATGTTTTAGTATGATAAATTTTTTTATGTTATGCATGCATGATTTTATAAATAGAGGGGAAGAAACGTAATTTCTCGAAAAGAAATTTATAAATGATTATTTTTGTTCACTCACAACTTTTGTGTTTAAACCCCTTTCAGGCAGTTGAGTAGAGTTGACGCGAACACTGATCTCGAGGCAGAGGCATTAGTATTTCGACTGTGCTGTGTGATTATATTTGAGTAGGATATCTAAATTTTACTCTTGATCCTACTTAGACGTTCTGATATTATATTGTATTTGATTGGTCATTAATTACGGGAATTATTGAGTGCTTAAGTCCCTTGTCTGACAAGAGGAATTATTTATTATTATTATTATATTTTGTAAGGATTGAAGGGTATTTTGGGAACCTTTTCTTAGGTTGTCAGACGGGATCAGGGTTCTTCCCGGGTTTCGAGGGGAAATTCGGGACGGGTCCTGACAGAGATGAGATATTATATTATACACATTAGATATCGACATCGTTTTTTACAGGAGTCGAATCCGAGACCTCCCACATAACTTGAGATCACCCATAACGCCAAAATATTTTACTATAATTTTCTTATACCGTGTTTACTTCAGCCCTCAAATTCACCATGAGAACCTAAGAAAATCAAATAGAAAACATAGAAAGGAAAAAAAAGAAAGAAGAAAAAAGAAAGAAGTGGAGACCAATGTCAAAGAAAAGGCTGTCTTGTATTAGAACTTTCTGTTTGGGCGAGACCTGAGTCGGGGCAAGCAAAGAGAGACACCGTCACACCGGCACGCCACCAGCCAATTTGACCTTGAAGGCCACCGTCTATTACGCAGTTTTCAGTTTTGACCATACATTATTTCCATTCCTACCCCTATCTCTACGTCTTAATTAGTGATACAAACTAGCTTCATTTTGGTTCAAATGATGTACAAATGGCTCAGGTCAAATAGTAAATTTTGGAAAAAAAAATAGTAAATTTTGGAAAAAAAAAATAGTAAATTTTGAGAAAAAATAGTAAAATTTTGGGAAGTTTCACACTTTATTTATATTTTTTATTTTGCTTTATGTAAATATTTAATCTATTTTGGTTCATTAATCCTGCTTTAATTTACTCAATTTAACGATTAGAAAGTAGGAAGGTCTTCATGAGAAGAAATGGGAGTGTGAAAATCATTTCTCTAATTTTTTTGTATATTTTCGTGTTCCTTCACAAACTTGAACCATACAAGAGAAATTTTATTAATTTTCAACCTTGAAAATGTCAATAATATTAAGGATGGTACGATGAGGTAATATTAAGGTGGAATGCAAATATTATCTTATATATATTATTATATGTATTTATGCGTGTTGAATTGATACTTTTTTTATACAGTGATATTGGGGAAGAGAGACTACATTATACACATTGGTATCACCTCGCCTTTCACGAAAATCAAACTTGAGACCTCTCACTCCACAACATGTGAAGAGGAATATTAGACCATAGTACTAAGTGGCGAATTGGCTACTTATCGACACATCAATTATATGGTCTAATTTAATCCCCTTATGAATAAAAACAAAATTGAAAAAATGAAACTTTTTTTTATACAATCACATGGTAGATGGGGATTACAATATACACATTGAGTCGCCCTTTACGAAAATAAAACCCGAAATCTCTCACGTAACGTATGGAGATAAATATCATTAGACCATAATATCACTTACGAGGATGACATAAAACTTCCTCTTACATGCATATACGTATACGGACTAGAAATCTAACTAATAATAAAGTATTTTTGGAAAGAAAAAAAAAGAATAATAATGTTGTTAAAGAAAAATAATGTCCTTTAAAAAAGAAAAGAAAAAGAAATGTTATTAATTTAGAAAGGTCAAATAGAAATTTGGTTTCTTTTATGTGTCTTGCTTCCTCTCAACTTTCCTCATTTCTCTCTTTGCTCTCTCTTCACTCGCTCCTCACCTTCTTTTAAGCTTTTTATTCCTTTTTTTTCTTCCCATTTGAGTGACATTCAATACAAGGACTACCATATCATCTTCATCATTGCTAATTTGCTATGTCCTTTTGACACCTGCAACCTCAATTCACCCTCTGCTTTCTTATATCTACCACCCAAACAAGCCAACCCCCTCAACATTTTCCCAAGAAAATTTCATCTAAATCCTCACCTTTAATTTCTTGGATTGAGTTCCATCTCCCTCCTTCATTCAATGGAAAAGGACAACCAATCCAAACCCACTTGGAACCCTTCAAGTTTTGCCATGGAAATGCACTCCAATGAGCTCAATTCTGGCTCACTCCAACTTCCCAATTCTCTTTTTAGTGCCAATTGGGACAATTCAATGGATCAGAGCGATCCCTTTGAGTCTGCCTTGAGCTCCATTGTTTCTTCTCCGGCGGCCTCCTCCGCCGCAATCGCCGCAGCTGGCCGCGGCGGCGATGGAGAAATGATTAGAGAACTAATTGGAAGATTAGGAAGCATTTGCAATTCAGGAGAAATATCTTACATTTGTAGCAACAACAATAACAATAACAGTAGTAACACTTCATGTTATAGTACCCCATTAAACTCTTCACCTAAGCTCAACCTTGATCCACAGATCAGAGGTAATCTGCCATCACATCCAACTTTGGGACCATTTCAACCTGACCCTGGCTTTGTTGAGAGGGCTGCAAGGTTTTCCTGCTTTGGTGGTGCCAATTTTGGTACCCTAAATGGCCAATTCAACTTGAATGAAGCTGAATTGGCTTACAGATCAATGCCAAGAGTTGATTCTGGGAAGCTTTCTAGAGCTTCCAGCAACCAATCACTAAAAATTGCAGTTGGATCTCAATTGGGTGCTCAGGAAGCTCCCCAGGATGGGAATTCAGCTCCTGATAAGAAATTCAGCCGCTTTTCGAGGTCTTCTACCCCGGAAAATGCTGAATTGGGTGACTCCAGGGAGGGTTCATCAGTTTCTGAGCAGATCCCATGTGCTGATATGGTGAAACCTGAAAATGTGACCAATTCCAGGAAAAGGAAAGCTGTTGCAAGAGGAAAAGCAAAAGAAACTTCTTCATCTGCCACTGTTAAAGATGGCAAGGTTAGTAGTTCAATTCTGTCAAAAAATTTTATGCATTTTTGTGTTTTCTTCAATATCTGCTGAAAATTTTGAGTAAAAGTAAAAGTAATGAGTGAATCTACAGCAGGTTGTGGCAGAAAAAGAGGAACCAAATGCCAAAAGAAGCAAAACAGATGAAGCTTCTGGGAATGAAAAGGAAGGTGCAAAGGCAAAGACAGAGCCTAATGGAGGAAATGGGGCTCAGAAGGCAACAAAGGATAATTCAGAGCCAGCTGAGCCTCCAAAGGACTATATCCATGTCAGAGCCAGAAGGGGCCAAGCTACTGATAGCCATAGTCTTGCAGAAAGGGTATGTATAATGCACTGCTCTCTAGTTTGCGAGTTTTCGAGTTTTCTTTTAGATTTGAATTGTTGTTGCTATAGCATTTTTATTATTGTTACATCGCCAGGTTCGAAGAGAGAAAATTAGCGAAAGGATGAAGTTTCTTCAGGATCTTGTTCCTGGTTGTAACAAGGTACCTACAATATGCAAATTTGAGTTTAATTAAGTGACTTAATTACTTGTTCTGAAGTTGGTGGAAAGAACAATGAGAAATAGTACTAAATTAGGTTTGATTTGAAATTTAAGGTAACTGGGAAAGCTGTGATGCTAGATGAGATTATAAACTATGTGCAGTCATTGCAGCGCCAAGTCGAGGTAAATTCAGACGGTCTTAAGACTCAACCATTCATATTGTGATTGCAACACATTAATTTTGTTTCTAATTTGTATTGTTTTGAATATTTGTTGGGTCAGTTTCTATCAATGAAGTTGGCAACTGTGAATCCCAGAATGGACTTGAACATGGAGGCTCTTCTGTCAAAGGAGGTAAGTTACACAATTTTCCCCTACTTTACTTTGTCACATTGCTTCACCTTATGCAGTTTCCAGTAATAACTTTAGACATTATCGATTCGTATTTCAGATCTTTCAAGCTCGGGAATCCTTACAAAATGCGCTTTACCCGATAGATTCTTCATCATTGTCTTCATTCCCTTTCGGGTACCAGCCCCAGCAGCTGCCACCTTTACATAGCAGCAGCATCTCTAGTGGGACAGAGACACAATTTCCAGCAAACCCTCTAAATGCTGCACTGCGTCATAGTCAAGGCATGCAATTGCCGGCTTTCGATAGATTTGGTGAAGCAGCATCTCAAGTAATCAAGCAGAAAACTTTGCTCATCAATTCAACCTTTGAAGTAATCTTTACTTCACTTGCATTTTCTCAAGGTTTAACTCGAAATTTTTACTTTTTCTCAGATGCCAGCATTCTTTGAGGATGACCTTCAAAGTGTGGTTCAGATGGGCTTTGGCCAGATTGAGCAGGAGGGCCTTCATGGTAATTAACCAGTAAAATTTATAAATAACAGTGGTAATTTATTAATTTCTGATCTTCTTAGCTTGTTGTAGATTTCAATGTCTAAGGCAATATTTATTTTGTTCTGTGCAGGATCAATGGCTTCAACTCAGATGAAAGTTGAGATATAATCAACAGAATTAACTGTATATACAAGAGCAGTTACATTTTGAGTGGATCTTTTTAGCTTGGAGGAAAATAACTGTTTCTCTTTTCGATTTTAGTCCCTCTCTATCTCTCCCTCTCATTGGCAGATTGATTCAGAAACTCAATTCTTTGGAGAATTCTTGAAGGAGGAATTCCACATTAATGTAAATCCTAGAACTAATTCCAATAATTGTATAAGTCCAGATTTCAGAGATATATATATATATATATATATATATATATATATATATATATATATGTATATGTATAGCATGGTAAGCTGAGTGTTGGAGGGGTAAAAACTCAGAGAAGAAAAAAGCAAAGAGAGTTGTTCATGTAAACTTTAGTTTTGATCCAGCCTTGTATCAAACTTACCATTTATTGATAATATTATTACTGAGATTCATTGAGACTCTTTACAATGTTTAATAGCAGTTCATATAATGATTTGTTTGGTTAGTGGGAAAAAAATGGATGGAAAATTGAAAAGTGATGAAAAAGCAGGGGCTTGTAAGTTGTAACCACCATTTCAACAGTCAATAATAGCTTTGGGGATTGCCTGATCTATGCCTTGCTTTTGCCTCTCTATCTTTCTCAGCAACCAAACATATTATAAATGCTTTGAGGCTGAAAAAGACATATTCTCTCACTCTCTCTGAGTCTGAGAGTTGCTTTCAAATGTGTGGTGGAAAGTGGAAAGGACTTGGCGATGGAGCCCTCAATGTAAAATGATAAATGCAATCAAATCTTATGTTATATCGCGTAACTTGTGGCTTAACAGATTCTTACTGGAACCAGCTGTTAAGTAGGGACAAACGGTGTCTTAAGTCCAACTTATGATTAAGAATCATTTGTGTTCAATTTTCTTCCTTTTTATTTTTTATTTTTTATTTTAAATACATACCCTAATATTCTATTCTTAATTTCTAACACCCCTAATTCCGTAAACATTCAATTCCCCTCTTTTTTCCTGGGACGGGAAATAGAAAATTACTCTAACTCTCCGTAAAACTTTAATTTCCATATCTTATAAGAAATGGAAAATTCTTCTCTCCATTTTCCATGTTTGATATTGTTGGTATAAATACTTTTTTTCTCTTATTAATTTAACTTAAACTTAATACAAATAAAAATCGTCCCGTCATCTATGTGAATTAAAATAAAACTTAAAATTTCACAATTAGAAAATAAAAAAGAAGAAGAGTGATGATGTGTGTTATTGAGCTGGAACCCAAAGTTCCCTGAGAACTTTGGAATTTACTATACAGCAAAGCAAATCAAAGAAAACAAGAACTTTTTTTCTTTTTTTAATTTTAATTTAAAGTTTTTGTTTAATTTTGTGGTATAAATTTGGTTATTTTAAATTATAATTGAAAAGAGCATGAGTGGACCAGGTTGGCACTTGGTACTGCAGTGAAGTTGTGACTTGGCTGAGGAATCAGAAAACTTTACAATCTCAACTACTTTACAAAATTATGGAAAGAAAATCAAAATGGATAATAACTAAGACAGTAGAGGAAAGATTGATACCCTTCAAATTCAAGAATCAAGCCCTGTCTGGACAATCCAATTCCAAACAATTCCAAAACAAATTTGTAACTTATCTTTTGCTCTAGTAAATTTATCTATGGAAAACGAAGATATTTTATTTTAATTTAATCTAAATCAAAAACATATATTTAAATTTAGATATATTAGGGATAACGCATCTACTTTATATATATATGAATGTTTCAAAATCTGCTTTACTAGTTTTACTATATTTTTCTTCGTAAATAATAATATACAATTCAGAATACTACCGCATAAATTGAAAGAGTTTTTATTACAAATAGTCCATGTTGTTTGTGAAATGCTTAACTTCGTCATTTAGCGCTACTTAGTACTACGATTTGTTGATATTTTAGTTCATTTTGTAGTGGAAGGTTTCAAATTCGGCAATCTTAAAAGGACAAGATCGATTTCCAATTTGAAATTTTAAAACTGATTAAACTAAAAATTAATTTCAATTTGAATTTTAGAATTAGCACTTCAAACTAGTGCTACTTCTTTGCTTTTCGTGGATGTGGGATTCTCCCACACATTTTTAAACCATTTTTAAACTATCAACTTCTCATTCTACCTAGGCCTCAATATTGGGTCGGGTCAGGCAAGCCCAACCCAATTTTTTTGGGCTTGGGCTGGGCTGGGCCGGGTCGAGTTTATATCATATTATGAAAAGTACCGGGCCTGGCCGGGTGGGCTTAGTCACATATTTAAAAGCCCAAGCACTTTGTCGGGCCAAGTTTTTATCGGGCTTCACGGGCCGGGCCAAATAAGCCCACTCGGGCCGGGCTCAATTGGGCTTATCGAAATTACTAATTCAACTAAATTTGGAGTTGGAAATAAAAAGATAAATAAGAAAGAAAACCCAAAAATTCAAAAAAAAACCTTACCTTTAAAACCCTTTAGGGGGAAAATCAGGTAAGGAAAAAGAGTACCACAAACACCCTTCAAGTTCGAAATTATACTACCTATTAGTTTAATCGCCATATTACAAATTTGTTGGTTAAAAAAATATGTTACAACTTTATCCTCAAATTGCCTCACTTTCACTCTCAACCACCTCAACCTCATCATCATTAGCTTCCATCCAATCTGGTCTTGATGCTTTGACATTCATTAATTCTTCTGCACTTTTCTCTTGTAGAAGAGCATCTTGCATTCTTTTTTTTTTCTTCTGAAAATTCATCTTTATTGGATTATAAACGAACAGAAACATCAACATCCTTGGCAAGAAGGTTGAAAAGCCACACTGGTTCAAAATCCACGTAGCTATGGCACCCTCCCATACATTTGGCATGGTTAGCAACAACATGTGCTACCATGGTACAAGCTAGCATCCAATCCTTCAAGAAGATTATGCTATACCACAAATATTGACGATAAAAAATGGCTAACAACACAAACCCAATATTTTTTTTAACAGAAACAAACTTTTATTGAACAAAATATTATATAATAAAACTGGTAAGAGGATGAGGGATCGATCCACTTAATTAAAAGAATACAAAAACTCAATAAAACTAAACCATACACACAATCCCAACACAGACAAACAAAGCACTAATCAATGCAAGATAAACAACACAGACAACCAAAACTAACAAACCCAGCCACTAAACACAAATTAGAATGGGATAGATACCAAATTTTATCATCTTCAATTTGGTTGGCTTATATAATCAAGGAAATGAAAGTTATTCTTTAAAACAAAAGTGGCAGAAAACTCAATTTTAGGTTGTCTGTTTTATATCTTACTCTTTTTCTCAACAACCAAACAGAAGAATGATAAAGGGAAAATATCAGAGGAGAAAGTCATACCTAAAAAGAGAAACCTGAGCATGGTTGGAAGGCCACCACATTTCAACTGGGTCAACTGGGTAACGCCTGAGAATCCGAGCCCATCCATAACCCAATACCTGCAATTGCAAATCGTGAAAACCCAGAAATTCAAATAATTGATCTTCCAAATTAATATTCAAAGACAAATGGCAACAAATTGCAACAATCACCATATAGCCTTAGAGGCATGCGCATCAATCAATCACCCAACTGTCTCTAGACTTGCAACCCTGCAAAGTTCATTTGGTAATGAAAATGTCAGCTTGTGGTCCAAATTGATCACCAAAGAAAAGAAAAAAAAGGCTTAATAGCTAGCTAGATCGGTGAGATTTCTACAACACCTCACGAGGGAGATCGCGTGTTTCTGTGTGAGTCAGTGAGTGGGCTATTCACGTGTTTAAGAGTGTGAAACAGTGAGAGAGAGAAAGAGAGAAAGGGAGAGAGGAAAGGGCTGGTGGCTGGAGGTGCTGTCGTACGAGGCAACGAAGCTGCGAGAGAGGAGAGGGTTCGGCGAGACTGAGAGAGGAGAAGGTTGGAGTTGGAACTTGGAGTTGTGCGGCTGGAAAAAGAGAGAGATAGAGAGAGAGATAGAAAGAGAGAGAGTAGTAGGGTATAAGGTATTTATATTAATTATTAAAGCAGCAAAAGAGTTAGGCGTTAGGGTTAGGGTTTGGACTTTGGGTTTGGGCTGAAACAAATGGACATTTAAATGGGTTTTGGGGCTTTGGGCTGGGTTCATTAAAAAAAATGGGCTGGGTATTTAATTTTCTAATTAATAATAGGTTTTATATATTCGAACTTACGGACCGGACTTATAAGGACGGGTCGGGCTGGGCTTTATCGGGCCGGACCTATCGAGTATATCAGTTTTAAACACCTAAGCCCAAGCCTAGCCCACTAACTTTCGGGTCGGGCCGACCCACGACCCATAGCGAGTCGGGCCGACTTTTGTCCACCCGGCCAAGCGGGCCCCCACAAGCCCATGGGCTTTTGGGCCAAATGGTGAGGGCTAATTCTACCTTTTAATTTACCAAGTTGTCCATATACATGTATCATAATTGAAACAGGTCAACTCCTTATGTAAGGACTCATTTTAATTTTTTCTTCAAAATCCCAAGAACACCCTCTAAGAGGTCTGACACAAACCTTATGCCATACTTGCATATTTAAGCCCTCTTTTAACCTGAGTCTAGCCCAACCATTAGGGTCGAATCCTACCAGAAATTTAGCAGAGTATTCCTTGTAATATGATTAATACCAGAAATTTAGCATAGTATTCCTTGTATGCCCTTTTGTAATATGATCAATCTCAAATAGTTTATGACAAGGATCTCAAATGATGAGAGCTCGAAAATTTAAAGTATTGCAGAGAGTAATCTCTAAGAAGCAACGGACTACTAATCCTCGACATGGAGTGAACCGGCGTCGTTATCTTCTGTACATAGATCCTTCTCATTGTTAGAATTTTAAACTCTAAAAGAACCCTTAGTTAATAAAACTTAAAAAAAAAATGATAAGCTAATAAATAAGTATAAATTAAGACAAATGTAAATTTAAAATTAAAATTTTTTAAAAAAGATTCCTTCTTTTATTTTTTTTATTTTACATTTTTGTATCTATTTATTTCTCATATTTTTAAAATTAAAAAAGAAAAAAAGAAATTTGGCACCTTATTAGTCATTCTCTTAAAAAATAGGTCAATGCTTAATATGCAGAGGCGGATGGAGGGGGTCCCGGGGGGTGCTAGGTGTTACACCCCGACCCAGAAATCCAACTAAATACCGAAATCACTAGGTGATGGCCGACACCTGTACGCTGAGTACATATAACAAAAGCCAAACTAAAACGTTGTGCTTTAGGAAGCCGGGTGAAATGGTATGTAGTAAATACTAAATACCCATTCCACAACTACAGCGGAACCCAGAACATGCTTAACGTAATTGATGATCATAAATAAAGCATTGAATGCTAAAACTGATTACTACCTTGTTACACACTCTATAGTTTGGTGTCAGAGCAGTCATTGCATGACTCCCTCCTCGATCCACAAACATTCTTCTGAAATAGTATGTCCATGAGACATCACCCGACAAGATTCATCGCTGCACGCATTCCGAGTCGCTCGCTTCTTGAAATCCACACGAGCTTCGTCTCAATCTGTGCCGCCCACCATATCCTCCACTACCATAACGCCTGTGGTGGCTGAAAAATGCCCGAGAAGGTCTGAAATCTTCGTTTAACATCTTGTCCTCGACCCACGTGATACCGCCACCGTCGATCGTGGTTGATGGAACAGTTGTGTTTGTCTCGACGAGCTGGTGAGGAGGATGGTGGTCCCACGGTCAACAACGCCATCAAACGATGGCGATGAAGGTGGTGGGTTTGGTGTTTTTCGAGGGAATGAGAGAGAGAAAAGGGAGAAGGTTTGAGAGAAGAGAGAGGGACAAGTGGGCTAATCCCGGAGAGGAGAGATAAATATCCAATATTTATATGTTGAAATTTTTCTAAAATTACCAATACGTCCTTATCATTTCATACCCGTAACTTCCTCATACGAATTTCGATTTTCGAGTGTCGTCTGTCTACATACTCGTGAGTTCGAGACCTACATAATGGTATGAGAAAACCTTTTCCAAAGTGTTCCCGATTGAAAAGTGACTTTCGAGCCCACTAGAAACTCAGGTGCGAAATGGTCATCTTCCAACTAAACTCATGGATTGCCTTTAATTATGGCCCACTGTACTTTGTGCCTTCGGTAATAGCCCAATACCAACTTAGCCCAACGTCATATTCTTAAGTCCAACTCAATTCATATCGGGTATTCCGGTTATTCTTTATTTCAAATCTTTATTTTTTCGGGACGGCTCGTAACAATCATCCCTCCTTAATTGAATTGTGCCCTCGAAATTCACTCAACTCGGTCAATGTACCTCTCTCAATTTCATCACTTTGTATCCAATTGAATTATGTCTATCTCAACGCTTCCGCTGCACATCTCTTTTGTTACTTCTCACAAATCTTGGATGACCTTCACAATGTCGAACAGTCACCATGGTACGAATATTCTCATCACTCAAAGAGTTAGCTCCGCACAGTCCTCGAGCGTAGTCACATCAGAAACTCAGCCATAAATATAGCTTAGGTACTCACCCTAAACAATTCTCATTAACCATGTAAATAACCGCCATCGTACTTAGCAAGCCATTTTTTTTCAGGTGGAATTTTTCCCATCACCTCAAAATTCCAATAACTGTATAACTCCAGCATTCGATTTGTCCACAATACCCATGGCCCAAGACTCCAATAGTGCCGTTAGAACAGTAAACTCGACCGAAAAACGGCCCAAACCAGGTTGGTAAAGATTTGACCTAAATAAGTAAAATCATATTTAATATTTCTTGGTGACCCTGGTCAATTCGGAGCAACCTCATCAACGTCCATCACATATTGGCACGTTCTGACTCTTTCTAGATGAGTTTCTAGTCAGTTACATTCTTCCATGATTACCATTTCCAAGAGTATCTCTTGATTTATGGTCGCAATTCCACTTTGTCCACCCACGAAATTTTTGGCATAGATTAAGACCACTCAATGGCGGAGTTTCAAAGATCGTTGATTCACTTTCATTAGTCCTTCCACGAACTTCTAAACAAGGAAGGATTAAATAAGGAGTTTCCTTGTGTAACCAATTGATTCCTCGGACTTCTCCATCTCCGGCACGACTCCAAGTATACTTAATTCACTTAAGAAGAGTCAACCCAGTCCTCCATAATCATACTCCGCAATTTGAATTCATTTTAATAGGGGTTGTTGTGATACATGGTCACTCCCGAGTCTAAAATGAAGGCATCGCTCAACAAAGATCACTATCACCCATTTTTCGTCTCGAATGCTTTTAATGAACTTTGTTGACAAAGCTGAACCCCTAACCCAAGGTAATCTGATCCGCTCGACATGTTCCAGCATATTACATGGTCAACCTAGTGATGGATGTCATTTCCATCATCTTTTCACGATAGCACCTTGATTAATAGCTCCATATCCCCCAGTCTCATCTGGATTTATGATCTTGCACGGCTCCTTACCCTTGAACACATGTGGTGGTAGTTGCTGAAATTTCGAAATTCTAGAAGGGTTACCAACAAGAACGACATCATGAACACCACTTATGTCCATATTAGCGTCTTTCTAACGCTGCTCCACCGGAATCGTTTAGTTATGGAAGAAATCCATGATGAGTCATCCAAATTGATATGGATAGTAGTGTTACAATTTTAATCCGATCATAATACTTCCTCATCAATGCGCTTTCCTATAACCAGACTTCACTCCCCGCAATCGTTGCCACCTCGGGATACGGTTGATCTAAATCTAGGTTCCAATACCCATAGTTCACTGTGACTGTCGTATTGGTCACTTACAATTCATCGGCAGACTTCTCTATCCCAACTGTTCTGGGACTTGACAATCCGAGTACTGGTAATACGGAGACACCAGGGCGTTTCATCTCTACACCCGAACAATGCACTAAAGCACCATAATCTGGTACTCAAAGGCATGGACGATTGGAACTCACCTCTGGAGTTCAGGGGTTAGCCATAGTGTTGACTGACACACCCTTGCATAGACTGCAACACAATCATATGCGTCCCTTCCAAAAGACTTTGTAAGTTCTTTTGTTGACATACTCACGTCGGGGCTGCTACTCCCGAGCCTGACTCAGCATATTTGATCACCTCTATATTAACATTCAAAACTGCCACCTCTGTAGTATTTCGTACTAGGCAATGTATGAAAGTTCGGTTTAATAATGACTGCTGCAATCACTTTGACCGCAATATCTTGTCCATCCAATTCCTCTTGGTCGGACTTCTTGTTCAGTCATTATTTCATACATCTTTTAGATGTCAATTAGACCCTTTTTACTTGTCTTTTGTCTAATTGCCCGTCTTCCATAGTAGAAAATGATCAATCTTGTGAGGCTTGTGCAGATTTGGAAAGATAGGTAAATTCTGAGAACAATGCAAAAAACAATGGCTCAATTCGGAGTTGTAACGAAGGAGATATTTCAAGTTGAAGTTTAGGTCCTAAAAAGACCCTAAACCGAGTCTTGGTTCCTACCAGGGTACGCCAAGATCAAGCTTAGAACCGGGTCCTTGTAAAAGTCCCTGAGATATGTCATGCGCCTTAAATGGCGCCCCAGACGAGCCATGCACCGTGCCCTTGACACGGCCCTCAGACACCGTATCCGAGCCCTAATCCATGTCAAGGTGTGTCCCTGACGCGTCCTTGAGGAGCCCATGCTGCGCCCTAAATCGAGTCCTCTGACATGCCAAGGCGCGTCCCTTACGAGCCCCTTAGAAGTCCCTGACAAGTCCCTCATCGCCCTAAACCGAGTCCAGGACATGTCTCATGACACGTCCCTGGACGTCCCTTCGAAGAAGCTAAGCCACCCTCAAATCCATGCCACGACATGTCCCTGGTCCCTTAAGAAGACGAGTCCGGTGATGCCAAGACAAGCCCTCGACGGGCCAGACATAGGTCTGTGGCATGTCCTTTGACATGCCCGAGTAGGTCCATTTGAGTCATCACCTAGCCATCGATGGAACCAAGTGAGCCAATGATCAGAGTTGAACTTCAAACAATGTTTTCAAGCTAAAGACATGAGAAGATTTGAGTTCTCTCTTACTTTATTGTTTATGCCATATTACACTCTTTGAACCTGCATTATGTTTTATTATGCTTATTGCTTATCACATTGAGGACAATGTTCAGTTTAGGTTTAGGGGTGAGGATTGAAATTTTGCATATAGAAACAATTAGGTTTGGGGTGGTACACGACCAGAAAATTTCAAATTTTAAGTCTAGTTAGTAGTTTAAGTTTGCTAGTGATAGTACTTTAACTTGTTAATAAGGGTGTACATGCTAAGTTAACTATCTTTTCTTTACTAAGAGTCATGCCATAGTCAAGTAGTTCATAACTTGCACTTCACAATGCCATGTTTAATTGATTAAGTGAACAAAACAACTGAAATTGAGCGAACTTTAGAAAATTAGTGGAGACTACCCTGTGAGATCCTTGAGCCTTATTGCCATTCTTTTAGAGGGGTTTACATTGTTTCTACTCTTAAACACTCTTCGCTTTTGTCCATAACTGCTTATCTCATTACATCATGTTTGCATTGAATTTTGAAGAATTAACATCATTTAGATACTCTTGATTTGATGTATGGTTTGCCATAAGAAGTTATGTAGGTTATGTGTTCTTTAACCCCTAAAGGCCTTATTCCACCCTATTGTGTGTGCCCTAAGCCCCTGTGAAGCCAAACACTCAGCTTCTTCCTTTCATCACCCAAAGTAGAACATCCCAAAAATACTCAAACCGATCAATCAAGCCATACCCTATAAACCTAAGTTTGTACTAAGGTTGTTGCAAATGAGATTCATGGTGAGAATGAGGAACTAAAAGAAGTGATGCCCAATTCCAAGATGTTGGCGTCAATGTCAAAGTGGTGAAAGTTCAAAATGTTGGAAGTTGAGTAAAAAGCTCTACACATAGGAAGCTCTACAAAGAATGAGAAAATCATTGCATGATCTTGGGTCAATTCAAAAAGAAAAGAAAGAAAGAAAGAAAATAAAGAAAGAAAATAAAAACATAATGAAAATGAGAAAAGAAAAAGAAAAAGAAAAGAAAGTAAAAGAAACATTGAATTGATCCAAGTGAGCCAATGCACTCAGAAGGACCTCAAGGAAAGCCATCAAGAGCCATGGGCCTTAAGCAAGGACTCATATCAGAAGTCCCAAGTTCAAGTTGTGACTTCTCATACCTTGGCACAACTCAGGTTATTTGAATCTCAATCCTTCCTTTCTAATCCCCTAAGCTTAGCCCCATTGCAACCTAAATTTAAGACCTAACTGATCTTATGGACAATCATGCTAAGGATTAAGGTACGTATCTATGTTCTTAAAGTTCAATTCCTTTCATGAGATCTTAACTCCATAAAGTGCTATTCTTCATTGCTACTCAAATGTGATTAAACTTGAATTCCATGACATAAACTCCATCATATGTGCTTGATAAGAGTGAAAAGCCTAGGATTCTTGTGTGAATTGAGAGTTACCAAGTGAGGAAAAACATATGCTACTCATATGTGATTAAACTTGAATTCTATGACACTCATGGCTATGGCATCCCTTTTAGTTTTGGAGAACATGCTTACTCAGTTTGATTCTTATTAACTTGTTAAAAGTATTGTCTCTAGCATTGTAGTTGTCTAAGTAAAACGTTTGTGGGTATCGTACTGCTATAACCCTCAGGAGACAAAACTCCTCCAACTAGGAACACCTAGGGGTTTAAATGAACTATCTTAACTAAAATTGAGTCCTTTCATTTTTCTTAGTTCTGTTTTCCTTTGTTTTGCTCAGGGACTAGAAAAAGATAGGTTTGAGGGTATTTGTTCAGTCATTATTTCATACATCTTTTAGATGTCATTTAGGCCCTTTTTACTTGTCTTTTGACTAATTGTGTGTCATCCATAGTAGCAAATGATCAATCTTATGAGGCTTTTACATATTTGGAAAGATAGGCTAATTCTGAGAATAATGCAAAAAGAATGGTTCAATTCGGAGTTGTTATGAAGGAAATGTCTCAAGTTGAAGTTCGGGTCCTAAAAAGGCCATCAACCAAGTCCTGGTTCGTGCCAGGGCATGCCAAGATCAACCCTAGAACCGGGTCCTTGTACAAGTCCCTAAGACATGTCATGCGCCCTAAATGGAGCCCCAGACAAGCCCTGCATCGTGTCCCTAAGACGACCCTCAGACACCGTATCCGAGCCCTAATCCATGTCAAGGCGTGTCCCTGACACGTCCTTGAGAAGCCCCTATTGTTCCCTAAATTGAGTCCTCTGACACGCCAAGGCGTGTCCTTGATGACCCCTTCAGAAGTCCCTGACAAGTCCCTCAGTGCCCTAAACCGAGTCCAGGAAGTGTCCCGTGACACGTCCCTAGACGTGCCTTCGAAGAAGTTGAGCCATGCTCTAATCTATGCTAGGACATGTCCTGCGACATGTCCCTAGTCCCATAAGAAGATGAGGCCGGTGATGCCAAGACAAGCCCTCGGCGTGCCAGACAGAGGCCCGTGGCATGTCTTTTGACATGCCCGGGTAGGTCCATTTGAGTCATCACCTAGCCATCGATGGAACCAAGTGAGCCAATGACTAGAGTTGAACTTCAAACAATGTTTTCAAGTGAAAGACATGAGAAGGCACGCCCAGAAGTAGCCAAGACCTGTCCATGGCCTGTTCTGCCCTAAAGGACCTCGTATGCGTCCTAATTTGAGCCAGATTGGGCTCTCAACTGTTCTACTCATTTTCGACCTGGCCAAAGGCCAGAACTAGGCTAGAAACATTATGTGGATATGAGAAAAGTGGTTTGGCCCAGCAGAATATACCCAGGACCTGTTCATGGCTCGCTGTACCCTATTTTATGGTCCAAGGATGCCAAGATGATGTCATGCTGTGTCATTGGTGTCTAGGGTTGGCCCAGCCCATTATTGCACGTTCTAGCAACCCTAAGAGACTCTCAGAAGCTGCCTTGCAGCACAAGAAATCCCAGAACCCAATCAGAGATGCATTTCTGCCCTTGAAGATTCCTTGCCGCTCAAGGAAAACCCAAAATCCCTACCTTTTAGAGATGTGACCCTGCCAAACTAGGATAGCAGTTTTAAAGTCAGTTTTTTATTAGGTTTCTGTCCTAATGTATCTCCTAACTTGTAGGGGTTTGAGTGGCCTATATATAGGACCCTAAATACTATTGGGTGAGGACCCTTAGCTACCCTATCCGCAAGACACTTTGGTTTTCAGTTTTAAACAGTTTTAGTTTTCAGTTTTTGAGAGAGTTGAGGGTGGAGCCCTTGAAGGAGCATCCTTGGTGTGGTCCTCTGTCGTGCATCATCTTCAACAATCTCTTTTGTAGCTTTATTTTCATTCTTATATTTTAATTATGAATTCCATTATGCTTTGTTTTTCAAATATGCGTGAGTAGTCTTTTATAGAATTAGGGTTGCTTGAAGCCTTACCATGTGAGTCGTATGACATGATTTTGGCCCTTGATTTATATTTCTATGAATGTTGGATATAGTTGTGATTATTGTGCTTAATTTATGTTGATGTTTATGAGTTTGGTCTGCTTATATGCATGAACTATTGATGAATGATTTCTTGTTAGATTGGTCATCTTCTTGTAATTGTTTGCCATCAACGGTAATGGCTTACATCTTACCTGTAATTCAACTCATGAAAACCTAGGACTGCACATCACTTTTCTAGCTAGGGATAGTGTGTTGTCATTAAATTCTCGTCGTACTTCATGCATCATCTTAACATAATTTGATAACGTTCTAGGTGCTCATCCGGCTTAGAATATGCTATGTAAGAAAGAATAATATATGTGGAGTGGGCCTTAGTCAGACCTTTGCATAGGCATCATATTCAGAAGTTTCATAGTGATTGAATATTGGAAATCTTTTTAAGGACTTAATTGGTTAGTGTTGGAAAGTTGGCCTTAATTCGCCTTACTTAATCAATCAATCCATCCATTATCCTAATTGGATAAATTGTTGAACAAGTCCTCGAGGGATCGACCTTTTCTTGTCACTATACTTGTCTAAATCGATTTGTATACTTGCAAAGATATAACTGGATAGAATAGGCCTCATTATTGTTGCTTGTTTTATTTCCTATCACTTATCCTTACCACGATTTCGGGGCTCGACTATCCTAGTTACTTGATTATAGTGTGTCTATCGTGAGCTTCATTTGTTCATCATGCTTTGGGTTTCATAGGGGTTGAAGCCGGTCAAAGATTCAGACGAAAACCACCCACGACAAGGGGGTTTCAATTTAACTTCCCAGCTGGATCGTAGCTGAACGGCAACAAGGCAGCCGACGAATAATGGCGGTCGGTGCCCACTTCTAGAGTTCATACAAATCACCGCCACATTGACTACCAAGTCTGCAGCTCTGGCTAACAACTGGAGACAGTTTGGTCGTCTTCTTCTGCCCCGTGTACTTCCTGATGATGACATATTGTTTACTCCATTCCTCGCAATTCAACACTTCCATTAGGTTCTTCTAGTCTTCTTTGACTTCGGGGAAGTTCGGTACCTGTCATAGGCTTTCCTCTCAAGGAACTTTGGAGTTCCAATCTAATACTCTATTTCCCCCGTTACTAGACTTTCTCGTTAATAGCTCGCCGAAGATTCTACTTCCAAAAATATATGGATAGTCCCACTGTTGATCACATCCTGCCTCACCACAGTTTTCCGTCGAGAATACTCAATCCTGCGAGGATGCGACCCTTCCAAGGTTGATAAGGTGACCGTCCAGACACTTTTCTTGATATTTCTGCTCAATTTGATACAGTGTCCCATGTTGGCCCGATTTCCTAAGTCTCGATTTTCAAGACATTACCTTCGATTAACAAACCATGCAAGAGCTACGTCATCACGCTCCCAATCGAATAACTAGTTCACACCGCCCTGATAAGCCCCTAAGCTCGTTCACGGCCTCCGAACGCGAACTTCGACGAGACTTACCAGAAATACTCAAAATGAGGGTCAAGGTTACTCAATCGCTTCACCTGTAACCGACTACTAATTGCGTTCCCTACCCTAGTAGGTTAGACTAGCTGACTCTCAGCTACAGAAACATGTTCGAAAGGGTGCTCTGACACGTAAAATTGGCATTTATGATCATCAAGTGTATGTAACCAACGACACTTCCTAAAACCATGCTCTGATACCAATTGTTACACCCTGACCCAGAAAACCAACCGGATACCGAAATCACAGGGTGTTGGACGACACATGTACGCTGAGTACAAGTGACGAAAGCCAAACTAAAACGTTGCATTTTAGGACGCCGGGTGAATCGGTAAATAGTAAATACTTAATACCCTTTCCACAACTACAGCAGAACCCAGAGCATGCTTAACGTAATTGATGATCATAAATAAAGCATTGAATGTTAAAATTGATTCCTAACTTGATACACTCCACGGTGTTGTATCAAAGCTGTCACTACATGACTCCTTCTTCGAACCCACAAACCTTCTTCTGAAATAGTACGTCGGGGAGACATCACCCGACAAGATTCACTTATGCACGTACTCTGAGTCGCTCGTTTCCAGAAGTCCCCAAGAGCTATACCTTGATTTGTGTGGCCCACCATAGCCTCCAATACCATAGCGCCTGTGGTGGCCGATAAATGCCTGAGAAGGTCCAAAACCTCGATTCAACCGCTTGTCCTCGACCCACGCGATACCTCCGCCGTCGATTGTGGTTGATGACACGGTTGTGTTCATCTTGACATGCTGGTAAGGATGTTGGTGGTCCCACGGTCGGCAACGCCGTCAGGCGGCGGCGATGAAGGTGGTGTGTTTGGTGTTTTTTTTGCAAGAAGGAGAGAGAGAGAGAGGAAAAAAGGTTCTAGAGAAGAGAGAGGGACAAGTGGGCCAATCCCAGAGAGAAAAATCCAATATTTATATTTTGAACTTTTTCTGAAATTACCAATACGTCCTATCATTTCAGACCCGTAACTTCCTCGAACAAACTCCAATTTGCGAGTGTCGCGTGTCTTCGTACTCGTGAATTCGAGACCTACGTAATGGTATGCAAAAAACTTTCCAAAGTGTTCTTAATTGAAAAGTGATTTTCGGGCCCAACAAAATCTCAGGGGAAAAATGGTCATCTTCCAACTAAACTCACGGATTTCCTTTAATTACAGCCCACTATACTTTGTGCCTTCGGTAATAGCCCAATACCAACTGAGCCAAACGTCACATACTCAAGTCCAACCCAATTCATATCGAGTATTCTGATTATTCTTTATTTCAAATCTTTATTTTCCCGTGACGGGCCGTAACACTAGGCCCCTCCTGACTTATATATATGTATATATATATATATATACATATATATATACATATATATATATATATATATATATATTATATTATATTATATTATATTATATTATATTATATTATATTATATTATATATGTTGTTTAAGTAAGTATTAAATTGATCATAGTCCAAGTAAGCATTTTTGTTTCCCTTAAAATTTTGAATTTGTTAAATTGATCTATTTATTAATCGTTGCACCCTGAACTTCGCGTTTGTGATTTCTTACTTTTATTATATGTCGTATGTATGGATTTATATTTAAATTGTTTGAATTTAAATTTAGTCAATATGTTTTTATTTATGGAAAAATACACAAAAGAAATCAAATACTAATCGAGATATAACGAGTTCAAAAAATGAGAATTCATCGAGGACAACTATGGTTAGGGATATCTTTTCGTTCGTTTGATATATATTATGTTAATTTGAACCATTAGAATATTTTGGTATGCATTATAAGTTAAATCATATTAAAAGTTTAATTTTAAGTATTTTGTAATAGGCTCTTTCTCAAATTAAATCTTGACTACGTCACTGCCATTACGTATACTTCTTTCCGGCGCCTCCCAAATTTTCTAGTGGTAACTTTTTTTTTTTTGTTCGCATTACCGATTTAATTCATATAAATAGCGAAAGCGTTTTATATTTATGGTTCGTTTGATACATAATTCATCGTATTGTGTAGTTTAGAACAAAATATCCTTGCATATATATAAAAATAAATAAATAATTGAAAATGATTGTTTTGTATGGATGTAAACAGAAGTTTAATACCATTTGCCTAAATGTTTTCAAATACTACCTGCCTGGATTTTTCATTCTCACATTGACACATGACAATGACATATAAACTAATTATTCCATTAACCAGTCTTGGTCATTAGTAGACAAACAAACATGAGTGATGAGACACGATTCAGCCTATGCCTAATTGCCTATGCTGTCCAGGTAAGACTTAGGAGTAACGTTCACATTTTAACAAATAGGACTCTTTCAATGTCAACATATAGGAGTCTTTCAATTTTTTTTAAAACTATTGTATTAATAATTGGGGAATCCAAAATCACCGAAAATCTTGAAGCTGCCATGTGGCTTATAATTTATATAATGTCTAAATTACCCCTGATAATGACATTAACGACTCATAGACACACACATTAAATAATGTATTTACTAGCTAAATATATTATTATATCGGATTAAGGTCAATAATAATAATATTCTCTTTGATAATTAATTGTTATTAAAATTCAATTAATAGATAATACTTTTTATTAAAAATAATTATTTATTAATTATAAAATTCATCGATCAATTAGAATGCTCCGGGACCTATGAGTTCTCCCTATAAATAGAAGAGCTCGTTTCGCTTTCAAGGTAAATCATTCCACGCTTCTAAAGCTCTTTCGGATTTCTCTCTCAAAGCTAACTTAAGTATATGAGCGTTCTTGGTTGAACAACCTCCTCGGGGCTTCAACCTTAACTCGATTGTTTTTTGTTTGCTGTTTGTAGGAATCGTGGAGACTTTTCAAGCGTATTTGATTTCTGCTTCAACAATAATGCTATTAGAGAAAGGTATATATACGTTGGTTGCTGACTTTGCTCTTTACGAGTATTGAACTCGAAATTAAAACCTTCTACTACGATGTACGTAAAAATACAACTAAACTAGTAGTACTAATTCTACATGATCAACTAATTCTACATAATTCAGTTCTCTAACTTCCTTCATTTCAAGAAGTCAACATATTATAACATCATAGTTCAAAAATTTTAATTATGAGAAAAGTGTTGTTTGTGGTACAAAACATAGCGACGTCTTAGAAGTTAATATGACTTTAACAAACACAACATGGCATGACATCTCTACCCATATTTTTAATTTAAAACGTTTAAAAAATTGATCGGATGACCATCGTTGCATATTTGGGTAAGTTCATGAACGGCAGACTCTAATATTGAAGTTTCGAGACGGTTGGTAAAATTTGGATAAAGTTCAAGCACAATGACAACTGTTTAGCCTTCTACTTTAATTCTATCTTTGTGCTGGGGATTTGGGTTGAGTCATGACGTATCAAATTCCACACAAATACATAATGTTCTTGTCTCATCAATTGAACATAAGAGCTCTCACTTACAAGTAAAAAGGAATACATCATACCATTAGATTCCTACTAATTTCATCCAAGATACCATCAATTAAATCATGTGTTCATACGGAATTCACATTTGATACTCTATTTGTCACTCCATTCATTTTATTAAAAACTATCATAAATCATATTAAAAATGAGTTACATAATAAGTACGTGACTCTCAGAAATGATATTTATGACCCTTTTATTTGTAAAGAATATGGCGTGGAATGATCAAGTGATTCCAACTTTAGTTACATGTTGAACACTTGACTTAATGTGATGACATCGTAAACAAAATTACTAGAAATCTAACGGCTAAGGTAGATTGACTAGGTTTATATACTTTTAGGACAATATCCATATAATTCATGAAATTGAACGACATATTACTCTTTTTAAATGCTATTTCTTTCGAACACATGACACATTTTTGATAAAAAAAAATTAGTGATTTGTCTCACATTGAACAATCATTAAAAAAAAGTTTGTAAGAAAAAGAATTCACACTCTAATTTAACGGATAGGTAAAAGCCCAGAAGGTAAAACTAGCGTTTGAATCATATTTAATTGTTTGTGAATTGTGAATTGGTGATGGTATGTATGATTATAAAAGGAAAAAGAAGAATAGGAGTTGACCCCTTTGGAGAAAGGGACTTGAGAATGACAAGCCCACACCACCGTCTGAGCACATTGCCATCCCTACTCGCCAATTTTATCCCCATCAACTTTCATGTCTTGTTTTTCAGTTTAAATTATTTCATTTAAGTTTTTTACTTCAAATGCCCCTTAAAATTGACCCTAAATGTCACTTTGCCCTTCAAATCGAAATTTGTAACACTAAACCTCTTGAAATTATAAACTCGTCTCAACTCGCCCCATTATCGTTAAAATGTCTATTAAAATCTTGATAAGGCACAAGAGGGAGGACTCACTTTTTTGCTGGATAGGATGGAATGTAAGCGCCACATGTCCAAATATATATTAATTATTATTTTTTTAACAAAAGAAATTAACTTAAATAAAAACAAAAAACCCAGCCCTTCCCCTCCGGTGGTCTCTCCCACCACCACCCAGTGTTGTGCATTCTCATCCTTTCTTAATATCACCATCATCAACAACCTCTCCAAAATTTATCAAGAAAACCATGAAGATTGCAAAAATTTGGAATCTTCGAGTTTTCTGGTTTTCTTATTGAATTTTGTAATAAAACCAACTGGTCATTTTGGCCTGGTGATAAAATTGGGAAGAAGAACAACGATGTCAATACTAACAAGAAGAAATTTGGGCAATAAAATTAACAAGGAAGCACATGTGTTGCCTTTGATAAGAGATCACTCATCGTTACAGGATCCATCCCGAATTTCCCTTCGAAATCCATGAGAAGCCCTGCTCACGTCTGACCAAACCTAAACCTCAAAAAATACCCTCACTACACCAGCAAAAACCCTACGAGAATTCTACCAAAAGCTTGGTAGAGTATCCCCTGTAATCGGGTCAAACCGTCTTGCACCTATCAGACGAAGGATGCAACAACCAATATAAAACCAAACAAACTAGCTAAATCCACAAATCCAAACTAAAACTACCAAGCCCTCGAAATAATTTACAATACCAAAAAGAGAATCATAGCAACTAGGTAATCCTTAATTTATAGAACTACCGAAGGTCCTACATGGTGGTAGCGCAGCAACAGATGATGTCTCATCCTAGTCTCTTCGCCTGGTCTCGCTACGGCCTGGAGCATAAAACCAAAACAACTGTGAGTGGACAATAGAATCCAATCACCGCGTACACACGCTAATAAAGTAATGATAATAATTATAATAATAATAATAATCAGAATAATCAAGACAAACCACCTCGTGGTAAATTGCATTTACATTAAGACCCTCCACACAAAATATGTATCTATATAATCCTACAACTTACCGGAGTACCATTTAATTACTTAGGTGGAGCCCACGCCATATCCAATTATACCTACCATTTTAAGAACTCGGCCGAAGCCGATATCCTGGGCCAAAGCCCCACATCCCGACCATAGTCGTCATCCCGAGTCGTAGCTCGATATCCCGGCCGTAGCCGTCACCCCTAGCCGTAACTCTATATCCTGAGCTGAGCATATGATAGAATCATCCATACCATAGCTCATACCATACCGAATGTATGAGGGAATCCTCCCTACCCTACCTCTTATCCTACCAAGCGTATGAGGGAATCCTCCCTGTCATACCTCACCGAGTGTATAAGGGAATCCTCCATGACATACCTCTCCAAGCGTATGAGGGAATCCTCCCTACCATACGCCATCGAGTGTATGAGGGGATCCTCCTTACCATACCTCACCGAGCGTATGAGGGAATCGTCCCTACCATACCTCACCGAGTGTATGAGGGAATCCTCCCTACCATACCTCACCGACTTTTACTAAACCATCTCACCATGACTAAAGCCCAAATACTCAACCCGAGTTGAAGCCCAACCCACAATTCTAGCCCGAAGCCCCAACTCACATAATCGACCTAAGCTAAAATCCATAACCCCGGGCCAAAGCCCAACATCCATATCCGGGACAAGCCTCAAACTATATCCAATCTATAGTCAATAATAAATAAGCTAACCCGATTATACTTAATTTCTGAATCTTATAGTTACTACTAAGCATTTAAAACATATACTTAAGCATAGTTTACAATTTAGAAAACTAAGTCCACTCACCTCAAGGTCCAAACGAGTTCAATTCCAAGCTAATTGATCCCCCATGACCTTCAGAGCCACCACGCCTGTTAAAACGACACTTTGCATTATTAAACGACAATCAATGATCTAAAATCCGACCCCCTAACCCCGGGAAGTATATACGCACCCTAACTAGAAATGCAACAACTTCGGGTGTCCAAAAGTGCCCCTAAACTAACTCCGATTGACCCGAAACCTACACCAACATATCTAGAACGTCGAAAACATGTCGACACGCGTCGTCGTGGGTCAAGGACCAAGCCCACGCTCTGCCACGCGCCGGCGGAAGATCGGTGGCTCGTCCACGCGCTGGCTACAGTGCCCACACGCCTACACTCGCGCTGACTGGGCACTGACTAAGCGCTGACTGGACGCTGTGGTTTGTACGGTTAGACTCATGAGGAAGCAGGGAAGATGATGGTGGGAAGATTGACGGTCGTCGTGGCCGTAATCGAAGTCCCAAGTGGTGGTGGTTTCGGTCTTCGCTAAGAAAGAGAGAGAAGGCTCGAGGGAAAGGAGAGAGAAAGAGAGGATGCTAACTAATATGGGGAGGAGAGAGAGTGACATCTTAAAAATATCTCATCTTCCAAAATTACTAAATTGCCCCTGAAGCTTCTAGACTCATAACTCTCTCAAGTGAACCCTGATTTTCGCATGCCACCTGTCTAAGAACTCATGAGTTCGAAACCTACACAATGGTCCAAGAAAAACTTCCCAAAGTGTCTCTGAACTAAAAAGTAACTTTCGAACCCCTCCTAAACCCGAGGGTAAAATCGTCATTTTTTTAATGTAGTTTTATAATTAAATTCCTTTTAAGGTACGGGTCGTTGCACATAGGCTAAGGCGCTGCCGAGAAAATCTCAAAGATACCATGGGAGGGGATATATCATTCCCTACATGTGTCAAGAAATCATCCTTTGCCTACAAAAAATGATTCTATGCCATAAAATCTCAAGAGGGAGCTAGTTTAAGAAGGGATGAGAGGATGATGGGGCACTGGGTAGCGGCAGTGAGAGATGGTGAAAGTGGCTACTGGATGGAAGAAGGTTGGGTTTTTTAATTCTTATTTGAACATAAGTTTTTTATATTTAACTTAAGTTAATTTCTTTTATAAAAAAATAATGAATATATATATATATATTGGACATGTGGCGCTTACATTGGATCCTATTCAGCAAAAAAGTGGGACTTCTTGAGTCTTGTCAGCATTTTAATAGACTTTTTAACGAATATGGGCGAGTTCAGACGAATTTGTTGTTTTAGGGGGTTTAGTATTACAAATTTCGAATTAGAGGGCAAAGTGAGACTTACTGTTAATTTCAAGGGGCATTTGGAGTAAAAGGTCTTTCATTTATTAAAGAGGAGCTCTAATGTTTACTAACATTACAATTTAGTGATTTTTTTTTATACATTTTGATCCAGATAATTTATGTGGATACCAAAATAAAAGCATGTTAGGCGTCATTTAGACATTCAATTTTGGTATCCATAAGAACTATCCAGTTCGGGGGTGTTTCAATTTTAATTTGAAATATATTTATGTAAAATTTGATATTTTAAAACAGAATAGTCGTGTGATTTAATTCAAGTATGGTTTCTCAATATTAGCGTAATAAAAATAAGTAAAAACTAGATGAGCTCAAATGAGATCTTACACACATGACCATCCCTTTCATTTTAGTTACGATAAGAACACTAGGTAAGATATAAGTGGTGGTGACCGATGCGAACAAAATTACCTATCATGGGGTCCAAATTGGGACCCAAAATAATACCAACTAAATTAGGACCCTTAACTGATTGCACTGATAGTGAGTAATGGGTCCTCACTCAACCGGTAGGGTTTGATTAGGAAAGATGATGCTATATGTTTGTCCTGTGGGGTGTGGGCTTATAACTTACACACCCCCTTAAACTTTATAATTATCTTCTTTTTGTTTTTTATTATTGTTATTATTATTTTTTTTTTATAGGTCAATAGTGTTAATAAAAAAAATAAAAAAAACGGAACTACATATTTACAAGAGTATACCCAAGAAAAAAGTAAGAATTATCTTTAGTCCACTCACATATTTTCATAAACAATAAGAACAAGACTCAACTTAAATCACATATTTACAAACGCCAACCTCAGCGAAAAGGCAAAAACTCACTCCAAATACCCGCTTACAACGAAACAGTAAACAATGAAAACACACCTCAATCACATGTTTACAAACGTCAACCTCAGCGAGAAGGCAAAAACTCACCTCGGCGAGAAAGCAAAAACTCACCCCAAATACCCGCTTACAACGAAACAGTAAACAATGAAAACACACCTCAGGAAGAACTCCTATTGGAATATTCTCAAATATAGCTAATTCAAAGAACGAGAGACAACTAGGGTAAACAATTAACCCTAAACAAGATACAACAGGGCTGCAACCAATTGGCACAAACTAATAAAACCCAAAATGGCCAGATCTGGTGCAGAAGCCGATGCAAAGCAGCAGCCATAAGCTGGACCGAAGTAGCCTCAAGGCGAAGATGAAACTACAGCCGCAAACCGCAGCCGCAAGCCGCAAGCCACAAGTCGCAACCAACTCTGAAGCCGCCAACCGAAACTGCATGCAATAGACCAGATATGCTCCAAACCACCACATTGACCAGATCTATTCCGAGCACGATCGAGCTGCAGCCACCATCATTGCCCTCGCATCCTCAATCAGGAGGCCACTCCCGCGGCAAGAGCAACACCACGTCTCAGATCAGATCAAGACCCCAGCCATCATATCTCTCCCGACGCCGCCATCGTCGCCACCGAGAGCAACAGCCATAGTCGCTGCTGCGCAGCAAAGAAGGGGAGATACCACCACCTTGCCCAAGCCGCCGGCCATCAAGCCCACGAAGGAGAAGGGGAAAAGAGAGAGAACTGGAGGCTAAGTGAGAGAAGGGAAGCAAAAGGAAAGAAGAACGAAAAAAGGGGGGAGGGAGGTGGAGGAACCCCGGAGCCGCCACCAGGCGGTGGAGATCCAGTGACCCCCACCCCCAAAATATCTAGGGCCGGCTGGGATTTCGTTTAGAGAGAAGGCATAGAGAAGTGTTTAGGTATTTTTTAGGGTCTAATGCAAATTGATTTATGCTTTTTCATTATCAAAATGTAGAGAGGATCGAGTATTATTAACTATTTTATTAAGAAATCACAACATCAATCGGAAATATTAAAATTCAATTATATCATACTAAAAATTGTAAGGTCGATTATTCATATTATAACTAGGGGACTAATAACACGTCATGATGTTGTTACGATGATTTAGAAAAAAATTTAAAAAAACAAGATGTCCCTTTTATTTTGTTTTAGGGGATGAAATGAAATGCATGGTTTATGTCTCTTTCTATCATGTCAAGAAGCATTTAGCTATAACTTTGGTGGGTATGTGTCCTTTGGGTTTGGGGTGGGGGGATAACATTGCCAATAGCCAGTAGGAAACTATCATTTTACATCACCAACTATGGCACTCTCATCAAGCCTTTTGTTTACACTTTACAAATGCATATGCTGCATAATGCATGCCAGTCTTATCAAGAATTGGGTGACTCAACAATTAGTACTACGGTTTAGTAGTATTGCCTCTTCACAAGTATTTGAGAAGTCTCATATTCAATTTTCATGAATGACGAGTTTGATATCTAGTTGATGGCTCATTATGTTATTTAGTTTAAATTCCCTCTTTTTATATTAAAATTAAAATAGAATATCGTTGTATCAAAAAATTAAAAAAAGAATTGAATGGCTCAACAATTCACACAGCTTCACTGATGATGACCACAATGATGATGAGGAGTGTTGGGCTTCAAATTATTGCTTAAAAGGAAAGGAATTGACTGTGATTTATTTGTTATTATTATTGCCATTCATTTAGCAAAAAAAGAAGAGTAATTGAAGGGAAATGTCTTCCTGTGGGCCACTGCAGAAATTTTCATTTCCAGACAGTCCTCTCCTTCTGAGATGGACTGTTTCCATTATCAAATGGGCTGGAAAATTGGAGTTAATCCATGTGGGTATGTTTTTCTGCTTTTTTATTTTCTATGATTTTCTTCATAATGAATTGAATAAATTATAGTTTTAAAAAAATATACATAGTTGGTTATATTTGGACCCAATTCCAATTCATTTATTTATAACCAATAAACCATTGTCATTATGTGAAATCAATCATTCATAAATTGAAAGCAGAGTCGAACTCAAGACTTAAAAGTTCGGAAAAAATATCAATGTATCAAGGTATTAAAAGCAAAATTCGAAGAAAGTCGTGTAGTATTACTGTTTTGATTGTTGAACTAAAAACTATAATTTTTTATGGAAAACACTTGGCGAGTCCATTACTAGTAGAGGAAAAGAAATTGAAAGAAAGAAAAAAAATTCTCGAGTTCAAAACTTGATATTAAACTTTAAATCATAAGAGATTAACTCAAATTTTAAATTTATATTGGGTATAGATTGCGCTCTTTACAAAAATCACTCCTTATATAGAGGACTTTCGTTTTAATTGGGGAAGAAGATATACACTTGTTTGGAGTTGGGTAATGGATGGCTAGGGTTGGAGGCCTACCTGTTTGTTTCATATCCCCTCACTTTTTTTTGTAAGCAGCCTCCGGAAGACTAGAAATTGCATGGTCCACTGGTAGAGAGAGAGAGAGAGAGAGTGAGAGTGAGAGTGACGTTAGAGCAAGACAAAGCAACAACAAAGCTCCCATATGAGGAGCCTGCCAAAATGAAGTGTCTGCTTAATGTTATATGCCTCCAATTTAACATTTAAACAAACACACAGGCATGGCCACAGCCTTCTTTCATCCACTTGAACTCTGCCTCCTGTCCTCTTGACAAACATACACACCACACCAAACAAATTAAATGATCCCTTAAATCTTCATCCTCAAAAAACACCAATTTCAAATTGGATTCATACACAACAATGTGATATTGTGTAGCTATCCATGTATGTAACCCAACTACATTGTGTCTTCGGTCTTCCACTGGGTCCCACCATATCCATTTGTATCCAAACCCCCAAAAAAAAAAAAAGGAAAAGGGGACTCATTACTTGAACCCAAAGGAATAAAGAGAGTTTTGTAGAGCATATTTGTGTTTGTTTGAATAAAAGAATACAAACATTCTTAGACCTCTCTCTGATGGAAGAATCTGATATAGAGAATACAAATTTGCACTGAAAGGAAAAAATCATGGGAATGGTCAAATTGGTTTCCAACCAAACCAGATGACCTGAATAACTATGGAGATATTTGACACAAACTGTTAGTAAGTAGGTTTGAGTTTTTATACACTGTATTTGCTGCCGGCTCTAATGAATTCACTTTCTATATGTTGCACCGGTCGTAACCAGAGAACCATGATGAGGGTTCTGCGAGTTTTCGCGACTCCCCGTCTTCCCCATTGTAGAATGGTTCGAATTCCTCCTTCCATCGTTGATCACTTAAACTGTGGGGCTCGCCCTCATCGTATTTTGCAGTGGGAGAACCATCATAAGCAGGTCGGATTGCTTCTTTGGGTAAACGGGACTCGGCAAGGAGCTCATTAAGCCTGTTAATCTGACTCTCATACTTTTTCTTCAGGTTTTCAATCTTCATGTAAGCCTGGTCTGTTTCTTGCTTGGCATCCATAGCTTGCTTCTGCAGGTGATGGTAAAGTTTATTGAAAAAAAGATTACATGCCTTAGATGGATAAAATAGTATGAGGAGTTTACTAGAACATAAAACAAATGAATTCCGCAAAAAGGAAAAGATAAAGGCCACGTTTGGTGAGTAGTATTGGGTTGGATTGGAAAACTCATCAAATTCAATGTATTTTGAATGCAAAAATGGATGCGGTTTCATTATAGGAGGAATAGATAGGATTAAACATGGAAGGAAACTTACATTTCCAATCCTGCTATTTTGAGGGGATTGGATTGGATAAGTTTTCTTCTATGTCTACTCCGTCTCTCCTTTCAATAAAAACACATTCATTTTACATTCAAAATACATTGAATTTGATGAGTTATCCAATCCAATCCTCACTACCAAACGAGCCCAAAGAGTATGTCTTAATGATTCAAAATGCATATCTCAGGTCAACAATATTTAGGTTTTGCAACGGATTTTTGAGACCATGGAAAGCTTACGAGGAGTTTTTACAACGTAATGAACAAGAAAGTTATAAGTACGGAACACTAACAAATAACATATGAAACCAAATTCAAATGTTCCTAATGTATTATTCTGCATCAGCAGGTCTGTCACAGTTACCTTACTTTCAGGCTGTTGAAACATTTGGTCATTTGATAAGAGGTTGCAGCAAAAAGTGTAGTTGGTTATGTAGGTTGTGATCTAAATTTTAAGATCATTAATGAGTGTTTTCCACAGGTCTTTGGAATTCACTCTGAATATTGGGGGAGGGGAGACCGGGAAGTAAACAAAAAAGAACAGAGTTTTCCTTTCCATCATCTTTTGTATTCAAGAACTTAGAATGCAAAACCGGTTTTTGGTAAAACTTCAAAACTTAAAGAATATGGGCAAAAAATATATACGATTATGAGCATGGTTTTATATGGAAAAGGAAAAAGTCACCATAATCTTGAAAGTAAGAATCTCAACCAAGTAAAATGACAAGTCTGATAAACACAACCAAATTTTAACGCACCTGGGCAGTAGCAACAACCTCATCAGCTTCTTTGAGTCGCACGAGTAATTCTCCTGCAGCCTGCACAGCTTCAGCAGTATCACGTAACTGTACCTGAAGCCCCTTAATTTCATCTCTATCTCTTACTCTTTCTACTCTCAATGCTGAATTTTCTGCAGCGAGAGCATTTATGAACTTGGACTCGGCACCCCTGACTCCTGCCTTAGCAGCTGCTTTCTTCACATCCTCCACTCCATCCCTTATTGCCCTATGCCTTGCAAGCAATTGCATATGTTTCTCTTCCAAATCTGCATACTGTTCCAACATCCGTGATTGCCCCTCCATTGCCAGTTGCATTGCTTCCTTGAGCTCTTCTGCACATTTCTTCTCAGTTTCTAATTCTTGCATTGTCTTTTCAGCCAGTGACCTACTAGCCTCAAGTTCAATTCTTAACTCCTCGGTAAGAGAAATCCACTTGCTCTCTACCTCAGTCCACTGATTTCTCTCCTGTTCAAGTTTCTGTTCAGGGCTTTCCTCAGTTAACTCCGGAATTGTACTAAGAGGGGCCACACTTGGGTCGCGTGAATAAGTCAACTGCAGCATAGACTTCCGTATCCGGGCTGATGTGGACGAACAGTCTACATAATATTGTAGCTGGCTTCTTAAATCTTGAATCTCTTCCAACAACACTTCTCTTTCGCCCATATCACAGAAACTTCGTAAATTTTCCAGCTCATCTTGAACTCTTTTCAATTCAATATTTGTCCTTAGAAGTTCAGGGTGATTCTCATAATTCTCCTTCAAAAGCTGTATGTGATGGGAGGCTATAAGCATAACAACCACAAAAAGGTTCTGGATGAAAGAAAAAAAAAGGCCACAAACGGAGCCTTTAAAGACAGATTTATACCTTATATTCATGTGTGAGAGTCACTAACTCTTCCTCCATGAACTCCTCGGTGGGTAAAACACCATCCATAAGGCTCTCAAGGCGTTGAATCTTATCCTCCCTTGTCTGGGCTATAATGGCATTGCATTCTCTCTCATGCTTGTACTGCTGCACCTGTAAACCACAGCCAAAAACATCACACTAACAGTAGACGAAAATAATGGCTATGCATGGCTGTCAAGACTTTGAAGAAACAAACCAAACGGTTGAGCTGCACTATCTCAAAAGCTTTCTTGGAACAGATGTCTTCTAATGCCATTTCTCTCCTAATCGCTCCCGCTAAAACCTTCTCCACAGCCTGTTGAGTATAGGAGGAAAAGTTAACTGTTGCACACAATTAAGGAAAGTTTGGAAACAATAATTAAAAACCCAGCTACTATTCATTGAACTTACTTTGGGAACTTGGATCTTGGATTTTTCAGCACACTCTAACCCATCAACAGGTACTAATTGAAGATCTGAAATTTCATTGGCCTCCTTGACCTCTAGTTGCGTTCTGTTCTTGCAACTATTACACATAAAATCCACTGCATCTTCTTGTACTAATTCATGACAAGTTTGCACACCCACATCAGCTTTAGAAACTGGAAAAATCGGCTTAGACTCTGATGGTTTCAATGAAAACCTGAATGACGACCTCCTCAAAGCTGAACTATGGCGGTGACTACCAAGAATTTCAAGGCCATGCCGAATGCTTGCTGCCAACTGTTCAGCTGGTGCTGAAATGTTCTTACATGTTTGAGTAGGTAGATCAACGGTTGAGCTATTTTTTACCGCTTTTTCCAAAGACATGTGCATGGCCTTTGGACTCAACGTACTACCACCACTAAGATCCTTCTGAGAAGCAGTCAGCATTGATGAGGTCCTCAAACTTTTCCTGCTGGTGTTAACCCTGGGTGAAACACTGGGGGTAGGAGACTTCAGGATTGGGGATGCATTACATGGAACTATGGTCAGGCATGGAGAAACACAATTAACTAAGCCATTTGGAGAACCAATGCATTCATCTGCAATTGGAAGACAGCCAGACACACCACCAGGAGGATCAGACTCTGCACATGAGGAAACTTCCTGCATTCTTTTGCTGGCTGATTCTTCAATCAGCAAATTACTAATGGAGGATCTTAGAAGATTTTCTTCCTGGGCAGGTTGCATAGAAGTATATTCTATAAGATCCGATGCATTAGCACAGGGAATAACTGGGGTGTTGGTAGCCCCTTCTTGTTCAGATATTGCTTCTTCCATATTAACATCTGTATCAGAAACTTGTTCTTTCATACAACATCCATCAGAGCTTTCAATTTCAACATCCACAAGTTGTGCATGTGATTTCATTGTTTCTAAAATGTTCACATCAGCTCTGTTGTCAGCTTCACGGACAACTGTCTGGTTGGCTACTTCAACACAGAGTCTCTCAACAGCTTCCTCATCAATTTCCATCTCCTCATCACCGTCATCATCGATTTGAGATAATGCCATTTGAGGTTTAAGGCTAGCCTTAAGCATATTCAAACTTTGACGAAACCATGCTGCATTATGACCTCCATTCGGAGCAACTGGGTTGTTCCCATTAGCCTTCATCCGTTGTAGCTCATCCTGTTAGATTTACAAGCTCAAAGGGATACATTACATGTAAAAGTTGTAGATTGATGAATATAATATGCAAAAGTACAGTGAAAGATGACATACCCTTAGCTGCCGTATCACCTCATGCAAGTGATTCACGTCTTCCTGTGTAACTTCATTAACAACTGCCTTGTTCTTGATAGCCTTAGCACGCTGTGCAAACCTCAACGTACTGAAAGTCTCACTCTTACAGCTGCAACATCGAATAAAGTGAACTTCCAATTCCCAAAAGCAGGCAAGATGCTAAATGCTACTCTTTAGGAAAAAAGGGGTTGGAGTACTACCTTTGTGTTGGAGAAACAGCACAGACCATCGCTAATTTTGCATTTCCTCCAAGAGACTCCTGCAATAAGAATGTCAACCTGGAATCCCTGTAGGGAATATGCCTTTGCTTTCCCGTTTGAGAAATTTCGGCAAGAATGTTTATCAGGTTCCTGCACTCAGATAATCATCTGAAATTAGCACAGGACTTTAAAAAAAAAATGTCTTGGACATGGCAGCATTAATTTGATTATAACAAATCTTGGAATTTGAGGATAACAAATCTTGGAATTTGAGGAGACAGTAACTGCTACCAGATCAATTATAGGTTATAAATTGAACTCCTAATTAATCTTTTATATATATATATATATATATTTTCTTGAATTTCCGAAAGAAATTTGGTTTTTCAATTTTTAGTCTAGAAGCATGCAAGGTAACCATACCCAAGTTGTGAGAGCGATCGGTTGATATTCCCTGCTTCCTTCAAGCGCTCCCCTGCTGCGCCTGTTAATTTCTGACGCTCTGACCCAGCTAGATCAACAAGATTTATTCTGCTGGTTTTAAAGCTGCTTATGCCATTTGCCACATTCTACAAAAGTTACGGTCCAACAAGTTAATCCAGGATATAAGCATAAGAAGAAGGAAGAAAAAATTGAAAATTGACATAAATTTCTACTGTGCACGTACTTTCTAAGTAGAACTATATTCAACAAGTTCATTGGGCAAGGATTCAATACATAGGTCCTCAGTCAGATTTATTACCTTGCATTGAGATTCAACAATACAGGTAAATACAGTATGTGAGCGGGAACTCTCAGCATTGATACTGGTTGAACCTGTCCTCCTGTTTGACAACCCCTGCATAATGTACGTGTTAGTAATGGAGATCCTTAAAACAACTATTCAAGCTCCAATTGGTCATTCAGAAAATTACTGGAGTTCAGAAAAATTCTCCTGAAAAAACTACCCACAGGAATACCAGACCAGTTTTCAACAGAAGATTACGAAATTCAATGCATTAGCACTCTGGGGTATTGGAAACACAATCGACAATTATGAGACTCTTCGATCAGATTTTTTTCCAGTTAAACTGCATCCTCAGAACATTTTATTCAACCAAAAGATTAATACATGCTCAAAATTAAAATCTGACTGTGTCTCTCTTTAAACATTATATGCACTTAAGTGTATGCCTATTGCATTTGTAGAATAAAGCAAACCTTTATCAGAAGCTGAGTCACATCTTTGATTGTACGAACACGCTCCTCTGTAAGATTCTCGACATAGACACCTGATTTAACACCTTCCCTTATCTGGGAAAATTATGATAGAAGACCTATGAACACTAGATCAATTATTGTAAAAAAGATTGATGATGCAAAAAGCAGAAATTTCCACTTACCTGGAGGCTTTTCTGATTTGGATCCAAAAGATCTGTGATCTGTTCATTATAAATCTGCATACAAACCGATGAATCAATTGAAAGAAGTTAAAAGGTTATTTGCGAATTAAAATTCAACCAAAATGAATAATTATTCAGTGTTTCTACCTCAAGAAAAGAACAGTGGCACTGATACTTGAGTTCTTTATCAGCATGCATGATTTGCTCCTGTAAAGATGAATTCCCCAAAATAAATTGTAGGGAAACCTTTTAATATAATACAAGATTAATGTATATGATCTTATGTTTACTAACGAACAAAATTAAAGCTCACCTCATTTATACGAGCAAAAAGACGCTCAAAAACGCGGGGGGTTAACCCTTGTTGATCACTTGATAGGTTATCATCCAGCAATGCATTGGCTGGGCCCCACATGGTATACGTCTTTCCACTTCCCGTCTGATAAATTAAACAATCAGACATACTAAGCAGACAGGAATCAGGATCTGATAATGCACTAGTTAGGTGACTCAACATCCTAGCATAACAGAGAGACAGAATTACACAAAACACAAACGGTAACAGACCTGTCCGTATGCAAATACAGAACTGTTAAAACCTCCCATACAATTCTCCACTAGAGGTGCTCCTACAAGCTGGAAAATATCTAGCTGCAATGATATGCAAAACAAAAGATAAGAATTTACTTTGTAGTCAGCTATTCATGAATACCGTTTTAAATCTGATAGAGTTCATGCCTGTGATGAGTCTGTGTCGCAAACCGAGTCAAATGTGAAGGTCTGTCCATTTACCGACAAAGAGTCACTAGATAACTTCTGTACCATCATTTCTCCTTCATCCTTGTCCTTTCTTGGCGGTCTCATTCTCACTACTACCTATAATATGAAGAAAACGTATGAGTTAAAAATAAAGATTCTGTCAAAAGTAAAGAAATGAAAAAGGACTCAGCGAAAGAAAAGGAAAAGAAAAATAAAGAAACAAAATCTGCTAAAGAACAGCTATATGGTGAACTATTAACTAAAAGGATAATAAGAAACATAGGTTAGTATATAAGAACCAAGAAGCGGTCCACAGTGAAGTTAAAAAACAACATTTTCTCTAATTCTTTCTCATTCTTAATTCTTTATATTTAGATCTACCTCCACCTAAAATTCAAACAGAATTCAACATTTTATCAATAAATGATGAAGATTAATAGTGAGAGCTAAAGACAATATATAAGAAAGAAACTCCCTAATTGAGGTACAATTGCCATTTTTCTTAGTTCTTCTCATCCTTAATTCCCAATTTTTGCTCTTTTTGCTATTTTATCTTTCTTAATGGTCCAAACGAAAGTGAGTTAATAATCAGAAGCTGCCAACAGAAATAGAAGTGTATAAATAGAGGGAGAAATTATATGAATTCAACATTAAGAAAGATTCCAACAAAAACCACAAGATATCTCAGCAAACAAGTGAGTCTAAGTCTGTGAAGAACGAAATTCTACATAAAGCAATTCAAATGTAGACGATACTAAAACAAGGGGAAAAAATAAAATCACTTTGGTAAAAAGTATTTCAATGAACCTCGCAACTTTCTCAGAAACCAAACATTCTCAAATTATCAATTTCAAGATATACGGAAAAAAAGAGATCGAGAAATGCGGAAATACCTGCACACCAGAATCGGATGGTCCAGCGGCGGAGTTTTCAGTATGAGAGTCAACGCAGAGCTTCCGCTTAAGAGGGTTCAAGGACGGCGGCCGAGGTGGCAAAGGACTCTTCAACTTCGCCGCCGGCGAAGGCTTTGAACCGGAGACCATAACAGTCGGATCCGGCGGAGCGTTCTCCTTGGCGGCCTTGGGCTTCCGAGGAGGCCTGGCCTTGCCGGAGCTAGGGTTTGGAGACGGGTGAGGCTCCGTCGTCTGCGTCTCCCTCAGTGCAGTGTTTCTCGGCATGGCGTATTGTAGATAGAGAAAGCGAGGGTTTCACAGAGAGTAAGTGTGGATCTCAGAGAGAGCAAGTGTGAGAGAGTGAGAGAGTAGGGTTTGGAAAGACAAGATAGCGAGAGAGAAGGAGAAGAGAGAGAGATGCGATGGGGTAGCCGTTGGAAGAGGAGAGAGAGAGCGATTTGAATTTGGGGAGATTTGGGGAAATTGAAAACGATCGTGAAGTAGGGTCTTTTTTTATTCATTTGTTTCTTGTCATTTCTTATTGATTCTCTCTCTTCAGTCTTCAAGTCGCACCAAAAAGCAATTTGAAATTGTTTTGGATCTGGAGCGTTTTGATGGAGTTTCTCAGTGCCCCGATGCGATCGCCCTTCGATTTACTTACTTTACTTGTACGGTCATGATTCATTTCAGTTTACTTCCAAAATTTCAAGAAATGACTTCAACCCGATTTTGGTTAACCCAATACCCGAACTAGATATCAACTTGATGTAGATATTTTTTATTCATTGTAAATAAAAATGGACAAACAACAACTAAATTAAATATCAGTGCATCAACTTAATATCTCAACTCGACTAAATTAGAACTTGAATCTTAAAAGTGTCTAAGAATAAATAATTCAAACACATGCTTACATTAAGTAATGGCTTGTTAAATTAAAATTTGCAAAAGCCAAAAATTGCAAAGTGTTTTATTTCCTTAGAATTTCTTAACATTCAAATCATTGTAATATGGTAAAATGACCTAAATAATATGAATCAAAACAAATTCGACGATAAAAATGATCTTCATTTATAAATATAAAATTATATATATGCTCGAGGGGCGTAATGAATCTTATCCTTCAAATTGAATTTTCACAAAATAAATAGGACCTTAATAAGAAAACATGACTATAACAAACTTTACAAGTAAACATGCAATGCAAATATAAGGTAACCGTATTAGTAATTAAACTCTTTCAATATGAACGGTCATACAATCAACAAGAAATTCATCATTTATTTTATTTCAAAATTAATTCTTAATAATTTTCATATATCGCATGGGAAACACAATTTGACTCTCCTTTCATTTCTCATGAAATCCACACAACAAGACCATGCAAAGGTTTCTTTTGGGTAAGGTAAGATCCATATTGAGATTATTTGGACTCGACTCCTCAAATTCGAAAATCAGAACCTTTCGTAGTGAGCTAAAATTTTTGAGTTTGATTCCCATAAATTAGAATAGGCTGCCTTCTCCCTCGATTTTTCCCCAACTTAACCCTGTATACTATTTGAGACTTCTTTCGTCAACTAAATTAGACGTTATTATTACTAAATAAAATGAATAGAACGGGTAGGAATTAAGGTTATATGTTAAGTAAATAAGTAATTTCTATTTTATTAACAATATTGGGGAGGGGTGATAGGGCATTGAAGATATGCATTTATCCCTTCTTTATCTTGTCATTTTGTAATGTTTTTTGAGTTAAATAGGTTACATTTAATCCTAACTTGAGCGAAATGTGCAGTAATGAGATATGAAAGCTAATTGAATGCATTTGGAGATTAAATATTTAGTTTTGTCTCGATAAGTTACAATTCACTGGAAACCGATCATGTGCAACAACCAACTTCCCGGACTTACCTAGAACGTTTAACAAGGAATCAGATGTCGAGCCACATATGGATGGAAAGCTCTTGAAGCCAACTTTCTAGGGAATTTTATGGTATCTGATTTCATTATGCATTGAGGAAGTTATTCAGGTATTATATTAGGAAATTTGTTCAATTCAGACTTAATGTGACTTAATCACTACAAAATGTCAAAGTCTTACTTTGGACGGTTTTGGGGTTTTAATTGGAGCTTAAATGCTCTATTAGCTCAGTCACAAAATCCCTTGGAAGTCTGGAGTGAAGTTTGGAAACGGAAAGTTGACTTTGGGATGAATCAGTGTCCAATTTTGGAGCTATTTTGTATCTGGACGGGCTTGAGGGTTTAATTGGCTAGTAATTGGTCATTATAAATGTCTATTTAAGAAGAAAACTCAGTCATTGTGAGGGGAATTCGTTCACCACCATCAGATACAATTCATTCACATTCTGCATCCATTTTCACTCAAGAAACCACCCAGCCATGCTGTGCTTCAAGGAGTTCAACATCAGAATTGCTTCAAGGCCCTGTGAGTTTGATCCATGCTTACGAAGCTTTTGAATTTTCGTTCATGCAGTCTGTAAAAATTTGTGCAGGAACTTTTGTTCTAATTAAAGTATAAATTTGTGCATATTTGAGTTGAATTTTCTTTTGATTAAATTGCAGAGTGAAATGAATATTAGTCCGGTCCAATAAATTATTATGGTATTCTAGTTTTTGAACAAGTGGGTCAGCAATTTGTAGCTATATTGGAAAGATTCTTTTGTACTTAGAAGCATAAACCCAGAAGTGTAAAGCCCAGAAAGCTAAGCTTCGAGGGTGAGGATATGCTAAATCATTTTGAATCAAATTAAGTCCTTGCCTCACGCCCCTATAGAGCTTCTTCATTTGCTCTATAGATTTATTTAGAGCCACTGGGGTAGATGAAAGAAAAACTGAAGATTTGGAAGATTTTGAAGAGTTGGGTCTGAGTTTGAGAGAGAAGAGAAGAAGATTGAGATTTGGTGGCAAATGTCTTAATTTCTCTTTAATTTTTTGTCACCTTTAACATCAAATGGATGGAACTAACGGAATGGTGTAATTTTTTGTACAAAGGGTGGTTTTTGAGTGTTAAATGAGACAAATGGGCATATTAGTTGCAAAGTGAGATTGAAAGTGCAGTTTTTGGTGCATTTCAAATAATCTTCTAAGTTTTGGGCTTAAATTTTCGCGGGTATAAAAAAAATTAAAGGTATTTAGGACGCGCAATTTTGCACGCCATGAATGCTCATATTTTAATATAGAGTTTTAAGTCTAGCATAATAGCTTATTTAGGGTGTTTATCTGAAGTGCGTCCTAAAAAGTCAAGTATAATATCTTATTTAATGATGTGCATTTGAAGCGTGCTCTAAAAAGTTAAGTATAATAGCTTAATTATGGCGTGCAGTGAATGCACGCCTTAAATATTACTTAATTATGTCACACAATAATGGACCTTAAATATTACTTAATTATGTCACACAATAATGGACGTCTTAATTCTCAAGTCATAAAAGCTCACTTTTGGCATAGTGTCTTGCTGTGATACAAATAACATCTCCAACTCTTCATTACAAGTATTACTTCACCTAGTTGCAGTCATGTGTCAGATAGTTCTTTTCATAATGCTTTAGTTGCTTTGAAGCATAAGTTACTATTCTCCCGGTTTGCATGGGTACACAACAGAAACTAAGTGATAATGCATCTGCGTAAAACTCGAATGGGTCTTGGCAGGCACGGGCCCAAAGCATGGGCTGGGGTGGGCTTCAGGCCATACAAAAAATTACTAACTTTCAGCACAAGCCCCCATTACAGCCCATCTGAAAATTTCAGCTCAGTTTTTTTTTTACTTTAGTCCATTTAAATAATCAGCCCACCAACCATTACACACACCCAAACCATCAATCCACTACATCAGCCACATGGCCACAGTAAAAAAAACGCAAAATAACTCAGTTTTCTTTTAAGTCTCCAAACAGGGACAAACTTTTACTCTATGCTGAGAGAGAGGGAACCGACGGAGCCCTTGGAGAGTTGGAGTGGAAAGTGCCAAGAGCTAATTGGTTGCTACTTGCTTGGCCAATTAATCAAAAATTCTTTCATCCAATCATCTTCTTCCAATTTAATTAGTAAGTGTTTTTTTTCTTTTTCTTTTTCCCATTTTATTGTTAATATTTTTTATTTTACTTCTATATATTAGGGATTTTCTATTTTGGGATTTAGATTTAGTGGGTCGCTTGTTAGGATTTTGATGAACTTAAATAAATTACTTAAGCTTTATGTTAAGTTAATTATAAAGTGAGTGTGAGAGTCACTCAATTGCTAAGTGATTGCATAATGAAAATTATCAAACGTACTTTCAAAATGCTCTATTTTCCTTCTTGTATTTGACCCGTGAGTCTTCTTCTTCACCTTCATTGAGTTTTCTTTGTTTTCCATTGTTTTTTAATTACCTAATCTAAATTGAATAAGGATCCATGATTTCTTTCATGGTATCAGAGCTCCAAAGCTCATAGCTCTCGATCTTGTATATAATTTTTCTTCTTCGCTTCCGCACATTCTTGATTTTTGATGATGGTGTCTTCTGCGACCTTCAAGCTTTGATGGTGTCTTCTGCGATCTTCAAGCTCAGTGTATTCTTGCTAATCTTGGTTGAAAATCTTCGACTTGTGTTTCTGGCGATCCTCGATTCTTCCATTTTGGAGTCTTGTTGCTTCAAGCTCACTGCGACCTACTGCAATCTTTGATTCTTGCGGTTTTGATTGTAACGACCCGTCCCAGAAACCCCGGTACGACGACAGTACGTTATGGCCGCCGGGAATCCTCCCAAAGCGAAGCCCAAGGTTCACCACCTTTAACAGTGGAATCTTCCCTTCACAAAGGTATTGTTAGCGAAGTCCCCATCCAAATCCCCTAGCTGCAGCCTTTGAGGATTAAACCCTGGACCAAGCCTTTTTATTCCACTCAAGGTGGACACCTTTCACCAACTCAGCTGCAGCTCAATTGGTGAAGGCGTTCCCTGGTTTGGGAAGCAAAGAACCAGGTCCCGGGTTCGAGACCCGTTATCCGCTGCAGCGGGGGTATAAAATGGGACTGGTTGTATAATACCTTGAGAGTGGAATGTGATGCCACTGTTAAATGTGGGTCACCTCTCAACTTAAAAGGCGCCTTTTATGTAACGACCCGTCCTGGAAACCTCGGTACGACGACAGTACGTTATGGCCATCGGGAATCCTCCCAAAGCGAAGCCCATGGTTCACCACCTTTAACAGTGGAATCTTACCTTCACAAAGGTATTGTTAGCGAAGTCCCCATTCAAATCCCCTAGCTGCAGCCTTTGATCAAAAGGCTTGGTCCAGGGTTCAATCCTCAAAGGCTGCAGCTAGGGGATTTGAATGGGGACTTCGCTAACAATACCTTTGTGAAGGTAAGATTCCACTGTTAAAGGTGGTGAACCATGGGCTTCGCTTTGGGAGGATTCCCGATGGCCATAACGTACTGTCGTCGTACCGAGGTTTCCAGGACGGGTCGTTACATTGATTCTTCAGATTTCTCAGCTCCGATCTCAAATTTCTCAACTACGATCTTCTCTTGTTCATCTACATCAACCTTCGATCTCAATTCTTCAGACTTCACAGCTTCGACTCCTCGATCAATGCACTGAAGACATTGTACAATTGAAATTGCAATGTCTGCGTTTGCTTTCTGGCGATTGCTTCAGAATTTCAGATACTCCTCTTCGATTAAGAGCTAAGTTTTCTTTTCGATTGCTCCGTTCTTCTGTTGGAATCTGATTCATGAGTTTCGAGTCTGAATCTTGTTCTTGAACAACGAAAACAATACACCTAATTTCAAAAATTTGGGGCTTTTCACTGATAATTAATTCAGTCTGAATATTGGGGTTTTTCACTGATAACTCAGTCTTTGTGCAATTGAGATTTCGATCTTTGATTCTTGTTGCTTCAATCTTGATCAATATCTTCAATTTCCGATTCGAGTCTCGGCTCTCTCCGATTATGCACTGAAGAATTGTACGATTGAAATTGATTTCAAGGCTGCGATTTTCTGAGTTCTCATACTTCTTTGTTCAATTGACCTACTCGTGATATGCGATTGCTTACTTCTATCGTTCCTCCGATTCAATCTTCATCAGACCTGCTCATCTGCGATTGACGGCTTCGAATTTTGGTCAGATTTCTCAGCTTCTTCGATCTTGCCTCTACTTAAAGTCTGCTTCGAATCTCGACTGCGACAGGTTCGATTTCTCTGCTTCATCGTTCTTCGATCTGCTCTAGACATCAATTCAAGTTCTTCGTTCAGTTTCTGATTCATCATACATTTTCGATCTTAATTCTTTTGATTTCTCAGCTCTGTCATAGCTTCTTCGTTCTTCTGCATTGATTCTGAATATCTTGATTCTTCTGATTGCTCAGGTTATTCGTCACTATTATTCTTCTATTCGATCTTCTTGCTTCCTTCTTCCGATCTTCATTTTCTTGATTTAACACATAAATATTGTGAGCTTTATCTTGTGCGAATTTGGCCTGGTTCTTCGAACTGATTCTTCTATTTTCGATGTCTTCTTCGATCTGATTCTTGCATTCGATCTTGACTATTCTTGTTCTTCGTTTCTTGCTTCTTCTTGATTCTTCGACTCTCTCAAATTTCTTCTTCGATCTCTGAATTGAATTTGTTTTCTATAGCTGATTCTGAATTGCATTGAATTGAATTTGTTCTTCCTTCTCAACTTCGATCTTCAATCTGCTTCGTTCTTACCTTCTCTTCGTTTCTACCCTCTTTTCAATTCTCTGTCTGAGCTTAGATGTATTGTTTGTGCTACTGATGTGACTGTTTGTATGTGTTTCACTTGCCTTTAATCCTGTAATTCATGCATATTGAGTTGAGCTGAATTTTACTGTCTAAGTTGAGCTGCTTTGAATTGTGCTGTTAAGCTGAGTTATCATGAATGAGTTGTGCTGTTGTGATTGTGTTTGATCTGTGGTGATGCATTATGAGATGAGCTAGTGATTTGTGTCTGAGTTATATTGTTTGTGATGGTCTGCATTACTGATGACTTGAGCTGAATTGTACAGTGTTTGTGCTTTTGAATTGGGTCCGCTCTCATCTTCCTATTGCTTGTCTGAGCTGTGGATTCGTTTACTGAGTTTGGATGATGTGTATTTTGCTCTGTCCTGAGTTATGGAATGGATGATACTGTGTATTTTGCACAATTGCATTTGGTTGGAATGCAGGACTATAGTTCAGGCCGTATGTTCCTATTATTGTGTTGTGGACTACAATGGCTCTCCTTCAGTCATTGAATTGTTGTTCATGCTATTGATTAGATTTTCTTGTGTTGTCCCAATCTCATGACGGTGCTTCTCCACATGAGATTGAGGGGGGATGTTAGTAATATTAAGTCATTGTATTGTTGTTAAGTCATTGTATTGTGAAGTGTGTAGTATATAAAGTGAGTGTGAGAGTCACTCAATAGTTAATTGATTGCATAATGAACACATGTCCCCAAGGAGCTTCGAGATAAGACTGATACAATCAAATTTGTAGGAAGCAGAGTATAGGTGAACGATCATGTAGATGATTAGTTTGTGGCAAATAGACATGTACTAAATATACCAGTGACTTACCGAGTGGGTAAAGTAATGACACTACACTCTTACCAAAGAATCAAATCTCAACATTATAAAATGTAAAGCTAACTGAACGATCGTACTTGCTCTAACTCAATGCATTAATAGGATCGTAAAGCTAGACATGATAGCAAATCATAATCCTATCACACACATAATTATAAATAATTGTAAGAAAACACAAGTTAAAGAAAAATGTCCACCCACAGATAGTCGACGAAGTAGTCACTCAACGGTGCTAATCCACTAAAACTCCATATTGTCTGTGGAACCATAATTCGTCCAAAAATTGTAGAGCTGCCATGTGGAACATAATTTACATAATGAGTACTCTGCTCTTGGTAAAGTCACTACTAGCTTATAACTACCGCAGATTAATTATATATATTTATCAGCTAAATATATTAATTAATAGAAGTTATATCGAAATAATAAAATACATCTCCATGAGAGTTATTATTCAGCTAGGAATCAATTAATAAATAAACTTCCTTTCATAAAAGGATTTGTTTATTAATTAGAACTCATTCCTACAAATAATAAATAACTTCCGAGTGAATTATTTATTATTAAAAGCCAATACTAAGTATTTCCCAACTATGATTACTTATTCAATGCACACTTTTTCAACAAATCAGAAACTCCGAAGACCCCCAGGTCTCCATTATAAATAGAGGGCATCCCCTCACTTCTCAGGTACCTCACAATTATTCTAAGAATTAACTTTCAGTTTTCTCTCTACGATTAAACTGACTTAGGCATTGGAGCGTTCTTGGTTGAACCGCCCAGCTCAGGATTCAACCTTAACCTCAGTTGTCTCTTTTCCTGTGTGTAGGGATTGAATGGATAATTTCAATCCGGACGATTTTTGCATCAACATCTGGTGTTTTCATTGAGAACCGAGTTGAGAAATTCTCAAAGCATGCTCTTTGATCCAAAAGTTCTCATTTTTTCCATCAAATTATCGTTCTTCGTTCTTCGAAACTTCGGATAATGGCCAGAACACGACGATCCATAGGATCCAGTGAGAAGGGCACATGCCACGCCGGAGGATAGCTAGGCCGTAAGAATGAGGAGCTCGCGCCATAGTAGGCCCCACGACCCGATAGCCCAGCCGCAGTCACCAAAGGCACCACGACCCATGCACCGACGCTCACTGCAGGCCTCGCGCTCTACGCCGCACCACCAGCTCGTCGGGCCCCTGGCCCGCTGTTGAAAGAAAAGTACAACAATAAAATGCAGCACAAATCTTGACAATTATAACCTAACAAGTGCACTAATCAAAAGATAGAATAGCAGTACAAGCATGGGTCGAATCCCACAAGGACTTGACTCAACAATGAAGTTCAATAGAAGAGATTTCTTAGTTCACAAGTTAGGTACTTAGACACTTTAAAACAGAAAATAAAGACTCTAAGTAAAAGATACGGATAAAAAGGGGGTTTTAGTGCTTTCAAAGATGTTGAATTAAAGAAACTTGTAATGCAAGAAACAAAGTAAATAAGTAAAGGTTTTAACAATTAAAAGGCAAGTTAAGGCAATCCCTATCCACACCTAACCACAATGTTTTCCAACTTGGTTTGCAAGGTTCAATTACTATGTTTGCTAGTTGGTCTAGTGCCCGTGCAACAGTCCGGTCAAGGCTTAATCACACATTTGATCTCCTTCTTAGTTTGTATGTTAAATGCATGTATGTGTACATTTACTCTCTATCCAATTGGGCCTGAAATGACGCATTAACTAACCTTAGAAAGTGATGTGCAATCCTAGGAATGTCATGAGTTAAATTACACGATTATTGCTTAACGTAACCTTTTGATGCCAGGCCATCTATAATTCATGTAATTAAAGTGATCAATTCTAACAACATAAAAGAATATCAGTTTAAACAGTAATTTAACACACCAAAGCAAACATAATACTCAAAACAAGCTCCAAAACCAAGTTAAGAAGTTGTCATGGCTAAGGCTTCAAGATCAGCCCTGACTTAAAAGAAACTACTCACTAAGCATAATGGAAATAACAATCATAAATTTTATTAAAGAAATAGTTGAAAGATTGAACCCAAAAAGTACTCCTTAGGAAAGACTTAAGCACGGCTTCAAGTTCCTTCTTCAAGAACAAATCTTCGACTTCAAGTAATAGTGAGCAAGCCTCACGAACAATGCTCTCAATTCTCTCTCAAAACTCTCTAAGGTGATGTAAAATTGCATCTAAGATTGTGTGTGTCAGATGATGGACAATGCCCATTTTTATAGAGAAAAGTCAAGCCTTGTCCTACAAAGAAAAGAAGTAGAACTCCTAAATTACTAAGTTCTAGAACTACTTTTACATTAATGAATGGATAACTTAAACCCTAAAAACAATGAAAGCCAATGGGAACACGGCTGGCATGTGTGAATGCAAACTGGCACTTGGGCAGTGTAACGACCCGGAAATTTAATTAGTGAATTTTCGTAAATTAATTTAGGAAATAACGATTTTACCCTTGGTTTTATAAGGGGCTCAGAAATCACTTTTTAGTTAGAGACATATTTGGCAATTTTTCGTGGACCGTTGCATAAGTCTCGAACTCACGAGTTCGTAGATAGGCGGGACGCAGGAAATAGAGATCGTACGAGAGAGTTGTGGGTCTAGAATATCCCGGGGCATTTTGGTAATTTTCCCTAGATAGGTATTTTTAACCTAGACTTTTCCAGGTTTTCTCATTTCCTCTCTCTCTCTCTCTCCCTGGATGTCCTGGGCCTAGTTTTGGGCATACTTGGGACGTGTATGGGCCACGTCCATACATGTCCTGGTTTGGTTTCCAGACATGTCAAAGACATGTCCTGGACCCGGTTCTGGCCTAATTTGCGGTACTTGATCTTGGCCCTCAATAGGGCACCTCGACATGTCCTTGGCCTTCAAAGGACTCGGCTTTGATATGATAGGACCCAATATGGGTTTTGAGACATCCCCTTCATTCTAACTCCAAATTGAGCCATTCTTTTTCCAATATTCTCATAATTAAGCTATCTTTCCAATTTCTGCACATGTCTCACAAAAGCATCAATTTATACTATGGATGACATGAATTCAATCAAAAGACAAGTAAAGGGGCCAAATATAACATGAAATAAGTGTAAGAATTATGACTTGACACCCGCAACCATGGCTCGGCCTATCTGCCGGCCCAAATTGTTGCGGTCTCTTCGTTCCAGCCACCGGAATCAGCCGTTTGACCGTCCGACCTGGTTCTGATGCAGCCCAACGCACCCAGACATCCACTTACGGCGATGTCCAGGCTCTGTGCACTAACTCTGGAACCGGAGGTCAACCACGCGCAATTTTAGCGTACGAGCGGAAGTTTCGTCGGCGAAGAATCCCAGAATGCCACAAGCTGACAACCGGTAAACGCAGACCTACAAATGATCCTAGACAAGCTTCGCATTGTCAGTGGAAAACTAATTGGGAAGGCATGGAACCCACGCGCCGTTCGGCACGTGAGTCCCGACATGTCGCACGATGTGCTCATACTTCCCAAGGATCGCCTACCCGTGCTAGCTTATCTCGACAAGTTGAGCATCTCAACAACCAAGTAAAAGTGCTGTCAGAACTTCTGCAGCATTTCTTGGCCGAGTGGGGTCATCCCGAGCCACTTGAAGACTCGCCGTGCAACGAAATTCCCAAGAAAAGCCCATTCTCCAAGGCAAAGTAAAGCCCTCCTCCAAGTGGCAAGTTGATTCAAAGGGCCATCGTTGAGTACCAATGGCAATACAACGGGGCATTTGAATAAACTGAAAAGCCCTTTCTTCACGCGAGAAAGCAAGGCCAACGCTTAAGGCAACATAGAGAAAATCTCAGCGAAGTCTACGTTCAAAGGAGTAGGCAAATAAAAAATTCATGCGCCGACGACGACACTTGCGGGGCTTACTCTGGATTCATCACTTATACCCACAGAATGGGACAGGTAGAATTGGAAATCTACGGATCTTAGCTTTTAAACGCCATCCGCGGTGCCCCAATCTGAGTTATAACGAATCTGGAATGTCCATTTCAATGACACAATGTCGAATACACAATCCTGAGCATAAGCACGTCTTACGAATTGATTTAAAAATTCAATTCTCAACTGTTTTGAACAGTCCTTCTGGCATTGAATATTTGTGGATGTTATCTTTCCAACGCCATCAAGAAGAGCTAATTCTGATAAGAAATGAATTATCTATGGGTAAATTAGCGAAGATAGGTCAAAATCATGCATCAGCGCGCGTGACCCAACTTCCAAAATTCGCCACAACTTCAGTTCTTAACCTTTTTGGACAAGCTCGGTGGCATTAGAAAGCTGCGGATTCTAGCTTCCTAACCCGGAAAAAGAAATAAATTCAAATGACAAAAAAAATATTAATTGACAAATTACTAAGAAGAGGTCAAGTCTGCGAATCAACGTACATGACCCAACTTCAAAAATTTGTCAAAAATTCAATTCTCAATCTTTTTGAGAAAGACCGATGGAATTAGAAAGACACGGAAGTTAGCTTTCTACCCCACTAAGAAAAGCTAATTCCGAGTTGCAACGAATCCTATTTAAGCGTTTTAATACGTAGAGGTCATCAGCAAATCCTTCCTCCGCGGAAGTATTCAAGCCTTCCTTCGTGGAAGCATCAAAGCCTTCCTCTGTGAAAGCAACAAAGCCTTCACCTGCCAAAGCATCAAAGCCTTCGCCCGCCGAAGCATCCTTCCTCCGCAGAAGCATCAAAGCCTTCCTCCGCGAAAGCATCAAAGCCTTCGCCGTCCGAAGCATCAAAGCCTTCACTTGCCTAAGCATCAAAGCCTTCGTCTCGTGAAGAATTCAAGCCTTCGCTCCACGGAAGCATCAAAGCCTTCACCCGCGAAGCATCAAAGCCTTCGCCCCACAGAGCATTCAAGCCTTCCTCCGCTGGAGCATCAAAGCCTTCCTCCACGGAAGCATCAAAGCCTTCCTCTGCGGAAGCATCAAAGCCTTCACCCGCCGAAGCATCAAAGCCTTCGCCTCGAGAAGCATTCAAGCCTTTGCCCCGTGGAGCATTCAAGCCTTCATCAGCGGAAACATCAAAGCCTTCGCCCTGAGAAGCACTCAAGCCTTCCTCCGCGGAAGCATCGAAGCCTTCGCCCAGCGAAGCACTCAAGCCTTCCTCCACGGAAGCATCAAAGCTTTCGCATTGCGAAGCACTCAAGCCTTCTTCCATAGAAGCAACCAAACCTTCTTCAAAGAAGCATCAAAAGCCTTCTTCCATATAAGCATCAAAAGGCAATGGATTATTGGGACCACAAAAACTACATCCCTTAGGATTCCTTGAATTCCTGAGCGATGTGGAGGCATTTGTGGAACCATAATTTGTCCAAAAATTGTGGAGCTACTACGTGGCACATAATTTTCATAATGACTACTCTGCCCTTGGTTGAGTCATTACTAGCATATAATTACCGCGCATTAATGATATATATTTATCAGTTAAATATATTAATTAATTGGAGTTATATTGCAATAATAAAAGACATCTCCATGAGAATTATTATTCAACTAGGAATCAATTAATAAATAAGATGCCTTTTCTAAAAGGATTTGTTTATTAATTAGCACTCCTTTACTACCGATAATAAATAACTTCCTAGCGAATTATTTATTATTAAAAGTCAATACTAAGTATTTCCTAAGTAGGATTACTTATTCATTGCAAACTCTTTCAATCAATCAGATGCTCCGAAGACCCCCAGGTCTCCACTATAGAGGGTTTCCCCTCACTTCTCGTGGATGACGAGTAACGGCACCATCATTGACTAACTAAGTAACTAGTAAGGGAGCACATGCACCACATGAGCATGACAATACCACTTAGGGCCAGTTTGGGATTGCTGTGTTTTTTTGGAAAACTGTTTCTGCTGTGCTTTTTGAAAAGTTATTTCTGCTTTACTTACATAATAAGTACCTATACACTAAAATAATTTTTGTCAAAACAGTTTTAAAAAAACAACATGCAGATTGCTTTTAAAAATTATTGTCAAAAGTTTCACTTTTCATAAAAATAAAATTTTTTATTTTTACCAAATACTTTTGTAGTGCTTCACTTTTAAATAAAGTAGCTTTTTAAGAAAAAGAAAAACAATATCAAACGGGGCTTTAATAAGGGATTCTCAAGGTGTTACTTACTAATCCCTCTAAAAGCATTGCATCTAATCATTTGCAATTTCTTTGATATTTTAAGTTGCTTATTTTTAATCAATTTTCCCTAAATCCTAGGTACTTTGGGGTATATTTGGATGAGGAACTCCTTCCAATGGATTTATGCTATATTATTAATAAATGCATTACAAACAATTTAATAGAGTGCTTGCAAGTAACTAATTGAGTAACGAGGAATAGAACACAAGCACAACATGAGAATAACAAAACCACTAAACAAGAGATCTAAAGTACAACTTCCTCTAAATTCATTGTATCTAATAATTTGAAAATTCCTTAATACTTTAAAGTTTTCAATTTTAACAAATTTTGAATCCCTTAAAACTTTAAAATTCCTCATCCAAACATACCCTTGAAGTTTCTCATTGAAACTTAGCCTAATAGAATTAACCATAACTTTTTTTAATTTTTATAAATGGTTCCTCATATAAGTTTAGTCTAAAATCAATTTTGTAATGTTGATCGGATTAGAAGTTAAATATAAAATGAAATGAAAATATATTAAATTTAATTAAACAGGAGACAAAAATGATATTGATATGTAGATAAATGACGTTGATTAAATTACAAATATATAAAAGTGCTGATGAGTTAGAATAATCCATAAACTGACGCGAAAATGATTTTCACATTATTATTTCGGCTATTTAACAAATTTAACTTCTGAATTTGTACTTTTTATTAATTTCCCTTTTGAATTTTTATTTTAGTAAATTAATCCCCTGAATTATTATTAATTTTCAATTTCCCCCCAGCTACACTCATATTACATCTAACTTTTTATCAAATTTCTCATATTTCAATTAAATAAGCGTGTCACATAATATTAATAAAAGAAAAAAAATACTCATAACGAATCATATTCGATAACTAAAATATGACTTTTTCGAACAATAAATTGAAGATTATATGAATAAATATGATAATATGAAGTACATTGACTATAAATAATAATTGATTGAAATAAAAATTCACAAAAAAATTTGATAAAGAAGTACAAATTGAGGAGGTAAGCTCTATTTTAGTATTCTTTTTTTTTTCTTTTCAGAAATTAGCTGATATGTTTTATTTAGGGAAAAATATTTCAAAATTGCCCTTTTCCCAAAAAACTAACCTAAGTCAAACTCTATTTCTACATATTTATAAAAATAGCCCAATTTTATATACAAAGGCCAAAAAACTTATCACCCCTATAGTCTCAACGTTTCATTTGTGCAAAAAAATCTAAGGTCAAATTTGGGAGCTCACGACCAAAACCCACACAACCAGCCTTCGCAATCTTGGAGGCCTGGACAGCAAACGAGGTAGAGGGGCTGCAATCGACTCGTCGTCGACAAGGGAGGAGGAGGGGATGCGACTTGTCGTCGGTAAGAGAGGTAGACGGGAAAGAGGGCGAAAAAAAAGCTCCTTATTCAAGCTGGGAAAGAGGGTGAAAAGAGTTGATCAATGTTCATATATAATGGTTGATGTTTCTACATCAAAACTTTGTTTTCATACCATGCCTTGCATAACTTGTTCTCATCTATTATTACCTTTTTTTTTGTATTGTAGCCCAAATGGAGCTTATAGTTCTGGATTCAAACCAATTACCCATCGGGTGATTTAATGGCATGTGTTGTGTACTGGCTTGTATAGTATTGTTGTGATCATAAGGGTTCAAATTTTCCTTTTGATAGCTGAAAATTTTATGCTAATATCACTATCGCTTGCGTTCTAGTATTTCACAGTTGAGCCAAGGTACATTCTTTCGTTGCCCATGTATCCTACTTTGGATGTGGGAGACTGAATTTTAGCAGAAAAGGTCAGATTTTATTTATTTATTTATTTTATCTTTTTTTGGTTATATTGCTTGTATTATATGAATTCTATTTGCCAAGCTTTGAGTTTTGTTGTGTTGGTTGTAAAAATGGGAACTTTTAATGGCAATATTACAGCTTAGCTACATTTACATATAAGGATAATGTTGGAACTTAATTAGTGATAACAATCAAGGTGTTGGAGTCTCGAATTTAGATGGATTCGGTGAATTTGGATGTCTATTTTTTCCATTGGTCCTCTGTTACCTTACTGGGGTGATCGGGCAGATGATATATGAAGGTTTAAGCTTAACTTTCAGAGTATGAGGTGTGGCAAGAAAAAACATTCAGGGCACATATAAGAATGAGGGGTAAACTATTGAGGTGATAGTGGAAAGGAATTTACTGAGCGAAGTCTTGTCACAGAGATTTCTCAGAAGGCTCATTTAAACCAGGTTAATCAAATTTTATCTGAAACTTTGACAATGAAATGCTAGTTTGTTATGTCACTGTTTGTTTGATGAGAATATTGTGAACCTAATTTATTTTCCTCTTAACATTTTCAGGTCTCATATTATTTCAAAAAGCCGTGTGCCAAAGATTTAGTCATCTTTAAAGTCCACCAGTCCTTCAGCAAGTAGGATATACTAACTACGATGTCTTCATTTAAATGAATCGTTGCCAAGGAAGGTGATATTGTAGAGGTAGGATTTCTGAACTAAAGCACTTTTCAATCCCATGTCATAATATGTTGGTATTGCTTTTTTATTTTCATAAATCTTGCTATAGTTAATTGCATCCTTCTGTGGTCTAAGACTCTTCATCATACCAATACAATTTATTTTCTGTACTGTAAGAAACGAGAAATGACAATTGTGGCTAGCAAAGCTCTATGTTAGTTTAAGCTTGCTGGATTAACAATTGAACCTGGAAATGACAATCTAGATTTGCATATTCAACTCTGACTTGCATCTATACTTAATAGATTTGTAAGTGTCTTTTCTCTGTCAATATCCAAATATTGGAAAATTGACTATGAAACAATGACTTATTGCAGGTTCGCAATGGGAAGCTCATTGTTAATAGTGTGGAGAGAAATGAAAAATTCATCCTTGAACCACCTTCGTATAATATGACTCCAATTGTAAGAATTGGGTTATGACAATTTAGCTTCTTTATGTTTCCATACCTTAGTTTCTTATTTATTAATGCGGAATGTTACCAAGGGTGAAGTTACCACGAGTTTTAATATATTTCTTTTGTTGCACAGCGTGTACCAGAGAATTCAGTTTTCGTGATGGGTGCATGCTTCTACCTTGCTTAGTTATCAATTTAGTGAAGTTAAGATCCAAAAACTACAACAAAAGGCTAAGTGGGGGTACAACTATAATATACCAAGCTTATGTATACCATCTTTACCGAAACAAAAAGAAAAAGGAAAGGAAACAATCTCATGAATATCTTAATCAATTAGTATCTGATATGCAAAAAAAATCTATAAATTCAATATATTACTAGGCAATGTTTTATCGCTAATGATATCAACAAATATGTATGTTGGCAACTTCTTTTTCAACTGCATAACAGATGATTTTGTGATATATTTCTCACTCTATATACATGTTTCATGTGTTCTGTAATTTATTTTTTCCATCCTATGATCCGAGAAAACGTATAAGTGTGTGTATGTAATCTCTTAAAAATACAAAGCTCTGAGCTAAGTGTTCTAGTAAAGAGTTTTTCCTAATTGCTTTGCATAAGAAATAGTGTGGGTTGGCATTTGTGCAAAGTTGGGAGCAGGAGGGAGGAGGATGAGAACAAGATGCATGGAATGGCTTCATTGGTTTTGCATTATATTTGTGGTGAAAAGAACCATTAGTACACATATCTCGTTGTTTTTGCAATACATAACCATCTCACAATCTGTGGCAGCTCCCATCTTCTAGGATAGGTCATTGTACATAACGAGAGTTTGCCTAGAATGCAAGAACAAATTGTGCTCTTGAAGTGAGAAGTTCCTTTTTCTTTTGTTAGTTATTAGATCCAATTTTAATGAAAATTCTGAACTTTTATCTTCCAATGCCATGTGAGACCATATGCATAGACATACCCCTTTGGAGCTTCAAAAGTAGTTTTGTTTCTCCTTCAAAACCCATAAACTATAGTCTTTAAGATAAGAATAACCTCGGCTCCATCTAAGAATACCCTCGGCTCCATCTAAGAATACTCGCTGCTTTCAAGGGATATGATGGGAATATGCATGGGGATAGGAAGGTAATATGAGGGAAAATGTTGGCGAAATGGGGATATACGGGGATTATGCTTGAGATTTGCAAGTAATGGACGGTTAAGATAGGCCGATTTATTTAGCAAATTATTTAAACCCGTAAAATCAGTTTATTCATCAAATACTTTAAGTATATTTCAATATGTTTTTCGAAGTTTTGATATCCAAATGATCGAATTTGAAGATCTTGACCGTTCAGTTTGTGGTTTTACGTGCCTAGACCTCGCCCGTCGAAAATCGTCAGGTTTTTAGGAGTTAAAGTCGTTCGATCGTCAAAAAACGTTATGTAACCGTCGAATCTTGACGCACCGTTACCTAGTTCTTTGTGTTGTTTATGTTTAGAAGTCTGATATATTTGCATGGGTTGTAATATTGAAGACAAATTATCTTTCACAAGAATTGTTGTTTTAGAAGTCTGATATGTTCTTAAATACTACTCGTCTTTATCCAAAATCCCGTCCTCTTGATTCTATTTTTAGGAGATTGAGAGGATTAAATGAGTTTGTTAAAATTGAGAAACCTTTAATCGAGAAATTACTTTATTAACTCTTATCCAACATTTCCATATTTTCCTATTCCATTACTTGCAAATTTAGGAATATTCCCAATATATTCTCATAATATCCCCATTTCGCCAATATATCCCCCTCTCCCCCTCCCCCCATATTACCTTCCTTCAAGGGATATGATGGGGATATGCATGGGGATAGGAAGGTAATATGGGGGGATATCTTGGCGAATTGGGGATATAATGGGGATATAAGAGAATATGCTTGAGATTTGCAAGTAATGGAATAGGATAATGTGGGGATGTTGGATAAGTGTTGATAAAATAATTTCTCGATTAAAAATTTCTTTTAACAAACTCATTTAATCCGCTCCATCTCCTAAAAATATAATCAAGAGGACGAGATTTTGGATAAAGACGAGTAATATTTAAGAACAAGTTTTTTCTAAAACAACAAATCTCGTGACATTTTCTTCGTTTTATAATTTGAAATTAGCATTTCAATTTTGAACCAAAAAAAAAAGTATATATATAACAACTCAATCATATGTGTGTGTGTGTGTATGCATATGCAACATTTCTTTCCCTAAATCATACTTATATGCTTATAGAAATAAAATGACAACACACTAATGATATGAGTAGATGATGGAGTTGATATGTCCAAATTCTAAAATTTTAGAATTTCTCTTTGGCGGAGAAGAGTATATTTGAAACTGATAATCACACAAGAAACTAAAAGTTATGCATTGTTAAAGTCCAATTATTTTATATGTTGAAATCTGAATGGAAACTAGAAATTTCAAAAATGGAAATGCCAACTTTGAATTGGGTTTCCATCTAATAACAAATCAACAATCATCATTAACAACACCAAGTCTGAATCTGAAAAATAAAGAATGCAAAACTGTTTTCTATTTCTGGTTTTATTTTTTCAACTGGGTTTACAAAAGCATAAGCTAGAACAAGATTTAGCTTTGACCAAACAACAATGCAATGATAATTATTTGGGGTTAATACAAGTTTAGGCATGCTACTACGTATTATGCCTTTCCTTTGCTGCACTGGAAATATATGTGTTACCACTTACAGCTGGAGGCTCAGATTTTTTCCCATCATGGTGCGGCCATTGCTCCACCACTCTCGAAGCTGACCACCACATAAACTTCGATCAGAAAAAAAAAAAGCTGATATGAAATCACATGTATGCTTGCACAACTCTAAAATCACAAAATAACAAAAGCCAAACTCAATAGAAAATTCTAGATTACTCGAGGTTAATGGAAACTGAACTTACTGAGAATTGATCTTACCGAAGCTAGAAACCATACAGGACACAGAAGCAATCCTCATGACAGTTTCTCTATATACTGACTATGAGTCATAGGTTTTACAGAAGTTGCCGTCTAAAAATATTTCTCATTGAATTTATTCACTATATTTACAGAACTTTCACATACCCTTGCTTTGAATTAATCCCACCAACAAAGTTATAGGAAATTCTTCCTCTTAACTAATTTCTTTTATCAATTACACTCATCTTTCACATCTTATATGGTTCAACGGGAATGGAATTCAATGCAGAAATCAATTTTGGTTCAAGAATATTCTGTAATGAAAAGAAGAATGCACATGAAACAATTTGTGGTCATAGCCAATGCCCAGTAGATAACAAGTTGGTACAATCCCCCCTGCCATCAATTCTCCAATTATAATTAGAACACTTAACTAGGGATATTTTTAAGTCAAATCAAAGCCAGCAATCTTTATTAGACAAACTAAATTCATCAAAATATATCATAACATTTTATTGAAGGAGATGACGTTTTCCTTCTTTTTCTTTTGGGATATGGGAGGGTTTGAACTCTATATTGAAGGAGTTAAATAAGTTAAAAAGAGCTTGCATCTCAAAGCTTGGTATGGTAACTATGATTTTTCACACATTAACAAAGTTGTCTCATGTCTACATTATGTCAAGCTGTCCAGACACTTTAAAAACACGACACTTGGTTTATCATTTCCCTAAGGTTATTGATCAGTCATTATTTATGCATCATTTTGATGTCTTTATATGCCTCTCTTATATGTTTTTTGAATGATTTCGTACCATCAATAGTAGAAAATGATCAATCTTGTGAGACTTGTGCAGATTTAGAAAGATAGGTAAATTCTGAGAAGAACGCAAAAAGAATGACTCAAATCGGAGTTCAGATGAAGGAGTTATCCTCATTTCAATATCAGGTCCTGAATTGGGTCCTGAGTGTGCCAGTGCGCCTATTTTGAGTCCTAGGTCAAGTACCTCAGATCATGCCATCCGGGTCCCAAACTTGTGTCTCATGACATCAAGTTCATGTCCTAGAAGTGACAAGGGCATGTCAGGACATGTCGAGTACATGTCCCAAGAACTTCCCATCTGAGCCCAGCCTCTGCGGCTAAACCCGGGTTCCTGTTCCGTCAGAGAGGTGGATCACATTTCCTCCTCTGCGTTAAGCCTGATAGCCATTGCACCTAGCCTGAGCGAAGATGCGTTTTTACTATACTCATGGTGTGCCTTGAAAGTGCAGTCCCATACCCCTATGACGAAGACATTCCAAATGCCAAGTTCTAAATTCCGAGAAGACTACGGGAAGACCGCGGGCTGCCCGCGGCCAGCTTGTGTTCCCATTGGCCAGCTTGCATTCACACTCCCAACCGTGCTCTGATTGGTTCTAATAGATTTTAAGGACTTTGTAATTAATTAGAAGTACAATAACTATTCCAGAACATTCTAGGATAGGGTTTTTAATACCAATCCTTATAGGACAAAGTTTTCCCTTTGTCTATAAAAGGGAGCCTTTGTTCAGTGTTTAGGGAGACCATTATTTTTAGACGAAATAGAGATTTTTTACACAGATTATTAGAAGAGCATTATTTCGGAGATCTAGACACCCTATCCGCAATTTACATTGTAACTCAGTTCAAAGTAAACAGTTTCTTATTTTCTGCACTTTTTGGGCGTGGAGCTTGGAGAGGAAGCCTTTGCCGAGTCTTTGCTATGCACCATTGTTCATCAGTGTTCTTTACTCTAAACTTTTATTTCATTATGAATTCAATTATATCTGTTTTAATCCCAGTTATGCATGGGTAGTTCTTGTTAGGATTAGGGCTGCTTGAAGCCCTAACCATGTTAGTTTGTTAATTAGATTTTAGCTCTTGATTTTGATTGCTATGCATGTTGAATAACTCTTATTACTGCTTTAACTGCCATTCCTTTATGCCTATGAGCTTTGCTGCCTTGTTTGCATAAATTATTGATGGAATTGCTTGAGTGACCACTATATCATCTTGTAATTCATGAGCATCAAGAGGTTGAGGTTAAGAAACGATCATGTAGTCGGAATTCAAAACGCTCTAGGAATGCACATCACTTTTCTAGGCTAGTGTAGTGTCATTAAATTTTCTTTGTACTTCATGCATTATCTTAAACGGTAGGTGATAGACGTTCTAGAGTACACAACATGCTTAGAACGTGCCAAGTAAGAGATAATAATATATGTGGAGTGGGCCAGCCATCGGGACCTTTGCATGGGCACTTAATTCAGAAGTTGCATAGTAATTAGGTCAAGAAAATCTAGTTAAGGACTATAATTGGTTAGAGTGGATAGTAAGCCTTAATTCGCCTTAGTTAATAATCAATCAATCTATCATTCGTGCATTTTAATTTATTGTTTTACTTTCGTGCGTGTTTCTCAAAATCATAAATCCCCCTCCTTTGGCGTGTGTGTGTGTGTTTTTATCTAAGTTAATTAAATCTGAACTTAATTGGATTAATCGTTGAGGCAAGTCCTCGATGGATCGACTATTATTGTGCTACTATACTATTCTTATCGATTTGTGCACTTGCAAGGATTTTATAACTGTTAGAATTAGATTGCATATTGCTTGTTCTCTAATTTTACCAACAAGTTTTTGGCGCCATTGCCGGGGACTTGTCCCTTAACGGTGCCCATTTACGTTTGAATTTATAACTTAGTTTTTCTTTCTTTTTAGGTACCCATGTATGTCATTCCAAGGCTCGGTGCACGGCTCGTTAAGTGGGTCGTCTTCGAGAGAATCTTCAATAAAAGGCTCACCACCACCATGTCCTAGAAGGATGGCAGATCAAAGAGAAGAGCAAAGACGAGACCATGAACTAGTACCACAAGCCCGACGACTCCTTAAAGACTTTGCCATTCCCCATGTCTCAGAGGATCAATTTCCCATTGTTTTTCCTGAGTCAACAGTGGCAAATTTCGAATTAAAGTCTGGGATGATTCACATGCTGCCCACATTTCATGGACTTTCCGGCGAAGACCCGCACTTTCATATCAAGGAATTTGTTGAAGTCTGCTCAACGCTGCGCATTAATGGCATGACGGAATCTGAAATCCGCCTACGTCTTTTTCACTTCAGTCTCAAGGATAGCGCAAAGGTATGGTTTCATTTGCTGGCACCGGTTTCCATTCACTCAAGGAGGGACTTGACGTCCAAATTCTTAACACAATATTTCCCTGTGAAAAGGCGAACGAATTAAAGTCCAGAATAATGAACCCACGACAAGACATGGATGAGTCCTTTTATGAGTTCTGGGGATGTTTCAACCAGATGCTACGGGCGTGCCCCCACTACCATACCGAAGACCATCACCTTATGTTATACTTCTACGGAGGCTTGAAGACTAGTGACCGGACAATGGTGGACTCTCAATCCCAAGGGATTCTAGAAGGCACGGCCGAGGAAGTAAGGACCGCCTTTGAGAACATCGCTCAAAGGGAAAAACAATTCAGCTACAAAGGTCCTTCCTCTAGGGCTACTGGTGATACGTACACAAATCACAACGATGACGCCATTGCTCAACTCACAGCAATGGTGAAACAACTGTGTAACTAGAAGGCAAAAGGAGTTCAAACCTGCGAAGTATGTTCAATACAGGGCCACACATCGCAAGACTGCCCAATGGTGGAAGACGTCAATTTTGCTAGCGGTTTCAATAACAATTCACGACCTCGGAATGACCCATATTCAAACACTTACAATCCGGGGTGGAAAAATCATCCAAACTTTCGCTGGAGCAACAATCAGACTGCCGACAATCCTTTGTCGCCCCTTGGATTTCAGCAGCAAGTCGCTGCCCCTCAAGGGAACTCTCACGGGCCTTCCTAAAATCAGAGTGGAGGCAGCAAGTTTGCGGAGGATACCGTCAATAACTTGGGTCAACAGCAAGCCCAATTCATGCAAGACAGCCAGAGTAAGACGACAAACACAAATAATGCAATTGCCCACTTGGATCGGAAATTGGGACAAATTGCAAATCAACTAAATCAGCGGGAGTAGGGAAAGCTTCCAAGTCAAGTCCTGGTCAATCCTAAAGGATTTCACAATCCTACGGCCAATACCATCACTCTACGGACTGGAACACAACTTCAGATCCTTACATCTGCTGCCCTCGAAGGGAATAACGAAAGACTTGACACTGAGGAGGATGACTTCCTCGTGACATCCTTGAGGCACAGCACTGCGCCGCCAACTATGTTCCAGGCTCCACCGGGAGCCCTGCCACAAGAAGGACCAGACCCTTCACCTTAATCGGCTCTGCCAAGAACCGCTAACCAGGGTGGCCACTACACTCGCCACAGCCGCAACGGCAGGCGCAGAGCCTGCCCAACGACTCAATAAGCACCTCAACAAAAGAAGCCTCTAAACCTGCGCCTACTTCGGCTTCGCCCAGAGCCATACCCAGGCTGCTATTGCAAGACGCGCCAAGGATCATGTCCAAGGCACTGCAGCAGGCCCCGACTAACATCCAACTTGCTCCTACGGCCCATTCGCAGCATCCAAATACTTCTAACTCTAAAACTCAAATTTCCAATATGAAACCAACTAAAAAAGTAATGTTTGAGTTAGCTAATAATGTTGAAATCCCATTTCCTCGCAAGTTCCAAAACAGGAATAAGCAAACGGAGGACTTTGAGGAGGAAATCATCAGCATGTTGCAGAAGCTTCAAATCACACTACCTTTCCATAAGATCGTCAAGCATATGCCTATCTTCGCAAAGCTCATCAAAGACTTAGTCGTAGGAAAGCGTGGTTTCAGCTCCACTGACATCATTGAAATAGGCATGCTCTGCTGCCCTCTTGCGCATGCCCCTTAAAACCAACGACCCGGGGCCTCCCTCACTTCCATGTGTCATTCAATCAAAAAGATTCAAGCATTGCCTCTGCGACACGGGAGCTTCAATGAACATTATGCCATTCCACATTTATAGGTCACTCAATCTAGGCGCACTCAAACCTACACACCTATGTGTTAGATTAGCTAACGCCTCTGTTACTAATCTAATGGGAATTCTAAAGGACGTACTTGTGCAAATTGGAGACACATGCATCCCTGCGGACTTTTACGTACTCCAAATGAACAGAATTGACAAGAATGAGGAATCCCCACTCATCTTGGGAAGGCCTTTGCTAGCTACGGCTGAGTGCCTTATCGATGTCAAAATTGGCCAAGTTTCCATCAAGGTCTTGGAAAAACTTCGGCATTCTCCATCCATGATGCCATCCAATACCCTGCAGAACCAATTGAGGACTTCCCGTTAAACACCATGGACTTACTGCTACAGAAGGCACTCGCCAATTCCTGCATAACAGATGCTCTTAACACAGCCATCAATTCACCAACTGCTGAGACACTTGATGAGAAGGTGATGGAGGAAGTCACAATTCTTGATATTGTTCATGTTTATTCATGGAACAAACAGCCAGATTTTGAGGCGCTACCTCTCATGGACCATAAGACTCTGCCGTCCAAATTAAAACCATTGCATGCTCATTTAAAGTATGCCTACTTAGGCAAGAATCAGACCCTTCCGGTCATCATTGCCTCTCACTTAAGTGTGGCCGAGGAGGAGCAGTTGGTGCGAGTCTTGAAGGATCATCATATGGCAATTGGATGGACCATAATCGATATAATCGATATAACAAACCATCAAGAGAGGCGCAACGAAGATTAAATCCACCTATGAGGGAGGTCGTAAAGAAGGAAGTCCTTAAACTCCTAGACGTGGGCATTATCTATCCTATAAGTGACTCCAAGTGGGTAAGCCCAGTCCAAGTAGTTCCAAAGAAAAGTGGGATTACTGTGGTAAAGAATGAGCATGATGAGCTCGTACCCCAAAGAGTTCAAACCGGATGGAGAGTTTGCATTGATTACCGGAAGCTCAATACCACCACCCGCAAAGATCATTTCCCCTTGCCATTCATCAATCAAATGCTTGAGTGGTTGGCTGGCCATTCACATTATTGCTTCTTAGACGGCTACTCAGGGTATAATCAGATTGCTATCGCCCCGAAAGACCAGGAAAAGACTACATTCACGTGCCCCTATGACACATTTGTCTACCGAATGACGCCTTTTGGTCTGTGTAACGCCCTAACCACCTTTCAACGCTGCATGATGAGCATCTTCTCTGACATGGTGGAGGATATAATTGAGGTATTTATGAATGACTTCTCTGTATTTGGCCATTCATTCAAACTGTGCTTAGCTAACTTGTCCCGAGTACTAGAACCTTTCCAAGACAGTAACTTAGTGCTGAATTGGGAAAAGTGTCACTTCATGGTACAGAAATGAATTGTCTTGGGCCATGTGATCTCTAGCCATGGAATTGAGGTGGACAAAGCTAAGTTAAACATAGTGGAAAGACTATCGTACCCTACAACAGTCAAGGAGGTTCGATCTTTCTTAGAGCACGCTGGTTTTTATCGCCACTTCATTCAAGACTTCTCAAAGATCACAAGGCTGTTGTGCAGTCTCCTAGCTAAAGAGGCTGCATTTGACTTCAACAAGGACTACCGTGAGGCATTCAATACTCTCAAAGCAAAGCTCACAGCATCCCCCATCATGATGCCACCAAATTGGGACTTACCTTTCGAACTTATGTGTGACGCTTCAGACTTCGTTGTAGGAGCTATTTTAGGACAGCATATCAACAAGCTTTCTCACGTCATCTACTATGGAAGTCAAACCCTGAATGACGCCCAGCTGAACTACTCCACCACCGAGAAAGAGCTCCTTGTTGTTATCTTCGCTCTTGAGAAGTTCAGATTATACTTGATTCAGACCAAGGTCATCATCTACACCAATCATGCAGCCTTGAAGTACTTACTCACTAAGAAGGACGCCAAGCCAAGGTTGCTGCGATGGATGCTACTTCTCCAAGAGTTTGACCTCAAAATTCGAGATAAAAAGCGAAGTGAAAACGTAGTGGCTGATCATATGAGCCACTTGATACATGGATCCAATGAAGAGGTTGACCAATTGCCGCTCCTGGAGACATTCCCAAATGAACAACTCTTCGCACTCCAAGCAATCGATCCATGGTACGCTAACCTCATTAATTACCTTATCACTAAACAATTTCCTTCCTCTTTAAGCAGGTATCAGAAGGACACGCTAGCTAAACAGGCCAAGTACTATATCTGGGACGAGCCCTACTTATGGAAGCATTATCCTGATCAAATCATTCGACGATGCATTCCTGAAGCTGAGATGGAATCTGTCCTAACATTTTGCCATAGCTTGGAGTGTGGAGGCCATTTCGGAGCTAAGAAAACGGCACTCAAGGTCCTTCAAAGCGGATTCTATTGGCCTACATAGTTTAAGGATGCATACAAGTTTGCACTCACTTGTGACAGATGTCAACGACAAGGTAACATAGGCCCTCGAAATCAAATGCCACTACATCCTATCCTCGTGGTTGAGATTTTTGACGTCTGGGGCATTGATTTCATGGGACCTTTTCCGAACTCTTTTGGCAATCTCTATATTTTATTAGATGTCGACTATGTGTCTAAATGGGTGGAAGAAATTCCCACAAAACTAATGATGCCAAAGTAGTTGTGAGCTTTTTGCAGAGTCACATCTTAGCCAGGTTCGGAGCGCCTAGGGCAATCATCAGCGATGGCGGAGTGCACTTATGCAATTGTTCGTTTGAAGCTTTAATAAAGAAGTATGGTGTAACCCACAAGGTCTCAACACCTTATCACCCGCAAACGAGTGGCCAAGCTGAAGTTTCCAATCGAGAAGTAAAGGCTATTGGAGAAAACGGTAAGCCCTGGCCGCAAGGATTGGTCCCATAGATTGAACGATGCATTATGGGCCTATACGACAGCATACAAGACCCCAATTGGCATGTCTCCATTCATACTTGTTTTCGAAAAAGGATGTCAACTACCAGTGGAATTGGAGCATAGAGCATTCTGGGCAATTAAGAAGATGAACATGATTATCGATGATGTTGGAGTACACAGAAAGCTGCAGCTAAGTGAATTGGAGGAGCTTCGAAATGCGGCTTATGAAAGTGCTCGGATTTACAAGGAAAATACAAAAGCTTTTCACGATAAGAACATTCAGCCCAAGGCCTTTCAAATTGGACAGAAAGTCCTCCTCTTTAACTCACGCCTCAAGATGTTCCCAGGTAAGTTGAGTTCACGGTGGGCTGGTCCTTTTGTGATTACTCATGTTTTCTCTCATGGTGGAGTTGAAATTCAGCACCCAGTTAAGAGGGAGCCATTCAAAGTGAATGGTCATCGCCTAAAAGCCTACTTCGAGATCCTCCCCAGTCCAATCACGGGCACAATTAACCTTCCACCAGCGCCAAGTGCCCCGCCTGCGCCAACTACATAACCAGACAGCCTCATCTTGCCTAGACGTTAAATAAAGCGCTCCTAGGAGGCAGCCTAGCCCTGGTTTGTATTTCTCTCTTCCTTTTCTATTTCTACCCGTTATATCTCTCCAACCTTTCTACTGTTGTCATGCTTACTGCTTATCACATTGAGGACAATGTTCAGTTTAGGTTTGGGGATGTGGATTTAAAATTTTGCATATAGAAACAAGTAGGTTTGGGGGTGGTACACGGTCAGGACTTTTGAATTTTCAGCCTTGTTTTTTGTGTTTAGTTAGTTAATTAATTGTTTTGCTTTTGAATAGTATGATAACTTGTTAATAGGGATGTATATGATAAGTTAACTGTCTTAGCCTTACTAAGAGTCATGCCATGGTCAAGTAGTTCATAATCTGCACTTCACAATGCCATGTTTTAAGTGATTAAGCGAACGAAACAACTGAATTTGAGTGAACCTTAGAAAATTAGTGGAGACTACCATGTGAGATCTTTGGGCCTAATTGTCATTCTTTATGAGGGATATACTTGTTTCTACTCTTAAACACTCATCGCTTTTGTTCTTAATTGTTGATCTCATTACATCATATTTGCATTGAATTTTAAAGAACTAACATCATTTAGATACTCTTGATCTAATGTGTGGTTTTCCATAAGAAGTGATGTAGGCTATATATGCTTTAACCTCTAAAGGCTTTATCCTACCCTATTGCATGCTCCCAACGCCAACTTTGAAGCCAAACACTCAGCCTTTTCTTTCATCACCCAAAGTATAACCTAACCAAAATACCTAGCCATTCATTACAGCCGATAACCTCAGTTTGTGCTAAGGTTGCCGTAAATGAGATTCATGCTGAGAATGAGAGGTGAAAGAAGATGCTGCCCAATTCAAAGGACATTGGCGTCAATTCAAAGTTCAAAAGTAAAGAAAAGCTTTACAAGTTGCAAGCTGCACGAAAATTTGAGGAAATAATTGCATGATCTTGGTTCAATTCAATTCAAAGAAGAAAAGAAAAAAAAAAGAAAAAAAAAAAGAAAGAACAGAAAAAAAAATGTTCAAATCAAAAGAAAGAAAGAAACGTTGAGAAGAAAGAAGAAAAAAACAGATAAAAAGTGAAAAACAAAGTGAATTGAGCCAAGTGAGCAAAGAGCCTCAAAATAAGCCATCAACAAAGCACAATACCGTGGGCCTTAAGAAAGGATTCAGTTCAGAAATTCCAAGTTCAAGTCATGACTTCTCATGCCTTGGCACATCTCAGGTTCTTTGAATCCCATCCTTCCTGGCTAAACCCCTAAGCTTAGCCCCGTTACAATCGAAAAAAGAAGACCTAACTGATCTTATGGACAATAATGTGGAGGATTAAGGTACGTATCTATGTTCTTAAAGTTCAATTCCTTTCATGAGATCTTTATTTCCATAAAGTGCTATTCTTCATTGTTACTCATATGTGATTAAATTTGAATTTCATAACATAAACTCATCACATATGCTTGAAAAGAGTGAAAGCCTAGGATTCTTGTGTAAATTGAGAATTTCCTAGTGAGGATTAGAGTCGAGGCGAAATCTTTCTAAGGCACTTAGATGAAGTTGTTTTCAAACTTGATCACCTGAAAATTTTGGCACTTATACACATACACCTTCACATGACACTCATGGCTATGGTATTCCTTTTAGTCTGCAAAGCATGTCTACTTACTTTGAGTTTTATTAACTTGTTAAAAGTACTATCTCTAGCATTTTATTTGTCTAAGTAAAACATTTGTGGGTATCGTGCTGCTATAACCCTCAGGAGACAAAACTCCTCCTACTAGGTGAACCTAGGGGTTTAAATGTTCTATCTTAACTAAGATCGAGTCTTTTCATTTTGTTAAAGTTTGTTTTGCTCAGGGACTAGCAAAAGATAGGTTTGGGGTTATTTGATCAGTCATTATTTATGCATCATTTTGATGTCTTTATATGCCTCTCTTACATGTCTTTTGAATGATTTCGTGCCATCAATAGTAGAAAATGATCAATCTTGTGAGGCTTGTGCATATTTAGAAAGATAGGTAAATTCTGAGAAGAACGCAAAAAGAATGACTCAAATCAGAGTTTAGATGAAGGAGATGTCCTTATTTCAATACCAGGTCCTGAACTGGGTCCTGAGTGCGCCTATTTTGAGTCCTAGGTCAAGTACCTCAGATCATGTCATCCGGGTCCCAAACCTGTGTCTCATGACATCAAGTTCATGTCCTTGAAGTGCCAAGGTCATGCTAGGACATGTCGAGTACATGACCCAAGAACTTCCCATATGACCTCAGCCTCTGTGCCTAAACCCGGGTTCCTGTTTCATCAGAGGTGGATCACAGTTCCTCCTCTGCGTTAAGCCTGACAGCCTTTGCACCTAGCCTGAGCGAAGATGCGCTTTTACTATACTCATGGTGTGTCTTGAAAGCGCAGTCCCAGACCCCTATGATGAAGACATTCCAAAAGCCAAGTTCTAAATTCCGAGAAGACCACGGGAAGATCGCGGGCTGCCCGCGGCCAGCTTGTGTTCCCACTGGCCAGCTTGCATTCACACTCCCAACCGTGCTATGATTGGTTCTAATAGATTTTAAGGACTTTGTAATTAATTAGAAGTACAATAACTATTACAGAACATTCTATGATAGGTTTTTAATACCAATCCTTATAGGATAAGGCTTTCCCTTTGTCTATAAAGTGGAGTCTTTGTTCAGTGTTTAGGGAGACCATTATTTTTAGACGAAACAGAGATTTTTTGTTCAGATTATTAGAAGAGCATTATTTTGGAGATCTAGACACCCTAGCCGCAATTTACATTGTAACTCAGTTCAAAGTAAACAGTTTCTTATTTTCTGCACTTTTTGGGCGTGGAGCTTGGAGAGGAAGGCTTTGCCGAGTCTCTGCTGTGCACCATTGTTCATCAGTGTTCTTTACTCTAAACTTTTATTTCATTATGAATTCAATTATATATGTTTTAATCACAGCTATGCGTGAGTAGTTCTTGTTAAGATTAGGGCTGCTTGAAGCCCTAACCATGTTAGTTTGTTAATTAGATTTTGGCTCTTGATTTTGATTGCTATGCATGCTGAATAACTCTTATTACTGCTTTAACTATCATTCCTTTATGCCTATGAGCTTTGCTACCTTATTTGCATAAATTATTGATGGAATTGCTTGAGTGACCACTATATCATCTTGTAATTCATGAGCATCAAGAGGTTGAGGTTAAGAAACGATATTGTAGTCGGAATTCACAATGCTCTAGGAATGCACATCACTTTTCTAGGCTAGTGTAGTGTCATTAAATTCTCTTTGTACTTCATACATCATCTTAAACGGTAGGTGATAGACGTTCTAGAGTACACATCATGCTTAGAACCTGCCAAGTAAGAGAGAATAATATATGTGGAGTGGGCCAACCATCGGGACCTTTGCATGGGCACTTAATTAAGAAGTTGCATAGTAATTAGGTCAAGAAAATCTGGTTAATGACTATAATTGGTTAGAGTGGATAGTAAGCCTAATTCGCCTTAATTAATAATCAATCAATCTATCATTCGTGCTTTTTAATTTACTGTTTTACTTTCGTGCGTGTTTCTCAAAATCATAAACCCCCCCTCCTTTGGCGTGTGTGTGTGTGTATTTTTATCTAAGTTAATTAAATCTGAACTTAATTGGATTAATCGTTGAGGCAAGTCCTGGAAGGATCGACTCTTGCTGTGCTACTATACTATTCTTATCGATTTGTGCACTTACAAGGATTCTATAACTGTTAGAATTAGATTGCATATTGTTTGTTCTCTAATTTTACCAAATGTTATACTGATGCCTATCAGATGAAAGGTAGGAAAATACGGAAATGTGGGGATGTATTGGCTTTCAATCTCCACCAAAAACTATAGAGGGCTTCACTTTGTCATTTCCCAAAAATTTAGCCTACTCTTAAGCAAAAATAGATCCATTTACCAACAGGCACAAACCAAAAAAATGAAACCATTATGTGCAATAAGTGTAGTCTATGCAGAAGTAAGCAAAGTTAAAATCATTTTACATCATCTCACATTTCCAGAATAGAAAATAATAGCGAACTTGGCATATTTCAATAGTTTTGACTTGTGCGAGATTCCCACATATTCAGACTAATATTCTAAAATTTCATACAATCACTAATTAAGCTCAGATAGCAGTCCAATTGACACCATAAAAATCACATTATAATTATGCTAGCAAACAAAACCCCATTAAAATCAACACATGGAATCTGTAAGACAGCAGTATAAGCTGTAAATAGTCGTCTTGAAAATGTTGAAGAAGCATACTTCAATCAACAACACATAATACCGACTGCTACATCAGAAGAAGGAAGGAAATGAAAAACAGAAAGTGGCAATGATACATCAAGACATTAAGTATTGACCCAACAGCCTTCAACTAAAAGTGAACACGATACTCTCTCCACCTAAGCACCACATTCACAACCATCCAATCCAAAGGCCAAAAGAGATGATATTCGCTTCAAATCGAAAAAAAATATACTTTTCTAATATTGTTCAAATCTATACACATTAAGCAACTTTTGTGAAACTACTGCGGTGTAGGTGAAAAGGGGGGAAAGTTTTAAGATGGGAAGAAACTTAGATATGGGAACGAAGTGCACTGATACATATTCCACAAGTGACCGACTTCTTCCATTGAACTTAATGAATACATCTCCAACACATTCTTCTGAAACCTATTTAACCAAATATTCTTATGTTAATTGAACTCTACGGAATTAGCCACAATTTAGTGTGCCTCTCTATTCTTTCATTGAATAGGCAGAAAAATATGCCCATCATATGTCATAGATAAACATGCAACCTCTGAATTTCATTGCTGTTAGGAGTACTTCTGAGACCTCTAAATTCGTTGCCTTTAGGACTTGTTAAGTACTCGATCTGGTCATTGCTTTACAATTTTGTTCATCGTCATATAATTCATAATACAGAGAATCTTTTCCCAAACGTCAATTTTAAGCTAGCAATTTACTAAAACAGCAAATGAACATCAAAAAAGAATAACATATTTGGAAACCCTAATCTCTGCAACACAATTCTCACCAAATAATAACCCAAAAATTTACAACAAAAAAAAGATATATGCGGAAGAGAAGGAAACAATAATGCCATAAACTTACAGAGATTTGAATTTCTGTTGGTTGATTTGGAGTTTAGCAAAGTCTTTGAATCGAATATCGCAGCCCCTCTACCTCCCTTACCGACGACGTTTAGTGTTTTTATAGATATGTAAAAGTAGAGTTTGACTTAAGTTGATTTTTAAAGAAAATGATATATTTGAAATATTTTTCTCAAAATAAGACATATTAGACAATACCACTTTGTTTTTTGGTCCATTAGTATTTTTTTTTCTTGGGGCATTATTTTCTTCCGTTGATTTTATACTTTCAGTATTACACTTTCCCCATGATTTCAGCTGTTCTTCCTAAAACCAGTTGTGAGTCTTGCGACAACACAACACACCACAAAGCATGCAATCTCCAACGTGGCACTCATCCAGCTCGTGTCACCCTCTCATTCTTCTTGTGTCACACATCAAAACAAAAACCGCAGCTGCCAGTCTGCCATAGTCCCATCTAGTCCATGCCCCATCCATACCGATACCAATTCAACCGGCAAAACCCGAGGCGATAAGCATCGTCATATATCACGAACGAATCACCAACTTTTGCATTTAGTCTATGTGTAATTTAGTCGCATCGTTAAATAATATTACAATTTCTTTTCTGATTCTGATTGGTTTGCTGCTGGTAGGGATCTTCGTTCATGGCTACAGTGAACAACATTAAAATCCAATGTATAGTAGTATTCTCCCCAAATATTTGAAATGGCCGGAATAGCGGTTAAATCAATTGTGGGTATGTTCATCACTGTAGCCATGGACGAAGACTCTCACCAATAGCAAACGAATCGAAATAAGAAAATAAATTTTAAAATTGAAAGAATTGAATTATGGAAAAAGAGACGTACAATAACGATTGAGACTTTTTCATTGAAGAAGAAGAACTAGGAGATCAGTTAGATGGAAACTTAGATGGAAACAGAGACACTAAAGAGTTCAGGCGATGTAAAAAATAAAATCTTTAAGAAATTTGAAATTAACTTAACTTCTGGTAGTTTAATGAAGAATTGAGGAATTCAGAAAAATAAATAAAATTAATATAAATTTTTAACTTGATGAGGTGTAATGTTTTAAACGATTGGATTAATTCAATGATCTAGATTTAATGAAATGCGGCTAAACAGTGAACAATAATACAAGCAATGAATGTGAATATGATCATCACTTCCAAATACACAATTTTGTGCAATTATGTTATTATTGTTCGTACCTAATATGGTCGACCGGCTCCTACTAATTAACCCCTACTACAAACGGCACACAACCACTCAACAAGACAAACAACAAGCTACCACCAAGGCGCCCGAGTAGATTGGCTTGATCGACACTCAACCCAGAAGCAAAATCTGATTGGCATGACTCACCTCAAGTTACCTAACCATTATGAGATCACTGAGGCACGTATCATCACGTCAGGAGGTTACTTAAAACCTACACTAACAGACTTTAACAATCTCATTCATTTCCACTGTAAATATAGAGGGCACTCCCCTCATAAGGTAACTATATGCTTTTACGCTATTAAAATTACCACTGAGCTCTTCACACACCTACTAACTTAGGAATCGAAGGCTCTTTAGCCCCACCGATGCCTAGTGCCTTTCCTATCTCAGTTCATACGACTTATCTCAATATAAAACAGACATATCAGCAACTAGCAGGATTCTCCCCGTGGATCCATTATTTAAAGTCATATATAATTTATATATTATGAAAGTTTGACTATGCCCTCACTTCCAAGTACACAATAACAAGTAAAACATTTAAACTAGGGTTATTTCTATTTTTATATAATCACTTTGCCCTCCTTCACATAATGTGGTAACACAAAATCAAAGTTCACATATATATGGTCATTGTCATTCATATAAGAAAATTTTATAATAAAAATTGTAGAAATTATTTTCAAATTTTTGATACAAATATATTTGGAAAATGAATTATAAACATTGCTATTAATCTCACTATTTACGAAACTTAAACTCGAAACTAGATACTATCAAATGAGCTAGAATACCAATATTTGAGCCAACTATTCCCTTTTGGGTGAATTTCAAGCCACAAAAAATACATGTTAAAAAAAATTAACGAAATTGGAATTTTTTTTGTGTCATTCATATTTATCCAACCACTAACAATTTTAGTAACAATTATGACCTTATAATAATCTGTCAACTTTGTTGATAAATAATATTCAATTTATTTGATTTTAACATTACAATTTGCCTTAATAACTCAAACTTAAGTTGGTAGAATACTAGAATTAATTCACTACTCAAACTTCTCCCAAAAAAAAAATATTCACTACTCAAACTTAATTAGGTAGGAGTATTATTGCTTTTAGCAAAATCCTAAACTGCGCAGAAAAGACGTTCATTTTTTCAAGCATTGCTAAAAACAGAAAAATAAGGAAAATTAATAAAGAGAAAAAAACGAGATATATACCTAATATATATATATATATATAATGTAACCCTTTTCACTAATATCGTTATATCAAAAATATAAAGAGAACAAAGAAATTCTGTGAGGGTGACTTATACGTTTTATGAGATGCGATGTCGTTTTCCAGCAACGTAGCTGTTAATAAAGGAAACGCGGCACGCCGTTTGTGTGTGTTGCAAACCCGCCTTCTAAATTTCCGTGTCCAAACATCCCCCATTTTCTCACACAACCCCAAACATTTGTATAAAACCCACCCCCACCCGTTTCTGCCGAAGTGCCAAAACTCATCCACAAGAAGTCCCAACGCCTTTCAGTTTCTCAAACCCAAAATACCATTACACCCATTTCCCGCATAAAGACACCCACCACAATCATGATGGTGAAAGTTCCGATTTTGACCCTCGTGATCTGCCTCCTGTTCGCCGTGTCAAACGCGTACGGAGGAGAAATCTTGGTGGGTGGCCGGAGAGATATCGCGGACGTGAAGACAAACAAAGAGGTTCAAGAATTGGGGAGGTTTTCAGTGGCGGAGTACAACACGGGCCAGAGGAAGAGCCACCAGAGCAACGGCGGCGGAGAGCTTCAATTCTTGGAGGTGGTCGAGGCGCAGAGCCAGGTGGTTTCCGGGATCAAGTATTACCTCAAGGTATCGGCGGTGAGGAATGGGGCCCACCTGTTGTTCGATTCTGAGGTGGTGGTTCAGCCGTGGCGCCGCGCCAAGCAATTACTCAGCTTTACCCCTCATGGCCCTAAATTCTAATCGATTGCTTTATGGGGCATCTGATCTCAGCCTTGGCTTTGTACTAAATTAACAAATCTAGTTGTGTTGTAATCTCCAAGTTTTTCTTTTTAAATCTTTCTGGGTTTTGTTTTGTTCTCTATGATGTTATGTAATCTTGTGGGTATGAATAAATGGATGTAAAAAATAAAAATACAAAATTTGCTATTACAAGTCCCCTTGACTTCATCAATCTCAAGAATTTTGTATTTTTCTTTTGCTCTTTCTATATCTGAAAATAGATTCATCAAAGTTTAGTTTTTCTCCTCTTTCTGCATGTAATTTCATGAATTAATTTTGATTTGATTCAGAATTAGTAAGCAGAATCCAAACTTTTGAATGAAAAATTGCTTCATGTACAGAGAATCCTCTAGAGGCTTAACCAAAAGCCCAAACTCGAAAGGCCCAAGGCGAAATGAAATTTAAAAAATTTATGATACGACGATTAAGAAATTATTTAAAAAATAAAAGGATTAAGAAATTATTTAAAGAATAAAAGGAAATTGGCAGCACAAGAACCGGTTCCATATTTTAATTTAAAAATAAAATTATGTAGAAATAATTGCAAAAATAGAACCTATAAATATTAAATGTTAATCAAATAATGAGCAGCTGAAAGTATTTTCATTTAAAAATAAAATTGTGTAGAAATAATTGCAAAAATAGAACCTATAAATATTAAATGTTAATCAAATAATGAGCAGCTGAAAGTATTGAACCCGCCCACGCCTTCGAACTCCCGAAACCTCCCACACCTTCGAACTCTCGAAACCTCAGCGTACTCGCGAAACCTCCCACCGGCGAATCGAACTGCGACCCAGGCTGGGTCAGGCGAATTCGAACTGCGACCCATCCACTCATCTTTCAGCCGCGACCTCAACGACGAGTCGGCTGCCATCTGAGCAGTCGTGGTTTATCCAAACTTTCAATCTCGCTCTCGTTCTTGCCTCTCCTTCTCATCGCTCTCGTTCATCATCGCCGACGCTTCAACAAGAAAGTTCAGGTCAGTTGTTCATCATTATCCTTTCTAGTTCTTTACTCTTTTTCTTAATCATTATTTTTGTGGGTTGAATTTGTAGGTTTTTTGTTTAATTATGTGGCATGGTCATGGGCTTTTTTTGTTCTTGTTTAATTTTATGAGAATCTGAAGGATGAATGATTTGTTTTAGTTTTCTAGGGTTTCATGATTTTTCTGGGTATTATGATGTTTGATATTGTGAGGTAATCTTTACAGTTTGCAATAAATGATTTGTAAATAGATGCATCTACTAAGGTTGTAAACAGTTTGCAAACAGTTTGATATTATGATGTCTCTCGGAGTAGACGCATCTTCTGCAACAAATTCACGGCTCTAGGGTTAAAGGGGGGCAGTTATCAGTACTGTACAAAGTGAAATTTTTCTAAACTTTGTAATCTTTTTAAATTTGATTTCTATGTGGGTTCTCTTTAAAGGTGTCGATAGGGCTTCAAGTTCTGACCCGCCCTGTGCCAGACCAATTGCCTACAGTCTATCGTACTCTTGGTGAGAATTATGTTGAGGGTCTACCTTCAATCATTCATGAAACTTTGAAAGCTGTAGTTGCACAGTATAATGCCAGCCAACTCATTACTCAGAGAGAGGTAAGCAGAAGGCATATCATTTTCCTTTAGCAATAATTAGGACTATGTTTTTGTTGAATCTGTATTTACCTTTGAGGTCATGATGCTTTAGAAAACTGGCAAAACAGCTCAATTTACTGGGGTAAGTAGTGAATTTTACCAATAATGTCCCAAAATTGTTTAAAACCAGAAAGCATACTGATTACTAGTAATAGCCAAGGTCTTTTAAAAAGTGAAATTTTTCGTTCTAACCAGTACTCTTTTTCAAGAAGCAGCACATCTTGTTTTGGTTAATGAAATCCATGTATAAGTATCTCAAAAGTTTCATTGTTAATTGTGTTTTGGGTTTTATGTTTAAGTTCTAAGCTCTTGGTTTCATCCTTCTCAACTAGAGTTGAAAATTCCTAGGGATAGAGAGAGTGTTTCCCGGGTTATTGAGTTTATAGGTCATCTATTACTTCTGATTTAACTGAAGCAATTTATTGCCATAATTCACACCAACTGAAGCCGTATTGACTTTTATTTCCTTTTCCTTTCTGGTATGTTGCAAGTTTCGATACTTTAGTTTGTGGACTTATTATCTGTGGGAGAAGTTTAATATGGAGTTCCAGGTGTCACTGACTGTTGATTAACTGTATTCTTTTTATTTTGTAGGCTGTTAGTAGGGAAATACGGAAATTTTGACAGAAAGGGCGGCCTTTTTCAACATTGCACTGGATGATGTGTCCATCGCTAACCTGACTTTTGGAAAGGAGGTTTTGATTGCAATTGAAGCCAAACAGGTGGCTGCGCAAGAATCTGAGAGAGCTAAAATTGTCGTAGAAAAAGCTGAACAAGACAAGAAAAGTGCTGTTATCAGAGCAGAGGTGAGACAAAGTACTTCCTTAAATTGAAATTTGTTTTCCATTGAGTGCAGGTTTCTGCAATGTCTTCATTTCTAATTAAAGCATTTCATAGTTAAATAAATCATGGTGTTTATTGGGCTGCCACATCAATCTCTTGCCCATCATTTCCGTGCAACCAGAAATGATAAATTAGAAGTAGTAAATACATGAGCATAAAAGGAATGATTTGGCATTGTGATCAAATGTTAACCCCTTTGTATCAAACATATATATCTTTACTGATAAAGTTGGTTGATCGAGTTATAGCCATTCATATCCTGGCCTAACGTGCTGGAGCACACCCCTCTTCTTTTTCTTGAGGGTTCATCATCTGTTGTAATAGTTATGTTTTAGGACCATTTCGGGTTTAGGAGTTCTATATGCATCTACCTTCCCAATAATTCACGTTGTAGTTTGTGCCAGTTCTAGTAAATAGCTTTTTATTCTATTGCTCGTCTTGACATGAACGTGGTGAGTGTTTTTGATAGATTTGTCTTGAAAAGGATATCTGATTTACAGTACATGTTATGTGCCTATGCCGGATTTGGCCTTTGAAATGAATGTCTGACTCGTTTTCTTCCCTGCTTACCAGGGTGAAGCGACAAGTGCGAAGCTGATTGGTGAAGCCATTGCCAACAATCTAGCATTCATCACTCTGAGGAAGATTGAGGCTGCAAGAGAAATCGCACAAGTTATCTCCAAATCATCCAACAAGGTTTTCTTGAACTCTGATGATCTTTTGTTAAACCTTCAGGGAATGAAAATGTAGTTGTTCAGTGGGAAAAGGAGAGCATCCTTGGTTTGAAATTATAATAATTCCTTTAGCATATAATTGTTCGACTGCATAGATATATCACAAACTCAGCAGTGAACAAATTAGATACTCGTTTTGTAATTTAATGGATTTGAGATGGAATTTAGACGCAATTTGATGCACTAATCTTTGTGTTAATATTCTCTAGCATTTTCTTGAATTAAGTGTCTTAGCAGCATGTTGTTTCCACTTAAACATGACCTTAATCGACCGTGTTACAAATTAGTTAGTTACTATTAAATGGTTGAGCATGTGGGCATCAGAGTAAGGTCAACTTATTAGAGTCGGTGTTCATCGATGCCAGCATATGATCGACAATGTGGGAGCTTTAGGGACTGTGAGTGGTGACTGGTGAGAGCTTGCAACTCTTGCTGAATCATTTAATTCCTTAATCATTTAATTTCTTGACTCCTTGCTATTTGACTTGCAAAAACTGATCATATATTTTCCTTGGACAATTTGATGATAGTGTTTTGAATGATAATGGATGGTATTTTGAAAATGGATGATTTACTGGTTCGCAAAGTGATGATCCTGGTTTTGAAGTTGATGATAGTGTCCTTATAGTGACCCAGTAGTTATGCAGTGTCCTTATAGTGTTCCAGTAGATCTGCAGGGTCCTTATAGTGCCCCAATACTTCTGTAGTGTACTTATAGTGTATATGCAGGTCAAACACGATATCTTAACATGCATCATTAACATGCATCATTAACATGCATGATATCTTAACGTTCCCTCATACATTAGGCAATCATTAACATGCATGATATCTTAACCTTCCCTCATACATTAACCTTCCCTCATGCATGATAAAATTTGATAGAATATGCACATATGTTGCTGCTATTGGTGTTCAATGTAAGGTATTCTAGAGAGTAGTGGAAAAATGAAATTTTTTTTGTCCAACTTTTCAAATGATAAGATATCAGTTCATTCCTAAAACAACTATACATATCTATGTGCATGTGTAATATTCTAGTGAGTCTTTGTTGTAAGATATCAATGCTTATTTGTTGTTTTCCTCTGCAGCTTCTTGTTCTCAGCGGGAAGTGCCTTTATTCAGATTGTAGTTGGCAGTTGAAGCATTGCGGAGGGAGGCCTATTGGTAGCATGGTAGAGTGAGGATTACTTGTAGCATGGTAGAGTGAGGATTACTTGTCTTGATGGAAATTAGAGGATAGGTTTGGTTTGATGGAAATTTGTTTGATATATAAGACAACTAGTTTAAGAAGATTAGGCCTATATGATCTTGACTACTTGTATGTACTTGTGGACTATTTGTCCTCGATGGTTGACTGTTATGTTTTTATAAAGATTAGGTGTCATGAAACGAAGTTTTGCATCAATGATGTTACCAAGGTACATTGGGTGTTTTCAATCAACGATGAATATGCTTTCGCTCCCAAGGTTTCTTTTCATCTGAAAATCAATAGTCTTTTCATCTATATATAATGTTGTTATATGGTGGTCGTCACTAATGAGGTTTAAGCAAATTAGGTTGATAGAATATGTGGTCATATTAATTTTAATTTTAATATGAAGTTTGCATTCTATCAAACTAATTTGCTTAAACCTCATTACTGATGAGTCCTACGTTAAATATGCAATGGCTATCTTGGAATAATTAATAAAGTGTTTGTTGACTTTATGGGCACTATATGGACACTACAGAATTATAAGGTTACTATGCAGACATCATAATGTCACTACAAAGACCCATTTAAAAATCTTAATTTTTCATAAATTCTAGTGCCAATCCATGTCCAATCCTTATATAATTGCTTTCAAAGATTGCACGATGGGTTGCAATTAAAATTATAATTTTGATATTACTTTTTGAAACATATGATTACAGATTCTAAAATTATAATTTTGAGATTAGTGTAGTCAAAAGGTCATCAATTAAGTCTTCCATGATTAGTCCACGGTTGACAGCAACATCCATCAAAACTATCTTCCAACATATTTTCATATGCATATAAGACCCCCATTATCGTGTTTGACATGCACGTACACTATAAGTACACTACAGAACTATTGGGGCACTTTAAGGACACTGCAAATTTACTAGGACACTGCATAACTACTGGGTCGCTATAAGGACACTACCATCAATTTCAAATACTTGGTCACTATAAAGACACTACTATAAGAACACTGCAGATCTACTGGAGCACTATAAGGACACTGCATAACTACTGTGTCACTATAAGGACACTACCATCAATTTCGAAACCAGTATCATATCATTTGCAAACCAGTAAATAATCCATTTTCAAAACACTATCAATTCTCATTCAAAACACTGTCATCAAAATTCTCATCCATATAATTCAAAACACTATCATTCAAAATTCATCTCATCCATATCATTCAAAACACTATCATTCAAAATCCATCTCATCCTTGTGCTCAACAAGTACATACTGTCAATAAATAGATAAAGACAAACACATGTAAAATACATGCCAAGAGGAAACAAGAGCAAGGTCAAGGCTAAATGTAAGAGGAAACACGAGAACTACTTGTCACAGCAAAACCAATCATGTAGAGGATCCGTGGGAGGGTGTTGACAAGTAGAGCCATCTTCTCAGAATACTCCTTGTGGGACAAATACTCCAGATCAAACCCTTTTTTCATTAACGCTGCAGCGACGTAATTAGCCACACCCCGGAGTACGTGATCAGAATTAGAGCAAAACTGAAGAGAGGAAATCAGCATCCCAAATTCACCATGCTAGCTACCATGAAAGAAGGAGGTAGAACTTGGGACAACAAACCTTTCAGCATTTGCAATGAAAAAGGCCTCTAGTGCTCACTTGGTGTAGCAAAAATTCGCTAAATGCTTCGCTACCTCACTACTGGTCACTTGATTTGCAATGCATCTGTTCAACTCTATCTTCCTAAGAGAAGTTCTCAGTGACATTTGCTGATTGTTATGGCTTGAAATGGTTTGGCGCAATTCTTTAACTTTTGCATCTGCCTTCAAGAGGCAACTCATTCTCTCTTGCATCATTGTATTCCGCAATATCTGCATTCAACTACAACACAAACATCTAGTGATATTGATGCATGTTAGACAGTGTACCCTTCACTTTAGTAAAGATGTCTTTACCTGGGAAATCTTGGCAGCCTAGCCATTGTGTTGTTCCTCAACTTTGTTTAATTCATCCATAACTTTGTCAAGGATATTCATTTTTGTGTCTGATATTCAAGTAAACAGCTAACATAAGTAAGAAGCAATAGTTATGATAAAACTCAGAAAACTAATACATTGAGTGTTTCACACATGCACACATTTTTTCTTTTGAAAAAGGTTGAGTTTGAAGAAACAACTGCTGAAGCTTAAAAAGTTTTAACCAAGGAAATATTTTTTCAGGTAGCTTATTTTTTTCAGAAACAAATTTGAAAGCCAAAACAATTACAGCTCTTGCGGACAAGGGCACTACAAACAAACAGCCAATACAACAAGAAAGCTCTAGCTATCATACAACCAAAAGAAAAGTTCTAAGAACAGCTATCCAACTGACAACCAAAGCAAACAACTTAATTTCTCCTTTGTAGAAATTGAACCCATGGTAACATCCCAAAACTTACCTCATTCTATAAAAGCTCCACCCGTTTTTAAATTTAAAAAAAAAAAATCCTTTCATTCCTTGCCAACCACGAAACCTAAAAGATAGCCAAAACCACCTCTTTCAGCCCCAAAGACTTGTGTTGCTGGCAAATAGCCATGCTTTTGGAATTACCGGACAGAGTCAACTGATTAAAAGCCATTGATGCATCAGATTACTATGGAAGATTTAGATATCACAGGGACTGGACATAAGAAGCTGATCCCAGAGATTTCCTCCATGAAGTTGCCATACAATTAAGAATTTCCTCAGTTAATTACCTAAAATTTCCACTGCTGTTCTACTCAAGCATGATGATACAACAAACAGAGCTAGCAACTCTAATATTTAAGACTAGAAGAAAGAAAGTCTCAAACTTCTTTAACAATTTGCAGGTAGACCATTCTTAGATAGAGTTACATGTTGATTGAGTCATTGTTTTTGAATGGCTGAACTCTCAGTGACCCATACGAAACAAATTCAAATTATGGGTATAGACCACAATCTAAAAAAAAAAACTGGAACTGATCAGATAATATGTAAAATAGGGGAAAAGAAAGAACCCAAAAACGAGAAATGGGCATGAGCTGCTAAGGCGCTGGAAGGCGTACATATCTGCCACTGCCTGCATCTGGAAATCATGGGCGCTGGTAAGGCGGAGGAAGGCGTAGGTAACGGGGTTGGTTCTCTGGTTTAAGAGATGGGTTTTCTCGAAGCACAGCATTTTTCTCGTTGAGAAGAGATGGGTTTTCACGAAGCAGCTTCTGAAACCCAAGAAGGTCACCGAACTGAGCGTACCCAAGAAGGTCAACGGCATCTTTGAAGTTAAAGCTCGAACCTTTCCACCGAGGTAGATCTTTTCCATATCGAGGGAGACGGAGTCGTTCGATTCAGCCATGGCATTCACTCTGCGCGTCTCCCAACAGCCCCTCCTCCTCTCTGAGTCTCTCTCTCTCTCTCTCTCTCTCTGAGTTTCTCCCGTGCCCTCTCTTCTAAGTTCACCCCAACTATGACTCTTGGCACTATGAGGTTACCATACCTATTATCAAGGCAGTATTTTTGCAATTGGATGATAAAAGTTCTATTTTACAATAAAAATGTGGAGCCAGTATCAAAGCCATGAATTTCTCAAAAATAAGGATAAAAGTCACTTTTGATCCCTATAGTTTACACAATTTTCATTTTAATCTATGTAGTTTCAATTTGACCGATTTTAACCTTGTAATTTTAATTTGACCGATTTTAACTTTTTAGTTTCATACTCATTGCAATTCAAAGATACATCCAAATTTTCATTCAATTAATTAATGGAATAAATACATGCTCCTCACGTACTAGGGTATTTCATCTAGGTTAGAGTTATATATCGTTTATTCTTTTTTTCATGCTCGTGTTACAACGTAAATTACAAAACAGTTTTCAAACATCAAATAGCAGGAAAATTAACGAACAATGATATATAATTGTATTCTAACAAAAAAATATATATAATTATAATATGATGAAAATATCCTTTCATAAGTGGAGTATAAGAATATTCTGTTAAATAATTAGATGAATATTTGGATGTGTCCTTAAATTTCTATGAGTATGAAACTATAAGGTTAAAATATATGGACCAAAAGTCACTTTTGGCCAAAATAAAAATATTTACTTCTTTAATGCCAGGGGCAAGCCGCATGACAACTTCTTTAATCCTTGTGCTTAATTGGCAGGAGTTCGAAACTCGTTGGGAGCACTTTGCGGCCAGGGCAAGCCGCACCCCGGGCGTGGATTAGGGCAACCCTTCGGTTACGGGGACACCTTGTGGTATTTACCAAAAAAAAATTAAATTTCCCTATCATCACAAATTCCCTTATTGGTAATTCATATAGAATTATATTTGTAAAGTAAACCAACATTTGCTATATCCATGGAATCAAACACATAACCACTTAATTTGAAAAATAACTCATTAACTTTCAAAATCTCAAATTTTACCCCATTTCTTTTAAAATAAAATATATTTATAAAATAGTCTCAAGTTTCTTTCAAGTATATGAAGCGTCGAAACGTTTCAAAATTTCTTCTTTAACTTAAATACATATTCATGAGTTTTGGAGGAATTTCATATCGTTATTGATTTCCGAAACGTAAATCTAGGAATTTCGAAGGAGTTTCATATCAGTATCAATTTCCGAAACACGATACGCTACCAAAATGGAGTTATTGACAGATGTCTGGACATTATATATATATATATATATATATATATATATATATATATATATATATATATATATACACACATACACACACAAGTTAAGTTAAAAATTCACTATTCATTAATAGTGATTTGACTATTTTGCCATTATTTCTTTTTCTTTTTCTTTGTTGTGAATAGTATAATTACAATTTTGCCCTTTTATTAGTTAGGTGATAAAAGGTAGTTTAGTTGATGAAAAACACTGGTTTTTTTTTGTAGGAAAAACAATCCTTATTGCTATTTTTTGAACTCCAACATACTTACGCTTAGCTATCAAATATTGTTATAATATAGTAAAATCATGTAAATGAGCAAATGATGATAGATGTATATAAATAGTTAATCATCTTTTGAATATTTTCTCATATCCTAAATGATGATGTATGAAAAACACTATTTTTTTTTGTAGAAAAACCAATCCTTATTGCTATTTGTTGAACTCCAACATGCTTACGATTAGCTGTCAAATATTTTTATATTACGTGTAAATCATGTAAATAAACAAATGATGATGTACGTAAATAATTAATCATCTTTTGAATATTTTCTCATATCCTAAATCTATTTATATATATCATTTTGTACATAATTCATATTCATAATCAATTGAACAACCCCACAACAATGCTCGGGCATATCTTTCTAGTATATAGTATATACTAAAGCTAGGTTCATAAATTCACTATTTATTAATAATGTTTTGATTGTTTTGCCCTTATTTTTTTTCTTTTTCTTTGTTGTGAACATTGGAATTACAATTTTTCCCTTATTATATTATTATTATTGTTATTATACAAAATAATTATTAATTTATTACTCAATTTGGGGAAATTATCCCATGCCTTAAGTCTAATGAAATATTACTACTAGCATTATTACTACTACTACTACTACTACTACTATTATTATATTATTATTTTGTTTGTTAATTATAATGTAACGACCCGGACCAGAAATTAAATTCTTTTGAGAATTGGATAATTTTACCCTAAGTTTTGGACGGGTTCGGGAGTCACTTTTTGACTGGCAGTACTTTTGGAAATTTTTCTTGGGTTGTTGCGTAGGTCTCGAACTCACGAGTTCGTAGACAGGCGACACGCGGAAAACGGAGACCCGATGAGTTCGTTAAGGGTCTAGAAGCTTCAAGGGCATTTTGGTAATTTTTGACTTGGGGTAGATATTTTTAACCCCAAATCATTGTCTCATCTTGATTTCATTTTCATCTTCATCAGATCATCATTTCATTCTCATCTTTATCTCTGAAAAAAAAAAACACAAAACACACATCGAACCACCAACCCGTGCGAAAAATACCGAAGAAAAACCATAAAGTCAACTTTGATTTCAAGGCTTTAGCTTCCCGTTTTGATCAACTAATCGTATTCTACTCCTTCCCACGATCACAACCGTACCAACCATCGAAGGAGAGGACCACGGAGGAAGCTGAACCGAGAATAGGAAGTTTCGAACCTTCCAATCGATTTTCCGGCTTACACAGGTACGTGTTTGATGTTTTAAGGTCATATTTGGATTCCTGGGTTCGAGTAGATAGATTTAGACGTAAAGTTTGTGAAAAATGGTTGAGTTTTGAGGAAGTTGGAAAGCTTGAAGTTTCGGCCGGAAATGGAGGATTCCGGCGAAACCAGACGGCGGCGACGGCGACTGCCGGTCATCTTCTCCGGCCAACTTCCGGCGACGGCGACGGTAGCCGATTGTCTTCTCCGGCGAGTCGCCGGTGACCGGTCGGGTCGAGTGAACCGGTCGAGTTGAGTGAACCGATCGGGTCGAGTGAACCGGTCGAGTTGAGTGAACCGGTCGGGTTGAGTGAACCGGTCGAGTTGAGTGAACCGGTCGGGTTGAGTCGAGTTGGACCGGGCTGGGTTGGACCGGTCCCGGCGCGTGAACACTGTAGCAGGCGCGTGACTGGCGCGTGGCGGCGCGTGAGCGCGTGTTCTGGCCTTCCGGTGGCGCGTGGCGGGGTGTGAGACTGTTCCCGAAGTCACGGTGACGCGTGACTAGGGTTTTGGGACGTTCCAGATCAGATTTTGTTGGTTTCGAGGCCATAGGAGTTCATTTAGAGCCCGGTTGGGCAATCCCAGCGGTAAGGATTGACCGTGGAGAGGGTTTTGAGCTCGGAAAGTCAAGGTAGTTGGGTCATTATTGTGTAGGTGTTTCTTAGGCTAGAGCGTCCATGAATTTTGGGTTGGATGATGTTGGTAAGCGGACTTTTGATTTATAAATTGTAATGCAGGTATGAATATCTTTGATTTAAATACTGTTGTGTATGGTTGTATTTATAAATTGTAATGCATGTATTAATATCCTCGATTTAAATATTGTTGTGTATGGGTGCAATGATTGGTGGATATTTGTTTTCCAATATTTCAGTGGAAGGGTGTTGTGAGAAATGATATGGTTGTTGGATTCGGTTTTGATATTGTTTTGACATGGTAATTATTTGGGTCCATGATTTGGAGTTGAAACCGTATTTGTGATTATAAAATATTTGATTTTGGAACCAATACCGATTTGAGGGGGCCAGGATCCGGGCTAGGATCCGTTGAGACGGTGAACCCGGTGAACCTCCAAAAATAAACAATACCGATTTGAGGGGGCCAGGATCTGGGCTAGGATCCGTTGAGACGGTGAACCCGGTGAACCTCCAAAAATAAACAATACTGATTTGAGGGGGCCAGAATCTGGGCTAGGATCCGCTGAGACGGTGAACCCGGTGAACCTCCAAAAATAAACAATACCGATTTGAGGGGGCCAGGATCTGGGTTAGGATCCGTTGAGACGGTGAACCCGGTGAACCTCCAAAAATAAACAATACTGATTTGAGGGGGCCAGGATATGGGCTAGGATCCGCTGAGACGGTGAACCCGTTGAACCTCCGAGATGAACATTGATTGAGGGAGGCTAGGATCTGGGCCAGGATCCGCTATTTGCGGTGAACCCGGTGAACCTCCAAGATAAACATATTTGAGGGGTTTTTGCTCCGCCTGGTCACGAGACTGTTTTATGCATAGTACAGATAGTACAGAGAGTTGTGATACAGGACTAGCACACCCCAAGGGATACCCTGGTGGCTAGGGATACGATAGTCGAGAGATATGCCGACTGATGTGATATGATAGTCGAGAGATATGCCGACGGATATGATATGATAGTTGAGGATACTTGCCGACTGATGAGATATCATAGTACAGAGAGTTATGATACAGGACTAGCACACCCCAAGGGATACCCTGGTGGCTAGGGATATGATAGCCGAATGTTATACCGGCTGATGATAGGATATGATAGCCGAGGATATTTTCGGCTCTAATATGAACCAGACGACAATTGTCATGGGCTTAATCAACATATGAAATACTTCGTCATCCGGGTCAGTGGGTTGGTGTGGGCGGTGACCCAGAGGGACGAATTATTGTTGGTTCACCAGTATCTGACTAGTCTGTTGTCTTGTGGTTTTCCAGTAGAGATGTCAGCAATGTCTGACCTACTGACATTTGGTGTCAGAGAGTATTTCTATTTGAACCACCACTATTCCGAGGTCTTGGCTTTAACCTGTATATTATCATGCGTCTGACAGTAGGAGTGGTCAGTAAGTACAGAGGTTCTGTTGGGGACCCTATAAGGTTTAATAAAAATTATTTAAGAACAAAAGGTATTTCTGGTATTTAAATTTTGAGGTAAAAGAGCTGTCAGACGGGATAAGGGTTCTTTCCGGGTTTCGAGGGAAAATTCGGGAAGGGTCCTTACATATAAAATATATTAAGAGACAACAAATTATTTTGTTTGTTATATAGCTTGTACTAGAATTTATATTTTATTTCTTGAAAAATAAAACAACATTCGTACTTTTTACATCTTAGAGTCATTATTTAATATTTAATAGTCTTTATAATTGTTTATATATATATATAAATATATAAAATCAATTGAACAACCCTGCAACAATGCTCGGACATATCTTTCTAGTATATAGTATATACTAAAGCTAGGTTCATAAATTCACTATTTATTAATATTATTTTGACTGTTTTGCCCTTATTTTTTTTCTTTTTCTTTGTTCTGAACATTGGAATTACAATTTTTCCCTTATTATATTATTATTATTGTTATTATACAAAATAATCATTAATTTATTACTCAATTTCGGGATATTATCCCATGCCTTAAGTCTAATGAAATATTACTACTAGTATTATTACTACTACTACTACTATTATTATATTATTATTTTGTTTGTTAATTATAAAATATATTAAGAGACAACAAATTATTTTGTTTGTTATATAGCTTATACCAGAATTTATATTTTATTTCTTGAAAAATAAAACAACATTCGTACTTTTTACATCTTAGAGTCATTATTTAATATTTAATAGTCTTTATAATTGTTTATATATATATATATATAAAATCAATTGAACAGCCCTGCAACAATGCTCGGACATATCTTTCTAGTATATATTATATACTAAAGCTAGGTTCATAAATTCACTATTTATTAATAATGTTTTGACTGTTTTGCCCTTATTTTTTTTCTTTTTCTTTGTTGTGAACATTGGAATTACAATTTTGCCCTTATTATATTATTATTATTGTTATTATACAAAATAATTATTAATTTATTACTCAATTTGGGAATATTATCCCATGCCTTAAGTCTAATGAAATATTACTACTAGTATTATTACTACTACTACTACTACTACTATTATTATATTATTATTTTGTTTGTTAATTATAAAATATATCAAGAGACAAAAAATTATTTTGTTTGTTATATATCTTGTACTAGAATTTATATTTTATTTCTTGAAAAATAAAACAGAAATATTACTACTATTATTATTACTACTACTACTACTACTATTATTATATTATTATTTTGTTTGTTAATTATAAAATATATCAAGAGACAAAAAATTATTTTGTTTGTTATATATCTTGTACTAGAATTTATATTTTATTTCTTGAAAAATAAAACAGAAATATTACTACTATTATTACTACTACTACTACTACTACTATTATTATATTATTATTTTGTTTGTTAATTATAAAATATATCAAGAGACAAAAAATTATTTTGTTTGTTATATATCTTGTACTAGAATTTATATTTTATTTCTTGAAAAATAAAATAACATTCGTACTTTTTACATCTTAGAATCATTATTTAATATTTAATAGTCTTTATAATTGTTTATATATATATATATATATATATAAATATATAAAATCATGTTTACTGTTAGCTATCCAATATTGCTATAACAAATGTAAAATGAACAAATAATTATGTATATAGTTTATCATCTTTTGAACATTTTCTCATATCCTAAAACTATATATATATATTTCATTTTCTATAGAATTCATGTTTATAATCAATTGAACAACGCCACAATAATACGCAGGCTATATCTTGCTAGTAATTTACTAAAATTAAAGAGTAGAGGAAGTTAAATACTTCGATAACCAATGGTGTGTTTTGAATAGTGATGTTAAGAACTTGAGCAAGGCACAAATTGAATTCAATGGCAGATCGTACAAGCTTGGGAAAGCAGAGGTCATGTGACTTGGATATGCATGATACTTGTCTTTTGCTTTCAATGAGTTCTATCAAAATAAAGACCAACGAGTTTTAACGGGATGGGAGTCAAAGTAACACAAGATCCATCAAAGAGGAGATGGAGATTGTCTATTCCGGTTGCAGATCGCGTTAAGCAGCGCAGCCGCAGCCACTGCCACCGCCTTCACTTTTGCATTCTTCACTCCACTCTTTCTGATGAACACTTTATTCAGAGTCTTGTAAGACTTAGACAAACAACTACTACTTTACATGCTCCCTGATAAACTGCTCCACCTCAGAAATTTCACCCCTTATACCAGAAGCCTCTGCAACACTAACTTTGTTTTGGCACTGAGAGAAGCTAAATTGTTCTCCAGCTACTCCTAGTGTAAACTCATCCGCAATATCAGCTGTCGATATTGCACTTCTTGATGCCCTTAATTTCTCACTGTGACATGTTATATCACAAATTTATTGTTAGGATAGGAACCATGAAATAGATATGTAAGTCGCAATATCTCGAGGGAATGAACATTTCCTGGCTAAGAATTCAAATCTTACATTTCCTTCTCCAGTTGCTTTCGAATAAAATCCTTGCTATGTGCCGTCACTTTATCAGTCTTATTGCATAGAATAAGAACTGGAATTTTCTTTCTCACCACACTCGCCTTGGTCAAAATATCATAGAGGTACCTATATGCATTCAAATAAACTCTCAAAGGTCAGCCGGACCTTTATAGCTAAAAAATATTATGCGCATCTATATGCTTACACCCCAAATTCAGGGTCCTCAATTTGTTACTAAGCATTTTTATCACTCTATGGCATTACACCAGTTGGGTTGGAACCCTTTGCCGTGCGTGGTAAAATGGATGTCAGCATATGGCAAGCAGAATAGTCATTTTTCAGTATCATATTGTAGCTTTATTCTGAAATGGGAAATCTTACTCTGAATCAGCACGACAATTTGGTAAGAACTCCAAAGCATCAACCACAAATACTATACCAGCTGCTTGAGGCAGGAAATCATCTAGTTTGGCTCTAAGGCGAGAATGCCCAGGAACATCAATAAGATGAACGGGATTTGCCTTCCCATTCTGTCAGGGAAAACAAAAGAAGGGTGAGCATGATCAAGTTCCTGAAGAACAATAAAAAGGATGATAGTAAAAAGAAAGAGAAGAAAACGTTTGCTTCTGTGTTTTGGTCAATGGGGAAGATAATGTTAGTGGCTAATGTCTTCTACACATTGAATGCAGATAGATAAGATAAGTTAAATCTGCCCTCATTTAGTAAGACAACAAAAAAAAATTTGTTAAACATTGTTATTTGTATATGAGCCCAAAAACAAAAACATACCATTGATTTTTCAGAATGGAGCACAAAATTTCCGTCATTTGGTTCCATAGATGTGACAGTACCTTGATGAGAAGAGCCATCCCTAAGCTGGAATGTGTATCAAATCATGTCACGAAAGCAAGATCAACGTTGTAAACATTGATAGATCATCAACTAAACCCAAAACAAGGACAAAAAAAGACTTACCAACAAAGAGGCATTTGGAATTTCTACCCAAATATTATTTCCAAAGATTTAACAGCATCTACCACAACGTAGAGTTTCAAATTATATCAAAAGAACACAAAAAGGAAGGATACGGCATAAGGACCAATGCACACAATATTCTAACATTAGACTGTCATACAAATTTGAGTATTAAGACCAAACCAGAGACCCCTAAGAAAAACCAATTACTAGAAACCTTGCACAACATTTCCGTTCTTAATTGGCCCAATGTTTTATAAATTGTGACAATTTGTGGGTCTACTACGCATTAAATCATGTATGTTTAAGAAGAAAAACATCCAATAACACCAGGGCTTACTTGATAAAAAAGAACAGTCTTCCCACTCCCACTCAGCCCGCTCAGCAGTATGGTATTAGCTTTTGGGCGTTTAAATAACCTAACTACAATACAAAAGATTTAAAGAAAATATATATCACAGTGGATTTCTTAAGAAGAAATACGAACAAGTTCAATGGCACATACCCAATAAGAGTAAGACTGAGGTGAATAGCAAGATGGCGATGGCAGCATAAATCTGTTCCGGCGGAACCTGATGAATGTATTGAAGGGCTTGAAATGACCACTGCTCTGCCTGTTTCTTCCACTGTTCTGCCAGTTCCTTCCATTGTTCTAAGCCTTCCATTTCTTTTGGCCTCTTAACTGAAACTGAGATCCTCGGGAACGTTTCGAGAAGGAATGAACCTCAATTAGGGAGAACTACCCTGCGGGGAGAAGGAGACCAGGGTGTAATGGGTAAGAAGAGCTATAAAATTGTATAAGATCAAAGCCTGCACTCAGGAACCGTAAATTAAAATACATGAAAGGTTTTAGTAATTAGCTAAGGAAATGTTGTTGTGTAATCAAAATCATAATATTTTCCACAACATTGTAGATATTTATGTATAAAAGTTAATTTTAAGATCCCAAAAGCCGACGTGCAGTTTTACAATGAAGGAAGAAGTGTGTGACATGTTAAAATGCACTGGTGGTGGCTATAAGTAAATGAAGTTCTGAATGAAAGCCGCAAGAGCTTTTGAGGTCGTCTGTATTTGCTAATACAGATATTCATGATATAAAGAACCTAAAATAGCAAGTGTGTAGCAAAGTTAACGGAAGAGATTACTACAACGCCCTGAAACACAAAAACAGATCTAAATAGAACACAGAGCATACCAAATCAAGCAGCAATAACAATAACAAAATAATAAAAAAAATATTACAAACACGTAATTATCAAAATTAAAGTAAACATATGTAATTAAAAACCTACTCCAACTTGGAATCGTTTGACAAGCAGCAAGATGAGCCAGACGCAAGGATGTAAATGGAGGTGAATCAGAAGGTAACAGCCTCCGGAAAATCAAACAAAATGGAATAATTTCAAGTTTAAGAAAAAAAAGAAAATTTAGTCCTTTATGAAAATGGATTAAAATAATTAGGATCTGGGAGAGAGTGAGAAGCAGTATGAAACTAAAAGCCATTCAGTAATTATTACAAAATGCAAGGTCAAAATGAAAAAGGATGGAAATCAAGAAACCATATTCATGTTCCAGTAGCAGTTTAGCAGAGACCAAAATCACACTTCAGATTCAGAAGCCAAAATTAAAAAACCTCCATTGATAGCTAATTAGCAAGCATAAGCCACATTCCACAATCAATCCAATAAATAACCAGCACGACATACAGAATTACACAACACATCAAAACCAAGTAATTAATTATAGACGCATTCAACAAGAAATTGCGTGTAATTTCAGAAAATTCCTAAATTCTGACCAGGGAGTAGTGTAAGTGAACCCTAAAGCCGTAAAACCCAAAATTTGCGAGCAGTGAGTCAATTGAACGAACCCTAGGAAGAGAGGCGCGGTGTTGGGAAGATTTTCGAACGCAAACGCCAATGAACTCTTCTTTTTTGCTGAGTAAGTAGTGTAATTTCCAAGGGTGTTATAGACAAAGTGAAATGCTCATATAAAAACCTTCGCTTAGGGATGGGCTCGAAGCCTTCAAGCAAGTTTGTCATATAGGGATGGGCTGGGGGGGGCTGGTTCGTGAAAGGAGTTTGGTTGGAACGTGGACTTAAATTGCTGGAGAAATTTTTTAAAACAAATATGAATTTGGGCCAGATATTTTTGGTCAATTGGGCCGAGATTTTTGCTGGCCAGCCCACCAATAAAGTCCGCATCCGGCGAACAAAATTGCCCTTTTGGTCCGAAGTACAAAAATACCCTTGATTCTCGTATATTAGAGCCCAAGGGTTGCTGCAGCCACTCTCTTTTAAACGAAGGAGGGCTTCACTGTTCTCACTTTAGCGGAGGCGAACAGGAGGAGAAGGTGTAACGTTCCCGGCTTCACCGAAGCACTCTTTCAGTCAGGAACCATGGGTACCTCCACTTAGACCCTGTCATTATCTGTCTTCCTCTGTTTATGCATGTTCCCTTCAATCGCTGATGCTTGTTTCCTTCAATGGCTTTCTCTCTTTGTGCTTGCTTGCTTCGTTCAATGGCTGATGGCTTCGTGTTTCTGATAATTTTGCAGGAATCTCACGTGACTCGATGCACAAGAGGCGTGCCACTGGAGGCAAGAAGAAGGCATGGAGGAAGAAGAGAAAGTAATTTATCTTCCACTCTCAACCCCATTTCTTTCTGATTTGTTGTCGTTTATTTTTATTATTTTGTGGGATTTTGTTCTGTTCAATTTGACCATAGATCTGTTTGTAAGTGTTAATTATTTACCGTTTTTATCAAAAATAGCCAAAATTTGACCCCTAAATTCATAATTGTCACTTTTTCTAAAAACTTTCAAAAATAGCCAAAACTCTACTTAAATAGACTCAAATACCCTCAAAACTACAAAACCAAATATAAACCTCACAAACAAAACTAACCAGAAAATCTACATAGAATTTATCAAAATTAGTCAAAATTTGAACCCCAAATTCATAAATATCACCTTTTATTCAAAATAGCCAAAAACTTACTTAAATAGATTCAAATACCCTTAAACCAAAACCCTGACCGTAATAGATAAAAATTGGTTTTGGGTTTGGTTGCAGCGCGAGGTAGAAATGTACATAGGAGACTTTGCTTTATGTGGTTTTCTTCTTGTGCGTACGGTAGGAACTTTTATCAAAGCCAGAAATTTGTATCCACTATTTCGGGGTTACCAGTTTGGAATATGGAATGGTGACAGTGTTATTTGTGTAATTGTGTCCGGTCGGTGTTGCCTTGAGGTGCTAAAATTTGCAGCTTTGTGTAACAATGTCCAACCATAAGCTAACATAATCAAGTCAGTGGTTGAATTAACCATACAAAAATTGTGCAATTTTAATGGACGAGATCGAGGAGATCTTGGTTGACCTAGAAAAGCAGTCGCCTGGAGAGAAATTCTTCATGGGTTGATCAACCACCGGATATATGAAGGTGAGAAATGCGGATTTGAAGAATTCATATCCGTTGAGCTCTGACATGAATAATCTTAAATCAATATATCATGATTTGAAATGAATTCATTGCTTCAAAAAAAATTAAACATAGTAGATGTTTATATAAAAAATTTGGCAGCGAGCATCTGTTAAATGGGAAAGTGAAACCAAATATATTTGAAATTAAAAGAATGGAAAATGCGAGGATAAAAAGGAGTTTATTTGATATTTAAATTTTAAGGGTATTTGAGTCTATTTCAGTAGGTCTTTTTGCTATATTTAATTTTTATTTTATAAAAAGTGACATTTATGAATTTAGGGGTCAAATTTTGGCCATTTTTGATAAATTCTCAAACCTACACAACTCTCTATAATCCTCGATCTCATCTTCGAAAAGCTACCCGTTGCTTTTTTTTTTTTTTTTATATAGAAAATTTGGTTGATTTATTATTTATGGTCTTATTCTCAAGCTATTTGAAATTGAAATTAAACTTACCAAATATTATATTAAACACAATTTCATCCAAATCAAAGTAAAATAACGTTGTTTCAACTTTTTAGCACGAAACTTCTGATTCTTCCAGCACATCAAATTCAAAGTTGGGAACACAAATTGAATTTAGGATCGTTTGAAATTTGGACACTAACTAGTTTCACATGTATTCTTTAAAATTGGAAATTTTCATATGTATCTTACTAAACATAGAATTTTGAGGCATTTTAGAATAAAGATTGTTATGCAGCACAGATTGTAGAAGAAGGAAATTTTTAGGGAGATATAGAGCACTGGTGGGTGACGTACATATCCCCTAATTTCCAGAAACAATCACCACAAAGAATCAATAACATCCCCTTTTGCTTCCATGTCCAAGACATCGTTGCCAAAAAGAATTTCAAATATATATTTATATATCTAGTTCGGTCATCATGAAGCTTGATAACATACATAGCTACATATGTAACTAATGCCCAACCTCTTTCCCTAATTAATTGCACATGTCTTATTCCCAAATTGAACAAGGAAAAATATAAACCATCGTTAATAACTCATATGAACACATTGAGGAAAACCCGTCGACTCCCAAACCTTTTGTAATGATACCACATCACACATATTCTCCAGATCTTCATTTTATCCTTTTTCCTCTTCTTCTTCCATCGATTGCCCCAAATTCTAGATACCAAAATCCCTAGGTTCCATGTTTTTTCCTCTTTTTTTGGGTGACATTCTCCCATTTCCTTTTGGTTTGTAGGTTTATTAATTTTGTGATTTGGAGGGTATTTGAGTCTTTTTTAAGTAGGTTTTTAGCTATATTTGAAAGTTTTTAGAAAAAGTGACATTTATGAATTTAGGGGTCAAATTTTGGCAATTTTTGATAAAAACTCAGTTATTTATGGGGTTTCGATTTCTTCTTTGTTTTTCTTATTGGTGTTGATCTATGATTTTATCAGTTTTGATAAGAATGGCAGGGACATTTTGCTGAGAGAAAAGGTTTTGAGCCGTTGCTTAAGTTTTCTTTTTTGCCTAGTGAGGCTAAAATTAAACCTTGATAAATCAATTTTCTTTTAATCTTGTTGGATTAGGTCGAGTTTTGTTTCATTTATTCCGGCTTTTTGTTTGTTTTTCATTCTCTGTGATGCCTTTTGTGTCTATCCAGTTTGTGCTATTTAGGCTTTTACACTTAGAAGCTTTTGATATGGTGTTAATTCTTTGGGACCGTTTTTGGTCCTCCTAATGTGCAATCATGCAATCTCATTTGTATTATTTGTATTCTGAATCCGCCTGTTCAGGCAGTGTTCCACTGAAAGTAATGTTGCCTGAAAATGATAATTTCAGATTTTGTCATGTCTACTTAAGAGTTTCCCAGATTTGTGTCTTGGTTATATCTACTAGTTTCCGAGCAAGAAATTAACCTAACAAAGAAACTGTTTGTGGAAGTGAAACTTACACTACCTATAAGAAAACTCAAGTATTATAACGACTCTGCATGTGCTAGTGGCCAGAATTGGGGATTCAGGGTTGATTTTTCGTTTCCTGTTGACTCAAATGCTTGTCAAGTACATTAAACATTTTTGTGTTCTGGTTTTGATTTTGCTAGATTTAATGAAGTTTTAAGTTAACATGTGAAGGTATGAGCTCGGAAATCAGAATTTGGATTGTGTATTTCTCATTTTTTTTTTCATCCTTGGCATATGAAGGTATGAACTCGGTCGTCAACCTGCAAATACTAAGCTTTCAAGCAACAAGACTGTAAGGCGAATCCGTGTAAGAGGTGGTAACGTGAAGTGGAGAGCTCTCAGGTTGGATACTGGCAATTTCTCATGGGGGAGCGAAGCTGTCACTCGCAAGACCCGTCTTCTTGACGTTGTATACAATGCCTCAAACAATGAGCTTGTTAGAACACAAACCCTGGTGAAAAGTGCCATTGTCCAAGTGGATGCAGCTCCGTTTAAGCAATGGTACCTTCAGCATTATGGAATTGAGATTGGCAGAAAGAAGAAGAGTGCTGCTGCTAAGAAGGATGCCCCAGAGGTATTATTTAAATGCGCCATTTAATGATTGTGCAGGGTCATTTTTTGCGACCTTGCTCTGTATGTTTGGTTTTTGTCAATCTAACAAGTTTGGTCTCATATATAAGCAGGAAGGCGAAGCAACTACAGAGGTGGAAAAGAAGAGTAGTCATGTCACTAGAAAGATTGAGAAGCGTCAGCAGGGGCGTACTCTAGACCCCCATATTGAAGAGCAATTTGGGGGTGGGAGATTGCTGGCTTGCATATCGTCTCGTCCTGGCCAATGTGGCAGAGCTGATGGGTGAGTCTAACAATGAACAATTTCTGTTAAAATACTTTCAACTGTTGTCTTGTTTTTGCATCATCTTGTTTTGTTTCGTTTACTTTTATTTTAGGTACATCTTGGAAGGTAAGGAACTGGAGTTTTACATGAAGAAGCTGCAGAGGAAGAAAGGAAAGGGCGCTGGCGCTGCTGCTTAAACAGTTTGTTGATAAGGCTTTTTTCGTTTTTGGCTTTGCGTGAGTTGTTTTTAGTGTGAACCTTTTCGTTGTCTAGGACATATATGTTCGTTGTCTGGTGCTAAATGCTAATGCGAGGTTGGCTTTAAGTCTGCTTGCCATGTATTGGTAATGGTAATTCCAGAATTAGAAAATTTTGACTATTTTGGTGACCTACCCCTAGCTGGGTCTTTTTTTCATTTGATATTCTTATGGTGCTAATCAAAGTAGTCAATGTAGAGCTGGTAAATTTTAATTCAATTTTATCCCTAGTTTTATTGGCTATGATATCGTGGTAATTGAGTTGGTTTTTTTTTTCAAGTCTATATCCTTATGAAGGAAACTGTGTTTTAGAAACATTGAAATTTTATTGGCGATCATTAGTCATCGGCTTGCATTGTTTTCATTTTGTCGAATATTCAATATTGTCATGGATCATGTTAAGAGTCGAATGGTATAATTTCCTCAAAAGCTAGTTTGAAGCTAGTTTGAAGGGAAGGAACCCGAACAAACCTTTTAAACCAGTCAAATATTGACATTGATTCGGTGACTCGATACATAATACCGACTACCTTAATCCGATACATAATACCGACTATCTTAATCCATCCTCTAGATTGTGCTTTATGTGGAGTTGAGTCCAGTTGCTTGGTAAAACCAAGTTACCAATTGTTAAAAATCCAAGGTTAGAACTTCCCAAAAACTAGCTTGAAGGGAAAGGAGTTTAAGAACCTTTTAAAACCAGATCAATGCTGATACAGAGCTGGTATGTTTTTCGGTGTTGGGTTAAAGAACAAAGAATGCAAAAAAAATTTGGTGAATAAATAGTTTTAGTTTTCATTTTGTTTACTTTGAGCATTTTGTTTACCTTTGTCTGCCAAGCTCCATACCAATACCATCCAGCAATCAACTGTTGGAACAAAATCTGGTAATCTGGGCCGGTCGGCTCTTCAACATAACAGTAAGGAAGAAAACAAAAAGTGATAGATGAATGACCTTATTAACTCAACAAGAATGGAACAGAGATTATATATTAAATGGATAATACTTGCATCACACCTCGGTGATACCTATTCGTATCATACTTTGGATATATGTAATAATTCTAAATATATATACTGTAATCGGAACTGTTCAGCTTCTAAATAATTTTTTAAAGATTATCTCCACACAAAAAAATCAATAATTTTGGAGGTACTTTAGTAATTAATATGTATCAAACAAATCAACTGTATTAGTAACAATGAAAATCCTCATGGTGAATTGTCCATTTAATTTACACATAGAAATGGTTAAATGATCTTCAATTTGGTTGAATTTTTTATATAAATGATTTTGAAATGATGATTTAATTAAAAGTTGAACGATTCTGATTATGATATGTATATGGAATATCGGTAATTAAATCGAAAATGTGGTATGAGGAGTTATCACCGGGAGTGAGATGTATGTATTATCCATATTAAATTCTACGAAAAATGATTATATGATTGATAAAATAACAAATCCGAAGCTTTTTTTTTTTTTTCTTTTTCTTTTTGGCGAATGTTTTAGGAATGAAGCCGAGGGAGTACCGTGTTTTTGAAAACAAAAATTTGTTTTCCAGTTGAATACCAAAAACTGAGCCCAGCTAGGTATAGCTAGATAATTGTCTTAAAAGATCACAGCCCGGGCCTATATATAATAGGACTCTTTAAGTAATTAATAACTCATAAGAAAATTAATTTTAATTAATTGTCTCTGCTCTCCCTTCATCTTTATTTGTTTATCTATAATTAATAATTAATTCTACCTAACTAGCTCTAATGACGCAGATGGATGTCGCTGACAAAAGTATTGCAGACGGACTTTGATTCCTCAAAGAAACCCAAGACAAACAGGATCGCTGTTGCCACTGCCATTTTAGCTTCAATGACTTCTATTTTATTGGGTTATGGTAATATTTATAAAATATATTGTATAACATATTTATGTAATATAGTAAATAGTACTCCACGTACATGAATCATGCATGCATGCACGTACTCATATCTACAATATATTGTGGATACGTACTAGATATTAGTGTAATGAGTGGAGCTGCAATCTTCATCTAATTAAGATGACCTCAAAATTAGCGACGTGCAAGTGGAAGTCCTTGCCGGTACTCTAAACATCTACTCCCTCATCGGCTCCGCCATGGCTGGAAGAACATCCGACTGGATTGGCCGCCGCTACACCATAGTCCTGTCGGCAGCCATCAACTTTGTTGGAGCTCTCCTCATGGGGTTCGCCCCCAACTATGCCTTCCTTATGTTTGGCAGATTCATAGCTGGAATCGGAGTTAGCTACACTCTCATGATCGCTCCTGTCTACACCGCCGAAATCTCTCCAGCCCTTTCCCGGAGGTCCCTTTAATTAATTTATTTGAGTTTTGAGCTTGCTTCAAATATATCAAATATTAAAATTTGTGATCACTTGAATAAATCTTTCAACTTACTTAATTATTCAACATATTGATTTATTTAAATTATAGGTGTTCGTACCTAATCTGACCAAGCAACGGACCTAGCAGAAAGACCCGAAAGATCACTTGGATAAAGACCAAACCCACCATCAAGGCCCATCAACGAGACCCATGCCTAAGGCCCACCATTGTGCCCATGATCGTAACATAGATATTGCCTATATATAGGGAGTTTCCTTCCTCATTCAAACAAAATTCTCTCTACAATTCTCACTCTCTCTCAAGAGACAATCTTTCTTCCATATCTCTACATACATTATTATCTCTAAGGCTCAATGCCTATTGTAACATGTACAAATACATATATTATGAATGAGAATGAGATAACACCGTGGACGTAGCCCGATTTGAGTGAACAACATACATCGTTGTGCCTTGGTGTGAGTGTGTACTTTCACAGTTCGAACGATCCATTTTATAGTTTAACAGCTGATGTCATTTATGAGAAACGCTACAAAAATGTTCCCTCTAAAAAACTCACATTCCTGCTGAAACACTATCAACACCCAAACACACCAACCTCACTGCCAAAAAAATCCCAAATTGGCTCACTGCCAAAACATCCAGAAAATCTCTTTTCTTCTCTCGGTCACAACCAAAAATCCTAAAAAAAAAAACACCAATCACTTTCTGCTGCAACAATGAGGCAGAAGAGCAATTAGCAATGGTCAATAATCAAATTTGCTTACTGTTGGTCTCCCACTCAAGAACCCCAGACGAAACAAGGCCACATCTTTCCATAAATAATAAAGCTTCTTGCTTTTGGTGGGTTTTGGATTGTTATTCATGAGATTTATTGAGGGTCAGAGAGATTCAGGGGATGCATAAACAATAAAATCCATATATGGGTCTGCAAAACAAACACTCATCTTTGGGGCTGCATATCAGCCACCTGAGAGGGAGAGAAGGAGAATCGCAGAGCTCAGACTCTCTGCCACCCAGAGCCACCGCACGCCAACCGCGCCACCACCGTGGTTAGGAGGCCACGACCTGCACAACAGCTGCGAGACTCGCCGACCCCTACCGACGCGCGACGACCGCGTTGGGTTCTCCTTCAACCTCCAAATCGACGCTGACCAGCCATCAGTTAGTTACGCAGCTTTCACCGTTCAAATCAGAAAGGTACGATCTACAAAACCCATGCGATATCTGAGCCATTCATCGTCAAAAAAACGACCGGCGTCTCGCAAGGAATGCTTAGCCTTTGCACGGTTCAGCCACTTCCCGAACTCTTCTGGTGACACCGCCACCACCAATGGAACCGAGGGACTCCGATATGTCGACCCCTGTGTACTCCAACCAACAGTGTCGCCGGTCACGCGCCACCTACGCGCCGCCTCGCCGCCGCACATCTCCACCTCTGATGGTCTCTGTGAAATGAGATAAGCATGCCCCCTTTACTTTCTCGTTTAATATTTGATATATATGTATATGTTTAATATATATTAGAAAATAAATATATATTTTTAATATATCTTATTTATATATTTGACATTTATGTTTAATATTTATATATTTGACATACCTCTGTTTAATATATCTTATTTTGACTAAAAGAAAATTATGTCACATGTATTCTTCACATGCCTAATTAGTACATTCCTAGTATTATTTCCTCTCGGCACACTTTACTATATATGCTCACACCATTACCATTCGGCATATATACTCATAATCATACTTACATCATTGCCAATGGCACATGAGCATCATATTAACATCATCGCCTCTCGACACATGCACATCATCATGCTTACATCATTACCCATGACACATGAGCATCATATTTACATCATCGCCTCTCGGCACATGCGCATCATCTTGCACACATCATGAGCTCGCAGACATTCCCTATTACCGTTTGACATGAGCTCGCATGCATCCCTGCAAGAGGGACTGTCATACACCTCCCTATAGATCGACATACTCGCAAGCGTTCCCTGCTACCGATCGACATGAGCTCGCATGCATTCCCTGTTACCGTTTGACATGAGCTCGCAGACATCCTTGCAAGAAGGGCGGTCATACGCCTCCCTATTGATCGGCATACTCGCAGACGTTCCCTGCTACCGATCGGATTGAGCTCGCAGGTATTCCCTGTTACCTTTTGGCATGAGCTCGCAGGCATCCCTGCAAGAGGGACGGTCATACACCTCCTTATAGATCGGCAAACTCGTAGGCGTTCCCTACTACCGATCGACATGAGCTCGCATGCATTCCTTATTATCATTTGGCATGAGCTCGCAGGCATCCCTATATGAGGTGGCAAACACACCACCTCGAGTGGCACTCGATCGGCCATGGACATTCTTAAACGATTGGTTACCTAATCGTGCGAGGTTCCGCTCCTGCGGGCCATACAAGATGACATACACTCATCTTGCAAATGGCACTCGATCGGCCATGTACATTCCTAGCCGATCGACCACCTAATCGTGCGAAGTCCCGCTCATGCAGGCCGTACAAGATGACATACACTCATCTTGCACGTGGCTCTTGATAAGTTAAAACAGGACATTCTCCACGGCCGATTAGTCACATGACCATGTAAGGTTCCCTCTTCGTGGCTTGTACAAAAATGGCATACCCACCACTACTTCAAGGTAGCAAAGTGGCACCTGGTCGGTCGAAGGCATCACCTCGATCGACCAACACGGCCTTGCAGGCAACAACTCGGTCGAAGGCATCACCTAAGAACTACAAGGTTCCCATTACTACCAGGTCGACTCGACATCAACACAAATAGGCCCAGGCCACCACAAAGCGGAGCAGTCAGTTTTGTTCACCCTCGCCAAGACGGCTCTCCTCCCACTGTCATATCAGACACTACAACAACATGTGAGTCTCCCTCGGCATCCCACCTCGACGGAGGACTAGATATAGTGCACCGTACGGATTGGTAGATAGAAACAAAGAGGTTGCTCGGTCAGTGCACTCTTGTTACAAGTCCTCCACCGAGGCAATCCACCTCAGTCAAGAACTTGGGGGACTTCTGTTTGTACCTAATCTGATCAAGCAACGGACCTAGCAGTAAGACCCGGAAGATCACTTGGGTCAAGACCAAGCCCACCATCATGGCCCATCAACGAGGCCCATGCCTAAGGCCTACCATTGTGGCCCATGATCTTAACCTAAATATTGCCTATATATAGGGAGCTTCCTTCCTCATTCAAATAAGACTCTCTCTACAATTCTCACTATCTCTCAAGAGACAATCTCTCTCCCTTCTCTCTACATACATCACTATCTTTAAGGCTCAATGCCTATTGTAACATGTACAAATACATATATTATGAATGAGAATGGGATAACACCGTGGACGTAGCCCGATTTGGGTGAACCACGTACATCGTTGTGCCTTGGTGTGAGTGTGTGCTTTCACAGTTCGACCGATCCATTTTATGGTTGAACAATAGGTGTTTGTGAATGCTGGCATATTATTGGGGTACGTATCCAACTTTGCCTTCTCCAAGCTCCCGCTACAATTGGGGTGGCTCGTCAAGCTCGCCATCAGCACTGTTCCCTTTGTTTTTATGACCCTCAGGGTCTGGGCCATGCCAGAGTCGCCTAGTTGGTTCCTCATGAAGGGTCGACTTGCAGATGCCAAACGAGTCCTCGAAACAGTTTCAGATTCCAAAGAGGAGGATCAGTTGAGATTAAACGACATCAAAGAAGCTGCCAGAATCCCCAAAGACTCCAGAGGTCACAAAAAGCAGGGACGGTTCCAGCGTATGGAAAGATTTGCTTGTTCATCCCACACCAGCCGTTCGACATATATTAATCGCAGCTCTTGGTATCAACTTTTTTCAACCAGCGTCCGGTATCGACTCCGTCGTTTTGTACAGCCCAAGGATTTTTGAGAAGGTGGGAATCACCTACTACAAATACAAACTACTCCCAACCGTGGCCGTTGGATTGGTCAAGACCATTTTCATCTTGGTTGCCACATTTTGCCTTGATAGGGTCGATCGACGCCCTTTGTTTCTCATTAGCGTGGCTGGAATGATAGTTTCGCTTGCATGTCTCGGTTTGGGTCTGACGGTCATCGATCAGTACAACGGAGAAAGGATCACGTGGGCTGTTGGATTGTGCTTGACCATGATATTATTCAGTGTTGCATTTTTCTCGATCGGAATGGGGCCCATCACTTGGGTATATAGCTCAGAGATCTTCCCATTGCACCTGTGCGCGCAAGGGTGTAGTATGGGAGTTGGGGCGAATAGAGTGATGAGTAGGGTCATCTCCATGACTTTTATTTCATTGTATAAAGTCAGCACAATTGGTGGGGCCTTCTTTCTATACGCCGAAGTTGCTACTATTGATTGAATCTTCTTTTATACAATGTTGCCGGAAACACAAGGGAGATCCCTTGAAGATATGGAAGTCTTGTTTGGAAAATTTCATAGGTGGAGAGAAGCCAATTTACTCCTAAAGAATAAGAAAGAAGATCCTCAAGGAAGCCATTAAAATGTTGTCCAATGCAAGGAAGACGAAGTCTAAGGACCATTCACTATTATGGTACAAAAGTAAAATGATGTTCTCCTTTCTAGATTGAATTAACTTTGTTTCTCATGTCGAATTCTTTATACATAAATTAATGAACGATGTTTTAATTTCATTTTGAATAGAGAAAAGATAATGTTATCATTTAATAAGAGAGACACTTTACATAGACAATATTGTAATGACAGATAAAAAAACATAAAATTAATATGACGACAATATCATGTGGTTGAGAGAATTTTATGGGCATACTTGCTATCCATTTTCCCAAAGCAATTGTGGTATATATCATCTAAGACACTGAATTTGGAGTGGAGAATTAATTTCTTAGGCACATGGTTAATTAATCTATCCCTGAATCCTTCATCTGATGTAATTCTAATCTAGAATTAAGTGTTTTCAAATTCAGGAATAATTACTAATGTAATTCTAATCTAGAATTAAGTGTTTTCAAATTCAGGAATAATTAGGTCATGTGTGGTTTCAATGAGTAATATGAATGGTTTTCAAACTCAATCAACTCTCTAATCAACTCGCTCCAGAGAGACCGCCTCTCACAATCATCATTAAACCCATACACCACCGAAACAAAAAAGGCCAAACCCAGGTCCGCAATTTCGACTTTGCAATGCACTACTTACGATAACCTTACCACACTGACTGCCAAAGCATTCAGATTCCACCCAATCAAAATCCGACCATTGGGATGGCAACCAAAATTATCCACAACACTCCAACACGGAAAAACAGCAGCTTTAATTCTCCCACCTAAACCTTGATTCCACAATTCAACTGACTCCTCGCGATGAAGCTCTTGACCTCCAAATGCTTGGATTGATCATTGAGCCCTCTAACATTCCAGAATGCAAGATTAATCATCAAGGGATTTAGTTTTACTTACCCAGGATCGAATCCGACCGCGAGGGGGCTTGGCCTTCCTCTTGCCTTTATTTTTCACTTTCTTCTTCCCCTTCTCTTTTTCCTTACCGCCAACATTGCAAGCTTCCTCCAAACCAATTCCAACTTGCTTCGACCCCAACACAGGGCCCAGAATATCAGAGGCAGAGTCCGCAGAATTAGCATCAGATTCCGAAGATTCCAGAGACAAGAATGAATTAGAAGTAGCCACCGGGGAGGGAAGTGAACTGGGGAAATTCTGAGAAGGAGGAGCACTGCTACGCTTGAGCTTACGCGCAAGACTTGGATTAATGAACTCAGCTAGACCTTGAGCTTTGGGAATAAATTGCTTTATTAAGCCCAATACAAGCAGTAATGATCAATTCCAATGGAACCCGGTTTCCATTGGGCTGAACGGCAGCAGAATCCTTGGGCCGACTCACACCACCAAGCCCACTAGGCACCAAAGGGGGAACAGAGGGCCTCACATTAGAACACTCCTTGGGCCTTGAGGGACAATTGGGCTCATGGTGACCAAAAGTCTTGCAATCATATACAGCATATACAAGGATTACCTTGATACTTCACTATAATCTCCACTGAATGCATCAATTCACCCTCCTCAGCAATCACTTCTCACATACCACCTTGAACCCCAAAACCCTTCTATGAGGAACCGTGCTCAAACACGAGTTGATGGGACAAATCCTCCCTCGGGACAACGGCCCGGCTAGAGAAGGGTTCTCTGGCCACCGGAGTGGAAAAAATAGGATCAGGCGCCACCATCGGAACCCCACACGCATCAACTAGAGGATTACAACACTGCATGGCCGACAAGATCGTGGCATCGGACTCAGGAACGTTGAGGAAGATCGCACTCAGAAGTTTACCATCGACCAAATGCGACCCATACGTAAGATTAGGTAAAGAGGAAGAAGATTGATTAAGAGCCACTTGGACATGGGAGGGGTGGGAAGGAATGGGGAAGGGGTTAACAGAGTAAGAGGACATGGCTGAGACTAAGGGAAAAGGAGGGATAGTCTCAGACAAGGCGAAAGGGGTTTTGGAAGGAGGTTTTTGGGGTCGAAGATTGAGGGACAATGAGGGGGATTGGCACCCACAGGAAGGGGTCAGACATTCTTCACCGCCGATTAATGACAGAGAATCATAAGAAAGGAATTGGGAATTAGACAAAGGAGAGGGAGCACGAAGCAAGGAAAAGAGAGAGAGAGCCCAACATTGTGTTGGTGACTAAGCTGCGTCACTGGCAGCTGACTTGGCAGCACACTGGCAGCTGACTTGGCAGCACACTGGCTGCTGACTTGGCAGCACACTGGCTGCTGACTTAAGGAGGACAAGTGTCACAAGGTGAAGGCATTGAATGAGAGAATGTGTGTGTTGTAAGTGTGTAAAACGGTTAGTGCAATTGTGAGTGTGTGTTGTAAGTGTGTAAAACGGTTAGTGCAATTGTGAGTGTGTGAGCAGTTTTGAGAGAGCTGCAAGAAGTGTGTGTTGTAAGTGTGTAAAACGGTTAGTGCAATTGTGAGTGTGTGAGCAGTTTTGAGAGAGCTGCAAGAAGTGTGTGTATGATGACATCATATTGTTATCATCTCTAACCGAATCAAGGAGAGGGAGTGTGTGCCTATATGCATTGTAATTCAATCATTCATTGTAAGAAGAAATACACACGAAGAAGTCAGTCATATCTGACCTCATTGCAAACAGAAAACTTACTCAAGCAAAAACACAAACACCTGGGGTGCACCGATCATCATAGTGATCATCACCCGATTTTGAAATTCAATTTCAATCCAGATTTAGGTGTAGGAAGAAAGTAGTATTGAAGACATCCCAAGCTAGCCTCGATTCAATTCAGCTAAGAGGGGTGAGAGAAGATTCGTACATGGTGGTTTTGCATTTCCTTTGAATCGGTTCAACTGGTTCTGTGTGAAGGAGATCATCATCCTCGACGAGTCTGGTTGCCAATATGGTATCAGAGCTGCTCTGAGATCATATCTCTGAGGTGTCTGACTGTGGTGAAGCTAAGCAAGAGTTGAAGCCTGAGCAGGAGTTGAAGTTCCTTCACGGCAAGTCATCATGGCTGGTATTGGAGGAGGAGAACCCAAAATTCATTTATTCACATGAGTTAACTATGATTTCTGGAATATCAAAATGAGAACAGCATTGAAAGCAAGTGATATGTGGAAGATTGTCACTCCAGGCTTACCAGATCCTGAGTATGACAGTGAAGATGAGGATATTGAAACGACAGAAAGTCATGCTGATCAAATCAAGAATGGCAAGGCCTTGAATCTGATTCAGAATGCAATCTCTGAAGAAATCTTTCCAAGAATCTCGAATGAAGAGATAGCTAAAAGTGCCTGGGATATTTTGAAAAAGGAATACAGAGGAGATCCTAAGGTGAGAGCAGTTAAATTACAAAGTCTTAGAAGAGATTTTGAGTATACACGTATGAAAAATGATGAATCTTTTTCTACATATATGACTAGACTATTTGCTGTTGTTAATTAAATGAAAACGTATGGTGAAGAAGTGACTGAAAAGAGATTAGCACAAAAAATTCTGATAAGTTTGACTAAACCCTATGATTTGATTGTGTCCATACTTGAAGAAACTAGAGATCTAGATCATATTAGTGTTGAAAGTATCACTGCATCAATCAAGGCATTTGATCAACGTCTGGAGATGCACACTGATGGTGATGTTGAGAAAGCATTCTCAAGTATGAGTGTGAATAACAAGTCACAGGCACAACCAAGTTCTAATCAGGGAAAGTTCAAGAAGCATCAGTTCAAAGGTGGAAACAATGGTTGGGCTAACAGCAAATTCAAAGGCAATGCTAAGTATGAGAACAAGTTCTCTGGAAATCAGAAAGGAGAAACCAGTGGTTCTAAGGAAGCTTGCAAGATTTGTAACAAATTTCACTGGGGTGAATGTTGGTTCAAAGGAAAAGTGAAATGTTTCAAGTGTTCTAAATTTGGCTACATTTCCAAAGACTGTTCAGAAAAACAGACTGCTAATCTAGCTCATGCAGTAGATGAAGTTGCAAGAAACATGTTCTATGCTTGCCATTCAACTTTCATGAAGAAGGAAGTGGGTGTGTGGTACCTGGACAGTGGTTGCAGTAACCATATGACAGGCCATGAATCTTTATTGACTAATATTGATCGAAGACTGAATGTGAAAGTGAAGATGGGGACTGGTGACCTAGTTCAAGCTGCTGGGAAAGGTTCTTTGCTGGTTCATACTGACCAAGGTGACAAGTACATCAAGGAAGTGATGCTTGTACCTGGATTGGATGAGAATCTACTAAGTGTAGGTCAGATGGTGGAGCATGGATACTGCCTAGTGTTTGGAGATAGTCCAGCAGAGGTTTATGAAGATAAGAACATGAAGCACAGGGGGTTCCTATGACATGCATCAGATGTTTCAAGCTTTCTCTGGATTATGTGAATCCAGTCGCTAGAAGAGCAGAAGCCAAGGAAAGCACAGAACTATGGCACAGAAGATTTGGCCATTTGAACTACTCAAGGCTAATGATGCTAAGACAGAAGGACATGGTGGACTGCCTAGTCTAGAAGGTGACAAAGAAGTATGTGAAGGATGCATTTCAGGGAAACATCATGTGAGTTATTTTGACACAGAAGAGGCTTGGAGGGCATCTACACCTCTTGAGTTAATATACTCAGATGTGTGTGGCCTTATGCAAATAGAAACAATGGGAGGTAATATGTATTTCCTTACCTTCATTGATGATCATTCTAGAATGTGCTGGCTGTATTTTCTGAGGCATAAATCAGGTGTGTTAAATGTGTTTAAAAAATTCAAAGCTATGGTTGAACTACAAAGTGGGTTCAAAGTGAAGAAGTTGAGAAGTGATAGAGGTGGAGAGTATATCTCAAATGAATTCCAGAGATTCAGTGAAGAACATGGAATTTAGAGACAGCTAACCGTGGTTTACTCTCCTCAGCAGAATGGTGTTGCTGAGAGGAAAAATAGGACTATAGTGGAGATGGCTAAGTCTATGTTACATGGCAAACAACTACCCTATGAGTTCTGGGGTGAATCAGTCAACACTGCAGTATACATTCTAAATCGATCCCCTACCAAGGCTGTGCAGGGTAAGACTCCATTTGAGAAGTTTTCTGGTAGAAGACCAGGAGTATCACACCTAAGGGTATTTGGCTCTATATGCTACATGCATGTTCCATCCCAGAGGAGACAGAATCTAGATGATTCTAGTGTGAAAGGTGTATTTGTAGGCTATGGTAGCTGGGAAAAAGGCTACAGAGTTTATAGTCTGGAAACTAAAAATATTGTGGTGTCAAGAAGTGTAATCTTTAATGAAGAAGGATGCTGGGATTGGAAGAAACATGCAGAAGTCCAAAAGTATATACCAGTGAATTTTGACACTGGAATTGATCAAGTTACACCAGTAACACATGGTGTTCATACTACTAGCACCAGTTCAAGTTCAAGTTCTGATTCTGGTCCTAGTACAAGCTCAAGCCCTAGTTCCAGTGATTCATCTAGTTCAAGTTCAGGTGATACACATGTGAAACTAAGAAGCCTAAGTGATGTTTATGCTAGATGTCACATGTGCATAATAGAACCTGAGAGTTTCAGTGAAGCAATCAAGGATTCAACTTGGAAGAAAGCCATGGAAACTGAGATGCAGATGATTGAAAAGAATGATACATGGGAGCTAACAGAGAGACCTACTGACAAACCAGTGATTGGTGTCAAGTGGGTGTACAAAACTAAAGTCAATATGGATGGATCTGTTCAGAAACACAAGGCCAGATTGGTAGCTAAGGGATATGCTCAGAAACCATAAATTGATTTCAAGGAGACATTTGCACCAGTTGCAAGACTTGACACTATCAGAACCCTAATTGCTCTAGCATCACAGAAAGAATGGAAGCTTTTTCAGCTTGATGTGAAGTCATCATTCCTTAATGGTGTTCTAGAAGATGAGGTATATGTGGATCAGCCTGAAGGGTTTGAAGTTCAAGGTAATGAAGCTAAAGTTTACAGATTAAACAAGGCTCTCTATGGTCTTAAGCAAGCACCAATGGCCTGGTATGGAGAGATTGATTCCTACTTGCTGAGTTGTGGTTTTGAGAGAAGTTCCAGTGAGGCAACCTTGTATTTGAAGGTTAAGCAAGATGAAGGAACTCTAATTGTATCAATTTATGTAGATGACATTATCTACACAAGTGACAGTGCTTCTATGATGGATGAGTTCAAGCAAGACATGATGAGTAGATATGAAATGACAGACTTGGGATTACTACATCATTTCCTAGGGATGGTGTTCTACAGTCTAGCAATGGTATCTTCATTCATCAAAGGATGTATGCCTCTACATTGCTAGAGAAGTTTGGACTCAGAGACTGCAAACCAGTTAGTGAGTACTCCCATAGCAACTAATGACAAGCAACAAAGAAGTGATGGTAGTGAAGCTGCTGATGAGCAACTCTATAGATAGATTGTGGGAAGTTTTCTCTATCTAACAGCTACTAGACCAGACATAATGTATGCTTCAAGTATGTTGTCAAGATTCATGTACAACCCTACCAAGAAGCACTTAGGAACAGCTAAGAGAGTCCTAAGGTATGTCCAAGGTACACTAGCCCATGGAATTGAATACAAAAGAGGGAAAACTGCTACTTTGGTGGGATTTTGTGACAGTGATTGGGGAGGCTCTGAAGATGACATGAAAAGCACATCAGGTTATGCTTTTTCATTTGGCAGTGGGATTTTCTCTTGGGCATCTGTTAAATAGAGCAGTGTAGCTCTTTCAACAACAAAACCTGAGTATGTTAGTGCCTCTGAGGCAACTACTCAAGCTGTCTGGTTAAGGTTTGTATTGGGAGATTTTGGAGAGGAACAATTAGAGGCTACTCCTCTACTCTGTGACAACATGTCAGCCATTGTTATGGCCAAAAATCCAGTCTTTCATCAAAAGACCAAGCATATCAACAGAAGATTCCATTATATCAGAGATGCAATCCAAAATGGAGAAATCAAACTACAATATTGCAAGTATGAAGAGCAGCTTGCGGATATCTTCACCAAAACTCTACCTAAGGAAAGGTTCTGCTATCTAAGGGATTTACTGGGAGTAGTTCCAGTGACTAGCTTAGGAGGGGCTATTGGTGACTAAACTGCATCGCTTGTAACAACCCGAAATTTCAATTATTGGATTTCATTAAATTATTTATGTAAAATGACGATTTTGCCCTTGCTTGTTAAAGGGCATGGAAATCAAGTTTTGTTTCGAGACACTTTTGGTGGTGTTTTGGGTACCGTTGCGTAGGTCTCGAACTCACGAGTTCGTAGACAGGCGGCACGCGGAAAACGGAGTTCGTGGACGAAAGTTATGGGTCTAGATGTGCAAGGGCATTTTGATAATTTTTGACTTGGGGTAGATATTTTTAACCCCCAAATCAATGTAATCTGATCCATCTTCATTTCATCCTTATCATCTCCTTCTTCCTCTCTGGGACAAGAAAACACAAAAACCACTTCGAACCCAAACCGTGCGAAAACTCACCGAAGAGAAACCAAAAGTCAACTTTGATTTCAAGGCATTAACTTCCAGTTTTGATCAACTAATCATATTCTACTCCTTCCCACGATCACAACCGTACCAACCATCGAAGGAGAGGACCGCGGAGGAAGCCGAACCGAGGATAGGAAGTTTCGGACCTTCCGATCGATTTTTCGGCTAGCACAGGTATGTGTTTGTGGTTTTGAGGTCATATTTGGATTCCTGGGTTCGAGTAGATAGATTTAGACATAAAAAGTTGTGAAAAATGGTTGAGTTTTGAGGAAGTTAGGAAAGCTTGAAGTTTCGGCCGGAAATGGAGGATTCCGGCGAAACCAGACGGCGGCGACGGCGCTGCCGGTCATCTTCTCCGGCCAACTTCCGGTGACGGCGACGGCAGCCGGTCGTCTTTTCCGGCGAGTCGCCGGTGACCGGTCGGGTCGAGGTGACCGGTCGGGTCGAGTTGACCGGTCAGGTCGAGTCGAACCGGTCGGGTCGAGTTGAACCGGTCGGGTTGAGTGAACCGGTCGGGTCGAGTTGGACCGGGTCAGGTTGAGCCGAACCGGGTTGGACCGGTTCAGGCGCGTGGGTACTGTAGCAGGCGCGTGACCGGCGCGTGAGGGCGCGTGGCGGCGCGTGGGCGCGTGGGCGCGTGTTCCGACCTTCCGTCGGCGCGTGGCGGCGCGTGGGGCCGAGTCTGATGTCAGGGTGGTGCGTGACAAGTAGTTTTTGACGTTTCGGACCTGTTGGCGCAGGTTTCGAGTCAATCGGATGTCGTTTAGGGGTTGTTTCGGACGTTTTAAAGTTGCTGCGTTTTCTAGGCCAGCATAGTTAGACTCCCGGGGTTTATGGGGTTTATATTTAAGATTATTATGATTGGCTGGTAATCCCGATTATTAATTTGGACAGGCGATACTGCTCCAGAAGCTTCAGGGGAGCGTACAGTTCGGGATTGAGCTTGCTTGAACAGGTTTGTGAGTGGACTTTGATTTATAAACTATAATGCATGCATAAATGTATCTTTGATTTAAATACTGTTGAGTATGAGTGAAATGAATTTCTGGATTTTAGAAATGATACTGGACACATATTTTACAATATTTCAGTGAAAGTATGTTTTGAGAAATGGCCTGGTTTTTGTACTTGATTTTGATATCGTTTTGACGTGGTTACTATTTGAGTATGTGATTTGGGTTGAGACCCATAATTGTGATTTTACCGATTTTGGCCATAAAATGATATTTCAAAGAATTTGGCTTAGGCCGCGAAACAAAGATTTCGAAGTATGGATTTGATTCACTGATTCCCGTCCCGATGATTGTTGTTGCTCTGACTGGTGTTGAGGGGCCTTGCCATGCTAGTTGTTGAGGGTTCGGACCTTAGGTGTTGAGGGGCCTTGCTCCGCCGGGTCGCGAAGCTGTCTATGCATAGTACAGATTGTACAGATAGTACAGATATTACAGACAGTACATATGGTACACAGAGTTGTACAGATTTGAACACATCTCAAGGGATACCCTGGTGTGTTATGAATATGTCGGGAACAGTGAATTTGAGATATTATGTGGCGGTTGGAACGAAATGATTTGAAATTGAGATAATTTGTGTCCAGATTGAGCCAAATGATTTTAAACTCCTTTGAAGAGATTTTCAAACAAAATTGTGGATTACGAGGCATTTTATTTTACAGATTGTATGTGAGTCCAATTAAATGGTTGTAAAGATAAATGTGAATTTTGGATGATTTACATATGATGCTTTTAGATGATAAATTGTTTTATGTTATGCATGCATGATTTTATAAATGGAGGGGAAGAAAGGAAATTCTTCGAAAAGGAATTTATAAATGATTATTTTTGTCCACTCACAATTTTTGTGTTTAAACCCCCTTCAGGCAGTTGAGTAGAGTTGACGCGAACATTGATCTCGAGGCTGAGGTATTAGGATTTCGACTGCGCTGTGTTGTATATTTGAGTAGGATATCTAAATTTGAATCTTGATCCTACTTAGACGCTCTGATATTATGTTGTATTTGATTGGTCGTTAATTACGGGAATTATTGAGTGCTTAAGTCCCTTGTCTGACAAGAGAAAGTATTTATTATTGTTATTATAATTTGTAAGGATTGAAGGGTATTTTGGGAACCTTTTCTTAGGTTGTCAGACGGGATCAGGGTTCTTCCCGGGTTTCGAGGGGAAATTCGGGACGGGTCCTGACAATTGGTATCAGAGCACTAGGTTAAATTCCTGTAGACTGTACACTACGTGTACAAGAGTTATAGTTCTTTTCAGCGTAATGCCTCCGAGACGCGAGTTCCGTCAACAGTCGAAAAATATTGGGGATACACCTGAACCTACAGTGGAGCCTGATATGAGGCAAACACTGGAACAATTGGGTCATACGTTGACTTCTGTACTTCAGAGTAGGACTGCTACAGAGGGTTCAGACATTGAGAGAGCCAAGAGATTAGGGGCTATAATATTTATGGGCGAGTCTAGCCCAGAGGATGTAGAGAATTGTCTCCGATTGGTTGAGACATGGGTATTAGTACTCCTACTGGGAATATGTTAGTGGCGAATCTCGTGATTCGTAGTTGACCAGTGTTAGTGGAAGGTCATGCATTAGAGGCAGATTTAATCCCTTTAGATATTTTTGATTTTGATGCGATTCTGGGGATGGATTGGTTGACTATGCACCATGCCTCTATTGATTGTTATGACAAGAGAGTGGATTTCCGGAGTCCAGGTTTACCGGAACTTACATTCAGGGGAGATCGTAGGGTACTACCCTGTGGAGTGATATCAGCTTTAACAGCTGAGAAATTGCTGAGGAAAGGTTGTGAGGGTTACTTGGCTCATGTGTTTGATTCTCGGGATACTCCGATGAGAGTGGAGGATATTCCAGTGGTGAGTGAGTTCTCTGATGTGTTTCCAGATGATCTTCCGGGATTGCCACCTCACCGGGAGATTGAGTTCACCATCGAGCTTTTGCCAGGTACTTAACCTATCTCACAGGCACCGTATAGAATGGCACCGGCAGAATTGCGAGAGTTAAAGACTCAGTTGCAGGACTTGGTGAGTATGGGATTTATTCGCCCAAGTGTTTCACCATGGGGTGCACCAGTGTTATTTGTGAGGAAAAATGATGGTGGTCTGAGATTGTGTATTGACTACTGGAAGCTAAACAGGGCTACGGTGCGGAATAAGTATCCTTTGCCAAGGATAGATGATTTGTTTGATCAATTTAAGGGGGCAAGATATTTTTCGAAAATTGACCTTCGATCCGGGTACCATCAGTTGAGGATCAGAGAAGGGGATGTTGAGAAAACAGCTTTCAGGACTCGTTATGGTCATTATGAGTTCCTGGTGATGCCTTTCGGGTTGACTAATGCCCTAACAGCATTTATGGATTTGATGAACAGGGTGTTCCAAAAGTATTTGGATCGATTTGTGATTGTGTTCATTGATGACATCTTGGTGTATTCGAGGAGTGCTAAGGCACATGAGAAACACTTAAGGTTGGTGCTGAATATGCTTAGGAAAAAGCATTTGTTTGCCAAGTTCAGTAAATGCCAGTTTTGGTTGACCGAAGTTGGATTCTTAGGTCATGTGATTTCGGCTGAGGGTATCAGCGTAGATCCCCAAAAGGTCGAGGCAGTGGCAAACTGGGAGTAACCGAGGACAGTGACAGAGGTGACGAGTTTTCTGGGTTTGGCAGGATATTATCGACGGTTCGTAGAAGGATTTTCTACGATAGCAGGGCCGTTGACTCGGTTGACGAGGAAAGGAGTCAAGTTTGACTGGGGAGCTGATTGTGAACAGGGATTTCAGGAGCTGAAGAGGAGGTTGACTTCTGCTCCAGTATTGACCCTTCCTGATGATACTGGGGGATTCGAGGTATATAGTGATGCCTCATTGCGGGGTATAGGCTGTGTGTTGATGCAGCATGGAAAGGTGATAGCGTATGCTTCTAGACAACTTAAACCCCATGAGTTGAATTACCCCACACATGATTTGGAGTTAGCTGCAGTGGTGCATGCATTGAAAATCTGGCGACAGTATTTGTACGGAGAGACGTGTCGGATCTTCACCGACCATAAGAGTTTAAAGTACTTGTTCACCCAAAAAGACCTGAATCTGAGGCAGAGAAGATGGCTTGAGTTAATAAAGGATTATGATTGTACTATAGAGTACCATCCAGGGAAAGCCAATGTTGTGGCGGATGCTTTAAGCAGGAAATCCATGGGTTCTTTAGCCCATTTGCATACAGTCTACTTACCGTTACTGGTAGAGTTCCGTAGAGCAGGGATAGTACTGGACATGGATAGCCAGGGGGCTTTGTTGGCTAGTTTTCATGTGAGGCCTGTTCTGATTGATCAGATTATTGAGGCTCAACTCCAGGACCCTACATTGTGCATTATCAGGATGGAGTTGGAGGTTGGAACCAGACAGGACTATGCGCTTAGGGATGATGGAGCCTTGGTTAGGGATGGTCGGTTGTGCGTACCGAATGAACTGGAACTAAAGAGGGAAATTCTTGATGAGGCTCATAGTTCGGCTTACGCTATGCATCCAGGAGGTACCAAGATGTATCATACCCTAAGGAAACACTATTGGTGGACTGGGATGAAAAGGGAAATTGCTGAGTTTGTGAGTAGATGCCTGACGTGCCAGCAAGTGAAAGCAGAGAGGCAGAAACCATATGGGGCACTTCAACCATTACCTATTCCGGAATGGAAGTGGGATCACATTACGATGGATTTTGTGTATAAACTTCCAAGGACACAGCAAGGACATGATGGGATATGGGTAATTGTTGATAGACTCACGAAGTCTGCACATTTCTTGCCAGTGCGGGAAGATTTTCGGATGAGTCGGTATGCCAAATTGTTTATTGATGAGATCATACGGCTACATGGGACTCCAGAGTCCATTGTTTCGGACAGGGATCCTAGATTTACCTCCAGGTTTTGGCGGAGTTTGCAGAAGGCTTTTGGCACTACCTTGCATTTTAGTACAGCTTTTCATCCTCAGACGGATGGTCAGTCTGAGAGGACAATCCAGGTTTTGGAGGATATGATGAGAGCTTGTGTACTACAGTTTAAAGGGAACTGGGATTCACACCTGGCTCTGATGGAATTTTCTTATAATAATAGTTATCAGTCGAGTATTGGGATGTCTCCTTTCGAGGCACTGTATGGGAGGCAGCGCAGGACACCATTATGCTGGAACGAAGTGGGTGAAAGGAAACTGTTAACACCAGAGTTGGTTGATACGACTGAAGAAAAGAAAATGATCATCAGAGAAAGGTTGAAGACAGCTCAGGATCGCCAGAAGAGCTATGCAGACCGTAGAACCAGAGACCTTGAGTTTGAGGTAGATGATTGGGTGTTCTTGAAACTATCTCCTTGGAAGGGAGTTGTACGTTTTGGTAGACGAGGAAAACTGAGTCCTCGCTACATTGGTCCGTATGAGATTTTGGAGAGGATAGGACCAGTGGCATATCGTCTTGCTTTACCATCGGAATTATCCAGAGTTCATAATGTTTTTCATGTATCCTTGCTCCGGAAATATCTGTTTGATGAATCTCACGTATTGGGAGAGCAGCCACTTGAGCTGAAGGATGATTTGACCTTTGAGGAGCAACCGGTGCAAATTTTGGATTGGAAAGAGAAGGTACTGCGCAGAAAGAGTATTCCTCTAGTTAAAGTGTTGTGGAGGAATCATAACGTGGAGGAAGCCACGTGGGAAACCGAGGAACTAATGCGGACGCAATATCCTTATTTGTTCCAAGGATAGAGTTGAATTTCGAGGACGAAATTTCTTAAGGGGGGTAGATTGTAACAACCCGGAATTTCAATTATTGGATTTCATTAAATTATTTATGTAAAATGACGATTTTGCCCTTGCTTGTTAAAGGGCATGGAAATCAAGTTTTGTTTCGAGACACTTTTGGTGGTGTTTTGGGTACCGTTGCGTAGGTCTCGAACTCACGAGTTCGTAGACAGGCGGCACGCGGAAAACAGAGTTCGTGGACGAAAGTTATGGGTCTAGATGTGCAAGGGCATTTTGGTAATTTTTGACTTGGGGTAGATATTTTTAACCCCCAAATCAATGTAATCTGATCCATCTTCATTTCATCCTTATCATCTCCTTCTTCCTCTCTGGGACAAGAAAACACAAAAACCACTTCGAACCCAAACCGTGCGAAAACTCACCGAAGAGAAACCAAAAGTCAACTTTGATTTCAAGGCTTTAACTTTCAGTTTTGATCAACTAATCATATTCTACTCCTTCCCACGATCACAACCGTACCAACCATCGAAGGAGAGGACCGCGGAGGAAGCCGAACCGAGGATAGGAAGTTTCGGACCTTCCGATCGATTTTCCGGCTAGCACAGGTATGGGTTTGTGGTTTTGAGGTCATATTTGGATTCCTGGGTTCGAGTAGATAGATTTAGACATAAAAGTTGTGAAAAATGGTTGTGTTTTGAGGAAGTTAGGAAAGCTTGAAGTTTCGGCCGGAAATGGAGGATTCCGGCGAAACCAGACGGCGGCGACGGCGCTGCCGGTCATCTTCTCCGGCCAAATTCCGGTGACGGCGACGGCAGCCGGTCGTCTTTTCCGGCGAGTCACCGGTGACCGGTCGGGTCGAGGTGACCGGTCGGGTCGAGTTGACCGGTCGGGTCGAGTCGAACCGGTCGGGTCGAGTTGAACCGGTCGGGTTGAGTGAACCGGTCGGGTCAAGTTGGACCGGGTCAGGTTGAGCCGAACCGGGTTGGACCGGTTCAGGCGCGTGGGTACTGTAGCAGGCGCGTGACCGGCGCGTGAGGGCGCGTGGCGGCGCGTGGGCGCGTGGGCGCGTGTTCCGACCTTCCGTCGGCGCGTGGCGGCGCGTGGGGCCGAGTCTGATGTCACGGTGGTGCGTGACAAGTAGTTTTTGACGTTTCGGACCTGTTGGCGCAGGTTTCGAGTCAATCGGATGTCGTTTAGGGGTTGTTTCGGACGTTTTAAAGTTGCTGCGTTTTCTAGGCCAGCATAGTTAGACTCCCGGGGTTTATGGGGTTTATATTTAAGATTATTATGATTGGCTGGTAATCCCGATTATTAATTTGGACAGGCGATACTGCTCCAGAAGCTTCAGGGGAGCGTACAGTTCGGGATTGAGCTTGCTTGAACAGGTTTGTGAGTGGACTTTGATTTATAAACTATAATGCATGCATAAATGTATCTTTGATTTAAATACTGTTGAGTATGAGTGAAATGAATTTCTGGATTTTAGAAATGATACTGGACACATATTTTACAATATTTCAGTGAAAGTATGTTTTGAGAAATGGCCTGGTTTTTGTACTTGATTTTGATATCGTTTTGACGTGGTTACTATTTGAGTATGTGATTTGGGTTGAGACCCATAATTTTGATTTTACCGATTTTGGCCATAAAATGATATTTCAAAGAATTTGGCTTAGGCCGCGAAACAAAGATTTCGAAGTATGGATTTGATTCACTGATTCCCGTCCCGATGATTGTGTTGCTCTGACTGGTGTTGAGGGGCCTTGCTCTGCCAGTTGTTGAGGGTTCGGACCTTAGGTGTTGAAGGGCCTTGCTCCGCCGGGTCGCGAAGCTGTCTATGCATAGTACAGATTTACAGATAGTACAGATATTACAGACAGTACATATGGTACACAGAGTTGTACAGATTTGAACACATCTCAAGGGATACCCTGGTGTGTTATGAATATGTCGGGAACAGTGAATTTGAGATATTATGTGGCGGTTGGAACGAAATGATTTGAAATTGAGATAATTTGTGTCCAGATTGAGCCAAATGATTTTAAACTCCTTTGAAGAGATTTTCAAACAAAATTGTGGATTACGAGGCATTTTATTTTACAGATTGTATGTGAGTCCAATTAAATGGTTGTAAAGATAAATGTGAATTTTGGATGATTTACATATGATGCTTTTATATGATAAATTGTTTTATGTTATGCATGCATGATTTTATAAATGGAGGGGAAGAAAGGAAATTCTTCGAAAAGGAATTTATAAATGATTATTTTTGTCCACTCACAATTTTTGTGTTTAAACCCCCTTCAGGCAGTTGAGTAGAGTTGATGCGAACATTGATCTCGAGGCTGAGGTATTAGAATTTCGACTGCGTTGTGTTGTATATTTGAGTAGGATATCTAAATTTTACTCTTGATCCTACTTAGACGCTCTGATATTATGTTGTATTTGATTGATCGTTAATTACGGGAATTATTGAGTGCTTAAGTCCCTTGTCTGACAAGAGGAAGTATTTATTATTGTTATTATAATTTGTAAGGATTGAAGGGTATTTTGGGAACCTTTTCTTAGGTTGTCAGACGGGATCAGGGTTCTTCCCGGGTTTCGAGGGGAAATTCGGGACGGGTCCTGACATCGCTGGCAGCTGACTTGGCAGCACACCGGCTACTGACTCAAGGAGGACAAGTGTCACAAGATGAAGGCATTGAATGAGAGAATGTGTGTGTTGTAAGTGTGTGAAACGGTTAGTGCAATTTTGAGTGTGTGAGCAGTTTTGAGAGAGCTGCAAGAAGTGTGTGTATGATGACATCATATTGTTATCATCTCTAATCGAAACAAGGAGAGGGAGTGTGTGCCTATATGCATTGTAATTCAATCATTCATTGTAAGAAGAAACACACATTGAGAAGTCAATCATATCTAACCTCATTGCAAACAGAAAACTTACTCAAGCAAAAATACAAACACCTGGGGTGCACCGATCATCATAGTGATCATCACCCGATTTCCAAATTCAATTTCAATCCAGATTTAGGAGTAGGAAGAAAGTAGTATTGAAAATATCACGAGCTAGCCTCGATTCAATTCAGCTAAGAGGGGTGAGAGAGGATTCGTACCTGATGGTTTTGCATTTCCTCTGAATCGGTTCAACTGGTTCTGTGCGAAGGAGATCATCATCATCGACGAGTCTGGTTGCCAATACATTGAAGCTTCTAGCAGCTGCTATATATTTAGTTTTCCATTAGTGCTCCATGTCCTCTCTCTCTCTCGCTCTCTCTCCATGCATCAAAATTATCTGTAACAATGCTCCAACATACCATAATAACTGTTCATATGATTTTGCCTCACCGCCATGGACCTAGGTTTTGGCCAATTCCTTTCCATACCGGTCGACCGGTCTAGATGTAGTATTTCTTGAGGTGGTCTGCATAACATGGGTGACTGAGTAGACGGCCTTAAGAGTCTGAGAGGTCGTAAGTCCCTGGTCGGCATAATCTTGTGATTTTGTAGGGACCTTCCTAGTTCGGTCCAAGTGTTCCGGCTGATCGGTCTCTTGTTGCTAGGCTGACTTTCGTAAGACCCAATCACCGACCTGAAAACTTCGTGGTCTGACCTTGGCGTCATGGAATTGGCAGAGTCTTTGTTTGTAAGCAATGTTATGTAGGTTGGCCTACTCTCGGTGCTCTTCAATGAGGTCTAGGTTGAGAGCTAATTGGTCATCATTCTAGTCGGCATCATAGGTTAGCACTCGGTATGAGGTTTCATGGACCTCTACTGGGACGGTCGCTTCAATACCGAAGGCCATTGAGAATGGTGCCTCATTGGTGGCCGTTCGGTATGATGTTTTGTATGACCATAGCACATTAGGTAGAATGTCTACCCATTTGCCCTTTGTTTCACCGAGTTGGGTTTTCAGAGTGTGCTTGATTATTTTGTTGACAGCTTCAACTTGCCCATTTGATTGTGGGTGTGCAGGAGAGGAAAAGCATAAGTGGACCTTGTGCCTTTCGCAGAATGCTCTTAAGCAGTGGTTGTCGAATTGCTTTCCATTGTCGGTGACTGGTGTGTGGAAGGCTGAAACAACAGATGATTTTCTGGAAGAAGAAAGTCTCAATCTGAGCTGTTGTAATGGTGGCTAGAGCTTTGGCCTTGACCCACTTGGTGAAGTAGTCCACCGTGACTACGGTATTGACAGGACCCTTCCCGAATTTCCCCTTGAAACCCGGGAAAGACCCTGCTCCCATCTGACAACTTAAAGAAATTCTCAGAATACCGCTAAGTCCTTACAAATAATTATGAGAATTCTACCAAAAATCCGACAGAATCTCCCCTTAAGGACTGGCTAACCGTCTTCCACCTGTCAGACTAAGGATCATATAACACTCCAAATTCCAATAAGGTCAACCATCCAACGATGTAACCACAATTTTACAATCAGTCCAAAAGACTTATCAGAGCATCTAGGTATGATAAGTAAATACAGAAATAAATATCCTACTCGATAGTCTAGGTAAACGCGTAGCTAAAAATTTAATGCCTCCGCCTCTAGATATGCCTACGTCAACTCAACAACTTGGATGAGATTTAAAACACGAAAGTTATGAGTGGACAAAATAATCATTTAAAAATCTTTTCCGTGGAAAACTTACCTTTCCCCCCTCCATGATTAAAACCATGCATGCATAACATAAAATCCCTTTGTATATAAATATAATATATAGATAATTCGAAAACCCACCGGAAAATCCATCTTTTGTTAAAACACTTGGTGGGACCCACAAAAACCTGAATAACGAAAACATTCCGTGGTCGACAACCCTGCTTTGAAAACACTCCTCAAAGGAGTTTAAAGTCATGTAAACCGACCTGGATACAAAATATAGATCAAAACATATCCCACTGCTGCCCGAATGAAATCTCGAGCCGTAGCTCGATACCCTCTACACACCCGATATACCTCGAGTTGTGCAAAAACATGTACTACGCATAGACAGCCTCAATGACCTGGTGGAGAAAATACCCCTTGACACCAGGGTCGGAAAACCCTCAACGATATGGTGGAGAAAGACCCTCGACGCCAGTCGGAGAAAACCTTGACTATCAGGGACAAAAATCCAGTGAAAAACAAAATCAATGTTTTGAAATTCTTGTTTCTTGGCTTAGGGCAAATTCATTGAAAAACCGGGTTTAAACTCAAAATCGTAGACTATACCGAAATCCAAAATCAATCAAGTCAAACCATATAAAACCCGAAACCATAAAGCCAAGCCATAGCCCAAAGCGTCATTTCTAAATAATTATTGAAAGCCCGTGTCCAGTAATAATTTAATAATATCCAGAAATTTGCTAAAATAATACGTAATAAGATATTATATCAAATATACCTTTATGCATGCATTATACATTACAAAACCAAAGTCCACTAACCACACGTCCAAATCAGCTCAATCCCGAGTCGTACGCTCCTCCGAAGTTCCCGGAACAATATCGTCTGTCAAAAGTAATAATCAGGATTACCAACTAATATTAAAAACCCTAAATTCAGACTCTCTAAACCCCGGGAGGTCTGCTCGCATCACACTAAAATCACTACCACTTTGGACGTCCAAAACTACCCCTAAACGATGTCCGATTAACTCGAAACCTACGCCAACAGATCCGAAACTTCAAAATCTTGTCGACACGCGATGCCATGACCCAAAAACCTGTGCCATGCACCGCCACACGCCAGTGGAAGGCCGGGCAAAGTGCCATGCGCCGGTTACAGTACCTCACGCGCCTGCTATAGTGTCCCACGCGCTGCTACAATGTCTTACGCGCCTAACTCGGTGTGAGTCAGCGCTGACATAGCGCTGACTCAGAGCTTATTTAGCCGCCAGGTGGCACCCACATGATTGTCAGGTGGCCTCCATGTGGCTGCCAGGTAGCATGCCACGTCAGCCCCTCTCTAACTGAACCAGTCGTCGGAGAAGACGACCGCTCCGCCGTGCGCCACCGTCCCAAAAAAACTCCATTGCTGCTGACCTTGAATTTTTCCTAACTTTCTCAAAACATAACCGTTTTTCATAAAATTTTAGTCTAAATCTATCTACTCGAACCCAGGAACTCAAAAATGAAGTCTAAACACGAAACCCATACCTGTGTTGGCCAAAAAATTGATAGAAAGGTTTCGTTTTTTTTTTCCTCGGTTCGTTGTCTCCCGCAGCTGCTTCCAGTAACGATTGGTACGTCTGTGATCGTGGGAGGGAGAAGAGTCTGATTAGTGGAACTAAAACGGATGATCTTACCTCGAATTGAAGTTCAAATTTTTGGGATTTTTGGGTTTGAAGTCACGGGTTTGGGGTAAGTCGAGAAGAGAGGGAGTGAAAAATGAAGAAGATCTGATCTGATTGGGTTAAAAATATCTACCCATGCCAAATTACCAAAATGCCCCTGAACATTCTAGACCCATAACTCTCTCACACGAACTCCATTTTCTGCGTGCCACTTGTCTAAACTCGTGAGTTCGAGACCTACGCAACGGTCCCCGAAACACAGCCAAAAGTGTCTCAAAGCAAAAATTGACTTTCAAGCCCCTTAAACAGCCAATGGTAATTTCGTCCTTTTGAAAAATAATTTACGAAAATTAAATAATTAAATTCATGCATGTCACTAGAACAAATGTGGATGCAGCGCACGCAGCAGTGCCTCGGTTTCCCACGTGGCCTCCTCCACAGATCATTAACCCCCCCCCCCCCCCCTAAAGAAAATCCGTCCTCGAAATTCATACATGTCACTAGAACAAATGTGGATGCAGCGCAGGCAGTAGTGCCTCGGTTTCCCACGTGGCCTCCTCCACAGATCATTAACCAGAGGAATAGTTTTATGCGCTGTACTTTTTCCTTCTAATCTAGAAGTTGCACTAGTTGCTCCTCAAAAGTCAAATCATCTCTCAGCTTAATTGGTTGCGCCTCCAGTACATGAGATTCATCGAATAGATACTTTCGGTGTAAGGACCCTTCCCGAATTTTCCCTCGAAACCCGGAAAGAGCCCTTATCCCATCTGACAGCTCTTTACTTCAAAATTTAAACACCAGAAATACCCTTTGTTCTGGAATAATTTTTATTAAGCCTTACAGGGTTCCCGACAGAACCTCTGTACTTACTGACCACTCATACCTGTCAGACGCAGGATAGTATACTGGTCAAAACCAAAACCTCGGAATAGTGGTGGTCCAAATAGGAATACCCTATGTCACCAAACGTCAGTAGGTCAGACACTGCTGACATCTCTACTGGAATACCACAAGACAACAGACTAGTCAAATACTTGTGAACCAACCATAATTCGTCCCTCTGGGTCACCGCCTACACCTACCCACTGACCCGGCTGACGAAGTATTTTCATAGGTTGATTAAGCCCATGACCATTGTCGTCTGTTTCATATTAAAGCTGGATATATCCTCGGCTATCATATCGTATCATCAGCCGGTATAACCTTCGGCTACCATAACATATCAGTCGGCATATCTCTCGACTATCCTGTCCCTAGCCACCAGGGTATCCCTTGGGGTGTACTAGTCATGTATCATATCATATCAGTCGGCATAGATCTCGACTATCATATCATATCAGTCGGCATCTCTCGACTATCATAACATATCAGTCGGCGTCTCTCGACTATCATATCCCTAGCCACCAGGGTATCCCTTGGGGTGTGCTAGTCATGTATCATATCATATCAGTCGGCATATATCTCGACTATCATATCATATCAGTCGGCATATCTCGACTATCATAACATATCAGTCGGCATATCTCGACTATCATATCATATCAGTCAGCATCTCTCGACTATCATAACATATCAGTCGGCGTCTCTCGACTATCATATCCCTAGCCACCAGGGTATCCCTTGGGGTGTGCTAGTCATGTATCATATCATATCAGTCGGCATATATCTCGACTATCATATCATATCAGTCGGCATCTCTCGACTATCATAACATATCAGTCGGCATATCTCGACTATCATATCATATCAGTCGGCATGTCTCGACTATCATATCATATCAGTCGGCATATCTCGACTATCATATCATATCAGTCGGCATATCTCGACCATCATATCATATCAGTCGGCATATCTCGACTATCATATCATATCAGTCGGTATATCTCGACTATCATATCATATCAGTCGGCATAGTCGGCATATCTCGACTATCATATCATATCAGTCGGCATAGTCGGCATCTCTCGACTATCATATCATATCAGTCGGCATAGTCGGCATATCTCGACTATCATATCATATTAGTCGGCATAGTCGGCATCTCTCGACTATCATATCATATCAGTCGGCATAGTCGGCATATCTCGACTATCATATCATATCAGTCGGCATAGTCGGCATATCTCGACTATCATATCATATCAGTCGGCATAGTCGGCATATCTCGACTATCATATCATATCAGTCGGCATAGTCGGCATATCTCGACTATCATATCATATCAGTCGGCATAGTCGGCATATCTCGACTATCATATCATATCAGTCGGCATAGTCGGCATATCTCGACTATCATATCATATCAGTCGGCATAGTCGGCATCTCTCGACTATCATATCATATCAGTCGGCATAGTCGGCATATCTCGACTATCATATCATATCAGTCGGCATAGTCGGCATATCTCGACTATCATATCATATCAGTCGGCATAGTCGGCATCTCTCGACTATCATATCATATCAGTCGGCATATTCGGCATATCTCGACTATCATATCATATCAGTCGGCATAGTCGGCATCTCTCGACTATCATATCATATCAGTCGGCATAGTCGGCATATCTCGACTATCATATCATATCAGTCGGCATAGTCGGCATATCTCGACTATCATATCATATCAGTCGGCATAGTCGGCATCTCTCGACTATCATATCATATCAGTCGGCATAGTCGGCATATCTCGACTATCATATCATATCAGTGTTTATCCTGGAGGTTCATCGGGTTCACCGCTAACAACGGATCCTCGTCCCGAGTCCTGGCCTCCCTCAATATGACCAAATCACACTTTAACAGAAATAGTGGAAAAACATATATCCAGTAATCATTTCTAAATTCCATGAATCATTGCAACAATACATAACAATATGTAAACAAAGATACATTGATGCATGCATTACAGTTTATAAACAATAGTCCACTAATATACATCAACCAACCCTTAATTCATGGACGCTCTAGCCCAAGCAACACATGTACAATAATGTCCCAACTACCTGGACTTCCCGAGCTCAAAACCCGCTAATACGGTCAACTATTACCGCTGGGATTGCCCAAAACAACCTCTAAACGACGTCTGATCAACCTCAAACCTGTACCAACAGATTCGGAACGTCGAAAACTAGTTCCCACGCGTCGCCGTGACCTCAGTCTCGGCCCCACGCGCCGCCACGCGCCGCCGGAAGGCCGGCACACGCGCCCACGCGCGCTCACGCGCCGGTCACGCGCTACTACAGTGTTCACGCGCCTGGACCGGTCCAACCCGGTCCGGCTCAACCTGACCCGGTCCAACTCGACCCGACCGGTTCACTCAACCCGATCGGTTCAACTCGACCCGACCGGTCAACTCGACCCGACCGGTCACCGGTGACTCGCCGGAGAAGACGACCGGACGCCGTCACCGTCGCCGGAGGCTAGCCGGAGAAGATGACCGGACCGCCACCTCCGCCGCCGTCTGGTTCGCCGGAATCCCCCATTTCCGGCCGAAACTACCAGTTTTCTAACTTCTTCATTTCTTAACCGTTTTTCACGATCTATACTTGGAAATTTATCTACTTTTCACCAGGAATCCAAATATGAGGTCAAAGTTCCGAGATCGTACCTGGTTTGGCTGGAAAACGGCCGAGAAGTTTCGGTTCACCTCCCTCCTCCGTCCGTCGCCTACGGCGGTGCTCCCGCTCCAATATCTACCCCAAAATGCTCGTGGGGTCCCGGGGATGATCCTCCCGACCTTGGTTTCACTCAACTCGGATCGAAATCCGTCCGATGAAAATCAAGCTTTGTGTTCACACGGGGGGGGGGGGGGGGGGGGTTTTCGGGTAGGAGAGAGAGGGACCATACTGACCAATCTGCCGAGGAGAGAGAAAATATCTATTATATAGTTCCAACTTCTCCAAAATTACCAAACTGCCCCTGAAGCTTCTAGACCCGTAACGAACTCACCGGGTCTCCGTTTTCCGCGTACCGCCTGTCTACGAACTCGTGAGTTCGAGACCTACGCAACGACTTTAGAAAATTTCCCAAAAGTCTTGCCAGTCAAAAAGTGACTCCCGAACCCGTCCAAAACTGAGGGTAAAATTGTCCAATCCTCAAAATAGTTTAATTTCTGGTCCGGGTCGTTACATTCAGAGCATGGATACAAGGAATACATTGTGAACCATTGACAGTTCCGGGGGTAAAGCAATTTTGTAAGCCACTGGCCCTATCCTCTCAATAATCTTATAAGGCCCAATGTAGCGAGGACTCAGCTTTCCTCGTCTACCAAAACGTACAACTCCTTTCCAGGGGGATAATTTCAAGAAAACCCATTCTCCGACCTCAAACTCAAGGTCTCTGATCCGTCGGTCCGCATAACTTTTCTGGCGGTCCTGAGCTACCTTCAACCTTTCCCTGATGATTCTAATATTTTCCTCTATCATTCCCACTATCTTCGGTGTCAACAATCTTCTCTCACCTACCTCAGTCCAGCATATCGGTGTCCTGCACTGTCTTCCAGCCTCCCACTCCATCCTAATAACACACAAAGTAGGATCCTGCAGCTGAGCTTCAATGATTCGATCAATCAAGATAGGTCTCACATGGAAACTAGCCAACAAAGCCCCCTGGCTATCCATGTCAAGTATAATTCCCGCTTTTCGTAATTTCACCAACAACGGTAGGTAAACAATATGCAAATGGGCCAAGGAACCCATGGACTTCCTGCTCAAGGCATCCACCACTACATTGGCTTTTCCTGGGTGATATTCTATGATACAGTCATAATCTTTTATCAGCTCAAGCCACCTTCTCTGTCTCAAATTCAGATCTTTATGGGTGAAGAAGTATTGCAAACTCTGATGGTTAGTAAAGATTCGACACGTTTCCCCATACAAATAATGTCTCCAAATCTTCAGTGTGTGCACTACTACAGCTAACTCCAAATCATGTGTGGGGAATTTAACTCATGAGGTTTAAGTTACCTGGAAGCATATGCTATCACCTTCCCATGCTGCATCAACGCGCAGCCTATACCCCGTAATGATGCATCACTGTACACCTCAAATCCTCCGTTATCAACTAGAAGGGTTAATACTGGGGCAGAAGTCAACCTCCTCTTTAGCTCCTGAAAGATCTATTCACACCCATCATCCTAGTCAAACTTGACTCCTTTCCTAGTCAACCGAGTCAACGGGGCATGTATCGTAGAGAATCCTTCAACGAATCGTCGATAATATCCCGCTAAATCCAGAAAACTTCTCACCTCTGACACTGTCTTCGGTTGTTCCCAATTTGCCACTGCCTTAACTTTTTGGGGATCCACGCTGATACCCTTAGCATAAATCACATGACCTAAGAATCCCACAAAAGTCAACCAAAATTGACATTTACTGAACTTGGCGAATAGTTGCCTTTTCCATATTCAGCACCAACCTCAAGTACTTCTCATGTGCCTTAGCACTCTTCGAACATACTAGGATATCATCGATGAACATAATCACAAACTGATCCAAATACTTTCGAAACATCATGTTCATCAAATCCATAAATGATGTCGGTGCATTAGTTAACCCGAAGGGAATCACCAGGAACTCATAATGCCCATAGCGTGTCCTAAACGTCGTTTTGGGAACATCCCCTTCCCTGATCCTTAACTGATGATACCCGAATTGAAGGTCAATTTTAGAGAAATACTTTGCCCCTTTTTAATTGGTCAAACAAATCATCAATTCGTGGCAAAAGATACTTATTCCACACCGTAACCCTGTTTAACTACCGGTAGTCGATACATAGCCTCAAATCACCATATTTCTTCCTTACAAATAACACCGGCGCACCCCAAGGTGATACACTTGGTCGAATAAATCCCATATCCACCAAGTCTTTCAATTGAGTCTTCAATTCCCTCAATTCTGTCAGTGCCATTCTGTACAGTGCCTATGATATCGGTTGGGCACACGGAATAAGCTCTATGGTGAACTCAATCTCCCGATGAGGTGGAAATCCCGGAAGATCCTCTGGAAATATGTAACGACCGACCCTCCGTCTCCCACTCGGGGTCCCTAGGAAGCATCGATACGTTATGGCCGTCGGGAATTCTCCCAAAGCGAAGCCTCTGGTGCCGCCGGGAATCCTCCCAAAGTGCACACCAGCCCAAAGGTATTGTTACCAAGGTCCCATTCGACATCCCCCTGTCTGCAGCCACTGAGGATCGAACCATGGACCAAGGCTTTTTATTCCACTCAAGGTGGACACCTTTCACCAATTGAGCCGTTTTTGTAACGACTGACCCTCCGTCTCCCACTCGGGGTCCCTAGGAAGCATTGATACGTTATGGCCGCTGGGAATCCTCCCAAAGTGAAGCCCCTGGTGCCGCCGGGAATCCTCCCAAAGCGCACACCAGCCCAAAGGTATTGTTACCAAGGTCCCATTCGACATCCCCCTGTCTGCAGCTACTGAGGATCGAACCATGGACCAAGGCTTTTTATTCCACTCAAGGTGGACACCTTTCACCAATTGACGATCTGGCGGAGAAAGACCACCACACGTCCAAATAAACTCAATCCCGAGCTGTACGATCCTCTGAAGTTTCCAGAGCAGTATCGTCTGTCAAATGTAACAATCAGGATTACGAACTAATATTAAAAACTCTACATTCATACTCCCTAAACCCCGGGAGGTCCGCTCGCGTCACACTAAAATCGCAGCCACTTCGGAAGTCCAAAACTACCCCTAAACGACGTCCTATTAACCCGAAACATGAGCCAACATATGCGGAACGTCGAAATCTTGTAGACACGCGACGCTGTGACCCAAAAACCGGTCCCACGCGCCGACAGAAGGCCGGACCAATTGCCATGCGCCGGCTATAATACCTCACGCGCCTGCTACAATGTCCCACACACTGCTACAGTGTCCCACGCAATTGACTCGGCGTTCACTCAGCGTTAACTCGGCCGCTATGTGGCTCCAACGTGGCTGCCAGGTGGCATGCCACGTCAGCCCCCCTCTGACCGAACCAGTCGCAGGAGAAGACGACTGCTACGCCGTGCACCGCCATCCTCCCTCACCGGAAAACTCCATTGTCGGCCGACCTTGAATTTTTCCTAACTTTCTCAAAACTTATCCATTTTTCACAAATTTTTGGTCTAAATCTATCTTCTCGAACCCAGGAACTCAAAAATGAAGTCTAAACACGAAACTCATACCTGTGTTGGCCGAAAAATCGATCGAAAGGTTTCAGCTTTCATTTTCTTGGTTCGGTGTCTCCCGCGGCTGCTTCCAACAATGATTGGTACGTCTGTGATCGTGGGAAGGAGGAGAGTCCGATTAGTGGAAATAAAACGGATGATCTTGCCTCGAATTGAAGTTCAAATTTTTGGGATTTGTAGTTCGAAGTCACGGGTTTGGCGTGAGTCGTGAAGAGAGAGAGTGAAAACTGAAGAAGATCTGATCTGATTGGGTTAAAAATATCTACCAGGCCAAATTACCAAAATGCCCCTGAACATTCTAGACCCACAACTCTCTCACACGAACTCCGTTTTCCGCATGCCGCCTGTCTACGATCTCGTGAATTTGAGACATACGCATCGGTACCCGAAATACATCCAAAAATGTCTCGAAACAAAAATTGGCTTTCAAGCCCCTTAAACAACCAAGGGTAATTTCGTCGTTTTGCAAAATAATTCACGAAAATTAAATAATTAAATTTTCGGGTCGTTATAGGCATACTAGGTTTGTCCTTTTCCGGTCGGCATCTCGCCAATCAAGTCGTCGAGCCCCATTACAGACGACATACAGTACTCAGTAGAGTTAATTAGAGTATTTGAGTGTATGATAAAACAGGCTCATCAACTGCAGATTTTAAGCCCAAAAACAGAAAACAAAAAACAAAAGGCAAACAATTCCAATCAGAGAATTCTATGAAATGCAAAGATTGATGGTGATTCAATCCATGACAATAATTCTCCCCAAATATATCTTCTGTCGCCATTCCAAAATAAAGCTTCCATCTGCACACTGGTCTGCAACAAAAACAAGACCGGAGGAGGTGTGGGTTTGAGCGGCGACTGTGAGAGAGATTTTTTCTTTTATAAAAAATTTTCTTTTATTTTTTAATTTTTCAATATTATTATTATTATTTCATTAAATTAAAGAGTGGATATCACTTTGTCCATATCGGCACTTAACGGAAACTTAATAGAAATTTTAACAGAGGGTTAAGGTTGTAACAATTTAAAGAATATAGGGTGATAAATGCAAGATTTGAGAGTATAAGTATAATCGTGTAATTTAGTATAAACATCAGGGTAGTAAAGTGTAATTTGTTATTTTCTATATTTACTTGCCTCATGCATCTGTTTACGCGTGTATAATTTTTTTTTTAACTTTTAAAAATTAGGAGAAATGAAATAAATCAAAAAGTATAAAAAAGAAATAAAAAGGATTGTGGGAGGAGGAGTAACTACCCACTCCCTCACATTTCTCTCCACCTCTTCACTTCTATGTTTCTTTTTTATTTCACTTTTATCTCTTATTTCTTTTCTTTTTTATTTAACTTTGACTTCTTAATTATCTCTTCTTATCTATATATTACCTTTTTGACCTTCAATTATATTTGTCTAATATATAATTATGGGGGTATTTTTGTCACAAAAATTTGGTGAACCATATTGACCCTCATGACTTTATAATAATAGAGATATTTATTGGCATGTTAATAAATCAACAAATTTTTGCACTATTACATCTGAGTTTATATTTAAATTAAATCCTAGTTGAACTCTTAATAATCTTGAATTATCATATTTTTCTTTTGTTAATAATATTACTGTTTTTAATTCATATGTTATAAGCGAATAAAAAATGAAAAACAAAATAAATTGAAATGAAAAAAAAAATTAGAAGTTAAAAACAAAATGAAAAGCAAGAAAAAAAATTGGAAGGGAAAAGAAAAGATAAAATTGTCATGAGTACCCATTGGATTTGAGTATACTCTTAAAATTAAAAATAGGTGTAGATGGGTATAATACCTGTTTGTACCCATATTAAGTAAGGGTTTACTCATACCCTTAATTTTACCCATTTGGTCATCCCTACTACTGATATTCCATTCAATATTTGGGTTGCCACAACTCGATTTCTTTTGCTGAACTCCAATGAGACCTCACTAGCTATATCCTGCAGGTTTGTAGAGTGAGTTGAATTGAGGGTGAGTTATGACCTTGAGGTAATCCCTCCATAAACGAACTTTTGTCAATTGCCACGTTGAAGCTTGTGCCACACTTGATTGGCTCCAATAGATTCCTGCTTTGGAACTACTTCTTCTCCTCCTCCGGTGGATCAAAAAATCCTTGGCATGCATCGATCATTTCTTTCATCAGACTCTCGAGTACGCCGTGGTTGATCACCTACAACAATGTAGGTGGGAAAGATTTATTTGTATTCATCTTCATTTTCGTGCCCATATACATAAACATTTCTATCTGAATATATAGTACCGTAAGTTTGAGAAAAGAACATTTAATATAACCGTGCCCATATATATAAATATTTCTATCTCAATATATAGTACCGTAAGTTTGAGAAGAGAACATTTAATATAACCGTGCCCATATATATAAATATTTCTATCTCAATATATAGTACCGTAAGTTTGAGAAGAGATCATTTAATATAACCGCATAATGTAGGCATAAAATAAAAATAAATATATATTTATAGTATACGCACCTGGAAGAAGCCCCATTCCTCGCAAGCTCTTCCTAGTTGTTGGATCTCTTTTGCCCGCCGGTCGGGAGAGCCGGAGGTTAGGAGAGCAAAATCAACGATGGGGATTGAATATTGTGGGTCGTTGCATCACCTTGGTCATAAGGGTTTTTTATATAGGTGCACTCGGAAGGTACAAAAGTGAGAGAAGGTGAGTCAACCAGGGTTTTGAGGCTTGCCACTTTGGAAGGCTCCATTGAAGATGCCATTGTACGTGGGTTCTGTTTGTACGTGAGACTATGATCCTGAGAGAATTAATCAAAGTGTTTTGAGTAATTATGCAAATAATAATTCATATTTATAGGCAATAAATCTATCTTTTTCATGTTAATTAACGCACTTATCTATTTGAAGTTGGTAAAAAATTATAACAAGCATCTATTAAAGGGGGAGACTCGATAAGATCCCCATGATTGACCAATACTTCCCAACTGTCAAATCACACTAAAAAATGTATTTAATCAGTTTTTACACCTAATTTAAGTGTCATATAAAATTAACTCTGAAATCGTTTTTTTAATAATGATATTTCAGGATTATTTTTAACATCGAAATTAAGTATTTAACCAATTTCTACGTACTTCCAAATTTATTGTTATGATCATATGATAATACATATTCAAACTATATGCCCAAAGATCAAGACTAACTCAGTTAGCAAGAGTCTTATATTTACAGCAACCCCACTCCATGATCAAATACCCATAATAGCCAAGGAGAATATGGTAGGGGCCTACTTCCAAGGCGACAGCGCCATTTTTTGTTTTAGTAAATTTGAGACGTTTTTCTGGTTGATATGGTACGCAATGTATGTCTATATATATGCGATTGACTCATCAAATAAAGTTATATGATCGAGTCGCCTATGAATGAATTTGCATGAAGCAATCCACATAAATCTTAACACTCAAAGTAATATAATTACGTACGTTATCTTTTTAGGGGAATTGATTTTCACAATTGACTTTTTTTTTAATGCACTTTTTTTTTCTAACTATCAAATAAAATAAATCAAAAACAAAATCAACATACAGATTCAAACAAATGAGTGCGCCCTGAAGGAGAAAAGTGCATTTCCCTTCTTTAATCAAATAGTAATTTCACACTGAACAAGAATTTATTTATACCACAACTTTAATCTTAATTACTGGTCAGTGTCCACCGCCAGACACTACAACAACCCAATCTCTGTAAATTAATAGCCAACGACTCCGATATTCAAAAGGGCTATCTATTGATTAATTTTTGACAATATCAATTTTTATTCAAAATTGAATTAACCATACTTTTGAAATTTTCCAATCTCTAACCACCATAATAATTACTCAAGCACCCTTAAAAGCTTTTAATCCGTAGTTTTTTTTTTCTTTTCTATTTTATGACCCACTTATAATATTTTTTCTTTTTCACTTGTTCATTTTCAGGAGTAATGTAAGGACAATCCAGCTTCAAACAAAATAATTAAGAGCAAGAATTCTTCAAAATTACTTTTAAACTTCAAATTTGAAAATTCTTTATTATCTGATAAAAAGGTTATGAAATATGAATATATTTCACTCCGTCGGAACTACATAAAGTGCTTTACAGAAAACATCACAACAAATTCACAAATACAAACATATATTAATTATGCATATCACAAAGTTTACAATTTTCTAATTTCTGTACATATTTTTTATTTTCCTAATTTAATAACATATTTTCTATTTTCCTATTTTCGTAACATATTTTTTAATTTTCTAATTTCCTAACATATTTTCTAATTTTCTAATTTCCTAACATATTTTCTATTTCAATAATTTCATAACATATTTTTTATTTTCTTAACATATTTTCTAATTTCCTAACATATTTTCTAATTTCAATAATTTCATAAAATATTTTTTATTTTCTTATTTTCCTAACATATTTTCTAATTTCCTAACATATTTTCTATTTCCCTAATTTCATAACATATTTTCTATTTTCATATTTTCCTAACAAATTTTCTAATTTCCTACACAATTTCTACACAAATTTCCACAAATTATAAACAATTTCTACACATTTTCCACAATAAATACACAATTTCCTAATATAATTATATCCAAAATTCATAACAAAATTAAATTTAGGGGCAAACACACATACCTTTTTATAAGTATTCCTTCAAATCAACCACAAATTTCCTAAAACACAAAACATAATTAGTTTCCAATCAAAATTTCAAAACAAAAAAAAAAATTAAATTTCTCAAACCTTCAAAATTGGTATTGGTGATTGAGAGATAAAAGGATTTTATTGGTAGTGAAAATGGTGATGTGTAACGACCGACCCCGAATCCTCGGAAAGTCGCCTCGTTATGGCCACCAGGAATCCTCCCAGCGCAGCCCAAAGGTATTGTTAGCCTGGCCCCCCTTCGGTTGGTGAAAGGTGTCCCCTCCAAGGGGAATAAAAAGGCTTGGTCCAGGGTTCGAATCCCCAAAGATGCTGCAGCTAGGGGATTTTCGAACGGGGACAAGCTAACAATACCGATTGTGTCGGAGGATTCCGGGTGGAGGGGATTCCACTAACGACGGTCGTTACCGAGGATTCGGGATCAGTCGTTAGGCGCCTTTTTTGTAATGACCGACCCCGAATCCTCGGAAAGCCGCCTCGTTATGGCCGCCGGGAATCCTCCCAGCGCAGCCCAAAGGTATTGTTACCTAGCCCCCCTTCGAAATCCCCCAGCTGCAGCCTCTTAAGGATTCGAACCCTGGACCAAGGCTTTTTATTCCTCTCAAGGAGGACACCTTTCACCAACTGAGAGGAATAAAAAGTCTTGGTCTAGGGTTCGAATCCTCAAGAGGCTGCAACTGGGGGATTTCGAAGGGTGGCCAGGTAACAATACCTTTGGGCTGCACTGGGAGGATTCCCGACGGCCATAACGAGGCGGCTTTCCGAGGATTCAGGGTCGGTCGTTACATGATGAGATAATGATTGTTGATGTTATATAGCTAGAGAGAGAGAGAGAGAGAGAGTGTGTGTGTGTGTGTGTGTGTGTGTGAGTCTGATGAGCAAAAGGCAGAGAGGAAAAAGAAAAAAAGGGCGTCCGGGTACTTAATGTGTTTAGACTTTTGCCCGACGAAAAAGATTCGCAAGGCAAATTTTAATGATTCGTCGGGAAAAATATAGTCAACGTCAAGTTTTGCTCAACGAACAATATTTGTTGTTAAATCTCATTTACCCGACGGATATAGTTAATTCATCGGGCCAAACTTTCCTATTTTACGCGCCAACACCTTCTTCCCGCCTCAATCTTGTCTAGCGAGCCTTCATATTTTCGCCGGGCAAAATGACAAGGGGTGGCGAAAATTCCTTCGTCGAGCAAAATCTCGTCGGGCAACCTCATATTTCTTGTAGTGAGATTAGGTTAATCGCTTAATTATGATTTAGGATTTAGTTACGGGATTTTGTGCCCAAAATCCAAGAATTAAACCCTAAGTCATAAGCTCTTCCACCACCACGCCTACCTAAACACCCCCCATTCCCTCCATTAAAACCTTTTATACCCTACCGTTAAATCCCAGACAATATAGATTTCATTTTTGATTTCAAAGAAAAAAAATTCAATTGTAATATATAAGTTTAATTATAAACTTGGGCTCCAAACTTAGCATAATTTTTAGATGTCTTGAATCCAAGAGGTAGTGAAGATATAGCGCGCATTGCCAATATATAAACATGCAAATATATCTATATAAACACTAAGCTACTGTGCACGGCTTGTGTACACTGTTTTTTTTTTTATGATAATTCAAAAATGGATTAAGGGGACAAGCCCCAAAACACTACCCAGAAAGGCAGCAAACATACAACACACGAGGTGACAGCAAGCAAAACCCCAAGCCTGGAGGCTGGAGCTACCACAAACGGAAGCACAAGGAACAAAAAAACAATAAAACAGAAGCCACCCAGCTACAAAGCCAGACTCTACCAAACACTACAAATCAGGGAGAAGATGTACACTGTTTTAAATTGTTTGAAGGACCTCCTATTAAAAATGGATTAATTGAAGGTTCTTAAGTAAAAGTAAAAGTTGTCAAGGGTGTACTAATGATTTACTCTATTCAAAAAATGAGAACGGGCCGGCCGGTTTTCTGTTATGGAAACTATATATCTGGTGTTCCTCAAAACAAAAACCTGTTTTCGAAATCTAATCAATTACGCAAGTAAAGCTAGATCATGTTGGTTTCCCACGATGTCATCCAAGACACCACATCCTTTTCATATTTTTTTCTTCGTTTCAAATTTACTTGTTCTCCAAGAGACCAAGACACCAGAGTACCAGACACGACCCATCTCCGTTCAAATGCAGCGGACACAGGCAGCAGTAGGACGTGCCTCCGCCCTCAGCCCGCTAGCTTGTCTCCATGGACCGAGCTGCATCTTACATGCATGCCCATTACTATATTTTCATTTCATGGAACCAGACTACCACCACCAGGGCCGTCCCAATAAAGGATAAGGCCTTCCGAATTTTAGATTGAAATATAACATTTTTTTATTGAAAAAGGAACCTTTTTGTTTTTTTAAATGCAAAATTACTGATTAATTTGTCATATTTAACTTTTTTTTAACATATTTTCTTAAGAGATAGCATATGGTTAATACATTTATTTAATCTTCCTTGTGACAATACTAGAACTTAAATAAGATTTCATTAGTTTCAATTTTAAAAACCTTCTTTAAGTAGTAAAAGCTGCATATACTGGAAAATCCAAATAAGATTTTATGAGATAAAAAATAAAGAAAAACGAGTCTGAAAATAAAATTAAAGAATTTTTATTCCAAATGTCAAAGAAGAAGACCAACCAATTTGAAACTCCAAAATTCAAATCCAATCAACCACTTTAATATTACAAATTTAGGAAGAGCTAAAGAGGGTGACCCACGGAGTTTGGAGAGAGAGTAGAAGAAATTTTTTTCTTCTGAAAAGCAGGAGAGTTGAAGAATTTTTTTTTTTGCTTTCTCTATTCATATAGAAGAATGAATTTGGAGGTAGAATAAATGTTGAAACCTTCCTTCCACTTTCGATAGACTTCCTGCTGCTTATGTCAAGATGGCTCAAATCCTCAAAGTGAAACTTGTTAATGAGCTTATACAGATGTGCACATTGTGCAATTTTAGTCTGTTTTGTAATTTTTTTCTTAATCTGACTTAAATAATTTGAGTTGTATATTTGTGCTTTGTTATTATGTGGATTATATCATTAGAGATATTTAAGTGAGATATTTTTCTAATGTGAGGCTTAAGACGTAGGCCTTGTTTGCCTCACCCTTGGGTCGGCCCTGCCCTCACGTGGCCCTAAGTTTCCATATATATATATATATATATATATATATATATATATATATATGTGGCAGGCTCTTAAATCCTTCATTTATAGAAACAAAAATATTTAATTGAGATTAAATATTCCCCAAATAATTAAAATGAATTGAGATTAACAATTCAATTGGAGGAATTTACAATTTTACATTTTTTTGGGGGGAATTGTCTGAAACTGTAGCCAAGTGTTGTACGGTGTAGAAACTGAGTGAACTTACTACCTAGTACTTTCAAATATAAGTAGACACTTGTCAAACAGACAGAAAAACGTTTGGAGTTACGATTGGGACCCCAAATTTGACGACAGTAGATCCGGACTCTGGGATTGGAGAATTCAACTTTTACCAAATTGAGCTCCGGATTCATTTCCTATCCAAGATTTTGCGTCAAACATGTTCTTTCCTAAAACGTCACAAAGACCAAGGGACAAAATGTGTCTATAAATATAAATGGTACTTCAGTACGGTAGCTTAGATACATACAGATGGTTTTTGTTTCAAAACCAATCTCTCTCGTTTTTTAGTCTACATCTCATAAAATTAAGTATTTCATTTTATTTATCAGTACGTCTATCTATTGATCGATCCATTTAGTAGCTCTAATTAACGACAAAGATGGCCGATGAAAGTAAGGCCGCTGAGTCCCAGACTCAGAACAAAAGTCTTGAAGACTTTGACCCCCCAAAGCCACCCAAGACCAAGAAGGTTGCTATTGCCATTTCCATTTTGGCTTCAATGACTTCAATCTTACTGGGTTACGGTAATTAATTACATATAATAAATATATCGATTCTTGACTTCAATATATGACTTTAATTAATCTTAATCATGCATATATATATATATATATATATATTGTGGTTAATTTTACTTTTTTATTATATATGTATGTAAAGATATTGGTGTAATGAGTGGAGCTGCAATCTTCATCAAAGATGACCTCAAAATCAGCGACGTGCAAGTGGAAGTCCTTGCTGGTACTCTAAATCTGTACTCTCTAATTGGCTCAGCCTTGGCCGGTCGAACCTCCGATTGGATTGGCCGCCGCTACACCATAGTCCTCTCCGGAGCCATCTTCTTTGCTGGAGCTCTGCTCATGGGCTTCGCCCCCAACTACGGCCTCCTCATGTTCGGTAGATTCATAGCTGGAGTCGGTGTTGGCTACGCTCTCATGATCGCTCCTGTCTACACCGCCGAGATCGCTCCGGCCTCCCTTCGCGGTTTCCTCACATCTTTCCCGGAGGTTCGTACGTAAAACTTGTTTATTTGAAGCAACATTCATATATATTAGAGAGATTACATTATTAGATCACATTTTTAATACACGTAAAATTTACGATCTAATAAAATAAGAAGTTTTTAAAATTTGTTTATTTGAAGCAACATTCATATATATTAGAGAGATGACATTATTAGATCACATTTTTAATACACGTAAAATTTACGATCTAATAAAATAAGAAGTTTTGGATGAATTGAATAAATTTTGTTAACATATGTGTATGTATATGTAGGTGTTTGTGAATGTTGGCATATTATTAGGGTATGTGTCCAACTTTGCGTTCGCCAAGCTAGCACTTAACATAGGGTGGAGGGTGATGCTTGGCATCGGTGCAGTTCCGTCTGTTTTTCTGGGCCTCGGGGTGTTAGCCATGCCGGAGTCCCCCCGTTGGCTGGTGATGCAGGGGAAGCTCGGGCTGGCGAAAGAAGTCCTGGATAGAACTTCAAATTCCCTTGACGAATCAAAGTTAAGACTAGAAGAGATCAAAGAAGCTGCAGGAATCCCCAGAGAGTGCAATGAGGACGTTGTTGAGGTGCCGAAAAGAAACGACGGTTCAACTGTATGGAAAGACCTGCTTGTCCATCCCACACCCGCCGTGAAACACATTTTACTGGCAGCCATTGGTATCCACTTTTTCCAGCAAGCATCTGGTATTGACTCGGTGGTTTTGTACAGCCCAAGGATCTTCGAGAAGGCCGGAATCACCTCGTACGAACATAAGCTGCTGGCAACGGTGGCGGTTGGAGTGGTGAAGACCATTTTCATCTTGGTGGCGACATTTTTCCTGGACAGAGTGGGACGACGACCGTTGCTTTTGAGCAGTGTGGGTGGGATGATTTTCTCGCTTGCGTTCCTTGGTGTGGGACTGACAGTGATCGACCAAAGTCGGACGAAAGTCCCATGGGCAGTCGCAGTTTGCATCACCATGGTATTATTAAACGTGGCCTTCTTCTCTATTGGGTTGGGGCCCATCACGTGGGTGTACAGCTCCGAGATCTTCCCTCTGCAGCTGAGGGCGCAGGGTGCTAGTATGGGAGTGGCCACGAATCGAGTGATGAGTGGGGTCATCTCAATGACTTTTATATCATTGTATAAGGCTATTACCATTGGTGGGGCCTTCTTTCTTTACTCAGGTATTGCCACCATCGCATGGATCTTCTTTTACACAATGCTGCCAGAAACACAAGGTCAATCTTTGGAAGACATGGAAATCTTGTTCGGAAAATACCATAAGTGGAGAGAAGCAAATGCCATCCTCAAGAACAAGAAGAAACAAGTCCATCCCCCTCACGGCGCCGCCGCCGCCACTACCACCACTAGTACTGCAAGTGCTTGATCAATAATTATCATCCACACTCGTCATTTATATAGATTGAATTAAAAGTTCTAGAATTCTAGAATTCTAGAAGCAAACAAATTGATGATCGATAAATGGATGTAACACTTTTGTACTCCACAAATAAGGCGGTTGCGTACCTTTTAATTCTCAATAACATTCAATTTCCCTTTCCATTTAACTACATACCCTGCCGTGTACGTTGAGTTTAATTACTATTTTCTTTTCATTTAACTACTCAACAAGAATAAATGAAAACAAATCGATTCAGATATATATAAATATACAATACTTACATCCTACTTCTGGTGATACCTCCTCTTACCACCCTTTCGATTGTTCAAATTATTTTTGTACATATATTATAATCGAAACCGTTCATTCTCTAAATCATCATGTCGAGATCATCTACGTAAAACATAACAAGATTGAAGGTCGTTTAGTAATTCATTTGTATCAAATAAATCAATGATTTTTGTAAGAATTAAGATCTTCATGACGAACCGTCCGTTGAGTTGATATATATGAGTGACTAAATGATCTCTAATTTTGTTGAATTTTTGCGTAAATGATCTTGAGATGATAATATAGTAGTTGAACGATTTCGATCATGATATATGTATAACGACAATTAAATAAATAAAATGGGTAGTACGAGGAGGTACCACTAAGGTGTGATGTAAGTATTGTTCTATATAAATTGGCTCAAGAACAATGAAAATATTCAAATAATACCAATTTCAAGAATCAACGAAAACAAAAAGAAATTAACCACAAGGTGTAGTGCAGTTGGCAAACTGCCACCTCCAGATGACAAATTTCCTGGTGCCTAACTGGCAGGAGTTCGAAACTCGCTGAGATCACTTTGTGGCTAGGGGCAAGCCGCATCCCGAGCGGGGATTAGGCCCACCCTTCGGGTGTGGAGAACCTCGTGGTATTTACCCCAAGAAAAAAAATTTCAGATATAAATTGATTCGAATCTTCATACTCCAAATCAATTACATTAGTCGAGCAAAGCAGAATTATTGCTCCGCTAGAGACTTAATTAGAGTGTCTGGATTTGTTAAGAAGGAGGTGGTGATCGAGCCTCCAAAGGGGTCCATTAAAATTGGCTAATTGACAACCAGATTTTGAAAAAGAAATTATTTAAAAAATAAAAACAAAAGAGTAAAAGCATATTTTAAATTTGAAAAAACAAAATCAGAGATGAAAATGGTCAGTGGCATGATGTGGAAGAAGATCTAAGTTCATGTTTTTGTTTTAGAATTTAAAAAGAGATTCCACCAAAATCACCCTTCGGAACAATCTCGGATTATTGATGTGGAAGAAGATCTAAGTTCATGTTTTTGTTTCAGAATTTAAAAAGAGATTCCACCAAAATCACCCTTCGGAACAATCTCGGATTGATGATTTCCTGTAGATTATTGATCCCTGTGTAACTAACTCTCAAAATGACCTTTGGATATCGCAAGTTTCTTTGAAGGAAGTGGAAATGGCAACAAGGAGCATTGGTGCGCTCAAAGCACCTAGACCATATGACATCTATGCTGGGCTTTTCCACCAGTTTTGGCCCAAGGTTAAACTCAAATTAAGTCCTAAATTTAGTGAATGATTTCTTTGCTAATGGTACTTCCCTTAAGAATGATCTCAACCACACTCATATTGCTTTAATTCTCAAAATGGACAATCCCAAATCTATTAATCACTTTATACCAATTAGCTTATGTAATGTAGCGTATAAAATCATCACTAAAGTTATTATTAATTGTTCAAGGGGAATTCTCAAAAATTATATATCTCAAAATCAAGGTGCTTTTGCTCTGGGAAGGTCTATATTTGATAATATTTTAATAGCCCACGAACTTTTTTCAGACTTTCGAAGAAAGAAAGGTAGAACAGGTTCTATGGCAATTAAAATTGACTTGAAAAAAGCTCATGACTTCCTTGATTGGGCTTTTATTAGAAACTACTTACTAAAGTTCGGTTTCACTATTCATTGGACAAATCTCATTATGGAATGTATTTCTTCAGCCTCTTTTTCTATGCTCATCAATGGTTGTCTTGAAGGTTATTTCTCGCCAACTAGGGGAATTAGACAAGGAGACCTGCTCTCCCTATATTTTTCTATGCTCATCAATGGTTGTCCTAAAGGTTATTTCTCGCCAACTAGGGGATTTAGATAAGGAGAGACCCGTTCTCCCCTATCTTTTCATCATGTGTATGGAAACTTTCATTAGACATCTAAATTTACTAGCCCAATCCTTTAAAAATCAGATTGGAGTGTTATCATCTCCTTATGGCTTCAGAGTATTTAACTTAATTTTTGCAGATGTCTATTTAATCTTTTGCAAAGCAAACAATACGACAACCAGGAAAGTTCTTCATGTGCTAAATGATTTTGCCCTGGCTTTTGGGCAGAAGATAAACTTCCACAAGTCCTCCATCTGATTCTCTTCTAATGTGACTACTCAGGTCATAAACAATATTGCCTCTATCAATGACAGGGATCACGCTTGGGGTGGGAGGTATGTAGCCCTTCCAACCCAGTCTGATCCCTTTAGTAATTATTGTTTAACCCAATCCATTTTAGGCTCTAAAAAAATAGGTGATGAATTATAAAGAATGGGCTTTTTCATCTATGAGAATTATAAAGAATCGACTTCTAAATAAAATTAGTGACGAATTTTTTACTGATTGTATGACCCTCCACATTGAAAGAGAGTTTAAATATACTATCAGTAATGAAGAGATAATGGAGGATTTTGACGCTCTTAAGACTCGAATGGTACAATTTAAAATTAGAAAATGATCATTTGTATTTGCATTACATGTTTAATTATATATGGTTTTTGTTGTAATATTTTTTTCTTCTTTCTATCAAGCTTTTATTTATGTATATTGATGTATTTGAGAGGTAAGACTCATTTCGTCCCCCTGACTAGGTGCATCTTTTTATATTTATTAATGAAATTCGCTCATACCATCGAGTTTTTTCTATCTCTAGCATGTAAGTCTAGCCCATCTAAACTTCAAGTTTAGGAACCGTCCCTAGCCTCTATATTGAGCATTCAACACAAAGCTGGAATTGGTTAATATTTAGACGTTCATAAAATAGTCTTTTGGAAAGACCCGTTGAACGCAAGAGAATTATATTGCTAAAAGTTCAACACAAGCTTGCTAGTTGGAAAATAAACACTCTTTCTCGATTAGGCAAACTAACTCCACTAAAGTCTAATGTTACTAGTATTCCTAATCATATTTTATCTTGTTTAATTTCGTTGTCCTAAGAAAGACTCAAAGAAGATTAACAAAGAAGGCAAGAGTTTCTTCGAGGGTAACCGAAACGTAACTCCTTCGGTAGCTTAGAAGGATGCGTGTATCTCCACAGAAAAAGGAGGCCTTGGCCTGATGGTCAATGTAGAACTTTAATCTAGCTGGTCTCACCAAGCTAGGATGGAAGATTCTAACGGACAAGAATAATTGGTGAGCCAAAATTATGAGAGCAAAATACTTGAGGCATAAACCTCTGTTTTTGTGTTAAAAAAAAGCTAATCATTCTAGGGCATGGAAATGTATTTTGGAGTCTAAGAAGATTTTTACAAAGGTATGAATTGGATTAAGGGAGATGGTAGAGACATAAATTTTTTGGTAGCAAATTGGGCAATGTTATGTAACGACTTGGACTAGGAAATTAAAAATAATTAAGGAAATGACGATTTTATCCTCAGTTTTGGAAGGGTTCGGGAGTCACTTTTTGATTGGTAGTTCTTTTGGGATTTTTTTCTTAGATCGTTGCGTAGGTCTCAAACTCACGAGTTCGTAGACACGCGGCACGCGGAAAACGGAGATCCAGTGAGACTGTTACGGGTCTAGAAGCTTCAAGGGCGGTTTGGTAATTTTGGAAAAGTAAAAAATTTTGGGGGATATTTCTTCTCCCTATCGGACTCTGCCCGGATCAGTTTTGAACCCTTATCTCTCTCTCTTTGTAACGACCCGGACCAGAAATTAAACTATTTTGAGGATTGGACAATTTTACCCTCAGTTTTGGACGGGTTCGGAAGTCACTTTTTTGACTGGCAATACTTTTGGGAAGTTTTCTAGGGTCGTTGCGTAGGTCTCGAACTCACGAGTTCGTAGACAGGCGGCACGCGGAAAACGGAGACCCGATGAATTCGTTACGGGTCTAGAAGCTTCAGGGGCAGTTTGGTAATTTTGGAGAAGTTTGAACTATATAGTAGATATTTTTCTCCCTCCTCGAGAGATTGGTCAATTCGGTCTCTCTCTCTCTCCTACCCGAAAACCCCCCCCGTGTGAACAAGGAAAATTGATTTTCATCGGATGGATTTCGATCCGATTTGAGCGAAACCAAGGTCGGGAGGATCTTCCCTGGGACCCCACGAGCATTTTGGGGTAGCTATTGGAGCGGGAGCACCGCCGTAGGCGACGGACGGAGGAGGGAGGTGAACCGAACCTTCTCAGCTGTTTTCCGGCCAAACCAGGTACGATCTCGGAACTTTAACCTCATATTTGGATTCCTAGTGAAACGTAGATAAATTTTCATGTGTAGATCGTGAAAAAACGGTTAAGAAATGAAGAAGTTAGAAAACTTGAAGTTTCGGCCGGAAATGGGGGATTCCGGCGAACCAGACGGCGGTGGAGGTGGCGGTCCGGTCATCTTCTCCGGCCAGCCTCCGGCGACGGTGACGGCAGTCCGGTCGTCTTCTCCGGCGAGTCACCGGTGACCGGTCGGGTCGAGTTGGATCGGGTCAGGTTGAGCCGGATCGGGTTGGACCGGTCCAGGCGCGTGAACACTGTAGCAGCGCGTGACCGGCGCGTGAGAGCGCGTGGGCGCGTGTGCCGACCTTCCGGCGGCGCGTGGCAGCGCATGGAGCCGAGACTGAGGTCACGACGACGCGTGGTAACTAGTTTTCGACGTTCCGAATCTGTTGGTACAGGTTTGAGGTTGATCGGACGTCGTTTAGAGGTTATTTTGGGCAATCCCAGCGGTAATAGTTGACCGTATTAGCGGGTTTTGAGCTCGGGAAGTCAAGGTAGTTGGGACATTATTGTGCATGTGTTGCTTGAGCTAGAGCGTCCATGAATTAAGGGTTGGTTGATGTGTGTGAGTGGACTTTTGTTTTATGAACTGAAATACATGCATCCAAATATCCTTGTTTAAATACTGTTATGTATTGTGGCATTGAATTTCTGTAATTTGAGAAATGATTACTGTATACATGTTTTCCACTATGACTGTGAAAGTATGATTTGAGAAACATCATGGTTTTAGACTCGATTTTGATATCGTTTTGACGAGGAAATTATAGAATCAATGATTTGGGTTTTGACCCTGTTGCATGAGTTATCAGATTTGGTCATATTGAGGGAGGCTAGGACTCGGGACTAGGATCCGTTATTAACGGTGAACCCGGTGAACCTCCGATATGATATGATATGATATGATATGATACGATGGTCGAGGATACTTACCGACTGATATGATATGATACGATGGTCGAGGATACTTACCGACTGATATGATATGATACGATGGTCGAGGATACTTACCGACTGATATGATATGATACGATGGTCGAGGATACTTACCGACTGATATGATATGATACGATGGTCGAGGATACTTACCGACTGATATGATATGATACGATGGTCGAGGATACTTACCGACTTATATGATATGATACGATGGTCGAGGATACTTACCGACTGATATGATATGATACGATGGTCGAGGATACTTACCGACTGATATGATATGATACGATGGTCGAGGATACTTACCGACTGATATGATATGATACGATGGTCGAGGATACTTACCGACTGATATGATATGATACGATGGTCGAGGATACTTACCGACTGATATGATATGATACGATGGTCGAGGATACTTACCGACTGATATGATATGATATGATAGTCGAGATATATGCCGACTGATATGATATGATACATGACTAGCACACCCTAAGGGATACCCTGGTGGCTAGGGATATGATAGTCGAGAGATGCCGACTGATATGTTATGATAGTCAAGAGATGCCGACTGATATGATATGATAGTCGAGAGATGCCGACTGATATGATACGATAGTCGAGATATATGCCGACTGATATGATATGATACATGACTAGCACACCCCAAGGGATACCCTGGTGGCTAGGGATATGATAGTCGAGAGATGCCGATTGATATGATATGATAGTCGAGAGATGCCGACTGATATGATATGATAGTCGAGAGATGCCGACTGATATGATATGATAGTCGAGAGATGCCGACTGATATGATACGATAGTCGAGATATATGCCGACTGATATGATACGATAGTCGAGATATATGCCGACTGATATGATATGATACATGATTAGCACACCCCAAGGGATACCCTGGTGGCTAGGGATATGATAGTCGAGAGATGCCGACTGATATGATATGATAGTCGAGAGATACCGACTGATATGTTATGATAGTCGAGAGATGCCGACTGATATGATACGATAGTCGAGATATATGCCGACTGATATGATATGATACATGACTAGCACACCCCAAGGGATACCCTGGTGGCTAGGGATATGATAGTCGAGAGATGCCGACTGATATGATATGATAGTCGAGAGATGCCGACTGATATGTTATGATAGTCGAGAGATGCCGACTGATATGATACGATAGTCGAGATATATGCCGACTGATATGATATGATACATGACTAGCACACCCCAAGGGATACCCTGGTGGCTAGGGATATGATAGTCGAGAGATGCCGACTAATATGATATGATAGTCGAGAGATGCCGACTGATATGTTATGATAGTCGAGAGATGCCGACTGATATGATATGATAGTCGAGATATATGCCGACTGATATGATATGATACATGACTAGCACACCCCAAGGGATACCCTGGTGGCTAGGGATATGATAGTCGAGAGATGCCGACTGATATGTTATGATAATCGAGAGATGCCGACTGATATGTTATGATAGTCGAGAGATGTCGACTGATATGTTATGATAGTCGAGAGAAGCCGACTGATATGTTATGATAGTCGAGAGATGCCGACTGATATGATATGATAGTCGAGAGATGCCGACTGATATGATATGATAGTCGAGATATATGCCGACTGATATGATATGATACATGACTAGCACACCCCAAGGGATACCCTGGTGGCTAGGGATATGATAGTCGAGAGATATGCCGACTGATATGTTATGATAGCCGAAGGTAGCTCCAGTCAATGGTCTCTGCTCGAAAGTCCCATTGCATGAAAAAACCGGCTGATGATACGATATGATAGCCGAGGATATATCCGGCTCTAATATGAACCAGACGACAATTGTCATGGGCTTAATCAACCTATGAAAATACTTCGTCAGCCGGGTCAGTGGGTTGGTGTGGGCGGAGACCCAGAGGGACGAATTATGGTTGGTTCACAAGTATTTGACTAGTCAGTTGTCTTGTGGTATTCCAGTAGAGATGTCAGCAGTGTCTGACCTACCGACTTTGGTGTCAGAGGGTGTTCCTATTTGAACCACCACTATTCCGAGGTCATGGCTTCGACCTGTATACTATCCTGCGTCTGACAGGTAGGAGTGATCAGTAAGTACGGAGGTTTTGTCGGGAACCCTGTAAGGTTTAACAAAAATTATTCCAGAACAAAGGGTATTTCTGGTGTTTAAATTTTGAAGTAAAGAGCTGTCAGACGGGATAAGGGTTCTTTCCGGGTTTCGAGCGAAAATTCAAGAAGGGTCCTTACACTCTTGCTCGACCCTCTCCCTCCCCGTGCAAACACCGAAAACCCCCCACCCTCATCAGACTAATTCTGATTCGACTCGACTGAAACCAAGGTCGGGAATGTTTTCCCCGCGACTCCACATATGGTTTGGGGTCATCATTGAGGTGGGAGCACCGCCGTAGACAACAAACGGACGAGGGAGGTGGACCGAAGCTTCTCGGCCATTTTTCGGACAAACTAGGTACGATCTCGAAACTTTGACCTCATATTCGGATTCCTGGTGAAAAGTAGATGAAGTTACATATGTAGATCGTGAAAATCGGTCAAGGAACGAAGGAGTTGGAAGCTCGCCGGAAATGGCGCATTAGACTTTTCCAGCGAAACTCCGGCGATGGTGGACAGCGGCAGACGGCGGCGTGGCCCTCTTCTCTGGTGACCTCTGGCTACTGGTTCGGCCGGCGGTTGCTGACGTCAATCATCAGTTGACCGTTGAGTTAACTGACGTCGTCAAGAGTTTGACAGAATATGTTGACGGCGTTAGCATATTCCGTCAAAGGTTAACGGCGGTTGACGGAACCCTAACGCCGTCAGGGTTGACGGAATATGCCTATTCCGTTAGGAGATTTCGCCAGGGTTAATGGAATATTCCGTCAGGGTTGACGGAATATTCTATCGTGAATAATACCGGCGCGTGGCGGCGCGTGAGGGTGCGTGGTCCGGCCTTCCACCGGCGCGTGGCGGCACGTGGGGCTGTTTTCTAGCCCACGGCGACGCGTGGCTAGGGTTTTGGGACTTTCCAGACTGGATTTTGATGGTTTTGAGGCCATAAGAGTTCGTTTAGAGCCCCGTTTGAGTAATCCCAGCGGTAGTGGTTGATTAACGGAGCGGGTTTTGACTTGGGATACTAGAGGAGTTGAGATGTGCTTATATCAAAGGGTCCCTCGGGGCTGAGGTTTCCCTGAGTCGGGACTTTAGATATACTGGGAACGGACTAGGTTTCCGGGATTGCGGGACATGCATACTTCTTCAAGCTTTTAGGTTATACCACATGATTCTCCGATGATTGGCGTGAATGGTGATTTTCTTCGCTACATTGTTGAGGGTTCTCCGACTGGCGTTAGAGGGTATGTCTCCGCCAGATCGTCGAGGGGTTCTCTAATGTTTACGTTCGAAGGATCTTTCTCCGCCATATCGTTGAGGGCTGAGATTGCTCAGGAGGAGCATGGATATCGAGTTACCACTCGGGGTGCTCAGGAAGAGCCGGGATATCGAGTTACCACTCGGGGTGCTCAGGACGAGTCGAGATATCGAGTTACCACTCCGGGTGCTCAAGACGATATGAAATATCGAGTTACCACTCGGGGTGCTCTAGAGGAGTAGAGATATCGAGTATGACTCAAAGCGAGTTAGTGAGACTCAATTCAACCAAGTCTGGTACCTTCGTCATCCGGGTCAGTGGGTTGGTGTGGGCGGTGACCCAAATTGACGAGTTATTGACAGTTCACAAGAGGGTGACACGTCAGTTGTTTCGTTGGATTTCGGAGGAGGTCCTCCGAGGTAGTTTGTTAACTACTAGGCTATCATGCGTCTGACAAGTAGGTGTAGTCAGTAAGTACAGAGAAGGTTCTATCGGAACCCCTGTAAGGTTTACTTAATATTTCTAAGGATAAAGGGTATTCCTTGTATTAAATTTTGTGGAAAAATGGACTGTCAGACGAGATAAGGGCTTTCTGCGGATTTCGAGACGAAATTCGGGAAAGGTCCTTACATCGTATCCTCTAGCCAACTTTATCAGTCCATCGGAGATGAATAACATTGATAGTTTAACTGTGGATAAAATCTCTAATCATCAATGGGATCTTCAGGCATTACGAAGTTTGGTCCATGATGACATTGTCTAGATTATTAAAGCTATTCCTATTCCGATGTCTGGAAGCCATGCAAAAGACAGTAATTTGGGGGCCTGATTCCAAGGGGATCTTAAATATTAATTCTACAATCAAATTCCTGGAAGAAGAAAAACCTGCTCACCCCCCTGAAGCTAAGCTCCTCAACCGCATGTGGAAGCTAAAGATTCCACCCAAGGCAAAGGTTTTCAGTTGGCTTCTGCTCAAGAATCAACTGAATACAAGAGATCGGATGCATTGGTTTTTCCAAGATATTGATTGCTCATGTGGCATCTGCGGTGGCCATGAGGAAACAGTGGATCATTTATTTAGAGATTATTGTACTTTTGCGCAACAAGTATGGAATTCTGTGATCCCAGGTTTGCGTCCAACCAATGATGGAGTTCTTAATTGGTTTGCGTCCCTAAATCCCGTTGGAAAGTCGCAAATGTCTTAGCTTGGTCGATGCCTCATGCTCTATTGGCAAATTTGGGATGTAAGGAATAAACAGGTTTTCTCGAATTCGGATCCTCATCCCATTAGATCTGCTATTATGGCTCCTATTACTGGGGAGGATTATTTTAATGCAAATTCCCCTAAGGATGTGAAGATTGCCCACAATTATGATATTAAATGGATGTTGCTTGAAGTTGGCTGGTGCAAGCTGAACTTTGGTGCTTCTATGAAGTCTGGTCGTCTTGCTGCGGTTGGGTATGTCATTCGTGACTCTATGGGGCTTCCATTACTATATGGAGCTAAAAATATTGGCTTCAGGAATTGTTTAATCGCGGAAGGTTTTGCTCTTCTTGAAGGGGTTAAGTTTGCCTCTGATCTCGGGGGCCAGAAGCTCCTTGTGTAAGGGGACTCGAAAATCATCATTGATACCATTAATGGAGTTCTAAAACCTCCAAGGAAAACTCACCGCATTATCTCTAATTTTAGAAGATGGATGAAGGTCTTATAAAATTCTCTCCTGTCCTAAGAGAAGTTAATGTTGTGGCGGACTTGATGGTGGTGCTTGAGCATCAACTTGATCATCAAGTTGACTTGGATCATAGATGGTCGAGATTGCTTCCTAGGGAGGTGACTGCAGCATGTAAGTTTGATATTTCTAGTTACGGTTGTGGTTATCCAAAAGGCTCTTCATTATTTTATATCAAAAACATTTTGAAAAAATAAATTGACACCCGCCCCTAAAAATAAAAAGATGCTGATTTAGACGAATTTGGCCTAGGCCTCCTGGAGCCATTCTTCAGAATGATGTGCGTGTGAAAGAGAGAGCGAAAGAGCCCAAATTCCAATGGGTGGGAGAAACATAAACGTGAATAAAGTTTTCTATGCGGAGGCGTATCATCCGATTCAGGCGGGAAGCATAGACGGCACCGACACTCTCCCTCACGATAACGCTGTCTACAGAGCCTTCCTTTGCTTCTCCGCCCGCCTCTGTAAACTCTCTTTCCCCCTCTATTTCTTTTTATTCATAATTTCCTCCCTCTTAACTCTTTAACGTTCGCAGATGACCCCCTTGGCGATCCCAAGCTCATCGGCGACCCTTATTGTACCCTTTTTGTCGGTCATCTCTCGTGCCTCACCACCGAACACTCTCTTCGCAAGGTTCATTTCTCTCTTTCTCTCTTTGTTTGTTTGGTTGGCCGGAAAATTAAGCAAAGGCAGAGAATCAAATTCTTCGGTTGGGATCGATAGGAACCCAATATAGTGACAAATTTCAAATTTGTGCTCCAAAAATGAATCTTGAATTTGGGGTTTCAGGCTATGAGCAAGTATGGTAGGGTGAAGGACTTGCGCTTGGTCAGGCACATTGGTGAGCTTCTAAACTTCGCTTTGACTCTGACTTCTGAACAAAATTTAAGAACATTGCAACTAATTTAGCTTTGTTAGTATGCATATGGTTTGCTAAATTAAATGTTTATGTTTGACATTGTTATACTATTGGAGTCCCACCTTTATAACTTGATTGGCATTCTTCTGGCAGTGACTGGTGCCTCTCGTGGCTATGCTTTTGTTGAATATGAAACCGGCAGGGAGATGCAGTGTGCGTATCAGGTGCTTTAACTTGTTAGTCACTATCAATATGATGTGGAATTTGTTCATATATGTATACATGTTTATGTGGTAGGGAATTCTACATTAACATTGTGGTACTTATGATGAATTTCGCTACAAGCATAATAATGTTGATGTGTCTTTTCTCGTATATACGTCCTTTGCTCACAAGTTAAATTGATTTGGCTGGTGTTGTGAGAAAGATAGTCGCATATCACTTTTATGTGGTTGGATGATCCTATTTGTATATTTCCTAATGGTAAGATTAATCTGCATTAATGTTGAAATACGAGGAATGTCGGGATGGGGGATAGGGGATAGGGGATAATGTCAAAGCTGCTACTGAACATTATCATGATAACTCATAGCTGCTTGATTTTTAAGCTACAGGCATTAGTTAACATGTTTTATCTAATGCAACATTAACTGCGGTGCCTTACTTCTCTGAATAAAGCAGATGTCACTTTCTAGAATGGTCTGTATAGTCAGGTTCTGAAGCTTTGGGATAGTTCAGCAGAAAACAGATCTTGAAAAGTCAACTAATAGGGAAATTAGACTGCTAAGTTCTATAACCGACGTTATTTTAAGGAGTGAAGTAATAGATCTACCTTTCTCTAATTATCACCATGAAATTTTTTTATTTATTTTAAATTCACTTTCATGCTGTGTGAGCATTCCCAGAAAATTTATCCAGAAAGTCTCTCAATGTAATGTCATGCATATCATAATTTTTTTTCTTTATACTAGTAAAGAGTAACCAAATATGTTTGTTGTGTGTCTGTTTATGTTAATGAACTTATCATCCGCATATGTCATACATGTCAATGATGAGATTAAATTAGTTGCTTCTTTGCAGGAAGCTCACCACTCCTTTATTGATGATTCTGAAGTTATAGTTGATTACAACAGACAGCAGTTGATGCCTGGGTGGATTCCAAGAAGATTAGGTCAGTTAAATATTCTCATTCTACTCACAAGCTCACACGCCAAATAGATCAAATTCATGTAATCTTTGTCATTTTTTCCAGGAGGGGGTCTTGGTGGTAAGAAGGAATCCGGTCAACTTCGTTTTGGAGGACGCGAAAGACCATTCCAAGCTCCCCTGTATGCATAACTCTCTTCTTTCAATTTACATATTAACTGTATTACGGTCATTGTTCTATCTTATTTTTTCAGATATATTTTCCATGCCTCCTTTAGTTAAAAGAGACTAATAAAAAAGGTCAAGGATTTACTATTATTATTGTTCTAAAATGGTTTTAATAATTTATCACTTGTGTTTGATTTATTTTTTGTTTGAATTTGTAGGCATAGCCTTAAAAATCCTACGTAAAATTTTGTGGTGAAGAAATATTATACCCCATAAGATAGATGTAGGGCATTTCACTCACCTCAGAGAATGCACTATGTATCTACAATCAGTTCGAGACTTATCACTGATACTACCCCGAAGACCTGACTGCATTTTCCAACTGAAATGGAATATTACTAGGAAGGACTAAGAACTGAGTGATAAGATCACACTTATGAGGGGTAAAAAATCTGGGGAAAAGACTTTTTGGATAGTCCAATTAAGAGGGCTTTAGGAGATGGAATTATTTTCGGCTTTTACTTTCCTTACATAACAGCATCACAAATTTCGTATATGAGGTTCCATCTAATTAGAGTCACACGCACAAGTATTTACACCTAAATACTCATTCATTTCTTTGGCTGGTGAGCAAGGTGGATAATTTTCAATAACCTGCATACTATAAGGTCGTTTATAGAAGTCCAATTGTAAATAGTCATTTCTAGCTAGCCAAGCATTTTATAATGTTTAAGAGGTTGCAGTATTGTGTCCAATTCCACCAGTATTTCTGGTCTAAATATCATATATCCATCTTGATCAAGGCTGGAAGTTGGAGAGGTCAAACCGAATAACCTTTTGCATAGATAGGCTCCTGTGTAAGGTAAAACCTTCTGTATGGCTCTTCATACGAATCAGCTTAGTCATCTTTACTTACCATATTAAATTGTCGAGGATGAATCAACAGGAAATCTCTTTGGGGTTAAAATTCTTTCTTTAAGATTTTCAATTTTGATTCTATCATGTTTCTGTGGCAAGCCATTGGAGCTCTGGCTATTAATTACCTTACAAAGCAAGGTTTGCTTAAAGTGTATTCAAAGATAAGAGAGATCGGCATTTTTTTAGGTGGGGATAATCTGGGCCCCAAGGTCATTCAGGAAATTGTTAGTTTTTTAGGGTTTTGTAATGGAAAATTGTATTGTGCTCTGTATTGTGTTGTTATTGACTCTATACCTTCCATTTTTCTGGGTAGCCAGGCGTTCAATCCCATATGATGATTTGGAAAGACTTGGGATCCCACCTCCGCCAGAAGGTAGATACATGTCTCGCTATCAGGTCTGTTGCCTTTGCCTCTATTAGCCATGTATAGTTCCTCATAAATGAGGTCCATACTAAGCGGCATTCGCTATAATGTCTGCACTAGTGGTCTAGTATATACATACATATGAATATTATAAAATATACACACACAAATGCTCAAGAACCAACGGGTTGGTTCTATAATACGGAACCAACCACTAATTTGGATCCACGTCACGAAACAATATCACAATCTAACCGTTCATTTTATAGCTCCTTCAAAGATCATCCCTGCAAAAATTCATTTAGATCGGAATTCGGAATTCGTTTAGTCATTCGATTATTGGCAAGAACATTGATTGTGCTATCCGATGCACTGTGTTCGTCTATGTATTTTTCTACTATGTTATATAGCCAAAAAATTACCAAATTGGATGAATTTTTGCAGAAATCATCTTTGAATAATGAACGACAAAATGAACTGTTAGATTTATGTATATCTATATATATTTATATTCACCTTTCCCAATTCTGCAGCCTATAATCGCAACTAGTCAAAGAAGTGCTGTGGGGCATTACTAGACATCTACTTCTTTTAACTGCGTATTTGTTTTCTAATTTATGAATTTAGGTCCCATCCCCACCTAGAAGGAAAAGGAACTCCCCAGATAGAGAAGGCACTCATAAAAGGTCCATGGAGAGGGAAATGAACATGCGTAAGAGCAGTCCTGTGGACAAGGAAGAAAGGTTTCACAAAATTTCCATTGACCGCGAGGACCGTTCATTCAAAAGGAGCTCAGTTGAGACAGAAGAACGCCACAATAGGAGTTCTGCTGACAGAGCAGAACGCTCTTACAAGAGGAGCTCTGTTGACAGAGCAGAACGCTCTCACAAGAGAAGCTCCAGGGATAGGGATAGGGATGAGCAGTCTCACAAATGGCACAAGTCCCATCGCCAAGAGAGGTCCACCAGCCATGATCGGTATTAAAAGTTGCATTTCGGAGTCACTGATGATAAACACAATTTGCCCAAGAGCTAGTGGAGACGATATGGAAAGACCCGCAAACAAGATGGTACTTGCTTAAGACCGGGCTGGAAGAGGGACTAGTGATCAAACACAATTTTCTCAGGAGCTAGTGGAGATCTGAAATATGAATTCAATAAAAAAATGGACAACAGTTCAACCAATAAACCGTAGTGGTCCCAAACTATTTTGACATTCGTTCAAAGTCAACCGGCCTATTGCTCAGTCAGTGCATATATTCAAAAGCCAGCATCAAGGTTACAGGTAGAGCAGGATGGTGGTTTTGGTGGCGATGCATATGGTGTTTTGGAATCGACTAAACGAAGACCTTTGAACTGTTTCTACCTCTGAAAGTGTCTGCTTCTAGCTCAAGATAGTTTTCTTCTTCCAGGTTCTCAAAGGTAACTTTATTAATTTGTCTATAACTCTTTGGCATTGAACTTTGAACTCAGGGTGTCATAACTTGTCACCAAGATATTTAGGGCCTTTTGATAATGATTAGAGTGCATAATGAATGGTTAAAATTTCAATCTATCTTGATACACCTTCATATATGAAGAGTGAACATTTCTTATACAATACATTTAGGGCTGATTCGTGAGTTATTGAATAAGTCATCAAATTCAATATATCCTAAAAGTAAAATCATATATCCTAAAAGTAAAAATATATGTGTTTTCATCATAAAAGGATTAAATGGGATATTAAAAAAAAAATTAATCGCCTCAGAATAATAGGATTAGAAAAAATAAGTTTTTTTTTTGTCTAATATGATCTTATCTTATTATATTATAAATATATTTAAAATATATTAAATTTGATAAATTATTTAATATAATTCAATCGGACTCATGAAATTTAACCTTAGAATTACCTTTACCTTAATGACTACATGTTTAGCCTCCTCATTGAGAGAAAGGCTGGTCAAAGGAAGATGGAGGTGATTGGGTAGTGATGGGTGGGCTAATTCGGATTCTAGTGGTTGGGTTGATTGGATATTGGGTTGTTTTTTCTTGAGAGTCAAGAGAGAGGATTTGGTAAAGTTTGATGTTATAAACTTCACAAAAAATCTCCATTATTAGAAAGTCAAAAGAGAGAGGATTGTGGTCGTTGACGAGTTGAGGCTGGACGATGTTGCTCTGAACCGGTACGACTCCGTCCGTACCCCAACTAGTATGCTCCTGAGCTCCATTGCCTTGGGGTTTGGGAGTAGCCACGATGCAACCTCTGCCTCTTCCCTGCTCGAAGTATGGATTGCAATTTTTGATTTAAAGTATGGTTTGATTCAAATGCAAAAGTCTATCTCATTGAGAGGAGAGAGAGGATGAGAGCGATTCGGGGTATATATATATATATATTCGATTTATTCATACACGAAATTAAGGATTTAAAGAGAAACTGAGATGGGGATGAAATTTGTGGAGCTTTTGGATCAGGGAGTGAGAATTGTGGCCAGATCTCATTGTCCGCAAACCAGCCAGATGTACTACCATCCTCCGCCGCCCAGCCACGAGGACAACCACCACCCACAGCATCAGATCAACAACCACGCTTTTGGAGGCGGAGCGACTGCTTTTGAGGCGGCGCCACCTTATTTGGTGGATGAGATTCCATGACCATGACGGCTCATATGCGTGGTTTCGGTGCCAAGGAGGTGGGTGCTGCCGATTCTGGGGTTGATGAGTTTATTGTTATCTCTGTTTGATGATTATTGTTCGTGAGGAGAGAAATTTTTACATCCATAAATTTTTGTTGGAGAAGATTGGAATTGATTTCTTGATACAATTGTTGCAAATTATTTGCAGTTCAGGCAAAATTCGACTATCCAATTCTTGCAATTGTTGCGAAAATATTGACGAAATTAATGTTTTTGGAATTGGAATCATAATTTTTTTTTTTTTGGTTTTTTAATTAATTAATTTAAAGATTTTATTAATTATTTTTAATATATAAATTTTTTATGAAATCATAAACATAAACATAACACATACAAAGTGAAATGAAGATGATTATAATTTGAATAAAATTTAAACTTAAAAATTTTAATTTTGTCCAAAAAATATAAATAAAAAATATTAATAAAATAAAATAAAATGCTTCCGCCCGTCTTTCTGAAACTATAGATGGTGACATGGTGACTGACAGAAACACCCAAGTAAATTTCCCAAAATGGAGGTGACGGAAGCGTAGCGCCTAGACAGCCCTAGCTGGGATCCTATAACTCAGAAATGTAATTTAATAATGAAAAGCAAGCACTTCAAATGTTGTTAAAGAAATGCGGCGTGTTTAAGACAAGCGACCCTGAGGTTTGGCTTATTAATCTTCAACAGAGCACAAAATCTCACACACTTCGAATAATAAACATGATAGAAAAGAAACAAGTCAAGCCTTGCTGTCAATGGTCATGGTCATCGGCACCGGCTCCTGTTTGTTCATTTTTGCAAATATATTGCCATAAAACTGCGCATCCTTCTTGTTGTACTCCCTCACTTTCTCCTTCAAAACCTTGTACTCTAGTTTCACCTCCCTAACAACACAAACACACACAATCATCAATACATCTATCAATCTAATGCCGATTAACGGGCACGGGAAGGATGGGATTGGACAAACCTGTTATCGGGGTCTATCTCGAGCGCCTTCTTGATATCCAGCTCTGCCAAGTCCAAATCAACAAGCTGAACATAAGCTTGTGCCCTTCTGTACAAAGCCTTCACATTTCGACCGTCTAGTTCCAAAACCTTTGTACACAGCTTCTCAGCCTGCTTGTAGTCCTTTAGTTTGAGCTTGCATGCTGCATCATTCAGGTTGCAACTAATTTTCAGCACTTTAGCCTGTTGTTTTTCCTCTTCGCTGAAACTAGAGTCGTATTCGATGAACCTCACCGCCTGACACCAAATCAAATGGGTTTGTGAGCCGATGCAAATGACAAACTAGAACCAGGGTATCAGATCATCTGAACCACAGCACAAGACCACTTCAATTACCTTTTCGTATCTCTTCGAAGCTCTTTCATATTTACCGGCCTTGAAGAGCGCATTCCCTTCTTCCTTCTTCTTCCCAGCTGCTTCAATCTTTTCTGGTGTTTTCATGTCCCAGGATTCCTTCGCCTACACCCAGTGAAGTAAGCGAAACTTAGTTCAACTTTTCACAGCCAAGCCAATATTTCCTACTTTATCTAGGAATTGCTCTACATACTCACCTTGACAAAGGAGAGCAGCTCCACCTCGTAATACACAGTTGAATTTGCAGGAACAACAGCCAATTCCTGAGTGGATTCAGATGACCCAAAACCATATTCTGGTTGAATGGTAACCAAAGCCACCTCACCTTTTTTCATGTTCTTCACAGCTCTATCAAGTCCATCAATAACTTGCTCTGCGCAATAACTCCAGTCTAAGTTATCCATATTTCAATTTTAACTCAAATAATTGTACAAAGTGAGGATCTAGACATGGTAGCGAGCTATAAATGTTACTATTAGTTACCTTCGTCGGTCTTGAACTCAAATGGCTGCTCGTCATTGCCCTTCTTTGTGAAGATTGTGCCATCAGGCAACTTTCCAACAAGTTTCACTGGAAAAAGCAAGAACATGCTTCAACTTTCACATATGAGGGAATCCAATATGACACAAAATGTACTGTACTCCTTGTGTTACCTTGGACTACAGCCCCATCATTGGGACGATCATATCCCTCTCCTTCCTTTAAGGTTTTTTTCAGGACCTTCTTGTCCTTGGTAACATCAGAAACTGTCTTCCATGAGACTAACTCAAGAGTTATCTCAAGGGTTGCATTTGGAGGCACAGCACCTTCATCTTGTACAGCCGGCCTGCCCGCCTCACCAAATCCATCTATAAATAGATTCATAGCAATTAATTATTTGTCTTATGAAAACAGTCAAATGGGATTAACCAAATGAACCATCAATAGGCAAGCATTGGGCAAAGAACTCACATTGTGGCTTCACAGTCAAAAGGACCTTTTCGCCTTTCTTCATTGTTTTCACAGCTTTTGCCAAGGCAGGACAGAAATAGCCTGCAATGAGAGAGAAACCACATTCAGGTTACTCATAAAGATGATCAATCTAAGGCACAAAAGCATATCAATTGTCAAAGTCTCGGACAATGAGACAAACCATCTTGGACGGTGAACTCCAGCCCCTCGGATTTTGAGACAAGGGTCCCATCTTCAAGCCGAGCTTCATACTTAACTGAAATGGCAACAAAGAATTGTAAGAACCATTGAATTCAAATTCTAATCAACCATTTTTACTAATAGGCAAGCAGTATGAGATAGATAATGTACCAAACACTTCATCAAGGTCTTTGGGATTCTCCCATTTCTCTCCTTCAGTGAGAATTTTCTTCATAACTCCACCGTCCTTGAGTATGTCCCTGACACTTGTCCAGGAAAGCAACTCCACATCAAACTGAAGTGTGGCATTGGGAGGAATAGTAGGAGGAGACCCAGACTCCCCATACGCCAATTCAGGTGGTATTGTGAATATTGCATTTTCACCCTTCTTCATGGTCTTAATTCCTTCATCCCATCCCTTAATCACTTGCCCTGCAATCAACAAACGTTCATGTAAAAAATGTCAGAAGCATGGCACAGGCTTTATTTACTAATTTACCATTACTGCCACTCATTTTGGCAATAAGAACACTTCCCTTGATCCTCTCTTCAATCTGAAAGGGATGGATTATTCAATTCAACTCAACAACTAAAAACAATGAATCGTGACTGTGACCCAAGAAAAGTCACTATGATGATAACTAGCAAGAATTCATTCTCTCAATTCAAAAATAGCAGTTCCTACTTTACTTTTTGTTGCAAAGAGTCAGAACCTGTCTAATTTGTCTTTTATTGAAAAACTTTCATACTTGGCATATAAATGGTAAATTGCATGAGGGATTTGAAATACTCAGATTGATAATTGATAACATCATATAAATTCAAACATAACATTGGCAAACTTTAACGGTTTTAATAATTGATAAAATCATCTTCTCCCGAAAAAAAAAAATCACCTTGTCCAAGATTGAACTTGAAAGGAGTGCCCCGATCGCGGCTCGAATCGAATTTGGTTCCATCAAGCAAAGTCCCAGTGTAATGAACTGCAAATCAACACCAATCCATCAGCACCAAAAATCTCATTACTCATTACACGAAAAACAGACAATCGTCATCAAATCATACCTTCAACCTCATCGCCGGTGCTTGGATTGTCCCAGCCTTCGCCTTCTTTAACGAGCTTCTTCTTCAGCCCATTCTTGCCAATCTCCTTCTCTTCACCAACCTTGTGGCCTGGGCTAATTGCATCGTCCTCAACCTCGGGAAGGTCCATTTCAGCGTCGTTGAGGCCGTTGCTGGCAGCTGGGAAATCAAAGTCGTCTTCCATGGCGGATTTTTAACCAAATTACTACGGGTATTTGATATTAAAGAAGAAAGTGCGAGAAATCGAACCGGATGGTGTGGCGTGAAACAAAGCAATGCAGAGAATGCCGGGATTTTTCTAATCGTGGAGAAACAGAGAGGCTGTGAATGGATTTTATAGTGAGGGAATCAAGCAGAGAAGTGAGAGTCTAGAGAGTTCTGAAACGTGGGATGGTTAGGATGCTTCCAGAATTTTCTCCATTTTTGACGAACTCTCGTTAAATAGTAATGGACTTAAGGAAAAAAATCATTATCTGTTTTTTTTAATAAAATATTTCTTTTTTTGGTGAGAAAAAATATTCATCTAAGACAATGATTATATTTGTTGCATTTTGCTGCCTAAATAAATACTTGTATTTAAATTTTTTATGGAAAAGTACTTGTATTAGGGTGGATGTGTTGGTCCTTTTTTTTTTTTTTTTTTAACAGAGGTGTTGGCCCCTTTTTTGATCAAATGGAAACCTATTAATTGATGAAAAGATAGAATACAAGCACGGGCACGGACAATCAAACGAGGCCTCATTAAAACCTCTCATAAAGCCTCATTAAAACCTCTCATAAAACCCGATATTCGAAAAAATTCGATGAGGAAAAAGAGTGCCCCAATCCTGCCAAAGAACTGTAAAAACAAAAACCAGTGCCATCATACAAATATAACTCTATCAATCCCTAGGCACTAAGCCAACCAGCCTATTCTTTGTCAGCTGCAATGGCAGCTCCGACCCAAGGAGGAGCCTCATCAAACCAAATTTGATACCCTTGAGCAACCAATCTAGCATGTGCTAGAGTGTGCACCACACAGTTTCCCTCCCTTCGCTGAAAATTGATGATTGTAGTAGTCTCAGTTAAGTCCATCATTCTTGATGCTTCCATAACCAGCGCTCGGAGCTCTCCACGGTAATCAACACTTCCCCCGAGCATTGCCACCACAATTTGTGAATCCACTTCCAATATTAACTTGGATAGACCCATCTGGTGCACCAGTTTGAGGCTTGCACACATAACCTCCAATTCCACTCATGCGGCAGCCAAGCCTGGCGTACCCCCTGCAGCAAAACAACCCAGAAAATGGCCTCGAAAGTCTCTGATGACACCTCCCAGCCCTCTATCACGACCAGCACCGCCAATGTCACCATCATAGTTGAGCTTCAGACTCGGAGCTGGAGGATTGCGCCACCGTGAGCTACACACATGCGGGGTACCTGCAATTCTGTCCGTGAGCTGCATGAACCTCTGCCTTTCCTCCACCAACTGCTCAGCCGTGAGTGTGAGGTTACAGGTAGGTTTGTTGTGGATTGCTTCATTCCGAAAAAACCAAACCTGCCAACAACCCCAGACCCAAGCTTCCAATTCTTCCTTTTTCACCTGAGCCGCAGCTGCCTCAACCAAACCTGCAAAATTCGGAGCTGCAAAATCAACCACGACCTTACTGCCATATATAGCCCAAAAGTTTCTGCTCTTCTTGCATTCCCACAAAGCATGGGCCACTGTCTCTACCCTTTTCCCACATCTAGAGCACAACGAATCGTCAAGCACCCTCCGACGCATAAGGTTGACTGCAGTAGGAAAAATTTCATTACAAGCTCGCCATATAAAAGCTTTTATCTTATTTGGCACACTGATACTCCACACTTTCTTCCAGAACTTCATTTGTCCCTCAGTATTCGAACCACTCCCAGTACTTCCATTTTCTATTTCTTTAAGACGCATCGCAACACGGTATCCAGTCTTTACTGTATAAGCACCATTTTTTGAATAGAACCAATAATAATCTTTTGTAGAGTTCTGCAAAGCTATCAGAGGTATTTGGAGAATGGCAGCAGCATCCTCATCGGAGAACATCTGCTCTACAAGTTGTACATTCCATCTTCTGTAACGACCCGTATTTTTAATTAATGAATTTTCGTAAATTATTTTAGAAAAAGACGATTTTAACATCGGTAGGATCTTGGAAGTCACTTTTTGTTTGGAGATACTTTTGAAAGTTTTTCTTGGATCATCGTCTAGGTGTCGACTTCATGAGTTTGTAGACATGTGACATGCGGAAATCGGAGCCCGTTTGAGTTAGGTTTGGGTTTAGAAAGTACAAGGGCACTTTGGTAACTTTGACCAGAGATTTTTTAAAAGTGCCTTATCTCCTTATCTCTCCAATTTTGGAGAGATATTTCCAGCTTTTTCCTTCTCTCCCTCTCTTGACCCTTCTCCCTCCCAAAACTGTGAGAAAACACAAAAACACCCACCACTACCATCACCAAAACTTTTGGTCATTTCGACCCAAACCAAGGACCCTACTACCTTCCTCTCCTCCCCACGAGCTCAGCCATACCATCCTTGAAGCTTGAGGATAGTTGTGGACGACGCAGCGAAGCTTGGAAGTTTACCTAAAGCTTCCCGTACAATTTCCGGCCACCACATGTATGGGATTTCAATTTTGACTTCAGTTTTAAATTCTTTGGCTCGAATAGATAGATTTTCGTTATTAGAACATCGAATTTGATTGAGAAATGAGTGAGATATCAAGGTTTGAAAATCGGGTGGTTATGGTGGATTCAGGTCGCCCCCGCTGGAGGTTGAAGGTGAGTAGACCTCGCAGTCGCATATGAGGAAGGGCCACCGCCCTTCCACCGGCCCGTGGGGGAGCGTGGGGGGCACTTCATTGGTCTCCAGCAACTTGTGTTTTCGTGTTTTCGACGATCTGGATCTTTTGGCGCGGGTTTCGAGTCAATCGGAGATCGTTTAGAGGTTGTTTTAGTCATCCAAAGTTACTTTGTACGCGTTAGAACTCGCGCGTACTCCCGGAGTTTAAGGGGTTGAATTTTAGGTTTTTAATTATCGTTTAGTAATCCCGATTGCTAATTTTAACAGGCGATACTACTCCGGGGACAGCAGAAGAGCGTACAGCTCAAGGTTGAGCATAATCGAACTTCGGTGAGTGGATTTTCATTTTCAAATTATAATGCATGCATAAATTGTGTTTTTGAATAAACTCCTATTCAATGTGAATTTTGGTAAATTAGAGTAATTATTCTAAAATGATTTATTATCTTTTATGAATTTTTTAGAAATTTAGAATACTTACTCTAATGGCTTATTATGGATGATGAGTTTTCGATAACGACTTTGAAAATGATTTTGAGCATTAAGCTCGGTTATGAGGTTTTGGTCTATGAGGTTTATGGATTTTAGTTTTATGGATTATGGTTCTATGGATTTTAGTTTTATGGATTATATTTTGGCTATTGATTTATATTGCTATGAATGCTGAATAAGTTGGATTACTAAGCTTAATGAACTTAATTAATGCCTATGAGCTTTTGAGCATTAAGCTCGGTTATGAGGTTTATGGATTTTAGTTTTATGGATTATGGTTCTATGGGTTTTAGTTTTATGGATTATATTTTGGCTCTTGATTTATATTGCTATGAATGCTGAATAAGTTGGATTACTAAGCTTAATGAACTTAATTAATGCCTATGAGCTTAGCTACGTTGTTTCCATATAATTATTGATGTAATTGCTTGACATACCACTATATCATCTTGTGATTTGTTGCATCATGGGTTGGTGCAGGGACACCTATTCGTAATCTAAACCCATGATAACCTAGGATTACACTTCACTTTTCTAGGGGTAGTGTGGTGTCATTAAATTCTATTTGTACTTCATGCATTATCTTAACTAGTAGGTGATAGACGTTCTAAGGTACTCATCTGGCGTAGAACATGCTAAGTAAGAGGGAATAATATATGTGGAGTGGGCCTTCGTTGGACCTTTGCATGTGCACCTAATTCCGAGAATTCATAGTAATTAAGTTAAGAAAATCTGGTTAAGAACTTGAATTGGTTAGGGTGGATAGTAAGTCTTAATTCACTTTAGTTAATAAACTCAATCAATCATCATCCTTGCATTGTTATTTTCTGCTCTTTAATTTACTTGTCTTTAACTTTCAATTCTAAAAGCATAAACCCCACAACCCGATATCCCGGCTCATCCTGAGCCGTAGCTCACTACCCTGGCTCATCCTGAGCCATAACTCGATATCCCGGCTCATCCCGAGCCGTAGCTCACTACCCCGGCTCATCCTGAGCTATAACTCGATATCCCGGCTCATCCCGAGTCGTAGCTCACTATCCTTGCTCATCCCGAATCGTAACTCGATATCCCGGCTCATCTCAAGAGTATGATGGAATCTTCCATAACATACCTCAGATCATTCATCAGGGTCAAAACCCAAATCACAATCCCGGTCCAAAACCCTAAAATAAATTCATAAGCCTCGAGAGATGTGTAGTGATAAGACATTTGATAAATCCATTTAAACCCTAAGCTTTAGTTCCCAAGCATCGAAAGGATGTTAATATATTCCTAGAAAATCCGGAAATTCCAGTCCGTTCACAGTACATCCAAAGTACCAACACAAGGAAGCCCTAGTCCCAAGGAACCCTTTGATATACCAATAACCGAACTCCCTTGATCTCCCGAGCCAAAACCCACCCCGTGGTCGTCCATTACAGCTGGGATTACTCAAACGGGGCTCTAAACGGACTCCAACGGCTTCAAAACTGGCAAAACACGATCCAGAATGTTCCAAAACCCTAGACACGCATCACCGTGGGCCGGAAATGGCTCCACGCACCGGTAAAAGACAGGACAACGTGCCACGAGCCGGACACGGGCCCCAATGCCGCCACGCGCCTACACGCGCCGCCACGCGCCTCTGCACTGTCACGGAAGAATATTCCGTCGCTCTGACAGAATATTCCGTCGAACCTGACGGAATAACCTGACTGAATCGGAACCTTTCGTCCAACTAATAGCGTTAGGGTTTCGTTATAACACTGTTACCTTTTGACGGAATATACTAATGCCGTTAGCATATTCCGTCAAACCTTGACGGTGTCAGTTGCCCTAACGGTTAACTAACCGCTGACTGTGTTGCAATGTGGCTCCACGTGGCAGCTGAGTCAGCTGCTGACTGGTCGCCACGTGGCTGCCAAGTGGCATGCCACATCAGCATACCTGAGTCGAACCAGTCGTCGGAGCTCGTCGAGAAGAGCTCGTCGGGAACGACAACCGGACCGTCGCTGTCGCCAGGGGTCGAAATCTGGAAACACCCGCCAGAATCCGCCATTACCGGCTGAGAGCGCAAGATTTCCAGATTCCTCAAAACCCCACCATTTTTCACAATCTAAGTGTCTAGAATCATCTGTTCCCTACCAGGAACTCGAATTCGAGCTTAAAATCCAGAAAACTTACCTTAATCGATCGGAAAACCGTTGGGAAGATTCGGCTCCATCTCCGACCTTCGTACCGCCATGTATGGTGGTTTCCCTGTCTCGAAATGATCATCAATCGACTTGTAGAGTCAAGGGGAGTACTTTCTTGGCCTTGGATTCCACCAACTCGACCCCTACACGGTCGGCAGCGGCGGTGATGGTATTCTCACGGAGAGAGAGAGAGAGAGAGAGAAAGAGAGAGAGAGAGAGAGAGAGAGAGAGAGAGAGAGAGAGAAAGAGAGTGTGTGTGTGTGTAGACAGGGGAGAGGAGAAGAGTGAAGAAAAATCTGGAACAAGGGCCTTTTGTAAAATATCTGCTTGCCCAACTTATCGGACTACCCCTGGACTTCTAGACCCATAAGTTCCTCATCCGATCTCTGTTTTCCGCGTGCCGCCTGTGTATGAACTCATGAGTCCGAGATCTACACAATGGCCCAAGAAAAAACTTCCAAAAGTGCTTCCAAACAAAATGTGACTTCCGAACCCCTTTGAAATTGAGGGTAAAATTATCCTTTTCCCAATTAAATTCTCAAATTACTTTAATTTCTGGTCCGGGTCGTTACAGAGGTGGTACACATTCATAACCAATGTGACAACTTACAGACATTAGTGTTAATTTCCAAGTCTTTTGATACTTCTTAGTACAATGTATTAAGAGTGGCATTAATACCATATTTGAAGTGGGTGGACTTATGATGGTTTGGATTTTTTTTTTTGTATTTGATTTGTGATTTAGTAAAGTGAATTTTATTAAGACACTTAATTTTATTATTTTGCTCCTTTGTATGTTTATTTTTGTATTGGTTCCTTGTGTCTTCGGATTCAAACTTACTTATAATCCTTTGCCTTAAAAATAAGTTATCTTTTTAAAAGTATGCTCCAAAAGAAGCTTTATGCTGTGTTGAACCATAAAATGGCTCGAGATCGAACTGTGAAAGCACACACTTACACCAAGGCACAACGATGTACGTGGTTCACCCAATTCGAGCTACGTCCACGGTGTTGCTCTACTCTCATTAAGAATATATGTGTTTTGTACATGATACATTAGGCTATGAGCCATAGAAATAATAATGTATGTAGAGAGAAGGGAGAGAATGTCTCCATAGAGAGGGAATGAGCATTGTAGAGAGAGGGAGTCTTATGTTGAATGAGGGAGGGGCTCCCTATATATAGGCAATATCTAGGTTAGGTGTTGGGCCACGCTAGTAGGCTTTAGGCATGGGCCTTGTTGATGGGCATTGATGACGGGCTTGATCTTGACCCAAGTGATCTTCCGGATATTTCCGTTAGGTCCGTTGCTTGGTCATATTAGGTACAAATAGAAGTCCCCCAAGTTCTTGACTGAGGTGGATTGCCTCGGTGGAGGACTTGTAACAAGAGTGCACTGACCGAGCAACCTCTTTGTTTCTGTCTACCAATCCGTACGGTGCACTATATCCAGTCCCCCAAGTCCTCTGTTGAGGAAGGATGCCGAGAAAGACTCACATGTTGTTGCAGTGTTTGATATCACAGTGGGATGAGAGTCGTCAGCCAAGGTGTCGAGTTGACTGACTGCTCCGCTTTGTGGTGGCCTGGGCCTGTTTATGTTGATGTAAAGTCGGCCTGGTAGTAATGGGAACCTTGTAGTCCCTAGGTGATGCCTTCAGCCGAGGTGTTGCCTACAAGGTCGTGTTGGTCGGTCGAGGTGATGTCGTCGGTCGACCAGGTGCCACTTTGCTACCTTGAAGTAGTGATGGGTATGTCATGTTTGTACAGGCCACGAAAGGGGAACCTTGCATGGTCATGTGACTGATCGGTCGTGGAGAATGTCCTGCTTTAACTAATTGAGAGCCACATGCAAGATGTGTGTATGTCATCTTGTACGGCCTGTATGAGTGGGACCTCGCATGATTAGGTGACCGATCGGCTAGGAATGTACATGGACGATCGAGTGCCATTTTCAAGATGAGTGTATGTCATCTTGTACGGCCCGCATGAGCGAAACCTCGCACAATTAGGTGGCCGATCGGCTAGGAATGTCCATGGTCGATCGAGTGCCACTCGAGGTGGTGTGTTTGCCACCTCGTACAGGGATGCCTGCGAGCTTATATCAAACGATAACAGGGAATCCCTACGAGCTTATGTAGATAGGTAGCAAGGAACGCCTGCGAGTGTCCCGATCGATAAAGAGGCGTATGACCGTCCCTCTTGCAGGGATGCCTGCGAGCTCATGCCAAACGGTAAAAGGGATTGGCGGCGAGCTCATGTCAATCGGTAGCAGGGAACGCCTGCGAGTATGCCGATATATAGGGAGGTGTATGACCGTCCCTCTTACAGGGATGCTTGCGAGCTCCTGCCAAACGGTAACAGGGAATGCCGGCGAGCTCATGTCGATCGCTAGCAGGGAATGCCTGCGAGTATGCCGATATATAAGGAGGTGTATGACCGTCCCTCTTGCAGGGATGCATGCAAGCTCATGCCAAACGGAAACAGGGAATGCCTGCAAGCTCATGTCGATCGGTAGCAGGGAACGCCTGCGAGTATGCCAATCTATAGGGAGGTGGATGACCGTCCCTCTTGCAGGGATGCCTGCGAGCTCATGCCAAATGGTAACAGGGAATGCCTGCGAGCTCATGTCGATCGGTAGCAGGGAACGCCTGCGAGTATGCCGATCTATAGGGAGGTGGATGACCGTCCCTCTTGTAGGGATGCCTGCGAGCTCCTGCCAAACGGTAACAGGGAATGCCTGCGAGCTCTTGATGTGCGCATGATGTTTAATGATGCTCATGCCATGGGCAATGATGTGAGCATGTGCCGAGAGGCGATGATGTAAATATGATGCTCATGTGTCATGGGAAATGATGTGAGCATGGGCCGAGAGGCGATGATGTTAATATGATGCTCATGTGCCATGGGCAATGATGTGAGCATGGGCCGAGAGGCGATGATGTTAATATGATGCTCATGTGCCATGGGCAATGATGTGAGCATGTGCCGAGATGCGATGATGTTAATATGATGCTCATGTGCCATGTGCAATGATGTGAGCATGTACCGAGAGGTGATGATGTTAATATGATGCTCATGTGCCATGGGCAATGATGTGAGCATGTTCCGAGAGGCGATGATGTTAATATGATGTTCATGTGCCATAGGTAATGATGTGAGCATGTGCCGATAGGCGATGATATTAATATGATGCTCATGTGCCGTGGGCAATGATGTGAGCATTTGCCGAGAGGCGATGATGTTAATATGATGCTCATGTGCCATGGGCAATGATGTGAGCATGTGCCGAGAGGCGATGATGTTAAGATGATGCTCATGTGCCAAATGGTACTTATAATGTTATAAAATGATATTGCATCGAAAGATAATAATTCGAATGTAGCGTAAATCATGTTGAGAGACAATGATACTCACGTGTCGTGATGCTTGTCACTTAGTGAAAAAAGTGATTCTCTAGGCAATTGGGGGAGTGATGCTCGCCGCTCAATGAGAAAAGTGATTGTCCAGGATTGCTGGAGGAGTGACATGTGTCACTTGGCAAGAAAGGTGGCCGTCGCGGGGCGAGTCGGCCTGGGCCGAACACTTGTCATGGACATGCAAGTGGGAGTTGCCGAAGGGCATCTTAAAGCATGTTGCCGATAGGCGAAGATGACCGATTGACTATGTCGATCGATAGTCAGGTCATTCGATAATTCATGATAATAAGAAATTAGTTTGTCGATCCATAAATCCGTAGGATTTAATAATATATTTGTGTGTTGCACAAATAAGAATATTTAATTGCTTAAATACTGGCATAATAAACATACTCAATGTGCGTAAGCAATATGTGATTAGAGTATGAATTATGACATGTGCAATTGACTATAATAAATATTGTTTAATTTAAACCTAAATGTCAACATAACCCATTAAGTGAAATTGTTGTTTTACTTAACTAATGTTATAAATGACCAACTAGGTATTATAAGCCCAATTAAAAGGGATAATGGGTTAATGCCCAATTGTTGTTTTAGCCTAATTAACATGTGTCCAGCCCAAGTTTTGTTTTTTTTTTTTTATGAAATATTGCAGCCCAATTAAGTAAGGGGATGAGAAGAACTCATCTTCTTCGATGAGTCATTCGGCAGAGAAGGTTGGAGGTGGAGCGGCAGCCCGGTGGCAGCTCGACGGTGTGAGCGGTGTCGAGGAGAGCGGAGGATCAGGCGGATGCCGTGAGGTTGGACTCGGAGGCGGAGGCCGAGAGGCACGACGGTGGGAGTGCCCATGGCTGATTCATGGGAGGCCCCCGGAGCCACCTATGGTGGCGAAGTTGTGAGGAAGACTGACCGCTCCACCTCGTGGTGGCCTGGGCCTGTTTGTTGTTGAACTTGGAGGGTCCTTCGCTGCCGGTAATCATCTTGAGCCTCGCAATCTGTGTAGCCGCTGCGTATAGCAGATCCCGAGTGTGGTTTTGAGCTCCGAACGGTCAACGTTGGTGGATATGGGACCTAGGTGAATGGCCAGTTGGGCTTGCGGGAGTGGATGGTGATGAGGATTGCTCGGCCGGACTGGGTCCGACCCGGTGGGGCTGACCCGCTCCTCCTGCCTCTTCTTCGAGTCGGCAATGACGTGCGAGTCATGCAGCATCGACGCTCGAGTCATGGGAGAGTTTGGCTCTGGTGTTATCTTCTGGGTTGGAGTCTCGGCCCGTCGCACCCACAGAGGAGAAGATGAGAGGTGCGGCAGCTCCGATGATACCGTGGTATTTCCGGCTCGAGATGGTGGAAACGAGTTGAGGTGTCCGAGTTGTTCGTCACTCGGTGGATTCATCCCCTTTCTCGAGGGGGAGCCATGAATCTGTTCTTCCCTACTATTGTTATGCCGAAAGTTGGAAGCTTATTTTTTTTTTTGTTCTTCCCTTGCTCCTCAAAGGGGAGCTATGCAAAGTTGGAAGCTTTGCTAGTTTTTTTGCTTTTCTTCTCTGCTGTCGTAAGAGTAAGAGATGTGTGATTTTTGTGTTTCTTCTCATGTGTTGCAGTAGAGGGTGAGCGGGAGATGTATTTACATATATATATTTCTTGCTTCCCTATTAGCTTGCTTCAATAAGGAAGAGAGATTGAATGAGAGAGATGAGGATTTTTCCTCATTTTGTTGTTGTTTTCTTCGACTGCCATGAGACAGAGTGAGAGGTGAGGAAATTTTTGGATTGGAGCTAAGCCATGTCTGCTCCCAAAGCTCAGAACTTTGTTGCCGTGAGTGAGAGATGAATAAGAGGTTTTGGGTTTTTCTTCGGTCTGCTTCTCTTCCATGAGGAAGAGAGGTGGGGGTGAGATGGGAGGCCATCTCATTTTTGGATGTTGGCAGAGAGGGATGAGGTCCTCCTCCATGGTGGTCTGAAGAGAAGAAAGAGAGATCTGGGCCGGAGCCCCTTTCGGGTTTTTTTTGGCAGAGAACCCATCTGGGTTTTCTTGGCTGGGTTGGTGTTCTTGGGTGTTCATGATGTTTCAGCAGGTTTGTGTGATTTTGAGAGGAAATCGACCTGGATTTTTGTCGCGATTCCCACAGACGGCGCCAACTGTTGAACCATAAAATGACTCGAGATCGAACTGTGAAAGCACACACTTACACCAAGGCACAACGATGTACGTGGTTCACCCAATTCGGGCTACGTCCACGGTGTTGTTCTACTCTCATTAAGAATATATGTGTTTTGTACATGATACATTAGGCTATGAGCCATAGAAATAATAATGTATGTAGAGAGAAGGGAGAGAATGTCTCCATAGAGAGAGAATGAGCATGGTAGAGAGAGGGAGTCTTATGTTGAATGAAGCAGGGGCTCCCTATACATAGGCAATATCTAGGTTAGGTGTTGGGCCACGCTAGTAGGCTTTAGGCATGGACCTTGTTGATGGACATTGATGAAGAGCTTGATCTTGACCCAAGTAATCTTCCAGGTATTTCCGTTAGATCTGTTGCTTGGTCATATTAGGTACGAACATGCTGCTAGAATATGCATTTACTAAACTTTGACAATCAACAGATTCCAAGAAGGATTGGACATCAACACTTTTTCTTTTAATAATTTTTACTTTTATTTTATTTTGGAGTTAGTGCTTGATAGTTCATTTAATTTGCATGTATGTTGTCTCTGTTCAGATAAAAATACAGCAAATGAAATAGATATCAAGTTTTGTTGTTATCATACAATGACTCCTTAATGTTGTAGTTTGAGTTTGAAATGTGATATGCGATTACTTTTTTGATTTTTCAAGAATGGTTTGCTTGCCAAGATCATGGTGTATATGAACGTAAATGAACAATAGTTCGATTTTTGAGAATTTGATTTTGATTTGTAACTCTACTCCATTGTGGAAGTTTCTAGTCTTTTATTTCGTTTCAAATTGAAAATGTGGATTTGGTAATTGTTGAAACTCGAAACTCTTTTAAGATTGTTGGATTGGATAATGAACTTTTTTATTATTTTCTTTTACTTATTACATATAAGAGAAAGCAAAATTTTGAATTTGTGGAAGTTTTTAGTCTTTTATTTCGTTTCAAACTGAAAATGTGGATTTGGTAATTGTTGAAAATCGAAACTCTTTTAAGATTGTTGGATTGGATAATGAACTTTTTTATTATTTTCTTTTACTTATTACATATCAGAGAAAGCAAAATTTTTGAATTTTGTAAACTATTTGATTTGATTGATATTTATTTGTGAAAGCAGGTTTTTTATTGTATGGATTTTGTAGATGAATTGATTGTATGGATTGGAGGCATGTTAAGGTATGAATTTTAATCTCACAATTTGTTAATTTTATGCCATTGAATCTGGAGATGGGTTCTCATTACTAAGCCATTTTAATTATTCAAAGACATTTGACAAATGGATCAAAATTAGCCTAAAATAGTACGATTTTTAGAAAGTTGAGGACTGTTGTTTTCTATAAGCTTCATTTTGGAGGATTTTACTGGAACTTGAGACTTTTGTTACGCTCAATGCAGCAAGTTGATTTGTATGGAGTGTCGAGGTGTTTTAAAATTTTTTGAACATTTATCTATGTTGCTTATTTATTTGAAAATAATATATTGGTTGGAAATTTTATAAACACCGCAGCATCGCGCATGTATATTGCTAGTATTAACTATTTTGGCTATTAAAACTCTAACCTATCAACTGAGAACACACCGTCTCGCTGAGTACAACTAAGAATCTTTCTGATATGTAGATGATTTTATTTTGGAAATTTATACTTGTATCCAATGATTAAAATATCATTTTTCACGGAAATATCGATAGTTAAATTTATGGAAATATTGACGGAAATTTCGATATCGATATCGTTTACGCTCAACAAAAAAATGTTGAAAATTTTGAATGAAAATTTGGGAAAAACTTAAGATTAATACCTATATCATGGAAATTAAAGGGAGATTTTTCTTCCTCCCTTATTTTTATGTCAATACCCTTAAATACGAGTATATTAATGGAAATATTGCGGATATTTCTTCCCCCTATTTTAATATCGAGACCCCATAATACGGATATATCGACGAAAATTTCACGGATATTTTCATCCATGCTTGTATCGTATCCCATGTACGAGGAACTTCCCCATTCTACTATTTTGATTTAGCGAAGTTGTCATATACAAGTGTCATAATTAAAAGTATTTTCTAATTTCAAGATTATATTAATTTTCGCAAAATTCAACCTAATTAGTAACTATTTAGTTATTCATTGTAGAGTATTCACAGGGGGTACTGCAGAACATAAATCGATTAATTAGTAGATTGTTTATATATCACGTATATACCTTTAATAATTCAGAAATAAAGTTTTGTATGAAATAAATCAATAATTTTGGTAACAGTAAATTCCTAATGTCAAAAAAATTGGTTAATTTTTTAGAAAATTAATTTTGAAATAATGTTTTAGGAGACGTGGATTCTAATTATAACAAATGTAGAGTACTGTGAGTGTGAGTGTGACTGTGTGAAGCAAGGTGGGGTATTTACATTTCGGAACAGTAATAAATTCATTCAACGCTTTCTCTGGCGCCAAAATTCAAACACTTAACGTGCAAAACCATTACTCACAAAATGTACATGGACAATTCACAGTCTCAGGCGTTCAGAGAACTATGAAGAGGATGAAAATGGAGAAGAGGACTACGCTTCAAGTTCAGTAGTGTCGTCCCCCACAACGTGCTCGCAGGGCCATACATCCACTCTCATCCTCCAAACCAACCAAGGCGGCTCTATCTGCTTGCTCTGCTTCTCCAATCTCATCTCCAACCCCCAATCTCCCACCGTCCACGTCTCTTACGCTCTCTCCCAGCTCTCCCAGGCCATCTCCGACCCTCCTTTCCTCCGCTCTCTCCCGAACTTCCACTCTCACTTCCTCGTCTCGCCTCTCGCTCAAGCTCTCTCCTCCTTCAACGACGACCCCATCGCACAAGTCCTCCATCTCATTTCCGCACTCTGCGATTCTGCCTATGCCTCGCTCTCCGCTGATTTAAACGCCAGGCTTTTCGATCGCCTCTCTTCCGGTACCTTGGCCTGGAATCGCCGTTAGATTTTTACGGTATCATATCGATTTTCTCTTCAATTATTTTCTGTTTGCTTCATGAGAAAATGTAGGAAAGTTACGTTTGTATTATTTTTTATTTTATTTTACTATTATTATTTTTTTAAATCGAACAGTGCATGATTGGTTACCATTGGATAAATATTTTGATATTGAACTGGATTGGATTGTTTGTCACACGAATTTGGACGAAGTTGGTGGTTTCTTACTACAGATCAATATTTATATTTGGATAAATAGTTTTGGCAATGCTTAATTTATTTTCTGTTTGGTTCCAGAGAATGTCAATGACATTATGAATTTTGTAATTAATAGCTAGGATTTAGAACTTACAATGAAGTCTCAGAAATAATATGCATCTATGTACCCACTGCCTTCTAATAGCTTCTCAACAATGTATTACAGCATCTTTTTGATCTTCGAACATATATGTCCCTGCTAACATTTTTGTCACTCTTTGAGTGCAGCTTCACTGCTTAGGGGTTCTATTAAACTGCCAGCAGACTAATCCTTATTCTCAAATTAGAGACAAATATGGCCTCATTACCAATCTAGTTGAAGGTCTTCAATTGCCGAGGTAACAAAGAAAGAAAACTGGGAAGAAAATATTCTCCTTTTCTTCGTACATTTACGACATCGTAACTTGAATCCTCTACTCTATTCCTTTAACGCAGCGAAGAGATTCGGGGAGATATCCTGTTTGTTCTGTACAAAGAATCCGTTCTCCAGTACACATCAGAGGATGGTGATGGAGCTGATCTACTACTTGCCTTTTGCCCCAAGCTATTGCGCTTGCCTCTGGGGGCCCTCTTGAAGACCCAAAGTGATGATGTCCACTTGAAATGTATACGTATGTTTTCTCTTCTTTGATACTCTTTTTTTTTTTTTGTTTTTTTCCTTTTAAGTTCGGTCCATTTCCCCTTATTCAAGCACAGCTTGATATGACTAGCATTTTAGTCAGTCATGACTCAACATAGCCCAAGAGTTTCTATGTAATTAAATTTTCAAATTCTGTTCTATTTTGTGCACATTATATATAGACATCAAACATGCATACGCACTCCCTAAACTACACTACATTATTCTATGAAAACAGGATGTCTACTATATTTTCACTGAGTAGGTTTAGTAGGTTCAAATTATTATTGTAAAATAATTCCACTTATTTATCAATTTGTTCATATCATGACAAGATACTATGCATCTAGAGCTTGTCTGAATTCAAATAATAAAGATGTTAAATCTCTCAGAAACAACGCTTGAGTGCTTGACTATAGAACTTGCTACTGGTGGTGGTAAGAATTATGAGTTTAAACCTTTGAGGTCATGTATAGCTCTATGGGGAACTCATCCTGACACAGCATGGAATGCTCACAATTTTACGTGCACAACTCAACTGTATCAGTCTGGTGTTTTCTCAACTAACAATTTCCTTATTACTTGTCCAGCACTCTTGACTGTGTTCACTCAGAGAGGGATTTTTGGGACTGAATATGCACTTTCTTTAATCAGTATGAGTTCTTCCGAAGGAGAGAACTTTGAGCAAGCAGCAGAAGATGGAAAGGATGTGAATCCAATGGATATCTTATTCACTGAGGCCATCGAAGGCCCATTGCTTTCAATAGACAGCCAAGTTCAGGCCAGTGCATTGAATTTGCTGTTTCATTACATGTCCTGGGAAGGCACTTCAGGAAAAGAAATTCAAGCCCTTGTTGAACAAAATGTTGCAAACTATGTATTTGAAATACTAAGATTGTCAGGTTAGTAAAGTTGATGTGCTAAATAATATAGTAACAGCTTCCCTCTGCTTTATTAATTTTGATGTGTCAGAGTTGCCATTTGAGTATTGTCAACCTTTCAAGAAACCGGAAACTACGCTTTTCAAGTGAGGAGTCAAAACTATCATTTTTGAAAACTTAATAATGAATTGTAAATATTATGCAGTGTTCCCAGTGTAGATATCTCAAGCTTTTAATGGTCATTACATGTGTCCTTCCAAAGCTTACCTATGACTGTATATCTAGACAAGCCCTCAGAAAGTTTAACTTCATGAAATTGGGCCTGAACATCTTAGTTGTTAGTTAGGTGTGTTTCCAAAAAATATCAAGCGTATCTGTGGCAAACTAGTGTTCAGCTCATAATTTTTGTTGAAGTTTCTTCTTTCTTAAAAAAACAAAGAATAAAAACATTTATTGTGACAGTCATGAAGAGAATTTTAGTGACTCCACCACAGCAGAACTACGTCAATTTATTGTGAATGTATGATCAAAACATTTGTTACCATGGGTTGTAACCAACTTCAATGAAATGGATGAGGAAACTGTCCTTGGAGTACTGTAAACATTTCATTCGATACTGCTTCAAGATTCCAATAACGAAGCAGCGTAACTTGCAGAGAACCTGGTTTCTAGTACTTGGTTTAGTTTTTCGTTTGGATGCCTAGGCTTATTTCCTAAAGATAAAGTGAAGTGGAGGGTATATCTGATGCTGGGTTCACTAGTAGATGTTCTTATGGGAAATGATTCTGGGAAACCCATTAGAGATGCTACTTTATGTCTCCCATCTGATCCAATTGAATTGCTCTTCCTACTTGGGCAAAAGAACTCCCATAATTTGGAATTATCTTCTTGCCAATCTGCCAGCTTACTGATTTTATACACCAGTTCTTTGTATGATGAAAGGTAGGCTTTTGATTTCTAGCCTCATTTATGTGTTTGAAAGTATGTCTAACAATTGGGACCTAGTTCTTGACATCTTTAGCATTTTTGTTGCCAGACTTGAAGATGATAAGCTGGCTTTAGCTTCTCTGGAGCAATATATTCTGGTCAACGGTAGTGATCTCCAGGGTGGAGCCACTGATCCAGTTACAGTGATGAGGCTGGTGTATCTTTACGGTCTTTATAGGGGTCTCGCCAATGTTAGCTACCAAATCCCCTACAGTCCAGAAGCTGAGAGAATCCTTTTCAAGATAATAAGTGAAAGTGAATGGGATTTGCAATCTGCAAGAATTCATCCAATATCATTGTTGTTTCAACAAGAGAGAACCAACAGGCCATTGTCTTATCTGCTTCTGAAATTTTGTGAAAGGAATATAACAAATGGCTCTGACATCGTTGTCCATGGAAAGAACAAGCAAATGGTAAATGCTAATTCGATTGCAGACTTAATAGCAGGAGGAGATAATCATGGAGCAAAAATATTGGTGTCTTGCTCATACAACTTCTCGAAAATGAAGGACACAAGCAAGACATAATTTCTGTAGTAGATTTCATGGTAACCATTATCGATGTATCACCAACTGTTTAAGATCAGTTATGCTTGCATGGTGTTGGGAATGCTCTTCGGAATCTTTTTTGTGAATCAACCTCTGCAGAGTTGCCACAGATATACAAAGCCATCTTAGTTTTAATTTTTAAAACTCTATGCTCAGTGCACCATGGAACTCTTTCTGATGATGACTGATGGCTTGCAGTGACAATGAAGGTAAGTTGGTTAATTTTGCTGATTCCAATTTTATTGCTGTGACGGGAATTTAATCACACCGTTTGTCTTCTTTTGTAGTTGATGAATGTCTCTTAGTAATTGGCTCATAGTACCTTCAAAAACTATTATTTTCAGTACTTCTTTAGTCTCTGCAATCAACAGCGTTATTCAAGCAGCATGACTAAAGCGATCAGCATTGCTTGACCACCATAAGGAAACAAGCTCTGGTGAAGTTCTAATATTTGTGCTTCTACTCAAATACTTCTCTTTAAGGAGGTTAGTTCCTCCTATTAGTGCAATCATACAATTGAATTTTTCCTTTGAAGCCAACCTTTTTTCCTCCAGTCTGCACAGTGTTATACCGGGGTTTGTGGACTGGAAAAATTTCTTTGATTGCCCAGATGGGGATGCAGCCAAATTCTTTTATTCGAACCTATTGCCATGACCGGTACAGACTACTGCATTTTGGATCTCCTTTAGTTAAACTTATTGCTTCATACTGTCTGTTGGAGTTGTTTACAACAATGTCTAGTCATTGGAATAGAACAGGGGAGGAATTAGGATGCACCATGAAGTACCTAATGTCTGTAATGGCTGTCCTAGAAGGCCTAATTTTCTACAGTGACCTCAGAGTGGCTATAAACTGTGGCCTTTGCCTTTCAATGATTTTGGCGTGGGAGTTGCCAGGAATGAAAGGGGCAAGTTTGAGTGAAAAGAGCACATGGAGTAGGATGATTGTGGAAGATTTGGCAACGTCGTTAGCAGTCCCAAGCTTAGCATCAAAATCTTTCATTAATCTTCACAAGCCTGCAATTCATGTAGCGGTCGCATTGTTAAATGGAAAGAAGGTTCCTGAGTGGATGAGATCTGTATTTGACGATTATTGCATATCGGGCATAATTCAAAACCTTGCAGCAAACAATTTGAGTGCAGAAATTGTGATTTTATTTCGAGCTATATTGAACTCTGGGTTCTTAAAGCCTGAACAAATTGCTACAATTAATCAGTTGCTCCAGGTAACCATATTCATTCCTACTTCTTGCATTTTTCTTTCCTTGGATTTTGGTCTTGTTTGTAAAGTGCAGCTTTCGTTGTTGATTGTTCTGTAAATTTCAGGTGTGCAGAAAACAGAAGTACAGTGACAACAGCGAAGGCGAAAGTGCAGGAGATGAGGATAAAAAGAAGGTGGCAATAACCATCCTGGAAGATTTGGGACAAGTTTGTGAGTATCTCATTCTCTTGATGTCATCCCAGTCTTTTGTAGATACCAATTATGTGGGTGGGGATGAGAGATTGTTGGAAGAAATAGAGCTTTTCCTTAAAAATTGAACAGTAACTAGTAACTGATGATGCCAGCTGCCTGAGATAATCAGATTTGGTCAACTTAATTATGGTACTTCCCATCTCTATCTTAGGCACAGAATAGGATAGAAGTGATCAAAAACTTGAAAGAGATTAAAGTCTGTGCCTTTACTATTTGAAAGCTGTTGTAATGATGATAAGAAATACTTGACTTGAATATATCTTCAATGAATTGAATGCTACAACTTACTTTTCATAGAAACAATAATTCCATCTTGAAAACATGACAACCCAGAAACTATCATCGTGAAATATATATATATATATATATATGATAGTCATGATCACTATACAAAAGTGGGTCATGGTTGGTGTCTTGGTGACTGGTGAGTGAGTGTCTATACCATATATATACCGAAGGAACTAAAATTTGTGGCCGGACAATAGCATATGAAACTCCTTCATGGTTTTGAAATTGTCATCCACAACCACATTCTTCTCAACCTCCAAGAGCTTAAGGTAAGCCGCATCCCTTTCTCTTGATCGCACTTGGACACCCAGTTGGTCGGCCTTTTGAGTCACCGACTCTCTGTAAGTTTGGATCTTTTTCTCGAGGTCGGTGTTAGTGCTACCGTAGAGATGGTGTTGCCTTGCTTTAACGATAGTGCTTGCAAAACGAGCCTTCATCGTAGCCACCCGAGCCGCCTTTTCTATCTCCTCCTTAGAAAGAGGGACCGGAGAGGACGAGGCCGAGGCCCCATCTAACACCGTCACTGGTGACTCGCCACCGCCCAAGACCCGCCTTTGCCTTTTAGCGACACTGGTTTGGCCGTTGTCGGAGGAAGATGAGCAGCCGTTACCGGAGGAAGAGGGACGCGGCCGCTTGAGAGCGGGCTGCGGCGGTTTTCGGCTGAGGGTTGCAGCGGATCGTCTGGTGGGCATTGTCGACGAGTTGGTGTGAGGAGATGGAATGGGCGGATATGAATATGATGAGGATGGATTGAACATTGATGAAGCCGATCGTCGACTCATCGGAAAAAGAAACGGAACCCTAGCTAGGTTGGCAAACCCGAAACCCTAACTCTGTGATCGGTGATGAAGGAAGGAAGTAAGCAAGTAAGCGGGAGAGAAAGAGTGTGCGTCTGAGGATTCGACTGACGGTTTATAGAATGACAGCGACTCCGCGTTTACTGTACGTCTTTAGTTTCCTCGGTGGTTTTGGAAAGGTTCCCTTTTTTTTCTTTTTTTTAATAAAAAACAAATTATATTTTATTACTATAGAGTGGGTCCATATTCTTTTTTTTTGTTTTTTCCACGGAAGTCAATATTTTGTTTTTGTCTTTCAAACGGAAGTCAATATATTTCACTTCACTCTTTAAAGTAGTTATGTCCGATTTCTAAAAATCTAAGGGAAATTTAAATTGGATAATACTTATATCTCATTTTTGTGGTATTTTTTCATACTATATTCTTGATTTATTTAATTTTTGTTATTTATATATATCGTAATCGGAACCGTTCAACTCCTAAAATATTATTCAAAGATTATTTAAGTAAAAAAACAACGAAATAAGAAATTATTTAACCCTTCATATGTATCAGTTAAATTGACGGTTCACCATGATGATCTTAATTATTACCGAAACCGTCCATTTAATGGATATATATTGTTGATGCATAAAATGTACCAACTTAGAAATAGGAAGACACGTACTCACCCAAGAACACAAGCATATACGTGGTTCACCCAAATCGGGTTATGTCCACGGTGTTATCCTATTCTCATTAATATAATAATATTTATTTGTACATGATACAATAGGCTTAGAGCTTTTTAGAGAGAGAATGTGTAATGTAGACAGAAGGGAGAACTCTAAATGTTAGAGAGAGAGTGTATCTCTAGTAAGAGAGTGGAATCCCCTAAATGAAGGTGATATTGTTCCTTATATAGGCAAGATTAGATCTTGGTGGTGGGATCCAATGGTGGGCTTTAGTAATGAGCCTTGATGATTAGCCTTGTTAGTGGGCCTTGGGGATGGGATTGATGTGATCTTCTGAGTCTTCTGTATGGGCTCGTTGCTTGGTCAATCTTGGCACGAACACATATGAAGGGCTAAATAATGTCCAATTTCGTTGATTTTTTTGCGTAAATGTTCTTAAAATGATGATTTAGGAGTTGAACAGTTTCGATTATAATATATTTATAACGAACATAATTAGATAAATCGAGAGGGTGGTACAAGAAGATACAACCAAGGTGTGATGCAAGTATTATTCATTTAAATTCATCCTAAGTCAAATAGCTAGGCCAATAATATGATCATTTGACTGGACAATTTCTTTTTTGGGAAATTGGCTAAAATGTCCCACAATTAGGATTTGTGACTGATTTTGGCACTCCACAAATTATTTGATGCACTCAACTTTTTTATTTTAATGTTTTCTTATTTTTGTTTTATGAATCAAGCTTCCAAACTTGCTCCTTAACTCTTAATTCATTTTATTTTACAAAAAATTAAAACTCCATAATAATTTAATAGCCTAACTATAAGCCATCATTAAGCATTACTATTTACTGTAGCTTATGCATCTTTCTATCATATTGCAACAATATTTTTTTTATCGTGTACGTATGCGGTAAAGTGTCCATACAATTCAAGCGGCATAGACCTGCCATTATACTTTAATGAAGCATAGTATTCATAATTGTGAAAATATAAAGCATGAAAAATATGAAGCGAGAGAGTAGAATTTAGCAAGAAAAAAAAAAGTCCAAACGTTTTATATAAACAAAAAATATGAAATTTCAAAGGAAGAGGGGAAAGTTCGGAAATTGATTCATAAAAAAATATTATAATAAAAAAATAGAGTGCCAAAATCATCTCCCTTAGAATTTTAATTCAAACATAACCCACTTCCTTAATCTCAATCCACCTTAGCAAAAAGACTAAGCTATTTGCTGAGTAGTCCTTACTATCTAAAGAGGCGTTCATTTGCATAGCCACTCCGTAGTCCCAAGTAGCAAATAAGTTGTCGATACAGCCAGAGGAAATAAGGCCGGAAATTTGTAGGAAACAGTTAGGATGTCGGGAGCGGACATTCTCAAAAAAGTGGGTCGAGATTGTAGGTGATATACTTGGGCAGTGAGAAGGTGAGAGATATTGCGGCAGTGAGATCTGTTGCTGGCAAATCGGGATCCAGAAATCTCCCAATCAAAATCTCAAAAATCGCGGAGGTAAACGAATATTTGAAAAAACAAATATGGTTTATTTGTGTGTTAATTAATTAGTAAGACATTAAGATTGTAAGGTAAATTGACTCTTGGTATGGGTATCATGAAGAAAGTTTGAAATGTGCTCAAAAATATCAGTTTGTTTATTAGAGGAACACATTGTATTATAATTTCCAAATCTTGGTTCTTGAAATTGATTCGGTATTGGTAATAAATCTGTCAACAACATATTGAAATTAACTTCCCACCTAATTATGAAAACATTTGTGTTACACCTTGCTCTGAAAATTCAACAGGATATCGGATTCACCGGGCGTTGACCGACACCTGGATGCCGAGTCCAGGTGATGAAAGCCAAACTAAAACGATGCATTTTAGAAAGTTTGATGAAAGGTAAAATAGTAAACACTAAATTACCATTTCACCGCGTCAGCAGGCAACCCAGAGCATAATTAAACTATATGATGATCATAAATAAAGTATTGAATGCTTAACCGCTTATTACCTGGTTACACCCTCCACAGGCAGTGTCAGAGTTGTCATCATGTGATTCCCTACTCGCACTCACAAACTTTCTTCTGCAGGCCTGAGGGTTGCAAACAACAAGGTGAGTGAACATAAGCTAATCATTCAGAAGGTAAACATAGACAACACATTATATAACATCGTATAGTAAGCAAAACGAGGCACAACATTAAAATAATAATATAATAATCGGGTAACCCCGCAGGGTTAGCAATCACACTCATTCCATCATACTCCACTCAAATGTATAAGCATTTAGCAACTAACATACAAAGTAAATCTTCACACGTTCAATATGACACATCTAACTCGTGGATAAATTCAATAGTCATATCTCGATATCATCGTCTCTCTAAGACGATATCGATCATCTCAAGGATACATCGTACATACAAAAATATAATCTCATTAATCGGGGTCACCGCCCTTACCGTACCCACTGACCTCTATAACGGATGTATCATACCGGTAAGTCCTCGGCTATCACATCTCATCATATCGTATATCGTATCGTATCAGTTGGCATAATCATCAGCATATCACACGTAAGACATCATGTCCCTCGGCTATCATCATATCATAAGCCGACATGTCCCTCAACTATCATATCTCATCAGCCGGCATAACCCTATCATATCTCATCAACCGGTATAACCATCGGTTGACATGTCACATAAGAATGCATGTCCCTTGGCTATCATATCTCATCACCCGGCATAACCCTCGATTGGCATAACATGACTCGATCGTCATCTCGGGTATCCCAATGGCACTATAGTCGCACGAGTCACGTGTACGTGACAGGAATGGGTGTCTTCGCTCGTACCACTGCCACGTGAAGGACTGGGTTCAAGCACCATCACCACGAGTCCCCCTAGGAGCTTTGGGACCACATAGACTCATAAGAGCTCGGGGATAGGACTGGCATTGTTTAACTAGTATAGAGCGAGCGCAGGTGAACAATCACGTGGATGACTGGTCTATGGCCTACAGGTAGGTACGACACTAGCGACCACCATATGGGCATACCACGACTCGACACTAACTTAGGACTCAACTGGACTTAGCCCTGACACAATACTCATGTACTAGGCTGGCATGCCTCGATCATAGTGCTACCACACTGACTCACTTGCTAAGCCAGTATGACTCATCGGTGATGGCATCTCAATATTGACTCGTATGCTAGGCCGGCATGGCTTCTCGGCCATATCATCTCAATAATGACTCATATGTTAGGCCGACATGACTCCTCGATGATAGCATCTCAATACTAACTGATATGCTAGGCCGACATAATACCTCGGCGATATCATCTTGATTATGTAACTCATCTGTTTTGATCATCAATATATTCGTATTCTTCGTTTCATATCGATATCTATCCATAATCTCTCGATTTGATATCGTAACTCATATCTCGGAAACAACCCTCGAGATACCTTATTAAAATGTTACTTTATACTCATTTCGGAGTATTTACCCTTCATCGGGTTCACCACCTTCAAATAATGTAATCAAGTAATGTCGGACCCTAAAGTTAACCCCTTTTTATATTCAATATTTATTTCCTATCACCAACATAATTTCATAGGGATTACTACCCTCAATTCTTCATATCAATCACATGCTAGACTCTAATTCTAGCTCGTGGCATCGTCTATGATTTCTAACCTCATCATAACACAAATAGCTAATTAACACGTCCTTGAACATCACAATCTAGTACATTCCTTACCATTCAATCCATAATGACCTAAATCACATCGCAATCATATTCATCCCATTATAATTCAATCCACATTCTCTAAACATACACATAAGCACCCAAACATTCCACACAATCCAATTCATAACTACTCAAATCACATCCATCTATCACATACTCAATCAATTATCCATTCATATATATAAGTTTAGGAAAGGAGGCTCACTCACTCTACATCGGGGAGAGCTCACCCGACATGATCCACTATTGCATGCACTTCGAGACACTCGTTCTCGGAAGTCTCCACGAGCTTCGTCTCAATCCATACGGCTCTTCGGCTTTCCAATATCATAATGTCTCGCAAACAAGATAATTCACATTAATAAATAGTCATTCAAACTATCACATCTAACTTGCGATCCCCGGAAGTTCACACGCTCTAAAAACGCGTTCTAAGAGGCCAAAATTATCCAAAACGGCCCCCAAACAATCTCTGATAGACCCGAAACCTACGCCAAAGACTCCAGAATATTGAGATACACAAAACACAAGTCATCGGAGGCCCAGGGTGGGGCCCACGCACCCTCATGCCCCCCCACCCGCCTCTGCTCCTCCTCCCACTCGAGATTGCAAGATGCAGTCGCCTTCAACCTCCCTTGTCGTCAACTGGCCGGAATTTGCCATTAAAGGCCGGATTCCAAGCTTTTCCAACTCTTCCAAATCTCAACCAAAAACTACAAATTAATAGTCTAGGAATATCTACTCAATCCCAGGAATCCAAATATAAAGTCCAAATCGAAAATCATTACATGTGGTGGTCGAAAAATCCCTCGAAAGCCATGAAACCCTTTTTCCGTTCGCCGTCGTTCTGTCGCGTACGGTGACCATCGAGTTTGATTGTTGGTATGGTTGGACTCACAAGAACGAGACGAAGATGATGATGGTGGTTGGAGGGTCTGAGTCTGTAACGACCCGGACCAGAAATTAAATTCTTTTGAGAATTGGACAATTTTACCCTCAGTTTTGGACGGGTTCGGGAGTCACTTTTTGACTGGCAGTACTTTTGGGAATTTCTATTGGGTCATTGCGTAGGTCTCGAATTCACGAGTTCGTAGACAGGCGGCAGGCGGAAAACGGAGACCCGATGAGTTCGTTACGGGTCTAGAAGCTTCAGGGGCAATTTGGTAATTTTGGAGAAGTTGGAACTATATAATAGATTTTTTTCTCTCTCCTCTAGAGATTGGCCAATCAGTCTCTCTCTCCTACCCGAAACCCCCCCCCCCCCCCCCCCCCCCCCCCCCCCCACCCCCCCGTGTGAATACAAAGACTTGATTTTCATCGGATGGGTTTCGATCCGATTCGAACAAAACCAAGGTCGGGAGGATCTTCCCCGGGACCCCACTAGCATTTTGGGGTAGTTATTAGAGCGGGAGCACCGCCGTAGGCGACGGACGGAGGAGGGAGGTGAACCGAACATTCTCGGCCGTTTTCCGGCCAAACCAGGTACGATCTCGGAACTTTGACCTCATATTTGGATTTCTGGTGAAGAGTAGATGAATTTCCATGTGTAGATCGTGAAAAACGGTTAAGAAATGAAGAAATTAGAAAACCTTGAAGTTCGGCCGGAAATGGGGGATTCCGGCGAACCAGACGGCGACGGAGGTGGCGGTCCGGTCATCTTCTCCGGCCAACCTCCGGCGACGGTGACGGCAGTCCGGTCGTCTTCTCCGACGAGTCACCGGTGACCGGTCGGGTCGAGTGAACCGGTCGGGTTGAGTGAACCGGTCGGGTCGAGTGAACCGGTCGGGTCGAGTAGAATCGGTCGGGTCGAGTTGGACCGGGTCAGGTTGAGCCGGACCGGGTTGGACCGGTTCAGGCGCGTGAACACTGTAGCAGGCGCGTGACCGGCGCGTGAGAGCGCGTGGGCGCGTGTGCCGACCTTCCGGCGGCGCGTGGCGGCGCGTGGAGCCGAGACTGAGGTCACGGCGGCGCGTGGTAGCTAGTTTCGACGTTCCGAATCTGTTGGTACAAGTTTTAGGTTGATCGGACGTCGTTTAGAGGTTGTTTTGTGCAATCCCAGCGGTAATGATTGACCGTATTAGCGGGTTTTGAGCTCGGGAAGTCAAGGTAGTTGGGTCGTTATTATGCATGTGTTGCTTGGGCTAGAGCGTCCATGAATTTTGGGTTGGGTGGTGATGGTAAGCGGACTTTTGATTTATAAATTGTAATGCATGTATAAATATCATTAATTTAATTACTGTGGCGTATGGTTGTATTTATAAATTGTAATGCATGTATTAATATCCTCGATTTAAATACAGTTGTGTATGGGTGCAATGATTACCTAGAATTTATAAATGATTGCTGGATATTTGTTTTTCCAATATTTCAGTGGAAGTGTGTTATGAGAAATGATATGGTTGTTGGATTCGGCTTTGATATTGTTTGGACGTGGTAATTATTTGGGTACATGATTTGGAGTTGAAACCGTAATTGTGATAAATGATAAACAAAATATATACTTGATTTTGGATACAATATCGATTTGATGGGGCCTAGAAGCCGGGCCTTGGTTCCGTGTTGGCGGACTCCCGGTGAACCCCCAATATAAACAAAACCGATTTGAGGGGGCCTAGGATCCGGGCCTTGGTTCCGTGTTGGCGGACTCCCGGTGAACCTCCAATATAAAAGGTGATTTTGCAAAGATTGTGGTTGACTCCAAGTGATACATATTCTAGCACACCCCAAGGGATACCCTGGTGGCTAGGGATATGATAATCGAGAGATATGCCGACTGATATGTTATGATAGCCGAAGGTTATACCGGCTGATGATACGATATGATAGCCGAGGATATATCCGGCTCTAATATAACCCAGACGACAATTTTCATGGGCTTAATCAACCTATGAAAATACTTCGTCAGCCGGGTCAGTGGGTTGGTGTGGGCGGTGACCCAGAGGGACGGATTATTATTGGTTCACTAGTATCTGACTAGTCTGTTGTCTTGTGGTTTTCCAGTAGAGATGTCAGCAATGTCTGACTACTGACATTTGGTATCAGAAAGTATTTCTATTTGAACCACCACTATTCCGAGGTCTTGGTTTTGACCGGTATTTTATCCTGCGTCTGACAGTAGGAGTGGTCAGTAAGTATAGAGATTCTGTGGGGAAACCTATAAGGTTTAATAAAAATTATTTAAGAACAAAAGGTATTTCTGGTAATTAAATATTGAGGTAAAAGAGCTGTCAGACGGGATAAGGGTCCTTCCCGGGTTTCGAGGGAAAATTCGGGAAGGGTCCTTACAAGTGGTATCAGAGCTCTAGGTTAACTTCCTGCAGACCGCACAGTTGTGTGCAAATTATTTAAGGAATTATGTTAACAAGATGCATCCGAGGTGTTTACCTCTTTAGCGACCTTGAACTGAATAGGAGGTTGGTTCTTTAAACTGAGTTAGTGAAATTTCGGGGACGAAATTCCTTAAGGGGGGTAGATTGTAACGACCCGGACCAGAAATTAAATTCTTTTGAGAATTGGACAATTTTACCCTCAGTTTTGGACGGGTTCGGGAGTCACTTTTTGACTGGCAGTACTTTTGGGAATTTTTATTGGGTCGTTGCGTAGGTCTCGAACTCACGAGTTCGTAGACAAGCGGCACGTGGAAAACGGAGACCCGATGAGTTATTTACGGGTCTAGAAGCTTCAGGGGCAGTTTGGTAATTTTGGAGAAGTTGGAACTATATAATAGATATTTTTCTCTTTCCTCGAGAGATTGGCCAATCAGTCTCTCTCTCCTACCCGAAACCCCCCCCCCCCCCCCCCCCCCCCCCCGTGTGAACACAAAGACTTGATTTTCATCGGATGGGTTTCGATCCGATTCGAACAAAACCAAGGTCGGAAGGATCTTCCCCGGGACCCCACGAGCATTTTGGGGTAGTTATTGGAGCGGGAGCACCGCCGTAGGCGACGGACGGAGGTGAACCGAATCTTCTCGGTCGTTTTTCGGCCAAACCAGGTACGATCTCGGAACTTTGACCTCATATTTGGATTCCTGGTGAAGAGTAGATGAATTTGCATGTGTAGATCATGAAAAACGGTTAAGAAATGAAGAAATTAGAAAACCTTGAAGTTCGTCCGGAAATGGGGGATTCCGGCGAACCAGACGGCGGCGGAGGTGGCGGTCCGGTCATCTTCTCCGGCCAGCCTCCGGCGACGGTGACGGCAGTCCGGTCGTCTTCTACGGCGAGTCACCGGTGACCAGTCGGGTCGAGTGAACCGGTCGAGTTGAGTGAACCGGTCGGGTTGAGTGAACCAGTCGGGTCGAGTGAACCGGTCGGGTCGAGTTGAATCGGTTGGGTCGAGTTGGACCGGGGCAGGTTGAGCCGGACCGGGTTGGACCGGTCTAGGCGCGTGAATACTGTAGCAGGCGCGTGACCGGCGCGTGAGAGCACGTGGGCGCGTGCGCCGACCTTCCGGCGGCGCGTGGAGCCGAGAATGAGGTCACGGCGACGCGTGGTAGCTAGTTTCGACATTCTGAATCTGTTGGTACAAGTTTTAGGTTGATCGGACGTCGTTTATAGGTTGTTTTGTGCAATCCCAGCGGTAATGATTGACCGTATTAGCGGGTTTTGAGCTCGGGAAGTCAAGGTAGTTGGGTCGTTATTGTGCATGTGTTGCTTGGGCTAGAGCGTCCATGAATTTTGGGTTGGGTGGTGATGGTAAGCGGACTTTTGATTTATAAATTGTAATGCATGTATAAATATCATTAATTTAATTACTGTGGCGTATGGTTGTATTTATAAATTGTAATGCATGTATTAATATCCTCGATTTAAATACTGTTGTGTATGGGTGCAATGATTACCTAGAATTTATAAATGATTGCTGGATATTTGTTTTACCAATATTTTAGTGGAAATGTGTTGTGAGAAATGATATGGTTGTTGGATTCGGCTTTGATATTGTTTGGACGTGGTAATTATTTGGGTACATGATTTGGAGTTGAAATTTGGTGGACTCCCGGTGAACCCCCAATATAAACAAAACCGATTTGAAGGGGCCTAGGATCCGGGCCTTGGTTCCGTGTTGGTGGACTCCCGGTGAACCTCCAATATAAAAGGTGATTTTTCAGAGATTGTGGTCGACTCCAAGTGATACATATTCTAGCACACCCCAAGGGATACCCTGGTGGCTAGGGATATGATAATCGAGAGATATGCCGACTGATATGTTATGATAGCCGAAGGTTATACCGGCTGATGATACGATATGATAGCCGAGGATATATCCGCCTCTAATATGAACCAGACGACAATTGTCATGGGCTTAATCAACCTATGAAAATACTTCGTCAGCCGGGTCAGTGGGTTGGTGTGGGCGGTGACCCAGAGAGACGAATTATTATTGGTTCACTAGTATCTGACTAGTCTGTTGTCTTGTGGTTTTCCAGTAGAGATGTCAGCAATGTCTGACTACTGACATTTGGTATCAGAAAGTATTTCTATTTGAACCACCACTATTCCGAGGTCTTGGTTTTGACCGGTATTTTATCCTGCGTCTGACAGTAGGAGTGGTCAGTAAGTATAGAGATTCTGTGGGGAAACCTGTAAGGTTTAATAAAAATTATTTAAGAACAAAGGGTATTTCTGGTAATTAAATATTGAGGTAAAAGAGCTGTCAGACGGGATAAGGGTCCTTCCCGGGTTTCGAAGGAAAATTCGGGAAGGGTCCTTACAGAGTCGCTGCCGATCAGTGGTGACCGTGAGGCCATATTGGGGTGGTTTTGCGCGACAAGTCTCGAGAAAGAGAGAGAGAGAGTGAGTGAGAGAGAAAAGAGACTGACCAATGAGGGGAGGAGAGAAACCCCATTTTATAATTTAAACTTTCTCTTAAATTACAGATATGTCCCGACCGTTTTAAATCCGTAACTTTCTTGTTCGAACTCTGATTTCCGCGTGCCACCTGTCTACGTACTCGTTTGCCCGAGGTCTACGTACTCGTTTGCCCGAGGTCTACGTAATGGTGCAAAGAAACTTCCAACAAAAGTTCTCGATCAAAAAGTGACTTTCGGGCCTTCGAGAATTTTAAGGGTAAAAAGGTCAATTTTGTAAATCCAAACTTTAATTCAAGGCCCAATAACCTTCTTTGGGCCCTTCTAAAGTCCACCTTCATACTTTCGCCCAAATCCACACTATAATCTAACCTGTAACTACTGGTTATTTAATTAATTTCATTTCCTAACTTTTATTTCCGGGACGGGTCGTGTCAATTTGAAATTAGTTAGATTGATTAGTTGAAGAAGAGTGATAGGTAAGAACTCCACATGTTTGTGGAACATGTAGGACTGGATAGGTCCAAAATAGGTTGGGACTATAGGTGTTCTAATTGGGTGATTTGCATTAAAAGGGGTTGGTTAACTTAATAGGAAGAATTGATGTTAGAGAATGACTATTAGTTGTTGTAATAGGAAGGGAAAATACACAAAATGCCATATTTCAACTAGACAAAGGTAGTGGTATGGTCTAATGCTGTCCCTTTAATTGTAACAAGTAAGAAGAAATATGTTGGTAGTGCAAGATGGTCAATTAACCTGATTGACGAAGGGGAGGCAAGTACCTGAATGGTTGGAAAATTTTGATTTCACAGTTGGTGATGCTGAATACACTTCCTGAACACGGACGATCCCTCAGACATGTATATGTTGGGATTGGAGCTTCAATCGACTCAAGGGCTGGTTCATGACGGAGAAGCTGCAATAGTGATTTAGAGGAAATTGAAGACTTGGTTACCAATGTTCAGCATGCTATATCATACATACTATCTCATCACAAACAAAAGCATATGCATGCATGTTGTAAAAAACACATGATTCAAGGGAGACATTGTGTGGAAGGTATGCACAACAAATTTTTGCTTCAGAAGATGCCCTAGTGCGAATGATAAGGTTAGCATCCATTAGGAGTCATTATAGATTTTGGACACAGAGATTAGATAAGCAGCGCCTTGTTGTTAGATGCATGTATAGTAGTTGCAGAAGGCTAGTATGGGCTCGTAGAGTTGGCGACACTTATTTCCGAACTGTGAAAGACCACGATGTACATGAGTGCAATCTAAACAACATCAAATGTAGGGATGTCTGTAGTGGCAAGGGTGCTGTTGCTAGCTGACTCGTTGAAACAAAGGTACAAAGATGCGCGAACAAAATTTACTCGGGGAGACGTGATGAACAATGTGAAGCACAAATTTAAAATGAAAATCAGTTATTCCACAGCTTGGCGTAGCAGAGAATTGGCTTTACAAAGTGTAAGGGGACGACTTAGGAGTCGTACGCTTTGCTGCCAGCATACTATTAGGAATCGGAGAGGAGCAACTCTGGTACGTTTACTTCCATTCACACTGAGGAAGGGGTGCATTTTAAATATATTTTTGTTGCGCTTGGTGCATATGTGGAGGGATTTAAAGAAATCCATGCGGTATATTCTAGCTGTGGATGCAACCCACTTAAAATCAAAATACAAAGGGAATTGTGTTTGTTGCAACTGCATTTTATTGCAACAGGGATATATATGCCGTGGCCTTTGGGATTGGTGATTCGGAAAGTGAAGCATCTAGGGAGTGGTGTTTTCACGAAGTTGCATGGGCAATTAGAAATCCCCGAACTTCATTACTCACGAAATGTACATGGACGATTCGCAGTCTCAGGCATTCAGAAACTACGAAGAGGATGAAAATGGAGAAGAAGACTACGCTTCAAGTTCAGCAGTGTCGTCTCCCACAACGTGCTCGCAGGGCCATAGATCCACTCTCATCCTCCAAACTAACCAAGGCGGCTCTATCTGCTTGCTCTGCTTCTCCAATCTCATCTCCAACCCCCAATCTCCCACCGTCCACGTCTCTTACGCTCTCTCTCAGCTCTCCCAGGCCATCTCCGACCCTCCTTTCCTCCGCTCTCTCCTCACCTTCCACTCTCACTTCCTCGTCTCACCTCTCGTTCAAGCTCTCTCCTCCTTCGACGACGACCCCATAGCACAACAAGTCCTCCATCTCATTTCCGCTCTCTGCGATTCCGCCGATGCCTCGCGCTCCGCTGATTTCGTCGCTAGGATTTCCGATCGCCTCTCTTCCGGTACCTTGGCCTGGAGTCGCCGTCAGATTTCTATGGTATAATATCGATTTTCTCTTCAACTCTTTTCTGTTTGCTTCATGAGAAAATGTAGGAAAGTTACGAATGTATTATTTTTATTTTATTTTATGATTATTATTTTTTAAATCGAACAATGCGTGACTGGTTACCGTTGGATGAATTTTTTGAAATTGAACTGGATTCTATAGTTTGTCACAAGAATTTGGACGAAGTTCGTGGTTTCTTAGTACAGATCACTTAATTAATTTTCTGTTTGGTTCCAGAGGAGGCCTAGGACATTATGAATTTTGTAATTAATGGCTAGGATCTAGAACTTATAATGAAGTCTCAGTAATAATATGCATATATGTACCCACTGACTTCTAATAACTTCTCAACAATGTATTACAGCATTTTCTTGATCTTCAAACATGTATGTCCCTGCTAACATTTTTGTCACTCTTTGAGTGCAGCTTCACTGTTTAGGGGTTCTATTAAACTGCCAGCAGACTAATTCTTATTCTCAAATTAGAGACAAATATGGCCTCATTTCCAATCTAGTTGAAGGTCTTCAATTGCCGAGGTAACAGAGAAAGAAAACTGGGAAGAAAATATTCTCCTTTTCTTCATACAATTACGACATTGTAACTCGAACCCTCTACTCTATTCCTTTAACACAGTGAAGAGATTCGGGGAGAAATCCTGTTTGTTTTGTACAAAGTATCCGTTCTCCAGTACACATCAGAGGATGGTGATGGAACTGATCTACTACTTGCCTTTTGCCCCAAGCTATTGCGCTTGTCTCTGGAGGCCCTCATGAAGACCCAATGTGATGATGTCCGCTTGAACTGTATAGGTATGTTTTCCCCTTCTTTGATACTCCTTTTTTCGGTTTTTTTCCTTGTAAGTTCGGTCCATTTTCCCTTATTTCAAGAACAGCTCGATATGACTAGCATTTTATTCAGTCATGCCTCAACATAGCCCAAGAGTTTCTATGTATATAATTTTTCAAATTCTGTTCTATTTTGTGCACATTATATATAGACATCAAGCATGCAAACGAACTCCCAACACCACACTATATTTTTATATGAAACAGGATGTCTACTATATTTTCACTGGGTAGGTGAAGATCCTTTTAATTTTTTTAATCAATGGTTGGTTTAGTTGGTTCGAATTACTGTAGCAGCATTCCAATTAATTGAGTTCTATCAGTTTGTTCATATCTGACAAGGTACTATGCATCTAGAACTTATTTGAAATCAAATAATAAAGATGTTACATCTTTCAGAAACAACGCTTGAGTGCTTGACTATAGAACTTACTACTGGTGGTGGTAAGAATTATGAATTTAAACCTTTCAGGTAATGTATAACTCTATGGGGAACTCATCCTGACACAGCATGGGATGCCCAAAATTTTACATGCACGCCTCAACTGTATCAGTCTGGTGTTTTCTAAACTAACAGTTTCCTTATTACTTGCCCAGCCCTCTTGACTGTATTCGCTCAGAGAGGGCTTTTTGGGACTGAATATGCACTTTCTTTAAGCAGTTTGAGTTCTTCCGAACGAGAGAACTTTGAGCAAGCAGCAGAAGATGGAAAGGATGTGAATCTAATGAATATCTTATTCACTGAGGCCGTCAAAGGCCCATTGCTTTCAACAGACAGCCAAGTTCAGACCAGCGCATTAAATTTGCTGTTTCATTACATGTCCTGGGAAGGCACTTCAGGCAAAGAAATTCAAGCTCTTGTTGAAGAAAATGTTGCAGATTATGTATTTGAAATACTAAGATTGTCAGGTTAGTAAAGTTTATGTGCTAAATAATATAGTAACAGCTGTCCCGCTTTATTAATTTTGATCTTTCAGAGTTTCCATTTGAGTATTGTCAACCTTCAGGAACCTGGAAACTACACTTTTTAAGTAAGGAGTCAAAACTATCATTTTTTAAAAGTAATTATTGAATTGTAAATATTATGCAGTGTTCCCAGTGTAGACATCTCAAGCTTTGTATGGTCATTACATGTGTTCTCCCAAAGCTTACCTATGACTGTATTATCTAGTCAAGCCCTCTGAAAGTTCAACTTCATGAACTTGGGCCTGAACATCTTAGGTCTTAGGTGTGTTTCCTAAAATATCAAGTGCATCTGTGGAAAACTAGTTTTCAACTGTTAATTTTTGTTGAAATTTCTTCTTTCTTAAAACCAACGAAGAAACAAAAAACAGCTAATAAGCTTTGTTCATGAACAGAATGCAAGGATCCTGTGGTCGAATCTTGCGTTCAGGTACTTGATATTCTATCAAAGGCTGAGCAAGCTTTCAAACTGAGGCTTCTTGTTGGGTTCGCAACATTGGTTCCAGTATTAAATTATGTAGCTGACGTTCCTTTCCATCCAGTTCAAAGTCAGACATTAAAGCTCATTTTGAGCTGTATTTCTGATTGCCCTGGAATGGTATCCTCCTATCATATATCAGAGCTAGTACCTGTGCTAACAAAGATGCTTAAAAAACTTTCTAATGGGGTAATGGGCATGCTTGAGGAGACATTTATATTGACCTGCTCAGTCTTTGTAGCTATCATCAAAACTCCATTTGCCCTTGCAAATTTGAATCTACAAACGTCAATTAAAGAAGCAATGCAACATGCCATTTTAGCTTGTGTAAGTATCTCTGAGAAACATCCATGTCAACTTTTGCATTCCTTGATGCTACTTAAGGAGGCGTACAGTGTGTACAGTCATGAAGAGAATTGTACTGACTCCACCAGAGCAGAACTACGTCAATTTATTGTGAATGTATGTTCAGCAAATCTGCTTCCTTGGCTGGTAACCAACTTCAATGAAATGGATGAGGAAACTATCCTTGGAGTACTGGAAACATTTCATTCGATACTGCTTCAAGATTCCAATAACGAAGCAGCGGAACTTGCAGAGAACGTTGTTTCTAGTACTTGGTTCAGTTTTTCGTTTGGATGCCTAGGCTTATTTCCTACAGATAAAATGAAGTGGAGGGTATATCTGATGCTCAGTTCACTAGTAGGTGTTCTTATGGGAAATGATTCTGGGAAACCCATTAGAGATGCTACTTTATGTCTCCCATCTGATCCCATTGATTTGCTCTTTCTACTTGGGCAAAAGAACTCCCATAATTTGGAATTATCTTCTTGCCAATCTGCCATCTTACTGATTTTATACACCAGTTCTTTGTATGATGAAAGGTAGGCTTTTGATTTCTAGCATCATTCTATTTTATGTGTTTGAGAGTACATTTTACAATTGGGACCTACTTTTCTTGACATGTTTAGCATTTTTGTTCCCAGACTTGCAGATGATAAGTTGGTTTTAGCTTCTCTTGAGCAATATATTCTGGTCAACAGTAGTGATCTCCAAGGTGGAGCCACTGATCCATGTACAGTGATGAGGCTCGTGTATCTTTACGGTCTTTATAGGGTTCTCGCCAAGGTTAGCTACCAAATCCCCTACAGTCCAGAAGCTGAGAGAATCCTCTTCAAGATATTAAGTGAAACGGAATGGGATTTGCAATCTGCAAGAATTCATCCAATAGCATTGAAATGGTTGTTTCAACAAGAGAAAATCAACAGGCCATTGTCTTATCAGCTTCTGAAGTTTTGTGGAAGGAATATAACAACTGGCTCTGACATCATTGTCCATGGAAAGAACAAGCATATGGTAAATGTTAACTCGATTGCAGACTTAATAGCAGGAGGAGATAATCATGGAGCCACAATCTTGGTGTCTTTACTCACACAACTTCTCGAAAATGAAGGACACGAGCATGACATAATTTCCGTAGTAAATTTCATGGTATCTATTGTCGATGTATCTCCAACTGTTTCAGATACGTTATGCTTGCATGGCGTCGGGAATGCTCTTCGGAATCTTTTTTGTGAATCTACCTATGCAGAGTCGCCACATATATACACAGCAATCTTAGTTTTAATTTTTAAAATTCTATGCTCAGTTCACCATGGAACTCTTTCTGACGATGACTCATGGCTTGCAGTGACTATGAAGGTGACTTACTTAATTTTGCTGATTCCAATTTTATTTCTGTGACAGGAATTTAATCACACAGTTTGTCTTCTTTTGTAGTTGATAAATTTTATCACCTCAAGAGCTGCTGAAGGGTGGAATCATGAATGTCTGTTAGTAATTGGCATTCTTTCCTTAATTTTGCACCATTCTTCCAATGAAGTGCTCATAGTACCTTCAAAAACTATTTTTTTCGGTACTTCTCTAGTCTCTGCAATCAACAGTGTTATTCAAGCGGCATGTCTAAAGGGACCAGCATTGATTGACCACGATGAGGAAACAAGCTCTGGTGAAGTTCTAATATTTGTGCTTGTACTGAATTACTTCTCTTTAAGAAGGTTAGTTCCTCCTATTAATAGTGCAATCATACAATTGAATTTTTCCATTGAAGCTAACTTTTTTTCCTCCAGTCTGCACAATGTTATACCGGGGATTGTGGACTGGACAAATTTCTTTGATTGCCCAGATGGGATGCAGCCAAATTCCTTTATCCGAATCTATTGCCATGACCTATGCAGACTACTGCATTTTGGATCTGCTTTGGTAAAACTTGTTGCTTCTTACTGTCTATTGGAGTTGTTTACCAGAATGTCTGATCATCGGAATAGAACGGGGGAGGAGTTGGGATGCACCATGAAGTACCTAATGTCTGTAATGGCTGTCCTAGAAGGCCTAATTTTCTACAGTGACCTCAGAGTAGCTATAAACTGTGGCCTTTGCCTTTCAATGATTTTGGGGTGGGAGTTGCCAGGAATGAAAGGGACAAGTGTGAGTGAAAAGAGCAATTGGAGTAGGATGATTGTGGAAGATTTGGCAACGTCGTTAGCAGTCCCAAGCTTAGCATCAAAATCTTTCATTAATCTTCACAAGCCTGCAATTCATGTAGCGGTCGCATTGTTAAATGGAAAGAAGGTTCCTGAGTGGATGAGATCTGTATTTGACGATTATTGCATATCGGGCATAATTCAAAACCTTGCAGCAAACAATTTGAGTGCAGAAATTGTGATTTTATTTCGAGCTATATTGAACTCTGGGTTCTTAAAGCCTGAACAAATTGCTACAATTAATCAGTTGCTCCAGGTAACCATATTCATTCCTACTTCTTGCATTTTTCTTTCCTTGGATTTTGGTCTTGTTTGTAAAGTGCAGCTTTCGTTGTTGATTGTTCTGTAAATTTCAGGTGTGCAGAAAACAGAAGTACAGTGACAACAGCGAAGGCGAAAGTGCAGGAGATGAGGATAAAAAGAAGGTGGCAATAACCATCCTGGAAGATTTGGGACAAGTTTGTGAGTATCTCATTCTCTTGATGTCATCCCAGTCTTTTGTAGATACCAATTATGTGGGTGGGGATGAGAGATTGTTGGAAGAAATAGAGCTTTTCCTTAAAAATTGAACAGTAACTAGTAACTGATGATGCCAGCTGCCTGAGATAATCAGATTTGGTCAACTTAATTATGGTACTTCCCATCTCTATCTTAGGCACAGAATAGGATAGAAGTGATCAAAAACTTGAAAGAGATTAAAGTCTGTGCCTTTACTATTTGAAAGCTGTTGTAATGATGATAAGAAATACTTGACTTGAATATATCTTCAATGAATTGAATGCTACAACTTACTTTTCATAGAAACAATAATTCCATCTTGAAAACATGACAACCCAGAAACTATCATCGTGAAATATATATATATATATATATATATATATATATGATAGTCATGATCACTATACAAAAGTGGGTCATGGTTGGTGTCTTGGTGACTGGTGAGTGAGTGTCTATACCATATATATACCGAAGGAACTAAAATTTGTGGCCGGACAATAGCATATGAAACTCCTTCATGGTTTTGAAATTGTCATCCACAACCACATTCTTCTCAACCTCCAAGAGCTTAAGGTAAGCCGCATCCCTTTCTCTTGATCGCACTTGGACACCCAGTTGGTCGGCCTTTTGAGTCACCGACTCTCTGTAAGTTTGGATCTTTTTCTCGAGGTCGGTGTTAGTGCTACCGTAGAGATGGTGTTGCCTTGCTTTAACGATAGTGCTTGCAAAACGAGCCTTCATCGTAGCCACCCGAGCCGCCTTTTCTATCTCCTCCTTAGAAAGAGGGACCGGAGAGGACGAGGCCGAGGCCCCATCTAACACCGTCACTGGTGACTCGCCACCGCCCAAGACCCGCCTTTGCCTTTTAGCGACACTGGTTTGGCCGTTGTCGGAGGAAGATGAGCAGCCGTTACCGGAGGAAGAGGGACGCGGCCGCTTGAGAGCGGGCTGCGGCGGTTTTCGGCTGAGGGTTGCAGCGGATCGTCTGGTGGGCATTGTCGACGAGTTGGTGTGAGGAGATGGAATGGGCGGATATGAATATGATGAGGATGGATTGAACATTGATGAAGCCGATCGTCGACTCATCGGAAAAAGAAACGGAACCCTAGCTAGGTTGGCAAACCCGAAACCCTAACTCTGTGATCGGTGATGAAGGAAGGAAGTAAGCAAGTAAGCGGGAGAGAAAGAGTGTGCGTCTGAGGATTCGACTGACGGTTTATAGAATGACAGCGACTCCGCGTTTACTGTACGTCTTTAGTTTCCTCGGTGGTTTTGGAAAGGTTCCCTTTTTTTTCTTTTTTTTAATAAAAAACAAATTATATTTTATTACTATAGAGTGGGTCCATATTCTTTTTTTTTGTTTTTTCCACGGAAGTCAATATTTTGTTTTTGTCTTTCAAACGGAAGTCAATATATTTCACTTCACTCTTTAAAGTAGTTATGTCCGATTTCTAAAAATCTAAGGGAAATTTAAATTGGATAATACTTATATCTCATTTTTGTGGTATTTTTTCATACTATATTCTTGATTTATTTAATTTTTGTTATTTATATATATCGTAATCGGAACCGTTCAACTCCTAAAATATTATTCAAAGATTATTTAAGTAAAAAATCAACGAAATAAGAAATTATTTAATCCTTCATATGTATCAGTTAAATTGACGGTTCACCATGATGATCTTAATTATTACCGAAATCGTCCATTTAATGGATATATATTGTTGATGCATAAAATGTACCAACTTAGAAATAGGAAGACACGTACTCACCCAAGAACACAAGCATATACGTGGTTCACCCAAATCGGGTTATGTCCACGGTGTTATCCTATTCTCATTAATATAATAATATTTATTTGTACATGATACAATAGGCTTAGAGCTTTTTAGAGAGAGAATGTGTAATGTAGACAGAAGGGAGAACTCTAAATGTTAGAGAGAGAGTGTATCTCTAGTAAGAGAGTGGAATCCCCTAAATGAAGGTGATATTGTTCCTTATATAGGCAAGATTAGATCTTGGTGGTGGGATCCAATGGTGGGCTTTAGTAATGAGCCTTGATGATTAGCCTTGTTAGTGGGCCTTGGGGATGGGATTGATGTGATCTTCTGAGTCTTCTGTATGGGCTCGTTGCTTGGTCAATCTTGGCACGAACACATATGAAGGGCTAAATAATGTCCAATTTCGTTGATTTTTTTGCGTAAATGTTCTTAAAATGATGATTTAGGAGTTGAACAGTTTCGATTATAATATATTTATAACGAACATAATTAGATAAATCGAGAGGGTGGTACAAGAAGATACAACCAAGGTGTGATGCAAGTATTATTCATTTAAATTCATCCTAAGTCAAATAGCTAGGCCAATAATATGATCATTTGACTGGACAATTTCTTTTTTGGGAAATTGGCTAAAATGTCCCACAATTAGGATTTGTGACTGATTTTGGCACTCCACAAATTATTTGATGCACTCAACTTTTTTATTTTAATGTTTTCTTATTTTTGTTTTATGAATCAAGCTTCCAAACTTGCCCCTTAACTCTTAATTCATTTTATTTTACAAAAAATTAAAACTCCATAATAATTTAATAGCCTAACTATAAGCCATCATTAAGCATTACTATTTACTGTAGCTTATGCATCTTTCTATCATATTGCAACAATATTTTTTTTATCGTGTACGTATGCGGTAAAGTGTCCATACAATTCAAGCGGCATAGACCTGCCATTATACTTTAATGAAGCATAGTATTCATAATTGTGAAAATATAAAGCATGAAAAATATGAAGCGAGAGAGTAGTATTTAGCAAGAAAAAAAAAGTCCAAACGTTTTACATAAACAAAAAATATTAAATTTCAAAGGAAGAGGGGAAAGTTTGGAAATTGATTCATAAAAAAATATTATAATAAAAAAATAGAGTGCCAAAATCATCTCCCTTAGAATTTTAATTCAAACATAACCCACTTCCTTAATCTCAATCCACCTTAGCAAAAAGACTAAGCTATTTGCTGAGTAGTCCTTACTATCTAAAGAGGCGTTCATTTGCATAGCCACTCCGTAGTCCCAAGTAGCAAATAAGTTGTTGCTACAGCCAGGGGAAGTAAGGTCGGAAATTTGTAGGAAACAGTTAGGATGTCGGGAGCGGACATTCTCAAAAAAGTGGGTCGAGATTGTAGGTGATATACTTGGGCAGTGAGAAGGTGAGAGATATTGCGGCAGTGAGATCTGTTGCTGGCAAATCGGGATCCAGAAATCTCCCAATCAAAATCTCAAAAATCGCGGAGGTAAACGAATATTTGAAAAAACAAATATGGTTTATTTGTGTGTTAATTAATTAGTAAGACATTAAGATTGTAAGGTAAATTGACTCTTGGTATGGGTCTCATGAAGAAAGCTTGAAATGTGCTCAAAAATATCAGTTTGTTTATTAGAGGAACACATTGTATTATAATTTCCAAATCTTGGTTCTTGAAATTGATTCGGTATTGGTAATAAATCTGTTAGCAACAGATTGAAATTAACTTCCCACCTAATTATGAAAACATTTGTGTTACACCTTGCTCTGAAAATTCAACAGGATATCGGATTCACCGGGCGTTGACCGACACCTGGATGCCGAGTCCAGGTGACGAAAGCCAAACTAAAACGATGCATTTTAGAAAGTTTGATGAAAGGTAAAATAGTAAACACTAAATTACCATTTCACCGCGTCAGCAGGCAACCCAGAGCATAATTAAACTATATGATGATCATAAATAAAGTATTGAATGCTTAACCGCTTATTACCTGGTTACACCCTCCACAGGCAGTGTCAGAGTTGTCATCATATGATTCCCTACTCGCACTCACAAACTTTCTTCTGCAGGCCTGAGGGTTGCAAACAACAAGGTGAGTGAACATAAGCTAATCCTTCAGAAGGTAAACATAGACAACACATTATATAACATCGTATAGTAAGCAAAACGAGGCACAATATTAAAATAATAATATAATAATCGGGTAACCCCGCAGGGTTAGCAATCACACTCATTCCATCATACTCCACTCAAATGTATAAGCATTTAGCAACTAACATACAAAGTAAATCTTCACACGTTCAATATGACACATCTAACTCGTGGATAAATTCAATAGTCATATCTCGATATCATCGTCTCTCTAAGACGATATCGATCATCTCAAGGATACATCGTACATACAAAAAATATAATCTCATTAATCGGGGTCACCGCCCTTACCGTACCCACTGACCTCTATAACGAATGTATCATACCGGTAAGTCCTCGGCCATCACATCTCATCATATTGTATATCGTATCGTATCAGTTGGCATAATCATCAGCATATTACAGGTAAGACATCATGTCCCTCGGCTATCATCATATCCCCTCGGCTATCATCATATCATAAGCCGACATGTCCCTCAACTATCATATCTCATCAGTCGGCATAACCCTATCATATCTCATCAACCGGTATAACCATCGGTTGACATATCACATAAGAATGCATGTCCCTTGGCTATCATATCTCATCACCCGGCATAACCCTCGATTGGCATAACATGACTCGATCGTCATCTCGGGTATCCCAATGGCACTATAGTCGCACGAGTCACGCGTACGTGACAGGAATGGGTGTCTTCGCTCGTACCACTGCCACGTGAAGGACTGGGTTCAAGCACCATCACCACGAGTCCCCCTAGGAGCTTTGGGACCACATAGACTCATAAGAGCTCGGGGATAGGACTGGCATTGTTTAACTAGTATAGAGCGAGCGCAGGTGAACGATCATGTGGATGACTGGTCTATGGCCTACAGGTAGGTACGACACTAGCGACCACCATATAGGCATACCACGACTCGACACTAACCTAGGACTCAACTGGACTTAGCCCTGACACAATACTCATGTACTAGGCTGGCATGCCTCGATCATAGTGCTACCACACTGACTCACGTGCTAAGCCAGTATGACTCATCAGTGATGGCATCTCAATATTGACTCGTATGCTAGGCCGGCATGGCTTCTCGGCCATATCATCTCAATAATGACTCATATGCTAGGCCGACATGACTCCTCGATGATAGCATCTCAATACTAACTCATATGCTAGGCCGACATAATACCTCGGCGATATCATCTCGATTATGTAACTCATCTGTTTTGATCATCAATATATTCGTATTCTTCGTTTCATATCGATATCTATCCATAATCTCTCGATTTGATATCGTAACTCATATCTCGGAAACAACCCTCGAGATACCTTATTAAAATGTTACTTTATACTCATTTCGGAGTATTTACCCTTCATCGGGTTCACCACCTTCAAATAATGTAATCAAGTAATGCCGGACCCTAAAGTTAACCCCTTTTTATATTCAATATTTATTTCCTATCACCAACATAATTTCATAGGGATTACTACCCTCAATTCTTCATATCAATCACATGCTAGACTCTAATTCTAGCTCGTGGCATCGTCTATGATTTCTAATCTCATCATAACACAAATAGCTAATTCACACGTCCTTGAACATCACAATCTAGTACATTCCTTACCATTCAATCCCTAATGACCTAAATCACATCGCAATCATTATCATCCCATTATAATTCAATCCACATTCTCTAAACATACACATAAGCACCCAAACATTCCACACAATCCAATTCATAACTACTCAAATCACATCCATCTATCACATACTCAATCAATTATCCATTCATATATATAAGTTTAGGAAAGGAGGCTCACTCACTCTACATCGGGGAGAGCTCACCCGACATGATCCACTATTGCATGCACTTCGAGACACTCGTTCTCGGAAGTCTCCACGAGCTTCGTCTCAATCCATACGGCTCTTCGGCTTTCCAATATCATAATGTCTCGCAAACAAGATAATTCACATTAATAAATAGTCATTCAAACTATCACATCTAACTTGCGATCCCCGGAAGTTCACACGCTCTAAAAACGCGTTCTAAGAGGCCAAAATTATCCAAAACGGCCCCCAAACAATCTCCGATAGACCCGAAACCTACGCCAAAGACTCCAGAATATTGAGATACACAAAACACGAGTCATCGGAGGCCTAGGGTGGGGCCCACGCGCCCTCATGCCCCCCACCCGCCTCTGCTCCTCCTCCCACTCGAGACTGCAAGATGCAGTCGCCTTCAACCTCCCTTGTCGTCAACTGGCCGGAATTTGCCATTAAAGGCCGGATTCCAAGCTTTTCCAACTCTTCCAAATCTCAACCAAAAACTACAAATTAATAGTCTAGGAATATCTACTCAATCCCAGGAATCCAAATATAAAGTCCAAATCGAAAATCATTACATGTGGTGGTCGAAAAATCCCTCGAAAGCCATGAAACCCTTTTTCCGTTCGCCATCGTTCTGTCGCGTACGGTGACCATCGAGTTTGATTGTTGGTACGGTTGGACTCACAAGAACGAGACGAAGATGATGATGGTGGTTGGAGGGTCAGAGTCGCTGCCGATCAGTGGTGACCGTGAGGCCATATTGGGGTGGTTTTGCGCGACAAGTCTCGAGAAAGAGAGAGAGAGAGTGAGTGAGAGAGAAAAGAGACTGACCAATGAGGGGAGGAGAGAAACCCCATTTTATAATTTAAACTTTCTCTTAAATTACAGATATGTCCCGACCGTTTTAAATCCGTAACTTTCTTGTTCGAACTCTGATTTCCGCGTGCCACCTGTCTACGTACTCGTTTGCCCGAGGTCTACGTACTCGTTTGCCCGAGGTCTACGTAATGGTGCAAAGAAACTTCCAACAAAAGTTCTCGATCAAAAAGTGACTTTCGGGCCTTCGAGAATTTTAAGGGTAAAAAGGTCAATTTTGTAAATCCAAACTTTAATTCAAGGCCCAATAACCTTCTTTGGGCCCTTCTAAAGTCCACCTTCATACTTTCGCCCAAATCCACACTATAATCTAACCTGTAACTACTGGTTATTTAATTAATTTCATTTCCTAACTTTTATTTCCGGGACGGGTCGTGTCAATTTGAAATTAGTTAGATTGATTAGTTGAAGAAGAGTGATAGGTAAGAACTCCACATGTTTGTGGAACATGTAGGACTGGATAGGTCCAAAATAGGTTGGGACTATAGGTGTTCTAATTGGGTGATTTGCATTAAAAGGGGTTGGTTAACTTAATAGGAAGAATTGATGTTAGAGAATGACTATTAGTTGTTGTAATAGGAAGGGAAAATACACAAAATGCCATATTTCAACTAGACAAAGGTAGTGGTATGGTCTAATGCTGTCCCTTTAATTGTAACAAGTAAGAAGAAATATGTTGGTAGTGCAAGATGGTCAATTAACCTGATTGACGAAGGGGAGGCAAGTACCTGAATGGTTGGAAAATTTTGATTTCACAGTTGGTGATGCTGAATACACTTCCTGAACACGGACGATCCCTCAGACATGTATATGTTGGGATTGGAGCTTCAATCGACTCAAGGGCTGGTTCATGACGGAGAAGCTGCAATAGTGATTTAGAGGAAATTGAAGACTTGGTTACCAATGTTCAGCATGCTATATCATACATACTATCTCATCACAAACAAAAGCATATGCATGCATGTTGTAAAAAACACATGATTCAAGGGAGACATTGTGTGGAAGGTATGCACAACAAATTTTTGCTTCAGAAGATGCCCTAGTGCGAATGATAAGGTTAGCATCCATTAGGAGTCATTATAGATTTTGGACACAGAGATTAGATAAGCAGCGCCTTGTTGTTAGATGCATGTATAGTAGTTGCAGAAGGCTAGTATGGGCTCGTAGAGTTGGCGACACTTATTTCCGAACTGTGAAACACCACGATGTACATGAGTGCAATCTAAACAACATCAAATGTAGGGATGTCTGTAGTGGCAAGGGTGCTGTTGCTAGCTGACTCGTTGAAACAAAGGTACAAAGATGCGCGAACAAAATTTACTCGGGGAGACGTGATGAACAATGTGAAGCACAAATTTAAAATGAAAATCAGTTATTCCACAGCTTGGCGTAGCAGAGAATTGGCTTTACAAAGTGTAAGGGGACGACTTAGGAGTCGTACGCTTTGCTGCCAGCATACTATTAGGAATCGGAGAGGAGCAACTCTGGTACGTTTACTTCCATTCACACTGAGGAAGGGGTGCATTTTAAATATATTTTTGTTGCGCTTGGTGCATATGTGGAGGGATTTAAAGAAATCCATGCGGTATATTCTAGCTGTGGATGCAACCCACTTAAAATCAAAATACAAAGGGAATTGTGTTTGTTGCAACTGCATTTTATTGCAACAGGGATATATATGCCGTGGCCTTTGGGATTGGTGATTCGGAAAGTGAAGCATCTAGGGAGTGGTGTTTTCACGAAGTTGCATGGGCAATTAGAAATCCCCGAACTTCATTACTCACGAAATGTACATGGACGATTCGCAGTCTCAGGCATTCAGAAACTACGAAGAGGATGAAAATGGAGAAGAAGACTACGCTTCAAGTTCAGCAGTGTCGTCTCCCACAACGTGCTCGCAGGGCCATAGATCCACTCTCATCCTCCAAACTAACCAAGGCGGCTCTATCTGCTTGCTCTGCTTCTCCAATCTCATCTCCAACCCCCAATCTCCCACCGTCCACGTCTCTTACGCTCTCTCTCAGCTCTCCCAGGCCATCTCCGACCCTCCTTTCCTCCGCTCTCTCCTCACCTTCCACTCTCACTTCCTCGTCTCACCTCTCGTTCAAGCTCTCTCCTCCTTCGACGACGACCCCATAGCACAACAAGTCCTCCATCTCATTTCCGCTCTCTGCGATTCCGCCGATGCCTCGCGCTCCGCTGATTTCGTCGCTAGGATTTCCGATCGCCTCTCTTCCGGTACCTTGGCCTGGAGTCGCCGTCAGATTTCTATGGTATAATATCGATTTTCTCTTCAACTCTTTTCTGTTTGCTTCATGAGAAAATGTAGGAAAGTTACGAATGTATTATTTTTATTTTATTTTATGATTATTATTTTTTAAATCGAACAATGCGTGACTGGTTACCGTTGGATGAATTTTTTGAAATTGAACTGGATTCTATAGTTTGTCACAAGAATTTGGACGAAGTTCGTGGTTTCTTAGTACAGATCACTTAATTAATTTTCTGTTTGGTTCCAGAGGAGGCCTAGGACATTATGAATTTTGTAATTAATGGCTAGGATCTAGAACTTATAATGAAGTCTCAGTAATAATATGCATATATGTACCCACTGACTTCTAATAACTTCTCAACAATGTATTACAGCATTTTCTTGATCTTCAAACATGTATGTCCCTGCTAACATTTTTGTCACTCTTTGAGTGCAGCTTCACTGTTTAGGGGTTCTATTAAACTGCCAGCAGACTAATTCTTATTCTCAAATTAGAGACAAATATGGCCTCATTTCCAATCTAGTTGAAGGTCTTCAATTGCCGAGGTAACAGAGAAAGAAAACTGGGAAGAAAATATTCTCCTTTTCTTCATACAATTACGACATTGTAACTCGAACCCTCTACTCTATTCCTTTAACACAGTGAAGAGATTCGGGGAGAAATCCTGTTTGTTTTGTACAAAGTATCCGTTCTCCAGTACACATCAGAGGATGGTGATGGAACTGATCTACTACTTGCCTTTTGCCCCAAGCTATTGCGCTTGTCTCTGGAGGCCCTCATGAAGACCCAATGTGATGATGTCCGCTTGAACTGTATAGGTATGTTTTCCCCTTCTTTGATACTCCTTTTTTCGGTTTTTTTCCTTGTAAGTTCGGTCCATTTTCCCTTATTTCAAGAACAGCTCGATATGACTAGCATTTTATTCAGTCATGCCTCAACATAGCCCAAGAGTTTCTATGTATATAATTTTTCAAATTCTGTTCTATTTTGTGCACATTATATATAGACATCAAGCATGCAAACGAACTCCCAACACCACACTATATTTTTATATGAAACAGGATGTCTACTATATTTTCACTGGGTAGGTGAAGATCCTTTTAATTTTTTTAATCAATGGTTGGTTTAGTTGGTTCGAATTACTGTAGCAGCATTCCAATTAATTGAGTTCTATCAGTTTGTTCATATCTGACAAGGTACTATGCATCTAGAACTTATTTGAAATCAAATAATAAAGATGTTACATCTTTCAGAAACAACGCTTGAGTGCTTGACTATAGAACTTACTACTGGTGGTGGTAAGAATTATGAATTTAAACCTTTCAGGTAATGTATAACTCTATGGGGAACTCATCCTGACACAGCATGGGATGCCCAAAATTTTACATGCACGCCTCAACTGTATCAGTCTGGTGTTTTCTAAACTAACAGTTTCCTTATTACTTGCCCAGCCCTCTTGACTGTATTCGCTCAGAGAGGGCTTTTTGGGAATGAATATGCACTTTCTTTAAGCAGTTTGAGTTCTTCCGAACGAGAGAACTTTGAGCAAGCAGCAGAAGATGGAAAGGATGTGAATCTAATGAATATCTTATTCACTGAGGCAGTCAAAGGCCCATTGCTTTCAACAGACAGCCAAGTTCAGACCAGCGCATTAAATTTGCTGTTTCATTACATGTCCTGGGAAGGCACTTCAGGCAAAGAAATTCAAGCTCTTGTTGAAGAAAATGTTGCAGATTATGTATTTGAAATACTAAGATTGTCAGGTTAGTAAAGTTTATGTGCTAAATAATATAGTAACAGCTGTCCCGCTTTATTAATTTTGATCTTTCAGAGTTTCCATTTGAGTATTGTCAACCTTCAGGAACCTGGAAACTACACTTTTTAAGTAAGGAGTCAAAACTATCATTTTTTAAAAGTAATTATTGAATTGTAAATATTATGCAGTGTTCCCAGTGTAGACATCTCAAGCTTTGTATGGTCATTACATGTGTTCTCCCAAAGCTTACCTATGACTGTATTATCTAGTCAAGCCCTCTGAAAGTTCAACTTCATGAACTTGGGCCTGAACATCTTAGGTCTTAGGTGTGTTTCCTAAAATATCAAGTGCATCTGTGGAAAACTAGTTTTCAACTGTTAATTTTTGTTGAAATTTCTTCTTTCTTAAAACCAACGAAGAAACAAAAAACAGCTAATAAGCTTTGTTCATGAACAGAATGCAAGGATCCTGTGGTCGAATCTTGCGTTCAGGTACTTGATATTCTATCAAAGGCTGAGCAAGCTTTCAAACTGAGGCTTCTTGTTGGGTTCGCAACATTGGTTCCAGTATTAAATTATGTAGCTGACGTTCCTTTCCATCCAGTTCAAAGTCAGACATTAAAGCTCATTTTGAGCTGTATTTCTGATTGCCCTGGAATGGTATCCTCCTATCATATATCAGAGCTAGTACCTGTGCTAACAAAGATGCTTAAAAAACTTTCTAATGGGGTAATGGGCATGCTTGAGGAGACATTTATATTGACCTGCTCAGTCTTTGTAGCTATCATCAAAACTCCATTTGCCCTTGCAAATTTGAATCTACAAACGTCAATTAAAGAAGCAATGCAACATGCCATTTTAGCTTGTGTAAGTATCTCTGAGAAACATCCATGTCAACTTTTGCATTCCTTGATGCTACTTAAGGAGGCGTACAGTGTGTACAGTCATGAAGAGAATTGTACTGACTCCACCAGAGCAGAACTACGTCAATTTATTGTGAATGTATGTTCAGCAAATCTGCTTCCTTGGCTGGTAACCAACTTCAATGAAATGGATGAGGAAACTATCCTTGGAGTACTGGAAACATTTCATTCGATACTGCTTCAAGATTCCAATAACGAAGCAGCGGAACTTGCAGAGAACGTTGTTTCTAGTACTTGGTTCAGTTTTTCGTTTGGATGCCTAGGCTTATTTCCTACAGATAAAATGAAGTGGAGGGTATATCTGATGCTCAGTTCACTAGTAGGTGTTCTTATGGGAAATGATTCTGGGAAACCCATTAGAGATGCTACTTTATGTCTCCCATCTGATCCCATTGATTTGCTCTTTCTACTTGGGCAAAAGAACTCCCATAATTTGGAATTATCTTCTTGCCAATCTGCCATCTTACTGATTTTATACACCAGTTCTTTGTATGATGAAAGGTAGGCTTTTGATTTCTAGCATCATTCTATTTTATGTGTTTGAGAGTACATTTTACAATTGGGACCTACTTTTCTTGACATGTTTAGCATTTTTGTTCCCAGACTTGCAGATGATAAGTTGGTTTTAGCTTCTCTTGAGCAATATATTCTGGTCAACAGTAGTGATCTCCAAGGTGGAGCCACTGATCCATGTACAGTGATGAGGCTCGTGTATCTTTACGGTCTTTATAGGGTTCTCGCCAAGGTTAGCTACCAAATCCCCTACAGTCCAGAAGCTGAGAGAATCCTCTTCAAGATATTAAGTGAAACGGAATGGGATTTGCAATCTGCAAGAATTCATCCAATAGCATTGAAATGGTTGTTTCAACAAGAGAAAATCAACAGGCCATTGTCTTATCAGCTTCTGAAGTTTTGTGGAAGGAATATAACAACTGGCTCTGACATCATTGTCCATGGAAAGAACAAGCATATGGTAAATGTTAACTCGATTGCAGACTTAATAGCAGGAGGAGATAATCATGGAGCCACAATCTTGGTGTCTTTACTCACACAACTTCTCGAAAATGAAGGACACGAGCATGACATAATTTCCGTAGTAAATTTCATGGTATCTATTGTCGATGTATCTCCAACTGTTTCAGATACGTTATGCTTGCATGGCGTCGGGAATGCTCTTCGGAATCTTTTTTGTGAATCTACCTATGCAGAGTCGCCACATATATACACAGCAATCTTAGTTTTAATTTTTAAAATTCTATGCTCAGTTCACCATGGAACTCTTTCTGACGATGACTCATGGCTTGCAGTGACTATGAAGGTGACTTACTTAATTTTGCTGATTCCAATTTTATTTCTGTGACAGGAATTTAATCACACAGTTTGTCTTCTTTTGTAGTTGATAAATTTTATCACCTCAAGAGCTGCTGAAGGGTGGAATCATGAATGTCTGTTAGTAATTGGCATTCTTTCCTTAATTTTGCACCATTCTTCCAATGAAGTGCTCATAGTACCTTCAAAAACTATTTTTTTCGGTACTTCTCTAGTCTCTGCAATCAACAGTGTTATTCAAGCGGCATGTCTAAAGGGACCAGCATTGATTGACCACGATGAGGAAACAAGCTCTGGTGAAGTTCTAATATTTGTGCTTGTACTGAATTACTTCTCTTTAAGAAGGTTAGTTCCTCCTATTAATAGTGCAATCATACAATTGAATTTTTCCATTGAAGCTAACTTTTTTTCCTCCAGTCTGCACAATGTTATACCGGGGATTGTGGACTGGACAAATTTCTTTGATTGCCCAGATGGGATGCAGCCAAATTCCTTTATCCGAATCTATTGCCATGACCTATGCAGACTACTGCATTTTGGATCTGCTTTGGTAAAACTTGTTGCTTCTTACTGTCTATTGGAGTTGTTTACCAGAATGTCTGATCATCGGAATAGAACGGGGGAGGAGTTGGGATGCACCATGAAGTACCTAATGTCTGTAATGGCTGTCCTAGAAGGCCTAATTTTCTACAGTGACCTCAGAGTAGCTATAAACTGTGGCCTTTGCCTTTCAATGATTTTGGGGTGGGAGTTGCCAGGAATGAAAGGGACAAGTGTGAGTGAAAAGAGCAATTGGAGTAGGATGATTGTGGAAGATTTGGCAACGTCGTTAGCAGTCCCAAGCTTAGCATCAAAATCTTTCATTAATCTTCACAAGCCTGCAATTCATGTAGCGGTCGCATTGTTAAATGGAAAGAAGGTTCCTGAGTGGATGAGATCTGTATTTGACGATTATTGCATATCGGGCATAATTCAAAACCTTGCAGCAAACAATTTGAGTGCAGAAATTGTGATTTTATTTCGAGCTATATTGAACTCTGGGTTCTTAAAGCCTGAACAAATTGCTACAATTAATCAGTTGCTCCAGGTAACCATATTCATTCCTACTTCTTGCATTTTTCTTTCCTTGGATTTTGGTCTTGTTTGTAAAGTGCAGCTTTCGTTGTTGATTGTTCTGTAAATTTCAGGTGTGCAGAAAACAGAAGTACAGTGACAACAGCGAAGGCGAAAGTGCAGGAGATGAGGATAAAAAGAAGGTGGCAATAACCATCCTGGAAGATTTGGGACAAGTTTGTGAGTATCTCATTCTCTTGATGTCATCCCAGTCTTTTGTAGATACCAATTATGTGGGTGGGGATGAGAGATTGTTGGAAGAAATAGAGCTTTTCCTTAAAAATTGAACAGTAACTAGTAACTGATGATGCCAGCTGCCTGAGATAATCAGATTTGGTCAACTTAATTATGGTACTTCCCATCTCTATCTTAGGCACAGAATAGGATAGAAGTGATCAAAAACTTGAAAGAGATTAAAGTCTGTGCCTTTACTATTTGAAAGCTGTTGTAATGATGATAAGAAATACTTGACTTGAATATATCTTCAATGAATTGAATGCTACAACTTACTTTTCATAGAAACAATAATTCCATCTTGAAAACATGACAACCCAGAAACTATCATCGTGAAATATATATATATATATATATATATATATATATGATAGTCATGATCACTATACAAAAGTGGGTCATGGTTGGTGTCTTGGTGACTGGTGAGTGAGTGTCTATACCATATATATACCGAAGGAACTAAAATTTGTGGCCGGACAATAGCATATGAAACTCCTTCATGGTTTTGAAATTGTCATCCACAACCACATTCTTCTCAACCTCCAAGAGCTTAAGGTAAGCCGCATCCCTTTCTCTTGATCGCACTTGGACACCCAGTTGGTCGGCCTTTTGAGTCACCGACTCTCTGTAAGTTTGGATCTTTTTCTCGAGGTCGGTGTTAGTGCTACCGTAGAGATGGTGTTGCCTTGCTTTAACGATAGTGCTTGCAAAACGAGCCTTCATCGTAGCCACCCGAGCCGCCTTTTCTATCTCCTCCTTAGAAAGAGGGACCGGAGAGGACGAGGCCGAGGCCCCATCTAACACCGTCACTGGTGACTCGCCACCGCCCAAGACCCGCCTTTGCCTTTTAGCGACACTGGTTTGGCCGTTGTCGGAGGAAGATGAGCAGCCGTTACCGGAGGAAGAGGGACGCGGCCGCTTGAGAGCGGGCTGCGGCGGTTTTCGGCTGAGGGTTGCAGCGGATCGTCTGGTGGGCATTGTCGACGAGTTGGTGTGAGGAGATGGAATGGGCGGATATGAATATGATGAGGATGGATTGAACATTGATGAAGCCGATCGTCGACTCATCGGAAAAAGAAACGGAACCCTAGCTAGGTTGGCAAACCCGAAACCCTAACTCTGTGATCGGTGATGAAGGAAGGAAGTAAGCAAGTAAGCGGGAGAGAAAGAGTGTGCGTCTGAGGATTCGACTGACGGTTTATAGAATGACAGCGACTCCGCGTTTACTGTACGTCTTTAGTTTCCTCGGTGGTTTTGGAAAGGTTCCCTTTTTTTTCTTTTTTTTAATAAAAAACAAATTATATTTTATTACTATAGAGTGGGTCCATATTCTTTTTTTTTGTTTTTTCCACGGAAGTCAATATTTTGTTTTTGTCTTTCAAACGGAAGTCAATATATTTCACTTCACTCTTTAAAGTAGTTATGTCCGATTTCTAAAAATCTAAGGGAAATTTAAATTGGATAATACTTATATCTCATTTTTGTGGTATTTTTTCATACTATATTCTTGATTTATTTAATTTTTGTTATTTATATATATCGTAATCGGAACCGTTCAACTCCTAAAATATTATTCAAAGATTATTTAAGTAAAAAATCAACGAAATAAGAAATTATTTAATCCTTCATATGTATCAGTTAAATTGACGGTTCACCATGATGATCTTAATCAAATAAACTTATCAAAGTACAACTAAAAAAGAAAAAATAACAAGATGCCAGAATTACTGGCTCAACTGCTGATTTCTTCTCTTTTTCCACTGAGCATGTGTACATTGCTCTGGGTTTTTTCCTTGTTTGTTTTCAATGTGAGGTTTTGTCCTCTTGCTCTTCTATGAAGGCTTCTTCCAGACCAAAAAAAGAGGAAGCCCAGGGCAAACCAACATAATAAACAATTTATTATAATTTCTTGAATTAAAATTAAAACAAAATAAACATGAGACCACCTCACCCAATCAATTAGATTGAAAATCTCAGACGGAATAGGATTAAGAACACCAATTAATTTATAGCTTTTTAAAGATAAATGCCTAATTAGTAGTTATAAAAGTTAACATAATCTCAGCCTTCGTCGTTATCGGCATCGGCTTCGACCGAGACAAAGAATATGGAGAAACTATCAATGTTGGAGTCAACAACCGAAATTTGAAAAAGAAACCGACTTCGATTCCTAAGCCATCGGAGGGGGATCTTGTGCTGATGCTGAAATTGAACTACGACGACGTTTTGAATTTTTGGTCCGACAAAACCTCGCTGTTTTTTGAGGAAACGCCGAGATCCAATGTTGATGTCTTTTTTTGCTCACAATGTTGATGTCTCTATCCATTTCTAATGTTGTTGAAAGGTGTTGGTTTTTAATTAGGTTTATTTTTTGTTTTTAATTTTAAAGGGTACTTGAGTCTATTTAACTAGATTTTTTGTTATATTTGAAAATTTTTATAAAAAGTGACATTTATGAATTTAAGGGTCAAATTTTACATGAGTTTTATAGTAAATCATTTAGGGGGGGTTTAATCGATTAGAATTATACAGGATTGTTAATGAAAGTTTTTAAATGAAAAATTTTAAGGACATTTTAAAGATTCTATACAACTGATATGGACAATAAAGACATTATCTAAAGACTTTTTATTTTGTTTGGACATCTATTAAAAGATGTGTTTCTTATCTATTGTAAAAACTCTTCACTTGTTTAGTTTAAAGACAATTATTACTCTTGATTACGACAACACCTCCACATAAACAACATCAATTTTGACTAATCATTCATATAAAGCCCTCTCTCGTTTCATCAATTTTAGTGGGAATCTATTAAAAAGTTCATTGATAGACCACAAATCTCAATGGCTCGTGAACTAGAAACTCGTCACTATAAATGTTGTTTATCTTCATGACAATTAAGCATAGCCCTAGAACATGTTATCGAATTTGAGGGCTAGATTTTGGAGAGGTGGCAGGATTAACATGAACCCTCTGTTGTCACATGTATGTGCTGCAACAATACCCTCAGTAGCGCTGCCCACAATAGCATCTAGACATAAAAACAAAAGCATGAATTTCACTGGTCAGCTTCATTCTATGAAGCCTTGCTCATCGCGCTTATTCGGTCCGACAAGCTTGATTATACGCTTGAAATTTTGCACACTATCGAAGATGTTGGAGCTAGCTAGTAGCTTGTACATTATGGATCTTGTCATTTCTTATTGCAATTCAATTATCTAGAAGTGAAAGTATAGCTAGGTCAGTTCCCACTAAAATGTAATATATTAGAAGATTTATTTCTTGAAACTTTGAACTATTGAGCTCATGTTAAGATGACACCTAATTAAACTAGATGAATCTATGGAGAGTGCTTTTTGCAATATTTGATGGATGTTACTATTGTGTATTAGCTTTCTTCTTATATAGGTCACTGTTACATTGTCCCAAATGAGGGAAGTTTGGTATAATTTTGTTAGTAAGTCCAATGCTTTTGTCTATAGACTCTATACGTCAATCCAGTATTGACATTAATTGGTATAATTTTGGAATGGCATTGGATTATTTCCATCAACATTGTCAGACCAATTGTTGACTTCGACCTCAAACCCAACGATTCTCAACAATGATATTGTTGGCATGTTAAATATTGGCTACTTTAATTTGGCTAAATTCCTTTAAAAAACTTATGAAAATGGTTCAGCTCTGCACCATCCTCAATGAGTACGGAAAGGTCCTCATAGTGGCCGCCGATAACTTTGGGTCCTATCAGATCCAGAACAAGGGATTGTTCTCATGGGCAAGAACAACATGATGAAGAGGTCCATTACGGGTTTACTGAAAAAAGCGATTGTTCAATCTGTTTGTTTCTTCGAAGAAGGAGACCGACTCGTTTTCTTGGAAGGAGCGGCTCGTATCCTAGGAAGAAGGAGAAAAAATTGTCTCGTTAGGGTTCTCCAAAAATCATTGCAGTGAAGGCAAGACATTTTACGACCTTAGGTATTTATATTTCTCAACTTCAAACCAATCAAAGTCCACAACTTAATCAAATCCCTCAAAATTAATATCATTTTGAATACACCTATATTTATGTAGATATTTTTTTAATCTTAAAATGTTTAAATTGAATACACCGGTATTTATATAGATTTTTTTATAATCTTAAAATGTTTAAATTGAATACACCTGAACTTTTTAAAAGTCTTTTAAAACATTTAAAAATTCTAATTGAATATCTCAGAATTTTTAAAATTCATAAAATAACTTAAAATTCCTAATTGAATATACCCCCTTTAATAATGATTTAAACTTAATGTCAAAACTAAATCATATCATGAATGAGCTAAAATGATTTAGGACTTTTGACCATTAGACAATTATTTTGAAAGGTTCTATTTATTAGGCCCTAAACTTATAAAATTATTTTTAAAAAGTCCTTGACTCTATAGTGGTAGAGCATTGCCCATGGGAAATAGTCATAGTTACCTCTATGACATTGAATAAACCAGCCCAGCTACATGTAACCGCAAGAACAAGTGCAATGTCATGACTACAACAATTTATTCCACTGTAAAATTGCAGAGTCGTGACTGTAATTATTTGTTCCATTGTACAATAACGACTCTAATTATTTGTTCCATTGTACAATTACGACTCTGCAACTATTTGTTCCACTGTACAATTGCAGAGTCGCAGAGTCATGACGGCAACTGTTTGCAGTGTCAAGATTTGCCGACTATTATTGCTCTTAGATGCATAATCTCCAAGATGTACTTATATATATATATATATATATATATTTTATCAGATTTGATAAATATTAAAATAAAATTGCAATTATTATTTTAACGCCGGCGTTGAAGACAAACAGGGTTGTTGGTCTCTGGCGGTGTCTGATCGTAGCTCTCTATTAAAGATCGACATGCACCCAGATTCAAATCAGAACTAATGAAAACATGCAAGTCCTCATGTCATCCATCATTATCGTGAAACCCTATCTATCTAATGAATATGAATTTAAGGTAACTAACTAGGGACGGTTTCTGAACCCAGTTTTTATATGGGTTAAATTTATATGCTAGATTTAGAATAAATTTGACGGTACGAGTGAATTTTATTAATAAATATAAAAACATACACATAGTCAGGGGAGAACGTAATGAGTTTTACCCTTCAAATGCATCTATATATATAAATAAAAGCTTGAAAGAACGGAAAAAAAAAATTACAACAAAAACCATAATTAAACATGTAATGCAAATACAAATTATCACTTTAATTTTAAATTGTATCATTCGAGTTTCAAGAGCGTCAACTTAATGTGAATGCAATCCTCATAGTCATAACCTTGACTCAATTACTCCTACAAAAGCCCCAATTTGATAAACATTCAAAATTTCAAATTATCAAAACTCAAAAGAAATCTCTAATCCTCAAATTCCCAAAATCAAAGCCTTGTATTCAATTTATATTTAAAACTATGATTAGAGAGTAATACTTTATACTTTGAATATTTGAGAATGGAGAAATTCAATAAAATTTTGAAGAACAAAAAAAATGAGTTGAAGAAGAAAATTGTGATTTGTGAGATTTGAAGGTAAAGAAAACAAAGAAGTAATACTAAAATGGTTGCTGTCTACTCTTACTGCTTTCTCTATATTGCTGTTTTCGGGTGTGTATGTGTTATTAAAAAAAATTTTAAGCCTAAAGTTTAATGGGCTAATTAAATTGGGCTGAGCTAACCCAAAACATCCTAAAGGATCTAACTTGGGTGGGAAGGGCTATAGCCCTCCAACCCCAAAGCAAGCCTCCGTCCATGTAAATAACCAAGCCACTTAAATTGATATGCATGCAGAGTAATCGATAAGTGTTGTTGATGTAGAAATCGTCCAAATTGAGATTGTGTTGTTGATGCATAAATCGTACGGATTGAGATTCGCTGGCTGAAGCCTATTGAAATGAGTGAATTCAACTAGGAACACTTCGATGCTTAAGTCAGATTAATTGCACGAGCAAAAATCAACTTAATTGCATAGAGCAAAATAAGTGATTATAATCACACATAGAAAACTGTAAAGCAAAATAAGTGATTATTTTTGTGTCCCTGAAAAGTGAGGGGATGTTGTTAAACCCCGCCCCGAATATCCATTTAGAAACCGGCAATCTCAGGTGTTGGCCGACACCTGGACGCTAAGTTCCGATGACGAAAGCCAATAAACAACTTTGCCACAGCGAAGCTCAGGATTTATCATGATGATAATAAATGAAGCTCTGCAGGCTAAGGCCACTTTCGACCTTTCTATCTCAAAAGTAATACATAAGTGATTAGCACACTGATATCATGGAATCTCTTCCAGGGGTGGCAATCATGCCCATCCAAAATATAACTCGTCTACTCGGGTCATCGCCCACACTAACCCATTGACCACGATAACGAGTATTTTCATAGGCTAACTAAGCATGTGACAATCGTTGTCAATCCATATCAGAGCCGACAATGTCCTCGGCTATCACATCACATAAGCCGGCATGTATCCTCAGCTATCATATCACATCAGTCGGCATAACCCTCGACTGCATATCATATCATCAACCGGTATAACCCTCAGCTGGTATACACATAAACCGGCATGTCACCTCGACTATCATATCACATCATCAGCCGGTATAATCCTCGGCTGGTAGCACATAAGCCGGCATAACCCTCGACTATCATAACACGTCAGTCGGCATGTATCCTCGACTGGTATCACATAAGCCGGTATAACCCTCGGCGATCATAACACGTCAGTCGGCATGTATCCTCTACTGGCATATCATATCATCAGTTGGCATGTCATCTCGGCTGTCATAACACATCATCATCCGGCATATCCCTCGGTTGGTATCATGTCTCAATCATCATAATAGGTAACCCAATGGCACTATAGTCGCACGAGTCACGTGCACGTGATAGGACTGAGTGTCTTCGCTTGTACCATGACCACATGAAGGATTGAGTGCAAACACCATCACCACGAGTCCCCCTAGGAGCTCTGAGACCATAAATACATGTAAGAGCTAGAGGACAGGACTGGCGCTATTTAACTAGTATAGAGCGAGCGCAAGTGAATGATCACGTGGAGGACTGGTATGTGGCCTACAGACATGTACAACACCAGCGACCACCATATGGGTAATACCATGACTCGACATAAACATACGACTCAACACCGACCACTAACACAGGACACCGACACATGACGCATGTACTAGGCCGACAAACACTGACGGTAGTACCATCATATTGACTTGTATGCTCCGCCGGCATGATTCCTCGACGATAGCATACCCATGTTGACTCGTGTACTAAGTAGACATGACTCGTCGACGATAGCACCTCAATTGCGTGTCACTCTGTCACGATTATCTTAATCATCACATCCTTCGTCTCGCTGCGATATCGTAAATAGCATCTCAGAATCATCCCTCAAGATATACTATCATTGTGGTAGTTTATACTCATTCCAGAGTATTTTACTATTTATGGGGTTTCCAACCCTAACATATTGTGTTCTACAATGTCGGGCCCTAAGGGTAGCCCATGGCATAGTCTAAGATTACTATTGTAAAATTAATTCTATCAAGCATGCCTTAGGCATCACATTCCTCAAGCATTCAACGATGTATTGAATGTATGATCATAAGTTTAGGGAACGGGAATCACTCACCTCGTTAGTTTACTTGCTTCCGCACTTTCCCTCGATTTCTATCTTGGATGTTGTGACTCTCCATCGTCATCTCGTCCAAAATACAAATAAAATGAAAGCATTAGTATTAGCAACTCTTAATTAAATCATTACACGAGGCCCCCAGTCCTAGGATTCAGACACGCCCCTTAAAAGCAACTCTTAATTAAATTACTCAAATGGGGCTTTAAACGGATCTCAATAGCCTCAAAACTATCACAAACATATCCGGAATGCCTCAAAACCCCAGACACTCGCCCCCGTGCGCCGGGGAACGGCTCCACGCGCTTTCGGAAGGCCGGTGGCCACCCCACGTCATCATGCACCGAAAAAGTTCCGGGACACGTGCCATGCGCTAGCCACGCGCCCCCACACACTCCCACGTGCATGCACAGTCATGACGGAATATTCCATCGTTCAGACAGAATATTTCGTCAACTCTGACGGAATATTCTAATGGAATCGGAATATTCCGTCCACTTAAAGGCGTCAAGCCCCCGTTATGACGTCGTTAGCCTTTAACGGAATATGCTAACGGCGTCAGCATATTCCGTCAATTGTTGATGGCGCCAGTTGACCTAACGTTGATTGACGGCTGACTAGGCTATTGACTGGGCTGACTAGGCTGCTGACTGTGTTGCCACGTGGCACCACGTGGCTGCCAGGTAGCATGCCACGTCAGCATGCCAGTCAAACCAGTTGGTCGGGACTCACTGGAAAAGACAACCGGAAACCGCCATCTCTGACGAGCTCCTATCTCCTTCATTCCTTAACCATTTTTCAAGATCTACACATGTAAACCCATCTACTCTTCCCCAGGATTCCAAAATTGGAGTCAAAAGCTCTAGATTGTACCTAGTTTGGTCAGAAAATGGCCGAGAAATTTCGGTCAACTTCTCCCTCTCGATTCGCCGACTGCGGCAGCTCCCCCGCTTCAATCCTAGCACCAAACGACTCACGACATCGAGGGGAAGGCATTGATGGCCTTGGTTTGGGTCGAATTGACCTGGAGATGGTTCGATGGTGGTGGTGAGGTGCGGTGATCACACGGGGAGAGTGAGTGTGGGAGAAAAGAGAGAAAAAGACTAAGTGAGTCTGAGGGAAGAGAGAGAAAATTCTAATTTATATTTTTGGACTTCTCAAAAATTACCTTACATCCTCATCGTTTTAAACCTATAACTTCCTCTTACGAACTTCGATTCTCGAGTGCCGCCTGTCTACGCACTCAGGATTTCGAGATGTACGTAATGATACAAGAAAAGTAGTCAAAAGTGTTCCCGATCAAAAAGTGATTGTCGGGTCCAACGTCAAAACATGGATATAATGGTCATTTTACGACCCAAATTTCCAAATGCGACCCGCAACGCATTGGACCTTCACGGACAGTTGAAAATTTCTTTTAGTTCAACACAACACTTGCCGGATTCCAATTTACATTTTAAAATTCCATTTCATATTCCGGAACGGGTTGTAATAGAGGCCCTCTATTTATAGTGGAGACCAGAAGGTATTCCAAGCGTTAAATTGGTTGAGAGGAGTTGTAATGAATCAGTAATTTCTTCTTGGAAATAATTACTTATTAATTATTGGCTTTCAATAATAAATAAATCGATGAGAAGTTATTTATTATTTGTCGGAGAAGAGTTATAATTAATAAATAACTCTTTTAAGAAAATAAGTTTATTTGTTAATTGATAAATAATTCTCAGGAATATATATTTATTATTGTAATATAAATCATATTAATTATTATATTTAGCTAGTAAATATATTGAATTAATGCATATATGTTTGTATGCCGATATTAACCTTACCAAGAGTAAGTTGATCATTATGAAAATTATAAATTAAAATTTTTGGATATTTTATGATGCTAGAAGTGTCAATTGAAGAAGTATTGAGTTTTTTTATTTATTTTCTAGCATGTGGCGGCAAATACCCACTCAAACATTACGCATACTCGGTAACAGGGCCGTCAGTTATAATATACCGAATATGTCTAAATACGGAGTGAATTTTCAGTAAGCATACATCGATCATTATAATTGAGTTCGAATGGATTGAACAAAACAAAAAAAAAAGATTAATATATGTTCTTGATTATAGTCGATCCTATTTTACCATTAAAATTGGCTCTTCCACCAAAGATACTCAAATAAGTTACGCACATTGATTCCATTACACATTTCTACTCTCTAATTATTAATTACTTTCAAAATTAAGGAGATAATTTATAGCTATGATATATTTACCAAAAATAAAAATAAAATTTTTAGACTTTATGTTGTATATATATTTGTAGATTTCAAATTCTTCTTTCAATAATTGAAGGACGATATTGACATACCAAAACCCCAATATATATATATATATATATAATATGTATGATCTGATTTCCATGTTTTTTATTCATTGACATTCTCATGACTGCTACCAAATGGTCAGAGAAAATGAAATTGCATGCATGTTTTGACTTTTAATTTGGGCAATCCAACGATTTCACATCGGATTTATATATGGGTTCACAGAACGGAGACTTCACCTTCACCTTCTTCTACGTACGTACACTTATTAATTCCAAATTCCAAATTCCAAATTCCAAATTCCAAATTCCAAATTCCAAATTCCAAATGCTCACTTGCTATTTGCTAAGACCACTAGTAACATGTCACATAATGTTTGGAGGCGCATTACTGTCATGTTCCAAATGTATATACAATAAACCCATATACTATTTTAAAATTTTGATTCTTATTTAACATATCCATTACAAATTTGTCATGTGTGTTTTAAGACTGATTTTGATTCAACTTAAAAAATACTCTGCAAATTTTAAATGGACTCATTTTGACATCAAGACATCATGTTTAGCATTTGCGGTAGACTTCCACCGAATAATTAAATATTGCTTTGTCTATATATGGAAATCCAGCGAATAAGAATTGACCTAGCAAGTCTCTCGGTCCCAAAGAAAAACCAAACGTAAAAGGAAAGAGAGAGAAAGCAGTCATCTTCTTCCCTCCTCCCTTCAACAACTCTTTTTTTTTTTTTCTCTTGGGTTAATAATAAGAGTCAATTATGGTGATTGTATGGTCTTAGATAATACTCATATTTCAGTTCCTCATCATTGTTATTTTGTTATTTTTTTTCAATCCATTGCCTTACCAAAATCTTCCTCTAAAATTTGTTCTTTTTCCCTAAATCTTGTTCTATCTCGATGTTGGAGTAGTTTACCGCAATCTCTCTCATTGATTTTGATCACAGTAGTTAGATTAGGAATTTTGGTCATTTATTCGCTTTTATGTGCAATTAGATCGTTGAAGGTCAAGTTTTCCTCAGATACATCATGCTATACAGGATCTTCGAGACCAGATGTGATGGGTTTGACGAGGGTAGGCGTTTCTTTTAGTAGAGATAGTTTGTTTAGGTTATAGGCATTGTTAGGGTTATAGGCGCTGTTAGGGTTTTGGTTGTTTTGGACTTTGTTTGATTTGTAATTTTGCATAATTTCAATTATGTGAGTTTCTTAGTTGTTAGTGCGGCTTTGTCCGCATTAGTATTGTCATATTGGTTTGTGGGTCTTGTTGTGTCTGTCATAACTTGATTTAGATAGTATGGTTGTATCATTTCTTTATACTATAATGATATCATTCTTGATATAAAAATAAATAAAAATTGACCTATCAGGTAAGCATTTTTATTTTGGATAAATTAGTATTACTTCCCTAGTCAATCAAATTTCATAAGTTTGAATATTTTGATTGAAGACATTAATATTTTTTTATGTCAGCTTTTTGTATTAATTATCTGATTAAAAATTAAAATTTTGTGTAAACTAATCCTAAATTAAGGCCGGATTACATTCATACACATTTTTTTTTTTTTCAAACATTCATACACATTCTCAATATAGCAAACCAGAATACATTAAGACCTTTTGACAAAAAAAAAGGAAAATACATTAAGACCGTCGGTCGTGGTCCATCGAATATATCTAGAGATAAGAGTAATTAAACGATAAGTGTTGTTTGATGCAGAGTGATCGATACAAGAAAAATCTTAATTTTTCATCTCTACCCCAAGCATCATCTTTCAACTTTTGCCTCATGGCTCCTTCGATCATCTTCATGTTTCTTCAAATCCATGGACCGAAAGGTAATTTCGTCGTCATCGGTGGTGTTGGATCTCCTGCTTAATGTCATAGATAAATAGCCTTAATCTCTGATGCCATTGCTAGCTTCTCATTGAGGAAATGAGGATGTCGATCAAAATCTTGGAATCCAATTCGACCTCCACCCTTGGTAACCCCTCTTCTTGACATGCTAGCAATCCATCTCTTACAAACCAATAACGTACAGCCACAAAAGGCCCCAAAGCCTCCAGCAAAGTAATATCAGCCAAAGGATGAAAGGAGTCGCATACAAGCCAGCCCACACCACCACTTGCACTTCCACCATATATATCTAATCCAAACTTGATGAGTTGTTCAAAATACATCGAATGTATTTTGATGAGTTATTCGATCTAATCCAAACAAGCTCTCAACGGCTACAAATATTTCTCACAATTTTGTGCTCCAACCAACTTCCTGGTTGAGCTTCGCCGGCCCTTAGTTGTACTACTCTTTTCCTCATCGGCGTCTTCCCTTGCTTGTACTCAAGCTCTTCTTCAACTCCTTGGATTGTGTACAATTTCATATTAAAGGCTTCGAGCTCATAACGGTTTTCGCGGCGGTCTCTCTGCTCTGCCTCTTCCTTAATCTTTGTAAATATGACATTTCAGAGGTTCCTCTTTGCCGATCATCACATCGGCCATATGGTTCGGTTACGAAACAATTTTATTAAGAAAATTCAGGTAAGATAGGTTTTCTGGCTCATATATTAATTTTTCATGCTCATATGCAGAGGCGGAGGTAAGAAGGGTCCAAAGGGATCCTAGATCCCTCCAGCCTCTTTTATTTTCCTCATAATATACACATATTATAGGCAAAAATTATTATACTTTTAGATTGGAAACTAATTATTAATATATTTATAGATTAATATTATTAAAATATTTCAAATTTACAATGTTAAAATTAGTGTTAATGGATCTATAAATCCCAATTTTCACCATGTCATTTCACTGGTTTTTCACTATGATATATCTAGTTGTATATAGGGTTGTTAATCGGGACGGAAAAATCGATCAAAAAATCGAACCGTATTGAATTGTCCTGAAAAATAATGGAACAGAAACAAAAAAAACCGAACTGAATCGAAGTGGAAACGGTTCGGTTTCAATTTTCAGGAATGCAGGACCGAAAAACTGGTACCGAACCAAAGCAAGCACTACACTGAGTTACACACCGTTTTTGGCCATTTCATTTTCATTTCGATATTATCGATGAATTGATCGGTCTTCATTCTTTAACCCTAGTCTAAATCTGCTTCATCACGAGTTCATCTTCACGTCGTCTCACTCTCACCCTCATCTCTCACTAATTACTCTCACTCTCACCCTCGATCCAAAGTTCCAAACCCCCATCACAGACACGCGACCGCCTCAATCCCGAGGAGTGAGGACGCCTCCATCACAAAGACGCATCCATGACTCCCGTCGCGAGGACGCCTCCATGACCCATCGCCTTCTTCGATAATATCGAAGTCGTTGAGGACGCCTCCATCACAAGTCCATGCCTCAATCGCGAGTCTCTCTCGATCTAGTCGAAGGCTTCATTAGTTCATCTCGCACAATCGCTCTCAGGTCTTAGCCACTTTCCCACTCGAAGGATTCATCGCAGCCACTCTCCCATTCGATGGCTTCATCAGTGCAAAATAAGAAAAAACCATTCTCGATCCAAACCGGTCGGTCCAGTCCAATTCTGATCCAAGCAGTGGAAAATGCCAATACCGAACCGATCCCGATATTGAAAGGGAGCTTCGGTTCGATTTCGATTTTGGCAAAATACCGAACCCAAAATACTGATTAACATCCCTAGTTGTATATGCAAATTAGACCAATATTGTTAAAATTCTAAAGTGTGTGTCTTTTCTTTTGCTTAGTTCTTTAGATTTCTTTATATCATATCAATATCACTCACTAATTAATAAATATTGAAGTTTGAGTGGATAAGTATTTGTTTTGCATACTTTTGAATACTCAACATAAATGACACAATTGCTTATTGAAAAATAAATAACATATATATGCCCATATTTCCCTTATCCATTGTTATTATTTTGTTTTTATTTTTTCCGGTATTATGATTGTCTATATTATAAAGTGCCCATCTTAACATTAACTTATTTCATAATTGGTTATAACACTTAATTTTGAACCGTTTCGGTCGTACAACACCCTTAGGATTATCTATATAAAGTGTCTCGACCCTCCTAGTCTACATCCCTGGCTACGCCACTGCCCATTTGAATTTGAGTTTAGATTCAATGTGTCTATTACAAATCTGATTATTTGGGCACATTCATAAATTTTGTGGAATATGGCAATCCAAATTTATGGTTATGTAATTTGAAATACAGCTGTGGGAAGAGGTCACTATGGAATATCACCTTTTTTTTTTTTGAGTTGATTTTTGTACTCCATAAATTACGTGTTGCACTCTACTTTTTTATTTTAATATTTTCTTATTTTTTCATGAATCAAACTTCCAAATTTAACCCTTTTCTTTTTTGAAGAAACCATGGAGTACTTGCACTTTCTCTTTCTCCCTAAAAGCTCTGCACTTTGAGAAAGAGCCCAAAGTCACTAGACGGAAGAACAGAAGATAATTCAGTCGCCGTCGTCAAGAATTTCAGAGAGTTTTGAAGTTCAATTTAAAAGAAAGAAGAAAGGAAAAAAAAAGACGCTCTGCACTTTGTCTTCCTCCCCAAATCGGAAGCCATGGCAGTAACTCCATGGTTTCTTCCAAACAATTTGAAATAAACCCAAAAGAGATCACCGTAATTCTGACCCAATTTCATTTTACAAATACTTTTGTTTCACTTTTCAAATTTTTTTATTGCATTTTCCTGTTTATGAATGATAAAAGGGATAAACAACAGACAGATATGATATTGGGGTTGTGGTACGAAAAGAGCAAGAGAATCGTCATCGTCGTACCGTGGTCGTTGATGATGTGGATGGGATTGTGAATAAAGTGGCAGCCGTGATCTATGGTGAGGAGTTCATCTCCCACTCAATTTCATCCAAGATTGAATTGGGTTTTTGAGTTTAATCTCCATCATTTTAAGTGTTAAATTGTGCCCGAGAAATACTGGGATTTGAGAAAAAAAAAAAATTCAAAAGAAAGAATAGACCATGTTGAAATGGCTTCCTTTTAGGGAGGAAGACAAAGTGCATAACGTTTGGGAAGGAAGACTAAGTGCAGATAAAAAAAAATTCTTTAGAAAATGGGTAAATTTGTAAGTTTGAATCATGAAAAATTAAGAAAAAATTAAAATAAAAAAATAGAATGTAACAAGTAATTTGTGGAATGCCAAAATCAATTCCATTTTTTCTGTTTTGGAGTTTTAGTATCTGTAATCTCGGAATATTGTAGAGAGAGGGAAGAGGGGACGAGCTGATGATTGTTAGAATATGGGTTTAGGGTTTAGGGTTTAGGGATATGAATAAAATCATTAATGACGTGGCTCAATTTTGACCAATCGGATCTAATCTTTAAATTTATTTCTAGAGGATCTTGTTTTATTCTATTATTTAAGATACCCAATATTCATTTCTTTTTATTGGATTGAATCATCTAAGTCTTTCCTTCAATTAATATCGTGTCTACCTTAAAAGAATTGAACAAGTGGACCGGTTGATATTCAATACTACTGCAATCTAGTGGTTTTGTCTTTCAGCTTGAGTTTCAAATTTAATTCACATGGATAAATGGTTGTTGTCGAATTAGAATTATACACAAATATAAGATTGGTCCGTGAACTTCGTTCTTAGTGTAATAGTGTTTGTGGTTTTTGAAATATGAGATTGATGTGAACTCTCACAATAAGAAATAGGGATTTCGAAATTAAATTTTTTTCTTCAAATTTTTGAGTTTGGATTTTGGAATGATAAGATACTTTAGTGTTTGATATTATGGGTTGAAGAAAGAATTTTTAATTTTCTCTATTTTGAGTTTGGTTTTTCCATAATAAGGTTGATGCGAATTCTCACAATATGAGAAAAGGTTGATGCGAATTCTCACAATATGAGAAGGGGGTTTGAAGTTCAATTTTTTTTTCTTCAAAATTTTGATTTTGGATTTCGGAATTATAAGGTTCATAAGAACTCTGGCGTTTGATATTACAGATTGGAGAAAAAATTTTGAAAATTTTCCATTTTCAGTTTGATTTTTCTATGGTAAGGTTGATGTGAACTCTCACAATATGAGATTAAAATTTTTAAGTTCAATTTTATTTTTTCAAAATTTTGAGGTTTGCTTTTGGAATTATAAGGTTAATATGAACTCTAGCGTTTGATATTACAGGTATATGATAAAGAGTTTTGAATTTTCTCCCTTTTGAGTTTAGTTTTCTATGGACTCTCACAATATTAGATTAGGGTTTAGAAGTTCAATTTTTTTTCCTTAAAAATTTCCAATTTGGATTTAGAACTATAAGGTTCATATGAACTCTAGCCTTTGAAATTACAGATTGGAGAAATTTTTTTGAATTATTTCCATTTTGAGTTTGATTTTTCTATGGTAAGGTTGATGTGAACTCTCACAATATAAGATTAGGGTTTTAAAGAATTTTGGAGAAAGAATTTTCAATTTTTTCTGTTTTGAGTTTGGTTTTTTTACGGTAAGGTTGATGTGATTTCTCACAATATGATATTAGGGTTTCAAAGTTCAATTTTTTTTTCCAAAATTTCGAAATTTGATTTTGGAGTTATAAGGTTCATAGGAATTCTATCGTTTGATATCATAGGTTGGAGAAAAAAATTTGAATTTCTCCCTTTTAAGTTTGATTTTTCTAGTAAGATTTATGTGAATCACAATATGAGATTGGGGTTTCGAAGTTCATTTTTTATCTTCAAAATTTTGAGTTTGGATTTTGGAGTTATAATATGAACTCTAACGTTTGATATAAAAAGTTGGATAAAGAATTTTGAATTTTCTTCGTTTTGAGTTTAGTTTTTCTATGGTAAAATTGATATGAACTCTCACAATATGAGATTGGGGTTTTGAAGTTCAATTTCTTTTTCCCAATTTTCTTCTTTGAATTTTGGAGTTATGAGGTTTATATGAATTCTCATGTTTGATATTGTCAATTGGAGAATGAATTTTGAAAACCTAATCTCAAATTTAGAAAATAATAATAATTTTACTTCGAAACCAATCATATTATTTGAATTCACATCAACTTTAATATAGAAAAACCAGACACAAGATGGTTTAAATTCAAAAAAAAAATTCATCAATCTTTAATATCAAACGCTAGGGTTTATATGAATCTTATAATTCCAAAAGAACACTCAAAACTTTGGAAATAAATTTGAACTTCGAAACCCCATTCTCATATTCTGAGAGTTGACATCAACCTTACCATAGAAAAACAAAACTCAAAATGGAAAAAAATCTAAATTCTTTCTCCAAGCACTAGAGTTTATATGAACCTTATAACTCTAAATCTAATCTCATATTGGAAAAAAATCTAAATTCTTTCTCCAATCTGTAATGTCAAATGCTAGAGTTTTTGAATCTTGTAATTCCAAATCAAACCAAATTTTTTTTTTAAAAAAAATGGAACTTCGAAACCCTAATCGAAACCCTAATTTCATATTTTGAGAGTTTATATCAACCTTACCATAGAAAACTCAAACTCAAAAAGGAAAATATTCAAATTTCTTTATCTAACCCGTAATATCAGACACTAGAGTTTATATGAACCTTAGAACTGCAAAATCCAAACTCAAAATTTTGAAAAGGAAAAAAAACAACTTGGAAACCTCAATCTTATAATGTTAGAGTTCACATAAACCTCATCAGAAAAACCAACTCAAAACATAGCAAATTTAAAATTCTTTATCCAACTCGTAATATCAAATGCTAGAGTTCATATGAACTTTATAATTCCAAAATCAAACCTTGAAATTTTGAAGAAAAACAAATTGAACTTCGAAACCCTAATCTCATATTGTGAGGAGTACACATCAACCTTACCATAGAAAAACCAAACTAAAAATGAAAAAATTCAAAATTTTTTCTCCAATCTGTGCACTAGACTTCATATGAACTTTATAATTGTTAAGTCATAAATCTTACACATATTTCATGTCATATTTGGGCCATTTACTTGTCTTTTGTTTAAATTCATGTCATCCATAGTAGAAAGTGATTTGTGAGATGTGTGTAAAAAGTGGAAAGATAATTCAATTGTAACGACCCAGAAATTTAATTAGTGAATTTTCGTAAATTAATTTGCAAAATGATGAAATTACCCTTGGTTTTATAAAGGGCTCGAAAGTCAATTTTTGTTTGGAGACACTTTTGGCAGTGTTTCGGGGACCATTGCATAGGTATCGAACTCACGAGTTCGTAGATAGGCGGCATGCTGAAAACGGAGTTCGTGTGAGATAGTTGTGGGTCTAGAATGTTCAGGGGCATTTTGGTAATTTGGCATGGATAGATATTTTTAACCCCAGACAGTTCAGATTTTCTCATTTCCACTCTCTCTCTTCGCGACTCACCCAAACACGTGACAACGAACCCACAAACCCCGCACCTTTGACCTTTGATCGAAGCAACATCGTCCGATTTGGTTCCACTCATCGGACTCTCCTCCTCCCCGCGATCAAGGACATATCGACCGTCAAAGGAAGCAGCCGTAGGAGACACCAAACCGAGGAAAGGAAAAACTGAAACTTTCGATCGAATTTTCGGCCAACACATGTATGGGTTTCGTGTTTAAACACATGTATGGGTTTCGTGTTTAAACTTCATTTTTGAGTTCCTGGGTTCAAGTAGATGGATTTAGACTAAAAATTCGTGAAGAATGGTTAAGATTTGAGGAAGTTAGGAAAACTTCAAGGTTGCCCGGCAATGGCATTTTCAGACGACGGCGCACGGCGGAGCGGTCGTCCCCTCTAGCGACTGGTTCGGTTATAGGGGCTGACGTGGCATACCACCTGGCAGCCACGTGGAGGCCACTCGGCAGTCACGTGGTGCCACCTAGCGATTGAGTCAGCGCCGAGTCAGCAGGCGCTTGAGGTACTGTAGCAGCGCGTGAGGTACTGTAGCCAGTGCTTGGCCGAGCTACCGACCTTCCGCCTGCGCAAGGCGACGCGTGGGACCGGTCCTTGGGTCACGGCAACGCGGGTCGATAAGTTTTCGACGTTCCAGACCTTTTGGCGTAGATTTTAGGTTAATCGGACGTCGTGTAGTGGTAGTTTTGGGAGACCAAAGTGGCTGCATTTTTAGTGTGACGCGAGCGGACCTCCCGAGGTTCAAGGAGTCTAAATGTAGGTTTTTTAATTATCGTTAGCAATCTCAATTGTAACTTTTGACAGGCGATACTGCTCCGGGAACTTCAGAGGAGCGTACTACGCAGGATTGAACTAATTGGACGCTTGGTGAGTGGACTTTGGTTTTGTAAATTATAATGCATGCATAAAGGTATGTTTGATATAATTGCTTGTTACGTACTGTATTTGGCAAATTTCTGGATTTATAAAATTATTAAATTATTACTGTAACAACCCGGAATTTCAATTATTAGATTTACGTAAATTATTTATGTAAAATGACGATTTTACCCTTGCTTGTTAAGGGGCGTGAAAGTCAAATTTTGTTTCGAGACACTTTTGGTTGTGTTTTGGATACCGTTGCGTAGGTCTCGAACTCACGAGTTCGTAGACAGGCGGCACGCGAGAAACGGAGTTCGTGTACGAAAGTTACGGGTCTAGACGTTTAAGGGCAATTTGGTAATTTTCCATAGAGGGGAGATATTTTTAACCACCCAAATCAGATTAATCTGATCCACATCAATTCATTATCATCATCCTCATTCTCTCTGTGAAACACACACCCACTCGAACCCGTGCGAAAAACACACCCAAAACCCACAAAGTCAACTTTTGATTCAAGGCTTTAACTTCCATTTTTGATCCACTAATCGTATTCTACTCATTTCCACGATCACAACCGTACCAACCATCGAAGGAGAGGATCACGGGACACACCGAACTGAGCAAAGGAATAACCGAACCTTTCGATCAATTTTTCGGCTTACACAGGTACGTGTTTGTGGTTTTGAGGTCATATTTGGATTCTTGGGTTTGAGTAGATAGATTTAGACGTAAAATTTGTGAAAAATGGTTGAGTTTTGAGGAAGTTATAAAAGCTTGCAGTTTCGGCCGGAAATGGGGGATTCCGGCGGAAACCAAACGGTGGCGCCGGCAGCCGGTCGTCTTCTCCGGCGAGTCACCGGTGACCGATCGGGTTGAGTGAATCAGTCGGATCGAGTGAACCAGACGGGTCGAGTGAATCGGTCGGATTGAGTGAACCGGTCGGGTCGAGTTGAACCGGTCGGGTTAAGTGAACCGGTCAGGTTGAGTGAATCGATCGGGTTGAGTTGGGCCGGGTTGGACCGGTCCAAGCGCGTGGGCACTGTAGCAGGCACGTGACCGGCACGTGAGGACGCGTGGCGGCGCGTTGGTACGGGTTCCAACCTTCCGTCGACGCGTGGCGGCGCGTGGGGCCGAGTCTGAGGTCACGGTGATGCGTGACAGTTAGTTTTTGATGTTTCGGATCTGTTGGCGAAGGTTTTGGGTCGATCGGACGTCGTTTAGGGGTTGTTTTGGGCGTTTGAAGTTGCTACGTTTTCTAGGCCAGCATAGGTAGACCTCCCGGGGTTTAGGGGGTTTATATTTAAGGTTCTTATTATTAGCTGGTAATCCCGATTATTAATTTCGATAGGCGATACTGCTCCAGGAACTTCAGGGGAGCGTACAATTCGGGATTGAGCTTGCTTGGACAGGTTTGTGAGAGGACTTTTGGTTTATAAACTATAATGCATGCATAAATGTATCTTTGATTTAAATACTTTTATGTATGGGTGCAATGAATTTCTGGAATTTAGAAATGATGCTGGACTCATGTTTTTCAATAATTCAGTGAAAGTGTGTTTGAGAAATGGCCTGGTTTTTGTACTCGATTTTGATATAGTTTTGAAGTGGTAACGATTTGAGTATGTGATTTGGGTATAGACCTGAAATTATGATTTTACCGATTTTGGCCGTAAATGATATTTCAAAGAATTTGGCTTAGGCCAAGAAACAAAGATTTCAAAATACGGATTTGGTTCACTGGTTTTCTGTCCCGATGGTTATAGTTGCTCTAACTGGTGTTGAGGGGTTTTGCTCCGCTGGTTGTTGAGGGCTCCGACCTTGGTGTTGAGGGGTTTTGCTCCGCTGGGTCGCGAGGCTGTCTACGCGTAGTACATATTTTAACACATCTCAAGGGATACCCTGGTGTGTTGTGGATATGTCGGGAACAGTGGATTTGAGATATTATGTGTCCAGGTGGAATTAAATAATTTTTAACTCCATTGAAGAGAATTTTCAAACCAAACTGTGGACCACGAGGTATTTTCATTATACAGATTTTATGTGAGTCCAACTAAGTGGTTTTAAAGAGAAATGGAATTTCGATGGTTTCAAATGATATTTTTATATCATAAACTGTTTTATGTGATGCATGCATGGTTTTATAAATGGAGGGGGAGAAAGGTATTTCCTCGAAAAAGAATTTATAAATGATAATTTTTGCCCACTCACAACTTTTGTGTTTAAACCCACTTCAGGCTGTTGAGTTGAGTTGACGCGGACACTTCTCTCGAGGCAGAGGCATTAGTACTTTCGGCTGCGCTGTGTAGTTATACTTGAGTAGGTTATCTAAATTGTAATATTTATCCTACTTAGACGCTCTGATATTATATTGTATTTGGTTGGTCATTAATTACGGGAATTATTGAGTGCTTGAATCCCTTGTCTGACAAGTGAAAGTATTTATTATTATTATAATTTGTAAGGATTGAAGGGTATTTTGGGAAACTTTCCTTAGGTTGTCAGACGGGATCAGGGGTTCTCCCGAATTTCGAGGGAAATTTCAGGACGGGTCCTGACAATTGGTATCAGAGCACTAGGTTTAAATTCCTGTAAACCGTACACTTAGTGTACAATTATTTTGGTATTGATAAGTTATAGTTCTTTTCATCGTAATGCCTCCGAGACGCGAGTCCCGTCAACAATTTGGAAACATTGGGGACACACATGAACTTGCAGTGGAGCCTGATATGAGGCAAACACTGGAACAATTGGGTCACACTTTGACTTCTGTACTTCAGAGTAGGGCTACTACTGAAGGTTCGGACATTGAGAAAGCCCAGAGATTAGGGGCTACAATATATATGGGGCGACTCATTCTTTCATTTCTCGGGGTTTTACATTGTTTGCTGATAGAGAATTGTCTCCGATTGGTTGGGACATGGGTATTAGTACTCCTACTGGGAATATGTTAGTGGCGAATCTCGTGATTCGTAGTTGTCCAGTGTTAGTGGAAGGTCATGCATTAGAGGCAGATTTAATCCCCTTAGATATTTTTGATTTTGATGTGATTCTGGGGATGGATTGGTTGACTATGCACCATGCCCCTATTGATTGTTATGACAAGAGAGTGGATTTCCGGAGTCCAGGTTTACCGGAACTTACGTTTAGGGGAGATCGTTGTGTACTACCCTGTGGAGTGATATTAGCTTTGACCGCTGAGAAATTGTTGAGGAAAGGTTGTGAGGGTTACTTGGCTCATGTGTGGATTCTCGGAATACTCCAATGAGAGTGGAGGATATTCCAGTGGTGAGTGAGTTCTCTGATGTGTTTCCAGATGATCTTCCGGGATTGCAACCTCACCGGGAGATTGAGTTCACCATAGAGCTTTTACCAGGTACTTAACCTATCTCACAGGCACCGTACAGAATGGCACCGACAGAATTGTGAGAGTTGAAGACTCAGTTGCAGGACTTGGTAAATATGGGATTTATTCACCCAAGTGTTTCACCTTGGGGTGCACCAGTGTTATTTGTGAGGAAAAAGGATGGTGGTCTGAGGTTATGTATCGACTACCAGAAGCTAAACATGGCTACGGTGCGGAATAAGTATCCTCTGCCAAGGATAGATGATTTGTTTGATCAACTTAAGGGAGCAAGATATTTTCGAAAATTGACCTTCGATCCGGGTACCATCAGTTGAGGATCAGGGAAGGGGATGTTCAGAAAACAACTTTCAGGATTCGGTATGGTCATTATGAGTTCCTGGTGATGCCCTTCGGGTTGACTAATGCCCCAGCAACATTTATGGATTTGATGAACAGGGTGTTCCAAAAGTATTTGGATCGGTTTGTGATTGTGTTCATCGATGACATCTTGGTGTATTCGAGGAGTGCTAAGGCACATGAAAAATACTTAAGGTTGGTGCTGAATATGCTTAGGAAAAAGCATTTGTTTGCCAAGTTCAGTAAATGCCAGTTTTGGTTGACAGAAGTGGGATTCTTAGGTCATGTGATTTCGACTGAGGGTATCAGCGTAGATCCCCAAAAGGTTGAGGCAGTCGCAAACTGGGAGCAACCGAGGACAGTGACAGAGGTGAGGAGCTTTCTGGGTTTGGCAGCATATTATCGACGGTTCGTAGAAGCATTTTCTATGATAGCAGGCCCATTGACTCGGTTGACTAGGAAAAGAGTCAAGTTTAACTAGGAACTAATTGTGAACAGGGATTTCAGGAGCTGAAGAGGAGGTTGACTTCAGCTCCAGTATTAACTCTTCCTGATGATACTGGGGGATTCGAGGTGTATAGTAATGCATCATTGCGGGGTATAGGCTGCATGTTGATACAGCATGGGAAGGTGATAACGTATGCTTCTAGACAACTTAAACCCCATGAGTTGAATTAGCCCACCCATGATTTGGAGTTAGCTGCAGTGGTGCATGCACTGAAAATCTGGCGACATTATTTGTACAGGGAGACGTGTCGGATCTTCACCAACCATAAGAGTTTAAAGTATTTGTTCACCCAAAAGGACCTGAATCTGAGGCAGAGAAGATGGCTTGAGCTAATAAAAGATTATGATTGAACTATAGAGTACCATCCAGGGAAAGCCAATGTGGTGGCAGATGCCTTGAGCAGGAAATCCATGGGTTCTTTGGCCCATTTGCACACAATCTACCTACCATTGTTGTTAGAGTTCCGTAGAGCGGGGATTGTATTTGACATGGATAACCAGGGGGCTTTATTGGCTAGTTTCCATGTGAGGCATGTTCTGATTGATCGGATTATTGAGGCTCAACTCCAGGACCCTACATTGTGCATTATCAGGATGGAGTTGGAGGCTGGAAACAGGCAGGACTATGCGCTTAGGGATGATGGAGCCTTGGTTAGGGATGGCCGGTTGTGCGTACCGAATGAGCTGGAGCTAAAGAGGGAAATTCTTGATGAGGCTCATAGTTCAGCTTACGCTATGCATCCAGGAGGTACCAAGATGTATCAAACCCTAAGGAAACACTATTGGTGGACTGGGATGAAAAGGGAAATTGCTGAGTTTGTGAGTAGATGCCTGACATGTCAGCAAGTGAAAGCAGAGAGGCAGAAACCATATGGGGCACTTGAACCATTACCTATTCCGGAATGGAAGTGGGATCACATTACGATGGATTTTGTGTATAAACTTCCAAGGACACAGAAGGGACATGATGGGATATGGGTAATTGTTGATAGACTCACGAAGTCTGCACATTTCTTGCCAGTGCGGGAAGATTTTCGGATGAGTCGGTATGCCAAATTGTTCGTTGTTGAGATCATACGGCTACATGGGACTCCAGAGTCAATTGTTTCGGACACGGATCCTAGATTTACCTCTAGGTTTTGGCGGAGTTTGCAGAAGGCTTTTGGCACTACCTTGCATTTTAGTACAGCTTTTCATCCTCAGACGGATGGTCAGTCTGAGAGGACAATCCAAGTTTTGGAGGATATGATGAGAGCTTGTGTACTGCAGTTTAAAGGGAACTGAGATTCACACTTGGCTCTGATGGAATTTTCTTATAATAATAGTTATCAGTCGAGTATTGGGATGTCCCCTTTCGAGGCACTGTATGGGAGGCAGTGCAGGACACCGTTATGCTGGAACGAAGTGGGTGAAAGGAAACTGTTAACACCAGAGTTGGTGGATACGACTAAGGAAAAGATAAGGATCATCAGAGAAAGGTTGACGACAGCTCAAGATCGCCAGAAGAGCTATGCAGACCGTCGAACCAGAGATCTTGAATTTGAGATTGGAGACTAGGTGTTCTTGAAATTATCTCCTTGGAAGGGAGTGGTACGTTTTGGTAGACGAGGGAAACTGAGTCCTCGCTACATTGGTCCGTATGAGATTTTGGAGAGGATAGGACCAGTGGCATATCGTCTTGCTTTACCATCGGAATTATCCAGAGTTCATAATGTTTTCCATGTATCCTTGCTCCGGAAATATCTGCTTGATGAGTCTCACGTATTGGAAGAGCAACCACTTGAGCTGAAGGATGATTTGACCTTTGAGGAGCAACCGGTGCAAATTTTGGATTGGAAGGAGAAGGTACCGCACAGAAAGAGTATTCCTCTAGTTAAAGTGTTGTGGAGGAATCATAACGTGGATGAGGCCACGTGGGAAACCGAGGAACTAATACGGGCACAGTATCCTCATTTGTTCCAAGGGAAGAGTTTAATTTCGATGACGAAATTTCTTAAGGGGGGTGGATTGTAACAACCCGGAATTTCAATTATTGGATTTACGTAAATTATTTATGTAAAATGGCGATTTTACCATTGCTTGTTAAGGGGCGTGAAAGTCAAATTTTGTTTCGAGACACTTTTGGTGGTGTTTTGGATACCGTTGCGTAGGTCTCGAACTCACGAGTTCGTAGACAGGCGGCACGTGAGAAACGGAGTTCGTGTACGAAAGTTATGGGTCTAGACGTGTAAGGGAAGTTTGGTAATTTTCCATATAGGGGAGATATTTTTAACCACCCAAATCAGATTAATCTGATCCACATCAATTCATTATCATCATCCTCATTCTCTCTGTGAAACACACACCCACTCGAACCGGTGCGAAAAACACACCCAAAACCCACAAAGTCAACTTTTGATTCAAGGCTTTAACTTCCATTTTTGATCCACTAATCGTATTCTACTCCTTCCCACGATCACAACCGTAACAACGATCGAATGAGAGGACCACGAGACACGCCGAACTGAGCAAAGGAATAACCGAACCTTCCGATCGATTTTCCGGCTTACACAGGTACGTGTTTGTGGTTTGAGGTCATATTTGGATTCTTGGGTTTGAGTAGATAGATTTAGACGTAAAATTTATGAAAAATGATTGAGTTTTGAGGAAGTTATAAAAGCTTGAAGTTTCGGCCGGAAATGGGGGATTCCGGCGGAAACCAGACGGTGGCGCCGGCAGCCGGTCGTCTTCTCCGGCGAGTCACCGGTGACCGATCGGGTCGAGTGAATCGGTCGGATCGAGTGAATCGGTCGGGTCGAGTGAACCGATCAGGTCGAGTGAACCGGTCGGATTGAGTGAACCGATCGGGTCGAGTTGAACCGATCGGGTTAATTGAATCGATCGGGTTGAGTGAATCGATCGGGTTGAGTTGGGCCGGGTTGGACCGATCCAAGTGCGTGGGCACTGTAGCAGGCACGTGACCGGCGCGTGAGGACGCGTGGCGGCGCGTGGGTGCGTGTTCCAACCTTCCGTCGGCGCGTGGCGGCGCGTGGGGCCGAGTCTGAGGTCACGGTGCCGCGTGACAGCTAGTTTTTGATGTTTCGGATCTGTTGGCGCAGGTTTTGGGTCGATTGGACGTCATTTAGGGGTTGTTTTGGGCGTTTGAAGTTGCTACGTTTTCTAGGCCAGCATAAGTAGACCTCCCGGTGTTTAGGGGGTTTATATTTAAGGTTCTTATTATTAGCTGGTAATCCCGATTATTAATTTCGATAGGCGATACTGCTCCAGGAACTTCAGGGGAGCGTACAATTCGGGATTGAGCTTGCTTGGACAGGTTTGTGAGTGGACTTTTGGTTTATAAACTATAATGCATGCATAAATGTATCTTTGATTTAAATACTTTTATGTATGGGTGCAATGAATTTCTGGAATTTAGAAATGATGCTGGACACATGTTTTCCAATAATTCAATGAAAGTGTGTTTGAGAAATGGCCTGGTTTTTGTACTCGATTTTGATATCGTTTTGAAGTGGTAACGATTTGAGTATGTGATTTGGGTTTAGACCTGAAATTATGATTTTACCGATTTTGGCCGTAAATGATATTTCAAAGAATTTGGCTTAGGCCAAGAAACAAAGATTTCAAAATACGGATTTGGTTCACTGGTTTTCTGTCCCGATGGTTATAGTTGCTCTGATTGGTGTTGAGGGGTTTTGCTCCGCTGGTTGTTGAGGGCTCCGACCTTGGTGTTGAGGGGTTTTGCTCCGCTGGGTCGCGAGGCTGTCTACGCGTAGTACAGATTTTAACACATCTCAAGGGATACCCTGGTGTGTTGTGGATATGTCGGGAACAGTGGATTTGAGATATTATGTGTCCATGTGGAATTAAATGATTTTTAACTCCATTGAAAAGAATTTTCAAACCAAACTGTGGACCACGAGGTATTTTCATTATACAGATTTTATGTGAGTCCAACTAAGTGGTTTTAAAGAGAAATGGAATTTCGATGGTTTCATATAATGTTTTTATATCATAAACTGTTTTATGTGATGCATGCATGGTTTTATAAATGGAGGGGGAGAAAGGTATTTCCTCGAAAAAGAATTTATAAATGATAATTTTTGTCCACTCACAACTTTTGTGTTTAAACCCCTTCAGGCTGTTGAGTTGAGTTGACGCGGACACTTCTCTCGAGGCAGAGGCATTAGTACTTTCAGCTGCGCTGTGTAGTTATACTTGAGTAGGATATCTAAATTGTACCCTTTATCCTACTTAGACGCTCTGATATTATATTGCATTTGGTTGGTCATTAATTACGGGAATTATTGAGTGCTTGAATCCCTTGTCTGACAAGTGAAAGTATTTATTATTATTATAATTTGTAAGGATTGAAGGGTATTTTGGGAACCTTTCCTTAGGTTGTCAGACGGGATCAGGGTTCTTCCCGGATTTCGAGGGGAATTTCGAGACGGGTCCTGACAATTACTGGACACTGGCTTTCAATAATTATTTGAAAATGACGTTTTGGGCTATGGCTTGGCTTTATGGTTTTGGTCGATTCCACGATTTTGAGTTTAAACCCAGTTTTTCAATGAATTTGGCCTAAGCCAAGAAACAAGATTTTCAAAATATGGATTTTGGGTTTCACTGAATTATTGTCCCCGAGGGTCAAGGTTTTCTTCGACTGGCATCGAAGGGTATTTCTCCGCCAGATCGTCCAGGTTTCTCCGACGCTGGTGTTGAAGGGTATTTCTGCACCAGGTCGTTGAGGCTGTCTACGCTTAGTACAGGGTTTTGGACAAGTCGAGGTATAGCGAGTGTGTGGAGGGTTGGACCCGGGTCAGTCAGTTCGGATATCGAACTACGACACGGGATTCCATTCGGGGAGCAGTGGGATATGTTTTGATATATTTTGTGTCTAAGTCTGTTTACATGATTTTAAACTCCTTTGATGAGGGTTTTCAAAGCAGGGTTGTGGACCACGGGATGTTTTCATTATTCGGATTTTCGTGGGTCCAACCATGTGTTTTAACAAAAGATGGATTTTTCCGGTGAGTTTTTGGATTATCTTTATATATTAATGATTGATTTGTTGAAAAGGGATTTTTACATTATGCATGCATTGTTTTACTCATGGAGGGGGGAAATGTATGTTTTCCTCGGAAATGATTTTAAATGATTATTTTGTCCACGTACACTTTCTGTGTTTTAAATCTCCTCCAGGTTGTTGAGTTGACGAGGGCATATTCAGAGGCACATGCATTAGATTTTCAGCTGCGCATTTACCTAGACTATCGAGTATGATATTTATCTCTGTAATTCCTTGTCCTACCTAGATGCTCTAATAAGTCGTTTGGACTGATTGTAAAATTATGATTACATCGTTGGTTGGTTGGTGATGTTGGAATTTGAGAGTGCTATTTGATCCTTCGTCTGACAGGTGGAAGACGGTTAATCATTCCCTGAGGGGTGGTTCTGCTGGATTTTTGGCAAAATTCTCATAATTAATTGCAAGGACTTAAGGGTATTCTAGGAATTTATTTAAGTTGTCAGATGGGAGCATGGCTTTTCCCGGGTTCCAAGGGGTAATTTGGGAAGGGTCCTGTCATATTGTGAGGAGTATACATCAACCTTACCATAGAAAAACCAAACTAAAAATGAAAAAATTCAAAATGTTTTCTCCAATCCATGCACTAGAGTTCATATGAACTTTATAACTGTTAAGTCATAAATCTTACACATATTCATGTCATATTTGGCCCATTTACTTGTCTTTTGTTTAAATTCTTGTCATCCATAGTAGAAAGTTATTTATGAGACATGTGTAAAAAGTGGAAAGATAATTCAATTGTAAGAATAATGGAAAAAGAATGGCTCAAATTGGAGTTGAAATGAAGGAGATGTCCTAAAAGAAATATCGGGTCCTACGTTGCTCAAATCGAGCCCTTGCAAGGCTAAGTGCATGTCAAGGTGCCTTATTTAGTGCCAACAGTAAGTACCACGAATCTAGCCAGTACCGGACCCAGGAAATGTCTAGAAACTAGGCCCAGGATGTGTCCCTGACACGTCCCAAAGTCATTCAAATCGAGACCCAGAGCCAAGCCAAGGCGTGCCCTCGAGTGCCCAAGAAGAGCCCAAGGCGTGCCTCCATCGTGCGAAGAATCAAGTCAAGGTCTTAGCCAAGACATGTCCCAGACACGCCTCGAATATGTCCCAAAATCATGTCCCTAATACGTTGCTAAGACACCCCATCCGGGTCCCTGACCAAAATAGGGTCGTGATTGCGCCTTTGCAGTGTCGATATTTCTCAACAGACAGGTCAAGGGCATGTGTAACGACCCGGACCAGAAATTAACGTAATTTGAGAATTTATTTGGGAAAGGACGATTTTACCCTTAGTTTCGGAGGGATTCAGAAGTCAAATTCAGGAAGGGTCCTATCAGCATGTCCCTGACATGTCCCGATTAAGCCAAATGAAGACATCAACCATCCTACAACCATCTGATCGAGCCTTAAAGTATTTTCCGAGCTCTTGATCCATATTGAAGTCAAAAACATGCCAAGGCGTGGCAAGGCACAACTAAGACATCCCAAGGCGTGTGCCACCGACTTTTAGGGTCTACCCTAGGCTCCTAACCGAGACAGCTGGCTGCTTAAGTGCCAACTTGCATTTCCACCGACCAGCTCGCGTTCCCATTGGTTTTTCATGTTTTTAGGGTTTAATTATCCGTTCATAAATGTAATAGAAGTTCTAGAACTCACTAGACTAGGTTTCTATTTCAAATCCTTGTAGGACAAGGCTTGGCCCTTCTCTATGAAAGGAGCCCTTGTCCATTGTTTTAGATACCACGCCTTTACACCACTTTTTACATACTTTTCATTACTGTTGAGAGCTTTTGTTCATGAGGCTTGTTCACGAAGTCCAAGATTCATTCTTGAAGAATTGCTTGAATTCGTGCTTGAGTGTGTCCTTAGGAGTACTTATTGGGTTTAATCTTTCAACTCTTTCTTTAATACAATTCATGCTTCTATTTTTCATTATGCGTAGTGAGCAGTTTTCTTTAAGTTATGGCTGATCTTGAAGACCTAGCCATGACAACTTCTTAATTTTGTTTTGGCGCTTGGTTTGGTTATTGTGTTTGTCTTGGTAGATTGATTTACTATTTTTATTGAGACTATTTTGTGTTCTTAAAACTGATCACTTTATTTGCATAACTTAAATATTATTTTGCGTCAAGGATTATAACAAACGTAATATGTAAAGAGATCCATGACATTCCTAGGATTGCCGTGTGATTCCTAGGGTTAGTGTAGTGCTAAGATCCCTTATAACTTAATGCTTCTCTTTGTGATTAATTTGGTACGCTTGAGGCTAAGTTAAACATAATTTGATAGACATCTTAGGTACCCGTGAGACTTATGACATACTAAGTAAGAAGGGATACAGTGTGTAAGAGTGGGCTTAAGAGACCTCTTGCACGGGCATTAGACCAAGTAACAAACATAATAATTGAACCTTGCAAACCAAGTCGAAAATCGTTGTGGTTAGGTGTGGAAATGGACTCGCTTAACTTGCCCTTTAAATTGTTAACAACCTTTTACACCCAAAACCTCCCCTTCTTCTTCTTTTGAAAAAAAAAACATTGAACTTCGAAATCCCAATATTATTTCATTTGTTGTAGCTAGTTTACATCAATATTACTATGATAAAACCGAACTAACAACGGATAAAAGTCACAATTTATTCTTCAATTTGCAAGATCAAATGCTGAAGTTCATATGAACCTTATAATTCCAAAATCCAAAGTTGAATTTCGATTAAAAAAGCTTAAACTACTCCAAATATCATATTGTAATTAAAATCTATTTTGCTAGAGAAATTTTTCACTTAAAAACTTTTGGTAATCACTCACCCACTCCTGCATGAAACTTACTAAAGAAAGGTGCATGAGAATTTCAAAATTCTGAATTTTGGCTAAATCCCAAATTGTTTTTCCCTCATCCAAACACCACCATTACCGAACAATGAATCTTTAAAGTTGCAGATTATGAGTGAGCACGGTTTTGGTCGATACGGATATCACCAAAAACTAAATTCATTTCGTTAAAATTTGAACGGTACGGTACGGTTTGGATTTTTTTTTAAAATAGAACTGAAACCATTCTAAATGAAACCGTTATTAACAAAAAGGACTCCTCCAAACATCACCAATTTAACATTCACATTAACAGTTCATTCATTAAATTCAAGATTTCATTTATATACATCAAAATTTCATTCACACACATCAACTAAAAAAAAACTCTAACATTTTTAACTTCAAATATGGTAAATTATGTTTAAATATAATTTAAATTTGAAAGTATCTCAAAATGAGTAATTATTTAATGAGAGAGGGTTCATGGTAAACACTTACACAAATAAATTAAATGGTGAAAAATATTAACTAATTAATAATATATATTATATATATATATATATATATATATAAACTTTAACAGTTCGATTTAGATTCCAACTGTTTTCAAAATAAAAATCTAAAACCAAACCATTACTAACAGAACGGTTTAGATTTTTAAAATGTTTGAATTTTATCTAGTCAAATCTAAATCAAAGAGCCAATAACGGTTTGAAGCAAATCTTTCTAATTTCAACGAATTTATGCCTACTCTTACTCCAAATAGACGTAATGACTACAAATATGTCATGTATCGATGTATCTCTCTCGTCACATATTAAATCCCTTTTAATATACAACTAAAAATAGTTTAACCCTTCCCGATATACGACCTTTTAAATACAACTAACTAAAAATAGTTGAATCCTTCCCAATATACGACTTAAAACTCCTCAATATACGACCAATCATTTTTGTTTCCAGAAAATGATAAGACATACTAAAGTTTTGTGCTAAATGTGATTTTATATTTGTTACTTGCAACTACGTCAAAATTTAATATAACTATTACTACGACTTTAACCAGACTGGGGTTATTCAGCATTGTTTGTAGCCTGAGGGCCGTGCTTCTCAGATCGATTTACTGGGATTTAAAGGACTCTGGGATGCTTTTCTACCAAAGGGTTATCCACCAACAATTTAACACTGTAGCATCAACACCAACATCAAATCCACTCACAATTTTTTGGTCTTTTTTTTTTAAAAATTTTATTCATTGAAATGCTTTCCTCTCACCTACAGGGAAGAAGAAACAAACTGTCTGGGTAAGCTAAAAAGATCTTCCCCTTCGAATGGAGATGTCCACTCTCGGGAACCGGTGGCTGATGCTTCAACATTAGCAGCTCCATCCTGCAGTCCCACAAAGGAAACTCCATTCATGTTAGAGGATGCCGTTCTCATTCCAGGCTGACCACCCAAACCCAGCCCTGTAGCTTTTGGATCATAAAAGTTGGTATTGCTCTTCATAATCGAAGGCAGACCCATCCACAACCCGTTGGGCCTTGACGAAGACAGACCTCTATCCAGACTCCAGTCGATGTTGGTGTAATCTATCTGCGTAGATGAGCCACCACCAGCATTCCAGTCTGCCGGAGAAGCTGACCCTGATGGCCCAGCTGAACCCAACCCTGAGAACAGTCCGAGGGAGGAAGCAGCAGCAAGTGTTGGAGATGCACCCGCTCTACTCCATAGATTACTCCCTCGGTTTATTCCAGGGGAATCAGCTGGGCTGCTTCCAGGAACAAAATGCTGCTGTTGTTGTTGGTGATACTGAAACTGCTGGTACATCTGATTTGAACTTAAATTGTTAGGGCTGAGGCTTCTATTGCTAGGAATCTGGGGCAAAAAACCACTGGACCTCATCATTTCAACACTAGTAGAAGGGTACCAACTGGTAGCGGATCCAGGAGGCAATGAGCTCATACTGGTGGCAGGGACCTGCTTTGTATTGAAAGATTGAGGACGCTGCATCATGATAACTGGCTCCCTCACTGTTCCAGGCTGAAGGTTCTTTAACTCCCCTCCAACAGCTACGTAACGAGTTTCCGTCTTAAGTGGTGGATTTGTTACCTGCAAAGGTGATGCCAAAGAATAGGAAACTGAAGGATTCGATCCTGCATTCGACCACCTTCTCTCAGCCGGAACCGCTGTCGGCTGGGGTTTTGCCCACTCCAACTTTGTCTGTCCTCTCTTTAGAGGCTGCAGATTTTTACTTGCAGATTCTAAAGACCCTACAACTGGAAGTGCTGGTCTTGTGTAGTTAAAATCCTTGTCATCCCTTCTTTGCTGTATCGTCGGAGGAGGGTTAGGTTTTATTTGTGGCCTCAAGTTCTGACTAACAGAAACTGGAAGCTTGCCATTAGTAACAGTTGGAGGATCACCAGTTTCTTCAGGCTTAGGTGACACCGAAGGTGGGTCTTGCTTCGATGTTCTTAAGCTTTCAGCAGCCTTCTGAAGATCACCTTCACAGGCTACAATAGCTCTTTCAACCTCCTGTTTTGAACACTGGAACATTGTTTCCATATCCGCAATCTGAGCAAGTTCTTCTGATATGTCAATTTTCAAACTACCTCCGCCAAAGTTTTGATCCCTTGGCTTATCTGAATCTTCACCACCTTCAAAAAGCCATGCTACTGATTCCTCTACTCTGCCTTCATTCAGTATGAGAGCCATGGTTGCCCGCTCTTGTGTAAATCCCATTGCCACAAGCTGTTGAGCAAGTGCTTCAAGCTTTCTCGACATGAGATAACCACTACATCGTTCATGCAACTCTTGAGCTCTCCGCTCTTTCTGTCGCTGATGCTTCCTCTCATTCTTCTGACGGACTTTCTCTCGCTTATCATTGTCAGCTCCCGGCACTGCTTCCTGCTTGGCGGGAGGATTAGAAGTCTTGTCTTTATGGTCTTCCGACTCACCCGACCAACTACCATTATTGGAAACAGAATCATACTCAGCTCCAGTAGCAACAGAGCCACCAGAATGGTCATCTGTTTCATCTATGTTGCGGAAACGACTAGTACCGTGAAGAGGTGATACAGAGGAGGTTGGTGATAATTCAAGGGTATGGAACGTTCCTAAAAGTGGATTGTATGCACTAGCTGGGACCCCACTACCTGCATTAGCTGGCACCGATGAAGGCTTTAAAGAAGGTGCCTGGGCTTCTTTTCCAGCCTTCTTATCTTTTGATTTGGATCTGGACGATGCTGGAGACATCTCCTTGAAATTGAAAAGTAAATCAAACACAATAACTCCTGCAGCATTTAAGATATAGGATTATCTATTCAGTACAAAGCCAAAAAGTACTCTAAGGAGGCAAAATTTTGATATCAAAGTAAGCCAAACCAAGCCATATTTATTGTTTACAATCACCAGAATTTTACAAATTGAGGTCCAATTACACAATTCCTTCAACCTTTAGGTATAATTCCTGCCAAACCCACATTTTCTTAGGCGGAATTCAAGAAAATAAAAAACAAAGATTGGGTATAAGAACCGAATCAAACCCATCAAATCCATGGTCAGTTTGGATTGGCAAAGACATGCCAGTCTCGAACAAATCATGAATTAGACGGTTCAAATCGACGACAAAATCTGACCCGAAGTACCCAAATAAAGCCAAATTTTGATTTCTCGAACAAAACAATTACAAACCCAAACCAGAAAATCCCAGGGGGACTTCAATCACAGAAATCAATGGAACAAAAAGAAGAAACAATCATTTGAAATTGGTAAAAGCACACATACGACGACAATTGCAGAACATAAATGGACTGGTAAATTGAATTGGCGAGCCTACCTCTCTTCGGCGATCGTCGTCGATCTCAAGGGTGCGTTCACTTTTGGGTTTTGGATTGAAATGTAAGAATTTGACGCAATTGTGGTTCCTTGAAGGGATTAAGGCGAATCAGAGGTCCAGAGGGGAGAGAGCGCAGCGGTTTGGGCGATGAGTTAGGGTTCGGAATTTTATTTTAATTTTAATTTCTTCGATTTTTGGTTTTGGGCCAATAGTTGGGAGTTAGGGTTATGGATTGGAGATTGAGAAGAGGACTTTTAAAACTTCGGGGGAATGATTTGGTGTTGGGTGCCACAGCAAACCTTTAAACCGCTTTCGAGAATTTTTTTATTTTAATAACAAACTATTTGATATTTTTAATTTTTTTTGTTACAGCAACAACAAACTAGTTTTAGTATTTTACCAAGACAGCTTTTTGTTTCAGAATTATTATTTTTTTTTTTTATCAAATCTATTATCTAGTTGGTTTTTTCTATAACTAAGGGAGTGCTGATTATATAGAGTACGTTAGTAAGGTTACATTGAATTTTACCAACAGAAAATTAATAATAATTATAATCATGGATAGTTCCTAGATCCAAATTATAGCACGTACACCACCACCATTACCATTATAACCACCATAGCATACCACCATCACCACCACCACCACACAACCAACATAGCACACCACCACCATTACTACTACAACCAAATCGTTGAGATCACATTAGACCCACTTAACTCTAGCTACCTCATTAAAATATTTCCAAGGAAAAACCATACCGCATAAAAACCTAGTCGAAAGAAAATGAAGAGCCTATATAGCATGTTTCTGGATACTCATCCTCTTATATGGTCGATATCTCTCCCCTCATCCTTACAAGTGTCAATCTGATTGCATGTAAAATCAACATATCTTGATACCATAACTTATGAAGTCAGTTCGCCAAATTGTATTGAGAACGAATTTATTTGACTTCTCACAACCTCAAAGCATTGAAGAATTGTTGATGCATGTGTTTAGCTCTAACACCCTTGGTGAACCCGTTCTTCGATATGAGTTATAAAAGCAATGCTAGCATCATACATGGAACTGATAGAACCTGTTGTGTCGGGAAGTAGATCACATTTTCTCTTTACACATGAAAGACTAGATAGAGATCTAAATCAAATAAGTTCTTATCTGCGAGCTACATGGAGTGCAAGAATTTCTAAATGATTAGAGGATATAATAGCCAAAGTTTAGTGGTCCAAGAGATGGATGTATTTCTATACGTAAATACGTATATGGTTTGGAGCGATATTATTAATTTGTGTACATTATCTCTATGAGATTGATGCATTTGTATGTAATGTAAAAACATATATATATATGTATATATGGTTTGAAGCAATGATATTCAGAATCTGCATATCCAAATACATTTGGATCTTTGGAAAGTTCACTTGAATAGCATAAATATCCAATTATGATATTCACAAAAATAGGGAAAGATATGTTTTTCGTCTTTCCAATATTTAAGTAATGAGATTATATATAGCTATATCTTGTCAAAAAATGCACTGAACGAATATGCAATATTCAGATCTATTACGTTAGGCAGAGTACAAAGAAGCTCATACTATAATCAGATATGATGCTTACAGACTGATTAAGAATGGGTGATACATACACTAGACAATCAGTGGGTGCTTAGCATGCAGGCTTTTTTTCCATTTCAAATCTCCCTTTAAAACTTTTCTATATATATATATATATATATATAAGTTGATTGATGATCAAACTCCATATATTATAACAAAAACTCATCAATTTGCAGCTCGAGAAAATATTTTCTTAAGGTTTACATTTCAAACTTATTAATTAAGCACTGAAATCTCTAAGAGTGAGCAAAAGAAGTTTGATAATATATAGCTTTTTTTGTTGAATTTGAATTAATGTACTCATTAATGCAATTTATTGTACCAATTTATATACAAGTAATCATACTACTATTTGTGTACAAAACTTGAGTTTGAGGCTCCAAGTTTGAATTATTGGTTCAAATTTTCATGAAATTATTTCGACCAAAATATATTATATGCTATGAAAATTTCTTGTCTGAATCATGTAATAAACAACCACAATTTTCTCTTGATAAAAGTGGAATAAACATCAAATATTCTTTTTATCTGCAATCACACAATTAGTACGCAAATATAATTTTTTTTTCGATATAATAATATTGGAGAACATGATTACATTAGACACATTGATATCGAAATCGTCCTTTATGAGAGTCGAACCCAAGACGTCGCACCACACAACAAGTGAAGAAAAATTATCATTAAACCGTAGTATTAAGTGACATTACCCAAATTTGATAGTTTCTAATTGTAGGGTACGTTTACTTACCAGGAATGTGAATAATGGGTAATGGGAGAAGTACGCAATCAGAGAAGTAGGTAATCGAAAAAAGTAGGTAATAATTCTCATTGAGTTGTTTACTAACTATATAGAATTAAGGTGTGCGTAAATTCCCATTGAGTTGTTTACTAGCCAATTCCCATTGAGTTGTTTTCAATAAATTAAGGTGTGCGTAAATTTAATAAAGTGATTGTGGCTAAACACTGTAATTACTTTAAAAAATGTAGGACAATTTTGCTACATCAATAAATTAAAAGGGGTAATGGGAATCATTAATACCCCTCCCCTAGTTAATGGGTTTATCCCAAAATGGGTAATGAGAATACCTAGTTACAAGTAAACATCGGAGAAGTAAGTAATGATAATCATTATTTTTTATTTCATTCCCATTATTGGTAAGTAAACATGCCCGTAATGAATTTCAAACTTCAAATAAAACCACAAAACAATTCATATATCAAAACCCCCACATCGCACATTGGTATTTTATAGATACAAAATTCTTGAATACTATTATGCTTGAAACTAACAATTGAAGATTAGCATGTCTGTATAATGCTAACTCCATTGTGTAAGATGTTCATATCATCGTGGTATAAAACTATAAGTTTGATATAAAAAATTCTGGAAACACAGTTGTGATGATAATGTACATGTTGTAAAGTAAAAATATGACAAAAGAGAAGGATGAGAGAATTGGAGTGTATTTATTTTCCTTGAGGTTAGCCCTTTTTGATACAAGATATAAATGTGTAATACAAGATAATAATCTTTGATTGCTTATCAATCAAGCTGATGAAAATTGTGACTACGTAAATCACTCATCAACCGAACAAATCTCCAATTGATTGACTACTCTAACTAGTATCTTGATCAAGTTAAGGCAACGACCATATTTACTTACATACATCATTAGTCTTTTAAAATAAACTGTCTTTCTTTTCTGTAAGGACCATACATAGGTCTGTACTAGTAAGGATGGTATATATTTTCTTTTTTATTTGGACCAATAACATTGCATCACTTGTATAACTTTTTAATTAAATTAATTGTCACATGCATTTAATTATAATATTTATTACAAAAGATGGACACATATCATCAATTAAATGGAGGTACGTATGAATCTCATCTTTACCAAGTTTGGACCGAAATATTGTCATTTTATGTAAATATATATGAAGCGGTTTCCTTTTGAAACTTAGCCTCCAAAATGGTCTAGAGATACTAGTCGAGAATGTATGGAATTAGTCTCGTTTAGCGAGGGGGAGTGGATTGGATTGGATAACTTATCAAATTCAATGTACTTTAGATGTAAAAATGGATGTGTGTTTCTTTCTTGTAAGGGGATTGGTGTAACGACCAATACCTATATTTTATTTTATTTCATAATTTAATTGAGAAAAGGACGCTTTTGCCCTTGAGAATTAGGGGTCTGGAATTCACTTTTCATTTGAAATTACTTTTTCAAGTTTACCGTTGCGTAGGTCTCGAACTCACGAGTGCATAGACAAGCGACATGAGTAAATCATAGTCTGTTTGAAAAAGTTACGGATCTAGGAAGTGCACATGCATTTTGGTAATTTGAGAGGGAGATATTTTTATTAACTTTTACACTCTCTCTGTGCTCAACATTGGTGAGATTCTTCTCTCTCTCCTCACTTCTCCTTCTCTCTCTTCTCCCTTGCTTTTCCGATGCCACATACATAACCACAAAAATCATCTTTGATCTTTAGGCAGTTTTGACTCAAACCGAAGCCACCAAAACCTTCCTCTCGACCTCACGAAACCAACCATACCCTTCTTAAGCTTTGAGGACCACCGTAGACGACGGGTCGAAGCACGAAATTTTGACTGAAACTTCTTGTCCATTTTCTGGCCAACCAAGGCGATACGGCTCCGGAGACTGCGAAGGACCGGCCAGCTCAGAGTTGAGCTTGATTGAGCATTCAGCCATAGTGAGACGAGACGCCGAGACTAGAAGGAGGCATCATCTTCTGTTGCTTATCTCAGTTATTAGGATTTCCTTGGAATTTGAAAATTTAAATCTTAAACCAAGGATGCTCTGATTACCCTCACGGGGTTGTGTGTTGAGATATATTATGGTTTGGTTAGCTTTGGTTTTGTTGAGGTTGTTTGGATTTGAATTGTCTGACAGTTGGTTTTCCGGTTGACCCTTTTTCTAGGGAGGTATCTGCCAAATATTCGGTAGAAGTGTACATTTTGGTTGTTAGTGTAAAGGTAATCTTGGGATGGTGTTAAACTTTCCAGAGTATTTAGATGGGAGCAGGGCTTCTCAATGATTTCAAGGGGAAAATTTTGAAGGGGTCCTATCAAGTTGGTATCTGAGCTCTAGGTTAAATTCTTACAAACCACACACTTAGTGTGCATTCTTGTTACTAACAAATTCTTATTTCGTATCAACATGATGCCTCCTAGACGTCCTCCTAGTCAGCGGCCTGGTACTAAGGAAGAATAGAAGAATGTGGAGGGTGCACATGATCTAGTGATGGAGCACGACTTACGGCATACCCTGGATTAGTTAGGTAGGGTTATAACGACAATCCTTCAGGGCATGGGTACTTCAGAGGTATCTGATATTGAGAGGGTCTAAAGACTTGGGGCTACGAATTTTATTGGTGAGACTAACCCTGTAGATGCTGACAGCTGGATCATTCGGTTTGAGTGAGTGTTTGAAGTTACTAGATGCCCTCCTAGCGATGGGGTTCATTTAGCTAATTTCCTGTTGAATGGCCACGCTTACCGATGGTGGCATGCCCAGGAGTCGAGGTTAGGATATCCGTACTACCACTTGGGAGGTTTTCCGGGAAAGGTTTTTTGAGTAGATCTACCCCCGGTCTTACAGAGATGCTATGCATGCGGAGTTTCTGCAGCTGAGGTAGGGTATGATGACCATACCAGAGTACGAGCAGAGGTTTATAGAGTTATCTCGGTTTGCTCTAGCCTTGGTGGCTAACGAGGTCGATAAATGCAAGCGGTTTGAGTTTGACTTGAGGCAAGAGATCCGGGTTGTGGTTACGGCGGTGGAGTATACCTCGATGAGGGCGTTAGCTGATGCTGATGCACGTGTGGAGAAGAGTCAGCCTGGTAGTTCTAGACGACGGCGTGACCACATGAGTTCTGGAGTAGTGAGTTAGGGACCGTCCAAGAGGGGTAGTTACAGTACTGGTTCATCCGAAAGTGATGGATCTGGCGAATTCAGATTCGGGTATAGTAGCCGGAGGTCAAGACTTGGAGTATCTCGAGATTTTGCTACGGGGCAGCAATTATCAGCTCACTCGAGCGGAGGTTGAGTTCAGTCGACTAGGAGACAAGGTGCTCAGAGCAGTGGGTCTAGACAGGTTAATGATGTTGGTTGTTTTTACTGTGGGGAGAGAGGGCATGTCAGGACCCGTCCCGAATTTCCCCTCGAAACCCGGGAAGAACCCTGATCCCGTCTGACAACCTAAGGAAAGGTTCCCAAATACCCTTCAATCCTTACAAATTATAATAATAATAAATACTTTCACTTGTCAGACAAGGGATTTAAGCACTTAAAATTCCCGTAAGTAATTACCAACCAAATACAACATAATATCAGAGCGTCTAAGTAGGATCAAGATACAAATTAGATATCCTACTCAAGTACAACTACACAACGCAGCTGAGAGTGCTAATGCCTCTGCCTCGAGATAATGTCCGCGTCAACTCTATTGCCTGAAGGGAGTTTAAACACAAAAGTTGTGAGTGGACAAAAATAATCGTTTATAAATCATTTTCCTAGGAATATTACCTTTTCCCCCCTCCATTTATAAAACTATGCATGCATCACATAAACAGTTCATGTTATAAAAACATCATCTTTAAATCACCGGCATTTCCCTTTCTCTTTAAAACCACTCAGTAGGACTCACACAAAATCCATATAAGGAAAACACATTGTGATCCACAATCTGGTTTGAAAATCATCCTCAAAGGAATTCAAAATCATTTAATTCAACCTAGACACATAATATCTCAAATCCACTGTTCCCGACACATCCACTAGCCACCAGGGTATCCCTTGGGGTGTGCTAGTCCTGTATCACAACTCCTTGTACTATGCATAGACAGTCTCGCGACCCGACGGAGTCAAAACTCTACAATGCCAGAGTCGGAGCACTCAACAAACTAACGGAGCAAAACTCTCGACGCTAGTCGGAGAATCAATCACCAATTATATTGGAGGTTCACCGGGTTCACCGCTAATAACGGATCCTCGTCCCGAGTCCTGGCCTCCCTCAAATAAGAGTTTATCTTGGAGGTTCACCGGGTTCACCGCTAATAACGGATCCTCGTCCCGAGTCCTGGCCTCCCTCAAATCAGTGTTTATCTTGGAGGTTCACCGGGTTCACCGCTAACAACGGATCCTCATCCCGGGTCCTGGCCTCCCTCACATATAACCAAATCCGATAAACTCATACAACAGGGTCAAAACCCAAATCATTGACTCAATAATTTCCTCGTCAAAACGATATCAAAACTAAGTCCAAAAACCATGATATTTCTCAAATCACACTTTAATCGAAGTAGTGGAAAACATGTGTCTAGTAATCATTTCTAAAATCCAGAAATTCAATGCCACAATACATAACAGTATTTACACAAAGATATTTTGATGCATGCATTTCAGTTTATAAAACCAAAGTCCACTCACAAACCTGTTCAAGCTAGCTCAATCCCGTCTCGCTCGTTCCTCTGAGGTTCCCGGAACAATATCGCCTGTCAAAAATAACAATCGGGATTACCGGCTAGTAAAAAGACTCTTATATAACAACTTCCTAACCTCGGGAAGTCTACCCTTGCTGTTTCTAGAAAACACAGCCACTTCGGACACTCAAAACGACCTCTAAACGATGTCCGATCAACCTGAAACCTGTACCAACAGATTCAGAACGTCGAAAACTAGTTACCACGCGTCGCCGTGATGTCAGCCTCGGCCCCACGCGCCGCCACGCGCCGCCGAAAGGTCGGCACACGCGCCCACACGCGCCCACGCGCCCACGCGCCCACACGCGCCCACGCGCCCTCACGCGCCGGCCACGCGCCTGCTACAGTATTCACGCACCTAGACCGGTCCAACCCGGTCCGGCTCAACTTGACCCGGTCCAACTCGACTCGACCGGTTCACTCAACCCGACCGGTTCACTCAACCAGACCGGTTCAACTCGACTCGATCGGTACAACTCGACTCGACCGGTTCAACTCGACCCAATCGATTACTGGTGACTCACCGGAGAAGACGACCGGACTGTCGTCGCCGTCGCCGGAAGCTGGCCGGAGAAGATGACCGGACCGCCACCTCCGCCGCCGTCTGGTTCGCCGGAATCCCCCATTTCCGACCGAAACTCCAAGCTTTACAACTTCCTCAAAACTCAACCATTTTACACAAATTTTACATCTAAATTTATCTACTCAATCCTAGGAATCCAAATATAACATCAAAACATCAAACACGTACCTGTGTAAGCCGGAAAATCGATCCAAAGATCCGAAACTTCCTTTACTCGGTTTGGCTTCCACCGTGATCCTCTCCTTCGATGGTTGGTATGGTTGTGATCGTGGGAAGGAGTAGAACACGATTAGTTGATCAAAACGGGAAGCTAAAGCCTTGAAATCAAAGTTGACTTTTGGTTTCTCTTCGGGTAAGTTTCGCACAGTTTCGGTTCAATGGTTTTGTGTTTGTCACAGAGAGAATGAGTGTGAAGGAGATGAAGATGAAAATGAAATGAAGACAAGACATTGATTGGGTTAAAATATCTTCTCCCAAATCAAAATTACCAAAATTCCCTTGCACATCTAGACCCATAACTTCCGTCCACGAACTCCGTTTTCTGCGTGCCGCCTGTCTACGAACTCGTGAGTTCGATACCTGCGCAACGGTATCCAAAACACCACCAAAAGTGTCTCGAAACAAAACTTGATTTTCAAGCCCTTTACCGACCAAGGGTAAAATTGTCATTTTACAAAAAAAATTGCATAAACCCAATAATTAAAATTCCGGGTTGTTACAGGGCACATCAAGAGGGAATGCCCTAACCGTCCGGTGGTTAGTGATAATGAATTTTTTTACTTTGGTGAGACAGTGCACGTTAAGAGGGAATGCCCTGGTTATCCGAGAAGTAGTTTCTTGGCTCGTGGGACGATAGATCAGGTGCAGAGGACTGCACCGTCTTCTAGTACTACTGCAGCTATCCATGCACGGTCCAGTAGGGGACACGGAGGTAGACTGAGGGACCGAGATAGTTCTTCAGGGACACATGCTCAGATGTTTATCATGATGTTGTAGGAGGCACAGGCTGCTCCAGAGGTTGTTGCTGGTATGTATCTATTTTGGCATTAATGTTAGTGTTTTATTTGATTTGGAGGCTCGAGGTTTAGATACAAGCCCAATATCCACATCTCGTCTTGTGCTATAGGTACGAATTTCAAGGACGAAATTTCTTTAAGGGTGGTGAGTTGTTACGACCCGTACATAGATTTTATTTAATTTCGTAATTTAATTAGGAAAATGATGATTTTACCCTTGAGAGTTTGGGGGTCTGGGATTTACCTTTTGTTGAAATTACTTTTGGAAGTGTTTCTTCGACCGTTGCGTAGGTCTCGAACTCACGAGTTCGTAAGCAGGCGGCACGCGTAAATCAGAGTCCGTACGAAAAAGTTACAGGTCTAGGAAGTGTAGGGGCATTTTGGTAATTTGAGAATGAGATATTCTTAAAAACTTTTACACTCTCTCTGCCCTGAAAATAGGTGAGATTCTTCTCTCTCCCCACTTCTCCTTCTCTCTCTTCTCCCTCCCTTTCCGTAAGCCAAATACATAACCACAAAAACCATCTTCGAGTTTTAGGCCATTTTGACTCAAACCGAAGCCACCAAAACCTTCCTCTCAACCTCACGAACCCAATCATACCCTTCTTAAGCTTGAGGAGCATCGCAGATGACAGATTGAAGCCCAGAAGTTTGACCGAAACTTCTCGTCCCTTTTCCGGCCAACTAAGGCAATACGGCTCCGGAGACTGCGGAGGACCGCCCATCTTAGAGTGGAGCTTGCTTGAACATTCGACCGTAGCAAGATGAGATGCTGAGACTAGAAAGAGGCATTATCTTCTGTTTCTTATCTCAATTAGTAGGATTTCCTTGGAACTTGTAAATTTAAATCATAAACCTAGGATCCTCTTATCACCTCAAGGGGCTGTGTGTTGAGATATGTTGCAGTTTGGTTGGATTTTATTTTGTTGGGGTTATTTGGATTTGAAATGTCTGACATGTTGGTTTTCGAATTGACCATTATTCTGTGTAGGTTCTGCCGAATTTGCAGTAGAAGTGCAAATTTTGGTTGCTAGTGTAAGGGTAATCTTGGCATGGTGTTAAACTTTCTGGAGTAGTCAGATGGGAGCAGGGCTTCTCATGGATTTCAAAGGGGAAATTCAGGAGGGGTCATGTCATTTAGTTATTGGGTAGATGTAACAACATGTACCTGAATTTTAATTAATTTCGTAAATTAATTCGGAAAATGATGGTTTTTCCTTTGCAAGGTAAGGGGTATGTGGTCCACTTTTCATTTGGAATTATTTTTGGAAGTTTTCCTTGGACTATTGCATAGGTGTCAAACTCAAGAGTTCGTAGACAGACGGCATGCAAAAATCGGAGTTCGAACGAGAAAGTTACGGGTCTAAAACACTAAAGGGAATTTTGGTATTTTTGAATTTCAGGGGTATTTAAATACCCAGTTTCTTCTCCTCACCCCACTGGCCATATATTTTCTCTCTCTCCTCCCGGACCTTCTCTCCCTGATCCTCACCGTGAAAGACACTGCCAAAGTACCATCACCACCGTTCTCAACTGATTCGAGGCAAAGGAACACCACCATCTTCTTTGTCTCGACCTCACGAACCCTAAGGAACACCACCATCTTCTTTGTCTTCTTTGTCTCGACCGTAGACGGCGGATCGAGGTATTGGCTTCGGTCGGGATTTCTCCGACATATGATGTAGATGATTCCATCATATACTCCGCTAGGTATTGGCTTCGGCTGAGATTTCTCCGACATATGATGTAGATGATTCCATCATATACTCGGCGAGGTATTGCCTTCGACTGAGATTTCTCCTATATATGATGTAAAGGATTCCATCATACGATCGACATGCATCTTCTTATTAAAACCCTAACATGCATCTATTGTAATACTCCAACAACAAATTTAGCCTTATTATGAAATCCAAATCCAAATTCAAATCCCTCCTAAAAGAAACGAGTTTAATTCAAATTCAAAATAGACATGGATGGATTTAAGTTGTATATGCGCGCACTTGAATTGACCTTAAACTTGTCCATGTTTAATTTGAGTTTAATTACATTAGACCCAGTTAATTACATATAAAACCTGTTTAAACCAAATTCAACCTCGATTCAATAATTTTTTGGATTGGGTTAGGATGGATTAAACCAAATTCAACCTCGATATAATTAACACTCAAATTGAACATGGACAAGTTTAAGGTCAATTCAAGTTGCACTGTGATCGCTAATTTGCAAGTGTACAAAGTCAATCAATAGTATTTTGATAAGTAAAGAGTTATCGTCCCACATAGACCGAATTATACTATCAATTATACCAATTTAATTCCTTTATTTATTTGAATGAGAAAATCCAAGGTTGTTTGTAAATGAAACAAAACAATTAAAATAATAAATAACAATGCAAAACAAGTTAAGAGAAATGTATGTTGATGGACACTAGGACTTAGGACTCCCCACAATTAATCCTATTTAATTCCTATATGCATACTAATTCCAATTTACCCTTCCCAAGTTGATAGTATTTTCCCTTAACTCACAAACAATCCAGATACGGCATCGTTAATTGTATTCTTATTATGAACCTAATCCAGATACGACACCAAATTTACATAAAAAAACCCTTTAAGATTTATGGAAAACAGTGAACAAAGCTGCATAAACCATATGCACAACTATCGTTCTATTGGCTGTGTAATTTATGGCAATTCCTACAATAAGCATTATTAAGTATCTCAGATACGACTCAACTTAATTCTTCAAGCAAATAGTGATAAGTTATTTGATAACAATAAGCACAGTAGAAATTACTCAATCATGGAAAGGAAAACTGAAATTAATATAACAAAAAGAATCAAATATTCATAATTGGGTTATGTCATCGTCCTAGAAAAGTGATTTAGCTCATAACGAGCTTAGGAGACATGATGATTTGTGATGGACGGATATGTTTGTAGATTGGTGGGGTGAGTGAATTGGTGGATGGTGGATGGTGGATGGTGGATGGATGGGTAGATGGGTGAATTTTACAATGGCCTATGTCTCCCTTTTATAAGAGAAAATTAATCCTAAAATAATAAGGAGTTCACAAATGAAATCCTAGAAGGAAAAATTTTAGAAACCCTTTTCATTAAACAAAATAAATATAAATTAAAGTCATAATGAAAAATGGTTTCCTTAAAGAGAAAGGAATACAAAGCCAAGTCTAATTTGGAGAAATTTTCCTCCAAAAACATGGAAAACAGCTGCTGGAATACTTCATCAGAGGATTCAGTGGAGGGCTACCGAAACAGGGCAATAAGGGCAGCAGCAGCTTGCATCTGGTTTCATTCCATATTCGGTAGAAGTCTACCGATATTTAAGATTGGGTGTGGATGCACTTCAGCAGTTCTCTGCTGAATTCGTCCTGATAACTCGGTGGATGATCTTGTTTTCTTCATAACTTCTTTGTTATAACTCCGATTGAGGTGATTCTTTCGCCAAAATTCTCATAATTTTGTGCTTATTTAATTCTGCATATTTCTCAACAAAAATATTATTTTCTCCTATTTAATCACACTAGTTAACCTAAATCATAGGTTAAAAGGATATAAAAACATAAATAAAACATGATTTATCAAATACCCCCAAATCTATCTTTTGCTAGTTCTCGAGCAAAACTAATTTGAAAACAAAAACAAAAATAAAGACTCGATCTTACTTAGATAGAACATTTAAACCCCTAGGTGTCCCTAGTAGGAGGAGTTTTGTCTTTTGAGGGTTTTACTAATTACGATACCTACAAACGTTTTACTGAAAACAAATGTGTTAAAAACTTCACTTTCTAAACAAACTAATAAGAACCAATGAAAGTCAATCATGCTTGCTAAGCTAAAAATATGCCATTACAAGAGTGTGTCATAGTGTTAAGTGTGAATGCCAATACTCAAAATAATCGAGCTTAAAAATTGCTACACTCAAATGTCATAGAAAGATTTCGCCTCAACTCCAATCCTCACAACGTATCTCTCAATTTTCACTCGAATCTTAGGCTTACACTCTTATCAAGCATATGTGATGGAGTTTATGTAAAAGAAATCAAAATTATATCACATATGATTTTTCAATGAAAGAACGGTAAATTTACGAATTTTTGATCTCATGAAAGGAATTGAAAATTAAGAATGTAGATACATTACCTTAATTTCAAGCATGACTCCCATAAGATCCGTTAGGTCTTTAATAAGGTTGTAATGGGGCTAGGCTAAAGGTATGGTAAACAAGAAAAGAAGCTAAAAATGTTGAATGATACCAAAAATACGCATTTCTTCAAGATTGAAGACTTCAAGATTGGCTAATCTTCGAATTATTGGCTTGCACATTCGTTGAACTTAGCATGAAACAACTCCTCAAATTCATTTTCTTCAAACTATTCCTTTGATTTTTTTCTTCTTTTCTTTTTTATTTTTATTTTCTCTTTTCTTTCTCTTTTCTTCTTGTTTTGCGGTAGCATTGTTTTTTTTTTTTTTTTCCGTTTCTTCTTTTTCTTTTTCAAATGAAAGGAAAGTTCACCATTTTTTTTCCTTCAATTTCTACTCCTCACTAATCATTTTTCCCTTCATGTCGATCTAGATTACACCATTTTCTTTAAATGCACCACCTTGGTATCTCTCAAATCATAGAATACCTACATGAGAGTACCTACATGAGAGGTTAGTTCTTAATAAACAATGCAATGAATATTAATGAGACCATAGACTTTCAGAACAAAAATCGAAGAGTATTTAAGAGTAGAAACAATTTAAAACCCTCTCAAAGAATGGAAAATAGGCTCAATAACTTACATGGGTAGTCTCCACTAATTTTCAATGGTTCAAACAAATGTAGAAACTTTGTACACTTAATTAGTCTAAGTATGGCATTGTGCTTAATTAGTCTAAGTATGGCATTGTGAAGTGCATAGATTTATGATATAACTCGTTCATGGAATAACCTTAGCAAAGAATTGGTGATCAAACAAATCATAATCATCCTTATTAGTAAGCAAAAAGTAATGAAATTAACAAAAAAATTGAGTATTTGAAAATTCCCAAGTCCCCAAAAAGTTTCCAATTGATTCTTCAAAATTGAAGCTTTGCACACTAAAAGTTTGTGTAAATTGAATTAAAATTTTCACATTTATGATTAAAATAAGCTTAGATTTGAAAGGTTTGATTTGTAATGAAAGAACCTAAGGAATTAATAATAAAAAATGCATGATATAAAGTTAACTTAGAATGCATGAAATTCCAAATTTAATAATGAAAATGAGTGATCACACCTGAGAATTGATCTCTTGGACGTTTTTGGATGTTTTAGGGGTTCTAGAATCGTTCTAAAGCGTTTTTGAAATTTTCAGGAATTTTTCTGAATTTTTCTTCATTCTCTGGAAAATCTGGGATTTACTAGGAAGTTTTCGTCACTCACCTTTAGTGACGAGCAATCTGAAGAACACCGCGGCAAAAAGAGGCAAATACAACGGTTTCTGGAAAATTTCTGCAGAATTAAGCAGAAAATTCTGCACTAAAATAAAGGCTTTTTGGCCACTTTTTGAACTTCTAGGCACCGCAAAAGCTTCGCTGGACCACTTTCACCCCAAAACCTGTTCAGGAACATCATAACCGACATTTTAAACGCGTTGGTGGCCTCGGATTTACCTGAAAAACAACAATTTGGGAGATGGATCAAAATTTGAAAAAAAGCAAAATAGGAACCTAATGACCAAAATCAGCTCTAAACATGATATCACCAATCCAATGACTCAGGCAAGTCCTATTTACCCATTTAAACATGTTCCAACCCTCCAAAACCCGAAAAAATAACTTTTTGAAAATTTGGGTGCTCAAACCCTTTGTTTTATGACTCAAAAGTATGAAAAACAACTTAAAACAGAAAACTAAATGATTTTCCACCCCCCCAAACCCCCCCCCCCCCCCCCCCCCCCCCGCCCCCCCCCAACCTGATATTAACGTTGTCCTCAATGTTAAAAACACAGGGTACGACGGTTGTGCTATATCAAGTCTAGGAACGAAAAAATCACAAAAATGACAAGAAAATATGAGAAAAGAAGTCACCAGGTTGGGTTGGCTCCCAACAAGCGCTTGTTTTAGAGTCCACAACCGGACTTGGCTAGCGAAATCATCCTGGATCCTTGAGTAGTGGAGCGGTCCCTTGTTTAGACCTAAATAGGCCTAGTGTCTGATGAATGAAAGAGTCATTTCTTTGGTAAAGTGTACTTTGCTCCTCGTGGGTTAGTCTCTCACGATGCATAAGTATTTCCTTAGTGACCTTGTCTCCACTATCCACTGTAAAGCCTCCTTCAAGGTCAGAGGGATACTGTGTGGTTTTTCCAACATTGACTTCAATTTTTCGATTGCCAATTGTGAAAATTACAACCTCTCGATCCATATCAAGAAGTGTTTTCCCGGTTGCAAGGAATGGTTGTCCGAGGATGATTGGAATATCCACGTCTTCTTCCATGTCAAGTAGCACAAAATCTGCAGGAAAGTAAGTGTCATCTACATTGACTATGACATCGTCAACATGTCCTCTTGGTAATTTTGTGGATTTATCTGCAAAATTTAAAGTGATGGGGGATGGTTTTATGTCAGTGAATCCAAGTTTCAAAGTAAGAGAAGTAGGCATTAAATTTGTACTAAACCCTATATCACATAAAGATTGCTTAAAGTGAATTTTTCCAATTGGACAAGGTATAGTATAACTCCCTGGGTCTCCCATTTTAGGAGGTAAATTTTGTTGGAGGATGGTGCAGCAATTTGCGGTGAGTTTTACCACTTTCTCATTGTTGGGTCTTCGTTTATTTGAAATGATTTATTTCATGAATTTTGAATAGATCGGAATTTGATCAAGCGCCTCATCGAATGGAAGGGAAATCTCGATTTTCTTGTAAATATCAATAAATATTTTGAATCGGTCTTCGTTTCGATCTTCTTTTCTGGTTTGGCCAAGACGTTGTGGAAATGGAATGGGTGGAGCATAGTGTGACAAGTCAACATGTGCATGTGGAGAATCTTTTGGAATAAATGGCTGATTGTGGACGGGTTGAATTGGTTCTAGACTAGCTCGTTCAGACTGGTCTGCTAGAACATGTGCTTCTGCTTTTTTATGTTGTTTTTCTTCTTCCAAATCCACTGTAGTATTTATTGGTCTTCCATTACGTAGTGTGATGGCATGCATATATTCTTGTTTTTTTGAATTTTCCTCTGTTTTGCTTGGAAATACTCCCTGCTCTCGTTCATTCACTGCTTGTGCGATTTGCCCCACTTGTCTTTCCAAATTCTGAATTGAAGCTGCCTGACTATTTAAGGTAGTTGACGTCTGCTTCATGAAATTGTTGGTGGTTGTCATGAAATCTTTCGTGGTTGCCATGAAATCCTTAGTGCTTGCAGTGAGTTGTGCGACCATGTCTTCCAATGGGTTTTTTTGCACTTGTGGTTCAAAGCCAGGTGGTTGTCTTGGATTGTTTTGATTCCATGAGAAGTTTGGATGGTTCCTCCATCTAGGGTTGTAGGTGTTGGAATAAGGGTTGTTCTGTGGCCTTTTGTTGAAATTGGAGACTTGATTAACACTTCCTGTAGTGTTGGCGGCAAAAGGGTTGCCTTCGTTGCACTTATGAGTGGCGTGGTTACCAGCACACAAATCACAAATTAATCCATTAATTTGATTATGATTGACAGTTGCACATAAATTATTAAGTTGTCTAGAAAGAGATGAGATTTGTGCAGATAAGGCAGAATTAGTGTTAATTTCATGGATTCCAGCTTTCTTTGATAGCATTCGCTCGCTAGGCCATTGCGCACTATTGTTGGATATGTTCTTAATAAGCTGATAAGCTTCCTCTTCTATTTTCTGCATGAGAGTTCCACCAGCGGTTGCATCAATGGTAGCGCGATGAGATGATCCTAGCCCGTAGTAGAATGTTTGAACTTGTTCATAAATAGGCAAAGAAAGTTGTGGGCATGTCCTCAAAAGATCCTTGAATCTTTCCCAAGCTTCATAAAATGCTTCCCCGTCAAATTGAGAGAATGTGGAAATTTTGTTTCTTAATTCCGCCATCTTAGAAGGAGGGAAATACTTGGATAAGAATTTTGTAGCCAAGGTAGCCCATGTAGTGATAGAACTGGGTGGTTGGGAAATAAGCCAAGCTTTTGCTTTTTCCTTCAATGTGAATGGGAAAAGCCTAAGACGAAGTGCGTCATCCGAGACACCTACTATTTTAATAGTGTCACACATCTCGAGAAAGATAGCAATATGGTAATGTGGATCTTCGTTTGATAGCCCCTGAAAAGTGGATGCCTATTGCACCATTTGGATGAAGCCTAGTTTGAGCTCAAAATTATTGGCTGTTACTGTCGGGCAAACAATAGCTGGTGTGATAGCCGTGTCGCACATGCGGCGAGGAGGAGTTTCTTCAGCCATGAGTGGCTTCTCGGGTTTTGGTTCAAAAAGGTCAAGTGCTCCAAGTAGTTTTCTTTGATCTCTCAATGCCTTTTCAAGCTCCAAATCAAGTGGTGTTAACTCTGGTTGTTGAGATCGTGTTGAAAATTGCATGAACTACGTGAAGTACCTATAAAAGGGGATAGAAAAATAAAATAAAATGAAATAAAAAAACCTACTTGATGTTCAAATAAACTAAGAATTAAACTAGATAAAGGATATGAGCAATTTCAGTCCCCGACAACAGCGCCAGAAACTTGATCGCTAATTTGCAAATGTACAAAGTCAATCAATAGTATTTCGATAAGTAAAGAGTTATCGTCCCACATAGACCGAATTATACTATCAATTATACCAATTTAATTCCTTTATTTATTTGAATGAGAAAATCCAAGGTTGTTTGTAAATGAAACAAAACAATTAAAATAACAAATAACAATGCAAAACAAGTTGAGAGCAATGTATGTTGATGAACACTAGGACTTTGGACTTCCCACAATTAATCCTATTTAATTCCTATATGCATACTAATTCCAATTTACCCTTCCCAAGTTGACAGTATTTTCCTTTAACTCATTAACAATCCAGATACTGCATCGTTAATTGTATTCTTCTTATGAACCTAGTCCAGATACGACACCAAATTTTCATAAAAGAACCCTTTAAGATTTATGGAAAACAATGAACAAAGCTGCATAAACCATAAACACGACTATTGTCCTATTGATTATGTAATTTATGGCAATTCCTACAAGAAACATTATTAAGTATCTCATATACGACTCAACTTAATTCTTCAAACAAATAGTGATCAATTATTTGATAACAATAAGCACAGTAGAAATTACTCAATCATGGAAAGAGAAACTGAAATTAATATAACAAAAAGAATCAAATATTCATAATTGGGTTACGCCTTCGTCCTAGCAAAGTGATTTAGCTCATGACGAGCTTAGGAGACATGATGATTTGTGATGGGCGGATGTGTTTGTAGATCGGTGGGGTGAGTGGATTGGTGGATTGTAGATGGTGGATGGTGGATGGATGGGTCGATGAGTGAATTTTACAATGGCCTATGCAAAATATTAAGGAGTTCATAAATGAAATCCTAGAAGGAAAATGTTTAGAAAACCTTTTCATTAAACAAAATAAATATAAATTGAAGTCCTAATTAAAAATGGTTTCCTTAAAGAGAAAGGAATGCAAAACCAAGTCTAATTTGGAGAAGATTTCCTCCAAAAACATGGAAAACAGTTGCTGGAATACTTCATCAGAGGATTCGGTGGAGGACTACCGAACCAGGGTTAAAAGGGCAGCAGATGCTTGCATCTGGTTTCATTCCTGTTTTGTAGGCGTTTACCGAAATTCTCAACTTGTGGATGCACTTCAGCAGCTCTCTGCTGAATTCTTTTTGATAACTCAGTGGATGATCTTGTTTTCTTCATAATTTCTTCGTTTTAACTCCGATTGAGGTGATTCTTTGGTCCAAAATTTTCAAAATCTTTTGCTTTATTTAATTCTGCACATTTCTCCACAAACATATTATTTTATCCTATTTAATTATAATAATTAAGTTAAATTATATGTTAAATGGATATAAAAACATAAATAAAAGATGACTTATCACTCTGTTATTGAGAGTCATTGTATGTATATATTTTTCTTCTAACAAAAAAAGATATATTTTTCTTGAATAAAAAGGGGAAAAATACAAATAAAATAGAGAGAAAAAAGGAAAAGGAAAAGAAATAAAAATAGAGAAAAAAAGGAAAAGGGCAAAAATAAAAAGAAAATAAAATATGTGTTCATAATAAAAACGGCAGGCACGCTCCTACACAAGTAATTTTGTAACATTCCTGATTCAGATCATCCTCTTGATCTTCAAAGTCTAATAACATAGGGAACAAACCAACCTCCAATTTTTCGACATCTCTCTTTTCTCTCTCTTACTTCCTTGCGAATTGCGGTGACCCCTTTTCTCTCTCCTTTCTCAAGGGGTCGTCGCCCCCTCTCTCCACTCTCCTCTCTCCCCAGACAAAAAATCAAAGTCCAAAAACATCCCTCCACCAAGTCCAATTTCAATCCGATCAAACCCCAAAACCCTACGACGTTTATCAGAAGCTGAGAATCGAAAAATGTCGGAGATGGCAAACACCGATCCGGAAGGAATTGACGGAGTGCGGATGACGTGGAACGTTTGGCCACGCACCAAGGTCGAGGCCAGCAAGTGTGTTATTCCACTCGCCGCCTGCATCTCCCCTATCCGGGCCCACCCCGACATCCCAACGCTCCCCTACGCGCCGCTCCGATGCAAGACCTGCTCTGCCGCGCTCAACCCATTCGCGCGCGTCGACTTTACCGCCAAGATCTGGATCTGCCCCTTCTGCTACCAGCGCAACCACTTCCCGCCTCACTACGCCGCGATCTCTGAGACCAACCTCCCCGGCGAGCTATACCCTCAGTACACCACCCTACAGTACGCTCTTCCGTCCGATTCCGCCGCCCCTCATTCTCTGCCGTCCCCGGTCTTCGTCTTCGTGCTCGACACGTGTATGATCGAGGAGGAGATGGGCTATGTCAAATCGGCACTCAAAAGGGCTGTCGGGTTGTTGCCTGATAATGCGCTTGTTGGTTTTGTTTCCTACGGAACCCAAGTTCAGGTCCATGAATTGGGGTTCTCTGATTTGTCCAAAGTGTACGTCTTTCGGGGGAGTAAGGAGATCTCAAAGGAACAGGTTTTGGAGCAATTGGGTCTCAGCGTTTTGGGTCGCAGACCTGGTCCGGTTGGTGGCGGAGGATACCAGCCGAAGGGGGTTCAAAGTGGGATTCCCAATGCGGGTGTGACCCGGTTCTTGTTGCCCGCTTCTGACTGCGAATACACGCTCAATACGGTGGGATTATGATTGATTGATTGATTGGTTGGTGTATGTGGTTCGAATAAACGTTGCTATGAATTGTTGGATTCTGACAAAGGGGTTTTAATTGTTGTGAATTTTCAGTTGTTGGATGAATTGCAAACAGACCAGTGGCCTGTGCCACCTGGCAATCGAGCCTCCCGGTGCACAGGAGTGGCTTTGAGTGTTGCCGCTGGATTGCTTGGAGCCTGCGTGCCTGGAACTGGGGCACGCATTGTAGCTTTGGTTGGCGGTCCATGCACTGAGGGGCCTGGAGCGGTAAAAACTTCAGGCTTTAGAGTTCTGCTTTCTTTTTAATTTCATGTACTGGAATGCATGCAAGTGTGAATCGTAAGTGTTCATTACAAGTGATAATCCGCCTCAGTTTACTATATTGCAGAACTCTATATCATTGTGTTTGAAGATATGCCAAGTTGTTTACTTGTTAGCTCTTAGCTAGTTACCAAATCTCTGACCTTTTTCTTCAGATGACCTTTTAAATTATCCTTTTAGTTTGTCTTTCTGGCCTCAATTGCTTTTCAAATCCACAATCTCTGTGCATTATAATGTCTGTATGCATTTTGAAGGACATGGGTGACTCGGTTTTTATTTCCTATTAATGTAGTAGAATGGAAGCCATGTGATGTTTACAAATTTGGATGATAAAGGTATTGATTTTGTCAAAGTTATGCAGATTGTGTCAAAGGATCTATCAGAACCAGTACGTTCCCATAAAGATCTTGATAAAGACGCGGCACCTTACTTCAAGAAAGCAATCAAATTTTATGATGTTCTTGCGAAGCAGTTGGTCAGCCAGGGTCATGTCTTGGACCTGTTTGCATCTGCCCTTGATCAGGTATGTTCAGTCTTTTGATTCAATTACTGTTCCTGCATTTTGGCTATATATTTTGGCTATATATTTGTTTTCCTATGTTTAGACTGGAACACTGATATATATGGTGCATTTTAAATATTGAAACAATTTCTTTGTCATGTAATCTATAGTATAAGCAACTCTTTGAACTGTTCACATGTTGAAATTACCAATTAAGCAATATTTGTGTTATACATACTAAAGCCAAATTAAAGACATAGTAGGGCTCATGTCTTGTTTATTCATGGTTGACCTATATTAGGATCCTGGGTCACGTAGTATCATTGATTTGGCCAGGATATATTTTCATTACCGTCGTTTCATGGAGTACTTGCATTTCTCTCTGTTCTTTGCTTGCCTGCTGGAATAGATGAACTGTTTGTAATTCATTGTTATAATCAAACAATTTTTTATACAGGTTTTTAGAATAAAACGAAGTAACTTCTAATAAAAACATTAGAGGCTACTTGAGGTAAGGTCTCACTTATATTGCTGGTTAGGCTCCCATATGTTAAATATTGGGTTGGTTGTTATATTGTAGTGCCCAGGTAGAGGTTTTATTGCAAACTTGAAATAATGTGAAGGTTGAAATGTAAAATGGTTGAATCCCAGACAATGGCCCTTCCCTCACGGCATGTGAAATTAGTTACTTTTATAACACCAGTTGTGCTGTATTTAGTTATTCCATGAATGGAAAATTACATGAGAACAAAAAGGTGACCCCAGATACGTGTTTAATTTGGCATCTTGTTTAAATATGTCCATGAGCTTATAAAGCTGTAAAGCATGAGATGTACATATCTAATCATGAAGGTTTCAAACGCCTTTAAATTAAGAACTTAGCTGTGATCCTATGGCCGTTATGTCTCATACCTAATGCTTAATTATTATTTTAAAAAAATGAAAGTTCGGGGTAAAGATCCCGGAAATCGTTATTTTGTATCTCCATTTATGTTTTTGTTTATTTGTTGGATCTTAACAGATGCTCAAGAAAATACAGTATGTGGTGTATCAACCTTCAAAATGCAAACAAACAACTGTGTGAAGTAACTTTTAAATTCTTTGTGTTAAAATAGTGAATTAGCATAGTTAAAATTAGTGGAATGACCTCCATTGCATTCCTGTCTCTCTCCTTTGATAGGATTTGTTCTTTTTATATTAGTTTGTGAATTAGCATATTTAATATTAGTGGAATGACCACCATTGCATTCCTGGCTCTCCTTTTATAGGATTTGTTCTTGTAATGTTAGTTCCAATGGGGTAATTCATGAATTTGTCATGGTTCATTGCTTTATTGTGTGTGTACGTATGTATATACATGAACAGCACTTGTGTTCTTTTTAGCACTTCTGGTCTAGGGTTTTCTTGAAAATGTTTTGTTGTAAATGTTGCTTGAATAGTGAAAATGACTTCAGATAGTAAATAATTATAGTTCTTTGTAACATTTAGGCTTTAGGGCTTTTTTTTGACTTATTGGAAGGCTTTTTGTTTGAGTGCTTCCTGAACAGTGCGAATGCCAGGAAATTTGTTTGGTTACTCTGTTGAAGTTTTTTTGTGGTTCATGATGGCATATGTGATGCTTGAAAATTCATAACACCTGATATCAGTTATCTCTCCTCAGTAATTAAAACTGTACAATTTTTATTTGTTTAATCATTTAATTGTAAACCTGGGTTGTATTCGTTTGTGCATTGACTCGGGAGAATATTTTTTTTTATAGGTTGGGGTTGCAGAAATGAAAGTTGCAATCGAAAAAACTGGTGGACTTGTTGTTCTGGCAGAAAGTTTTGGCCATTCTGTATTCAAAGACTCTTTCAAGCGAGTTTTTGAAGAAGGGGAACAGTCGCTTGGCCTTTGTTTCAAGTGAGTTCATCACCATTAAAAATTCCATGTTTCTTTGTTCGCATTTTGAGTTCATTCTAATGGTTTGGTAATAAACTTCACAGTCGTGTTACTAACAGTGCCGTTGAATTTGATGTGTGCTTGTGATGTTCTGAATGTGTTTCTTGTTCCATGGGGTGAATGGGGTTATCTTGTACCTTGATTTTGAGGGTGGTTATGTCTAGCGCTGATACTGCTGATTCATGTCAGTTAATCTTTTAAATCATGTGGATTGTTTTGTTAATTCTTTTGGTGGGTGGGGAAGAATAAAAGCATACAGTTAGTTTGAGCAACACAGTTGCTTTCTGTTTTGCTTCAGCTGGGTTTAAATGTTGTTATGGATAGAGGCTGCTTATATGCGGCAGTAATAATTGTAGGGGGGTTATCTTGTTCCTTGATTTTGATGGTGGTTAGGTCTAGCGCTGATACTGCTGATTCATGTCAGTTAATCTTTTAAATCATGTGGATTGTTTTGTTAATTCTTTTGGTGGGTGGGGAAGAATAAAAGCATACAGATAGTTTGAGCAACACAGTTGCTTTCTGTTTTGCTTCAGCTGGGTTTAAATTTTGTTACGGATAGAGGCTGCTTATATGCGGCTGTAATAATTGTAGGGTTTCCCACTGCTCTCACGGTCATTAGCTTGTCATTCCTTTAGTAGGTATTTGTAATGCCTTGTTCATGTTAATTGGCACATACCAAATCTTTTTACCCTTTTAATTATTGTGTATGCTTTGGCGTACTTCATTAATTAATTTTTGTTCAAAACTTCAAAACTCTTCATATTATATATATATATATATATCGATCTCATTACTGATTGTTTCTTTCAGTGGTACACTTGAGATCAATTGTTCAAAGGACATCAAAATTCAGGGGGTCATTGGACCTTGCACATCTTTGGAGAAGGTTGGGAAATTTGATCAGTTAGAAATTCTTTTTATTTCTGGTTATGGCATAGTATTTAGAACCAATGAAATATGTTCGGATAGGATTTGTGTTGTGTAGTTTGATGTTAAATTTTGCAAGCCTGGCAGAAAGGACCTGCTGTTGCTGATACTGCTATAGGGGAGGGGAATACGACAGCGTGGAAAATGTGTGGCCTTGATAAGAGTACTTGCTTGACAGTTTTCTTTGATCTCTCATCTAGTGATCAGTCAAATACTCCAGGAACTGTAAATCCACAATTGTATTTGCAATTTCTTACAAGGTATGCTGGAAGATTTATCATGTCCTTTAGAGATGAAAATTCTTATGGTAACCTTTGGTTAAATTTTCTGTTTTTCTATGTGAGTGCGACTGAATTTTGTTGATACAATTTTGTAATTGCAGTTTCCAAAACCCCGAAGGTCACATGATGCTTCGAGTAACAACAATTACGAGACGGTGGATAGATAGTTCAGTTAGCTCAGAGGTAAGTTTAGTTTCTGGGTCATTTGTGATCTTAACGATTTTAGGTTGTAAATAACTTTGCCTGAAGAGGATGATTTGATGAAGCTTGGTTCTTTAAAATACGCCTAATTGCTTGGGTGTTCCTTATTTGTGTTGCATGATTGTTCTGTGACACTGCTACTGGCACGTGCACACACATAGACACAGTTCCTTACAGGACATGCCCTAAGAGAAAGTTGGGTGATAATTTTGCTTCATCTCTGAAAGAAGATATGAAAGTTGGTGTAGAAGCTGAATTTTTTTCTTTTTTTTTTCCCTTTTGCGTTTGAGATAATTTTTCTCCTTAAACTTTTGTACATTGATCAAATGAAGAAAAAGTATGCAGCTTTCTCTCTTACTATTGTTTTGGTATTTTCTTTTATCCAAGTTCATATGAGTGTTAGGTAGTAGAGAAAATGTGTTTAAAAAAAAGTATAATATGGTTTCATCATTGTTGTGTGAAAGATTTGGAGTTGGTGGAAGTGTGATATATTTGGTTTTACATACATGAAAATACATGATTGAATAAAGAGAACCTTTTGTTAGTCCTTTGTACATTGATCAAATGAAGAAAAAGTATGCAGCTTTCTCTCTTACTATTGTTTTGGTATTTTCTTTTATCCAAGTTCATATGAGTGTTAGGTAGTAGAGAAAATGTGTTTATAAAAAAAGTATAATATGGTTTCATAATTGTTGTGTGAAAAATTTGGAGTTGGTGGAAGTGTGATATATTTGTATATATTTGGTTGTACATATATGAAAATGCATGATTGAATAAAGAGAACCTTTTGTTAGTTGATTTCGTCATTTGTCTGTTTGCTTTATTAAGTATATTTGATTTTTCTCTAGACTTTGACTTTTGTTTCATCCACAGTTGTCCATGTAATAGGTGCCCTGCATTTCGTATGGCATGATATATTATCTTCTAAGCTATATAATTTCTTAATATGCCAGTAACTTCTTATTTCTGGGCTTGTTCTCTATATCATTTGAGGCCCTTGAAGGCTCATCTCTCCATTTCATACATGCTTATTTTTTCTAAGTTTCGGAAGTGCATTGATTGAAAGGATGTCTACTGACATAGAAGAACTTTGACCTTACAGGAACTGGTTCAAGGATTTGACCAAGAGACTGCTGCTGTAGTAATGGCCAGAAAAACTTCCTTGAAAATGGAGACAGAGGTATTTTACAGCCACTCATCTTTTATTATCTTGTATCTAAGCTATCTCCCTTCTATTGTAGACCACTTGTATTTTGTTGGTTCTTCACCATTGAATTCTATCTTGAATTTCTTTTTCTTTTTCGTTGCAAGTTTTCAAGCATAAAATTCTCAAAAGATTTTTGACTTATGTTTCATCCAGGAATCTTTTGATGCTACACGATGGTTGGATCGGGGCCTCATTCGTCTCTGTTCAAAATTTGGTGACTATAGAAAAGATGATCCAGCATCTTTTACATTGAATCCATGTTTTTCATTATTCCCTCAATTTATGTTTAACCTCCGACGCTCGCAATTTGTGCAGGTAACCACAATTTTCTTCTCCGTTCTTTTCTTCCTTTTTATTTTGATATTAACTTTGTATACGAGTGCCTAAAACATTATCCTCTTCCCCACTTTGGGATTTGAAATGCGGTGTTTGCAGGTTTTCAACAACAGTCCAGATGAAACAGCTTATTTTCGCATGTTGTTAAATCGGGAGAATATCACTAATGCTGCTGTCATGATCCAACCATCATTAATATCATATTCATTTAATTCGTTGCCTCAGCCAGCCTTGTTGGATGTGGCTTCGATTGCAGCCGACCGTATTCTATTGTTGGATTCCTATTTTAGTATAGTCATTTTCCATGGAATGACAATAGCACAGTGGCGTAACATGGGATACCAGAATCAGCAAGAACACCAGGTATGAATGCTTAATTGTTATTTCCCACTGGTTGTACAAATGTCGATATTGTTTCAACAAATTATATGATATGCTGATATATGTATGTTCTCAGGCATTTGCACAATTATTGCAAGCTCCTCATGATGATACACAGTTGATAATTCGGGACCGTTTCCCTGTCCCTAGATTGGTGGTGTGCGATCAGCATGGCTCCCAGGTTTCTAACTTCTTAAAGTCTTTGTTTCATTAGTTTTCCTGTATGCTCAAGTTTTGAGTTTGTTGGTGGGAATGCGGATCTGGTCTTTAGCCTGTAATATGTTGTATGAGAGGGCCATTAGAGAAATCTAACAAGTATTAATGTGGAGCAATGTTTGTGCCTCAGAGCTTCATGTTGACAGTTTCTAGGATTTTTTGTAAACCCATGCAAGTATTATCTATTTAAGTAATCATTTCTGCAACTATCACAGATGATTTGCTGTTAGATTTATTTTGTCTTACTTTTTGTTGTCATGCTGTGCAGGCAAGATTCTTGTTAGCGAAGTTGAACCCGTCAGCAACATACAATAATGCCCATGAGATGGCTGCTGGTTCAGATGTGATATTTACTGACGATGTAAGCCTTCAAGTTTTCTTTGAGCATCTTCAAAGGCTGGCAGTGCAATCCTGAGAGCAGATAGAGTTTCACATTTCTACAGCCACACTCGATTTTGGTGCGGGGAAACTCAAGTCGGTTTAAATTTTCTATCCCCTCTCGTCCTCGCGTTTCATTCACAACTGTTTCCTTTCTTTCCAATGTATCTAAAGACGAGGTCAGACACCCCACATTCTTTTAATAAGGAAAAAAAGCTCACAAAATTCTTTGGGGTGCAGGGCAGGAACACCCTACAAAGATGTAATCAGTTTGATATATGTGGAAAGAAAGGTATGACATTGACGGGAATGTAACTTTAAAAGGCTTCCCTCCCTGCCTCCTGCTTCAGCAGCGGAGTCGGTCAGGGGGATATTTTGTGAGATTTCTTTTTTAATTTTTGACTTTTTGACTTTTTTCTTGTATTCAACCAGGTCCAGGTCAGGAGGAATTTTCTTGCGTGTCTGAATTTTTTCTAAGTTATATACTCGTAGGGTTTATGAAGCTAGGCTGTATTTACTCTTAATATTATAGACCCCAAAATTTTTTAAATTTAGTACATCAATGTTACTGGATGTTTCCATTACAATGATTTTCACTACACGTATTGCTTTTGAATTTATGTGCCAAGTGCTGAACCCATTTTCATTTCCATATCCGTTGGATTTATGTTCTTCGTGTTCTAGGGTCCTGTAAACCCTGATTTCCATCGGCTTTAAATTTTGATTCTCCCAGTTTCTTCAAGCTATGCAATGCAGGAGCAGCCACTTAATTACCAATATTATTTCTAAATACCCAGGTTGCAATTGCATCACATTTGGTGAGTATGATTGGATTGGATTAAATAGGATAACTCATTAAATTTAATGTATTTTGAATGTAAAAATAGATACGAGTTCATTAGAGCGAGTAGGAATATATAAAAATTTATCCTATTCAATTATCGTAAAATAGTAGGATTAAAAAATATATAATTAAATTAGATTTATTTTTTCATTCAAAATATATTCGAATTTAATGAGTTATTCAATCTAATTTCGTTCACTATACGCATTTGCCCTCCTTGGCTCTGGCTTGAGGTTAGTGACACCACCAAGTCTCCCGCTAGTATTGCCTCCAACTCCTGCCCTCACGAGCACCTTTGCATTACCATTGGTGCCACACAGACTTTGTGCACCACATAATTAAGGGAAATATTAATGCACAGAAACTAAATTTCATTGCTTTACAATGTTGAAAGTACAGAGGATAAGGTTTAATACAGCCTGTGCAAATTTTACAAATAAAGTCAGTCTGCCTTAGATAGTATGTCGCACCTATAAAGATTACCAAAAATCTTTCTGAGAGAATGAAACAGAAGAAACTTCACAGATACCAATACACCATCCACCACGACCACGGGACCAGTAACCCTTGCCATAATTATGGGTGCTAAATGGATATGAAATAGTCGACTTATGATCGCCATTAAAAAGCTTTTTCAGGAAGAAACAGTTAAACAAATGATTATGAAATTTCCTTCCCCCAATTCAACAAGCAACGACATTCCTGAGAGGCTGAGAGGAAATCAAATATGCAATTAAGGCAGGAAGAAGGGAGCACACGTACCAGGATAACTCATTAGCCATTTCAAGGGTCGATCCTACTTCCAGAAATGCACATCTTGATCTCATTCTAAAGAATAGGCACATGTAATTATAGCCTCTAGAAGACTCGGCCTTCATAGTTCATACAACACCACAGAATTGCATCTGTTATGGTTGGGCCAAGCCACTTTTAAAACCAACTGCCCTGATACACACTAAACAAAGTGAAATTCATAGTTAAAAAGGCAGCGAATTCTCCTCCAAATCATCTTAAAAGCCAGGAAATACATATTTGAAGATTATCGAAATCCATCATGAGACGCTGCTCTATCAAACACTTCCGCACAATAGCATGTCTGTTAGGTCAGTACAACTAACAGAATTTTTTTTAAAATATTTTCAGACAAAGAATAATAGTATCTTAGATACACTAGCGTGTCTTGACTTCATTCAATCCCTCATAGTGTGTTTAAAAACTAAATCAATGAGGCAATCATAAGTCCAAGTTTTCTTTTCTCTTACTTCAGGTTCAAGGGAGGAGTATGCTGCTTCACAGTTTCTGAGAAAATGCCCCTTACCAAATGTAGTGAGAACAAGGGGATCAGTATTCATTTCCACAGCTTTTTGGAGAAAGCCCTTCTTCCTCCATGCATTTAAAGCACCAGAACCATCATAGCCAATCCTATTTGCATCAAACACAATTCCTACAGTGATAATATCCGGCTCCACACCCTGGGTAAATAATTGGGAGAGCAAAACTCTCAAGTATGCAAGGTCTTTCATCTTCAAATAAGCTAGCATTATAATATTTGCAATCGTTGCATTCCATGGGACATTTTCTTCTTTCATCTGTTGAACAATGGAATCCATACCCCTTCGACTAAGAAGACCAGCATGAGAAAGAAGACGGAGACACCAAACAATATCAGTATGGCCAAATCTTGAAGAAAGATCAACTCCCAGGTTATCTAATCGGGAAAACATATAGTTCTCAATATATACTTCAGCTAGTTTCCTAATGATGTCACTCTTTAACGGTGTTCTGGAGTTCAAAATTCTCCTATAAATCTTTTCCATCTTATCCAAGATCCCATATTTTACATAAACCTCGAGCATTGCAATCAAAGTAGAAGACTCCAAATCCATTCTTTTTGAAAGCATGGATTGATACACACTTTCCATTCTTTTGAGCAAGCCGCCCCGTGAAAACTCTCGGATAAGCAAATTATAGGTAATGTGGTCTAGTGAACAGCCATTTAATTTCATTTTCTTCACACACAAACCCATCTCGTCGTACAGTTTATACTTCCCATATGCTTCAATAAGCCCATCATAAGTATCAGTTTCTGGTGCCAAATTCATATCTTTCATCTCATTAAGGAAACAAAAAGCATCATCAAAGTTTCCTTGTCTAGCCAAAACATGAATGATAGAATTGTAAACTCCCAAAGACGGCCCTAGATTACGATTCTTCATATCTTGAAAGCATCGTACTGCCTCTTCCATCAGGTTACCTTCACCTAACAACCCTATTATCTTGCTGTAGTTGAATTCATTAATTCTCGACTCCTCAATGTTCTTCCACATATCAAACAACTGTTCAAAGTTTCCAGTGTGAAAATTTCAATAACAGTGATAGAAATTACCCAACAACTAATTCCATTGATCCTCTGTTTAGTTTGTAGTTTCAGAAAATTGAAAGTAAAAACTCAAATCAAGTATGTGAACATTATATACAAATTTCCAGCTTCAAAGAAACATTTCACAGTATATGACCAAAAATAAGTACAAAAAAAAAAAAAATTAAAACAAAATGTTACCGTTCCTAGCCCCTCAAAATTCAGAGCCCAAAACCCAAAATCCAACTCGCAAATCCTACAGTTATTACTCTCATAAAGCAAAGAAAGAGAAAAGTACCTGAAGAATTTCCTTGGACCTGCAAGCAAGTTTGAGGAATCTGATGACAGCCCAAAATTGGTCTTTGGTCCAATCGCCATCCTCTTGAAGCAATTGCAAAGGGCAAGAGTGCTTCTTGTTGAGTCTCTGCAGTAAGGCTTGGAGCGTCTGGTGCTCATGGAAGGTCTCAACAAGGAGGGTGGTGTGCTTGGTGGAACTTCTGTATGAGGGGGCTATATCTACATCTGCATCCAGTAATAATGGTGATGGAAGGGGCTGGGCAGAGCAAAGAGAAGAAGGGAATGGATTGGTTTTGGAGGAGGACGAGGGTTTTGTGGTTAGGGTTTTGGGGAGGAGGAAAGGGTTGGTAGTGTGATTGGGTTTCCATGTCAACACTATTTTGCAATGGCTATGCTGCAGCATCAGTACACTCTCCATTTCCGAATCTCTCACGTTAGGGCGCCGTGTAATAATCCGAGACGGTAACAGCAAAATGGTATAGGGTGGTTTTATTGTCGCTCTCAAATATTATGAAGCCAAATTACACTTTATTAACATATAATATACACTTTATAACAAATTCATATGTAACTTTTTAACTATTGCAATTATTTTTATAAACTTTTCAAAACGTGACATTTTGATTCTTGGGTTGAATTTTCCTACCAAATTTCCATTAGATGATTACGTGGCGTTTGTGGGTCTCATTTTCCAACTATTATCAGCCTTATTAAAAGGACAAAATTGTCAATTTGCCCATTTGGCACTTAAAACTTAGAAGGGAAACATTATCAAGAGGAAAAAAAATAATACCCAAATTGGGCGCCAAATGACCAAATTGACATATATGTCTTTTTAATGAGGTTGATAAAAGTTGAAAAATATGACTCATAGATGTCACGTCAGTATCTAATGGAATTTGGGGCGGAAAATTTAACAGAGGGACCGATATCAACGATTTCCACTGAAATTCTTATTTAAGTCCAAAAACAATCAGACCAACTGCAGCTAGAGATCCAAAATTTACTCAAATTGAGGAAAAATAAAACAAAATTTCAAATACTCTGTGTGAAAAAATAAGAATAAATTAAAGTAGAGGGGATGATGACATGTGAGATGAACATGCATCCCAAATAGGTGGGCACTTGAGCCCATGTACTCAAGAGGCAGACTTTACTCATGCCACCCAAGATTTTGGTCATGGATGTAGAAAAGGTGGAGTAGGAATCGGTGGTGTCGGGAAACACTACACTAGGGCACACAACATATATGAAGGATATGGAAACCCATCTTTTGAGGATTTTGTCGCAATTAGTTTTGACTCTATGAGCTTATGAACCGATCGTAGTAACAACTCAATGAACCCTATACTTATGTTCAATATGATTACGGCCAATTAGATAACCCTCTCTCTCAAATGCCATATGATTATGGAGGCTATGAAGTTCCTCATTTCAATCAAGATTATGGACAAGTTAGTTGGATAAATCCTAATTACCCTATCTATGGAGGAAGAATAGGGAGCTCAAAAACGATATATGAATACTATGTCCAACAATAAATTTCCACTTGGTCAAGTTGCATCACTTGGCAAAACTATAGTGTCATGGTAGATGGAGCCCAATACGATTTTGAATTTGGTAGACACTCTACTTGTTTTTAGTGAAATTCATCGAGTAAAGGATCATTGGTCTTGGTGCGAAATCATCAATAAAATTATGTTTTAATTCTTCTTTATATTTAAGGTTTTATATTATTAGTCATCATCGGACCATATTGTATCATATTATATATCATATACTTAGTATATGAAAGTTATTTTATAGTTATTATTAGTCTTATATAATTAAGCATTATTGAGAGCTTAAGTTTTTCTCAAAGTTTCATTTAAAATTTTCAAGTTTTGGACTAAATTTCCGATATTTTTATTGAGTGTGAACGATATATCGAAATATACGCATATTTCCATAAATTTAACTATTAATATTTCCGTAAAAAATGATATTTTCATCATTGATTATACCTTTCATTAAGTTAAAAAAAAAAACATTAAAAAAACAAAACCCTCCGTCATATAGCTCTAACTGAACCACCAATATTCCCTTGGTGACTCTCATTCTTCAACTATGTGGCTGACTGACAAAGATGCACCACACAGCGTGAACGACTTCATTTTGTCCACAAGAGTTTGCTGGAATTCCGATAGCTGTGCCTTTACCGAAGTCTAAAACAGAGAATGTGACTCTCTGATGTCGTCGACCGTCTTACGTAGGTCGTTCTGTTGCGACATAAGGACTGTGACCGTGTCTGTAACCTCCATATACCGGGCAGCGAGCTGTGCGTTGGAAATGTCCGCCTCTAGGATAAGGATCTTCCATCGCCATCGACACCAGATGGTGATTTTTTGGCGTGGAAAAGCTCTGATACCAGATGGTAGAGCCATACTGTTAAGAGAAATAGAGTGAAGAGAAAAGAGAGAGAAAAAAGGAAATAGAAACCAGATTTTCATTCCTAGCACTCAATGCTCGAGCTATATTTATATGAAAGGTCTCGGGTTCGATTATCGTAAATAACGAAATCGATACGCAATATGTATAATCTAATCCCCATCCCTCAATATAATTGTATCAAAAATTTGTTTAGTAACTCATTTATTTTACTTTGAACAAAAATGTATAAATTTTCCCTCCTCCATTAAGATCATCATTTGCTTCCTTGTTTAGTGTATCATGTGTGGTATCAACTTATGATCCAATCTTTCAGTATTTGTCTCCTTACTACATCCTTTAGTCTAACATGCTAGAAGCTCCCCTTCACCTAAATAATAAAAATTCAGTGTGCCTAATCATATATGCTATGAAAGTTTCCCATCTATTAAGCCTCAATGTGAACACCTCAAAGTAAACGGCATTATTTTTATTTTGAGGTAGTTATTATATATAGGTTCAGTTATAAATGTAATATATTTTATTAATAAGAATCCTAACTCACCATTTCCAACCAAATGAATAAACTTATATCCACATTTTAATCACTATTTATATATCATGCCATTTTTTATCACATCCCCTCAATATTAAAAAGTTATTATCTGCTTAACTTAAAAAAAAGTATTTACAATTAAAAAAATACATATTTATCATCCTAATAGACAAATCTAAATTTTCCTATTTATTCTCATAATAAAAGCCCTTAATTTTCAAAAACTTATAAGTAGATGCAACCTACGATCTCCTTCGATATGCAATCTCCTTCAACTTGAGTTTTTTCTGTGTGCTTATAAGCCAAGAGTACTATTTCTCATGGATACGAAGAAGTCCATCCTTCAAATGGAGGCCGTGAGATGTCAGTTGGGGGCCAAGGGGAGTCTATGGGTTGACCGTGTGGGATTAGGTGGGGGGTTGGCACTTTTATGGTTTAATGATGTGGAGGTACGAATGAGATCATTTTCAGTGGGACATCTAGATGCTTGGGTCATGGGGCCGGGTAGCTGTGACTTTCGGTTTACGGGGTTTTATGGCAACCCAGAAACACAATTGAGGTCACAGTCCTGGCAACTACTTCGCAGATTAGCATTCAACCAGGAGGGGCCTTGGATGGTGGGAGGTGATTTTAACGAGATCCTCTTTGGTAGTGAGTACAGAGGTCGAAGATATAGGCCTATGCCACAAATGAACGATTTTCGCGATGCACCGGACGATTGTAGTTTGAGCACAGTGAGGTTTACAGGGTATAAATTCACTTGGACAAATAAAAGACATGGGGAAGAGAACGTCAAATTGCAACTTGATCGTGCAGTGGCCAATGAGGCGATGAGGCTTGCATATCCAGGTATGACCACCGTTCATGTATCCTCTTCTAATTCTGACCATTTGCCTATCTTAATCAGTTTGGAGAATGAGTGTTGCCGAAGATAATCTTCAAGGAGATTCCATTTCTAAGAGGTGTGGGTTAAAGAGGAAGGTAGCAAGGAGGTGGTTAATAATGCTTAGAGTGAGGAAGGCTCGGTGCAAGAGAAAATTAGGTCCTGTCAATCGTCCCTACGACTTTGGCACAATAACACAATTGGAAACTTGGATACCAGGATCAAAACAATGTAGGCCAAGCTTGATAGTTTGCCATCTCACTGTGATTCTCAGCACTGGGATGATCAAAAAGCTGTGATGAGCCGTGAGCTTGACAGAATTCTTGAGCAGCAAGAAGTGTTTTGGAAACAACATGCTCGTATTGACTGGATTAAGTCTAGTGATCGGAACACCAAAATTTTTCATGGAGTAGCGAAGCAACCTGGACGCCTGAATACTATAAAAGGCGTATGGAATCAGAATGGAGTCTGGTGTGCTAGTGATACAACAATGGGCACGGTTTTCAGAGAGTATTTTGAGGAGTTGTTCTCATCATCCTGGCCTGCGGATGCTGTTGAGTTTTTGGTCCCTATTCCGCCCATGTTCTCCGAGGAACATAATAATCAACTGCTCCGCCCCTTCACTGCACAGGAAATTAGGGCTGCTCTCTTCCAAATGGAACCTACAAAAGCTCCCGGTGTTGATGGCATACCTGCGCTCTTTTATCAATCTTACTAGCCAACAGTGGGCAATGAAGTTTCAAGCTACTGCTTCAGAGTGCTCAACGATGGGGCAAGTCACTATGCCACAAATCAACATCAATAACACTCCAAAAACGCTATAATAGCCTACGATAGCATTATAGAAAACGCTGTAACAGCTGACGTTATGGTAAGTAATACCTCTACCATAGCGTTTCTGAAGTGCTATAGAAAGGTTCTATCTATAGCGTTTCTGAAGTGCTATAGAAAGTTTCTATTTATAGCATTTTTGAAGTGCTATAGAAAATTTTCTTATAACGGTTCTAAAACGCTATCATTGTCTTTCCGTAGCGTTTTTAAAACTCTGTGAAACATTTTCCATTGCATTTTTAGAATGCTATGAAACATTTTCCAAATTTCTAATTCATGTCCATAGGATTTCAAATTTCTGTTCCAGAATGCTATCAAAGATTTTCCAGATTTTCTAGAGCTTCCTAATATAGTTTTCAACCATAAAACACAAAATAGATTCATAAATTCATTTCATAATATTAATGAAACTTCATATCCAATTCAGAAATCAAACACAAAAAGCTTCATATCCATTGTACATAAACTTTCAACATAAAGTTTTATAATCATAATACATATGTCATGTTTGTCCTTGCGTATATAAACTGTCATATAATAACTTAATTTGCTGCTAGCGTCCTCCAATTCCATCATCCAAAATCCATGATACATAAGTATTCAAGCTGCAAAACAATTCTAACAACGTTTAAAAGTACAAAGAGTAATGTTTTCGCATAGAGAAAAATGCTTATTCGAACATTTGATATATATTTTGGCCTCCTTCTATACCCAAACCTTCAATTAGAAAGAGAATCTACAAAAAACTATAAACATTCATGTTTAAGCCCTATCAAGCATACAAGCAGTATCTGCACAACATTCCCAGAGGCAATTTAGAGAAGCTAATTTCAAAAGACATGAATTTAAAAAGCCTAAGTGAACCATAATTATATCACACACGGTTAGCAACTTAAGGAATTCACTCAATTCTGCATCATGGCGATCAAAACAAGAAAAAGAAAAATTATTTACTGCCATATATTTTTTCTGACATTAATAATCAACGAGAAAAATAAATCACATGCAAGGCTTTGGTTGAAACTTTAACTCATCCCAGCAAGAAGCACGAGTATACACAAAGACAAAGAGATAATGGACTACTTAGTGAGTTAACATTGCAAACAAAGAGGAGTTAGTATGGCCAACACATTCGTAAGATTTACATGCTTAACTAAAACTGGATAATGGACCATCACCTGATCAATGATGCATCAATTTGACCAAATAGTTTCCAGGAAGACAAGCAGTCACCTACCGACTCAGTACCTCCTCCTAAATTTGTGTGTCAAAAATATGAGTTGAATGTGAGACGAGAAATGTAGAGGTAACCTTCATCAGTTTTTCAAGAAGGCAAGGCGCAAGTTCCAGAGCATGCCTAAAGTCACCTTGCAGCGATGAAGATAGGCTGCTGACTCACGAGTTAACTGTCCTTGGATCAACAATTCTGTCTGCATAGAAAGTAGCATGAAATATGAATAAATATTTGTCAAAAATTTGCTTAAAATATACGAGGGCTCGATGCTGCTTCCAAAAATTTGCCTGCTCTTGCTTGATGTTCTTAAGGTCCAGATTAAGCTCACTCCTGAATTATGATGCTACACCAGGATTGTACACTTGTAAGCATCAAAAAGAAAAGAAAAGAAAAAATTAACTATCACTCTCTAAGATCACGAGAAGTCAGTTACTCTTACGGAAAACAGGTTGAGAAGGCAAAAAGAGTGCGAAAACAACAAAGGCATGTTGTCCCTACAGGAGAGGAGAGAACACAAGTGTTCCAAATAGGCAACATAGCAGCTATATCAGCAGGTAACTGATAGAGATTCTGAAAACAAGTATGAACCCACTCATACAAGGCATGATCATGAAATACAGTCATTGAATCAAAGCTTTGACACTCGATATCAACTAAGAAATCACCATGGAAGTAGTACCATTAATTTCCCACAATAGGTCAACTTACAATGCATTTGGTGGCAAACTGTTCCGAAGATCTAGCATTTTCTTTTCCCCTTTCTTTTTAAACACGAAAGCAGAAACGGAAAGAAATGCAACATAAATTACAGGAGCTAACAACTAGCATATTGCCATGGCCAAGATCTCAATTTTACAGTAAAATGATAACGGAACTTAATCACTTGGATTAAATTGATAATTTTTTTAACCACATAAGTCATATTGAAACTATCTATTAGGCCGCATTAGGATGATTTATGTAGTAAATTCTCCTAATAAAATCGTATATTCATTTTTGGATTTTGTATTTGTAGCTTCTGCCTGTTATTATGGAAAAACATGGGACAGATGGTTGCGGCGGCGAGCAACACTGTACGCCCGTGGAGGTGCTTGTGGGAGGAGATACAAGATTACATGCCTAAGTGCTTCATGCAAAAGGAACGAAGTGGTGTATGTGAGCATTGCGGACTTATGCCCTGGCTGTGGACCCAATCAGGGAGACAAGACTCGACTTGTCTTGCCAAGCTTTCCAATCTATTGCCCCTTTATAAGCTGGAAGGATTAAGATCGACTTTCAAACAGTGTGAGATAGATCGATAGATTGATCGGCCGCTCATACGTACGCGAGCTGCCCTTTCGCCTAAGGCTTTCGGACAAGACTAGTTGCTCCAGTTGGGGGCATCGGACGGGGAGTAGAAAGACTGTAAGCGCACCCAGCCATCAGAGAAACCTTCTTTATGATCCAACCCGCCTTTTCACTTACAAAGTATGACAAAACAATAAAGAATAAAGAATGAAGTGATTTATCAAAGAGAACAAAGAATTAAGTGAGCAGAATTATCCATCAAAATCACTCATCGGACTACTACTCCATGCAGCAGTTGAAAACAAAACAACAAAACAACAAAACAAACATAAGAGTACCAACATAGACACCGAGTCCAATGATCATATTATTGAGCAACAAATCGGAGCAATATATTAGTATTCCATTCACCCATTTTCATATATAGAAAAGATATTCGAAATTGCACAACCGACTGAAAAAATCTCAACCAGAAACCCAAAGTGGAATAAAAAACCAAGGCCATGACCGAGGCTAATCCTCCTAATTACTAAAAATATATCCAAACAAAGATGGGCGAAATTTTACACAAATTGAACCTTGAAACCGGGTAGGGATAAATGCGGTGATCGGAATTTCACAAAGCATCAATCCTAACCCATGGCTGTTGAATAAAAATCATGAGTCTTACAAATTTTGGATACAAACAAAACAGCATCTCAGCTCTCTTCGGGCACTACTCTCAAGCTCTCTTCGGGCACTACTCTCAAGCTCTCTTCGGGCACTGCTCTCAAGCTCTCTTCGGGCACTACTCTCAAGCTCTCTTCGGGCACTACTCTCAAGCTCAGGATATTAACAAACTCATAACTACAAACAATTTGAGTCAACTACATCCCATTAATTAGTTCACATTTGGGTCACGGGTCACCTCAGAAAAAACTTCTACTCTCAACTTAAGAGGTTTGAAAAGCATTTGCGCTCTATTTTTCATCTGCAACTGTAACCAAGTACACTGCTTTTAGCATGCACATCGGTTTCACCTTTTAACTTGCTTATCTAATCTCTATCATCTACTCTCTGTTTAAATATTTATAATCAGCATTATCCTTCTATCATTATCAATGTTGATTCATTTCCATTCCAGAAGCTCCATAATTATCAATTCAAGCCGAGGCTCCTAATATTAATTAAAAAGATTCTTCTGTTTATATATATTGACTCAGCAAATGATAGCAAATGAAAATCTCACCAACAACACCGCCGCATCTATTTCCATCTAAAGCACCAATAGTAGATTCATCTTCCACCAAGTATTTGAAAGTTGCTGAGTAAACTAAATTTTATCATATAGGATTTGCAACTGAATATCCTATTAAATTTATAGTATTACACCTTAACCGAAGAATTTTATTCCTTCCCCGTTGCAAAGAAACTAGTGTGTTTACTTAAAGATAATGGGAATCAAATCAAAAACAAAGATTTTCGAATACTCCTACGTTTACTTGTAGGATTAGATTTTTTTAACAGTGGACCCCACTTGAAATCCTTAATGCCATACGCTTTTTCTTGCTTTAGACATTTTTTTTGCTCCAAAGTAAGTAAGTACGTTATTTTTGTTTTTCTTCTTCTACTCTCCTTCACACCTCATCACGGTTGAAATTAATTTATTTTTGTATTTAAAATATTATCCTTTATTCTTTTGTGACTATTGGAGTTGGTGTGTGTTCAGAAAAGGATCAGACAAGAGAACGACATGCTTAAAAAGCTGAAAAAAAGAAAGGGTATTTTAATAATCAATTAATTTTATTTCGATTCATAACCGTTAGTAAACAATAACGATGAAAACAAATCTCATTATTATTTTAATTTTATATAATTAGTAAACTTAGAATGATTATCCCTTTATCCAATTATCCATTTATCTAATTGTCTATTTGTTTCATTATCCACTATTTTATTTTCATTCATGATAAGTAAATGTCCAAAAACAAACACTTAGAATTCCTTCATCAAATAAGTGAAATTATATGGAAGAAAGAAGGCAGAGCAATTTGCAAAAGACTGAAAGAAATAAAAATAGCAACCAAAACTTTTATCATCAAGTAATTAACTATAAAATAAAAACCAAAATCAGGAATATGAAAAAGAAAAATAGGAACAAAAAACATATATACCACAAAATTGAGGACGATCTTTGATTATCAAGGTCTTTGTGGAAAGCCAGGATCCTTAATTGTCATCGCCTACGGAAAATTTCCTGAGAATAAAGAGAAACAAACAAAAGCCCCAAATTTTGAGGGAGAGTGTGAGTGTGGTTCTGCAAAAATTCAAAATCCTAACCGATCGAGTGGGTGAACTCCCATAGAGGGAAAATCAGCGGTTGATCACATAAAGATGGGAGGCCGGGTAGGAGATTCGAACCGAAGAATTTTCTGCCTCAACCGTTGCAAAGAAATTAAGAGACAAAAATTTAGAAAGCCTTCATCAAACTTTAAAAATTAACAGGCAATAGAAAAACCCAATAAAAGAAGATAAAATCCAAACCCAATAATTTGCTGTGCAGTTCTTGTTTGTGTGAATGCGGAAGAGAAAAATAGGCAGAAACGGAAGATAAATAGAAGAGAGTGGCGGTGGATTTTGTCGCAGGGACGTGTCGACGAAGGAGAAGAAACGCGAGGATGAGGATGAGGTGTCGCAAGGAAGGGAGTCGGCAGCGTGTGAGAGCGGCGACTTTTGTCCCAAATACGAAGGCGTCGTGGAAGCAGGGAGGAAGAAGAAAGGTGGGAAGGGCAGCAGAGTCTTTCTACTGTCACAATGAAGGAAAAAACAAAACATAAGGGCAACTGGATTTTAAAGATTTGGCCATGAACTTGCTGCCCCTCCTCCAAAGCCCCAAACTACCACACCATCCAATCCAAATTTTCAAGAAGGGAGCATATAGGCATAAAGGATTACAGCTTCCAATGGCCAGTTGCATTTTTGAATAAATAAATTGCTGAATGATTCACTGGACAAGCCGCATGCTCATGTTCTATATTGCATTGCCAATCCCAATAGAGAGAAAGGGTTTCAATTCATTTCCTGGTACTTACACCTTCCCAAAACGCAGTGCAAAGAAAAGACGCCGAGGAAATGAATTGAAACCGTTTCTCTCTATTGGGATTGGCACTGCGAAACCCTAAGCTAGTGAAGTCAGTGTGGGCAAAAATGGCGTTGAGAGGGAAGGAGATGATCAAGACCATCATGAGGAATTTCGGAGATAAAAGCATTCCGCGACTGAAAGATGATGTGAGGAAGAAAGGCATATTGGGAGAAAAAACCCTACCTTCGCGATTGAGAGAGGAGCTCAAGAAGAAAGGCTTACCCGGATCCAAAATCATTATGGGTCGGGCCAAACGGGGCATCTACGCCGGCCGCCACATCCAGTTCGGCAATCAAATCAGCGAAGACGGTGGCAACAAGTTCGTATTTTTCTTTTTCTCTTGATTTTTAAATTTCAAGCCCAAAGATTTAGCTCCGCTAGTGAAAATTAAAATTCTGCCCTAAAATTTATATGAATTGGTATAAATGTACGAACTTTTGTAATATCTAACCCCAAAATCTTGAACATGATCAGTGACTTTGATTTGATTTGATTTGTTTTGATTTAGTTTCAATTTAGTTAGCTGGGTAGGGCTGTTTTGAAGTCTTGTATTATATGCGTCTAAACATTTCTTCGTTGAAGTAATGACTTGTTGAGGCTGAAAGTATGAAACTTGTGGGTATTGTGTTAACATTTTCACCATTGTTGCTGCCAAAAATTGTATTCTCAAGCTATTTGAGCAGCCTGAGCTGGCTCAATGATTGGCAAAATCTGTCTCGCGTCCTCATAAGGAATCTACATTATCTAGTGCCAAACATGTACTAGAAGTGTGCAAGTTTCATATTCGCATCTGTGGCTGGTTTATTTTAGGAATTGGTATAACTGTATAGAACTTGGCTGGTTTATGTCACCGTAATTTTGGTTTGCTAGGTTCTGCAATTGTTTGATAGTTTGTGGGAATGGGTAATATGTGTTATTAATCACCTAAAATTTCCTTTAATCGTTTGATAGTTTTTGAGATGCGTAAGATTGTGTTATTAACCGCCTAAACTTTCCTTTGTTATTGGTGGGATAGGTCAAGAAGGACATGGAAGCCAAATGTGCAGGAGAAGCGGTTCTTTAGTTACATTCTAGACCGCCACCTTAGAGTCACGGTCACCACCCACGCTCTCCCTTGCATAGACAAGGCAGGTGGTATTGACGAGTACTTTCTGAAAACTCCTTACCAAAAGATGGAAACAGAAATGGGCCTCGTCTGGAAATCCAAAATTGAAAAGCTGTATGAAGGGGTTGGGCAGACCCCCGTTGCTCTAAATGAATCCGAAGCTGAAGATGCTGGAGCCGAAGCCAAGTTGGAACAAGGATTCAAAGACCTAAAACCACATGAAAGGGAAGTTAAGAAACAGATCGAGGAAGGAGCTGAGAACCAAGTAGATGATGAGGAAGGTGCAAGGATTGGGGATAGCTCTCATGTTGATGTTCCTGAGCAGTTGGTTGCAAACACAAGAGCTTGGAGCTCTTAAACTGGCTTGGGATGTTCTCGTTTTCATCACCTACTCCCCGGTCTTTAGTGTTTCGTTTCTCTTGAAGGTTTTTAGAGAGAAATCTAGTCTTAGCTAGCTTCATAAGCCGAAATTTCATCTTTTCTCATTATGGAAACTCATATGACATTCCTTTTGGCTTTGTATACAATTTTGTCCTAAATTATTTTTATGATCTGCTCTTGATGTGCCCCTAATTGGGATTGAAGATTCATTTAGCTGCCTCAAAAGTCAATAGAGCAAATTTAATTAGGTTGCTGCCAGACTGAATTACTTTTGCAAATTTATGATGCACTTAGAACCTATATGAACGTTTAGTATTGGGAAGATATCCCGGTCACTGACCATGTCTTGCCTCTTGTGGTTCAAGTTTATGTTTAATTTGTTTCTGTGCATCTTTCAGCTTAAGATGAGTGAGTTCATGTTCTGTTTTTCCTGTATCTGGTAACACAAGAAATACGAAAACAAAAAAGTTGCTCACAAACGGATGCGCTGCTTGCTTATTACTGTAGTGTAGGAGATTTGCGCCGTGCTAATGGGCTTCCTGCACACTATGCTTTTCTTCTTCGCCAGGGTGGCAGTCTCACACTCACAGTCTACAACTTATTAATGAAGGTTCTGCATTGACCTATATATTTTTCTTTAATATGAGATGGAACAAATTAAAGCATAACTTTTCCTTTTCGTTTGGAAACTAAGCTATGAAATTAAGATACAGAATGCAGATTGTAGAGTGTATGCACAATCCTAAATTTGTAATTTTTGTCGGTAATGTCGATTCTTAAGGGTATTTTGCTCTTGCTTCTCAGGGATATATCAATGCAGGCCTTCCTCAGGGTGCTGTAACCATGCACACTGAGATATTACGTCTTGGATTAGAACCTGATAGGCTCACCTATAATACTCTGATATCTGCCTGTGTAAAAGCTGGAAAGTTGGACATGGCAATGCAGTTTTTTGAGGAAATGAAGGTCCCAAGCTATATGAAAGGCCAGTTTAGAGCCTGTATATAATGTTTTAATAGTATTTGTTTGTTTCCTAGATTAAGTTACTAAAATGTTGTTCCTTATTTTAGGATGAAGCACAGGAACTTAGCTATGATGACCTTTTCCTAGATGTTGTCACTTACACTGTATTACATAAGGTTCGTCATGTTCCTCAAATAACTTTATAAATGGATTTTTAGGACATGTTCATTTTTGCAAATTAATTATATTATTTTCTCAACAACATCAATTGTACTGCATCTTCGATATTGCAGGTTAGCAATTTTAATACCACACCCTTTAAACCTTAATCTTTGTAACTTTGTTGTGATCATTTTCTTAATGAAAAATTAATTATGATCTATGGGACTTATTAAGTAGATTCATTATCTTCTTTCTAACTGGTATCCAACTGGATGCTTCTTTCTGCTCCCCTCCCAAGGAAGAAGATTTTTTGCCTGTCTTGTTGGTAAATTAAAGTTCAGTTCCTTAAAGTCTTCTCTGTTCTTATTTTCTGCTGTCTTCTCTTGGCAGGGTTTTGGGCATTCCAAGGATATCAATTCAGTTCAGAAGTTTGAATTAGAAATGAAAACATATGTTGATTTTCTATTGACCGAACAGCATACACTGCAGCAATTGATGCTTTGCTAAATTGTGGCTCAATAAAGGGTATGTTGTACATGGAAAGAAGAACTCTCAATGCAAGGCTGTTAAGTCATCAGAAATTGTTGGTGTTTGTACCTGTACATTTGCCTTTGGATTCTCAAATGCACTCCCGTATTCTGTATATTGCAAATTTGTATATATTGGTAATGATCATATAATGAACATGAGATAGATAAGATTTCTTCTTCTGCCAAATGTCCAGGTACGATGATGGCATAAAGATGCGGCAAAAAAATTCCATTTGAATAGGGATTATACATTTTCATGCTGATGTTGACATGAAATAAATTTGCATTTAGTTTTATCTGTTAGAGGTCTCATTATATGTCAACTGCAGCAATTATGTTGCATAGTGGCTAACTGTTATATATTATATATGTTCCTTTTACCTATCATTTGGGGATTCTGGAGTTTTGAAGTGTTAGAAATTGAAACCAATTCTTACTCTTCTACAAACTATATTACGATGCTTAGGTGCTTTATGCATTTGGGGAGAAATAATAAAACAGGCTGGTGGAAAGCCCCGCTTACGACCAAAACCTCACCTCTATCTTTCCTTCACGCGTGCCTTTGCTGTTAGACGAGATTATAATACTGTGGAAAATCTAAATGAGCACATGTGGCGAGATACTGCTGGAACTGTCTTCCCAATAGTTCACGAGGAAGCTGATCATCTTCTCATGGAGGCAGCTTTAAATGGTGGTCAGGTTAATATCAACTCATTGACAGTCTTCTGCATGGAGTTTGCTATTGCATAAATCTCTTTCTGTTCCTGATTGGTGGCTACCTTCATGATGTTTGAGGGATTTGGGTGCTGATTTTAATATCCAGGCCTCCACAGGATATATAGCATTGCTATCCTTTAGTTATTTTCCCCTCTAAATGGTACTGATCAAGTTAATGTGCTATTCATTTGCATTTGAGTTGCATGAGACAATGGACTCCTATTGACTATTTTGATGTTATTTTCCATCTTTTGGTTTTGTCAGGTAGATTTGGCTACCAAATACCTTGCAAATATTCTTATTAGGTGGAAGAGATTATCATGGACAAGTCGAGGAGGCATGGTGTGTAGTGTGCTTTTATCTTCCACGACTAGTTAATTAGTATTTACGAAGGAAAGAGAATTAAAATGGACAGGCATTTGGTGTTTCCTTTTATGAAAATTATTAAGATTATCTGTGGATAATCTACCGTGTGACAAGATTATATCCTAACGTTAAAGAGAATTCTTGGTTGGTGCTGCACAGTTGGTTTGATCCACCTCAAGTTCTCTAGACACTTCAAATTTATACTAAGGAAACGTGTTTAAGGATTTTGTTATTTTGATTTGGACTTATTTCTTGTAATTTCACAAACTGCATGTAGTTCGATTTTACTACTTGTATATATTAGTAGTTGACTACGTATGCCTTCCACTTGGAATTATATTAGTTTTCAATGGCTATCCCTGCTTGCAAGTGTACTTTCATTAATATGCCTTTGCACTGCAGGTTGCTTTACGCATAGAGGCCTTGATGGGATTCAGCAAATCAATATTAAGTCCTTGCTACTTCCTCAGGTTTTCATACATTTTTTTTTCCTCTGAAATTGTAGGAAGAATTGACTACTGAAGGTCCTAACCTACTTTCATGCTTACTTATGCACGTAAGGTGCTTGCTAATGGACCTTTCACGAATGGTTTTAATGTAGAAGTTTAAATTATTCAGAGGTGTTACTGGATATAATGATGGAAGAAGGATCTTGTATAATTCAACAAAAATTGTTCTTATCTTTACTCACTACTGAATGCTGATTGACATTTGATATGTACTTTAATTCAAATATATTTTTTTGTTTGCTTCCTTTCTGTGCCTTTTCTATTTAGGTATTGGCAAGTGAACCGATTGAGAGTGTCGTGATGCCCTTGGAAGAAGCTCGGCCACTAAATGAAATGGATCCCTGGAATTGAACAAGGTGGCTATGCGTTTCTTTACGGATTCCGTAGTGCCCACCATAGATGACTGGAGTAGCTGCATCGGAGTATTGCACCGTGAGGACTGTAAAGAGGGTTTTTACTATCTATTTATGGTGGAAATTCAAAGTGATTTTTATCCTGGACAGACTGCAATCTTATTTCTTACATTGCAAGTTTCGTCGATTTTTCATGTTGCAAAGTTACAAGTACAAATTGTGCTGAGATCTATATACTTTATGAGCTCATCCAAGTTCGCTTACTATTCTGCAGATTGGATGCTCCACTTTCGTCGATGATGAGAAGCCCGCCTCCTTGTGCTACTACAAGGACGTCAATCTGGCATGTGGTGGATCTAATTATGAAGTATAGATATAAAGATGGTAATTGTAATAAACCACAGCTCAGTATATGGTGGCACTGCTTCAAGATTGAGGGCAGTTGGTGTTTTTACTGCTCAACAACTGTGTAATCTTGGCACACCAGTACCAGAAATTCCAGCCATTCAAACTTTGTGTGTGGAAAAATGATTAGCATTCTGTAAGAGTTTGAGGCTATGTTGTAAATTCAATTTTTGTTATAAGAGAGAATCTATGATTGTAGTGAAAGTAGTATCGTAAAAATGAGTGATTCGTTGTGAGATTTATATTCATCAACATTCAGTGAAAGTATAACTAGTGGATTTGATTAGAGACGCCTTAGGCAGACCCAAAGGTGTTGGCGTAAATTTTTTTATTGGGTTGGACCATGTTTAAACGCAAACTTATAAAGCTCTATACTTACTAAACCTCTTTTCTTAAATCAGTAGTTTGTTTAAGAAAAATCAAGATATTAGTAGTTTATACTTTATATAGTAATGTTTCTTTCATTTTGTCAAGTAATTTATCAAAAAGTCTTTCAATCTTAAACCTAAACTTTTATGTTAGCGAATTTCACCCATTTTTTCTTTGTTAAATAAATTACATTTTAATCAAGAACTAATAAAATTAATAAAAGAAAAGAACACAAATAATTAAATTAAAAGCATGTGGCCCCTCTTAAGTTTTTAGCCCAAAACTTTCTCATTTTCTATCAATGATATCTCTCTTTTGATTAAAAAAACAAGAAGAAGCATGGGATTTTTTGTTAAAAAAATTGGCTTATAAGGTTTCGTTTATTTGATTGGAATGTTAAAATAGGAATGATAATTGTATTTAATTATTTATCTATTATGAAATATAATTAATCTTTTACTTTTCATTTGAGTGTTTGGAACAATTTAGGAATTATATAATGGAAATAATGTATGTTCCTATTTTATCATTAACCCAATATTTAAAAAATAAATATAAAAATAGCAGTTCATCTTGCCCTAGGCCATGGCAGAAGGCAGATCTACCAAGTTCAGAGAAAAACAAACTTGGTAGGAAGAAGAAGAAAATGTTTGGACTAATTTATAACCAAGATTACAATACCAAAACATAAAAGAAGAAGAAATAATCATACACATTAATGAGAAATAAATTCTTTTGATTCCACCACCCAACCATCTTCCTGAAGCCCGCCTGCTGATTGCACCGAGGCCTAGAGCTCTGGTCTTTAACTTCCAAAAGCTGCAGAATTTTTTTTGGTGAAAAACACAATAAATTTCAATTGTTTCAACTTTCAATAATAAATTGTTTTATAATTTTTTTTGCCAAATAAGAAATCACACTTAAAAATGCAACCACCAAAACAATAGAATAGAAATCATTAAAAAAAATATATTCAGATTTGGAAGAATATTGGAATAGTCGTAGTATATCCCAGTTAGAATTTAGAACAGTAGATGTATGTAGTTTGTTCTTTTGCAATAAATGAATAAGCATATTTCTTAAAAAAAAAAAAGGTGGAAGGGTATTTCAAGTCTCATACTAATGTGTAATTACTATATATTATTATCCACAAAAGTTACAAATAATTAAATAACAAAAACTTATTTTACATGAATTTTGTGGGTGTTGTAGAAATATGTAGGATTGTAGGAAGTAGGACCCTTGGATTGTACGACGTAAAGTGGGATCTTTAGATCGTAGGACGTAAGGTGGGACCCTTGTATTGTAGGACGTAAAGTGGGGTCTTTCGATTGTCGGCCGTAAGGTTGTAGGACATATATGGGTACAAAATATGTGTGTACACATTATCGTGGGTACAATAAGCTCGGACCAAAAGTCTTGGTGAGCGTGCGTAGCATAAGAGCAGTTCTAACTCAGGCCATTTGGACCAGCCGAGGCTCAATATGGCCTCTTGCCCTTCACTTTTTGCTTCTAACCCACAAAATCTGGACCAGGCTTAGGCAAGCATTAGGGCCAGAATTGCCCCTCTTCTCTTCCCACCCGGGCTAGGGTCATGGCCCACATTCTGGTTTTCTGAACAGCCCACGTGCAACTCCTCATCCAACGGCTCTTTGGGGTTCCAGCCAATACAATGGTGCCACATGGCACATCCTTTTACAATTATAGGGGATTTTGTCCCTTTTTTTTTTTTAAATCATCAAAACTGCTTTTAAAAGCAACATATCTACTTTTAATAATTCACACCTTTTTTTTTTCTAGCTGTTGGAGTGTGGCTATAGATTTTTTTTTTTTTTTAACTTAGTATTTTTTTCTTATAAATACCCACTATTTAATTATCATATATCATACATTTTATGACAGGACCCTTCTCGAATTTCACCTTGAAATTCATGAAAGGTCCTGCTCCCGTCTGACAACCATTGACAACAGAAGTTAATACTTGAAATACCCTTATTGCCTCGGAAACATCGAATGAAAAATTTACCGAGAACCCAACAGAACCTCCCCTGTACTTGATTGACCTTCACCCACCTGTCAGACGAAGGATAGGCTAGTAGTTCACACACTACCCCTGAGTACTTCCTCCGCAAGCAAAACAAAATAACTGACGTGTCACCCTCGTGTGAACCATCAACAACTCGTCACTCTGGGTCACCGCCCACACCAACCCACTGACCCTGATGACGAAGGTACCCTTGCCACATCTCAGGCATTGGTCACACTTCGTGGCCGTAATCATCGTACATATACCGAAAGGTTCTTTGGCTATCATATCGTCAATTTAGTTATCATACCATAGCTATTCTCTGAATATACTAATCTGGTAAGGCTTCTGTTTCCCTGAACCATTATAGAAGTCCATACATGCCTCAATGATTTGATCCAATTCAATGTTCAAGACTTGGTTGAATTGAGACTCACTGACTTTACCCCGAGCCGTAACCCGATATCCTGGCTATTCTCGAGCCATAGTTCAATATTCCGGCTCCTTCCGAGCCTCATTCTAATCCTCCCTACCATACCTCACATCTTCTCGGGCGTATGAGGGAATCCTCCCTCACATACCCCACCGAGTGTATAAGAGAATCCTCCCTGAGATACCTCACATCTTAACCTCCTGAGAGTATGATGGAATCCTCCATAACATACCTCGTATAATACATCAAGGTCCAAATCCAAAGCACAATCCCAGTCTGAAACCTTAAAATATAATAAATCACTCTTCATTCGAGAGATGCATAATGATAAATAAATCCATTTAAACCTTAAGCTTTAGTTTCCGAGCCTCAAAAGGATGCTAATACATTCCTAATAATATCTCTCAATTCCCACCACTCACAATCCGTGGTATGGCATAACACCTAGAAATACGCATGCCTTGCAATCTCGGAAACTCCCGTCCGTTCACAGTACATCCAAAGTACCAACAAGGAAGCCCTAGTCCCAAGGAACCCTTTGACACACCAATAACCAAGCTCTTTTGACCCCACCAAGCCAAACCCGCCCCGTGGTCATCCATTATCGCTGAGATTACTCAAACGGGCTCTAAACGGACTCCAATGGCCTCAAAACCGCCAAAAACTGATTCGGAATGCTCCAAAACCCTAGACACGCGCCGCCGTGGGCCGAAAAATGACTCCACGCGCTGCCATGAGTTGGTACAGTCACGGCGGAATATTTCGTCGAACCTGACAGAATATCCTGACGGAATCATAATATTTCGTCCAAACTAACGGCGTTAGGGGTTCGTTGGTACGCTGTTAAGCTTTAACGGAATATGCTAACGTCGTCAGCATATTCCATCAAACTCTGACGATGTTAGTTGACTTAACCATTGACTGACAGCTGACTGTGCTGCTGACGAGGCTGCCAGGTGGCACCACGTGTTAGCTGAGTCAGCTGCTGACTAGACTGCAACGTTAGTCCCTGCATCGAACCAGCTCACCGAAGAAGACGACCTGACCACCGCGGTCGCCGCTGCTACAATGGCCGAATTCTGGAAAATCTCACCGGAAATGGCGATTTCCGGTGAGCATCGAACTCGTCCATTTCTTCACCATTTTTCACCATCTACATACCTAAATTCATCTACTCACCTATAGGATTCCAATTATGAGCTAAAAAATGGAAAAACTTACCTCCCTTGGCCGAAAATCCAACGAAAAGGCTCGGCCCACTTTCGTCCCTTCGATTCCTCGCCTCTGGGGATGTTCTAGTCTTGAGATCACCATCATCAGGCTCGTGGAGATGGGGGAAGTCGATCCACGGCCTCGGATTTGCTCGAAACGGCCTCAACGGGATCACCCCATTTGGGGGTTTTTGTGCTTTCACAGGACAATGAGAGAGAGGAGTTCGTGAGAGAGAGAGAAGAGTGACTCCCCAAAAAATCTGGAGAAAGGAAGAAATAATCTTCCCATAATATCTACGCTCCCAAAATTACCAAAATGCCCCTCAAACTTCTAGACCAAGAACTCTCACATACGAACTCCGATTCCCGCGTGCCGCCTATCTACGAACTCGTAAGTTCGAGACCTATGTAACGGTTCAAGAAAAACTTCCAAAAGTCTTCCCAAACAAAAGTAACTTACGAACCCCTTCTAAAACGGGGGTAAAATTACATTCTCAAATTACTTTAATTTCTGGTCCGAGTCGTTACATTTTATCCTCTCCAATTCAAATCCAAATTCTTCATACTTATATTTTTTACATTTTACTCAAACTCGTTATTCTTAAATTAATGGTTGTATTTTTTATTAGACTTGCATTATTTTTTATGTAATTTAAATTTAATATTGTGGAAAAAAAATCAAATAAGATAAAGTGCAATTAAATAGTATTTCGGATATATTATATAAGATTTTTACATTATTATCTTTAAGAAAATAATTCACAAAAAATTTGAATTCTTGCCCCTTGCCTCTCCCCATTAGAACAACAAAAAACAGACTTAAGCAAAATGCATGAATAGTGTCATAGAGAGGAGCTAAATCTTGCCTCTAGCCCCTTGCCCTTGCCTTTACCACTAGATATTATCTAAGACCGAGGGTATTAGCTATACATCTCAGGGCATGAACGATGGGCTCCACAATTGGAAGAGCAAAAAGAAGTGGTTGACGACATGCATGGGATCGTGAGTGGAGGCTGCAGTGATACACGAAATACACGTACACGTATGACATACGTGTGAAGTGGGCAACTGGGCATTGATGTCACGATCTCACAAACAAAAGAAGAAAGCAAGGGGTGCATCCCCTACTTAAAGAAGGGAAATTGATGGAAATAGAATACTCTCCACAAATTTATTCAAAAATTGAACACTCAAAAATGTGTTTATAAAAATAGAACCTATATAAAGGGGATGGTAACCTCATAGTAACCAGCTAATGAAATCTCTCTCATCTTCCTGGTCTTCCTCTCATATTCTCTCATCTTTCTTTCATCTTCCTCTCATCTTCTCTCACATTCCTCTCATCTTCCTCTCATCTTCTCTTGCGAACCCTCTGTCCCTCCCACAAAATCGAACCCTCCCTCCCTCTTTTGAACCCTTTTTCCCTCCCTCCCACGAGATCGAACCTCCCCCCTCCCACGAAATCGAACACTCTAGGCCTCCCTCCCACGAAATCGAAACCTCCCTCTATGGTGACTCGGGACTATTCAGGTAGTGGTAGTGGCTACACGTCTCGAATAGGTGAGATAGAAACAAAGTTGGATAATAGCAACATAGATCTAGTCTTATAGTGCCCCACTGGTTTAGATCTAGTCTCATAGTTCGGTAGTGTCCTCATAGTCAGGGTAATAAGAATTGCTTTTTGTGGGAAGTGAGAATTGGATTTTTGGTCTGAAATTTTCATCAGCCTATGCTCGTTTCTGTCCTCATAGTCAGGTAGTGTCCTCATAGTCCGGTAGTTTCCTCATAGTCCGGTAGTGTCCTCATAGTCAGTGTAGTGAGAATTGCTTATTTTGGACAGTGAGAATTGGATGTTTTGGTATGAAATTTTCATCAACCTATGCTCGTTTCTGTCCTCATAGTCAGGTAGTGTCCTCATAGTGTAACGACCCGGACCAGAAATTAAAATTATTTTGAGAATTGGACAATTTTACCCTCAGTTTTGGACGGGTTCGAGAGTCACTTTTTGACTGGCAGTACTTTTGGGAATTTTTCTTAGGTCGTTGCGTAGGTCTCGAACTCACGAGTTCGTAGACAGGCGGCACGCGGAAAATGGAGACCCGATGAGTTCGTTATGGGTCTAGATATGCAAGGGCAGTTTGGTAATTTTGATTTGGGAGAAGATATTTTAACCAATCATTTTTATCTTCATGGGAGGATAATCTCATTCTTCTCTCTCGGTGACAAAGAAAAAACACAGAAAAACCACCAACCCGTGCAAAAACTCACCCAAAAAGCCATAAATTCAACTTTGGATTCAAGGCTTTAGCTTCCAGTTTTGATCAACTAATCATATTCTACTCCTTCCCACGATCACAACCGTATCAACAATCGAAGGAGAGGACCACGGTGGAAGACGAACCGAGTAAAGGAAGTTTCGGATCTTCCGATCGATTTTCCGGCTTACATAGGTACGTGTTTGATGTTTTAAGGTTATATTTGGATTCCTGGGTTCGAGTAGATGGATTTAGACGTAAAATTTGTGTAAAATGGTTGAGTTTTGAGGAAGTTGTAAAGCTTGGAGTTTCGGCCGCAAATAGGGGATTCCGGCGAACCAGACGGCGGCGGAGGTGGCGGTCCGGTTCTCATCTCCGGTAGCCTCCGGTGACGGCGACAGCCGTCCGGTCGCCTTCTCCAGCGAGTCACCGGTGACCGGTCGGGTTGAGTGAACCGGTCGGGTCGAGTTGGACCGGGTTGGACCGGTCCAGGCGCGTGAACACTGTAGTAGGTGCGTGGTCGGCACGTGAGGGCGCGTGGGCACGTGTACCGACCTTCCGGCGGCGCGTGACGGCGCGTGGGGCCGAGTCTGAGGTCACGGCGGTGCGTGGTAACTAGTTCTCGACGTTCTGAATCTGTGGTACAGGTTTCAGGTTGATCGGACGTCGTTTAGAGGTCGTTTTGGGCAATCCCAGCGGTAATGGTTGACCTTATTAGCGGGTTTTGAGCTCGAAAAATCAAGGTAGTTGGGTCATTATTGTGCATGTGTTCCTTGGGCTAGAGTGTCCATGAATTATAGGTTGGATGATGTATGTGAGTGGACTTTTGTTTTATAAACTGAAATGCATGCATCAAAATATCTTTGTGTATATACTGTTATGTATTGTGGCATTGAATTTCTGAATTTTAGAAATGATTACTAGACACATGTCTTCCACTATTTTCGTTAAAGTGTGATTTGAGAAATATCATGGTTTTAGACTCGATTTTGCTATCGTTTTGACGTGGAAACTATTGAGTCAATGGTTTGGGTTTTGACCCAGTTGTATGAATTTATCGAATTTGGTCAAATTTGAGGGAGGCTAGGACCCGGAACTAGGATCCGTTATTAGCGGTGAACCTGATGAACCTCCAAGATAAACATATTTGAGGAGGACCAGGAACCGGGACTAGGATCCGTTATTAGCGATGAACCCGGTGAACCTCCAAGATAAACATATTTGAGGAGAACCAGGACCCGGGACTAGGATCCGTTATTAGCGGTGAACCCGGTGAACCTCCAAGATAAATGGATACCGACTGATATGATATGATAGTCGAGAGATATGCCGACTGATATGATATGATAGTCGAGAGATATGCCGACTGATATGTTATGATAGTCGAGAGATATGCTGACTGAAATGATATGATAATCGAGAGATATGCCGACTGATATGATATGATAGTCGAGAGATATGTCGACTGATATGTTATGATAGTCGAGAGATATGTCGACTGATATGATATGATAGTCGAAAGATATGCCGACGAATATGTTATGATAGTCGAGAGATATGCCGACTGATATGATATGATAGTCGAGAGATATGCCGACTGATATGATATGATAGTCGAGAGATATGCCGACTGATATGATATGATATGATAGTCGAGAGATTTGCTGACTGATATGATATGATAGTCGAGAGATATGCCGACTGATATGTTATGATAGTCGAGAGATATGCCGACTGATATGATATGATAGTCGAGAGAGATGCCGACTTTTATGTTATGATAGTCGAGAGATATGCCGACTGATATGATATGATAGTCGAGAGATATGCCGACTGATATGTTATGATAGTCGAGAGATATGCCGACTGATATGATATGATAGTCGAGAGATATGCCGACTGATATGATATGATAGTCGAGAGATATGCCGACTGATATGTTATGATAGTCGAGAGATATGCCGACTGATATGATATGATAGTCGAGAGATATGCCGACGGATATGATATGATAGTCGAGAGATATGCCCACTGATATGATATGATTGTCGAGAGATATGCCGACTGATATGATATGATAGTCGAGAGATATACCGACTGATATGTTATGATAGTTGAGAGATATTCCGACTGATATGATATGATAGTCGAGAGATATGCCGACTGATATGATATGATAGTCGAGAGATATGCCGACTGATATGTTATGATAGTCGAGAGATATGCCGACTGATATGATATGATAGTCGAGAGATATACCGACTGATATGTTATGATAGTCGAGAGATATGCCGAATGATATGATATGATAGTCGAGAGATATGCCGACTGATATCTTATGATAGTCGAGTGATATGCCGACTGATATGATATGATAGTCGAGAGATATGCCGACTGATATGTTATGATAGTCGAGAGATATGCCGACTGATATGATATGATAGTCGAGAGATATGCTGATTGATATGATATGATAGTCGAGAGATATGCCGACTGATATGATATGATATGATAGTCGAGAGATTTGCTGACTGATATGATATGATAGTCGAGATATATGCCGACTGATATGATATGATATGATAGTCGAGAGATATGCCGACTGATGTGATATGATAGCCGAAGGTTATACCGGCTGATGTTATGATATGATAGTCGAGGATACTTGCCGACTTATGTGATATCATAGTACAGAGAGTCGTGATACAGGAGTAGCACACCCCAAGGGATACCCTGGTGGCTAGGAATATGATAGTCGAGAGATATGCCCACTGATGTGATGATAGCCGAAGGTTATACCGGCTGATGTTATGATATGATAGTCGAGGATGCTTGCCGACTGATGTGATTTCATAGTACAGAGAGTTGTGATACAGGACTAGCACACCCCAAGGGATACCCTGGTGGCTAGTAATATGATAGTCGAGAGATATGCCGACTGATGTGATATGATAGCCGAAGGTTATACCGGCTGATGTTATGATATGATAGTCGAGGGATATACCGACTGATGTGATATGATAGCCGAATGTTATACCTGCTGATGATACGATATGATAGCCGAGGATATTTCCGGCTCTAATATGAACCAGACGACAATTGTCATGGGCTTAATCAACCTATGAAAATACTTCGTCATCCGGGTCAGTGGGTTGGTGTGGGCGGTGACCCAGAGGGACGAATTATTGTTGGTTGACAAGTATCTGACTAGTTGGTTGTCTTGTGGTATTCCAGTAGAGATGTCAGCAGTGTCTGACCTACTGACATTTGGAGTCATAGGGTATTCCTATTTGAACCACCACTATTCCGAGGTCTTGGCTTTGACCTGTATACTATCCTGCGTCTGACAGGTAGGAGTGATCAGTAAGTACAGAGGTTCTATCGGGAACCCTGTAAGGTTTAATAAAAATTATTCAAGAAAAAAGGGTATTTCTGGTATTTAAACTTTGAGGTAAAAGAGATGTCAGACGGGATAAGGGTTCTTTCCGAGTTTCGAGGGAAAAATTCGGGAAGGGTCCTTACAAGTGGTATCAGAGCACTAGGTTAAATTCATGTAGACCGTACATCTAGTGTATTGATATTAATGATCTACAACTTCTACACAGCGTATAATGCCTCCGAAATGTGAGTTCCGTCAACGATCGGGGAATGGTGGAGATGACCATGAACTTGCAGTGGAGCCTGAATTGAGGCAGACACTGGAACAGCTGGGTCAGACTTTAGCTTCTGTATTCCAGGATAGGGCTTCTCATGAAGTCTCTGATATTGAGAGAGCCCAGAGACTGGGGACGACGATATTTATGGGCGAGTCTAGCCCAGATGAGGCTGAGGAGTGGATTACTCGCATGGAGCGGGTGTTTTTGATTATGAGATGTCCTCTAGAGGAGAGAGTTCTGTTGGCCACATTTTTACTAGGTGGTTCTACTTACCACTAGTGGCACTCATTGGAGGTGTCAGGCTGGAATGTCCATACACTTACTTGGCAGACTTTCCGGTAATGCTTCTTGGAGCAATTTTACCCTCGCTCACACCGGAATGTTAAGGAGGTCGAGTTCTTGCATTTACAGCAAGGAGACATGCTTGTGGCCCAGTATGAATAGAGATTCATAGCGCTGAGTCACTTTGCACCGACTTTGGTGGCGACCGAGTTAGACAAGTGCCACAGATTTGAAAGTGGACTGAGGAGTGAGATTCGGTCAGCAGTTACGTCTATGGATCACACTTCCTTGAGGACTTTGGCTGATGCTATAGCCGAGTAGAGTTGAGTTTGATGTGATTCTGGGGATGGATTGGTTGTCCATGCACCATGCCTCCATAGACTGTTATGATAAGACAATGGTTTTTCGGAGTCTAGGATTTCCGGAATTTACATTTCGGGGAGATCGTAGGGTACTACCCTTTGGAGTGATATCAGCGTTGACCGCAGAGAGATTGTTGAGGAAAGGTTGTGAGGGGTATTCGGCTCATGTGTTTGATTCACAGGATACTCCGATGAGAGTGGAGGATATTCTAGTGGTGAGTGAGTTCTCTGATGTGTTTCCAGATGATCTTCCATGATTACCACCTCACCGTGAGATTGAGTTCACCATCAAGCTTTTGCTAGGTACTTAACCTATCTCACAGGTACCGTATAGGATGGCATCGGCAGAATTACGAGAGTTAAAGACTCAGTTGCAGGACTTGGTGAATATGGGATTTATTCGCCCAAGTGTTTCACCATGGGGCGTGCCGGTATTATTTGTGAGGAAAAAGGATGGTGGTATGAGATTGTGTATCGACTACCGGCAGTTAAATAAAGTGACGGTGCGAAATAAGTATCCTCTGCCAAGGATTGACGATTTATTTGATCAACTGAATGGGGCAAAGTATTTTTCGAAAATTGACCTTCGATCCGGGTACCATCAGTTGAGGATCCAGGAAGAGGATGTTCAGAAAACAGCTTTCAGGACTCGGTATGGTCATTATGAGTTCCTGGTGATGCCCTCAGGGTTGACTAATGCCCCGGTAGCGTTTATGGATTTGATGAACAGGGTGTTCCAAAAGTTTTTGGATCGATTTGTAATTGTGTTCATCGACGATATCTGGGTGTATTCGAGGAGTGCCAAGGCACATGAGAAGCACTTGAGGTTGGTGCTGAATATGCTTAGGAAAAAGCATTTGTTTGCCAAGATTAGTAAATGCCAGTTTTGGTTGACCGAAGTTGGATTCTTGGGTCATGTGATTTCGGCTGAGGGTATCAGCGTAGATCTCCAAAAAGTGGAGGCAGTGACGTTTGAGGAGCAACTGGTGCAAATTCTGGATTTGAAGGAAAAGGTACTTCGCCGAAAGACTATTCCTCTAGTTAAAGTGTTGTGGAGGAATCATAACGTGGATGAGGCCACGTGGGAAATCGCGGAACTAATGCGGGCACAATATCCTCATTTGTTTCATGGTTAGGAATGAATTTTGAGGATGAAATTTCTTAAGGGGGGGGGGGGGGGTAGATTGTAACGACCCGGACCAGAAATTAAAATTATTTTGAGAATTGGACAATTTTACCCTCAGTAGGTCTCGAACTCACGAGTTCGTAGACAAGCGGCACGCGGAAAACGGAGACTCGATGAGTTCGTTATGGGTCTAGATGTGCAAGGGCAGTTTGGTAATTTTGATTTGGGAGAAGATATTTTAACCCAATCATTTTTATCTTCATGGGAGGATCATCTCATTCTTCTCTCTCGGTGACAAAGAAAAAACACAGAAAAACCACCAACTCGTGCGAAAACTCACCCAAAAACCCATAAAGTCAACTTTGGATTCAAGGCTTTAGCTTCCAGTTTTGATCAACTAATCGTATTCTACTCCTTCCCACGATCACAACCGTACCAACCATCGAAGGAGAGGACCACGGTGGAAGCCGAACCGAGTAAAGGAAGTTTCAAATCTTCCGATCGATTTTTCGGCTTACACAGGTACGTGTTTGATGTTTTAAGGTTATATTTGGATTCATGGGTTCGAGTAGACAGATTTAGACGTAAAATTTGTGTAAAATGGTTGAGTTTTGAGGAAGTTGTAAAGCTTGGAGTTTCGGCCGGAAATGGGGGATTCCGGCGAACCAGACGGCGGTGGAGGTGGCGGTCCGGTCATCTTCTCCGACAGCCTCCGGCGACGACGACGGTCGTCCGGTCACCTTCTCCGGCGAGTCACCGGTGACCGGTCGGGTCGAGTTGGACCGGGTCAGGTTGAGCCGGACCGGGTTAGACCGATCCAGGCACGTGAACACTGTAGCATGCGCGTGGCCAGCGCATGAGAGCGCGTGGGCCCGTGTGCCGACCTTCCGGCGGTGCGTGACGGCGCGTGGGGCCGAGTCTGAGGTCATGGCGACGCGTGGTAACTAGTTCTCGACGTTCTGAATCTGTTGGTACTAGTTTAAGGTTGATCGGACGTCGTTTAGAGGTCGTTTTGGGCAATCCCAGCGGTAATGGTTGACCTTATTAGTGGGTTTTGAACTCGGAAAATCAAGGTAGTTGGGTCATTATTGTGCATGTGTTCCTTGGGCTAGAGTGTCCATGAATTATAGGTTGGATGATGTATGTGAGTGGACTTTTGTTTTATAAACTGAAATGCATGCATCAAAATATCTTTGTGTACATACTGTTATGTATTGTGGCATTGAATTTCTAAATTTTAGAAATGATTACTAGACACATGTTTTCCACTATTTCCGTTAAAGTGTGATTTGAGAAATATCATGGTTTTAGACTCGGTTTTGCTATCGTTTTGACGTGGAAACTATTGAGTCAATGGTTTGGGTTTTGACCTAGTTGTATGAATTTATCGGATTTGGTCAGATTTGAGGGAGGCCAGGACCCGGGACTAGGATCCGTTATTAGCGGTGAACCCGGTGAACCTCCAAGATAAACATATTTGAGGAGGACCAGGACCCGGGACTAGGATCTGTTATTAGCGGTGAACCCGGTGAACCTCCAAGATAAACATATTTGAGGAGGACCAGGACCCGGGACTAGGATCCGTTATTAGCGGTGAACCCGGTGAACCTCCAAGATAAACATATTTGAGGAGGACCAGGACCTGGGACTAGGATCCGTTATTAGCGGTGAACCCGGTGAAACTCCAAGATAAATGGATACCGACTGATATGATATGATAGTCGAGAGATATGCCGACTGATATGATATGATAGTCGAGAGATATGCCGATTGATATGTTATGATAGTCGAGAGATATGCCGACTGATATGATATGATTGTCGAGAGATATGCCGACTGATATGATATGATAGTCGAGAGATATGCCGACTGATATGTTATGATAGTCGAGAGATATGCCGACTGATATGATATGATAGTCGAGAGATATGTCGACTGATATGTTATGATAGTCGAGAGATATGCCGACTGATATGATATGATAGTCGAGAGATATGCCGGCTGATATGATATGATAGTCGAGAGATATGCCGACTGATATGTTATGATAGTCGAGAGATATGCTGACTGTATGATATGATAGTCGAGAGATATGCCGACTGATATGTTATGATAGTCGAGTGATATGCCAACTGATATGATATGATAGTCGAGAGATATGCCGACTGATATGTTATGATAGTCGAGAGATATGCCGACTGATATGATATGATAGTCGAGAGATATGCCGACTGATATGTTATGATAGTCGAGAGATATACCGACTGATATGATATGATAGTCGAGAGATATGCCGACTGATATGATATGATAGTCGAGAGATATGCCGACTAATATGTTATGATAGTCGAGAGATATGCCGACTGATATGATATGATAGTCGAGAGATATGCCGACTGATATGATATGATAGTCGAGAGATATGCCGACTGATATGATATGATAGTCGAGAGATATGCCGACTGATATGATATGATAGTCGAGAGATATGCCGACTGATATGTTATGATAGTCGAGAGATATGCCGACTGATATGTTATGATAGTCGAGAGATATGCCGAATGATATGTTATGATAGTTGAGAGATATGCCGACTGATATGATATGATAGTCGAGAGATATGCCGACTGATATGTTATGATAGTCGAGAGATATGCCGACTGATATGATATGATTGTCGAGAGATATGCCGACTGATATGATATGATAGTCGAGAGATATGCCGACTGATATGATATGATAGTTGAGAGATATGCCGACTGATATGTTATGATAGTCGAGAGATAAGCCGACTGATATGATATGATAGTCGAGAGATATGCCGACTGATATGATATGATAGTCGAGAGATATGCCGACTGATATGATAGTCGAGAGATATGCCGACTGATATGATATGATAGTCGAGAGATATGCCGACTGATATGATATGATATGATAGTCGTGAGATATGCCGACTGATGTGATATGATAGCCGAAGGTTATACCGGCTGATGTTATGATATGATAGTCGAGGATACTTGCCGACTGATGTGATATCATAGTACAGAGAGTCGTGATACTGGACTAGCACACCCCAAGGGATACCCTGGTGGCTAGGAATATGATAGTCGAGGATACTTGCCGACTGATGTGATATCATAGTACAGAGAGTTGTGATACAGGACTAGCACACCCCAAGGGATACCCTGGTGGCTAGGAATATGATAGTCGATAGATATGCCGACTGATGTGATATGATAGCCGAAGGTTATACTGGCTGATGTTATGATATGATAGTCGAGGGATATGCCGACTGATGTGATATGATAGCCGAATGTTATACCGGCTGATGATACGATATGATAGCCGAGGATATTTCCGGCTTTAATATGAACCAGACGACAATTGTCATGGGCTTAATCAACCTATGAAAATACTTCGTCATCCGGGTCAGTGGGTTGGTCTGGGCGGTGACCTAGAGAGACGAATTATTGTTGGTTTACAAGTATCTGACTAGTCGGTTGTCTTGTGGTATTCCAGTAGAGATGTCAACAGTGTCTGACCTACTGACATTTGGAGTCATAGGGTATTCCTATTTGAACCACCACTATTCCGAGGTCTTGGCTTTGACCTGTATACTATCCTGCGTCTGACAGGTAGGAGTGATTAGTAAGTACAGAGGTTCTGTTGGGAACCCTATAAGGTTTAATAAAAATTATTCAAGAACAAAGGGTATTTATGGTATTTAAACTTTGAGGTAAAAGAGATGTCAGACGGGATAAGGGTTCTTTCCGGGTTTCGAGGGAAATATTCGGGAAGGGTCCTTACACATAGTCAGGTAGTGTCCTCATAGTCAGGTAGTGTCCTCATAGTCCGGTAGTGTCTTCATAGTTAGTGCAGTGAGAATTGCTTTTTTTGGGTAATGAGAATTAGATGTTTTGGTCTGAAATTCTCATTACCCTGACTATGAGGACACTACCGGACTATAAGACTATATCTAAACTAGTGGGGCACTATAAGACTAGATCTACAAATTCGCCTTGGTTTCTATGGCCTTCTACCCAATCACCTTCCCGACCTCACACCTCCAAATTCATCTTCCCGACCTCACACCTCCAAATTCATCTTCCTCACTCCCCAATTGGTTATTTGCTTTAATTTCTTGAATGCCCAACACTTGTGGTTCATCCACCTTAACAAAAATCAATCATAGGGAAGATGAGAGAAGATGAGAGGAAGATGAGAGGAAGATGAGAGAAGATGAGAGGAAGATGAGAGAAGATGAGAGAAGATGAGAGGAAGATGAGAGAAGATGAGAGGAAGATGAGAGAGATTTCACCAGCTCCTTTGCCCTCTTTTCTAATTTCAAACCAAGTTTCAGTCTTGGTTACTAAAATGTTACCATTTCCTTTATATGAGTTCTATTTTTGTAAACACATTTTTGAGTGTTCTATTTTTGAATAAATTTGTGTAGAGTGTTCTATTTCCATCAATTTCCCTTTAAAGAAGGATGGAGAGAAGAGACAAGTATGCAATTCTAGAGACAAAAACCAGTTCACTTGAAATATATCTAACTTGGGTGTCAGAGTCTATTTTGCAGGTGCACCCCCCTCGCCCGGCATTTGGAGGTTTCTTATTCTCCCAGCCCGCGGTCAAGAACCTGTGGAAGCATTTTTTTCTTGTAAGAAATCCTGCTCTAACAAATTTATTTATTGTTTGAAAAAGAAAAAAAAATCTAAACATAGAATACAAATTAATAAAATTAAAAATTATATATATTTCGAAGGCATGTATGATGGCTAGCCTCTTAATCTCATTGGTCATTAAAGATTTTAAATTATTATATATTTAATAATTTGAAACCTTTGAATTATATTTGTAGTATTAGATATATTATTTCATTTGAATACGGTGAGAGAAATTTGGTAAACAATAATAAGTTAGAAAAATGTCTATCAAATTTCATAATTCATTATGATTTTCTGCAAAACACTATCGCATTATATAATACTCAATATACAATTCTGTAAAAATCCATGACGTAACTGGATCACTTAAAGTTTCATTATTAACTATGTAAAAATTTGTAAAAGCCAATAAAATCTGCAAAACTCAGTCACTTATAAAAAAATATATGCAAATATCTATATATAATTGAATTCACTACATTCTTGTTAAACTTTTTGAATTAAAAGTGCCAAATAATCAATTTTACGTAATCTTTTGAAATTATTGTTGTCATCTGAAAACACTTTTCAATATTCAAGAGAAAATCTCAATTGAAATATCAAAAAATAGTAAATGACCTAGTTAAAAATCCTAATATTCTAGTGGTATATTTACTCATTGTGTAGTACGAGATCTTAGATTTCATATTGACACTCATAAATAGCAAGGTTGACACTCATGGTATATATTCCCATCATTAGATCATCATTAAAAAAATAGAAAAAATCGAAATTACAGCTCATACCTTTATTCCTTTTAGGAAAAAAAAACCCAAATTAAATCCACTAACCTAACCATGTAAATAAACAAACAATAAAACCCAATATTGATTTATGCTGAACTTAATGTCCTATATCCTCTCAATATATCCATCATCTCAGCCTTGTTCTTCTCCACCTAAGTAATTTGTTTCCTTTTGCAAAATTTTGTTACCTTGTAAAAAACGTCTTCAATCTTGTTCTTCCTTTGTGGCTTCTGATCAGTTATGTTTTCTCTATATCTTGCTTTAAATATTGACCTCAAACACAACCCCTTCTCACCATCAAAATTCCCTTTCCACCATTTAACTTGTTTTAGCTTCTTCAACTTTGCTTTTACTGCGGCATTACACATTGTGAAAAGAAATCAGTTAATTAAGTAAAGTGCTTTATAGATAATCACGTTCATAGTAGGAGCTGATTTTCATATTTCAGTTTTATATTATGTACTCCACTTGTATAACAAAAAATTGGAGTGTGAAAATCGACTCCATTAATTTTTTATAAACATTTTAACATGTTTATAATAAAAAAGCTTTTACTCAAAGCCTTTATGAGTAGAAGTGCTCCGTGCATACGTACAAAAAGAGTCCCAAACAAGCTCTAACAGTAATTATTGAGCCAAAATCAAAAGTCTCAGCGCAAGTTCATGGGATCATGCAAAAATAAAACTTGGAATCATCATCAAAAGACTTCTGAATTGAGAACTGATTTTGGCACTCGATCTCTTTTTTTAATTACATCATACAACTTTTCTATTTTTTATAACTGTCAGATTGAACTATTCAAAGCAAAATCAATAGATAAAAACAGCAAAATCAATAGATAAAAACAAATATAGGAGTGCATCCAGAAGGAAAAAAGTGGAGTACCTGTAAAAATCAATTCTCATATGCATGAAACAATAATATATTGTCAAATAGTGATGTAAATAAAACTAAAGTTTACTTACCTTCCCAACCCGAGAACTCCATCTTAAGGCGAGACAAGGCAGAAGCATTTTCAAGTTGATGAGTCAACTTCAGCAATTCTTTCAATCCTACTCGCTTTGGTAGGGCAACATAGCCCTCATGAGTTGAGTGCCATATTACAATCGCATTCATCACTTTTCTCCATGCGACTTGATTTATGTTCTTCGGTACCTCGCCGGGACGATTCGTTCCGGTGATCGCTATTTGTTCTGGTCACCCTGTGATTTTCTTAAAAGCCAACAATCTTCTTGTAAGAATGCCGGAAAACTTGGTAAATTAAATTAATTAATAATATTGATTGATATTAATGATTACTCCAAAAACAAAAAAAAAAGTAAGAAGTTGATATACATCCGCAATGTGAGACTTGTCACCGGTTGGTCTATGATCAGAGCCCATGAAAAGAAGAACAGTTCGAGAAGACTGATTAATTAACAGAAGTAGGTACTTGTAGACTTGCTCAAACGTACCGATACAAATAGGGTCCAATTTTGCTCACCAACAAACTTCAGAGTTCACCATGTGTTATGAAGTTAACTATAGTTAATTAATAATTTCAACTAATATATAAATTGGTTAATATAAAGAGAAAAAATATTATTCTTTCCATATTAATAATGAGTAAATCTCTCCTTAATTGTACATCAAATCAAATTTGGATCTTATTCTATTATACATTAATTAATTGGACTAAGTATCATCCTCATAAGGAGTCCTCATTACTTTGTTACTTTGTTTGGATGTCACAAATTTGTACACTATTGTTTTTGTTTTTTTCTCGGGTAAGTAAACAAAGGATGAAATAAAAAACAATGCCCTATGTTAAACAAAGGGTAAATAGTTCCTCCTATAATATTTTTTTTGTTTAGTTTGTTTATTTTTGTATGAACCGCTAGTGACATGAGTTTGTTACATTGTTCGGACTCCTTATTAGTATGGTACTGTGTAATGCATTGCAATTAATTAATACAAAATGTTTAATAGAATAAGATTCAAATTTGATTTTATTCGTGCCAAGACTGACCAAGCAACGAGCCCATATAGAAGACTCAGAAGACCACATCAAGATCTCCAAGGCCCACTAATAAGGCTCATCATCAAAGCCCATTGCTAAAACCCATCGTTGGGTGAACCACGTACATGCTTGTATTCTTGGGTGAGTGTGGTCTTCCTACTTCTAAATTGGTACATTTTATGCATCAACAGTTTGTCGCCGTCTGTGGGAATCGAAACAAAAAACTATGTCGGTTCCCTCTCTTCCTCACACGTGCAGAAACCTGCGAACCCAAGAATATCGAGCACCCCACTACAAAAATAAACTTTGGTCATCCAAGAAAAACATCTTCTCTCTTTGCCAAAGTCTCTCAAGCCACCAATGCACACTCGACAGATCATCCAGGGTACATTTTGCAGACCCGATACTCAACACACTTGCAATAGCTTTGTTTGGGATGCATTCACACTAGGAAGCCCAACAATCACAACACACTGTGTTCGTATCTAATTTGGTCAACCTGGTCAAGATCGATCAGTCCCGCCAAAACCATACTTGGCCCTCGGCTCAACATGAAAACAACGATACAAATCTACAACATCAGGTGCATCCCACCAACACAGTCTTAAACAAAAGACACAAAATGCCACTAGGCCGAGCAGATCTGGTCGGCCTACCCGCCCATTGGGCGACCGTATTAACACAACCATATGATTCGGGACCACCAGGACACGTGTTAGTTATAAGATCAGGGATATTTATCCCACATCGAAAGGCTTCATCTACAACATTCAATGCCACTATAAATACAAGGGCACCTCTCCTAAAAAAGGTAATGACAACCTTGCCCTTACGCTGCCTAATTATTACAGTACCAACCACACTTAACTGATTTAAGCATCAGAGGCTGTTAGGCCGGCACCCCACCGGTGCTTCTTTGCTCTTACCTTCTCCCTGCAGGTCTTCCTACCCCCGAGGAGAGTGAGTCAAGCGAGCTCAGCGTGGCAACTCTAAGTTGGTCCATTTTTGGTATCAACAGTTTGGCGCCGTCTGTGGGAATTCTGAAACAACCTCCCACGAACTCACTTACCACCTAGGCTGTCCCAACACCCTCCGGGCATCATGTTGGACGATCAAGATGAAGGAGAACTCAACAACACTCCTTTCCTACAAAGGAGCTCAAGGGACAACATCCCTGATATGCCGAGACAAACATTGGACAACCTCCAACGGGAAGTGGCTGAGCTCAGGGCTCACAATGCCAAGATGGACGCTAAGAATCAGGTCCTGTTGGAGCAGTACGAGAGCACACTCGCCCTTGTAAAGATGTCTCAGCATAATCAAGGGCGAGACAAGGGACCAGTCGACCATGTACAGGCTGACCAGATTGTAACTGATCGAACCCTGGTCAACCAACCTGTCATCGATGGAATCCCCTTGGATAAGTATAAGAAATAGCAGTCTAGGGAAAACCCTAGCTCATCTGGAGGGTGACTGCTCATCCAACGACAAAATGGCCCCGGCCCGTCTCAACCAAGAATCTATCGGGACGCTCGCTAACTACTAGAGGATCGCAAAGTTGAGTTAGAGACTCTCCGCCTAACTTATGCTACATCGGATCCTAGGGCGATGGGATAACCTCCCTTACCCATCTTAACTACATCAGGCCGACCGACGACGGGACACGCTTTCGGTATGGCCAACGATTGAGAAGATCAAAGGATGAGAGGTCCTGAACAACGACAAAGGGAAAATACTGCAAGATGATACCGGCTCAATTTCTGGGAGCTACTCCCATGGCCGAAGAAGAAATAGAGATCGGCGAGAAAGAGGCAATGGTCAAGACTAACATCAACCAAACCTGCCTCCACCTCAATAGGACAATGCCCTGGTTGAAAGCCTCCTACGCTGAGTGCACAACCTTGAGGCATAGAAGGACAAAGGTAAAGCACCAGCTTGGGGAAAGACTAGCACTGGTCCTTTCACTAACCGAATCCTTCGATCAAGACATAGATCAGAGGTCAAACCTTTGAAAATAGCTCTCTACATGGGAAAGGACAACCTCGTCACCCACTTAAACAATTATGTCTCTGCCCTGGCATACAAGAACGTAATGGATGAGGTCCAATGCCTTATCTTCAGCTTTATTCTTACCGATGTAGGTCTCAATTGGTTCTACCGCCTAGCTCCCAATACCATCGACTCCTTCGATGAACTACATACAACCTTTCTCAACCAGTTCATGATCCAGACGGATAGGCTGGTCTCCACAGAAGATATTTTCTCCCTCATGCAGGAAGAAGAACAAGAAACTCTTCAAAAATATGCCACCAGGTTAGTCTCGAATACTCTCGCTGCCGAGATACAGATGACAAGGCTGCATTCAACTCTTTCCAAAGCGGCCTCAGAGAGTCACCCTTCAAGTATGCAGCCCACATCGAAGATTGGAAGGATTACAATGAGATCATGCGAAGGGCGGCAATCCACGCCAAAGCAGAATTCTTCCACACTCCCACCAAGGAGACCAGAGCGCCCTCATACTCAACTCCCCCAAGCAACAATAGCCAAGGTAAGACCAACCATAACTCGGGATGCTACAATCATGGCTCCAACCAATCTCATCAAGGAAAGAGGAAACTCACCTATGACGGACAACATCATGACAAGAAGGGTCGACCAAATTACGACAACAGGGGATTCAAGCGAGGTGACAACCATCACCAAGGGGCACAAGACTTGGTAGGAGACAACTCCAGACCAAGACGTCACTTCGAAATGACCACAATACTGAACACATATTTGGACCACGTACTGCTAAACGTGGAAGGCATGATCCCTAAGGCCAAGCCAAGGAATCCCAACTATCGCCCCATCCACAACAAAGAAGCTTTCTGCCAATATCACAATTACAATGGCCACAACATTGAGGAATGCATTGCATTCAAGGACATTGTCGAGCAGTTAGTCCACGAAGGCAGACTCATTCAGTTTCTACAACATCCCCCCTTGCCCATGGCACAGCAGTAGATCAACACCATCAGCGGAGGACCAACCCTATCCTCCTCAATCACTTCCAACTGAGTGAAGAAGAACTTCCTTCGAGCTACTAAGCCAAACACCAAGTACTCAGCATCGACTCTGGTTGAGCATCTAAGGTGGCCAAGAATGGATGGAAACCCATCACATTCTCAAAGGAAGAGGAGAAGGGCTTCGTGTTCCCGCACGACGGCCCATTCATCATCAGAGCCCAAATTTTCAACTACGACGTAGGAAGAATGCTCATTGACATCAGGAGCTCGGTCAATGTACTCTTCTGGGACGCTTTCAAACATATGGGCATAGACGAGAAGAAGCTCGACCGAAAGTTTACGCCACTTCTGGGTTTCTCGGGAGACTCAGTCTTACCTAAGGGAATAATCTCTCTACCAGTATCAATGGGCACTACCCCAAAGATAGCCACAACCATCACGACCTTCCTTTTGGTCGATTGTCCCACGTCCTACAACGCCATTATCGGAAGAGGATTGCTCAATCAAATGAAGGCCATCGTGGCAACCCACCTACTACTGATGAAATTCCCAACCGCCAGGGGAACGAGATAGGTGCGAGGAGACTAGCTCTCCGGAAGAACATGCTATGCCACGGCCTTAACCAAGACGAGCAAGCAGGATCAGCCAGACCAAACATAAACTCTATCACTCATTGAAACCGCTCTAGGAGACGACCCCATAAACCCTAAACTCATGGAAGAATTCCGGAACAGCCCTCCAGAAGATCCACGAGACCTTGCAAACATGCCACAGGTCGAACCTGTGGAAGAGACAGAGGCAATACTTCTATCTGATCAACACAAAGATCGCACGGTCCGGATTGGATCAAAGCTGAAACCCACCATACGAGCAGCCCTCGTAGAATTCTTAAAGGAAAATGTCGAAGTCTTTGCATGGTCTTACGCAGACATGCCCGACATCTCCACTGATGTGATATGTTACAAGCTCACAATTGGCCCATCGTTCAGGCCAATCACACAGAAGCATCGAAGTTATGACACCGAATGACAATTGGCCATGCATGCCGAAATCAAAAAGCTGATTTAAAATTTGGACGGTTTAGATCCTAGCTCGGCATCATGGACCGAACTATGGGGATGATATCGAGCCTTTAAAATTTGGGCAATCAGGGACTCTGGTTTATTGCAAAGCTTCCAAACTTGTTTGGGAAGTAGAGCGTGATTAAAGTCTTCAAGATGACTAAAGCTAAGACCTCCAAATTTTTTAGAAAGACAAAGGGAATCCCAACGTCCTCAATGAATTCCTTGACCTCCAGTTTGTTTTCCCCACCAAAACTTTGCAAAGATGCCATGGATTTCTCGAACTAATGTTTTTATTAACCTAAAACAACTGAGTGAATAAATGGGAGTGGCGCAACTGGCTTGATTAAAATCTCTTTACCTGCAATAGCCAACAACTATTCCTTCCAACCACTAGTTTTTCGACGCAACTTCCCCAAAATAGAATAAAAAAGTGACTTCTTATCACAACCCACCATGGTTGGTAATCCAAGATATTTGGCATGACAAGACACCACCGGGATTTGCAGGATTGTTGACATCATATTTCTCTGACTTACAGATACATTTGAATTGAAGGAGATGGCAGACTTCTCCAAACTAATTTTCTACCCCGACACTTCCTCATATATACGGAAAATATTTTGATGTTTAGTGCAAACCTCCGGTGTAGCATCAACGAAGAGAATATAGTCGTCTGTAAAAAATAGATGAGATATAGAGGGAGCAGTGGGTACTATCCGAAAACCACTAATTGAACCTGGAATTTCTACTTCTTAAATAAGATTGGTAAAGCCCTCAACAAATAATAAAAATAAGTAGGGGGATAGGGGACATCCCTGCCGAAGCCCACGTTTGGGAACAAAATAACCGAGAAGGTTGCGCTGCCATAAGATGGAGAAATATACAGTGGTAATACAATCCATAATTCTAGTGACCCATGTTGGAGCAAAACCCATTCGAAGCATGATTGCCTCCAAGAAACACCACTCCACTCTGTCATATGCTTTTGCCATATCTAATTTAAGTGCCATTTTTTGGTCTCCCGATTTCTTACACCCACGCATATAATGAACACATTCAAAAGCATATAGGACATTGTCTAGGATATACCTTCTAGGAATAAAAGCACTTTGAGTCAACGAGATAACCTCAGAGAGACCCATCTTCAACCGATTTGCTAAGGTCTTAGCTATCATTTTATAAAGCACGGTGCACAGGCTGATCAGTCTGAACTATTTCACACGGGTGGGAGACTTGACTTTGGGAATTAGAGCAATGAGGGTATGGTTAAAATCCCGGAAACTTCCACTTCCATTAAGCTCCTGTAAACACACTTCCCTGAATGAATCACCAATAGTATGCCAATATTTTTGGAAGAATAATGCTAGCATGCCATCACAGGCCGGCGACTTTGTGGGACAGATTTGTTTAAGAGCATGCTCCAACTCCAATCCAGAAAAAGACTCGGTTAGAACCTTATTTAAATCAGTTTTCATCCTGGGAGTTATAGCTTCCAAAATTCTATGCATGTTCAGGCCTCCTGTTTTTGTGAACAAACTAGAAAAATAGGTACCAAACATAGTCCCAATAGTATTAGGATTAGTACGCCAAACCTGATTTTCATCAAAAAGACCTCGCACTTGGTTATTTCTACCCTGGGACTTTGTTCTCTCATGAAAATATCTTGTGTTGTGGTCACCCTCCTTCAACCAATCAATCCTAGATCGTTGTTTCCAGTTAACTTCTTCAGTCTCTAACATAGAATTGATAGTCTGCTCAACTGCTTGTCGGCGCTGTTTGGCCATAGCAGTTTGGTCTCCCTGTAAACTCTGGAGTTCACTGTGTGCGTACTGCAGCTGCTAATGAGGAAAACCAATATGAACTCTGCTCCACTGTGATAAATTGTCAGCACATAAGGCTAGGCTCATAGAATTGGTTTGGTCCCCTCAGTACTCTCCCAAGTAGATTGAATTACCTCACCACACTAAGCTTCTTTTACCCAATTCAGCTCAAATTGGAAACGGTGATGCTTTGCCATCCACCTATTCTGATGCGCGGAGACATTGATCAAGATTGGTACATGGTCTGAGCCAACCGTGGTAAGATGCTTTGTTGACAAGTGTGGGAATGATGCCAAAAGACCTGTACTCACCAATATCCAGTCTAATCTCACCTATGTGTCCACCTCCTTGTTCAGCCGTCCTGCCCAAGTAAAAAGGTAGCCCACAAACGGGAGAGAAATGAGGCCACTGTCATGAACTGCTTCTTTGAATAATGCAATTTGATGAACCGGCCTAATCCGACTTCCCACCCGTTCTTCAGCATTATGAACTTCATTAAAGTCCCCCATCACCACCCATGGATGTTGCCCTACCAAAGACAAACGTCTTAGAAGGGCCCATGAGGGGCGACAAAGGTGTGCCTCAGGATGAACATAGAAACCTGTAACATGGTAAGAAAAACTGTCATTATTTTCAATCACCACATCAATATGGCCTGCTGAAGATGAAAGGAAGTTCATTGTTAGTCCAGTACGACACATCATAAGCAAACCTCCACCCATTCCAACTCGTTTGACCATGTAAAACTGAGTCACCCTTAACTTCTTACAAAGACTAGTCATCTGATTTTCCATCATTCTTGTTTCCATCAAAAACACCACATCCGGTTTTGTAACCCTCAAAAGATTCTTGAGAGACCTAAAGGTGCAAGGGTTGCCAAGCCCCCGCAGGTTCCAATTGAGCAGGATCATTCCGCTAAGTGGATCCCCAATTCTGGATCCACCTATGGATGTAAAATCCCAAGATCAGCACTCGTTGCCTCAATATGCCTTTTTTTCCCCGACCCAACTTCCTTGATTGTTGCTGCACCTTTCCTCTTATTGCCCACTAAAACTGGAGAAGATGAACGACCACCAGCAGAAACCTCCTGACGTGCATGTTGTTTCCATTTTCCCCCAGAGTTGGGCCTATCGAGTCTACTAGCATATTGGTCCTCAGATATTGTAGTAGCAATAGTAGAAGAGTGAGATATTCTCAACGCTACCTACTTCCCTTTGTCACGTGCACCATCCACTTCCATAATGCTATCCTTAGTTGTCGATGTCCCTCCCAGATCTTGATTGATACGAGAGGCCACTACTTGTAATCTGATTGTAGATTACGTTTCTAGCATCTCCCCATCGGCCACGGTGGACCTAGTATTGGGCCTTTTCCTCCCCCTACTGGATTCACCGTTGGTCCCTGAGCTTCAACTAGGGAATCACCCACAGTCACTGGGGATGCTCCCATATTCCCATTCAGTGTTGCCTCAAACCTAGGAGTCATTGACTACTCCCCAGGGACCCCCAGACCCTGGTTCTTTGCCATAGTATGAATGGTATTGACCTACCCCTTCGCTGACCTCTGTCCTTCATGCAAAGCTTCCCACTCAACGCTACCTACTTCCCTTTGTCACGTGCACCATCCACTTCCATAATGCTATCCTTAGTTGTCGATGTCCCTCCCAGATCCTGATTGATACGAGAGGCCACTACTTGTAATCTGATTGTAGATAACATTTCTAGCATCTCCCCATCGTCCACGGTGGACCTAGTATTGGGCCTTTGCCTCCCCCTACTGGATTCACCGTTAGTCCCTGAGCTTCAACTAGGGAATCACCCACGGTCACTGGGGATGCTCCCATATTCCCATTCAGTGTTGCCTCAAACCTAGGAGTCATTGACTACTCCCCAGGGACCCCCAGACCCTGCTTCTTTGCCATAGTATGAATGGTATTGTCCTACCCCTTCGCTGACCTCTGTCCTTCATGCAAAGCTTCCCACTCTTCCAATATCTTTAGTCTCTCGTCCTCCTCCACCTCTTTTTGCTTATTGATTTTCTCCGCTAAGGCAATTGCTTTTGCAATAACTTGGGCAACACGGTTTCCGCGTTCCACCCCAAATTCCTCCATGCCTCTCGACTTGTGGCACGACCCTTCACTACCTTAGAAGTGGTTGCTCCTTTGGGTTGAAACACCCCTATTCTCAGCCACATCCTCTGAAATCATCACCGGCTCACCTCTTGCTTGAAACTCCTCCAGAATATTTGTAGTGCGCCCTATTTTGGGTCCTTGATCAAGTGCCTCAAATCAGGCCATCCGGGTCCCAATGCCATGTCTCATAACCAGGGGAACACTCCCTAGAAGTGCCAGGTCATAGCCAAGATATATCGAGGACATGTCCTAAGATCATCCTCAATCGAGTCCTAGAATCCAATCCCAGGGTTGTGCCAAAGGCATGCCCTCCAGTGCCAACATGCGCCAAGGCATGTCCTTTGCATTGCTGAGTTCCAGATCAAGGTTCCTACCAAGGTGTGTCATCGCCACGCCTCAATGAAGACCAAGCTTGTGTTCCTAACGCAATTTCAAGACAAGGCGCGACTGCGCCAAAGACAAGTTCCAATGCACCCTAATTCAGGTCCTGAGATCCTCGGTAGTTCCAGGTCAGGTCCCTGACCTGACCCGAAAAGTTCCAAGAAGGCCATTTTCTTGCCTACACTTATTTGATTGAGACACGAAGTATTTTCAGACTCTTTGACATGTAATGAATCCATTCAAGTGCTGAGGCGCGGCGTGGCGAGACAAAGATATCCCAAGGGCCAAGTTTCCATTGTCAGCGTCTGCCCAAGGACCTGCCTAGATTCCAGCCTGGCTGCCATGCGGTCAGCTTGTGTTCTCACCTGCCAGCTTGCATTTACATTCCCATACATGTTCTGATTGGTTCTAATAGATTATAGGACTTTGTAATTACTTAGGAATGCCATAATCATTCTAGAATACTCTAGCCTAGGTTTCTAATTCTAGTCCTTGTGGGACAAGGTTTGCCTTTGTCTATAAAAGGGAGCCCTTGTTCAGAGACCTGACCTAACTCGTATTACACCACTTTAGACACTTTACTTATCGTTTTGAGCTATTAGCGCGAGGCTTGTTCACGAAGACTTGGTTGTGTTCTTAAAGGAGTGCTTGAAGTTGTGCTTGGAGTTTGCCTTTGAGAGTATAATTGGGTTTAATCTTTCACTTTCATATTCAACATAGTTCATTGTTTATGCTTTTCATTATGCATAGTGAGTAGTTTACTTTAGGTTAGGGCTGATCTTGAAGTCCGAGTCATGACAACTTCTTAGCTTAGTTTTGGCGCTTGGTTGGATTGTTGTGTTTACCTTGGTAGATTGATTCACTGTGTTTATTGAGACTATGTTGTGTTAAAATTGGACATTTTACTTGCACAACTTAATGATGAACTTGCATCAAGGGTTATAACAAACGTAACCTGTGAAAAAATCCATGACATTCCTAGGGTTACCGTGTAATCCCTAGGGTTGGTGTAGTGTTATTAAATTCCTTCCGAACTTAATGCTTTCTTGCATGCTTTGGTAGCTTAAGAGAACTATTGCATAATTGATTAGAAGTTTAGTAGCTTCAGAGAACTAAACATACAACCAAAGGAGGAATTAATGTGTAAGGGTGAGCTTAAGAGACCCCTTACATGGGCACTAGTGTCAGTATTTTAGCGTCTTTTGGTTAGAGTCGAGCATATCTAATTAGTGTTTTGAGTACCTACTTGTGAACTATATAATCTATTGCTTTGGTTACATTGTTGAGTCAAGTCCTTGTGGGTTTCGACCCTTGCTTCTACCCCTATATTGTCTATTGATTAGTTCACTTTCTAGGATATTATTGTTAAGGATTTTTTGCATTTACTTGTCGTACTTTTCTTTCAACAAGTTTTTGGCGCCGTTGCCAGGGACTTGTCCCTCAACGATGTCCACTGCTTAGATTGTTCTAATTTGGTTTCTTTTGTTGTTTTGGAACTTTTATGTCATCGCAAGGTTCTGCAAGAGGATCTGTTCACGGCTCTTCAATTCCATCATTTGCTTCATCATTTGTTCATGGTTCTCCTCATCCAAGTCCACCACAAAGCCCTGGGAGAATGGCTGAGGAACGTGTCTTTGCTAACCCTCCACCACGGCTGCTTAAGGATTATGCTACCCCTCATGTCAGTGAAGACCAATTCCCTATCATTATTCCACCATCCATAATGGAAAACTTTGAGCTCAAGTCAGGCAAAATCCATATGATGCCTAAGTACCATGGCCTCTCAAGTGAGGACCCCCATCTACACATTAAGGAGTTTGTGGAAGTCTGTTCCACCTTCAGAATCAATGGCATGACTGAGGTTGAGATTAGGCTGATATTATTTCACGTTAGCCTTAAGGACAAGGCTAAGGCATGGTTCCATTCATTCGCACCAGGATCTATTACATCATGGAAGGACTTGTCTTCCAAGTTCCTTACTCAGTACTACCCCGTGTCCAAGACCAATAAGCACAAGGCTCATATCATGGCACCCCAACAAGCTGAGGATGAATCTTTCTATGAGTTTTGGGAAAGGTTCAATGGAATAATCCAAGAGTTCCCTCACCACAACATTGATGAGTGCCGCTTAATGCTAAACTTCTATGGTGGCTTGAAGACTAGTGATAGGGTAATGGTGAACTCTCATACCAAGGGAGTCTTGGAGAGAACGGCTGAGGAAGCTAGGGTAGCATTTGAGAGCATTTCTCAGAGAGAAAAATAGTTTAGCTATAGGGGACAACAGTCTAGGACTCTCAATAGTGTGAGTAGGGATAAGGATGATACCATAGCTCAACTCACGGCTATGGTGAAACAGCTATGTGATTCCAAGGCTAAGCCCACTATGACTTGTGATGTGTGCTCAGTTCAAGGCCATGACTCTTAGACATGTCCTATGGTGGAGGATGCAAACTATATTGGAAGGTACAACGAGGGCATGAGGCCTAGGAATGACCCATATTCCAAGACTTACAATCCTGGATGGAGGAACCATCCAAACTTCAAATGGAGCAACCAGAATGTTCAAAACCCCATGTCACCCACTGGATTCCAAGGGCATTCCGTGACCCCTCAAGTTCTCAATTCAGTCCTTCAGCAGTCTTAAGTCAATCATGTCCAAGGAAAGAGGTCCGTGGAAGACATGATGGCTGACCTGATTCAAAACACCACAACCTTTCAACAGAATCTGCTTCCACATACCACCAGTTACCAGCAGAAGACAGACCGTGCCATCACAGCCATTGAGACCCAAATAGGCCAAATGGCAACTCAGCTCAATAGATTGGATCTTGGACCTCAACTCCCTAGCCAAACCCAAATTGATCCCAAAAACATCATCCGTAAGGCCACTTCCAATGCTATTCAGCTTAGGAGTGGGAAGGAACTTCAAGGCTCAAATGAGGCACAAACTGACCTGGAAGAATCTGAAGGTCAGGATTAGGTTCCTGTCGCAAAATTAGTCCCAAAACCTGGCCAATCTGAGACATCTAAGGACAACAGTGTCCAGGACATGGCATACTACAAAAAAAAAAGTGTCATTTGCGTCGTCTGCTTACTGTTGTGAAAGATTAAACATGCGTCATAAATGGGCATTTGCGATGGGTTTACGACAGGTACAAGTCCATCGCAATAAGTGGGGTCACAAATATTGTGGCTATTTATTACGACGCGATTGCCCGTCGCGTAAAACATTATGACATTTGTCTTTCCGTCGCAGTAGTTCAAGCGTTGGATTTAATCTAGCCATTTGCGACATATTTATGTCGTCGTAAATGTTAATGATGATATTCGGTCGTGAATAAAAATACGACAGATTTGAAATTCTTTTTTGGGACGACACTAGCCTTCGTAAATAATACTTTTGCGACACTACAAATGTAAATTTTCAGAAAAAGGAATTGAGAGAGAGAAGAAAGAAGGAGAAGAGGGAGCCACTGAATAAGGAGCTGTGAGGGAGTTAAGAGAGAGAAATAAAATCAAGTAACAAGCACAATTAGACTTGGATTGGCAAAGGTTACTATCACTATCATACTGGAAGACGTCGTCCCAATTTCAAGTCTTCATTTAGGGGTGGTGTGCATATTCAAAATCAAGTAACATCATGTCAGGACCCGTCCCGAATTTCCCCTCGAAACCCGGGAAGAACCCTGATCCCGTCTGACAACCTAAGGAAAGGTTCCCAAATACCCTTCAATCCTTAGCATATGATAATAACAATAAATAATTTCTCTTGTCAGACAGGGGATTTAAGCACTTAAAATTCCCGTAAGTAAATACCAACCAAATACAAGAATATCAGAGCGTCTAAGTAGGATCAATGTACACATTAGATATCCTACTCAAGTACAACTACACAGCGTAGCGGAAGTGCAAATGCCTCTGCCTCGAGATACTGTCCGCGTCAACTCTACGGCCTGAAGGGGGTTTAAACACAAAAGTTGTGAGTGGACAAAAATAATCGTTTATAAAACGCTTTCCAAGGAATATTACCTTTTTCCCCTCCATTTATAAAACCATGCATGCATCACATAAACAATTCATGTTATAAAAACATCATCTTTAAATCACCGGCATTTTCATGTTCAAAATCATTTATTTCCACCTAGACACATAACATCTCAAATCCACTGTCATCGACACATCCACTAGCCACCAGGGTATCCCTTGGGGTGTGCTAGTACTGTATCACAACTCTCCGTACTATGCTATTACATCAGTCGGCCTATCTCTCGACTAGCATATCATATCATTTTATTGGATTAGTCGGCCTATCTCTCGACTAGCATATCATATCATTATATTGGATTAGTCGGCCTATCTCTCGACTATCATATCATATCAGTCGGCATATCTCGACTATCATATCATATCAGTCGGCATATCTCGACTATCATATCATATCAGTCGGCATATCTCGACTATCATATCATATCAGTCGGCATATCTCGACTATCATATCATATCAGTCGGCATATCTCGACTATCATATCATATCAGTGTTTATCCTGGAGGTTCATCGGGTTCACTGCTAATAACGGATCCTCATCCCGAGTCCTGGCCTCCCTAAATTCAATGTTTATCTTGGAGGTTCATCGGGTTCACCGTTAATAACGGATCCTCATCCCGAGTCCTGGCCTCCCTCAATTATGACAAAATCCGATAACCACATACAACAAGGTCAAAACCCAATTCATTGACTCAATAATTTCTATGTCAAAACGTTATCAAAATCGAGTCCAAACCATGATATTTCTCAAATCATACTTTAACTGAAATAGTGGAAAATATGTGTCTAGAAATCATTTCTAACATTCAGAAATTCAATGCCACAATACATAATTGTATTTAACAAAGATATTTTGATGCATTCAATTCAGTTTATAAAACAAAGTCCACTCACAAACCTGTTCAAGCTAGCTCAATCCCGTCTCGCTCGTTCCTCTGAGGTTCCCGGAACGATATCGCCTGTCAAAAACAACAATCGGGATTACCGGCTAGTAATAAGACTCGTATATAACAACTTCCTAAACCTCGGGAAGTCTACCCTTGCTGTTCCTAAAATCACAGCAACTTCGGACACTTAAAACGACCTCTAAACGATGTCCGATCAACCTGAAACCTGTACCAACAGATTCAGAACGTCGAAAACTGGTTACCGCGCGTCGCCGTGACGTCAGCCTCGACCCCACGCGCCGCCACGCGCCGCCGGAAGGTCGGCACACGCGCCCACGCGCCCTCACGCGCCGGTCACGCGCCTGTTACAGTGTTCACGCGCCTGAACCGGTCCAACCCGGTTCGGCTCAACCTGACCCGGTCCAACTCGACCCGACTGGTTCACTCAACTCGACCGGTTCAACTCGACCCGACCGATCACCGGAGAAGACGACCGGACTATCGTCGCCGTCGCCGGAAGCTGCCGGAGAAGATGACCGGACCACCACCTCCGCCGCCGTCTGGTTCGCCGGAATCCGCCATTTCCGACCGAAACTCCAAGCTTTACAACTTCCTCAAAACTCAACCGTTTTACACAAATTTTACGTCTAAATCTATCTACTCAAACCCAGGAATCCAAATATAACCTCAAAACATCAAACACGTACCTGTATAAGCCGGAAAATCGATCTAAAGATCCGAAACTTCCTTTACTCGGCTCGGCTTCCACCGTGGTCCTCTCATTCGATGGTTGGTACGGTTGTGATCGTGGGAAAGAGTAGAATACGATTAGTTGATCCAAATGGGAAGTTAAAGCCTTGAATCCAACGTTGACTTTATGGTTTTCTCTTGGTTTTTCTTCGGTTTCGGGTTCAATGTATTGGGTGTGTTTGTGTTATGTTTTCTTTGTTACAGAGAGAGTGAGTGAGTGAAGATGATAAGGAGATGAAGATGAAATGAAGTGTACAATAATTGAGGTTAAAATATCTCCCCTCCATGGCAAATTACCAAAATGCCCTTACACATCTAGACCCACAACTTTCGTATACGAACTCCGTTTCCTGCGTGCCGCCTGTCTACGAACTCGTGAGTTCGAGACCTACGCAACGGTACCCGAAACACCACCAAAAGTGTCTCAAAACAAAACTTGATTTCCAAGCCCTTTACCGATCAAGGGTAAAATAGTCATTTAATAAAAATAATTGCATAAAATCAATTATGAAAAGTCCGGGTTGTTACACATCATCATCAACAACAAGGTGAATTTGGCTAGGGTTCTCATAAATCTAGAAGCCAATTTAGAGTTGGAGAATTTTCTATTATCACACTACGCTGTGATTGTTGAGTCAAAGAAAGAAAATGGATTCAAAACTATCAGATCTACATACCTTCACAACATAAGACGAACATTTTCCAATTGTCCAATCATTATTTAAGCATCATTTTGATGTGTTTAAGTACCTCTCTTACATGTCTTTTGAATGATTTCGTGCCATCAATAGAAGAAAATGATCAATCTTGTGAGACTTGTGCATATTTGGAAAGATAGGTGAATTCTGAGAAGAACGCAAAAAGAATGGCTCGAATCGGAGTTATAACGAAAGAGATGTCCCAAGTTGAAATTCGGGTCCTCAATAGGTCCTGAACCGACTCCCGGTACCTATCAGGACACGCCAAAACCAAGCCCCGGGATGTGTCCCGTGACATATCCTAAGGACATCCTAACGTGCCTTAATCTAAGTCCAGAAGAACTCCTAGTCGAGTCCCAAGACCCATGTACTGGCGCGTCCTAGCCATGTCTCTGCAAGGTCCCAACCGAGAACCTTAGTTTATATCCCATGGGAAGGATCTGCGCCAATCCTAGAAAGCTTTGCGCCAAGCCAAGCCATGCGCCAAGCCAAGCCATGCGCCAAGCCAAGCCATGCGCCAAGCCAAACCACAATGCGCTTGTGACAAGCCAATGGTTCGCCTCAGAAGCGCAGTACCAGATTGTCCAAAGGCACCCCTTCACGGTCCGCCAGCGTTGCACCAGAATTACAACCTATGCGCCTACGTCGTGCCAAGCCTTCCAACCTAGAACCTTATGCGCTTTTGACGATCCAAGGGAGTACTTCAGTAGCGCACTATCAGGGCAAGGATTGGGGCATGTCCAGATCATGTCCAAAATCGGGTCTCAAGACTTGTATGCGCCCTAATTTGGGCTCAGTTTTGTGATCAGGTGTCTAAGTAAGCCCTGGGACATAAATAATCAAGTTACATTGCAAATGAGGTCAAGACGTGGTTTGGGCCAGGTGCTTAGGTTCAGGACATGCTAAGTTTTCTAGAAATCTTTAAAAAGGCCCAAAAGTGCTTAATTGAGGTCCATAAGTGCTTTGAACATCCAAGGCTTGGCCCAGCCCATTACTTGACGACCAAGCAAGCATAGAAGACTCCCAAAAGCAGGATTGGCATGGAAGAAAGTCCAAAAGATCTTATCACAGTCCTTGCCGCATGGAATTCCTAAACCTAATCTAAAAAGGATTGTTTTTTATCCTTCTTCTATCCTAACTAGGATAGTACTTCTAAGTCAGTTTGTAATTCGGTTTCTACCCTAATTAGTCTCCTAAACTTTAGGGGACTAGCCGTCCTATAAATAGGACCCTAAAGGTCACGGCTCAAGGACCTTCAACCCTAGCCACAATTTACATTGTATTTCAGTTATATAATTTAAACACTTTTATTTTTCAAGTTAACTTCTGCAAGTTTGGCGTGGAGCTTGGAGAGGAGCAGGCGCTACTGTGTTGTTCTGCCGTGCCTCATTGTTCAACAATCTTATTTTACTTTACGTTTTTATTTCTTTGTAATTATAAATGAGAATTTACATTATGTGTTTAATTTCAGTTATGCGTGAGTAATCGTTTTAGGATTAGGGCTGCTTGAAGCCCTAGCCATGTTAGTAGTTATTGATTAGATTTCTGGCTCTTGATTATGATTGCTATGCATGCTAAATAATTTGGATTACTTTGCTTAATGACATTAATTTATGCCTATAAGATTAGCTACCTTGTTTGCATATAATTATTGATGTAATTGCTTGAGTGACCGTCATATCATCTTGTGATTTGTAGCATCAAGGGTAGGTGGCGGGACACCTATTCGTAATCGAAGCACATGAAAACCTAGGATTGCACATCACTTTTCTAGGGGTAGTGTAATGTCATTAAATTCTCTTCGTACTTTATACATTATCTTAATTGGTAGATAATAGACGTTCTAGGTACACATCATAAGGAACATGCCAAGTAAGAGAGAATAATATATGTGGAGTGGGCCTTATTCGGACCTTTGCATCGGCACTTAATTCAGAGAACTCATAGTAATTAGGTCAAGGAAATCTGGTTAATAACTATAATTGGTTAGAGTGGATAGTAAGCCTTAATTAACTTTAATCAATCAATTCATAATCTTTGCTGCATTTTAATTTCTTGCATAGTTACTCAATCCTTTGCTGCGTTTTATTTATTTGCCTCTTTACTTTACTTTTACTTAATTTCATATTTTCAGATCATAAAGAAACCAAAACCCAAACACCCCCGCCAACCCCACCCCACCCCCCCACCCCCCCCCCCCCCCCCCCCCACCCCCCTTCCCCGCCCTTTGCCGTGTGTCCTTGGTGTTGAGTCTTTGTTGTTTTCATTGTCTTGTGTCTTATTTAAGTCTTGTTTTCCTCCTTGCTGTGTCTTACTTGTTAGCTTGTGTGTCTTCGTTTATTTTATATTTTTTGCGTTTTTATCTAAGTTAATAAAAATATGAACTTAATTGAAATTTCATCATTGAACAAGTCCTCGAGGGATCGACCTTGGCTTGCTGTAATACTATCTTAATCGATTTTGTGCACTTGTAAAGTTATAACTAGTGGAAATAAAGTTCATCTTAATTGTGTTCGATATTTCTTCTATCACTAGTCTAGGAGCGTCATCTTCACTTCTCCTTCACGTTGCTCACTAACCCTCTAACCCTAGAGCTCTGATGGAGTGATTATCAGAAGAAGAAAAAATTGAGAAGGATAGTGAGAGGGAACTAAAACGCAAGTGGGAAGGGAAGAGTGAGAAATTTCAGTTAAAAAATACGCGCTAATTGTATACTTTTTTCCGACATCTCCAATAATGTCGTATCAACTACCCTAACCCGTCGTATGCTTGCGTTTTTACGATAGGTATTCTAGTGACGTCGTATATAAACCTGTGCTACAAGTAATTTCGACACCAATAACGACATGACTTAAAAGTGTCGCAAATAGTTGGGCTTTTGCATGGGCCGCGTGCTCCGTCGCAAAAAAAGTGTCGCAAATAGGCAATTTTCTTGTAGTGGCAGTAGCCCCTTTTGAGCTTTCTAAATCCTCTTTGTCCTTAAATTCAAAGTCTAAAGTTACTTTTAGTGATCCTTTAGTAACTAATAATGTTAATGTGCCTTTTCCCCACAGGTTCAAAAAGAAGGACAAGAATGCTCAGTTTCAGCAAGAGCTCACAAGCAGGCTTCACAAGCTTCAAATCGCACTGCCTTTCTCTAATCTTGTGAGGACATGCCTATCTTTGCTAAGCTCCTCAAGGACCTAGTAGTTGGAAAACGTGGCTTTGACTCCAACAATATCCTAGACATTAGTGCTATCACTTTGAACAAGTTCGAGGGCTTGCCACCCAAGGAAAGTGACCTAGGCCCTCCTGCCTTGCCGTGTGTCATCCAATCAAGAAGGTTTGAGCATTGTCTTTGTGACACAGGAGCCTCTATAAGTATCATGCATTTCCATGTCTATAATTCACTTGCATTAGGAAACTTAAAACCTACTCAATTATGTATTAGGCTTGCTAATTCTTCTGTGACACAACTTATGGGCATGATTGTGGATGTTATAGATCAAATAGGAGACACATGCATACTAGCTGACTTTTATATCTTAAAAATGGAAAAGACAATTGAAAGTGAGGATCCTCCCTTGATCTTTGGGAGACCTCTCTTGGCCACCTTAAACTGTCAAATTAACTTGAACCAAGGCCAAATATCTATTAATGTGTTAGATAAGACCAGAACCTTTTCCTTTCATGATACCATGCAATACCCCCAAGAGCCTATAACTGATTTCCCCTTGAACACTATGGAACCCTTATTGCTTCAAACCATTATGCATGCTTGTATAGAGGACTCCTTGAGAAGCCCTCACTTTGCCTTCTCATGGTGACAATGGCCTTAATGGCCACATCATTGAGGAACTTAATATGTTTGAGGTCGTGCCTCAACACACATACCAAAGGCCACTCATGTTTGAGTAATTGCCTATTAAGGCAGAGAAGACTCTGACTTCTATCATTCAAGCTCCCAAGCTTGAACTCAAGCCATTACCTGAACATCTTAAGTATGCCTTCCTAGGTAAGGATCGAAAACTACCAGTCATAATTGCTTCAAATCTAACTTCTTTGCAAGAAAGTCAATTAGTGCAGGTTTTAAGAGACAACATGCAGGCCATAGGATGGAGCATTGCTGACATGAAGGGGATTAGCCCTTCAAAGTGCATGCACAAAATAATCCTTGAAGAAGATACCAAGCCAACAAGGGAGGCTCAGAGGTGCCTCAATCCACACATGAAGGAGGCGGTCAAGAAGGAAGTTCTTAAGCTCTTAGATGTGGGAATCACCTATCCCATCTCAGACTCCAAGTGGGTCAGTCCAGTCCAAGTGGTGCCTAAGAAAAGTGGCATCACAGTCATCAAGAATGAACAAGATGAGGTTGTTCCTCAAAGGGTCCAAACTGGATGGAGAGTATGCATAGATTATAGGAAGCTTAATTCTACTACTTGCAAAGATCACTTTCCATTACCTTTTATAGTTCAAATGCTTGAAAGACTTGCAAGACATTCTCACTTTTGTTTCTTAGATGGCTATTCAGGGTACAACCAGATTGCCATTGCACCTGAAGACCATGAGAAGACAACCTTCACCTATCCCTATGGAACTTTTTCTTATAGAAGGATGCCCTTTGGCCTTTGCAATGCTCCTGCCACATTCCAAAGGTGCATGATAGAAGAAATATCAAACACAATAATTATGAACTTTATTTCCACTAGTTATAACTTTGCAAGTGCACAAAATCGATTAGATAGTATTATGGCAAGCACATGTCGATCCCTCGAGGACTTGTTCAATGATTAATCCAATTAAGTTCAGATTTGTTAACTTAAAATAACACACACACACAAGCCAATTGGGAGGGGTGGGGGTGGGGTGGTGGTGGTTTGGTTTATGGTTTTGAAAACATAAATTAATGATGCAAGCAATTTCAGCACAATTTGGGAGTGCGCTTTTGAGGACAGGGCCCAAACTGAACCTTCCGGGCTAGAAATATGGCGCAGAGGACCTTCTGGGCTGAGGAACCAGGCAAGCAATTTCAACACAATCTGGGAGTGCGCTTTTGAGGCGCACCAGGCATGCAGTTGAAGCACGCCATGGCTTAGGCTAGGCGCATAGGATGTCAGGCTTGCGCAGAGGAGGAACTTTGTTCCACCACTAGCGGAACGGAGGCCAGGGTTTAGGCGCATGCATTGGGCTCGGTAGGGACTTGGCAGGAACACGCCTGGGACTCGATAGGGATGTCCTTGGGACCTCAGCTTGGTGCATGACTGGAACATGTGCTGGGACATATCCATGACTCAATTTTGGATCCGATATTCAAAATGGGACATCTCCTTCGTTATAACTCCGATTTGTGTCATTCTTTTTGCGTTCTTCTCAGAATTTACCTATCTTTCCAAATCTACACAAGTCTCACAAGAATGATCATTTTATACTATTGATGGTAGGAAATCATTCAAAAGACATGTAAGAGAGGCATATAAAGACATCAAAATGATGCATACATAATGACTAAACAAATACCCCCAAACCTAGCTTTTGCTAGTCCTTGAGCAAAACAAACTTAAAAAAAATGAAAAGACTCGATCTTAGTTTAGATAGAAGATTTAAACCCCTAGGTTCACCTAGTAGGAGGAGTTTTGTCTCCCGAGGGTTATAGCAGCACGATACCCACAAACGTTTTACTTAGGCAACTACAATGCTAGAAACAGTACTTTTAACAAGCTAATAGGAATCAAAGTAAGTAGACATGCTTTGCAAAACTAAAAGGGATGGCATAGCCATGAGTATCATGTGTCAAGTGTAAGTGTGTAAGTGCCATAGTTTCAGGTGATCACGTTTGAAAACAACTTCATCTAAGTGCCCTAGAAAGATTTCTTTTCGCTTCGACTCTAATCCTTACTAGGCAACTCTCAATTCACACAAGAATCCTAGGCTTTCACTCTTTCCAGCATATGTGATGAGCTTATGTTATGGAATTCAAGTTTAATTACATATGAATAGCAATGAAGAACATCACTTTATGGAAATAAAGATCTCATGAAAGGAATTGAAATTTAAGAACATAGATACCTACCATAATCCTCAACATGATTGTCCATCAGATCAGTTAGGTCTTCCATTTTAGGTTGTAACGAGGCTAAGCTTAGGGTTTAGAACAGAAGGATGGGATTCAAGAACTTGAGTTGTGCAAAGGCATGCGAAGTCATGACTTGAACTTAAAATTTCTGAACTAAATCCTTGCTTAAGGCCCACGACATTGTGCTTTCTTGATGGCTTATTTTGAGGTTCTTGGCTCACTTGGCTCCATTCACCTTGTTTTTCCACTTTTTTTTTTCTTTCTCTTTTATTTTTCAATTTTGTTTCTTCTTCCAACATTTTTTCTTCTTTTATTCTGTTAATTTTTTCCTTTTTCTTTTGAATTGAATTGAACCAAGATCATGCAATGATTTCCTAAAACTTCTATGTAGCTTTTCATGTGTAAGGCTTGTACTCCTCAAACTTTTGAACTTTAAACTTTTGATAATGACGCCAATGTCTTGGAATTGGGAAGCATTTTCATTTAGTTCTCATTCTCACCATGAATCCCATTTAGGGAAACCTTAGCACAAACTAAGGTTATAGGGCATTGCGGCTTTGATGAATGGCTAAGTATTTGGGTTAGGTTATACTTTGGGTGATGAAAGAAAAGGTTGAGTGTTTGGCTTCAAAGTTGGCTTAGGGTGCATGCAATAGGGTAGGATAAGGCCTTTAGAGGTTAAAGCACACATAGCCTACATCACTTCTTATGGCAAAGCACACATCAAATCAAGAGCATCTATATGGTGTTAGTTCTTTAAAATTCAATGCAAATATGATGTAATGAGACCAGCAATTAAGAACAAAAGTGATGAGTGTTTAAGAGTAGAAACAAGTGTATCCCTTAGAAAGAATGGCTATTCTCACAGGGTAGTCTCCACTAATTTTCTAAGGTTCACTCAAATTCAGTTATTTCGTTTACTTAATCACTTAAAACATGGCATTGTGAAGTGCAGATTATGAACTGCTTGACCATAGCATGACTCTTAGTAAGGCTAAGACATTTAACTTAGCATATACATCCCTATTATAACTCCGATTTGAGTCATTCTTTTTGCGTTCTTCTCAGAATTTACCTATCTTTCCAAATCTTCACAAGTCTCATAAGATTGATCATTTTCTACTATTGATGGCACGAAATCATTCAAAAGACATGTAAGAGAGGCATATATAGACATCAAAATGATGCATAAATAATGACTAAACAGTGCATGATGAGCATATTTTCAGACATGGTGGAGGACATCATTGAGGTATTTATGGATGACTTTTCAGTTTTTGGTAATTCTTTTTATTTATGTCTAACAAACTTGTCAAGAGTCCTAGAAAGATGAAGGAAGTCCAATTTACTTTTAAATTGGGAAAAGTGTCACTTCATGGTCCAGCAAGGTATTGTGCTTGGACATGTCATATCCAGCTGAGGAATAGAAGTAGACAAGGCCAAGATTGATGTCGTAAGTGGCCTGCCCCATCCCACTACAGTCAAGGAGGTAAGATCCTTCTTTAGACATGTTGGATTCTATAGGAGGTTTATCAAGGACTTCTCCAAAATCAAAAGGCCCTTGTGTAACTTGCTAGCCAAGGATGCTGCCTTTGACTTTACCAAAGAGTGCCGTGAGTCCTTTGAGACCCTCAAGGACAAGCTCACGATGGCACCTATCATCATGCCACCAAGATGGGACCTGCCCTTTGAGCTCATGTGTGATGCCTCAGACTATGCCATTGGGGCAGTCTTGGGCCAAAGAATAGATTAGGTTTCACATGTTATTTACTATGCAAGTAGGACTTTAAATGATGCTCAACTTAACTATTCTACTACTGAGAAAGAACTCTTGGCTGTTATATTTGCTTTAAAGAAGTTTAGGTCATATTTTCTTCAAACAAAGGTTATCATTTATACTGACCATGCAGCTCTTAAGTATTTACTTAGTAAGAAGGATGCCAAGACAAAGCTCATCAGGTGGATGCTATTGCTTCAAGAGCTTGATCTTGTGATCAAGGACAAGAAAGGAAGTGAGAATGTGGTAGTTGACCACTTGAGCAGACTCATCCACAGGTCCAATGAGGAGGTGGACCAACTACCTCTCCAAGAGAGCTTCGTTGATGAGTAGCTCTTCCATCTCAAGACCTTTGACCCCTGGTATGATGACATAATCAATTATCTTGCTACTAAACTAATCCCTTCTCATCTGTCTAAGTTTCAAACGGACAAGCTTGTCAAGCAAGTTAAATACTACATCTGGGATGAGCCCTAACTATGGAAGCACTGCCCTGACCAGCTCATAAGGTGGTTCATCCCTGAAAATGAAGTCAAGTCCATCTTGGACTTCTGTCACAATCAGGAGTGTGGAGGACACTTTGGCGCCAAGAAGACAACCCTCAAGGTCCTTCAAAGCGGCTTTTATTGGCCTACCATCTTCAAAGATGCTTATGAGCACATCCTCACTTGTGACAAGTGACAAAGACAAGGTAATATTGGCCCTAAAGATCAAATACCCCTAAACCCTATTTTACTTGTTCAAATCTTTGATGTTTGGGGCATTGACTTTATGGGACACTTCCCTAGCTCATTTGGTTTTCTTTACATTCTACTTGCTGTTGATTATGTTTCTAAATGGGTGGAAGCAATTCCAACCAAGACTAATGATTCTAAAGTAGTGTGTAGCTTCATTCAGTCCCACATCTTGTCAAGGTTTGGAACACCACGGGCCATCATTAGTGATGGTGGCTCACACTTCTGAAATACGACCTTTGAGGCCCTCATGAGGAAATATGGAGTTACCCATAGGATCTCAACTCCATATCATCCCCAAACTAGTGGACAAGCTGAGATCTCCAATAGAGAAGTCAAGGTCATCCTTGAGAAGACAATGGGACCATCAAGGAAGGATTGGTCCAATCGGCTCAATGATGCCTTTTGGGCATATAGGACTGCCTATAAGACACCAATTGGCATGTTCCCATTCATGCTTGTATTTTTAAAAGGCTGCCACTTACCTGTGGAATTGGAACACAAGGCCTTCTGGGTCATCAAGCGTGTCCACATGGACATGGGTGAGGCAGGACAACATAGGAAGCTGCAATTGCAAGAGCTTGGGGAATTGAGGAATGAAGCCTATGAAATCTCTAGGATATACAAGGAGAAGTCCAAGGCTTATCATGACAAACACTTAGTCATGAAAACCTTCCAAGTAGGACAGAAGGTCTTGCTATTCAATTCCAGATTGAAGCTCTTCCCTGGCAAGCTCAAATCTCATTGGACAGGGCCATACCGCGTGCTTAAAGTTCCACCTCATGGTGCGGTGGACATCAAGCATGAAAAGTCAGGCCTTGAATTGATGGTAAATGGCCACCGTTTAAAGCCTTATTATGAGGCTTACCAAGAAGGACCAGGTCAAGTGCTGTTTATGGCCGTGCCACCCCTAGCTTAACTAGCCAGCCACGTCTTGCCTAGACGTTAAATCAAGCGCTCCTAGGAGGTAGCCTAGCCCTAGTTTGTGATTCCTCCCTTTTCTTTATGTTTTATGTTTTACATGCCTCATCTACTTCTTTTGTAACAACCCGGAATTTCAATTATTGGATTTAAGTAAATTATTTATGTAAAATGACGATTTTACCCTTGGTCGGTAAAGGGCATGGAAGTCAAATTTTGTTTCGAGACACTTTTGGTGGTGTTTTGGATATCGTTGCGTAGGTCTCGAACGCACGAGTTCATAGAAAGGCGGCACGCGGAAAACGGAGTTCGTGGACGGAAGTTATGGGTCTAGATATGCAAGGGCATTTTGGTAATTTTGTTTTGGGAGAAGATATTTTAACCCAATCATTGTCTCATCTTCATTTCACTTTCTTCTTCATCTCATTATCATTTCATTCTCATCTCTCTCTGAAACATACACAAACCATCGAACCCGTGTGCGACTTTCACACCAAAAACCCATAAATTCCAAGTTTGATTCAAGGCTCCAACTTCCAGTTTTGATCAACTAATCATATTCTACTCCTTCCCACGATCACAACCGTACCAACCATCGAAGGAGAGGACCACGGAGGAAGCCGAACCGAGGATAGGAAGTTTTGGACCTTCCGATCGATTTTCCGTCTAGCACATGTACGTGATTGTGGTTTTGAGGTCATATTTGGATTCCTGGGTTCGAGTAGATAGATTTCGACATACAATTTGTGAAAAATGATTGAGTTTTGAGGAAGTTAGGAAAGCTTGAAGTTTCGGCCGAAAATGGAGGATTCCGGCGGAAACCAGACGGCGGCACCGGCAGCCAGTCATCTTCTCCGGCGAGTCGACGGTGACCGGTCGGGTCAAGTAAACCGGTCGGGTCTGGTGACCAGTCGGGTCGAGTTGAACCGATCGAGTCGAGTTGGACCGGGTCAGTCCGAGTTGGACCGGGTTGGACCGGTCCAGGCACGTGGGTACAGTAGCAGGCGAGTGACGGCGCGTGGCGGCGCGTGGGCGCGTGTTCCGACCTTCCGTCAGCGCGTGGCGGCGCGTGGGGCCGTGTCTGAGGTCACGGTGGCGCGTGACAAGTAGTTTTTGACGTTTCGAACCTATTGGCGCATGTTTTGAGTCGATCGGATGTCGTTTAGGGGTTGTTTCGGACGTTTTAAAGTTGCTGCATTTTCTAGGTCATCATAGTTAGACTCCCGGGGTTTAGGGGGTTTATATTTAAGGTTCTTATTATTAGGTGGTAATCCCGATTATTAATTTGGACAGGCGATACTGCTCCAGGAACTTCAGGGGAGCGTACAGTTCGGGATTGAGCTTGCTTGAACAGGTTTGTGAGTGGACTTTTGGTTTATAAACTATAATGCATGCATAAATGTATCTTTGATTTAAATACTGTTATGTATGGGTGCAATGAATTTCTGGATTTTAGAAATGATGCTGGACACATGTTTTCCAATATTTCAGTGAAAGTGTGTTTTGAGAAATGGCCTGGTTTTTGTACTTGATTTTGATATCGTTTTGAAGTGGTAACTATTTGAGTATGTGATTTGGGTTGAGACCCGTAATTATGATATTATTGATTTTGGCCATAAAATGATATTGCAAAGAATTTGGCTTAGGCCGAAAACAAAGATTTCGAAGTATGGATTTGGTTCACTGGTTCCTGTCCCGATGGTTACTGTTTCTCTGACCGGTGTTGAGGGGTCTTGCTCCGCTGGTTGTTGAGGGTTCGGACCTTGGTGTTGTGGGGCCTTGCTCCGCCAGGTCGCGAAGCTGTCTATGCATAGTACAGATTGTACATATTGTACAGAGAATTGTTGTACAGATTTTAACACATCTCAAGGGATACCCTGGTGTGTTGTGGATATGTCCGGAACAGTGAATTGAGATATTATGTGTCAGATTGAACGAAATGATTTGAATTTGAGATATTATGTGTCAGATTGAACAAAATGATTTGAATTTGAGATATTATGTGTCAGATTGAACGAAATGATTTGAATTTGAGATATTTTGTGTCCAGATTGATTTAAATGATTTTAAACTCTTTTGAAGAGAGTTTTCAAACCAAACTTTGGATCATGAGGTATTTTCATTATACAGATTTTATGTGAGTCCAACTAAGTGGTTTTAAAGAGAAATGGAAAATTTGGGTGATTTACATATGATGTGTTTATATTATAAATTGTTTTATGTTATGCATGCATGATTTTATAAATGGAGGGGAAGAAAGTTATTTTCTCGAAAAGGAAATTATATAATGATGATTTTTGTCCACTCACAACTTTTGTGTTTAAACCCCCTTCAGGCAGTTGAGTAGAGTTGACGCGAACACTGATCTCGAGGCAGAGGCATTAGTACTTCGACTGCGCTGTGTAATTATATTTGAGTAGGATATCTAAATTTTACTCTTGATCCTACTTAGATGCTCTGATATTATATTGTATTTGATTGGTCATTAATTACGGGAATTATTGAGTGCTTGAATCCCTTGTCTGACAAGTGGAAGTATTTATTGTTATTATATTTTGTAAGGATTGAAGGGTATTTTGGGAACCTTTTCTTAGGTTGTCAGACGGGATCAGGGTTCTTCCCGGGTTTCGAGGGGAAATTCGGGACGGGTCCTGACAATTGGTATCAGAGCAATAGGTTAAATTCCTTTAGACTGTACACTACGTGTACAATTATTTTGGTATTGATGAGTTATAGTTCTTTTCAGCGTAATGCCTCCGAGACGCGAGTTCCGTCAAAAGTCGAAAAATATTGGGGACACACCTGAACCTGCAGTGGAGCCTGATATGAGGCAAACACTGGAACAATTGGGTCATACTTTGACTTCTGTACTTCAGAGTAGGACTGCTACTGAAGGTTCAGACATTGAGAGAGCCCAGAGATTAGGGGCTACAATATTTATGGGCGACTCTAGCCCAGATGATGCAATAGAGTGGATTACTCGTTTAGAGCGAGTGTTCTCGGTTATGAGATGTCCTCAAGGGGACAGGGTGCTGTTAGCCACTTTTCTGCTGGGTGGTTCAGCTTATCATTGGTGGAACGCATTAGAGGTATCAGGTTGGGAAGTCAGTACAATTACCTGGGCGACCTTTCGGGAGAAGTTCCTTGAGTAATTTTATCCTTGCTCGTACCGAGATGCTAAGGAGGCTGAGTTCTTGCACCTACAGCAGGGAGATATGAAAGTGGCTCAGTATGAGCAGAAATTCATAGAGTTGGCTCGTTTTGCACCAGCTCTAGTGGCAACCGAGAGGGACAGACGCCGCAGATTTGAAAATGGGCTGAGGGGCGAACTTCGGTCAGCGGTAATGGCTGCAGCCCATACTTCATTGAGAGAAGCGTCTGACGCTGCAGCTCGTATAGAGTTGAGCATGGGTGTGCCAGTCCAGCAGCAGTTTAGGGGTTCCAGGCGACACCGGGATCGCTGGGATATTGGAGCCTCTAGTCAGGGACCGTCCAAGAGAGGCAGTTTCAGCTCTGGATCTACTGGGGGTGAGGGATCCGGATCAGGCAGTGGCGGAGCCAGACAGCCACCCCAGTCATCCGCCCGTTCTAGTGGTGCTTCAGTGCAGTCAACTAGAAGACTGAGTGGCAGCTCCGGTGGCACTGGATGTTACTTCTGTGGTGAGATTGGTCACATAAGGAAATTTTGCCCACATCTTCATCCGGGCAGTAGTTCCTGGGGGCGGGGTGCTACTGAACAGAGGCAGAGGACAGTTCAGACGTCTGGTTTTGCAGCTGGAAGTCAGAGTCAATCCAGTGGGGCCAACCGGGCCAATTGGACAAACAGGGCCCGTGGGTCCAACAGGGCCAGAGGCAGACAGTGGGGTCGTGGTCGATCTTTGGATACACAAGCCCGAGTGTTTGCTATGTCGCAACAGGAGGCCCGAGCAGCACCAGATGTGGTCATGGGTACGTTATCTATTTTTAACCGTGATGCTTATGTTTTAATAGATCCTGGGGCGACTCATTCTTTCATTTCTCGGGGTTTTACATTGTTTGCTGATAGAGAATTGTCTCCGATTGGTTGGGACATGGGTATTAGTACTCCTACTAGGAATATGTTAGTGGCGAATCTCGTGATTCGTAGTTGTCCAGTGTTAGTGGAAGGTCATGCATTAGAGGCAGATTTAATCCCCTTAGATATTTTTGATTTTGATGTGATTTTGGGGATGGATTGGTTGACTATGCACCATGCCTCTATTGATTGTTATGACAAGAGAGTGGATTTCCGGAGTCCAAGTTTACCGGAACTTAAATTCAGGGGAGATCGTAGGGTACTACCCTGTGGAGTGATATCAGCTTTAACCGCTGAGAAATTGTTGAGGAAAGGTTATGAAGGTTACTTGGCTCATGTGTTTGATTCTCGGGATACTCCGATGAGAGTGGAGGATATTCCAGTGGTGAGTGAGTTCTCTGATGTGTTTCCAGATGATCTTCCGGGATTGCCACCTCACCGGGAGATTAAATTCACCATCGAGCTTTTACCAGGTACTCAACCTATCTCACAGGCACCGTATAGAATGGCACCGGCAGAATTGCGAGAGTTGAAGACTCAGTTGCAGGATTTGGTGAATATGGGATTTATTCGCCCAAGTGTTTCACCTTGGGGTGCACTAGTGTTATTTGTGAGGAAAAAGGATGGTGGTCTGAGATTGTGTATCGACTACCGGAAGCTAAACAGGGCTACGGTGCGGAATAAGTATCCTTTGCCAAGGATAGATGATTTGTTTGATCAACTTAAGGGGGCAAGATATTTTTCGAAAATTGACCTTCGATCCGGGTACCATCAGTTGAGGATCAGAGAAAACAGCTTTAAGGACTCGTTATGGTCATTATGAGTTCCTGGTGATGCCTTTCGGGTTGACTAATGCCCCAGCAGCATTTATGGATTTGATGAACAGGGTGTTTCAAAAGTATTTGGATCGGTTTGTGATTGTGTTCATCGATGACATCTTGGTGTATTCGAGGAGTGGCAAAAGCATTTGTTTGCCAAGTTCAGCATTTGTTCATCGATGACATCTTAGGAAAAAGCATTTGTTTGCCAAGTTCAGTAAATGCCAGTTTTGGTTGACCGAAGTTGGATTCTTAGGTCATGTGATTTCGGCTGAGGGTATCAGCGTAGATCCCCAAAAGGTGGACGCAGTGGCAAACTGGGAGCAACCGAGGACAGTGACAGAGGTGAGGAGTTTTCTGGGTTTGGCAGGATATTATCGACGGTTTGTAGAAGGATTTTCTACGATAGCAGGGCCGTTGACTCGGTTGACGAGGAAAGGAGTCAAGTTTGACTGGGGAGCTGATTGTGAACAGGGATTTCAGGAGCTGAAGAGGAGGTTGACTTCTGCTCCAGTATTGACCCTTCCTGATGATACAGGGGGATTCGAGGTGTATAGTGATGCCTCATTGCGGGGTATAGGCTGTGTGTTGATGCAGCATCGAAAGGTGATAGCGTATGCTTCTAGACAATTAAACCCCATGAGTTGAATTACCCCACACATGATTTGGAGTTAGCTGCAGTGGTGCATGCATTGAAAATCTGGCGACATTATTTGTACGGGGAGACGTGTCGGATCTTCACCGACCATAAGAGTTTAAAGTACTTGTTCACCCAAAAGGACCTGAATCTGAGGCAGAGAAGATGGCTTGAGTTAATAAAGGATTATGAATGTACTATAGAGTACCATCCATGGAAAGCCAATGTTGTGGCGGATGCATTGAGCAAGAAATCCATGGGTTCTTTGGCCCATTTGCATACAGTCTACCTACCGTTACTGGTAGAGTTCCGTAGAGCAGGGATAGTACTGGACATGGATAGCCAGGGGGCTTTATTGGCTAGTTTCCATGTGAGGCCTATTCTGATTGATCGGATTATTGAGGCTCAACTCCAGGATCCTACATTATGCATTATCAGGATGGAGTTGGAGGCTGGAAACAGGCAGGACTATGCGCTTAGGGATGATAGAGCCTTGGTTAGGGATGGCCGATTATGCGTACCGATTGAGTTGGAACTAAAAAGGGAAATTCTTGATGAGGCTCATAGTTCGGCTTACGCTATGCATCCAGGAGGTACCAAGATGTATCATACCCTAAGGAAATACTATTGGTGGACTGGGATGAAAAGGGAAATTGCTAAGTTTGTGAGTAAATGCCTGAATTTCGAGGGTATAGTTGAATTTCGAGGACGAAATTTCTTAAGGGGGGTAGATTGTAACAACCCGGAATTTCAATTATTGGATTTAAGTAAATTATTTATGTAAAATGACGATTTTACCCTTGGTCGGTAAAGGGCATGGAAGTCAAATTTTGTTTCGAGACACTTTTGGTGGTGTTTTGGATACCGTTGCGTAGGTCTCGAACTCACGAGTTCATAGACAGGCGGCACGAGAAAAATGCAGTTCGTGGACGGAAGTTATGGGTCTAGATGTGCAAGGGCATTTTGGTAATTTTGTTTTGGGAGAAGATATTTTAACCCAATCATTGTCTCATCTTCATTTCACTTTCATCTTCATCTCATTATCATTTCATTCTCATCTCTCTCTGAAATATACACAAACCATCGAACCCGTGTGCGACTTTCACACCAAAAACCCATAAATTCCAAGTTTGATTCAAGGCTCCAACTTCCAGTTTTGATCAACTAATCATATTCTACTCCTTCCCACGATCACAACCATACCAACCATCGAAGGAGAGGACCACGGAGGAAGCCGAACCGAGGATAGGAAGTTTCGGACCTTCCGATCGATTTTCCGACTAGCACAGGCACGTGTTTGTGGTTTTGAGGTCATATTTGGATTCCTGGGTTCGAGTAGATAGATTTCGACATAAAAGTTTTGAAAAATGATCGAGTTTTGAGGAAGTTAGGAAAGTTTGAAGTTTCGGCCGGAAATGGAGGATTCCGGCGGAAACCAGACGGCGGCGCCTGCAGCCGGTCGTCTTTTCCGGCGAGTCGCCGGTGACCGATCGGGTCGAGTTGAACCAGTCGAGTCGAGTTGGACCGGGTCAATCCGAGTTGGACCGGGTTGGATCGGTCCAGGCGCGTGGGTATAGTAGCAGGCGCGTGACGGCGCGTGTTCCGACCTTCCGTGGGCGCGTGGCGGCGTGTGGGCGCGTGTTCCGACCTTCCGTCGGCGCGTGGCGGCGCGTGGGGCCGAGTCTGAGGTCACGGTGGTGCGTGACAAGTAGTTTTTGACTTTTCAGACCTATTGGCGCATGTTTTGAGTCGATCGGATGTCGTTTAGGGGTTGTTTAAGACGTTTTAAAGTTGCTGCGTTTTCTAGGCCAGCATAGTTAGACTCCCGGGGTTTAGGGGGTTTATATTTAAGGTTCTTATTATTAGCTGGTAATCCCGATTATTAATTTGGACAGGCGATACTGCTCCAGGAACTTCAGGGGAGCGTACAGTTCGGGATTGAGCTTGCTTGAACAGGTTTGTGAGTGGACTTTTGGTTTATAAACTATAATGCATGCATAAATGTATCTTTGATTTAAATACTGTTATGTATGGGTGCAATGAATTTCAGGATTTTAGAAATGATGCTGGACATATGTTTTCCAATATTTCAGTGAAAGTGTGTTTTGAGAAATGGCCTGGTTTTTGTACTTGATTTTGATATCGTTTTGAAGTGGTAACTATTTGAGTATGTGATTTGGGTTGAGACCCGTAACTATGATATTATTGATTTTGGCCATAAAATGATATTGCAAAGAATTTGGCTTAGGCCGAAAACAAAGATTTCGAAGTATGGATTTGGTTCACTGGTTCCTATCCCGATGGTTACTGTTTCTCTGACCGGTGTTGAGGGGTCTTACTCCACTGGTTGTTGAGGGTTCGGACCTTGGTGTTGAGGGGCCTTGCTCCGCCAGGTCGCGAAGCTGTCTATGCATAGTACAGATTGTACATATTGTACATATTGTACAGAGAATTGTTGTACAGATTTTAACACATCTCAAGGGATACCCTGGTGTGTTGTGGATATGTCCGGAACAATGAATTTGAGATATTATGTGTCAGATTGAATGAAATGATTTGAATTTGAGATATTATGTGTCAGATTGAACGAAATGATTTGAATTTGAGATATTACGTGTCAGATTGAACGAAATGATTTGAATTTGAGATATTTTGTGTCCAGATTGATTTAAATGATTTTAAACTCTTTTGAAGAGAGTTTTCAAACCAAACTTTGGATCACGAGGTATTTTCATTATACAGATTTTATGTGAGTCCAACTAAGTGGTTTTAAAGAGAAATGGAAATTTTGGGTGATTTACATATGATGTGTTTATATTATAAATTGTTTTATGTTATGCATGCATGATTTTATAAATGGAGGGGAAGAAAGTTATTTTCTCGAAAAGGAATTTATAAATGATTATTTTTGTCCACTCACAACTTTTGTGTTTAAACCCCCTTCAGGCAGTTGAGTAAAGTTGACGCGAACACTGATCTCGAGGCAGAGGCATTAGTACTTCGACTGCGCTGTGTAATTATATTTGAGTAGGATATCTAAATTTTACTCTTGATCCTACTTAGACGCTCTGATATTATATTGTATTTGATTGGTCATTAATTACGAGAATTATTGAGTGCTTGAATCCCTTGTCTGACAAGTGGAAGTATTTATTTTTATTATATTTTGCAAGGATTGAAGGGTATTTTGGGAACCTTTTCTTAGGTTGTCAAACGGGATCAGGGTTCTTCCCGGGTTTCGAGGGGAAATTCGGGACGGGTCCTGACATCTTAACTTATTTTGATCTTATTGTTTTAACTTGTTAAACATTGAGGACAATGTTTAGTTTAGGTTTGGGGGTGTGGATCAAAATTTTGCAACATTTAGGTTTGGGGGTACACAGCTAGGTACTTAATACTTTGCTTGTTAATAAATTACATTGTGAATTAGTTATAAGTGTCTTGCTAGAGCCATGCCATGCTTAAGTTTGTGGCTTATTCATTAGACTTAATGCCTAACTTTGAGAAATTGAGCTAGAAGATGGTTTTGTTTAAGTGAACTTTAGAAAATTAGTGGAGACTACCCCATGTGAGATTTTGAGCCTAATGCCTTCCTTTTTGAGAGATTTACTATGTTCTACTCTTAAACACTATTCAATTCTTTCTATATTGATTGATCACATTGTTATCACTTTGCATTGAATTTTAAAGTACTAACATCTTATGTAGAGGCTCTTGATTCTTAGTTGGATGTACCATTAGAAGTGATGCAGGCTATTCATGTTAACCGTCTTCCACCTGTCAGACGAAGGATCAAATACCACTCTCGAATCCCAACGTCACCAAAAAACCATCGACGTAGTCATAATTTACAATAAGTCCAAAAGGCTTAACAGAGCAACTAGACAGGAAAGGTAAATACAGAAAAATTTATAAATCCTCCTCGATAGTCTTAGGCAAAGGCGCAGTTGATAATTAGTGCCTCCGCCTCTGGATGTGCCCTCGTTAACTCAACGGCCTGGAGGGAATTTAAAACAAAGAAAACTGTGAGTGGACAAAATAATCGTTTAAAATAATTTCCTAGGAAAACATACCCTTCCCCCTCCATGAGTAAAACAATGCATGCATAATATAAAATTCATTTTTCCGAAAACTTACCTGAAAATCAATTTTCTAGTTAAAACACACGGTGGGACCCACGAAAACCCGAACAATGGAAACATCCCTTGGTCCACAACCTTGCTTTGAAAACCCTCCTCAAAGGAGTTTAAAAATAATGTAACAGACCTGGACACAAAAATATCATAACATATGTTACCGCTCCCCGAATGTAATCCCGAGCCATAGCTCGATATCCGAGCTGATTGACCCGGGTCTAACCCTCCACACACCCGATATACCTCGAGTTGCGCAAATGTAACCTTGTATTACGCGTAGACAGCCTCAATGACCTAGTAGAGAGATACCCTTCGATGCCAGCATCGGAGAACCCTCAACGATCTTGCGGAGAAATACCCTTCGACGCTAGCATCAGAAATACCTCGATGAACACATGTTGGGAAATACCCCACATCATGTGCCGGGGAAAACCATGGCCCTCAGGGATATTATACATAATGGAAACCAACTCGTAAAGAAAAATCCAAAATCTAGTTTTTTGAAATCCTAATTCTTGGCCTAAGCCAAATTCATTAAAAACAGGGTCTATGCCCAAATCCAATAAAGTCACCAATCCGGGTCTAAACCCAAAAATCATGGACTCGACCGAAACCCAAAATCTATAAAGTCAAAACTACATAAAAGCTGAGTCCAAAAGTCGGGCCAAAGCCCAAAACGATATTTCCAATTTATTATTGAGAACCCGTGTCTAGTAAAGATTTATTAGAATAATTATTCTAAATTCCAGAAATTGCCAAAACAATACTGAACAAGAAATTATTTAAAATGTACATTTATGCCTGCATGATAATTTACAAACCAAAGTACACTTACCGAACGTCCAATTAAGCTCAATCCCGAGTCGTACGCTCCTCTGAAGTTCTCGGAGCAGTATCGCCTGTCAAAAGTAACAATCGGGGTTATCAACGATAATTAAAAACCCTACATTTAGACTCCCTAAACCCTGGGAGGTCCACACGAGTCCCACTAAAAACATAGCCACTTCGGACGCCCAAAACTACCCCTAAACGATGTCCGATTAAATCGAAACCTACGCCAAAAGGTCCGAAAAGTCAAAAACATGTCGACAGGCATCATCGTGACCCAAGGACAGGCCATATGCTCTGCCACGCACTAACAGAAGGTTGGCGGCTCGTCCACGTGCCTGCTACAGTGCCCATGTGCCTGCACGCGCATTGACTCGGGGCTGACTGGACTGCTCGGTGGTCCCAGGTGGCCTCCATATGGCTTTCACGTGGTCCACATGGCTACCAAGTGGCCTCCATTTGGCTACCAAGTGGTTTGCCACGTAAGCTCTCTGACTGAACCAGTCACCGGAGAAGACGACCGCTCCGCCGTGCGCCGTCGTCGGAAATCGCCATTGACGGCCAACCTTGAAAATTCCTACTTTCTTCAAATCTTAACTATTTTTCATGAATTAATAGCCTAAAACTATCCACTCAAGCCCAGGAACTTGAAACTGAGGTCTAAACACGAAACCCAAACCTGATTTGTCCTAAAAATCGATCAAAAGGTTCGATTTTCTCCTTCCTCGGTTATGGGTTTCCCGTGGCCGTATCCCTGGACGGTCGGTATGTCCTTGATCGCAAGGAGAAGATGATGTCGATGGGTTGAACCAAAAGGAATGGGGTTGCTTAGAATCAAAGTTCAAGGGTATGGGGTTTTGGGTTCGGTTGCAAGGTTTGGATGACGAATCGCGAAGAGGGAGAGGATAAAATGAAGAATAATCTGGAGAAGTCTGATCTAAAATATATGCCCAGTGAAAATTACTAAATTGCCCCTGAACATTCTAGACCCACAACTCTCTCATACGAACTTTATTTTCCGCGTGCCGCCTGTCTACGAACTCGTGGGTTAGAGACCTACGTAACGGTCCACGAAAAACTTCCAAAGGTGTCTTCAAACAAAAATTGACTTTCCCGCCTCTTATAAAACCAAGGGTAAAATCATCATTTCCCAAAATAATTTACGAAATTCACCTATTTAAATAAATGGGTCGCTACAACTCACCGCCCTTAAAGAAATTTCGTCATCGAAATTCATACCTGTCACTGGAACAAATGTGGATGCTGCGCCCGCATCAGTGCCTCGGGTTCCCACGTGGCCTCATCCATGTTATGAGTCCTCCACAGAAATTTAACTTGAAGAATAGAGTTTTTACGCAATACTTTTTCCTTCCAATCTAGAATTTGCATTGGTTACTCCTCAAAACTCAAATCATCTCTCAGCTCAATTGGTTGCGCCTCAAATACATTAGATTCATCAAATAGATACTTCCGGAGCATGGATACATGGAATACATCGTGAACCTTTGACAGTTCTGGGGATAAAGCAAGTTTGTAAGCCACTCGCCCTATCCTCTCAATAATCTCATATGGCCCAATATAGCGAGGACTCAGCTTTCCTCGTCTACCAAAACGTACAACTCCTTTCCAGGGGGATAATTTCAAGAAAACCCAATCTCTGACCTCAATCTCAAGATCTTTGATCCGTCGATATGCATAGCTTTTCTGGTGGTCCTGAGATGCCTTCAACCTTTCCCTGATGATTCTAATCTTTTCCTTTGTCAGTTCAACTATCTCTGGTGTCAACAGTCTTCTCTCACCTACCTCATTCCAGCATATCGGTGTTAGCACTTTCTCCCATACAGTGCCTCAAAAGGAGACATCCCAATACTAGACTGATAGCTGTTGTTGTATGCAAACTCCATGAAGGCCAAGTGTGAGTCCCAGTTCCCTTTAAACTACAATACACAATCTCTCATCATATCTTCCAAAATCTGAATTGTCCTCTCAAACTGACCATCAGTCTGAGGATGAAAAGCTATACTGAAATGCAATGTAGTTCCAAAAGCTTTCTGCAAACTCCGCCAAAACCTCGAGGTAAACCTAGGATCACTGTCTGATACAATCGACTCTAGAGTTCCATGTAACCGTATGATCTCATTCACAAACAATTTGGTGTATTGCTCCATCCTATAATCTTCCCGTACTGGCAAGAAATGTGCTGACTTTGTAAGTCTATCAACAATTACCCAAATTCCATCATGTCCTTTTTGAGTCCTAGGAAGTTTATGAACAAAATCCGTAGTAATGTGATCCCACTTCCATTCCGGAATAGGTAGTTGTTGTAGTGCCCCATATGGTTTCTGCCTCTCTGCTTTTACTTTTTGACACGTCAGGCATCTACTCACAAACTCTGCTATTTCCCTTTTCATCCAAGTCCACCAATAGTGCTCTTTAAGAGTACGATACATCTTAGTGGCACCTGGATACATATCATAGGCAGAACTAAGAGCTTCCTCAAGAATTTCTTTTTTCAACTCTATATCTTTAGGTACGCACAACCGGCCATCCTTAACCAAGGCCCCATTATCCATAATCATGTAATCCTGCCTATTCCCATCCTCTAACTCCATGCTAATAACGCAAAACGTAGGATCCTGGAGTTGAGCTTCAATAATTCGGTCAATCAAGACAAGTCTCACATGGATGCTAGCAACAAGAGCCCCTTGATTATCCATTCCCAGTATAATTCCTGCACTTCGGAGTTCTACCAACAACGGTAAGTAAACAGTGTGCAAATAGGCCAAGGAACCCATGGACTTCCTGCTCAGTTCATCCGCCACTACATTGGCCTTCCCTGGGTGATACTTTATGGTGCAATCATAATCCTTTATCAACTCTAACCACCTCCTCTGCCTCAAGTTCAGATCTTTCTGGTTAAAGAAATATTTCAGACGCTCATGTTCGGTAAAGATCTGACACGTTTCCCCATACAAATAATGTCTCCAAATCTTCAGTGCATGCACCACTGTACCACTGTAGCTAACTCTAAATCATGGGTGGGGTAGTTCAACTCATGGGGTTTAAGTTTCTTGGAAGAATATGCTATCACCTTCCCATGCTGCATCAGCACGCAGCCTATACCTCGTAATGATGCATCACTGTACACCTCAAATCCTCCGCTATCATCTGGAAGGGTTAACACTAGGGTAGAAGTCCACCTCCTCTTAAGCTCTTGAAAGCTCTGTTCACACTCATTCCCCCATTCAAACTTGACTCCTTTCTTAGTCAACCGAATAAATGGGGCAGCTATCATAGAAAATCCTTTTATGAACCATTGATAATATCCTGCCAAACCCAGAAAACTTCTCACCTCTGACACTGTCCTCGGTTGCTCCCAATTTGCCACCGCCTCTACTTTTTGGGGATCCACACTGATACCCTCTGCAAAAATCACATGACCCAACAATCCCACACTAGTCAACCAAAATTGACATTTACTGAACTTGGCGAATGTTCAATCATTATTTATGTATCATTTTGATGTCTTTATATGCCTCTTTTACATGTCTTTTGAATGATTCCGTACCATCAATAGTAGAAAATGATCAATCTTGTGAGACTTGTGCAGATTTGGAAAGATAGGTAAATTCTTAAAAGAACGCAAAAAGAATGACTCAAATTGGAGTTCAGATGAAGGAGATGTCCTCATTTCAATATCAGGTCCTGAACTGGGTCCTGAGTGCACTAGTGCGCCAATGGGCCTATTTTGGGTCCTTGGCCAAGTACCTCAAATCATGCCATCCGGGTCCTAAACCTGTGTCTCATGACATCAAGTTTATGTCCAAGATGTGCTAAGGTCATGCCAGGACATGTCGAGTACAAGTCCCAAGAACTTCCCATATGCGCCTAGTCCCTACGCCTAGCTTCTGCGCCAATTCTGAACCTTATGCGCTTAGCCTGAACCAAGATGCGCTTCTACTATGCACATGGTGTGCCTCAAAAGCGCAGTCCCAGATCCCTATGACGAAGACATTCAAAGAGCCAATTCTATGTTCCAGCGTCTGATCGCGGGAAGACCGCGGGCTGCCTGCGGCCAGCTTGGGTTTCCACTTGCCAGCTTGCATTCACACTCCCAACCGTGTTCTGATTGGTTCTGATAGATTTTAGGGATTTTGTCATTACTTTGAAGTACAATAACTGTTCTAGAACACTCTAGGCTAGGGTTTCTAATTTCAATCCTTGTAGAACAAGGTTTTCCCTTTGTCTATAAAAGGGAGCCTTTGTTCATTATTTTAGGGACGAGATTTGTACACATTAATCTAGAGACCAGATTGGAGAACCCTAGCCGCATACATTCTTTGTAATTCAGTTTTAAATTCAAACAGTTCTTATTTTTCCAAAGTTGAGAGTGTTGTGCGTGGAGCTTGGAGAGGAGGCTCTGCCGTGTCTCTGCTGTGCACTATTGTTCATCATTGCTCATCAGCGTTCTTTACTTTAAACGGTTATTTCATTGCAATTTTAATTCAGAATTTAAATTATGTCTTTGACTTCAGTTATGCGTGAGTAGTTCCTTTTAGGATTAGGGCTACTTGAAGCCCTAGCCATGTTAGTTCATCAATTAGATTTATGGCTCTTGATTATGATTGCTATGAATGCTGAATAAGTTAGATTACTTTCCTTAATGACCTTAATTTATGCCTATAAGATTGATCACCTTGTTGGCATATAATTATAGATGTAATTGCTTGGGGAATCGTTATATCATGTTGTGATTTATAGCATCATGGGTATTTGGGGCACTTACCTGTAATCTTAACTCAGGACGACCTAGGATTGCATGTCAATTTTCTAGGCTAGTGTGGTGTCATTAAATCTCTTTGTACTTCATGCATAATCTTAAACGGTAGGTGATAGACGTTCTAGGCATATGCCCTGTTTAGAACATGCTAAGTAAGAGGGAATAAGACGTGTCTAGTGAACCAACGCTAGGACCTAGGCACGGGCACCCAATTCAGAAAATGCATAGTAATTAGGTCAAGGAAATCTGATTAGTAACTATAATTGGTTATGATGGATAGTAAGCCTTAATTCGCCTTAGTTAATAATCAATCAATCTATCATTCGTGCATTTTTAATTTCTGTTTTAAATTCTGTTTTTCAGATCTTTATGGGTAAAGAAATATTTCAGACGCTGATGGTCGGTAAAGATCCGGCGTGTTTCCCCATACAAATAATGTCTCCAAATCTTCAGTGCATGCACCACTGTAGCTAACTCTAAATCTTGGGCGGTGTAGTTCAACTCATGGGGCTTAAGTTTCCTGGAAGCATATGCTATCTCCTTCCCATGCTGCATCAGCACGCAGCCTATACCTCGTAATGATGCATCACTGTACACCTCAAATCCTCTGCTATCATCTGGAAGGGTTAACACTGGGGTAGAAGTCAACCTCCTCTTAAGCTCTTGAAAGCTCTGTTCACACTCATTCCCCCATTCAAACTTGACTCCTTTCATGGTGAACTGAATCAACGGGGCAGCTATCGTAGAAAATCCTTCTACGAACCGTCGATAATATCCTGCTAAACCTAGAAAACTTCTCACCTCTGACACTGTCTTCGGTTTCTCCCAATTTGCCACCGCCTCTACTTTTTGGGGATCCACACACCCCCCCTCCCCCCCCCCTTGGTGTGTGTGTGTTTCGATCTAAGTTAAAAATCTGAACTTAATTGGGTTAATCGTTGAACAAGTCCTCGAGGGACCGACCTTTGCTTGTCATTATACTATCTCCATCGATTTTGTGCACTTGCAAAGTTATACTTAGTAGAAATAAAGTTCATAATTATCGTGTTCAATATTTCTTCTATCAGCGAACAGTTGCTTTTTCCTCAGCGTATCCAGCACCAACCTCAAGTGCTTCTCATGTGCTAAGATATACTAAGATATCATCAATGAACGCAATTACAAATTGATCCAAATACCGTCAACACCCTATTAATCAAATCCATAAATGCCGCCGGTGCATTAGTTAGACCGAAGGGCATCACCAAGAACTCATAATGCCCATAACGTGTCCTGAAAGCCATTTTGGGAATGTCCTCTTCTCTGATCCTTAACTGATGGTACTCGGATCTAAGGTCAATATTAGAAAAACACCTTGCCCCTTTTAATTGGTCAAACAAATCATCAATTTGTGGCAAATGATACTTATTTCGCACCGTAACCCTGTTTAACTGCCGATAGTCGATACATAGCTTCATACTACCATCTTTCTTCCTTACAAATAACACCGGCGCACCCCAAGGCTATACACTCGGTCAAATAAATCCCATATCCATTAAGTCCTGCAATTGAGTCTTCAATTCCCTAAATTCTGCCAGTGTCATCCTGTACGGTGCCTGTGATATGGGTTGAGTACTCGGAAGAAGCTTTAAGGTGAACTCAATCTCCCGGTGAGGTGGCAACCTCGGAAGATCCTCCGAAAACACATCTGCAAACTCATTCACCACAACAATATCCTCTACCCTCACTAGAGTATCCTGAGAATCGATCACGTGAGCTAAATAAACCTGACAACCTTTCCTCAATAACTTCTCAGCCATCAAAGCTGATATCAGTCCCGAGGGAAGCACCCTACGGTCTCCCAGAGAAGTAAGTTTCGGCAAACCTGGAATCCGGAATACCACCCTTTTATTGAAACAATCAATGGAGGCATGATGCATGGTTAACCAATCCATCCCCAGAATCGCATCAAAATCATAAATGTCCAAGGGGATTAAGTCTGCCTCCAACTCATGACCTCCCACTAGCACTGGACAACTGCGTATCACTAGGTTCGCCACTAACATATCTCCGGTGGGGGTGCTAATGCCCATGTCCCAACCAATCAGTGACAATTCTCTATTGGCAAAAAGTGTAAAACCCCGAGAAATAAAAGACTGTGTATCCCTGGGATCTATTAAAACTCGAGCATCATGATCAAAAATAGACAACATACTAGTAACCACCTCTGGAACAGCTCGAGCCTCCTGCTGCGTCATAGCAAAAACTCGGGCATGTGCACCTGAAGATCGACCACGACCATTTTTTCTCCCACTGGCCCTGCTGGCCCTACTAGACTGGTTCTGGCTCCCCACTGTATTACCAAATGTTTGTACTACTCTCTAACTCGGTTCAGCAGCATTTCGACCCAAAGAACTACTGCCCGGACGATGTGGACATTCTCCCTTAAAATGACCAGTCTCCCCACAAAAGTGACAACCGGTGTCACCAATCAGTGCGGGTCTGCCACTCTGTCTCCCGTTCGACTGCATTGAAGCCCCATTAGACTAAGCTGATGACTGTGGTCCCCTTTAAAAACCTCGGGAACCTCCCTGATCGGCTCTGCCACTGCCTGATCCGGATCTTGCACTCCTAGAAGATCCAGAACTGAAACTGCCTCTCCTAGAAGGTCCATGACTAGAGGCCCCGAAACTCAGGCGATCCTGGCGTCACCTGGACCCACTAAGCTGGTACTGAGCTGGCAAACTCATCTCTACTCTGGTCAGCATCTGATAAAGTCCCCAAAGACGTATGTGCCACCATAGTGATTGTTACTCTAATCTCATTTCTCAGTCCATACTCAAACTTTCGGCACTTATCCATCTTATTTGCCACTAGAGCCAGTGCAAATCGTGACAAATCAAGATATTTCTGCTCATACTTTGCTACCGTCATGTCCCCTTACTGCAGCTGTAAGAACTCAGCCTCTCTGGCATCTCGGTATGAGCGAGGATAAAACTGCTTGAGGAAGCACTCCCGGAAAGCTTCCCAAGTAAGTGTACGGACATCCCAACCCGTCATCTGCAGGGCATGCCACCAACGTTAAGCATAACCACTAAGAAGAAATGTGGCTAAACATACCCTATCCTCCGGAAGGCACCTCATAACAGTAAATGCTCGCTCCAAACAAGTAATCCAATCATCAGCATCATATGGGCCTAACTCGCCCGTAAACACTACAGACCCTAGCCTCTGGGCCCACTCAATGTAAGAAGTAGCCCTACCCTGAAGTACAGTCGTCAATGCCCGACCTAACTGATCCAGGGTCTGTCCCAAATCAGGCTCTAATACGGGATCATGTTGTGTACCCCTAACGTTATCAGCTTCGTCACTGTTTCCAAGCTGAGGACGAGGCTCACGTCTTGGAGGCATCACGCTGAAAAGAAGCATAATTTGTCAGTACCACAATCATATGTACACTAGGAGTGCGGTCTACAGGAATTTAAACCTAGATCTCTGAAACCAAGTTGACAGGACCCTTCCCGAATTTCTCCTTGAAACCCGTGAAAAGCCCTGCTCCTGCCTGACAACTTAATAAATGGCCTAGAATACCCTTAAGCCCCTTGCAATTAGTTACGATAATTCCGCCAAAATCCGACAGAACCTCCCCTATAAAATAGTTAACCGTCTTCCACCTATTAGACGAAGGATCAAATACCACTCTCGAATCCCAACGTCACCAAATAACTATCGACGTAGTCATAATTTACAATAAGTCCAAAAGGCTTATCAGAGCAACAAGTTAGGAAAAGTAAATACAAAAAAATTTATAAATCCTACTCGATAGTCTTAGGTGAAGACGCAGCTGAAATTTAGTGCCTCCGCCTCTAGATGTGCCCTCGTCAACTCAACGGCTTGGAGGGGATTTAAAACATAGAAAAGTGTGAGTGGAGAAAATAATAATTTAAAATAATTTCCGACGAAAACATACCCTTTCCCCCTCCATGAGTAAAACAATGCATGCATAATATAAAATTCTTTTTCCTGAAAACTTACTGGAAAATCCATTTTTAGTTAAAACACTCGGTGGGACCCACGAAAATCCGAACAACGGAAAATCCCTGTGGTCCACAACCTTAATTTGAAAACCCTCATCAAAGGAGTTTAAAAAATCATGTAACAGACGTGGACACAAAAATATCATAACATATCTCACCGCTCCCCGAATCTAATCCTTAGCCGTAGCTCGATATCCGAGCTGACTGACCCGGGTCCAACCCTCCACACACTCGATATACCTCGAGTTGTGCAGATGTAACCCTGTACTTCGCGTAGACAACCTCAACGACCTGGAGGAGAAATACCCTTTGACGCCAGCATCGGAGAACCCTCAACGATCTGGCGGAGAAATAACCTTCGACGCCAGCATCGGAGAAACCTCGACGAACACGTGATGGGAAAAACCCCACATCATGTGCCTGAGAAAACCATGGCCCTCGAGGACAGTATACATAGTGGAAACCAACTTGTAAAGAAAAATCCAAAATTCATATTTTTGAAATCCTGATTCTTGGCTTAAGCCAAATTCATTGAAAAACCGGGTCTATACCCAAATCCAATAAAATCACCAATCCGGGTTTAGACATAAAAATCATGGACTCAACCGAAACCCGAAATCTATAAAGTCAAAACTACATAAAAGCAGAGCCAAAAAGTCGGGCCATAGCCCAAAACGGAATTTCCAATTTATTATTGAGAACCCGTGTCCAGTAAAGATTTATTAGAATAATTATTCTAAATTCCAGAAATTGCCAAAACAATGCTTAACAAGAAATTATTTAAAATATACATTTATGCATGCATGACAATTTACAAACCAAAGTGCACTCACCGAACGTCCAATGAAGGTCAATTCCGAGTCGTACGCTCCTTTGAAGTTCCCGGAGTAGTATCGCCAGTCAAAAGTAACAATCGGAGTTACCAACAATAATTTAAAACCCTACATTCAGACTCCCTATACCCCGAGAGTCCACACCCATCCCACTAAAAATGTAGCCACTTCGGATGCCCAAAACTACCCCTAAATGATGTCCGATTAACCCGAAACTTGCTCCAAAAGGTCCGAAAAGTCTAAAACATGTTGACATGCGTCATCGTGGCCCAAGGACCAGCCCCACGCTCCGGCGGAAGGTTGGCGGCTCGTAAATGCACTGGCTACAGTGCCTACGCGCCTGCACACGCACTGACAGGACTGCCAAGTGGCCCCACGTGGCTGCTAGGTGGCCTCCACGTGGCTACTAGGTGGCATTCCACGCCAGCTCTCTAAACGAACCAGTCGCCGGAGAAGACAACCGCTCCGCCGTGCGCTCGGAAATCGCCATTGACAGCCGACCTTGAAAATTCCTACTTTCTTCAAATCTTAACCATATTTCACGAATTAATAGCCTAAAACTATCTACTCAAGCCTGGAACTCGAAACTGAGATCTAAACATGAAACCGATACCTGATTTCGCCTGAAAATCGATGGAAAGGTTCGGTTTTTTCCTTCCTCGATTTTGGGTTTCCCATGGCCATTTCCCTCGACGGCCGGTACGTCCTTGATTGTAGGGAGAAGAAGATGTCGATGGGTTGAACCAAAAGGAACGAGGTTGCTTTGAATCAAAGTTCAAGGATATGAAGATTTGGGTTTGGTTGGACGATTTCGATGTGGAATCACGAAGAGATAGACTAAAAAATGAAGAATAATCTGGAGAAGTTTGATTTAAAATATATGCCCATTAAAAATTACAAATTGCCCCTGAACATTCTAGACCCACAACTCTCTCATACGAACTCTGTATTCTGCGTGCCGCCTGTCTACGAACTCGTGAGTTCGAGAGCTACGCAACGGTCTACGAAAAACTTCCAAAGGTGTCTCCAAATAAAAATTGACTTTCACATCTCTTATAAAACCAAGGGTAAAATCGTCATTTCCCAAATTAATTTATGAAATTCGCCTATTTAAATAAAAGGGTCGTTACACAAGGGCATTCACACTTACACATGGTACTTACTTGAGATTGGCATATCTTTAGTTTGGCATGATTTGATTGATTTGATGTGTTCCTTATTAACTTGTAAAGTATTCTGTTTAGTATTTTGCTTGTGTTTTAATTGTTAAGTAAAAGCAGAAAAAACTCCCCCTACTAGGTGAATCTAGAGGTTTAAATGTTCTATCCTTAATTAGATTGAGTCTTTTAGTTTGTGCTTTATTTTTTATTCTTTGTGTTACTCGAGGACTTGCAAAAGCTAGGTTTGGGGGTATTTGTTAGGTCATACTTCCTACATGCATTTCATGCCATATTTAGTCCCTTTCTTGTCTTTTGTTAGAAATCAGGCCATCCATAGTACAAAGTGATGCTTCTGTGAGACATGTGCATGATTTAGAAAGATAATGCAATTCTAAGAAAAATAATGACTCAAATCGGAATTCAAATGAAGGCGATCTCCTCATTCTTATATCTGGTCCTGAACTAGGCCCTGAGTGCGCCAGTGCACCCTATTTAGGGTCCTTGACCAAGTGCCTCAAATCAGGCCATCCGGGTCCCAATGTTGTGTCTCATGACCATGGGAACACGCCCTAGAAGTGCCAAGTTCGAGCCAAGACATATCAAGGACATGTCCTAAGAGCCTCCCCAACCGAGTCCTAGAATCCAGTCCTAGGGTTGCACCAAAGGCGTGCCCTCGAGTGCCAACATGCGCCAAGGCATGTCCTTCGCATTGCCCAGTTCCAGATCAAGGTTCCAGCCAAAGCTTGCCTTCGCCCCACCTCAATGAAGACCAAGCTTTTGTTCCTGATGCAATTTCAAGACAAGGCGTGACTATGCCAAAGACAAGTTCCAATGCGCCCTAATTTAGGTCCTGAGATCCTCGGTAGTTCCAGGTCAGGTCCCTGATCGGACCTGATAAGTTCCAAGAAGGCCATTTTCATGCCCACAGCTATTGGATCGAGACACAAAGTATTTTTAGACTCTTTGATACGTAATGAAGCCATTCAAGTGCTGAGGCACGGCGTGGCGCGATAAAGACATCCCAAGGGCCAACTTTCCATTTTCAGCGTCTTCCCAAGAACCTGCTCAGATTCCAGCGTGGCTGCCCTGCGGCCAGCTTTTGTTCTCACCTACCAGCTTGCATTTGCATTCCCAGACATGTTCTAATTGGTTCTCATAGATTTTAGGACTTTGTAATTACTTAGGAATGTCATAATCATTATAGAATACTATAGCCTAGGTTTATAATTCTAGTCCTTGTGGGACAAGTTTTCCCCTTGTCTATAAAAGGGAGCCCTTGTTCAGAGACCTGACCTAAAAGGTTTGCCCTTGTCTATAAAAGGTTTGCCTTTTACTTATTGTTTTGAGCTATTAGCGTGAGGCTTGTTCACGAAGACTTGGTTTTGTTAAAAAATGAGTGCTTGAAGCTGTGCTTGGAGTCTGCCTCTGAGAGTACAATTGGGTTTAATCTTTCACTTTCATATTCAATACAATTCATTGTTTATGCTTTTCATTATGCGTAGTGAGTAGTTTACTTTAGGTTAGGGCTGATCTTGAAACTCTAGCCATAAGAACTTCTTAGCTTAGTATTGGCGCTTGGTTTGATTGTTATGTTTACCTTGGTAGATTGATTCACTGTGTTTATTGAGACTGTTTTGTGTTAAAACTTGGCATTTTACTTGCACAATTTAATGATGAACTTGCATCAAGGGTTATAACAAACGTAACCTGTGAAAAAATCCATGACATTCCTAGGGTTACCGTGTAATCCCTAGGGTTAGTGTAGTGTCATTAAATTCCTTTCGAACTTAATGCTTTCTTGCATGCTTTGGTAGCTTAAGAGAACTATTGTATAATTGATTAGAAGTTTAGTAGCTTTAGAAAACTAAACATACAACCTAAGGAGGAATGAATGTGTAAGGGTGAGCTTAAGAGACCCCTTGCATGCGCACTAGACCAAGAAGTAAACATGATAATTGAACCTTGCAAACTAAGCTAGAAAACGTTGTGGTAAGGTGTGGAAAGGGATTGCCTTGACCTGCCTTTAATTTGATCGCAATATTTTGCCTATTTACTTTGTTTCTTGCATTCCAAGTTATTTACTTTATTCGCATCTTAGAACTAAGCAACACAAGTCCTTGTGGGATTCGACCCTTGCTTGTACCATTATATTGTCTATTGATTAATGCACTTGCTAGGATATTATTGTTAAGGATTGTGTGCATTTACTTGTCATACTTGTCTTCCCACACTTTCCCGTATTTTACCCAAAATGCTTCTTACAGTTTAAAGAAAGTCTACATCTCTTATGCCATGTTGGACTTAGAAACCAGCATTTTTTTGGGAAACATTTCACCTTCATCTTCACAAATTTCCCACTTGAAAAAAAATCTATATAGTTTTAATTTCAAAAACGAAAAAGTTAACTAATGAATAGTAAAGCATAAATTCATTTGTTCACCTTACCTAACCTGTGTTTATGAAGAAGAAAATAAAGAAGAGATTAATCCAGATGACGAAGAAGCAAACATATTTAGGCCAAAGTTTTCTACTCATCATGCTTTTCCTTTCAACTTATTATAAGAAGGAATGAAAGTAATTACATGAAATTTAAGGGTATATAGAAAGTAATGGCAATAAGGGCTATATATATATGATATTGGGAAAAGAGAAAAGGGGAACGGCCATATATATATTTAATCGGGAAACTATTGTCAGCGTTCTTGAACTTCTTACTAATTTTAGCTATCATCCATGAACTTTATTATCACTACAAGAAATTAGGTTTTTCCCTGCGAAATAAGTTCACCAGGCAAATATGATAATTCGCAAGGCAAACTTAACACCGTCGGACCTCCGTAGGGCAAAACTCGTGGGGCAACCGTCGTCGGGCATGATGTTGCTCGTCCCAAAAAGTGTGTTTGACGGGTAAAGTGCAACTTGCCCAACAGAGGATAATGGTCGCCTAAGAGTCGTCGAGCAATAGAAATTCTTCGGGAAAAAGTTTTTAACCTTGCCCGGCGAAGAACCGCAATTCCCCAAGCAAAGTACCGCAATTCGCGAGGCAAAGTACCGCAATTCGCCAGGCAAAGTTAAAAAACAAAACGCGACATTCCATCGAATTCAGAGTCTGAAATTCGGCAGTTGTCCACCGAAGTTGTTGTCACCTTGCACGGCGAAATCTATTAATTTGTTAGCCTTCAATTTCAGGAAAAAAAAATTAATTTTTTTAATAATTAATATAATTAAAGAAATATATAAATATGTATAATTAAAATAAATATATTTTTAAATGCATATAATTAAAATAATAAAAGGAATCAAATGAAATAAAAAAAAAAATCGAAAAATTTATGTTTTACAAAATTAGAAGTAAATTACAACCTCCTATATATATATATATATATATATATATATATATATCTAACTGGGCGGCGGTTGGTCGTGGTATTGGTCGTAGTGGCCGAGGTCTTGGGCGGGCTGCTGGGCGAGCTACTGGTCAGGCTGTTGGGCCGGGTGCTGAGGCTGTTATAGAGGAATAGCCATGCCACTCACACGCAAGCCTTCAAGCACCGCTTCAAGGGTGGCCTTCATGTTCACGTTTTAGGCCCTGATGCTTGCGCATTCAGTTTAGAGGTTCTGGAAGTTTGTCTGCATCTCCATGAACCTCTCGGGATTGGCTCCACGAGGAGAACCCGAAGAGCTACTCTTAACATCCCGCACTATCGCATCTCCCGCCCCTCGTATTATCTTCCCGAGACGCCTAGCAAGTCGTCGCTCTAGGATCTCCACTGACCTGCCGGGATCTGGTAGCTACTGCTCCGAAGTGACCTCGGGCTGCTGCTCCGAAGTGACCTCGGGCTGCTGCTGCGACAGCTGAGCTTGTGCCTCCTGTGTGTCTTGCTCCAACACCGCCTACAAATTCAAATTAATATTAATTAGAAATATAATTATGAAAATTAAAAATTAACATTTAATTTGCAAAAAAGAAACTTACGTAAATAGTCTCAACCGCCTGGTTTCCGCGGCCAACGTAAACTTGGCCCCAGACATCCACCTCTGGCCAAATTAACCCAGCGTTTTGCTGGTCTTCCTAGGTGCGCATAGGATCACGACCCCCCATGGTGGTTGAATTCCTTCTTCCCCCGATTTGCTATGTTAGCGGTCGATTTACGCTGTTCATTAGTAAAAACAATCATTATATATTCAAAAGGAAAATTATATAAAAAATAAAGAAAAAATTCAATTCGTTGGTAAGTACCAGATATGTAGGGTCCTCGAAATGGGTGCATAACTACAGCCACCCTTCCAACCAAGGCCCCACCGCCAACTCGGATGGAGGATTTACGGGGCAAGTCCAGATCTTGTAGTACTTGTAGAGCCCGTACTTCCAATCCGAGTACCATTTCTGCCAGCGAAAGTTGAGGTACTCATTGACATCAGCGTCCTCCAAGTTGAACTCAAAATTGACATGCAATACCAACAGTCCGTGATCACATCCAATTGTTGCTTCTTGTAAGTCTCCCACATCATCCGGCACTTAGAGCAAAGAATTAAGCCCATGCCGTGCACCACCAGGCTGTGAATTTTTGGGTCATTTGTCGTAAATGAGGCAGGTATTCCACCCTGATCTTTGCGTTTGTTGTCCGACAAATCCGCTGGGATGCCAAACCCCTATTGATCAGGCGCACGTTCACCGAAATCCCTGCAAATTCGACGAAAATTAGTTCAAAATATGAGTAAGAAACAAAAACGGTTTTTTAAATAAACAACTTACCCTGGGGGATTACTCCGGCCCTAGTCTCCAGTTCAGCTGATCCGGCATCATGTGAGGGCTGGGGTTTGGTGGCCTGTAAGGGCTGGGTGTCGGTACGGGGTTACCCTCATTTCTTGTTATGGCGTCAACTAGCGATTGCGCGCCGAGTCGCACCGAGTGTGAGGTGTCGACTGGTCCCTACGTGGACTCAACCGTGGAGGCTACCGTGGCAGGGGCAACCTCCTCCTCCGTACGGTCAGTAGCAGGCTCCTCGCGGGGGCGAGTCCTGGATGTGATTAAGGGGCGCTAGGACATCTACAATATGAAACCAATATTTTTTAATTTTAAATAGTAAATTCACAAAATAAAATAAAACCACCTAATTGCTCATTTTTAATAATAAATTCACTAAATGAAATAAAACAACCTAATTTTAATTTTTTATAATATATTCACAAAATTAAAATAAAACCAAATTTCACAAAATTAAACTAAAATTACAAATTAATCCAAACATACAAATTATATTACCAAATATCCAACAATCCAATAAAAATATCAAAACCAAAACCAAAATTCAAAAAGAATTTCAAAACCAAAATAACTAAATCCAAAACCAAAAAAAATTTCCAAAAGTGTAATTTTTTATAATAATTTTTAATTTTTGAAATTAAATTACTAAATCCTAACAATCTTAACCCTGAAATACTAAATCCTAACAATCTTAACCCTGAAATACTAAATCCAAAATTCACAAAACTATTAAATTTTCAAAAAAAATCATAAAATTCCCAAAATTCCCAAAATTCTTAAATTAAAAAAAATATATATCATAAAATTCACATATCATAAATTCATAAAATTCACATATCCAAAATTCACATATCTAAAATCATATCCAAAATTCACATATCCAAAATTCAAAAAATTCACATTTCCAAAATTCATATAAAATTTATATCCAAAATCATATGCAAAATTCATAAAATTCTTAAAATCATACCCAAAATCATATGCAAAATTCATATCCAAAAGTCACATATCAACAAATCATATCCAAAATTCTAAATTTCTTAAATTCAATCCTAAATTCACTCCTAAATACTAAATCCAATCCAATCCAAATTTCAATTCTTCCATTCACAAATATGAGAGAGAGAGAGAGAGAGAGAGATAGAGAGAGAGAGAGAGAGAGAGAGAGAGAGAGAGAGAGAGAGAGAGACTTACAGTGGCAGGGAGTGCAAGAGAGAGGTGGCGGTGAAATAGAGGCCCTTTGGCGATGGAAACATCGGCTGGGTGTTTGGGATTCTTGGGTTTGCATTTAGGCAGAGAGCAGAGGGAGGACGTGGGAGTTAGAGTGAGAGATGGACGACGTGAGAGTGAGCTTCGGGAGAGCGAGGGTGTTTGGCATTCTAGGTTTGGGTTTAGGCAGAGTCGCAGAGAGCAAAGGCGGACCAAACGAGGACGAAGAAGAAAGGACTTCGCGTGGTATTAACTGACTGGAGGGCTTTGCTCGACGAACATTTTCATCGGGCAACAATTAATGAGTTCGTCGGGCTTCAGTATGTGGTGGATATTCGTCGGGCAAGGTTTTACATTTTCTCGGGAAACTAGAAGTGGCAATTTCGATTTTTTGCAAAAATTTGGGCGGAAATTTTGATTTTTAGTCAGAAAAAAATGCGCAAAATTTTTTAAACCTTGCCTGACGAAATATGAACTTTGCTCAAGGAAATTTTCTAGTTTTGCCCTACGAATTTTAAAGACTCGTCGGGCAAAGGTGTTTTATTTATGAAAATATGGGCAATGTAAAAACCAAGCCCGACGATTGAATTTTGAAGCTTGTGACCGTTCACTTTGTGGTTTTACGTGTCTAGAGCCTCACCATCGAAAATTGTCATGGTTTAAGGAATTTACGTGCCTAGACCATTAAGGTTTTGAATTTTAGGGCCATTTTTGAAGTTTTGGTTAAATTGATATTCAAACGATGGAATTTGAAGAAATTGACTGTTGAATTTGTGGTTTTACATGCCTAGACCTCGCCCATAAAAAATCGTGAGGTTTTGAGGAGCTAAAGTCGCCCGATCGTCAAAAAATGTTTTTTAACTGTCGAATCATCGCGCACTGTTACCTAATCACAGGAAATCCAAATTGGCTAATGTTTAGCGTAGGCGATCTATGAGTACGTGCAATAAATGTGGACGGCTAGATCGGTCAAATTCATTTTTTAAATTAATGAAAATCGTAAAATCAACTTATTCATCAAGCACTTTAAACATTTCAAGGAAATGTCAATACATTTTTGGAATTTTGGATTCAATTGATATTCAAACGATTGCATTTGACCGATCTAACCGTTCAATTTGTGGTTTTACGTGCCTAGATCTCGCCTGTCGAAAATCGTGAGGTTTTGAGGAATTAAAGTTGTCTGATCGTCAAAACATGTTTTGTAACCGTCGCATCGTCGCGCACCGTTACCTTATCCCGGGAATTCCAAATTGGCTAATTTTTTGGAAGTACGTGCAAGAAATGTGGACGTTAGATCAATCAATTTCATTTCACAAGTAATTTCAAACCGTTATTTAATAATTAAATGTAAATTCAATCTGATATATATGGCCCAACGAAATTCTACGTTCGCCGGGCAAAGTTACTCCATTTTCAGCAAAGTAGCACCGACTATTGGAAAACGTTCCCGAACCAAGTGTACCTGTATAATCGTCGGGCAAAGCTTCTGACCCATTTTTTTGTCAAAATTCTATAAACTATTTTATCAAACTAACTAATTTAACATAATTAAATTGTAAATTACATAATTAAATTGTATGACGTTTGGGATGCAAAGAGTGTAATAAAGGGAAAATGTTTGCAATGCTGTTATTTGCTATGATGGCACAGTAAAAAATGTTTGCATCAACTCAGTTGTCCAATTTGAGTATGGAGATAAGACTGGATTAATTGAAACATAGAAACATAAAAACATAAATAATGTATTAATTGAAACATTTAAAAAATTAATTTGATTGATTTTAAGATTGATATTACATATGTAACTGAAGTCATCTATACACTATTTTATCAAACATCAAAACATTTTATAAAAGATTGGATATTACATATTCAAATGAAATCATTTCTTTACAACTTTCATTCAATCAGATTCGCTCTCCCCCTCCCAATCAATCTCTTCATCCGAACTGTACCCAATACTTGTTTCCTCAGCATTACTTTCAACTATTTGTGGTAAGGGCCCAAGATCAATAAAAATATCATCAATGGCAATTGGTGGGATGACGTCGTTGGTTTGTACTTACATCCACGTTTAGGGTGGATGCCGTCGAATCCACATGGTAAACATTTTGTTCATCTTCCATTTCCCCATCTTCTTCATGGTATCGGTCATCCAAGTCCCAAATATTTCTATGATTTATCATTTCAGCTACTCTCCAACCAACACCAGCTTTTCGATCATCTACATAAAAGACTTGTTTCGCCGTACTAGCAAGGATGTAGGGATCACTCTCAAACCATCAGGTGTTTGTGTTGACAGAGGTACATAAATGATCTGTAATGACCCTGCTTGGGATATTTGGGTTTGTATCAAACGACACTTGAACAAAATGACTTCCTAGCGGTCTACGTATAACACCTGAACCACACTTAACAATCTGCCGTAGAACCCCGTATCAGCATTTTCCCTCTCCCCCGACACGATGACCCGTTGTTTTGAGTTGACAATTTGTCGTCTCGTTCTGTGCATACGAACTTAACCCTGTTAACTTGAAAACCAGCGTACATTTCTCCTCGAAATGGGTCAATGGCCAACTGCATTAATTCTTGATTGAACTTTGGCGAGTTGTAATCTTTCAGCTGTGCCATCTGGTAAGATATACGGAAAAACTAAAATTGGTAAACTTAAAAACACTTTTAAGAAATTTGCAAATAAAATATTTGACTTACATGGTGGGAAACCAATTTGGAAATAGCTGTTGGTCCATTTCTTCCCAATTCGAAAGATATTAGGCCTTCATCAACGCCTCGTGCTGCTCATGGAAGGGCCAGACTTCGTCACAGTTGTTCATTATGAACCAATGAGCCACCTCAATGTCGCTATTGGTGAACGGCTGTGACACTGGACCCGCGCCGAATGGTCGTGCTGGTTTGGTAAATACAAATATGGTCTCGGGACATTCACCACTGTCGTCGTTACTCGAGGCCCTATTGAAGGAAGTTTCAACATTTTAAGGTATATTGCAAAAAACGTCAGTGACTCCTTTGCAATGTACGCATCCTCTGTAGAGCCTTTGGGTTGTGTCTTGTTGCAGATGCACCGCTTGTACCTACCAAACTTTCTGCAAGGAAATATACATTATGATAGTTCACATATATTAACAGCATAGTAAGGAAATAGTATAAAAAATAGTATGAAGTTTACCTCTCGATTGGGTGCATCCAACGATAATGCACCGGACAAGCTAGCTTTGCCTCATCTGGCAAATTTATTAGTAGGTGCACCATTATATCAAAGAATGATGGCAGATATATTTGTTGTAGCTGGCACATGATGTAGACAATATCCTCATTAATTGCTCCAAGGTCCGCCTTTACCAACAATTTGGCGCATAGGATCTGGAAGAACTAAGACAAATAAACTATCATCTCAAGAACACCATGCTCCAAGTAGGGCAGAATACTAATCAGAACGAGCAGTTGTAGCAAAACATGATAGTCATGGCTCTTCATACCAGACATCGTGCCACCGTCTGTGCTAACGTTTCGGGATATGTTGCCGTCGTACCCATCGGGAAATTTAACTCTTCAAGAATTTTTTCTTATTCTCAGGCGTAAATGTATAAATTTGATGAGCCATTACGTATTTTCCATTCATGGCTTTTGGCCACAAATGAGGCTGAATCCCCATTTCTTGCATACCCAGACGGATCTTTTTTATGTCATTTGACTGCCTTCGATGGGTAAAGTCGTTCCCACAACACTCTCGACAACATTCTTCTTGATGTGCATAGGATCTACGATGTGTCTGATTTTCAATTTCGACCAGTACGCCAAACAGAAGAATATGCTCTTCTTCGTCTAATTTTACTAATCTGCTAGTTTCGGTCCTCGTGTTACGAAATTCTGGATACTATTCAATTTGGACAATATCTCCTCACCGGACCTTTCCCTTGGTCGTGCTCGTAGCTCTATTTTGCCATCAAATGAGTCAGACTGCGTACGCATGTTGTACAAATAGCAACCTAAAAATTACGCAACTATATGCACGTTTTAACTCGCAAGTGCACAAGATCAGACAAATAGTATAGAAAGAAAATACGAGATCATTCCCACGAGGATTGGATTAATATATGTTTAAAATTGATTTCCTAGAACTACTAACTAAATGGCACAAACTAAGAATGCAGAAGTGAAAGAAAACCCTAAAAAAAACTTATTTCAAACCCTAAGATTTATAATCAAAGTTTATATGCAATACAAAGGCACTCAGTGTTCAAAATGATGATTTTAAGATGATTTTGAAAACTGAAAATTTCGAAACAAAATATTAAAAACAGCGTTTGATTAAAAATAGAATTGGATCGAGGTTAAAACAATGAGAAAACCAATTAGGAATTCGATGTTCACCGCTAATCTTCTTCCTTAAGCAAACGACATGTACAATGCTACAAAATAGATTTTAGATTCTCAAGTTTGTCAACATAAAGGCATGATATCTACTCTTTAAATGATTGATTTCCCTAAGCAACAAGTTAGGCATGGGTATCTACGCTAACTTTTTTCATTCTTAAAGTGTTTAGCATGGTATCTACTAAGTTGCACTTTAAGAACGCATAACACAATGGAAATCGACAAACACACAACTCCTAGAACATGATAGCTATTCTAGTTATTCATGATGATTAATTTCAAGAACTTATAACTAGTTATTTTGCTACTCTCACAGGCACAAGATTCGGTCATCTAAATTTACCTATGTAACAAACTCAATACACAACATGCATATAGTGATCAAGCATAACATAACGTATGTAAAGAGTAAAATATAATATGAAATTAATCAATTAAGCATCACTAAAGTAGTTTACAGCAAAGACATATCGAAATCCTTAAAGAAACATGATTAGGTCTTCAATCGAGCCCTAACTAAAGTACTTAGTTACCCATAATTTAAATAGATAGCAAGAACATACAAAACAGAAATAAAAAAGAGAAAGAAGATAGCTCTTTGATGATGTGTTGCTCAACCAGAGTGATTGGATGACGCCTTGACGTTCCTCCTTGCTTCCTAAGCCTTTTAGACCTTGGAACCTTGAAGGATGGAGCAGAATGGGATGGTGTGGCTGAGTCCTTGTGTGAGAGCCCCCACGTTTCTGCAGTTTTCTTTTTGGGAGAAAAAGAGACGTTCCAAAGTATGAGATAGAGAGAGACGTTCCAAGAATTTATGTGCATGTTAATTCACTGAATGAGGGAGAGAGACGTTTTTTTTTTGTTTTTGTGAGGGAGAGCAAGCGTTTCTTTGATCTTGTATGCTTGTTTGCTTGCCAAGTCCTTCCTCCCATGACCCTAAAAAACTGGGCTTCTAGTCGTCCAAGCCTGATAAGGATTAGAAAACTTGAATTAGAAGGGATGCTGAATTCCCGCGCAGCCTGACTTTGATGTACTAAACCGGCTATAACTCCTTCTAGAAAATATCAATTCACGAACCGTAAATTCCTTTAGAAACTAGACTTCGGTATCTTTCCAATGATATATGGCCCATCAGCTAGTGCTTCCCGAGCAGGTGCAGTTAATTTCGAGAAGTTGACACATCTGCTGAAGTCTGTTTCAAAGTTTCCTCTTTATATTTCCCAAACAGCACTGATTAACTCCTTTTGTAACTTTGCTTCCAAAAATCCTACAAAACACGAAAACAAGCAAAGTATTAAGAAAACATAGGAAAAATGCTAAGAAAAGCATAAGAAAATAAGATAAAACGTCGCATAAATTCGCTCCTATCAAATTCCCCCACACTTAGCTTTTGCTAGTCCTCGAGCAAAACAGAAACAAAGAATGAAAGAAAAACAAAGACTCAATGATTCAACCTAAACCTTCCAACATTTGTCTCAGAGATTTTCAATGAATCATGACATATTAAAATTCATCATAAGCATAAGAATTGGTCCACATGATTCGAGAGTTAATACACCTTCATAGAAATCATACACATACTCACAATTAAATAAATCAAAGCAAAAGTACAAAGAGAGATACATGCTGCAAAGAATTAGCTCAAAATTCTCACCGAATAAGCTCTGATTTTACCTCATATTTTCTGGTTAAGTCGCTCTTCCTATACTAGTTATATGTGAGAGCATTGATGTAAAATCGAAACAAATTACTCACATATGATATAACAAGAAAGAAAGGCACTTTCAGAATTCTTTTCTTATGAATAGGACTAATGAAAGGAATGCTACTTCTTGAATGCAAGAACAAGTGACACCATATGCTCATACTTCATTCAAATCTCCACATATTGATATAAACACAACAAACAAGATCAGAAGGTCTTTATGAGGATTGTAATGAGGCCAAAGGGTAAGGGGTTAAAGAAAGAATGGATACGGATAACACAAGGTTCTTAAAGAAATTTAGAAGCATGCTATGATGTTAGACACATATGAACTTTTATCACCATCAAAGCTTAAAAATCGTCTAAGTACCGAGCAAGTACATACACTCAATGACCGATTTGAACATTATGGACCATACTTCAACAATCAATAAATGAACAGTCAGGGCATAATAATTCAAACACAATGCCGATTTTTTTCTCCATTTATTTTTTTTTATTTTTTTTTCTGGTGCATACTCCAAACCGTGTACAACTCTTATTTCTTTTTTTTTTTTTTTTTTTTGAACATTCCCCCAAACTTGCTCTTTTAGCATTCCTTGATTTACAATTAAGTCTCTACAAATTATGCTTCACTAATCTTTAAGAAAAAAGGGTAAGGATAAAAGTGTTTAGGCTATGTGAGGAAGATGGGGTTTACGAAACAAAAAGGCTTAAACAAAGGCTCAACATGGGTTTACCTAGAGGAAAGTGTATCATGGTTCAAAGGCCATTTTGGCAATGGTGGTAATCTAGGGTGCCTTCATCATCTCAAGTATGTCAAGCAAATCAACTAAATGCCTCGAAAACAGTTTAGTACCAATTCTAGCATTTAGTTCCAATGATGATAAGCAATTCAAGTAGCAACCCGAAAGATGAGCTCATGCAACAACTTAATTTACAAGAAAGTGATAGATTAAACGAATACAACTCTCCCAAACAAAGGATAAAGGCTCAAAAGCTCACAAAAGGGTTGTATTGAGCTTCATTCAATTAAGCATGTTATGGTTACCACTTACTTGGGTCATTACATGTGATTTTGCATATGATAACCATGAATACTTGAGTATTAACCAAAGAATAATTTCAGACCTTGAATCATGCTTAGAAATCATCTTAAAATCATGCAATTAAAAACCAAATCTCATCATTGTGTTGGAAAGAAACATAACACACAAAAATAAAACACAAAAACTACCCAATTTAACACTACTAAAACCGACACAAACTAAGGCTAAAAACAACGCTGTCAAAATTTTTTATTTTTTTTAAACCAATGCAAAATCAACGGAAAACACAAGTGTTTCCCCCTCACACCTAAATCTAACATTGTCCTCAATGTTTGAAAGTTAAAGTATAAACAATGAAGCATTTAAGGAAGGAGAAACAAGCGACGACACACACAAAGAAAATAAAATAAAATAAAACAAAACAAAACAAACGAAGGCAAAGTTAACGACAAAGAAGGACATGGTGAGAGAAAGCAAATTTGATTGTCAGTGGTTGTAGAGTGTCAAAACTGTCATCATCCTCTTTACATGGGTTGCCTCCCAACTTCCCTTTGGGTTACTTCCCAAGTAGTGCTAAGTTTATAGTCTTCAGCCAGACTGTTGGACTCTCATGCAATGTACTGAACAGGTTAGAGAATCACATCCACCTCTCTAGGATCAAAGCTCATCTCAATATAGGGCTTTACTTTGTGCCCATTCACCATGAATGTCTGATTCTTCTCTTTGCTATGAACCTCCAAAGCTCCATGAGGGAAAACTTTTGTAACAACATAAGGACCGTACCACCTAGACTTGAGCTTACCAGGGAAAAGTCTCAATTTTGAATTGTAGATCAACACCTTCTGTCCCACATAAAACTCCTTCCTAACTAGCCGCTTATCATGATACGCCTTGGTTCGTTCCTTATACAACTTAGCATTCTCATATGCATCATACCTCAACTCTTCAAGCTCATTCAACTGTAACTTCCTCTTGTCACTTGCTTATTGCTTATCATAGTTGAATATCTTAATAGCCCAATATGCTCTATGCTCCAACTCCACTGGTAGGTGACATGCCTTCCTGAAGACTAGACGATATGGTGACATGCCAATGGGGCTCTTGTACGCAGTCCGATATGCCCACAATGCATCATTCAAGCATAGAGACCAATCCTTCCTTCTAGTAGTCACTGTCTTCTCTAGGATGCTTTTGATCTCTCTATTGCTTATTGATAGGAGCATATTTATGCGACGTTTTATCTTGTTTTCTTATGCTTTTCATAGCATGTTTCCTATGTTTTCTTAATACTTAGCTTGTTTTCGTGTTTTGTAGGATTTTTGGAAGCAAAGTTACAAAAGGAGTTAAAAATGAGTGCTGTTTTGGAAATCTAAGGAGCAAACTTTGAAACAGACTTCAGCAGATGTGTCAAATTCTCGAAATTAACTGCACCTGCTCGGGAAGAACTAGCTGATGGGCCATATATCGTTCGAAAGATACGGAAGTCTAGTTTCTAGAGAATTTTACGGTTTGTGAATTGGAGTTGTCTAGAATGAGTTATGACCGTTTTAGTACAGCAAGGTCAGGCTGAGCAGGAATTCAGCATTCCTTCTATTTCAAGTTTTCTAATCCTTATCGGGCTTGGAAGACTAGAGGCCTAGTTTATTAGGGTTACAGGAGGCAACGTTTTAATCAGAAAAAGGAAGATAAACAAATAATAAAGGGAGAGGAGCAGCCACAACGTGAGGATCGATTGAGCAGTGAATGCAAACGGTAGCGTCTCTCTCCCTCATTAAGGAAATTAACACCCACATCAATTCTGGGCAACAAAGGGGCAGACACATACATGGGACAAGGGGAAAACGCACAAGGAAGACAAAAAGGCAGCCAGCAAAGAGTCACTCTCCCACACAAAAAGTGAAAATGTCTCTCTCTATCTCATACTTTGGAACGTCTCTTTTTGTCACAAAAAGAAAACTATAGAAACGTTGGAAGCTCTCACACAAGGACTCAGCCACACCATCTCCTTCTGCTCCATCCATCAAGGTTCCAAGGTCTAAAAGGCTTAGGAAGCAAGGAGGAACGTCAAGGCGTCATCCAATCACTATGGCTGACCAACACATCATCAAAGAGCTATCTTCTTCCTCTTTTTATTTTCTGTTTTTTTTTATGTTCTTGCTGTCTATTTAAATTATGGGTAACTAAGTACTTTAGTTAGGGATCGATTGAAGCCCTAATCATGTTTCTTTACGGATTTCGATATGCCTTTGCTGCAAACTACTTTTGTGAGGCTTAATTTATTAATTTCAGATTATATTTTACTCTTTACATACGTTATGTTATGCTTGATCACCATATGCATGCTGTGTATTGAGTTTGTTACATAGGTAAATTTAGATGACCGAATCTTGTGCCTATGAGAGTAACAAAAGAACTAGTTATAAGTTCTTGAAATTAATCATCATGAATAACTAGAATAGATACCATGTTCTAGGAGTTGTGTGTTTGTCGATTTCCATTGTGTTATGCATTCTTAAAGTGCAACTTAGTAGATACCATGCTAATTACTTTAAGAATGAAAAAGAGTTAGTGTAGATACCCATGCCTAACTTGTTGCTTAGGGAAATCAATAATTTAAAGAGTAGATATCATGCCTTTAGGTTGACAAACATGAGCATCTAAAATCGGTTTTGTAGCATTGTGCATGTCGTTTGCTTAATGAAGAAGATTAACGGTGAACATCAAATCCCTAACTAGTTTTCTCATTGTTTTAACCTCAATCCAATTCTATTTTTAATCAAATGCTGTTTTTTTTTTAATATTTTGTTTCTAAATTTTCAGTTTTCAAAATCATCTTAAAATCAATTTTAAACACATATTAATCCAGTCCTCATGGGAATGATCTCGTATTTGCTTTCTAAACTATTTGTCATATCTTGTGCATTTGCGAGTTAAAACATGCATATAGTTGCAAAATTTTTATGTTTCTATTTGTACAACAAGTTTTTGGCGCCGTTGCCGGGGATTGTATAATTAGTTTGTGCTGAAATTGATTTTTGGTTTTCTTTTACATGTTGAATTTTGTTTATGCAAGGTCGTCGATCCCAAAAGTTAGCGGTTGGTGTTTACAATCCTGAGATTGAACGAACACTTAGACGTCTTCGAAAGCAGGCTGAGAGGGCAAAACTTAACACACAAAGAGAAGATTTTGAAGAAGGAGAAAGATCAGAATCTTTGAACGAAATAGGGGATGAACAGGTTCGGAGGCCAATAAAGGACTCCTTTGTTCCTCAGAACCTTAATCAACCATCATGCATTGCCTACCAACCAACTGCAGAAGGCAGCTTCAATTTATCACCTCAATTGCTTAACATGATGCCACACTACAGAGGCACACCTTCTGAGGATACATACTTGCACATTAGGGATTTCTTCTATCTCTGCAAGACTCAGAACATCCAGGGCTTAACTCCAGAAGGAGGTTAATTCTCTTTCCTTTCTCCTTAAAAGATAATGCTAAGTTGTGGTTGAATTCTCTGGCTGCAGGTTCCATTATTGCTTGGGAACAATTGGCTACTAAATTTTTGAAGAAGTTTTTCCCAGCCCAAAAGACAAGAGAACTTAAAAGGGAGATTCAATCCTTTCAACAACAGGATGGAAATCTTTTCTTTGAGGCATGGGAGCATTTCAAGGAGTTTCTTCTCAAGTGTCCACACCACAATCTATCTCAAGACGATCAGGTACAAGCTTTTTATGAAGGCTTAAATGATATTAACAAAAGTCTTGTTAATTCAGCTTGTGGAGGTGTGCTTATGGAAAAGAGCAGTGATGAAGCCATTGAACTATTTGAGACCCTAAGTGAAAATTCTCAGTAATTCTCATCAAGAGGGAGACAAGGAGTAAAAAGTAACGGTGTTTATGAAGTTAGCAGAAATGGTGGAGTCCAGAGTCAAATGGCAGCAATGGAGAAAAAGTTAGATATGCTGGTGAAAGCAATGTCAGCTCAGAACATCTCTCAAGTTCAACAAGTTGCTAAAGTCGAGGTATGTGCTATATGTTCTTATTCTAATCATACTACTGAGACTTGTCCTATGTGCTTAATCCAAGAACAACCCATATTCGAACACTTATAATCCAGGATGGAAAGACCACCCAAATTTCTCTTGGAGCAACAGTCAGAATGTGCTTAATCCACAAGGGCAGCAGAAGAACTTCCAGCATGGAAATAATTATCATGCTTCATCACAGGTGGCACAACCAAATACTGACCAAAAGAAGAATAATCTTGAAGGTGCCATACTCCAGTTCTTGACTGCACAACAACTGACAAATGCTCTAACTAGTCAGAACATTCAGAAACTAGAGGCCACAATTGGCCAAGCTATTCAGAGATTGGAGGCACAAGTAGGGAAAATGGCAAAGGAATTATGTGAGAGGAAGAAAGGAGAGTTTCCATCACGAACCATACCTAATCCGGGAGGCCAAGGCTGTGACAATCCTTAGAAGTGGCAAGGTAGTTGACAACAAGGTGGGGACAGATGAGAATGAACCAGAAAGTGTTGAACCACCACCAGCCGCAAAGGTAGGTGAGAAGGAGAAGGTGATATTCCCACCCTTCCCTCAAAGGTTAGTTAAGCACAAGAAAGAAAAACATCTTCTTTATATTTTTGAAACTTTGAGAAAAGTAGAAATCAACATTCCTTTACTTGATGCAATTAAACAGATTCCATCTTATGCTAAGTTTTTAAAGGATTGTTGTACACACAAAAGACAGTTTCAGGAACATGAGAAAGTTGCATTGACTGAGGAGGTAAGTGCGGTTTTATTGAGAAAGCTACTACCTAAACTAAAAGATCCAAGTAGTTTTACTATTCCTTGCAGGGTTGGTGACCGTCTTTTTGAACGTGCTTTGCTTGATTTAGGAGCAAGCATTAACTTGATGCCTTATACCGTTTATGAGGAGTTGAGGTTGGGGGAGCTCAAGCCAACCTCAATTATATTGAATTTGGCAGATAGAAGCATCAAAAGACCTAGAGGTATATTAGAGGATGTTTTGGTTCAGGTAAATGAATTTATTTTCCCTGCTGATTTTGTTGTTCTGGATATGGAAGATTCTCCTATGCCATGTTCATTACCTATTATTCTTGGTAGACCCTTTATGATAATTGCTGATACGAAGATAAGTGTGAAAAAGGATACTATACGCATGAAAGTTAATGGTAAGAAGATAGAATTCATGTTGTCTGACACTATCAAATTGCCACATGATAACCATGATTGTTTCAAGATTGATGTGGTAGGAACTGTTGTTGAGCAAGTGTTTCAGGTACATAGCATTGACCCTTTGGAGGCATGCATAGCCCACAACCTCACACGGATGAATTATGAATGTGGATGTGATGTTACAGAGATAGACCTCCATGAAGCTGTGCATTCTCTTAAGGCTTCTAAGCCTTATGCAAGTAAGTATGTACCTTCCTTTGAAACTCTTGTGTCTACTAATACTGCTCTTGTCCCTTCCATTGTCAGGGCACCAGAACTAGAATTGAAGCAACTACCTTAACAATTGAAGTATGCTTACTTCGGAGAGAACCAGACATTACCAGTGATAGTTGCTGCAAACTTGAGTATGGTGGAGCAAGAGAAGTTGTTGAGAGTTCTTAGGGAGCACAAGACTACATTAGGGTGGACCATTGCCGACATCAAAGGCATAAGTCCATCCAAGTGCATGCATAGAATCCTCCTTGAAGATAATGCAAAGCCTAACAGGGATGCTCAGAGACGGCTTAACCCACATATGAAGGAAGTAGTGAGAGCAGAGGTTCTTAAGCTCTTGGATGTTGGCATGATCTACCCCATCTCAGATAGCAAATGGGTAAGTCCAGTTCATGTTTTGCCTAAGAAGAGTGGAATCACAGTGATGAAGAATGAAGAGAATGAGCTTGTTCCTACCAGGCTCACCACAGGTTGGAGAGTGTGCATTGATTACAAAAAGCTCAACAATGAAACCAGGAAAGATCATTTTCGTCTTCCCTTTATTGATCAGATGTTAGAAAGGTTAGCAGGTCATAGTCATTACTGTTTTCTAATGGTTATAGTGGTTATAATCAGATTACTATAGCACCAGAGGACCAGGAGAAGACCACATTCACATGCCCCTTTGGCACATTTGCATACAGAAGGATGCCATTCGGTTTGTGTAATGCACCCGCCACATTCCAGAGGTGCATGATGAGCGTATTTTCAGACATGGTGGAGAGATTTATAGAGGTATTTATTGATGATTTCTGTGTTTTTGGTTCTAACTTTGATGATTGTCTTAACCATTTGCAGCTTGTTTTCAAGAGATGTGAGGAACGCAACCTAGTGCTGAATTGGGAGAAGTGCCATTTCATGGTACAACAAGGTCTTGTTTTAGGTCATGTAATATCTAGCAGGGGCATTGAGGTGGACAAGGCAAAGATTGACATCATATCAAAATTACCTCCTCCTCATCTGTGAAGGGTGTGAGAAGTTTTCTAGGGCATGCAGGGTTTTATAGAAGATTCATAAAATATTTCTCTAAAATGTCTAGACCTCTTTGTGCGTTATTATCTAAAGACGTTGAGTTTGTGTGGACATAAGAGTGCATGAATGCCTTTAACACATTGAAAGAGCTACTCACATCTGCACCCATCATGATGGCACCTGATTGGAACCTCCCATTCGAGCTCATGTGTGACGCCAGTGATTATGCTTTGGGAGTTGTTCTAGGTCAGAGAGTTAACAAGGTACTTCATGCTATTTATTATGCCTCTAGAACTTTGAATGATGCTCATCTTAATTATTCTACTACTGAAAAAGAATTGTTAGTTGTTGTATTTGCTTTAGAGAAGTTTAGGTCCTGCTTGATTGGTTCTAAAGTTATTGTTTTTACTGATCATGCTGCTTTGAGATTTTTGTTTGATAAGAAAGATGCTAAGCCTAGGTTGATTAGATGGGTGCTCTTACTGCAAGAATTTGAACTTGAGATTAAGGACAAGATGGGCAGTGAGAATCTGGTTGCAGATCATTTGTCCAGGTTACTTCATGATGAAGAAGGGAACAAGCTTCCCTTGAATAAAAACTTTCCAGATGAGCAGTTATTTGCAATTGATTTACAACTTCCATGGTATGCAGATATTGTTAATTATATAACTACTAAGGTTTTTCATCCAGGTATGTCGAGCCAAGAAAGGAAGCGATTAGTGTCTATGTCTAGGCACTACTTTTGGGACGAGCCCTACTTGTTCAAATTTTATCCAGATCAAATTATCAGAAGGTGTGTTCTTGAGGAGGAGCATATGAGCATTCTCCAACATTGTCATCAGTTTGCATGTGGAGGACACTTTCGAGCGAAGAGAACATCACTTAAGGTATTACAATCTAGGTTCTATTGGCCTAATGTGTTTAAATATGCCTTTTGGTTTTGCAGCTCTTGTGACAGATGCCAACGAATAGGGAACATCTTTTCAAGTGGTGGAGCTCTTTGATGTGTGGGGTATCGACTTCATGGGTCAATTTCCTAACTCATTTGGTTATTTATATATTCTTGTGGGTGTGGATTATGTATCTAAATGGGTCGAGGTTGTCCCCTCAAAAACTAATGATCACAAAGTTGTTGTGAAGTTCTTGCAGGATAACATCTTTACTAGGTTTGGGACACCAAGGGCAATAATTAGTGATGGAGGTAGCCACTTCAACAACCAGGCTTTTTCTTCCTTAAAAAAGAAATATGTGATCACACATAAGGTTGGCACTCCATATCATCCTCAAACTAGTGGTCCAGTGGTGATAAGCAATAGAGAGATCAAAAGCCTGCTAGAGAAGACAGTGAATACTAGAAGGAAGGATTGGTCTCTACGCTTGAATGATGCATTGTGGGCATATCGGACTGTGTACAAAAGCCCCATTGGCATGTCCCCATATCGTCTAGGCTTTGGGAAGGCATGTCACCTACCAGTGGAGTTGGAGCATAGAGCATATTGGGCTATTAAGAAATTAAACTATGATATGCAACAAGCAGGTGACAAGAGGATGTTACAGCTGAATGAGCTTGAAGAGTTGAGGTATGATGCATATGAGAATTCTAAGTTGTATAAGGAACGGACCAAGGCGTATCATGATAAGCAGCTAGTTAGGAAGGAGTTTCATGTGGGACAGAAGGTGTTGATCTACAATTCAAAATTGGGACTTTTCCCTGGTAAGCTCAAGTCTAGGTGGTACGGTCCCTATGTTGTTACAAAAGTTTTCCCTCATGGAGCTTTGGAGGTTCCTAGCAAAGAGAAGAATTAGACATTCATGGTGAATGGGCACAGAGTAAAGCCCTATATTGAGATGAGCTTTGAGCCTAGAGAGGAGGATGTGACTCTCCAACATGTTCAGTACATTGCATGAGAGTCCAACAGTCTGGCTGAAGACTATAAACTTAGCACTACTTGGGAGGTAACCCAAAGGGAAGTTGGGAGGCAACCCATGTGAAGAGGATGATGACAGTTTTTGCACTCTACAACCACTGACAATCATATTTGCTTTCTCTCACCCTTTCCTTCTTTATCGTTAACTTTGCCTTCGTTTGTTTTGTTTTGTTTTATTTTCTTTGTGTGTGTCATCGCTTGTTTCTCATTCCTTAAATGCTTCATTGTTTTCTTTAACTTTCAATCATTGAGGACAATGTTAGATTTAGGTGTGAGGGGGAAATACTTGTGTTTTCCGTTGATTTTGCATTGGTTTTAAAAAAAAAAAAATTTTGACAGCTTTATTTTTTTGCCTAGTTTGTGTCGGTTTTACTAGTGTTAAATTGGGTAGTTTTTGTGTTTTTTTTTTTTTGTGTCTTAGGTTTCTTTCCAACACAATGATGAGATTTGGTTTTTAATTGCATGACTTTAAGATGACTTATAAGCATGATTCAAGGTCTGAAATTATTCTTTGGTTAATACTCAAGTATTCATGGTTATCATATGCAAAATCACATGTAATCACCCAAGTAAGTGGTATCCATAACATGCTTAATTGAATGAAGCTCAATACAACCTTTTTGTGTTTGTTTGAGAGAGTTGTATTTGTTTAATCTATCACTTTCTTGTCAATTAAGTTGGTGTATGATCTTATCTTTCTTTGCTTGGTTGCTACTTGAATTGCTTATCATCATTAGAACTAAATGGTAGAACTGGTACTAATTTCTTTTCGAGGCATTGAATTGATTTGCATGACATACTTGAGATGAAGAAGGCACCTAGATTACCACCATTGCCAAAATGGCCTTTGACCCATGATATACTTTCCTCTAGGTAAACCCTTGTTGAGTCTTTGTTTAAGCCTTTTTGTTTCATAACCCTCATTTTCCTCACCTAGCCTAAACACTTTCATCCTTACCTTTTTTCTTAAAGATTAGTGAAGCATAATTTGTAGAGATTTAATTGTGAATCAAGGATTAAAAGAGCAAGTTTGGGGGAATGTTCAAAAAAAAAAAGAAAAAAAAAAGAGATAAGAATTGTACACGGTTCAGAGTGTGCACCAGAAAAAAAAATGAAAACAAAAAAATAAGAGAAAAAAAATCGACATTGTGTTTGAATTGTTAATGCCCTGACCGTTCATGTATTGATTGTTGAAGTATGGTCAAAAATGTTCAAATCGGCCATTGAGTGTATGTACTTGCTCGGTACTTATATGATTTTTAAGCCTTGATAGTGATACAAGTTCTTATGTCTTCAACATCATTGCATGCTTCTACTATTTCTTTAAGAACATTGTGTTATCCATATCCATTCTTTCTTTAACCCCTTACCATTTGGCCTCATTACAATCCTCATAAAGACCTTCTGATCTTGTTTGTTGTGTTTATATCAATATGTGGAGATTTGAATGAAGTATGAGCATATGGTGCCACTTGTTCTTGCATTCAAGTAGTAGCATTCCTTTCATGAGTCATATTTATAAGAAAAATTCTGAAAGTGCATTTCTTTCTTGTTATATCATATGTGAGCAATTTGTTTCCATTTACATCAATCCTCACACATATAACTAGTAAAGGAAGAGTGACTTAACCAGAAAATATGAGGTAAAATCAGAGCTTATTCGATGAGAATTTTGAGATAACTCTTTGCAGCATGTATCTCTCTTTGTACTTGTGCTTTGATTGATTTAATTGTGTGTATGTGTATGATTTCTATGAATGTGTATTAACTCTCGGATCATGTGGACCAATTCTTATGCTTATGATGAATCTTAATATGTCATGATTCATTGAAAATCTTTTACACAAATGTTGGAAGGTTTAGGTTGGTTATTGAGTCTTTGGTTTTTCTTTCATTCTTTGTTTCTATTTTGCTCGAGGACTAGCAAAAGCTTAAGTGTGGGGGAATTTGATAGGAGCATATTTATGCGACATTTTATCTTGTTTTCTTATGCTTTTCTTAGCATGTTTCCTATGTTTTCTTAATACATAGCTTGTTTTCGTGTTTTGTAGGATATTTGGAAGCAAAGTTACAAAAGGAGTTAATGAGTGCTGTTTTGGAAATCTAAGGTGGAAACTTTGAAACAGACTTCAGCAGATGTGTCAATTTCTCGAAATTTACTGCACCTGTTCGGGAAGAACTAGCTGATGGGCCATATATCGTTCGAAAGATATGGAAGTCTAGTTTCTACAGAATTTTACGGTTTGTGAATTGGAGTTGTCTAGAATGAGTTATGGCCGTTTTATGACAGCAAGTCAGGCTGAGCTGGAATTCAGCATTCCGTCTATTTCAAGTTTTCTAATCCTTATCGGGCTTGGACAACTAGAGGCCTAGTTTATTAAGGTTACGGGAGGAAACGTTTTAATCAGAAAAAGGAAGATAAACAAATAATAAAGGGAGAGGAGCAACCACAAAGTGAGGATTGATTGAGCAGCGAATGCAAACGGTAACGTCTCTCTCCCAGATTAAGGAAATTAACACCCACATCAATTCTGGGCAGCAAAGGGGCAGACACATACATGGGACAAGGGGAAAACGCACAAGGAAGAAAAAAAGGCAGTCAGCAAAGAGTCACTCTCCCACACAAAAAGTGAAAAACGTCTCTCTCTATCTCATACTTTGGAACGTCTCTTTTTCTCCCAAAAAGAAAACTGCATAAACGTTGGAAGCTCTCACACAAGGACTCAGCCACGCCATCTCATTCTGCTCCATCCTTCAAGGTACCAAGGTCTCAAAGGCTTAGGAAGCAAGGAGGAACGTCAAGGTGTCATCCAATCACTCTGGCTGACCAACACATCATCAAAGAGCTATCTTCTTCCTCTTTTTATTTTCTGTTTTTTTATGTTCTTGCTGTCTTTTTAAATTATGGGTAACTAAGTACTTTAGTTAGGGCTCGATTGAAGCCCTAATCATGTTTCTTTAAGGATTTTGATATGCCTTTGCTGCAAACTACTTTCGTGATGCTTAATTGATTAATTTAAGATTATATTTTACTCTTTACATACGTTATGTTATGCTTGATCACCATATGCATGCTGTGTATTGAGTTTGTTACATAGGTAAATTTAGATGACCGAATCTTGTGCCTATGAGAGTAACAAAAGAACTAGTTATAAGTTCTTGAAATTAATCATCATGAATAACTAGAATAGATACCATGTTCTAGGAGTTGTGTGTTTGTCGATTTCCATTGTGTTATGCGTTCTTAAAGTGAAACTTAGTAGATACCATGCTAAATATTTTAAGAATGAAAAGAGTTAGTGTAGATACCCATGCCTAACTTGTTGCTTAGGGAAATCAATAATTTAAAAAGTAGATATCATGCCTTTCGGTTGACAAACATGAGCAGCTGAATTGGTGAAAGGTGTCCTCCTTGAGAGGAATAAAAGGGCTTGGTCTTGAGTTCGAAACCCAAAGGCTGCAGATTGGGGGAATAGAATGGACAAGCCTACAATACCGATTGTGCTGGGAGGGACCCCTTGTGTGGGTGAACCAGGGGCTTCGCTTTGGGAGGATTCCCGGCGGCCATAACGTATCGGTGGCTTCCTAGGGACCCATTGTGATGGGAGACGGAAGGCCGGTCGTTACATAACAATAATGACCCAACTACCTTGACTTTCCAAGCTCAAAACCCTCTCCACGGTCAATCCTTACCGCTGGGATTGCCCAACCGGGCTCTAAATGAACTCCTATGGCCTCGAAACCAACAAAATCTGATCCGGAAGGTCCCAAAACCCTAGTCACGCGCCACCGTGACTTCGGGAACAGTCCCACACGCCACCGGAAAGCCAGAACACGCGCCAGTCACGCGCCTGCTACAGTGTTCACCCGCCTGGACCGGTCCAACCCGGCCTGGCTCGACCTAACCCGGTCCAACTTGACTCGACCCGATCGGTTCAATCGACTCAACCGGTTCACTCAACCTGACCGGTTCACTCGACCCGACCGGTTCACTCGACTCGACCGGTTCACTCAACTCGACCTGTTCACCGGTGACTCACAGGAGAAGACGACCGGACAGCCGTCGCCGTCGCCAGAGGCTGGCCGGAGAAGATGACCGGACCGCCACCTCCGCAGCCGTCTGGTTCGCCAGAAATTGCCATTTCCGGTCAATTTTCAAGGTTTTCTAACTTCTTCATTTCTTGACCGTTTTTCACGATCTACACATGGAAATTCATCTACTTTTCACAAGAAATCCAAATATGAGGTCAAAGTTCCGAGATCGTACCTGGTTTGGCCGAAAAATGGCCGAGAAGATTCGATTCACCTCCCTCCTTCGTCCGTCGCCCACGGCGGTGCTACCGCTCCAATAACTCCCCCAAAATGCTCGTGGGGTCCCGGGGAAGATCCTCCCGACCTTGTTTTCGTTCGAATCGGATCAAAATCCATCCGATGAAAATGGGCCTTCGGTGTTCGCACGGGGATGACTCGGGTAGGAGAGAGACGGACCAATCTGCCGAGGAGAGAGAAAAATATCTCCTATATAGTTCCAACTTTTCCAAAATTACCAAACTGCCCCTAAAGCTTCTAGACCCGTAACGAACTCACCGGGTCTCCGTTTTCCGCGTGCCGCCTGTCTACGAACTCGTGAGTTCGAGACCTACGCAACAACCCAAGAAAAATTCCCAAAAGTACTGCCAGTCTAAAAGTGACTCCCGAACCCGTCCAAAACTGAGGGTAAAATTGTCCAATTCTCAAAATAATTTAATTTCTGGTCCGGGTCGTTACACATTTGCTATTTGAGATGGGGTAGATGATGCCAACATCCAAGAGCTTAAGAACCTCTGCTCTCACTACTTCCTTCATGTGTGGGTTAAGCCATCTCTGAGCATCCCAGTTAGGCTTTGCATTATCTTCAAGGAGGATTCTATGCAATCAATTGGATGGAATTATGCTTTTGATGTCGCCAATGGTCCACCCTAATGCAATCTTGTGCTCTCTAAGAACTCTCAACAACTTCTCTTGCTCCACCATACTCAAGTTTGCAGCAACTATCACTGGTAATGTCTAGTTCTCCCCGAAGTAAGCATACTTCAATTGTTTAGGTAGTTGCTTCAATTCTAGTTCTGGTGCCCTGACAATGGAAGGGACAAGAGTAGTATTAGTAGACACAAGAGTTTCAAAGGGAGGTACACACTTACTTGGTTAAGGCTTAGAAGCCTCAAGAGAATGCACAGCTTCATGGAGGTCTATCTCTGTAACATCACATCCACGTTCATAATTCAGCCTTGTGAGGTTGTGGGATATGCATGCCTCCAAAGGGTCAATGCTATGTATACGAAACACTTCCTCAACAACACTTCCTACCACATCAATCTTGAAAAAATCATGGTTATCATGTGGCAATTTGATAGTGTCAAACAACATAAATTCTATCTTCTTACCATTAACTTTCATGCACATACTACCCTTTTTCACACTTATCTTCGTATCAGCAGTTACTATAAAGGGTCTACCAAGAATAATAGGTAATGAAGATGGCATAGGGGAATCTTCCATATCCAGAACAACAAAATGAGCAGGCAAAATAAATTCATTTACCTGAACCAAAACATCCTGTAATATACCTCTAGGTCTTCTGATGCTTCTATCTGCCAATTGCAACATAATTGAAGTTGGTTTGAGCTCTCCCAACCTCAACTCCTCATAAACGGTATAAGGCATCAAGTTAATGCTTGCTCTTAAATCAAGCAAAGCATGTTCAAACAGACGGTCACCAACCCTGCAAGGAATAGTAAAACTACTTGGATATGTTAGTTTAGGTGGTAGCTTTCTCAATAAAACCGTACTTACCTCCTCAGTCAATGCAATTTTCTTATGTTCCTGAAACTGTCTTTTGTGTGTACAACAATCCTTTAAAAACTTATCATAAGATGGAATCTGTTTAATTGCATCAAGTAAAGGAATGTTTATTTCTACTTTTCTCAAAGTTTCAAAAATATCAAGAAGATGTTTTTCTTTCTTTTGCTTAACTAACCTTCGAGGGAAGGGTGGCAATATCACCACCTCCTTCTCGCCTACCTTTGTGGCTGGAGGTGGTTCAACATTTTCTAGTTCATTCTCATTTGTCCCCCACCTTGTTGTCAACTACCTTGCCACTTCTAAGGATTGTCATAGCCTAGAGCTGCTCCTGGCCTCCCGGATTACCTATGGTTTGTGATGGAAACTCTCCTTTCTTCCTCTCACTTAACTCATTTTCCATTTACCCTAATTGTGCATCCAATCTCTGAATAACTTGGCTAGTTGTTGCTTCTAGTTTCTGAATGTTCTGACTTGTTAGAGCATTTGTTTGTTGGTGTGAAGTCAAGAACTGGAGTATGGCACCTTCAAGATTATTCTTCTTCTGGTCAGTATTCAGTTGTGCCACCTGTGATGAAGCATGATAATTACTTCCCTACTGGAAGTTCTTCTGTTGCCCTTGTGGATTAAGCACATTCTGACTGTTGCTCCAAGAGTAATTTGGGTGGTCTTTCCATCCTGGATTATAAGTGTTCGAATATGGGTTGTACTTGGGAGGATAGTTGTTTTGCCCCACATAATTAGCTTGCTCATGATTTGTAAAACAAGACATAGGACAAGTCTCAGTAGTATGATTAGAATGAGAACATATAGCACATACCTCGACTCTAGCAACATGTTGAACTTGAGAGATGTTCTGAGCTGACATTGCTTTCACCAGCATATCTAACTTCTTCTCCATTGCTGCCATTTCACTATGGACTCCACTATTTGTGCAAACTTCATAAACACCTTTACTTTTTACTCCTTGTCTCCCTCTTGATGAGAATTGCTGAGAATTTTCACTTAGGGTCTCAAATAGCTCAATGGCTTCATCGCTGCTCTTTTCCATAAGCACACCTCCACAAGCTGAATCAACAAGTCTTTTGTTAATATCATTTAAATCTTCATAAAAAGATTGTACATGATCGTCTTGAGATAGATTGTGGTGTGGACAGTTGCAAAACAACTCCTTCAAATGCTCCCATGCCTCAATGAAAAGGTCTCCATCCTCCTGTTGGAAGGCTTGAATCTCCCTTTTAAGTTGTCTTGTCTTTTGGGCTGGGAAAAACTTCTTCAAAAATTTAGTGGCCAATTGTTCCCAAGTAGTAATGGAACCTGCATCCAGAGAATTCAACCACAACTTAGCATTATCTTTTAAGGAGAAAAGAAAGAGAATTAACCTGATTCCTTCTGGAGTTAAGCCCTGGATGTTCTGAGTATTGCAGAGATCGAAGAAATCCCTAATGTGCAAGTATGGATCATCAGAAGGTGTGCCTCTATAGTGCGGCACCATGTTAAGCAATTGAGGTGATAAATTGAAGCTGCCTTGCGCAGTTGGTTGGTAGGCAATGCATGATGGTTGATTAAGGTTTTGAGGGACAAAGGAGTCCTTCATTGGCCTTCGAACCTGTTCATCCCCCATTTTATTCACAGATTCTGATCTTTCTTCTTCTTCAAAATCTTCTCTTTGTGTGTTTAGTTTTACCCTCTCAGATTGCTCTTGAAGACGTCTAAGAGTTCGTTCAATCTCAGGATTGTAGACACTGACCGCTAACTTTTGGGATCGACGACCTTGCATAAACAAAATTCAACCTGTAAAAGAACACCGACAATCAATTTTAAGCACATATTAATCCCCGGCAGCGGCACCAAAAACTTTTTGTACAAATAGCAACCTAAAAATTACGCAATTATATGCAAGTTTTAACTCGCAAGTGCACAAGATCAGACAAATAGTATAGAAAGCAAATACGAGATCATTCCCATGAGGATTAGATTAATATGTGTTTAAAATTGATTTCCTAGAACTACTAATTAAAAGGCACAAACTAAGAATGCAGAAGTGAAAGAAACCCTAAAAAAAACTTATTTCAAACCCTAAGATTTCTAATCAAAGTTTATGTGCAATACACAAAGGCACTCGGTGTTCAAAAGGATGATTTTAAGATGATTTTGAAAACTGAAAATTTCGAAACAAAATATTAAAAACAGCGTTTGATTAAAAATAGAATTGGATCGAGGTTAAAACAATGAGAAAACTAGTTAGGGATTCGATGTTCACCGCTAATCTTCTTCCTTAAGCAAACGACATGCACAATGCTACAAAACTGATTTTAGATGCTCATGTTTGTTAACTTGAAGGCATGATATCTGCTCTTTAAATGATTGATTTCCCTAAGCAACAAGTTCGGCATGGGTATCTACGCTAACTCTTTTTATTCCTAAAGTGTTTAGCATGATATCTACTAAGTTGCACTTTAAGAACGCATAACACAATGGAAATCGACAAACACACAACTCCTAGAACATGGTATCTATTCTAGTTATTCATGATGATTAATTTCAAGAACTTAGAACTAGTTCTTTTGTTACTCTCACAGGCACAAGATTCGGTTATCTAAATTTACCTAAGTAACAAACTCAATACACATCATGCATATGGTGATCAAGCATACCATAACGTATGTAAAGAGTAAAATATAATTTGAAATTAATCAATTAAGCATCACAAAAGTAGTTTGCAGCAAAGGCATATCGAAATCCTTAAAGAAACATGATTAGGGCTTCAATCGAGCCCTAACTAAAGTACTTAGTTACCCATAATTTAAATAGACAGCAAGAACATACAAAACAGAAAATAAAAAGAGGAAGAAGATAGCTCTTCGATGATGTGTTGCTCAGCCAGAGTGATTGGATGACGCCTTGACGTTCCTCCTTGCTTCCTAAACCTTTTAGACCTTGGAACCTTGAAGGATGGGGCAGAATGGGATGGTGTGGCTGAGTCCTTGTGTGAGAGCCCCACGTTTCTTCCGTTTTTAGGGAGAAAAAGAGCTGTTTCAAAGTGAGGTGAGGGGGATACTCTTCGCTTCTCTGACCCTTGGGTGCCAAGAATTTATGTGCATGTTAATTCACTGAATGTGGGAGAGAGACGTTTTTTTTTTTGTTTTTGTGAGGGAGAGCAAGTGTTTCTTTAATCTTGTGTCCTTGTTTGCTTGCCAAGTCCTTCCTCCCATGACCCTAACAAACTGGGCTTCTAGTCGTCCAAGCCTGATAAGGATTAGAAAACTTGAAATAGAAGGGATGCTGAATTCCCGCGCAGCCTGACCTTGCTGTACTAAAACGGCCATAATTCCTTCTAGAAAATTCCAATTCATGAACCGTAAATTCCTTTAGAAACTAGACTTCGGTATCCTTCGAACGATATATGGCCCATCAGCTAGTTCTTCCCGAGCAGGTGCAGTTAATTTTGAGAAGTTGACACATCTGCTGAAGTCTATTTCAAAGTTTCCTCTATAGATTTCCCAAACAGCACTCATTAACTCCTTTTGTAACTTAGCTTCCAAAAATCCTACAAAACACGAAAACAAGCTAAGTATTAAGAAAACATAGGAAAAATGCTAAGAAAAGAATAAGAAAACAAGATAAAACGTCGCATAAATACGCTCCTATCAACGCCACCGGTGATCCCAGGGCTGAAACCTTCGTGCACCCAAGTAGCATACCTTCGATGTGTGCCAAAAGGACGTTGTGTTTGGTACACATGTCGAGCATCCAAGATAACTCATTGTGCTCCGCCCCGACAACATACCACAAGCAAGAAAATCATTAATTGTCCATATTACGGCCGCTCATATAGTGAACATTTCTCCACTATACTTGTCGTATGTTCGGACACCATTTTCCCACAAATCCACGAGCTCATCAATCAACGGCCACAAATAAACATCGATGGAATTACTCAGCGATTTGGGCCACGGTATCAAAGTACTAAGGATTGTGAATTCTTTCTTCATGGATCTCTAAGGGGGCAGGTTAGCCGGAACCATGACCACCGACCAAGTGCTATAGGGCTTTGCCGAACCCCCAAATGGATTAAAGCCGTCAATAGCAAATCCTAATCTGACATTTCTTGGCTTCGCAACAAACTTGGGATACATCTTATCAAATTCCTTCCAAGCCTCTCCATCGGCCGGATGCCTCAGTACATCATCGTCAATGCGATCATCCTTGTGCCTCCTCATATCTCGAGCTGTGTGAGTCGACATGTAGAATCTTTGTAACCTTGGCGCCAGTGGAAAATAACGCAACACCTTGCTCGAAATCTTGTTGTTTTCAAACCTAGGCTCATTGCACATGGGACATTTGTCAAGCTTCTCGAATTCACCGTAAAAAAATTGCACAATTGATCTTGCATGCATGGATCTGACATACCCTAGACCGAGACCCTTCGACAGCTTTTTCGAGCTTTAATGATCTTTAGGCAGATGGTTATATTTAGGGAGCATTTTGATGATGATTTCCATCATGTGATTAAAATGCTTGTTCGTTTGATTATACTCAACTTTCATGTGCATCAACTCCACAACTACCCCTAGAACCGAGAACGATTTACAACCGAAGTACAATTCACGATGTGCTTCTTTCAACAATCTATCGTAATGTTGCTCAGAGCCTTCGGGTTGAAAACTGGGCGCCTGATCGTCCATATCAACCGATGCAGGAGGAAAAGCATCGGTTAATATGTTAAAGACTTGGTCATCACATCGCGCATCCAAAGCACTTTCATCCCGACGGGTCCTGGGATTCGAAGATGTCGTTGCCATAAATATTTGTTCACCATGATATATCCAATTAGTATAGGTGTGTACGATCCCATTCCATTCCAGATGATTTCGGACCTCATTCAACGTCATCCAATTGCAGTTGTTATATTTTTGGCATGGACACCTGATACATCTTTCATCACTGCAATGACTATGTGCAAAGGCAATGAAGCTGTCGATCCCTTCCAAATACTTATCAGAACATCTATTTTTCATTTGCATTCAGTCTCTATCCATTGTGCCTGCTTTCACAAAATACAGTCAACGTAAGTAATTGAGTTAACATTGTCCGGTAATTAGAACAAGTTAATATCAAAAGCCGCTCTTCTCTTTATGCCTCCTGTAATTTGGCCATTTCTCATTCGAGAGTGCACGTTCTGTGCTGTGTAGTTTGCGACCTACGAGGCTAAGTTTCAATCGAGGGAAATTTTGGCAGCAGAATTTTCCACAATCAAAACCTAGCCTCATAGACCACAAACTACACAACACATAGTTGCGCACCCCCAAACTATTCGAAGAAATGGACAATTCTAGAGTCAGTCAATCAACCCGTTTCACTGACTCTCAAATGGGTCTAAGGTTTTTCAATGAATTTAATTATACGAAGTTAATCAGCCTAATTAACTTCGCATAAACGATTATGAAATATCAACATATTTCACTACGTCGGAACTATCTAAAGCTTTACAGAAAAAATTAAAAAAAGCTACAAACACAAACATATTTAAATTCAAAATACAAACAATTTCCTGATTTCCTAACAATTTTCTAATTTCCAAATTTCCTCACATATTTTCTATTTTCCTAATTTCTTAACAATTTTCTACTTTCCTAACATATTTTGTATTTTCCTAACATATTTTCTAATTTCCTAACATATTTCTATTTTCCTAATTCCCTAACAATTTCCTAACATATTTTCTATTTTCCTAATTTCCTAACAATTTTCTATTTTCCTAACATATTTTCTAATATCCTAACATATTTTAAGTTTTCCTAATTTCCTAACAATTTTCTAATTTCCTAATTTCGTAACAAATTTTCTAACAATTTTCTATTTTCCTAATTTCCTAACATATTTTCTATTTTCTTAATTTCCTAACATATTTTCTAATTTTCCTAATTTCCTACAGAATCACATAACACATTTCCACAATTTTCCACAAATTATACATAATTTCTACACATTTTCCACAATTTCCTAACATAATTATATATTCAAAATTCTTACCAAAATTACATTATAAGTATTCCTCCAAATCAATCCCAAATTTCCTAAAACATAATCAATAATTAGTTTCTAATCAAAAATAAAAAATACAAAAGTAAATAAATTAAATTTCTCAAACCTTCAAACTTGGAATTTGATGGAGTTTAGTGTTTGAGAGAGAAAGAGGGAGAGATTGGTAGTGAAAATGGTGATGAGATGATAGTTGTTGGTGAGCTAAACAGAGAGAGAGAGAGAGAGAGAGAGATAAGTAGTGAGCTAAAGCAGAGATCGAAAGAAGAAGAAGAGGGGCGGTGCTGCGCACTTAATGTGTATTTAGACATTGGCCAGACGAAGGAATTCTCCGGACAAAGTTTAATGACTTCGTCGCCGCCTCATATTTCGTAGAGTTTGCCCGACGAAGTAAAACCTTGCCCGGCGTATGTAGTCGTCACGTTGATTTCACGCGCAAAAACTGTTCTCTTCGTACCAAATTCTTACACCACCAATGGATTTTTTCACACGAAGGTTTCGTAGGATAAGGGTTGATAGCTTCGCCGGGAAAACTTGTATGACAAGTTTACTTGACGAATTCTATGTTCGTCGGGCAAAGTCCATAATTCTTAAAACAACCTTGCCTAGATTTTTCCTTGTGCAAGATCCATCCCCATCCATAATCCTCCGGTGCACCGCTTGACCAAGCCTTGGCCTAGATTTTTCCTTGTGCAAGTTCCATCCCCGACGAATTCTATGTTCGTGGCGATGCATTTACAAGGGTGCGTGCCCAGTAATCACTGAACGGGATGAGAAGCATGAACCCTTTATGATGAACAAGGTCCTCATTTTTTCGAGCCATGCTTTTGTTGAAGAGGCATTAATCTCATCCACTTACTTACTCAGGGAAAGTTCAAAGGGGCACACATTTATGAGACCTGGTCAAATGGTGCACCATAGGATTATGGACGGGGATGGATCTTGCACAAGGACAACTCTAGGCAAGGATGTTTTGAGAATGATTTGAGAATGCTCATTCCATCTCTTTATATAGGCAAGGATGCTTGAAAAACCATTAATGCATATCGACGACTCTAGCCAATACTGCATCCCATATTCATAAATTAATTTTCATATCAACTTTTGATACTAAATTAATTTTCATATCAAATTTCCATACCAAATTAACTTCCATATCAAATTAATTTTCATATCAAATTTCAATACCAAATTAAACTCATATCAAATTAATGCACATCGATGAATCTAGCCAATATTCCATAAAATATTCATAGATTAAGTTTCATATCAAATTTCGATTCTAAATTAATTTTCATATCAAATTTCGATACTAAATTAATTTTCATATCAAATTTTCAAACCAAATTAATTTTCATATCAAATAAATTTGTATCAAATTAATTCACATCGACGAATCTAGCCAATATTACATCCAATATTCAAAGATTAATTTTCATATCAAATTTCGATACTAAATTAATTTTCATGTCAAATTTCCAAACTAAATTAATTTTCATATCAAATTTCCATACCAAACTAATTTCATATCAAATTTCCATACCAAATTAATTTCATATCAAATTTCCATACTAATTTAATTTCATATATATCAAACTTCCATACCAGTCAACGCGCAAGCCTTGCCCGACGAACCTCGTGATCGGGCAAGCTTAGTAATTACGTGCCAAAATTTTTTTATGGCGCCAATGATGATATTTCGTAGAGTTTGCCCTACGAACCACAATGTTCGTCGGGCCAAATTATTTTTTACATTGCCCGACGAATTTATACATTCGTCGGATAAGATGTACTAGGAAAAAAAACAAGGGATAGGCATGTGGCCTAGGGTACTATTTTGCGTTGAAAGGGTTGGAAAAACTTCTTTGAGTTTTTCATTTTCAATTTTCAATTCAACAGTCCAAGTTTTCCAATCCAAAACCCGAAGCACAACGTCACCAGAATTGCATGGTATCAATTCTAGACACATTGTGCTTCAAGTTTTGAATGGGAGAACTTTGTTTGTTTTTGGAAAATTGAAAAGGGAAAACTCAAAGAAGTTTTTCCAACACTTTCCAAACCAAATTTTACCCTTCTGGCCACATGCCTATCCCTTGTCCTTTTCTTCTAATTAATGGACAGGGTCGATCTTGACAATGATTTGAGAATGCTTGAAGGATGGTTTGAGAATGCTCATTCCATCCACTTTATATAGGCCATTTCCATATCAAATTTCGATAGGAAATTAATTTCCATATCAAATTTCAATACGAAATTAATTTTCATATCAAATTTCCATACCAAATTAATTTCGTTACATTAATTCCATATCAAATTCCCTTATGAAACTAATTTCCATATAAAAAAAATTTGATATCAAATTAATTCACATCGACGAATCTAGCCAATATTTCATCCAATATTCAAAGATTAATTTTCATATCAAATTTCGATACTAAATTAATTTTCATATCAAATTTCGATACTAAATTAATTTTCATATCAAATTTCGATACTAAATTAATTTTCATATCAAATTTCAATACTAAATTAATTTTCATATCAAATTTACATACTAAATTAATTTCATATCAAATTTCCATACTAATTTAATTTCATATCAAATTTCTCTACTAATTTAATTTCATATATATCAAACTTCCATACCAGTCAACGCGCAAGCTTTGCCGACGAACTTTAGAAACTAGCGACGACCCTCGTTGTCGGGCAAGCATTGTAATTACGCGCCAATTTTTTTTTATGGCGCCAAAATCTTGCCTGACGAATAATTCTTGCCCTACTAAATATTTCGCCGGGCAAACGTAACAAAATTACGCAGGAAATATTTCTGTTTCGCGCCAAAAACTTGTCCCACGCACTTCATTTGCCCTACGAAATACTTCGCAGGGCTACATTGGACAGGTTTTTGCCCAGAGAAACGAACTGTTGTTTTCGCCGGGCAAAGGATCTTTAGGCGGTGAAATTTCCTTCGTCAGGCAAAATCTGGTCAGGCAACATCTGATTTCTTGTAGTGTATTAATAACAGACATCCCTAAACTGTGTTTAAATGTGGAAGGACAGTCTTTCCGTTAAATTTATCAATGATTTTTATTAAGAATAATGGTAAAGTTGTCATATCAAGTATATTTTTTTAACAGAAATCGTTGTAATTTAGCACCATACAAGATACAACTATACAAGTACGATTGGTCGATTGTAATAAATCCAAAATGTAATTTAACCATTTTTTTTTCCTTTCTAAAATGATATGACTTAACAAAACATCCACGTACACATGAAGAAATATTACAACACTAATTACCAAATATTAACACATATTTGTATAATTATGTTCATTTTATTCTTTCAATGTCAGATAGGAAAAAGCAAAAATATGTTGATTAGTGCGACCTTATTAGGAAATTTTGTAATATTTTAGGTTTTAATTAATTTTATACTTTCCTAACTAGTCTTTTCACACTATATAAGCGTAGCCATGTAATTGATATGTAATTTTGGATGAGTTTTTATTTATTTTATCAAATATGATAAATCGTAGTATGGATTTGCTGCAACTATTGTGAGTTTGTGTGCTCCTATTTCTAGTGTCGGCTGTTGATTGTTGTAGGTACGTGTTCGTCATCCCACTCCCCATCATCTACGTTGTTAATTAGAGCAATTGACACCATATTGGACCAGACTAAGTGTGCCACACAAGCCAAGCCCAAGCCCAACAAGGACCAACAATAGACTGACATATGGACACATATCCACCACCCATCTGAATGCTATGTGTCAGCACCACAGCAGAAGTGTATTTATCCCACATCGAAATTATTCATAAAGCCTCCCTCAGCCATCAATACAAATGGAGGCACATTTCCCAAAAAGGTAACTAAGATTCACTATTCACTCATACTCTGTCAAAATTAGTATTTACCACATACCTCTTACGTACATAGACCATTATTGGGCGTCGGAGACCCTTTAGGCCGGCACCACACCGGTGCTTATCCCAAACCAACGACCAATTGCTCTTCCCTTTACAGATCTTCTGAAAAGCACTTGGCTCGTATTGGTAGGGCAGAGTACTACCTCTAAATTGGAATATTTTGTGCATCAACAGCTTGGCGCCGTCTGTGGGAATTCTGACTAAGTGTCCCCATTATTCTACCCAGCCGAGCACTACCCCCAATCTCAACATTAAACATGCATATTAACCAGGGGACAGCGAGATAACACCCGCACAGGGGTCGAGAACACCGAGCGTCAACTCTCCCAACGTGATGCAGCTATTGGAAAAACTCCAACGAGACTTGGCCGAGGTCAAAACCAGTGGCAACCAAGCCGAATTCGGGAACAAAGTACTCAAAAAGCAGTACGCCAACGTGGTGACCCAACTCAAAATTTCCTAGACCGAACTCGGGATCCATCGAACTAGGGCGGCAATAGCTGAAATTGAGTAGGTTGTGGCGGGCTGCGCCGAGAGGGCCGAGCGAGTCCGTCGAGCTACAGAAAAAGAAAAGGGAAAGGCGCAAGTTGAGCCTACCAACCAGATCGCTCGTCTACTAATCATCCCTGGCAAGGGCCAAGCCGAGATAAGGATATACCGAGATGCAAGGGAAGCCCTTAGTGGAGGGTCAAACATGGATCGGTCTCCTCTCGCACTAACTCGGCTTGCTTTCCCTGACATTATGGGAACATCCAGTCGCCCAACGCACCGAGCTCCCTATTCCCATTCTAGACTTGGAGGATGCTAGATCCTACCAAGAAGCTCTAAGCACGAGGTGGGCCAATTGGCCTCCCCGCACCAATCACCTTGAGAGACGTCATGGGTCACCTAACTACCGAGAGGCCGACCAGCCTACTCGCAGTATACACAAAGATGGCCGAGACAAACTACCTCTAGCCGACCCGCTCGTCCAACAACTCATTAAAAATGGGTCAAGAGCCTTGAGGCTGAGAAGGAGAAGTCACGCCTACCAACTTGGGGCAAAACTAGCTGTGGACCTTTCATAGAAAGGAAAAACTCGTTTAGGCACGATCAAGAGGTCAAACCCTTGAAGATCCCACTGTACACTGGCCAAGGAGACCCGACCACCCACTTGAACAACTACCAGTCGACCGTGGCCTTTAAAACATTCTCGGATGAGGCACAATGTCTCGTATATATTCAGCTCAACTATGACTAAGTAGCAATTAACTGGTTTTACAGATTGGGATCTGAGACCAAAGACTCCTTCGAACAATTGCAAACAATTATCCTCAACCAATTCATGATACAGACCGACCGTTTGTTCTCGGCGGAAGACCTCTTCCTACTAAAACAAGGATAGAATAAACCTTTAGAAAAGTATGCAGCTCCGTTCAGCCATAAGTACTCTCGGTGTGCCGAGATAGATGACAAGGCAACATTCACGGTCTTCAAGGGGTGGCCTCATGAATCTCCCTTCAAATATATTGCACATACAGGGTTTGTCTAGCTACAATGAGATCATGAAGCAAGCTGCAATGCATGCCAAGACAAAGTTGTTGAACCCCACGGGTGACGCTACACAGGCTGACCCATACCGGCCCAGCAACACTAACTCGGCCAACACATATCGGCCGAGCAACCCTAACCCCCAGCACTATTTACAACAACACCACTCCAACCACAATCAGCAATCCTATAAAGGGAAGAGAAAGGTCTACTACCATAACTTATACAGCACATGAAAGAATTGAAAAAATCCTAATTACTCCAACCCTTCCCACCAAGGCCAAGGTCGTCAGGACAACAGAGCCAATAATAATGCGGATCAACCACCCCCTCGATCCAAATACGAAACATACACAATTCTAAACACATTATACGAGAATGTCCTGATGAATATCGAACACATGATCCCAAAGTCATCATGGGCACCAGCTACTAGGAAGCTTGCCAAAAACACCAGCACCTACTACCAATACCACAAGTACAATGGGCATATCATTGACCAATGTGTCGCATTCAAAGATTTGGTAGAAGCCTTGGCTAGGGATGGGAAGATCAACCAATTTTTACAACATGCCCCTTCTCCACCTCGACATCCACAAATCAACACAATCAGTGGAGGACCCTCCATATCTTCACCTTTGACAGCTAACAGAACAAAGAAGAACTTCCTCCGCTCCTCACAGAGCAACCACCAAATCTTCAACATTGAAGAGGGGCGAGCGAAGAAAATAACCAAGGTAGGATGGCAGCCCATTACATTCTCAGAGGATGAAGAGCGGGGCGTGGTGTACCCACATGATGACCCAATCATCATCAGAGCACAAATTTCAAATTTCAACGTCGGGAGGATCATGATTGACACTGGTAGCTCTGTCAACGTACTATTCATCGAGGCATACAAGAAGCTAGGCATCCAAGACTCAGACCTTGATCAGTCTCCCACACCTTTGTTAAGCTTCATCGACGATTCAGTCGTCCCAATTGGCACCATCACTTTACCACTCTCCGTTAGGGACATCCCTAAGCGAGCCACAGTCCTCACTCATGTTTTGGTGGTAGATTGCCCCGCGGCCTACAACGTCATACTAGTGAGAGGACTAATCAACCAACTACAGGAAGTCGTATCCACTCACCTACTCTTGATCAAGTTCCCTACACTAATGGGCATAGGCAAAGTACGAGGAATCCAAATGGCGGCCAGAACATGCAACTTAACAACTCTTGTTGAGAACACCACTCCTCAGCCCAAAGAAACAATGGCCGTCTTTGAATCCACATTTGAGGCAGACCCAATCAACCCACAGATTGCTCAACACATCAAGGAGGGACCCATCAAAGACCCAAAGGATCACTTAACCACACTAGACCCTCAACCCATTGAGGAGGTTGAAGAGGTCATCCTCTCCTATACCCATGTTGAACGAAAGGTGAAGATCGGCACCACCCTTAGCCCTACCATACGTTCAGACTTAATCAAGCTTCTGCAAGACAATTCTGAGGTCTTCGCATTGCCATACGCCGACATGCCAGGCATATCAACCGACGTCATCTGTCACCGCCTTAGCATCGACCCATCATTCAAACCGGTAGAACAAAAGCACCGTATCTATGATCCTGAAAGGATGAAAGCAATGAAGGCAGAAATAGTCAAACTTAGCACCATACACTTTGTGCGTAAGGCCGTCTACAATGTATGGGTGGCCAACGTGGTCTTGGTGATGAAACCCTCTGGCGCTTGGCGAATGTGCATTAACTTCACAGACTTGAACAAGGCATGAGCCAAGGATAGTGTTCCCCTACCAAAAATAGACTAACTGGTCGATGATATAGCGGGAAATGAACTCCTAACGTTTATGGATGCATACTCGGGATACAACCAGATATTCATGCACCCAACTGACCAAATCCACACAACCTTCAGGACGGACCAGGGCCTCTATTGCTACAATGTAATGCCATTTGGCCTCAAAAAAGCGAGTGCCACCTACCAACGCATAGTGAACTTCATATTTGTTGACCAGATAGGCAAGACTATGGAGGTATATGTTGATGACATCCTATTCAAGAGCAAGACCACTGACTAGTACATTCCAAACCTCACGCGGATGTTCGAAGTCTTGAAGAAATATAAGATGCGCTTGAATCCAACCAAGTGTGTCTTCGGAGTGGGCTCTGGAAAATTCTTAGGCTTCATGATCAGCCAAAGGGGCATAAAGGCCAACCCTAAGAAGATCAAGGCGCTCATAGACATGGAGCCCCCACGCACACAGAAGGATGTCCAAAGCCTCACTGGAAAAGTGGCATCTCTTACCCACTTCATTTCCAAGGCCACAGACAAGTGTGTCTCCTTCTTCAAAACTTTAAAAAGCAAGTCCAAACACATTACCTGGGCATAGGAGTGCACAAAGGCATTCACAGAGCTTAAGGCGTACATGAGCAAGGCACCTCTCCTAGCAAGACCAGAAACTACAGAACCACTAACCATGTACCTATCAGTATCCACCTCAGTTGTCAGCTCAGTACTTATTAAGAAGATGGATGGAACAGAGCAACCGATCTCCTATGTAAGTAAAGCATTACAAGATACTCAAACCTCGAAAAACTCACACTTGCCTTGATCATTTCATCCAGGAAGCTCTGACCCTACTTCCAAGCTCATTCCATTACAGTTCTCACAAATAATCCCGTCCGCCAAGTACTCCAAAAATCGGAGACGTCGGGTTGCCTCCTCAAGTGGGCAATTTAGCTTAGTGAATTCTACATCCACTTTGCTCCAAGGCCAGCTGAGAAGGGACAGGTCATCGCTGACTTCATCTCTGAGTTCACGTATCTACCACTTGAGCAGGAAGAGAAGAACACAACCCCAGATACCATCCTAGACTCCAAAACACCAACCTTGGATGCATAACAGCCCATTTGGGTCTTACACGTGGATGGCTCTGCTTGCCACAATCGATCTGGTGCGGGACTTGTCCTCACCACCTCAGATAAAGCTCGCCTAGAGTATGCAGTACGCTTCATATTCAAAGCATCCAACAATGAAGCAGAGCATGAGGCATTTCTGACAGGCCTATGCCTAACCAAATACATGGAAGCCAAGAAAATACAAATCTATAGTGACTCTCAACTTGTTGTCAACCAAATCAACAATGAGTTTGAGTCAAAAGACTCTTCCAAGGCCTCATACCGGGGACTAGCCAAAACTCTCTTGGATACTTTCAAGGGTTACACCATCTCAAGTATACCAAGGTCATAAAATAACCATGCAGACGCCCTTGCACCCCTAGCCTCCTCCCTTGATGAAAAGAAAAGTCGAAACATACTAGTGGAGGTCCTCTAACAACCAAGCACTAAGTGCTCTTCCATCAATGTGATAAATACCAGCTCAACTTGGATGGCCCCTTTGCTTAGTTTCCTCACCGACGGAACCCTCCAAGCTGACAATGTCATCACAAAGAAGATACGACGACAAGCCTCTTGGTACACTATCATCAATGGCCAACATTACAAGTGGGGATTCACTCTCCCTCTCTTAAAGTGCCTAATACCTGAGGCTGGAAGAGAAATTTTGGAAGAAATACATCTAGGAATTTGTGGAAACCACTCTGGCCCACGTTCTCTGGTACACAAAGCTTTCCGCCAAGGTTTTTATTGGCCAAGCATGCATGCAGACACAGTAGACTTCACCAGGAGGTGTGACAAATTCCAACACTTTGCCCCCTTTCTTCAGCTCCCACCAAAAAATCTCACACCAATGCTCAGCCCATGGCCATTCTCCCAGTGGGGACTAGACTTGATTGTAAAAATGCCAACAAGCAAGGGAAAGACTGAGTATGCCGTCGTTGCCGTGGATTACTTCACCAAGTGGGATGAAGCCAAACCCTTGGCCACTATCACAGCAGCCCAGATCGAGACTTTTGTCTTCCACAACATCATCTGCCATTTCAGTCTTCCACACACCATCGTCACTGATAATGGCAAGCAGTTTGACAACCAACGCTTCAGAGCATTTTTTGAAAGACACAACATCTACCTCTATTTTTCCTCCCCAGCACGTCCACAGTCTAATGGCCATGTCGAAGCTATCAACAAGATAATCAAGCACACTTTGAAAACTCAGCTAGATGAAACAAAGGGCAAGTGGGCAGACATCCTACCAAATGTACTTTGGTCATACAAGACGTCATACCGAACGGCCATCAACGAGACACCATTCTTAATGGCCTTTGGCACTGAGGCAGTCGTCCCAGCAGAGATCCATGAAACCTCATACATAGTCATGACCTATGATATCAAGCAGAATGATAACCAACTGGCCCTCAGTCTTGACCTCATCAAAGAGCACAGAGAACAGACAAACCTAAGAAACATTGCCTACAAGTAGCGACTCTACCAATACCATGATGCAAAGGTCAAAACTCAAAGCTTTCAGGTCGGTGACAAGGTTTTGAGGAAGGTCAGCCTAGCAACTTGAGACCGGTCAGCCGGAACACTTGGCCCAAACTGGGAAGGACCCTACAAGATCACAAGGGTATGCCGACCGGGGAGTTATGACTTAGCAGACTCCGACGGAAGATCACTCGGTCACCCATGGAACGCAAACCACCTCAAGAAATACTATATATAGACCGGTCGGTCAGACACTAAGGAAGACCACAAATACACATTTTGTAAAGCCACACTTAGGCTCTCATTGTAATAGGTCCTACTCGGCCTAACACTTATCAATGACAAATTTCTTCGTACAAACTTACATTTTATTTTACGCTCGACACTAACCGAGCACACTAATGGCACATACCGGTCGGTGCAACTATCTATGACCGACCACATAACATGGTCTAACAAATGCATTATTTTCACAAAAAGGACTTACCTTTTAATTACGCTCAAAACTAACCGAGCTACACTCAGTCAACCACACTATACGGCTTAACACCAACTGGTGCCACTCTTAAGACCGACCACATTTCATGGTCAAACAACCTGAACAAATTGCCCATGTACCAAACATACAAACGGTACAAAATATGGACGCCGACTGACTTATTTAAATACAAAACTACATTGTGTTACAGACGATAGTCTTGAACTAAACACACCGACTAATAGACAGCTCGGTCAAACCAAAATTTAAAAAAACAAACAAACAAGTGTTCGCAACATACATACCAGGAAAACATTAGCTCAAACAATGGAAAACACAAAAACACACCGAGCAAACAAAACATTGGTATTGCAACAACCTACTAAAAATAAGCATTTGCTCAACACATACCGAGCACAGTACACATAAAGTCAATCACTTGGAAAAATAAACGCATCAATTTCAACAAAATAAACTTTTATAAATTAAAAGACAATGCCTCACGGTCTGTTGTTCAGTCCTTATTTGTACATCATTTTGATGTCGTTCAATGCCCTTTTACTTGTCTTTTGAGTGATTTGGTGCCATCAATAGGAGAAAATGATCAATCTTGTGAGCTATGTGCAAAATTGGAAAGACATGTGAATTATGAGAAGAATGCAAAAAGAATGGCTCAGTTTGGAGTTATAATGACAAAGTTGTCCTCAAGGCAATATCGGGCCCTAAATTATGTCCTGATCTGAAGCCATGGGCCTTTTTAGGGCCAAAACCAAGAACCTCGAATCAAGCCATCCGAATCCTAGAATCATGTCGGAGGACCAGTAGATCAAGCCCAAGGTGAGTCGAGGTTCATGCCAAGACGTGTCCCTGACATGTCTCAAAGATACTTCATATGTGCTCTAATCCGAGTCCTAGAACTAGCCCAGACGAGCCATGGCGCATCTTCAGAGCTCTCAACCAAGTCTCAATAGTGTCCCCTAACACACCTCGAGTCCCAAGTTCCAGACATGTTCCTCAGAAGTGCCAGAGACCAGGCCCAGCTATGCGCTCAGGCCGTGCCCTCGTCTGCGCCCAATTTAGGATTGTGACATGCTGATTGAGTCAAGATGGGACATGACTTGAAACTTGATGGAACTAAGTGAGACACCACCCCAGAAGTACACTTCTCAACACCTAACTAAGCTAATGAAATCAAGTGGCACACCCAGAACTTCGAATGACATGTTGAGGTCTAAAAGACCTCCCGGGAGCCCTGATTTGAGCCAAATTGGGCCATTGAGTTTTCTACGTTCTTATGAGCAGGAAAAATCCTAGAACCATGCTGGATACATCATATGAAAGTGAAATGAATGGCTTGTCCCAGCTTCATTGGTCATTGTCGTACTGAGTTCTTAACAGGTCCAATAATGAATCTGTGGAGACCAGAATGAGGTCTAGCCGTGTCAAGAAGGTCCAAGATTGCGCCAGCCATGCCTTGCTGTCCAAGAAAGTAAAAAAACCTTCTAGAATCAGCCTTACCACTCAAGAAAGTTCCTTTCTTACGTCACTAGCCCCCGGCCCAGCCCGCAGTCTAGCCCGTATCCCTACCAAACTAGGAAACCTATTTTAGCATTTAATTAAGGGTCTTTTGGTCTTTGTAATTCAATTTTAAATTCCTAGTTTTTAGGGGAAGCCCTAAGGGTATTTAAACTAAGTTTTAACGCAAGTTGAGGGTCCCACCCTTTAGCCGCCGAGTTCTTTTTACAGTTTTTACTTTTTTGAGTTTTTGCTCGTACTTTGGAAGAAAGCTTAATGCAGGGAGCTCGGTGAGGATAGCTTGGACGTGCGCCTAGGCCCTTCATCATTCTCAGTGTTTTCCCTTCTTCTCTTCACTTTTATTTTGTAATCGTGAATACTTTTCATTTTTTATTCAATAACATGTGCGAGTTGTTCTTCATTGACTTAGGGCTACTTGAAGCCCTATCCATGTAGTTTATTAATGTGATTTTGGCCCTTGGTTTACATGTTTTGAATACTGGATATAATTGTGATTACGGTCGTAATGATCTTAGTTTATGTTGATGAGTGTGATGTCACATTTTATGCATGAACTATCGATGAATAATTGCTTGTTTTACTGATCATCTTCTTGTGGTTATTAGCATCAACGGTAGTGGCTTTACATCTTTCTTGTAATCCAATTCATGGCAACCTAGATTAGTCAACATTCTATAGGGTTAGTGTGATGTCATTAAAATCCCTTTCTTGCTTAATGTGTGCTCTTGGATAGTTGTTGTAGTGAGTCGAAAAAAACTGCAACATAGGAACTTAGAAGAGGGTAATTTGTGTGGAGTGAGCCTTAAGTGGACCTTTGCATGGGCATCGTGTTCAGTTAATTCAAAATAATGGAACCTTGGAAATCATGTTAATGACTTGAGTGGTTAGGGGGAATAGTTGGCCTCAATTCCACTTAGTTAATCAATCAACACCTTCATCTTTAATTATGTTTTCATTTTTCTTGCATTTCCATTACTTGTCTTCAATTTCAGAATCCAAAAGCATCAAAAACCTCCCCTTGACGTGTGTCTTGTTTGTGTGTTTGTTTAGAGTCTTTTGTGTTTTCTTGCGTCACAAGTTAGTGTCCTAAGTTATGTTTAGGTGTCTTTGCATATCTAACTAGTGTTGAGTCTAAGTTTAGTTCTTTTACTTGTTTATTTATATTTTTTAATTGAGTCTTATTGAGTTGATAACTTCTAAACTAAGAATTGGACATAACGTTGAAACATAGCCCTTGTGGGATCATATTTGTGTGCTTCATTTTTCCAACATTTGTCCAAAATTGTTTTAAACAAAGAGGAGTACACACCGACACAAAGGTCGACCTAAAAACATAAACCAAAACTAGGCAGGAGGAGGGTCGGCTTCACTAGTCCTCTCGTCATCCAGCGGAGGTTTGGCCTTATTAGTCTGCTCTTCCTCATAGGGGGACACTGAGTCACCATCCAGCTCGACATTCAACTCCTCGGTAACTTCTTTGAGCAGATCTGGAGTCAACTGCATCCCAAGCCATGGAGTGGTATCAATGGAAATACCTTCATTATTTTTGAAGATATTCATGTAGATGGTCCACTCACACTCAGAAGCGAATGAGTCCAATGGGTGCTCATAGTCTTTGGACTTGAGGAAGTCCTCAACAGCTGCCGTCTTGGCCAGTGCCACCTCCGTCTCATGCTTGGCCTCTATCTGGCAAAGCACGCCCCACAACTGCTCCAGCTCTGCCGTCTCGACCTTCCTCTCCGCCTCCACTTTGGCCAACTCCTCTTTCAGCCACTCAGCCTCAGCCTCAGCTACCCTGGCTACCTAAGCCTCATGACAATACAACGCCAGCTGAGTAGCCTACTCTTCCCCGTCCTCCTCTCGGCCTCCAGTTGCCTCTGCAAATCACCCTTTGCCTTTAGGGCCAGCTCAGCCTCCCGCAGTTTTGGGCTTAAGGCTGCCTGCTGTTCTTTGAGCTTGGCCCTCTCCCAGTCAGCGGCATTCACACGCCTTTGAGCATGTCCGTAGTTAATGAACATCTCACCAAAGGACTACACACCGAGCCAACAAGTTAACTACTACAAAACAAAAACACAAAAATATAACTAAGTACAAATCCACAGAACTACTTAAGTGGGTAGCAATCAAGAGGGCTTCTACATCTGCTCGGTCATCGACTGCTCGGGCAAAACATCTAGCTCTGACAGCTCATGGCCAACCCCAGGGTAACGCCATTGATGACAAGAAACATTTTCTCCTTCAGACTGAGCGAGACGTCCAGCCACGTGATCCGTGGGTCAGTAAACAGACCCATATCAATAGCATCGTGGTCGATCATCTCAGCAGACCTCCGACCTGGGGGCTGAGGGGGTGAAAGTGGCCTTTCAAACCGCAGCTGGGGGAGCAGAGGACCAGACCCATCATTCAGCAAGGACTGAGCCTTCTGCACATTCTCAGTAGCTTGCCGGATGGCCTCCATCCTCTGCTCGGCCTCATTCCTCAACTCCAACTACCGGTTAACCTCCCTCAGCTGCCTCTCGGCCTCATTCGCGATCTTCTTCTTCCTAGTAAACTTGTTAGCCTCATCCCCCAGGTCAATTACCACAACGGTCTTGGCATTGCCCGTCGCCCTATTGGCTACCTTCTTTTTCTTCTTCTCAAGAACCAGAAGAGCAATCCTCTGCTAGGCCCGAGCATCCACCTTTGGCTCCTTCCTCTTCCAACTGGAGATAGACCCACAAAGATCTAGCGCGTCCCACCAAGAAGTGGCGCCGTCCCACTAAAATCTGGTGACGACCCACCAAGATCTAGCGAAGGCCCCCTATGTGCCACCGCCGCCTTCACCTCCTCAGCAGCCTTCAACACACAATTCTCGTCGGCCTTAGGCATAACTAAAAAAAATAAACGAAGTTAAAAACAGACCGATCGGCCAACACAACGACACCAAGCCACGGAAGCTTACATGTTGAGGAGATCAGACCAAGGTCACAAAGAATGGTCGGCATGCGAAGAAGATGCCTATTTCACTAAGTAGGATTCAACGCCCTCCTCACTTCACGACAACCCTGTCAACTCTTGCCACCGACCGTCACGTCAGGAAGAACATCTACAAGATAGACCAACGGTCAGACCAAAAAAAAAAAGACCAATAATATACATAGGGGAATCCCCCTGAAACATGCATAGAAGACCGACCATCGCTGTCGAGGCACTGAAACTTGCTCACTATCCCTTCACCCGCTTTCACCTCCTCAGCAGCCTTCAGAGCCTCGACAACGATGGTCGGTCTTCTATGCATGTTTCAGGGGGATTCCCCTATGTATGGAGTCGACAGCGATGGTCGGTCTTCTATGCCAGCTCAGCCTCCCACAGTTTTGGGGGTAAGGTTGCCTGCTGTTCTTTGAGCTTGGCCCTCTCCCAGTCGAATGCATGCACACACCTTTGAGCATGTCCGTAGTTGATGAACATCTCACCGAAGGACTACACACCGAGCAAACAAGTTAGCTACTGCAAAACAAAAACACAAAAATATAACTTAGTAAAAATCCACAGAACTACTTACATGGGCAACAATCAGGAGGGACTTCTCCATCCGCTCTGACATCGACTGCTCGGGAAAAACATTTAGCTCTGACACCTACATGGCCAACCCTAGGTACATGGCATGCTCGTAGCTCGACTCTAGCTTCCCAGCTTTCCTGAAAGCCGCATACAGACTCATAAGCATAATCCTCACATTGGGATTTAGCTGAACGAGTGCCACTCCCATCCTCTTCACCATAATCCGCAACCACGGATGGAGAGGGAACCTCAGACCATGCATATACAGCTCTGGGTAGAAGAGCGCATAGCCCAGTGGAGGAACACTCGGTGTCTGCCACAGTCGGACTACCCTGAACTTAATGTTCTTAGGCACGTTCCAACCAACGTGCAACTTGTCCAACCCCTCTTGGGTCTCCCTGCTGATCATCTCATCCACCATAAACTCGGCCTCCTTGATCGGCACAGCCTTCACCACACTATCAGCACTTAGAGGAAGACCCCCAATCGGTCCATCCGCGACCGTAATCTTCCTACTACCCTGACCGTGCTTAATCTTCAACGCACGGATGGATAAAGCCTCATCCTCCTCCGACCGATCGACCTCCACTTCAGGCCGAGCCTTCTTCTCCACCTCCCCAAACTCCCTACCACTGGGCCCAGCACCGAGCCCTCATTGCATGTTCCACCTTAGTCTCCTCCTCTGACAGCTCCACCATCTGGTTGGTCTTCGACCCCTTGCCACCCATAGTAGCCTTGGAAAGAGTCGGCTCTCCATCATCAAACTCAGACCATCCATTTGATGCCTCATACTCGGCTTTCACTTCATAATCTTGAACCTCAGGATTCTAGCTATCTGACTCTGACATACTTGCAATCTAAAAGAAAAGGAAATGGAAATAACTATGACCGACCGAGCACTTTACCTATGCAGATCTAACCACCATCCGACCACCAGTTCTTCACTAGTTCTTCAAAAAACATAACTTTGATTCATAAAAGCCAAGAAAACAACAACATACTTTGTTTTTGAACGGCGGAGAACCCTCACCGAAAATCGGACTACCGCACCGACCGCCACAAAATTCACACCAGAAATCGTCTCACAACTTTGACAGCAGCTCCACTCAAGATGAAAAGTTAAAAGTGAAAACTCAAGCTAGTACCTCAGCTATTTATAAAGGCTAAGGGAAGGTGAAACGGTTGGCCAGACGAACCGTGGCCTTGAGAACACCAAAAATGCACCACAGGGCAACACGCGTCTCACATGCAGAGGCTAGACGCGCCCCCACTCGCACTACCCTTTAGACAAGAACACCCTTCAGAAATCAGGCCGACCTACTAAAAACACATCGACCGGTCACCTTGATGTCACATGACGACCAGGGCCGTATATATTCTGCACCGAGCAGTGCAACAACAAGGCATAGATTGATCGGCCTCTACAAACAAACCAAGCCATATCCCTTCCACAACGCCGACCAGCCTGTCATTTATAGAACCGATCGACCTAGAACTACCACCAAGCAGAATATCAACTCTACAAGAAGAATACCAACACTTGCAACGCCGACCCACCACTCGGTGCTCACCCTCGCCTTGGGGACTTGGCGGACTAAAGATTATCTCCCCATCAAGTATGGGGGACGTAACAAGTCCCCAACCAAGGAAATCCACCTCGGTCAAGAACTTAGGGGATTTCTGTTGACATCATATTGGACCAGACTCAGTGGGCCATACAAGCCAAGCCCAAGCCCAACAAGGACCAACAGTACACTAACACGTGGACACATATCCACCACCCATCTGGGTGCCTCGTGTCAGCACCACAGCAGAAGTGTATTTATCCCACATCGAAACTAGTCATCAAGCCTCCCTTATCCATCAATACAAAGGGAGGCACATTTCTCAAAAAGGTAACTAAGATTCACTATTCACTCTTATTCTGTCAAAATTACTATTTACCACATAACTCTTACGTACACAGACCATTATATTGACTTGGGCATCGGAAACCCTTTAGACCGGCACCACACCGGTGCTTATCCCTAACGGACGACCAATTGCTCTTCACTTTACAGATCTTCCGAAGAGCACATGGTGCGTATTGGTTGGATAGAGTACTACCTCTAAATTGACACATTTGTTTCACCAACAAGAGCAATTTTAACTTTAACCAACATTCATAGAGAAGGTCTTGAATTAAACCTCATAGACTGCAATTATATACACCTCTAGTAGATTATTGTAGAAGTTGGTAAAAATAAAGTTTAAAATTTACTAATCTGTACTGATGAATAGAAAGAAGAGGATGATGAAGATGAGAAGGAAGTAAACTTGTCTAGTAGTTTTGTTCATGCTTTTTTTTCCTCTCGATCATCCCAAAGTCCCAAAGACAGTAAGAAAACTAGATATTTCAATTTTTTTTCTTCGAAGAATTAGATATTTCAATTGAAGCACCGTTTTTCTTTTTCTCTTTCTATATATAAATTTTACTTGGCTCTTCAATTATTATTAATAGAAAATGCTTCACTAACGTGTAGAGTCATGAATATGCATATAAAGATCAGCCGTCATATCGTATATAAATTAATATAAAAATAATACTTGAATCCCATTATAATGATACATTCATAAACTACGTACCCTTTTGATTTATCTCATCGTTGTTATACATATATTATAATCGAAACTATTCAATTCTTAAATCATCATTTCAAGATTATGTACATAAAAATCAATGAAATTGGAGATAATTTAGCAATTAATTCATGTACTCAACTATCAGCTAAATGGACGGTTTTCCGTAAGGATCTTAATTGTTATTAAGACCGTTGATTTATTCGATACACATAAATGACTAAACGACCTCTAATCTTATTTATTTTTGAAGGAGATGATCTTGAAATGATGATTCACAGACAAAACGGTTCCGATTATGATATATGTACAAAAACAAAACAATACGGTAAATCGAAAGGGTGGTACGTGGAGGTACCATCAGGGTGTAATGCAAGGGAAACCACATTTGTAGACCATATTTATAAACCACACACTAATACATATAAGACCCACCGACCAATACAAATAGGATCCGCATGTATTAGTATCTGAATACTCTTCCCATCATCAAAACCTTCTCTAATTTTTGAAGTCTCACTCTAATAAAAAACTAAAGCCTTCATCTCTTATGTCTTTGATGCTTACACTTCACTGTACTAAACCAAAAACGCCTTAGCCTTTGAAAATATTAATTTTTTAGTTCAATTGATCCACTCTCCAAAGGGTACCAAAAAATAAGTCAAAATATGTGGAGAATCTCCTTCCTATGATTATTCCTACTTGGAATCATAGGGATTCATTTGTAGCAATTATTGGTCGCTTGAATCTTGAATCATAGGGATTCTGCAAGCCCTTTCCCATGTATGAAAGTTCTCAGAACATTACAAAAAGAATTGGGGAATTGTCACTAATGCCCTCTTTGCCCAAAAAGTATCCATCGATGACCCTTTTCTGTTTTCTAACCAAAAATAAGAATTAGAATTTGGGTATTTACACTTTTGGCCCAAGTTATAAATAGAAACTAGAAATTGGCAAACACCCACTTAGTGACCCGTTTAGCATTATTGTTGAGATTGAAATTGGAAAGGGGAAAGTGAGGTGTGGGAAGAGAAAAATGAGAAATAAGTGAAAGTTGAGGTTGAAGGGTTTGTGCATCCTTGGGGGTTGGAATCGAAGGAAAAGGGAAAGGGAAATTGGTACAAGAGGTGCTGGGTGAGAAGTTGAAGGTATAGTGAGAGGAACGGCAGGAAGTGAAGTGAAGGTGGGTTCGACGGGTGGTGGGAGGTTGGGTTCGAGTGGAGGTTGAAGGGTAGGTTCGAGTGGAGGTGAAGGGTTAGTTTGAGTGCAGGTGAAGCGTCCGTTCGAAGGCAGGAAAAGAGGGCGTTCGATGGGAGATGGAAGGGTGGTTTTGACTGTAGGTGATCGGTGGGATCGACTGTAGCTGCAAGCCTGGGTTGAACTGGAGCTTAAGGCTTCATTCTAGTGTAGCTTCAAGGAAAATCCCTAATTAAATTGTCCAAAATAATGAATAAATTGGGTGGAAAATAACTGTCCTTAGTTGGAAGGGAGATTGGAGAAGTAGGAACAAGAATTAGTTTTGCAAGGAAAATCAAAGTTTGATTCAGTTTGTTTGGATTGGGTGAAAAAAATTTGGTTTGTTAGGAACTGATTGAGGTGTGGTTTTTTCATTTTGATAAGCATGTTTGTATGAGAAGGAAAAAATTAGATAAGTATGACATAAGGGGGTTCTAAGTTGTAACTAAGGACCTCTAAATGATAGATAAGTATGACATAAAAATGTACTAATCCGAAAGTGCCTCTGGTTCTTGAGATAGTAGCCTGGGGTTGTGGTAACTTGGTTAGTATACTAATGTTTGAAACAGAACCCGAAAATTAAGAGACTGGATCAGGAAATGTAAGTAAGGCGGTTAAAGTTGTAACAAAGGATTAATAAATGGTAGTTAAGTGGTAGAATCTGACATATATTGAAACAGAAAAATTGTTTAATGATGTGTAGGTATGGATGAAACATTGGGAATTCTGATTTGCTACAATGGGAAATGGGTGAATAAAGGAATGAATTCTAGATACAAAGGTGGAGAAACAAAAGGGATTCTAGTTTCGGCCCGTATTAGTTATGAGGAGCTTGTTGAGCGAGTTTGTTGTATTGCTCATGTAGATGCCAGCAACGAAAGAATTGGTTTGAATTATGCAGCCCCCATTTCTAGGGGAGGGCAGAAGGTTGTGGAATTGAAGAGGGGGATGACCTCCAATTTTATTTAAATCAAAAGAAGCAAGTAATGTCATCAAGCGTGGTTCCTTTAGATTTGGTTTGGAAAATAATTGCAGAAGATGGTGTGGCAGGATCCAATGACAACAACTTGGAGCATATGAATGGGAATTTGCATGTACAAGGTAGCAACAATGGATTGCAAACTGACGGAGATGGCAATCCAGATTGGCTGTCGATTTTGGACTTGGATGGTGTGGATAATATAAAAACAGGTTGGAATGCAGATGAAATGATGGATGCGGACAGTTTGGGGTCTCAGTTTAATACAAGGGCACTCAGTGGGAGTACTGAAGGTTGTGTTGGAATGAATCTGAATGGAATAAATACGGGAGAAGAATATGTTATAGATAGTTCATTGGGTGTGGTTGGTGTGGTTAATTCAATGTCTAATATACAAGGCAGTGATGGTTTGAGAGGTGGACGTGGAGAAGGAAGGGGAGAAGGAAATAATGCTTCGGGTGCACTGAATTCTCATTTGGCAATGTCAAATTATCGTCGCGGCCTAGACAATGTTAACTGGAAGCCAAAATTGGGGGAAGGGTAGGTATTTTGTACGAAGGCAACCCTACTTAGGGTTATAAAATTGGATGTTGTTAGAGGTCACTTTCAAATTAGAACAACAAGGTCAGATCCTAGCAGATTCATTAAGAAATGCAAGGATTTGGAGTGTTGTTGGGGTGTAAGGGCTCGGAAATTCGATCATTGTCAGTTTCGGGTGGTGATGTACCAACGCAAACATACGTGTGATGTGAGATCCATTAGCAGTCCCCCACCAAGTTACATAAGTTGTTTGGTGTCGAACTCAATGGAACATAGGTTGAAGGATGCACAAACTCTATTTACACCAGGGGATGTTATAAACGATGTGAAGCACCATTTCGGGATGGAAATATGTTATTTAACGGCATGGAGAAGCAGGAAGCGAGCTTTACAAACACTTTTGAGGGAAGCCGGACGATTCTTATGCGTTGCTTCCTTCATAATATCATGAATTAGAGCGCACTAATCCAGGTACGTTCACTTTCATACATACAGAGGAAGGGAGTTATTTTAAATATTTTTATGTTGCTCTTAGGGCGTCTGTTGAAGGATTTAAGATTTGTATGCGACTAGTGCTTGCAGTTGATGCCACACACTTGAAGTCAAAATACAAGGGTGTTCTATTTGTTGCAACTGCATTTGATGGTAATAGGAATGTTTACCCAGTGGCATTTGGAATAGGGGATTTGGAATGTGATGATTCATGGGGTTGGTTTTTCAGTAAGTTGAGGTTGGCAATTGGGGAGTGTCCCAATCTTATGGTGATTTCGAACTAGAATTACAGCAAACCTAATGTTATAAACAAAGTATTTCCTGATGCAATTCACGGGGTTTGTTTTTATCATCTCAAGGGTAACATGAAGAGCAAGTGTCATTTGAAGAAAAATAGCAAGATCCTATACAACTTTGAGATGGCAGCGAAGTCCTATAGGTTTGCTGAGTTTGAAAGAGATTTTGGTAAGATAAGGAATCAAAAGGTTTTTGACTACCTGCACGAGATTGGGGTGCGAAGATGGTCTAGAGTTCATTATGATGGAAAGAGATACAACATAATGACAACAAACATTGTCGAGTCTATCAATTCAATTTTGAGGTTTGCAAGGCTCCTTCTGGTTGTGCAACTTATTGATGAGATACGGAGTATGCTACAAAGATGGTTTACAATGAGAAAAGAGAAAGCTTCGAGGTGTACTTCCATATTGTGTCCTGATTTTGGTGAGAAGAAATAGCGCGCCTGGTAGTAGATGCGGGGAGTATGAACGTTGTGAAGATCAATGAAATGGAGTACAACGTATTAGACGGTGATTTAGATGGATTGGTGCAATTGGGGAATAAAACTTGTTCATGTCGAAAGTTTGATCTTGAACAACTTCCATGTAAGCATGCTATAGCGGTATGTATGCACATCAACCTTCCTGTGTACGAGTTGGCTTCATCTTATTACACAAGAGCGACTTGGGAGAGGGCGTATTCAGCTCCAATTTACCATGTACCCCAGAGAAGAGGATGGGATATCCCCGAAAGTGTGAGGAATATTGTCGGTCTACCCCCCAAAGGAAAGGTGATTCTTGGTCGTCCTAAGAGGCAACATATTCCCTCCCAATGAGAGGACATAAGGCCCGCTGTATGCTCAAGGTGTGGTGGCAATGGGCATTACCGACCAACTTGCAAAGAAACTGTCTCACTTTCAAATAAGGGAGGTTAGGAGATGGGTCTGGACATGGTGGCTGCACTTTAAAGTGGTCCGTACCAGATGATATTTGAGAAAGTAATTATTCAAGCTTAATGTGTTGGTGAGTTGTCTATACTTGATCAAGGATTTGGGTCAACTTAGCTTGTAATCTGTGGTGTTATGCTAATTTATAAACATTGCCATATTAGTAGGCTTTATGGACTGCTTCTAATTTAATGTGGAACTCAATAACATTCCCTAATCTATATCGGAGCTTGTTTTGTTATTGGTCTTTTTGAATGATAGTTTACTATCAATGTGAAGCAAAAATGTTGAATGTTGTTATGGTTGCCAAACTGATGAGGTTGACTGGGTGGTTATGGAAAGAGTTCGGCAGAGACTGGATGGTAGTGGAATGAGCTAGGCAAAAAGGTGAGGGAAGGGGTTGTCGGCAGAAGGTAGGGCATCAGGGACGAGGGACTAACCGGGGTATAAGTGTGCTCTAACTTGTAACTAACTGTGACCTATGAGTTCCAACCTGATGAGGGTGGTATGGTTAATTTAGGAAATGTAATGTTTTATGTGCACAAAAAGGAAGGTATATTATGCAGTTCCATAACAGGTCAGTAAATGTGAAATAAGTTCACATCATAGGAGGCAGAATGTCAAGGATTACAGAGAAATTAAGTTTGGGGTATGGTGTGCTCGATCAGTTTGTGGGTGGGGGGATTCCATTCAATGCAATCACCGAGATTGTAGGTGAGAGTAATTCCGGAAAGACACAACTCTGCCTGCATATATGTTTAGTAGCCCAGCTCCCTCTTGCATTAGGCGGATTAGCGAGGTCGGCTATATACATTTCCACCAATTACAACCTTCTGTTCAGACGCCTCCAGCAGATGTCCACAATGTGGACGACAACACACCCTTGTTTAAGAGGGTGGAACCCCTATGATTACATCTATATGAGGGCAGTTGGCGATGCACAAGACATGCTCGATATAATTCCTCAACTAGAGAGTTTTATTTCAGGTTGGCAAAGAAGTATGCAAGTTAAAGTTATTGTTATTGATTCCATAACTACCCTTTTCAGTTCAGGATTTGATACCTCACCGAGGTCATTACGGCGCCGCTCCCAAATGATGGCGAATGTCATATCCCACCATAAAGATTTATCAAACAGGTTTGGATTCATAATGGTTTTCACAAACCAAGTACGTGACTTTATTCCATGCAACGACAATCTTAGTTCAAGAAGACTTGCTGGCTCCGAGCCACTTTTGACATCATGGAGGAGGGTTGTTCCTGCATTAGGTTATGCGTGGACAAATAATTTGGATAAGCATCTATTTTTGGCAAGGGAGGATCGGGTCATGGAAGAAGTTAGTAGGGAAGGTGGTGCGGGTTTTGGGACATCTTTTAACGGTACAGACCGACGGATGCAGGTAATTCTAAGTTCTAATTTCTACAACGATGTGTGTGATTTTGTAATAGTTCAAATAGTTGTGTTTGGCCTGGTTCATCCTCCACACGAAGGGCGTTAATCGTGTCGACTACTCCTCAAGGTGATTGAACCCACGTGAGATACTTTTAAGCTTTATTAAATATTTTATTATATTATGATACCTTTAGGAATGTTATGCTAAAATGTATTAATTTGAACACATCACACCAAATTGTAGTTTAGTGTGATGAAACTGCCTTTAGTTGACCAAATCATTGTACCTCGACGTAATGTTGCTGCGGTGAAGATGTGTTGTAGTATCCATAATTTATTTTCCCTAATTGATATATAGATAGGTGATAAGTGGTAGATAAATGGCCACTACTTGTTTGTGCCGAAATATAAAATTTACAGTAGTGACAAACCAAAACAATGTTCTTATAAAAAGTGTGCAGCTCCATTACCTTAAGTCAATCCATTACATTGCAACACCCAAAACACAAATTTTAAACATAGGGCTTATAGGGAAATACTAGGATCCATCTAAGGATCTCAAAGAAACAGAAATGGGGGTTGCCTACATCCCGAGGTCAGAAAATTCATTGCTTGTTGGCCGGAGAGGTCTGGCATTTTAAAGTCAGTGCCAATGAAAGAGGCTAATTTTTTGAAACAAGCAAAACCGGCTTCGAACGCTGCCATTTTTTTTCTTCCATTTCAGTTGACTGCTTGAATTGCCACACAGCCGTCTGTGCGGCTAATTGAAGCTTCTTTTTCATTCCCTCAATAGCCCTGAGATTGAGGAGTGCGTGATGCCTCTTTTTTATAGCCTTGTTTCTCACTTCCCGCAACGTGGCTTGGTCAGCTCTTATGTGCTCAATAATTTTCTAATGCATATCCTTGATAACCGAAGTGCTATTTTCCAAGATTCAATACCAGCATTATGGCACATTCACTGCCAGTAGAAGGTTGCTGCTCAACGATCCCATGGGATGACAGTTTGAACACCCCAGGTTGAACCCCCAATGATGCCTTGGTCAATTCATTTGGTACATGTGGATTATTTGGAGTGAATGGGGTTGAAGAGGTTGTTGGAGGCATTGATATGGGAGATATTAATTTAGGAGATGAAAGTGGTTTCATGGTTTTTGGAGTATCAAAAGGGTGAGATTACATGAACCGGCGACTAGGTTGGTTGGTGTTTGCACTTAATGTTTGTCCCTCCTTTATAGGACACGCAATTGTCTGAGTTGGTTTGGGGGGAAATCACATTTTCCTCCCGCCAACTTGCTCTAAATTGTGGGTCATTTCCCTCCTAAATAATAGCCATACGTTCCCCCATGTAGAAATTGTATTATATTAGCCAACCTAAATATCTACCCTATTCTTTGGTGTCAACTTGGAGATTGAAACACACAAAGTAAAAATGCCTCCAATTGATACATGGTTGCCCACACCTAAATAATAGTGACCGGAAAAAATTTGTTCTAACATAACTTATTTATCAAATATACGCATTAGTTCGAGTACAAACAAGTTGAATACACTTATTAATAATACACCATATCATGTCAGGTTTAGCATGTTGATCGAAGTGTCAACACGTGGTCGAATTTACATAATTGAAATACTATTATGTGGGTTGTTGGGTATAAATTGTCATATTATTTCATTTTGTTTGTCCATATAGCGAGGTTAGTGAGTATGAACTAATATAATTTTATGAGAATATATAACTATGAAATGGCTTACCTATTCTTGACTTTAGTCAAAAATGAGATATTTTGGTTTCACTTAATGCCCACTTACCACATCAAATCGGAAATGCCAAGTTAGACTCTACGTGTCCACCCTATTGTGTACTAAGCCATTAATTTTTACATGACTAGACACCCACCGTTGGCCTACAAAAGGAATTGTCATAGTAAGGCAGAGGGAAATCTCTAATTCTTCTACCTAGTGAGAAAAGCTCCAGCCAAAACCTTGATGTTCCAATGTCGGACATTAGGCCTACCAATGATGGACCTTGCTACCAAGGTGATGGACCTTGCTACCAAGGTGATGGCCCATGGCCTGTTCCCTTCCCCGAATAGGTGGATTTCAAAGGTGGTGCATCACATTCAGCCTCATTTTCATCTGATGGAGATTCGGATGATCCAAAGGAAAAAATAGAAGAGATAAGGGAAACACTTGGTTACTTTTCTAAAGGTACTAGGTGGTGGGGATGGAAAGTTACGTTAGACTCCGATGAGTTGGGACTTTTGAAAAATGATTTGAATGAGGCAAAGTTTAAGGAGATGAACACACTATGAAAGGGGAAAGTCGTTTTTCTAAGTTGGAGGCTCTAAAGAAAGAAGTAGACGCTGCAAAAGCAAGGGCATTGGAAGCTTACAAACAGTCTGAAGAGTACAATTTGGATATTGACAACGATTTCAAGGAAGGCTTTGAGATGTTCAAGGAGTGTATGATGATCATGGAACCGGACCTGCATTGGGAAAGCATTGACATAGCTGGTGCCCTTGAAGTGGAGAAGGCCAACAACCATAAAAACCATCGCCTAGTCCGTGCAGCAAACAAGAGGAAGAAACCAATGGATACAATGTAAATAAGCTAAGGTATTTTGTGTTTTACAAAGCCATATTTCCATGGATGCGGTTTAGAACCTAAAAACTAGGTTTATATTTTGTACTACCCTAACCCCACAAACATGCATGCTAGCCCTATAAGGGTGGACGCCTCTTTGTACCCACTTAGTGGCAATTTTCAAGTATTACATGCGATGGTGTTATTGTAAACTCGCTTTTATTCTCACGATGAGTTCACATATATGTACTATGGCTTGCAATTAATTCAACCAAGTTCCTTGATATGCCTACACCAAATTACAAATTCAACATAGTTTCATAAATTATAAATTTGAATCTATTACATATATACCAGTTAAGCACATTTTATCAACCGGTTATATACAGGCTTAAAATATGCTAAAGTGCAGTTATAGATATCTTTAAAAACGCTTATAGACCACTTATACACCGGATATATATCGTTTATATTCCGGTTATCAACCACATATGCGTTTCGGATGCCACAGTACTATGAAAGGAGAAAATGATGGGCGATTAGAGGGGAGAACGAAATAGTCATGGAAGGTACTTGGTTTCATACTCCCACACTCTTCCCTTATGTTTCCTATACCATTAAGTGACTACAACCAATCTCCTTGCAAAGCCTACCTCAAATGCTCCGTAGGAGGCGCTAAGTTATCTCCTCATTTAGAAGCTACCACTTACATACATTTTAGCTATAGGCTATATACCATTTATAAACCGATTTACAACCTATTAAAGAGCAAGTAATGGACCACTTATGTATCCCGTAAAGGCGATTAGAAGGGAGGACGAAATAGTCATGGAAGGTACTTGGTTTCATACTCCCACGCTCTTCCCTTATGTTTCTTACCCCATTAAGTGACTACAACCAATCTCCTTGCACGTATGAGACAATTTCTTAATTTGTAAATTGGAATCTACCACTCATGAACCTCGCACATACCTGTTATCTACCACTTATATTTCACTTATATACATGTTATATACCAGTTATATACCACACATGCAGTTGAACTCAACTGTACTAGTTGTACAACCAAAATCAAACCTATGAATGCAAAGCATAAAGCTCCCTATCTTAGATCAAACCAGCAAGTTATGGACCAACACATCAGGACCAAACATAATAACGTCACAAGGCAAAACTCATATAATGTAATCAACTTCAAATTTTGCCTAGCAAAGTAAAACATATATATACAATTGAACTACATAAGTTTCCAACCATAATCCATCATAATACAAAGGTTGTCGGCAAAAAACCAATGCACTTCACATTCCACATGTTCAAAACTGTCATAATTTTCAAAGTGCCAAAGGCAAAGATTAGGATGTAATATACCTGACTTATAATATGCCGCCTTTCGCATTACTTCAACAACCAATTTTAACTGCATTTTGGGTATATCATCTTGGGAACAACAACCTTGAATGCTATGTTTTGAAACCAAGAAGTCAAAAAACCAAAGGGCAAATACACCATAGTTGCTACTGCAATATGTAAGACCTAATGTGTTAGCTCATACACTATATGAACTAAATTCAGAACAAAAAAAAAAAACCAAGTGTTAGCCACTTTACCCGTTGCTTTGTTGGGACACTTGTTTGGCCTGAACGAGGGCCCATGGCTTTACCATCTGTGGTTCAGGCAAACCAGCATAGAAGTTCATTGAACTTAGCACCCGGGGCACCGTTTGGGTTAGTGGCATACATGCAAGTTCCAGCTTTTTGGCTTTGTTTTTGGACACCATGGAATCATATATTGACACTCACCGCATCTGCAAATCCAATTCTGCTAAAACCCAACGATCATTTCCCAATGAATATGGCAGGTACACTTTTGATACACCTGACCATAGAAGACCATACAATTTAGGATACCGGCCGTTGACGTAATCGATAATTTTTGCAAACTTTGGTGGGTTTGCCTTTCCTTCAGCCAGCTCATCCGGAGATGGCAAACCATCCTCCACAACTTCAAGATACCGCAGTTGAAAACATGTTAACAAATACAACATTTAATTTAAGTCAAATTATCACAAGTGCTAAACCAATAGTTTGGTGTCACCTTAAATTCACCATTTCCTAATATTTCCTGGAAACACATATCAGTTGTCGTCCATGTTTTGCAATACAAATATGGGTTCTCAAACTGCCTTTTCCTCATCATATACAAGGAGACCTCTGTTCAATCATGATTTATGCATCATTTTGATGTCATTAAGTACCTCTATTACATATCTTTTGAATGATTTCGTGCCATCAATAGTAGAAAATGATCAATCTTGTGAGACTTGTGCAGATTTGGAAAGATAGGTGAATTCTACGAAGAATGCAAAAAGAATGGCTCGAATCGATGCTATATTGAAGAAGTTATCTTAAATTGAAAATCGAGTCTCAAAAGTTAGTCGGAGGCTTGTCCTAGACATGCCCTTGACCCACCATTGCAGATGTCCTACCGAGCCCAGAGACATTCCCTAGTATGTCTTCTACCGAGTCCCTCAGAAGCCTTGATTAAGTACTAGGACGTGTCCTATGACATTTCCCAAGACAGTCCAACCGAGAACTCAGCCCTACTCAAGACCTGCCCGCCAAGTCCCTGTGCTAGTTCCGCCCCACCAGGACATGTCCCAGCGCATGTTCCTGGTCCGCCAGCGGATGAACCAAAGTTCACACTACTGCACCAACTTTCAATGTCATGCGCCAAGCCAAGACTCTTATGAGCTTGTGAAGAGACAATGGTACGAGGCAGAAGCGCGGTACTAAATTATCCAGAGGCACCTCCTCACGGTTTGCCAGCAGTGTGTCCAGAGCATTTCCTGAGACATGTATGCGCCCTAATTAGGGCACAGTTTTGCGATCTCCCAGTTCTACCAGCTTTTTGAGTGCGCCCAGGCTTCAGACCTTCAAAGTACATCATTAGGAAGACCAAGACATGGTTTGGGCTAGTTGCTAAGGTTCATGACATTCCAAGTTCAAGAAGTCCTTTAAAAGGCCCTAAAACGGTTAAATTGAGGTCCAGCCATGTTCCGAAAGCCCAAGGCTTGGCCCACCCCATTAAGTGACGTCCAAGCAACCTCTAGAAGATTCTAGAACTGCCTTGGCGTGCAAGGAAGTCCAAGAAGATTGTATCTCAGTCTTTACCGCAAGTCCTAGTCCTTGTTCAAAAAGGATTAGCCTTTTTGTGTCCTCTTTCTTGTCAAACTAGGATAGCAATGTTTAATTTAGATTGTAATCAAATTATAGCCCTAATTGGTCTCCTATTTCTTAGGGGCGTGATCTCTTATAAATAGGAGCTTTAGGCGTATGGTTGAAGACCTTTAGAACCCTAGCCGCATTTCCTTTGTAATTCAATTTTATAAATTCAAACAGTTTTATTTTTCAAGTTGAGAAGGAGATTTGGGCGTAGAGGTTGGAGAGGAGCAAAACCTGCTGTGTTCTCTGCCTTGTCTCATTGTTCAACAATCCTCCTTTACTTTACGCTTTTAATTCGTTGAAATTGTAAATGAGAATTTACATTATGTCTTTACTTTCAGTTATGTGTGAGTAGTTTTATTAGAATTAGGGCGGCTTGAAGCCCTAGGCATGATAGTCGTTTAACTTGATTTTAGCCCTTGATTTGTATTTCTATGGATGCTGGATATAGTCTGAATCACTGTGCTTAATTTATGTTTATTGCTTATAAGTTTGGCCTACTTGTTTGCATGAACTATTGATGAATGATTCCTTGTTTGACTGGCCATCTGCTTGTGATTGTTAGCATCGAAGGTAGTGGCATACATCTTACCTATAATTCGACTCATGACAACCTAGGACTGCACATCACTTTTCTAGGGATAGTGTGATATTTTTAAATTCTCTTCGCACTTCATGCAGCATCTTGAAATAATTTGATAGACGTTCTAAGGTACTCATCCGGCCTAGAATATGCTAAGAAAGAGAGAATAATATATGTAGAGTGGGCCTTAGTAGGACCTTTGCATGGGCATCGTATTCAGAAGTTTCATAGTAATCAAATCTTGGAAATCATGTTAATGGCTTAATTGGTTAGTGATGGATAGTTTGCCTTAATTCACCTTAGTTACTTTAATCAATCAATTCATTATTTCTGCTTCATTTTACTTTCTTGCATTTTAAGTAATTTTTTAAATTCCAATTTCAAAGCATAAACATCGACCTCCCCCGCCCCCCACCCCCTCCTCACCCACCCCTTGTCGTGTGTGTACTTTAGTGTCTTGTTTGAGTCTTGTTTTTGTGTGTCTTTCGTGTCAAGTTATTGTTGAAGTCTAGTTAAGAGTCCCTGCCGTGTCCTTAGTGTTTTGCATATCTAAATTAGTATTTTGAGTCTTTGTTTGTTTAGTTGCCGTGTGGAATGAACTGTTGAACAAGTCCTCGAGGGATCGACCTTTGCTTTGCTACTATACTATCTCTTCTGATTTTGTGCACTTGCAAAGAGTTTAACTGGATAAAATATTACATTATTGTGCTTGTTTTATTTCATATCAACCTCCAAATGTGGCAGTATGTTTCAATTACATATTCAATACGTTCATTTCATGTGCAAAACTGAATAAGTCTTTCAAGGTTGAAGATCTAACCTCATCCGTTAGCCACCCATCCATGTCAAACAGCATCCTGAAAAACTCCAATCGTACAGGTAGAATCTCCACATCTACCTCACATCTGCATCCAATTAGTTTCACAGTTCAAAAACATTATAACATTAATTTGAGTTTGATCCATAATAGAGGAGATTCAACACGAAATCACTCACTCGGGTTACGAAATCACTCACTCGGGTTTGGTGGCCCATTCTTCGATGAACTTAACTATTATCTCCACATCCTCCAACGGAATTTCTGATGACGGATCATACAAGTGTAGTTCCTCTGCAATCTGAGCAATGTCCTCTTTGCGTCGGCTGCTCTCCGGGCCTATTTCTTCAGTGGATTTGTGAAGGGTGAGCAAAGTGTTGGTCCTTTCCTTTTGGTCCGCTGCACTTTTCCACCATCTCCGCTGTCAATTATGCTAATGACAACCCTAGGAGATTTGGACCCAGCCGGAGCTTCTAATGCCTCCTCAAAAACCGTGTCTAAAGGTGCTATTTTCCTTTTTTTCAATGTAGCCTTCAACTTGGAAGCAAGTTTCTTCAACAATTGCTTGCTACCCTTGGCAGAATCAACCTCTTTCAGAATCACAATTGAATGCTTAACAGCTTCTCCTCCCGAAACTATACCAACCCTCTCAGTAGGATCCACTTCCACTTTATCCCCTTCCACCCTGATTTCATTTTCTGCTTCACTACTGTCCAAACCATGTACATGCTCATCTTGCTTACCACTATCTGCTCCATCACTATCCTTGACATCAAATTGTTTGCCCCTATCTTCCTTCGGTACTCCTTCACGTGTCATCGCCTCCTCTATCTCTGCAACCACTTGCAAAATTGCTACTCCACCTAATTCTCCACCCGCACTGGAACACCCGCCAACTTCCGGCTGTCGAACTTCAACTGTCCTCACCTCCTCTGAAGTTGAAACCACTTTCTCTGCTGCTTCTTTTTCAATCTGTACACCCGACTTTGGAACCTCGACCTCTTCCGTCAGTCCACTATCAGCTGGCTTCCCATCCTCTATTTCTTCTTCCAATGTCACCATTGGTTCTTCTTGGAAATTTGGAGAAGCCCTGGAACACCCGGCTCCTATAGGTGAAGTAAATACAAAATCATTGCTTGAGACCACATTTGGGGACTCCCAAGCCTTTCCCCTGAGCTCATTAAGTTGTTCCTTCACTTCCAACATCTCTTTCTTAATTAAGGTCTCAAATACCGCATGCTTGAAATTGGCCTCCACTAAATCCCGAGACTCCTCCACCAAGCTCAAACGACGCTTCAAGCTTGCATTCTCATGGAACAAGATTTTAACTGAAGATGCCAATTCAACTGCCAGATGCCGCAGCTCTCCCACATCATGCCCAACAGGTATTTGCAGTTCCGGAATGTCAACAGATTCTTCTTCGACCATTGGGGATCGAATAAAGCAGTCCCCATCCATTCGCTCATTTCCGCCATCTCTTGGCTCACTCCCCCTTAACCCAAAACCTGCCTTAACCTCTGCAGTAGTTGGAACTAGCGGCAACACCTGCGCCTGAACAATACTACTTTTGTCACACAGTTACCAACACCTTTAACATGCCTCAATCTCATTAAATAGGATTACCAAACTCATTTCTCAAAAAATTAAGTCTAAGTGCTTCCCGCTCACCTTTTCGTATTTAAACAAGTTGTTGTAAATACTGTGAAATGTGATGACTTTGGTAGAAGACCAGTGGAGTAATTGAGGCACTTTATCAATTCTCTCCATCTTCACGTACCCATTGTCTCGCAAAAAGGGCAGGGACTCAAACACCCGCATCTTCAATATCATATGTATTTAAGGTTAGATCACAGAATAATCACATATTATAGGTATTCATACATTTTTGGTGAGTACCAATTCAACAAGGTACTAGTATTTGATATCTTACCTGGAATGCATGAGAAAACCCTCTAACCCTATAGCACAATTTGTTTGACCGCAGCCGCTCTAGCTCACCTTCTTCCACTTTGGCCTTCCCTCGTCCTACTTTTTTTTCAGCTTCTTTTGACTCTGTGTTCACAGCTTCCTCCTCAATTTCCTCCTTCTCTGCATCAATTTCCTTATCTTCTTCTTCATTTTCTTCTTCTTCAAACTCATCATCCTCATCACTCACTTTGTCTGAATCCTTCCTACTCTTCTCCCCTTTTGAACTGCCTGCAACAACCTTCCCTTTTTCGGTCTCCTTCTTCTTCTTCCCTTTCTGTCTTCTTTTGGCAGACAACCTAGGAGGCCGCTTCTTGTAACCCTGAACTAGAACTCTAGCTAGGGATTCATGCGTTTTCGCATAAGATTCCGACCCCCATGGATAATTATTCCAATCTTCCAAATTCTCAACCAATCTTAAAAAGTCCTCATTTATCCTCCCACTTGGCACCCTCCAACAATGGATTGTTTCAGCAAAATACACCAACCCTAACTTGAATGCATCCTCATTACTCCGGCACTTTTTGAAGGCACTCACCAAGCCCGAAATTGTTATCTTCTTATTCTTGAAGTACCTTCCAGTCAATCTCCGTGAGGTTGCACTATCAGCTGGCTGACTGATTTTATCCCTAGATTTAAGCCCCGTTATGAGACAGAAATATTTGGCAGTAAACTACTGAACCTTCCCGCCAACGAGGAAAAATATACCTTGAGCTTCATTAACACCACCCCCAGTTATTTTACGCGAAATCATCCCATGAACAATGGAGTCGTTCCATGGCAAGTCTTCTATATACATAATGTGACCGAAGCATGTACTCCTAAACTTTCTAACTGGGAGCTTGTCAGTTTCGCGTTTATGTTCGTCATTGTTCTGCTCAGTTGTGAGGCAGCTTAAGCTTTTGCTGAACATACATCGTCCTCCACTACGATTAACTTGTAATTGCATCCCATTTCCTATAACCAATACAATGCTATATCAAATAAAATTTTAATATTCTATATCTTCTCAATTAACTATACTATTCACCCGTTATTCAAACACCTACTTTTCTCTCCACATACCAAAATTCATACTTGTCATCATCATCTTATAAAAGGACACTGATCTAACTCTATCAACCTATTCACATTCTCTTTTTTATTGAATTCAATATCTTCAATCACACCCTCTAACCTATCTACAATTAAAAAGCACTAAAACCCTTCATTTTTCAAAAGAAAGGCCGATTTAGGAGTGACATCTCCTTCCTAGTTACTCCTACGTCAATGACAGTTCCTTGTTCTTTCCTGTAGTTTCCACTTATATGACAAATATATACCGATTATCTACAACTTAGTTACCTATATAAAATATACCTCATATGTTCCAATAACCATACGTTATTAACACAATCCATTTTTAACTCATATCCAACAATAATTCACGCCAATTCTTCCCTAAACATCTCTACATTTCTTCCCTAAACATTTCTGCATTTCTTCCCTTCGATTTAACAATTTGAAACCAAAATTACTTTTCCTATCAATTAATTAACGTTTTCATTTATTAAGGAAGAAGAATTTGCTAGCTAAACAACCAATAATCACTCAAGAATCAATTTCGGAATTAATTCTCCTTTGAATTTTACAACCCTAGGTCTTCTGATTCAATACCCAACCCACCCTACAATAGCTTAGGCTTCGAATTTAATATACCTTTCAATATACCTCGTCGCCTTCCATCTTCTATCTTCTGTGACCAACAACCGCCGCCACCGTCCGTCGTCTTTCGCACCTCCACCCGACGACTCATGTCCTACTGCTTTCGAAACTCGAAACCCGCCACCTCTCTCTCTGCTCCTTCGCAACGTTAGACCTTACCGCCTCCCTCTGTCCTTCTTTCCGATCGCACACACTGTCACTCTTCTCTTTGCTCTTCGGTTTCACAGACAAGTCACTCTCGTCTTCTCTGCTCTTCGGTTTCACAAACAAGTAGCTAAGTGGGTGTTTGCCAATTTGCAGTTTCTATTTATACCTTGGGTCAAAAGTGCAAATACCCAAATTCCAATTCTTGCTTTTGGTTAGAAAACAGAAAGGGATCATCGATGGATAATTTTTGGGTAAATGGGGGGGGGGGGGGGGGGGGGGGGGTGGGCGAGGTGGTGTGTTCCGACTCTTGGTGGTAGGCTAAGGGTGGCTGATGGTTGTACTGTTAGTCAAGTATTCAATTTTTGATTAATTGAACAATAATTCATTGACCAAATAAGAAATCAATAAAACATAAAATGCTGTATGGCATCAGCATTAGTCATTTTCACAAATTCGAAAATTCTAATTTTTAATTTCTAAATTTCTGGATTTATACATCCGAACAAGAAAATTAATACTTGACAATTCACAAATTTTAATTTTTATCCAAATTCTATTTTTTTTTCCCCTCATCCAAACGTAGGGTTACTAACATATGTATCATAAAAAAAGTTGTCGGTAAATGTAGTCTATTGGTGTGTCTAAATAGACGCACTCACCTAACTAGCACTATAAACTAGTTGTATTTATGTCTTTTCATTTGTAAGTGAAAAGTGTTAAATTCAACTCACATGGACGACGAGGACATTATATATGTGTGAAATTTGATATGTAGTAGGTGGTGTATTATGTGATATAACTCAAAATTTTCTTTTTTATATTAGACTTAAAATAGAATATCGTTATATAAAAATTGAAGCATTCATAATTATTGATATATATATATATATATATATATATATCAATATGTTTGGTGATGGCTTTGGCTGGCAAGTCAGAAATAGATATTACGATGTTTGTTTTGAAAGGTATTTATCTATATCATCTCATCTATTCGTCAACAAAGGTTTGACTTCTCTATTACATACTTTATTTCTTGAGCGCTTTTATTTGTATCATCTTAATTGATCACATTAATTGATCACATTTAATATGACATTCTATTTATCACAAAAAATAAATACAAGTGATTTAATTTATTGAAATAACAGCATTCATTGATTACCACATTAGATGGTTCAATTGATGTGATCAATTAAAATGTTTCAAATCTCATTTCTCTTATTTCTTCTATATCCTGCACTTATTGGTAAGGATGCTCTGATCACTAAAGGCTTTTGCCATTTGTCACTGTTGTTAAATTGGTGCGTCATACTCCTTTTTCAAGGTACATGATCACATAAAATATCCAATCTTTTTTCACGAAGTATGATTACTCCTTATTAATTGAATTTCGTAACTTCTAAAATGGCACTCTAAATTTATTACACATCTATTCAATATTTCTTTTGTTCTTATATTTATTACAATAAGTGACACGTGCAATCATTCAGACGGACATCTTTATCTAATTTGAATCTAATACATAAGTAGGGATGGAGTACCAAGTCTGGATACCAAATTTTTTTTTGTTCGGTAGACATGTCTGTTTCGTCTCACTTTTACTTAAAATGGAAGAAAGAATGTCATATCAACTTGGTATACGGTATTCCTATATTTTTTATAATACATACCTCATCCACTCATCCACTTCAAGCACGTTAACACCTAGGCAACTTTGTTGTAATGGTATGTACGGTTTCTTCAAAAAACCAAAAATTAAAGGCAAGTTTGGTATGTTTTAAAAGGGTTAAAGGCACACTCAAATAACCAGAAGCATTTGTAGCATAGTGTTATATATATAGTGCTTTGTTTTTGAAAATAAGTGATTTTCAAAAGCACTTCCAAAGGTGAAGTTTAATAGTCATCAAGTCAAGTTCACCATTCGACTTAAATTTTAAAATGAATTTATAAAATTGAGTTAAAAGCCAACTTCTATCCTCAAGAACCAACTCATTGAGCGAAACAAAATAAAAGTAAGGAATCTACCATCGTCGTCAAAGTTTGGAATAGACAGCGTCAATGAGGACATACAGGAGAGATGGTATCAAGAGTGGGGTTTGATTTAAGTAATTTTAGCTTAGTTTCACCATAAGTAAAATATAAAATATAAAATTTAAAGGATTGACGAATCTAACGAAACTAAGAGCTATCTCACAATATGAAACAACTCTTGATACAGCTTAAAACGACCCAGTAAAACATTATAAAAATTGAACCTCACGCATCATTTTCGTCCCCAATATCAACTGCTGTATATAATATATAGAACACATCCTAATAAATCCAAGACTCATATAACCACACTGACAATATGTACCCAACCAAGTAGGAAGTTAAAAATACGACAAAGATACTAGAACATACTTCACTCTAAGGATTTACCTGCATTTCAAAATTTCTAAACTGAGACGATAGGGAATAGATGCTAATGCACAGAGGAGCAGCATAAAAATTGTGTCCAGCCCTTGGCTTTCCTCTTTTCGGTCCTAATGTCTGAAGGATACCTTGCCGGAGAGTTCCATTCTTTAGCATTCTCTTTCTTAGCTGCCGGACTTGTCGGTGATTCAGGAGCGAGAATTGAGTTCACTGTTGTCGCTACAGAACCACCGTCCTTCGCCTTGACTGCTTTATCGTCCCTCTGAGCCACGGGACTTTCTTTTGGGTTCGGTGACTTTGCTATATTTTCTAGATAGGCCTCACCCAAAAGGTTTTTCAAAGGAGTATGTTGCTTCCCCGTGCTCCAGTTTGTAACCTTGGCAATGATCTCTTCGTTCTTCTTTCTCCCCGGTGATTCATTCACGACCTGAGTGATAGAAGGAAACCACACAGTTTGCAAAGATGCAGGTTTTGGCTGTTCTGGGTTCTGTGTTGTCTGGATCTCAGCAGCAGTAGCTTTTGGGCCGTCCGTGCTTTGAGGCTCAACCAATGTCATGAAAGACGGTGCCTCGAACATATCAGATTTGTCAGGGTATTGTCTCCCAGATGCAGATTTTGACTTCTTCTCTTCTAATGAAGCTTGGGAATCTGTACGCGGTACAGCTTCAGCATCAACAACAGCTTGTGCATCTGACTGGACAGAAACAACTGTGCCATTTATTGACAGAATAGACTGCGGTTAGAAAACTGCAACTCTTCTTTTTGTGCATAAATTATCATTTACAGTATTTATGCATAGAGATAAGTAGGATTGCAGAAGGAGAGAACAGTCTAGAAACAAAGATGCCTTTATTGAAAGGAAATATGAAACTGATCCGAACAAAAACAACCCAAGATTATTGAATGATTTTGGACGCTCTAAGCTGGAGATATATGCTTATCTAAAACCGATCAGAACTTTTATACATGACTCATTCGTAGCCAACTTTACACAAGTATACTCTTATGTTCTACCAACCACGATGACATAATAAAAGCAAATGATAAATTCCACTTCGATACCAATCTTTAGTACATGCAGATCATTATTTTCGTTCATGATTAGTTGATTACTTTTCTCCAAGCCACAAAGTCCAGAAACTAGGGCAAGCAAACGCAGTGCAAGTGCAAGAGTTTTTATATTATTAGGCCAAAATTTAGCTAAGGTGACAAATATACCTGAAACAGATCCCCAGTTGCCCTCCAGACTGTCTGCTTGGCTAATCGAGTCAACAACGTCAAGTGCAGATGGACTGAGCTGTTGCCTGACAATGTTTTTATCACTTTCTTCCTGTAAAGAGTGTGAACTCAACCCAGAAGAAACCCCATGGTACTCTCTGGAGCAGTTATCTTCAGCAGCAGTAAAACTTAGTACAGAAGACGCAGCATATAAAGAAGAAAGACCTTGTTCTTTTATCCCAGAATCCACCAAACTCTTCTCTGGCAATTCGACTTCGGGATCAGGATCTGACCCAGCAGCAGTATTGACTACAGATTCTAGCTGGACCTTGTTATTGCAATCAATCTCACTTCCTATCCCACTTTTTGGTGTACCTGAAACTATGTCAAGGTCAACTCTGCCAGAATTTGAACTGCTATCGAGGTTCAATTTTGGCTTCGCAACAAGATTATCCTCATTATGATCACAGGAGTCATCGCCGTCATGTAAATCCAAACTAATTATAGGATTCTCTACAACAGTTTTCCCTGTAGTTACTTCTGTGCAGTTATCCCCAGTTAAAGCATGCTTATCAGCTTTCTCACTACCACCATCATCCACAATTATATCACCCATTTTAGTTTTATCCTTCTCACAATCACTGGCATCAACAGCTTCATGTGAGTTGGATGCTGGACCAACTTCGAGCTCAGAGAGAAAACTAACAGGTTCCACACTACTTAAAGAGCCTTCAGCAAAATATTTCTCTGTAGCTACCTTGCTGTTTTCATCCTCATCTAATTTACACTTTTCAGTTTTATAATAACTATCATCTCCCACTATATTGCATTTTTCACTTATACCCTTCTCAAAATCACCAACATCCTCATTTTCGTGTAAGTTAGCTCCAGGACGAATTTGGAATTCAGTGGGACTTCTATTAGATTGGACAGTAGCTATCGGATTTGCCACAAGATTGTCTTCTACAGGTCCTTTGCTTCTGCTCTGGCCGCCACTAATAGCACATCTTTCATCTTTCTCATTATCATCCAAACCAACTAAGTGTGTTGTTTGAACTATACCCATATTGCTGGATACAATAGAGGAATTTGCATCAGATAAGACATTTGTATCACTTTCTGAAAAGTTCACCTGTAGTGACTCATTGTAATTATCATTAGATTCCTGTCCTTCGGGAGAATTGATTGCAGAGCTTTTAGCTATCCGAGGCACCACAGCATCTGCAGGAGCTTCTATTTCATCTGAACTTCGGTTTTGAGTAATCTTGGCCTCAACCTGAGACACATTGACTTCCTCTTCAGTAGGCACTTCTATAACCATTGGCTTGCTGCTGCCTCCATCCATTTCATGGCTAGCTTCCAAATCATGAATATCTGAAGAACCCACAGTGCCTCCACTTACATGACCCGACTGGAAAAACTCAAAATTCTCCTTAGAAACAGGATCTTTAACATCATTTTCCTGATCATTAAATTGCTCCCAAGAGTCCAAGAAAGTAGGCTGGTTTAATTTCTCTACCTTGTGGTTTTTGAAGCCTTCAAGCACCACTTCAGGATTCTCTACCACCTCTATGTCATCAGGCACAGAAAGAACATGTACATTTTCATTCCCCTCTCCCTTCAAGTTGCTACTCTCAGTTAACCCACCAGAATTGAAATGGTGAATTCTGTCTGTAGTATCCACCTTATTTTCTGCTCCATTAACCATTGGCTTGCTGCTGCCTCCATCCATTTCACGGCTAGCTTCCAAATCATGCATATCTGAAGAACCCACAGTGCCTCCACTTACATGACTCAACTGGAAAAACTCAAAATTCTCTTTCGAAAAAGGATCTTTAACATCATTTTCCTGATCATTAAATTGCTCCCAAGAGTCCAAGAAAGTAGGCTGGTTTAATTTCTCTACCTTGTGGTTTTTGAAGCCTTCAAGCACCATTTCAGGATTCTCTACCACCTCCATGTCATCAGGCAAAGAAAGAACATGTACATTTTCATTCCCCTCTCCCTTCCACTTGCTACTCTCAGTCAACCCACCAGAATTGAAATAATGAATTCCGTCTGTAGTATCCACCTTATTTTCTGCTGCATTAACAGAATCAGTCACATGTTCAATAGATTCAACTTCAGGGTGAAGATCAATTTGGGGATTATACAAATCAAACTCGTGACTATGCTCTTTAACTGACGGAACCTCAACATCTTGCACAGAGTCTGAAGTCATTGCAACTGTTCCTTCCAACTTAGACAAGCCATCAGCTGTTTCATCAGCAACTTTATTGGGTAAGATCACAGCATATGGTACGCTTCCAGCCAGATTACTTTCTTCGATTCCCTTCATCTTGCTGTCATGTAAAATAGATGTCAAGGAGCTCTCAATCACAGAATCAGTAGCAGGGGTCTTCTTGCTATCTTGTAACGCATCTGTCAGAATGTCATATTTAATGGGGCGTAAGACATCTTCTGATCCTTTCCTATCATCTTGCACAGCTGATTCTGGACTCGTCACTGAACTGATGCTAGAGGTTGGAAATGACCCTCGGAACTCTGGTGCATCATCCAGCTGATTAGCTGTAATCTCTGGAATTTCAGAAATTTGCACGAGGTTGTTGAGAGATAAAAGTATATTTAGGTAAATACAATCATTCTATAACGCTAATTCATAAGAGAACCAAATCAGGATTTTCTTAAAAACAATTTAGCCAATTACAAAATTGATAAGAGCCATCACCTCATGAAAAATAAAACAAATAAAAAGAAATCAATTCTATCTTTTTATTCACCATTGTATGTTAAAATTACAGTGTTTCATCATATATAGGAATGTCATACTGTTTCTGCTACTGATGTACTCTGACGAGAAAGGTGGATTAATATGAGGACAAAATACCACTCTTAAATGTCAAGAATGCAGTATTTGCATGAATATAAAGGATCAATCTGCCTCCCAAATACTCAGCCAACAGAGGTGGAGAAGTACGAATATGGAATAAATATTCACACAAAAAAAATGTTCTCAAACATATTGAACAAGATGCAGATCACCAACATAAGAACCTTCAAGAATATTTCAGTATCACTGCATTACCAAACAGATGACTATTCAGTATAATTAGCTTACATGTATATGATATCATAAATTCTAACAGAATTTGTCCACTTCAAGTGCATCAAAATCGCTTCCACATAATAACAATGACAGCCCAACACTATTCAAGATGGTTATATTAATTTCTCCCATCCAACCAATTGTACAAGAAGTTTTTCATATCAAACCGGAGAAAGAAAACAGAAACAAAGAGGTTTTTCATTTTGGTGGTTGGGAGACGATAAAGGAAAATAAGTGCATACGTTTAGAAAAAAAGCTTCCCATTTCACAACCTGCATATTTGGTCCAAAAGAACCAAGATGTGGCACATGAGGATATACCAAGGACAAATCCATTCTATCAAGTGTACAATAAAAAATATAGAAATATTAGCAAAGACCATATGAAATTGGACAAATTTTAATTCCGAAGGGGTTAGTTAAGTTTGGTTGGTAACAACTTTAGGCTGCAGCAAAAATATTAATCTCATCCGATATTTGTACCATAACAACATTGTTTATGAAGCAAACTGTCTGTTGCAACTAAAGGAGAGATAGATACGTATAGAAATGAAACAGGACAAAGACGTTTCACTAAGGAAAAAGAAAAATATGTAACCTAAAACAATCAGAACATACATATAGTGCCATTAAATGAGGACAGAATATGGCATATTATTACATCGCTACCAATAATATTCATTCTATTCAAATAAACTTCACAAGCATATTCAAACTTCTTCACATTCCTGACTGAAACTCTGAAAGGTGTCATCACTGCTGAACAACTTGTACAGCCTACATTAACTAGTGACAAGACAAAATGCAACCAAATAACCAAGTAGAGCAATTATGCACACATCAGGTGCGGACACTTTAAAATATCATGCAAACACATGGAAACTAAAAAATATCAAATTGTCCCTTTTATTTCTGTATCATCCCAGATAGCCTTTAGCAGTGACATAAAGCTAGCAAGGTAGGAACCTGTTATACCATTGAAAAGGGTAGATATGTGCAAAGTCCCTGCAATTCCAATTTTAAAATGCATTGCACTGACCCTCCAAAATTAGACTAGAGACTAATAAATGGAATAGGACAAAACTGTCTATCTGAAACCTTGAATCCAAACCGGGTCTACTTAAATTCTTAATTCACCGACTGAGATAGCAGCACCACCTTGCAGTTTGTTACAGAAACCAAGTGGAATCATTCCACCCATAAATTTAAAACTACCCTGCATTTTTCCCTGATAAATAAACTATCCCATTGAACTCAAATGCAATTCACTGAAAGGGCAATGGTTTTCTTATTCAAACTTATTTCATTTATGTTTTAGTATCCGCTTAAAGAAAGTAATAATGATTAAGTACCAACAAGAAAACCATTCAGACCATCAACAGATGCTCTAAACCCTAAACCCTAATCAAACACTTGCAGTTAAATAATTAAAACAGATGTCAACAAGACAGCTGATATCAACTCCTTGGTATGTTCATTAGAAGGTTACCTGTGTTTTCCTTAGTATTAAGGGATTGGATGGCATTCAAACCATTTTTGGTATCCCTTTCCAAACTAGTTTCTGGTTCTCGAACATCTTCTAACCCTTTTACGGCTCCTGCACCAGAACCACCATCTGAAAATTCTGCAACGGCATCTGAGAACACCCAGTCTTCTGATTTCACAGATCCTTCCCCAATTAAACCACTACCCTTTCCAGTGTTACTCCTTCCCAACACTTTAGTAGTACCTTACACGGAAAATTCATCCACAGAAACACCATGATTCAGGATACAAAAAAAAATTGAAAAAAGAAAAAAAGAGGAAAGAATGCCTAAGTTTCCGTCTACAACAATAAGTGAGGACAAGAAACGGAACACTTCTTACTGTTTCCAGATGTAATCAGAGGATAACTTATTGTTTGTTTATACAGTATTCTAAATGCGAGCATTTTGTTGCAGTACTTTAGCTTCTGGGTTTTGATAAGATTTTTCTTATCTATCCAGGGGCAGGGATCTATATACTAGCTTCACATACTTTAGTCCTTTTCTAAAACTTTTGAACAGCTTAACAGTACAGTTCTACTATTCTCTCCCCAAACCATAAACAAAGATCCAAAACTCATTTTTAATTTTCCAAAAAATTTCTCAGCAACCAAGCAGAGTAGATTATACAGAGAAGATGAAGGAATAAACAAGAAGTAGGTAACTCACTGGAGGTTTCGTGTTCTTCATCATAGTGCTCATCATCAGAATCATTCAAATGGGTATTCACGTCTGAACCGGGAAGCGTGTAACCATCAATGGTTCCACAAATCCTCTTATGGGCTCGTCTGTGTCTGGCACTTGGGTGTTTGTTTGGAAAGGGCCACCCACATTTGTTACAAACATGAACTCCATGGCCATCATGCCCTGCAACTTCAAGAACCAAAAACACCAAAGATTCAGACAACAACCCGGAAAAACAGGAAAACCCTTAAACCCATGAAAAACATTTCAAACCCAGAAAATGAAAACCCACGAAAAACCCAGAAAGAGAAAAATCAAGATTCGGAGGAAGAAGAAAACAAGATGAGCCATACCTGAACTGTGGGTTCTCGGTAGATCTTGGTTATCCATGTCCTAAAGGAAGAGTTGGGTGAAGCGAAGAGTTGCAGAAGAGGAAAATAATAATAGAATAAAAGTTTGAAGAAATGTTAGCCAAAGACGAAGCAATCGAAGATTCAAATTTCAAAGTCTATCAATGTCTGCAAGTCCTTTTGGAGCGAGTGTGGTATACGGAATAGTATGATTCGTCGGCTATGACTATGGGAGACGGCATAGATAACGGCATATATATCCCTCTATATGTTTTTTTTTTTTTTTGTCAAACTCAATATGTTATATATATACGAAAATACCAAAGGGTTACCATCAATCATTGCATGTACCTTTTGCTATTGTCTACACTTGAGGTGCATGACAATGGCATGAGGCTACCCATGGCCCACTACAATCATGCGGTTGTTGTTTTTTACTGCAATTTATATGATACCTAGGCCAATCTTTGTGTCTTACACCCAAAATTTGTCTACCAATATCTTTTTGGTAGTGACACCAATTAATGAGCTTCATTGGGTTGGAGAAAGTTTAAGGTTTTGTTTTTTTATCAAAGAATTTGTTGTTGGGATTTTTACGAAACAAAAATGGTCACGCAAATAACCTAATGCATCACATTAAATATATTATTATTTTTTTGTTACGTAACAGATAAAGTTTGATTCTCACGTTATGATTTGAAGTGTCGATTAATTTATTCAAAACTCATTCATAATTGATGTTTCTAGTTGGAGTCATGTTTCATTTCCCCTATTCGTAATTTAAAAAGTTTTATTTTAGTTTTTTGGCAAATTAAAAATTTTTATTTTCATTTTTCCAAAAGAAATATTAAAAAGTTTATTAACCAATCTAATGCGTTTTAGTCATAAAACTAAGGGTAAATTGTGATTTTTCTCTTTATATGGTTAATATTGTGTCAAATTGAAGGAAAGACTATTGTTGAGTGAATTTAGGTTAGGAACTATTTGAAATAAGCTATTCTGGAAACCCATTTTTTTTCCCCAAATTTTGGAAACCCTTGTTGGTTTTTTAGGATTTCATCCCAATATTTGTTAAAATGTTATTAAGTATTAGGCACATGAGTATTATTTGGGACAACTTGTGACATTATGTGTGATAATATAATATTTAAAATAGAATACTTTAACGTTTAAACTAAACTAAATAGAATACTTTAAAGTTTAAACTAAACTGAGGTTGATTGTGGCTCTTTCTTTATGAGTTTTTTGGGTGCACCGGACTTTTGTTCTCTGTGTGGTTAAGGTGAGCTTTTGGTGCTTTGTGTTTGTGGTTTCTTCCTATGGCAAAACCAAGGGAGTTTGTAAGCTGGTGTTCTGGCATGATGAACACGGAAGTGTGGGATGAGGAGACGGTTGAGTGTCTTTCTCTAGTGCTGGAAGAAAATCTGGATCTACAGGAGAATGTGGAAGAGAAAATTACACTGGTTGTTCTGCTTGTGGCTAACTAGGAACCTCCATATGATGTGGTTAGGGAGGTCATGAGAGTGGCCTGGAATAACTTGGGGGTTGTGTAGGGTCTGCAAAGTTAAGGATAATGTATATGTTATTACTATTGGTGATGAATGGGTGGCGAGGCGTTTAGTTGAAGGCAGTCTTTGGTTCATCAAGGGGCACCCGCTTACGGTGAAGCTTTGGCCTAGACATCACTCCATTGACGACCTTATTGCAAACCGAGTAACATTCTGGATTCAAGCGCATGGGGTACCAATTAACCTCTGCACTTTGAAGAATGCAGGAAATATTGGTGAGAAAGTTGGAGCAATTTTGGAAGTGGAGGACCCGAAAGAGTTTGGTTTTAGGGGTTTTCTGAGGTTCAGGGTGGACCTGGACGCCACTAGGCCGCTCATGATGGGATTCTATCTACCTTGCCCGGTGAAAGGAAAATGGGTGGTGAGATTGAAATATGAAGGTCTGAGAGACTTTTGTTTCCGGTGTGGCATGCTTGGCCACTCGCGAGGATGCACTTGGACTGGGAAAATGGCGCCTATTCCTATGGGGCTAAAATATGATGGGGAGTTAAGGGCAAACTTTGTGAATCGCTTATCATCGTTTATTCTCCAGAAGAAAAGATCGCACTTGGAAATGAAGAAGGTGGAGGAGGACGGTGAGCGGCGGTGGGTTGTCCGTGATGAGAACCAAGGTAACCGTGGTTGGCCTGAGGTGGAATCTAGGTATTGGCATGCTCATGGTGAGGTGGCAAAAAAGGACAAGGGTTGCTGAAAATAGCCAGGGTACGGTTAAGGGAGACAACAGGGCAGGACTACTGCAAAATTCAGATTTATGCCAAGCCGTGCAACACACAAATCGTGAAGCAACCCTAGAGGATTGGTGGAATATGTGGCACCCGTATAGCTTTGGGACCCCATACACAAATGGTACTCTCACGGTTGCTATGAATGGGATATCCCTTGATAGGAGTTGGTTTGACCCAATTAGGGTTCCACCCTGGGCTTGGGAGAATGCGGGCCAGCTAATTAAGGCCCAAAAGGAGAGTGGCATGCGATGTTTATTATGCTAGCAAGTGAGGTGGAGTGTGTGGAAGTGGTAGACCAAACCCTGACGTTAGCCCAACTATGAACCCTAGCTCAGAGTTTTGTTTAGCCCATGACTCGAAGATTACTCATTCCACGTCGGACTGGGAAGCCCATGGTGGGGAGGCGAGCCCATTACCCACTGGTGGTCCAAAAAAACTTGCTCGTGTGGCATATAGTCTATGTTATGGTTGTCCTCTTTGCCTCTCGAACCAATGCAATAGGAGAGGTGGAGGGCGAGGAAGAAATGGAAGGGCGCGTGGCAGGTCTGGAAGTCAGCATACCAAGCAGGGAAAGTGTGAGGATTTGAATTTTGGTAACCTGTGTGAGGTGTTGGTGAGCCCAACGAAGGAATTGGCGATGTTAGATATGAAGGAAAAAACGGTAGGAGGTTCCCTAACTGAACAAATTAGAGTGGACCTTTTGTCCACAAGCGGTGGTGGCTGGCCTCTAATAGCCACACGGAAGCCATGAGTCTAATTTCTTAGAATTTTCAAGGGCTGGGCAGCGCCTTGACAAAGAAGGCTCTCTAGGAGCTAATCCGGAAGTATCATCCTGTGTTTAATTTTTTGTCAGAAATGAGAATGAAAAAGGAGAAAATCGCAAAAATAAGGTGTAAGTGTGGTTTTGATTTTGATTTTGATTTTTGTGTTGATCCAATTGGATTATCAAGTAGTTTAAGCCTTTGGTGGAAGGAAGGGCTTAAGGTAGATGTGGTTAAGTCTTCGAAAAATTTTGTAGATACGTTGGTGACAGGATGAGGGTGTACAGCCCGCTGCTCGTTGTTCATTGTCCACCTGAAATTTCGGAAAGAAGGGGGTTTTGGAGTTCTTTGGAAAGCTTGAGGAGGTCGGATGGCCAACAATGGCTTTGCGCAGGGGATTTCAATGACTTTTTGTGGGCCTCCAAAAAAATGGGTGGTGCTGAGTGTAGCCCAAATCGTAAAAAAAATTCTTTTGGAGTTTATGGAGAGGAAGGGGTTGTATGATTTGGGGCACAAAGGGCAGGCCCATACTTGGGAATGCAAAAGAGATGGGAAGGTGTGGATCCAGGAGAAACTTGATCGTTTGTTGGGAATGTTGATTGGTTCGAAAATAACCCAACTGCTTTTGTGATAAACTGCCCATTCCTTGGGTCTAATCACTACCATGTGGTTCTTGTCCCGATACCAGTTGTGGGGAAGTACAAGCGGAGGTTTAAATTCAAATCATATTGGGTGGATGATTAGGAGTTTAAAGATGTAATAAAGGCTGGCTGGCAATCTTATGCTCCTAGCACTCATGGTAGAAGATGGGTTTGGAAGCTAGACAATATCATAAGGAAGTTAATCGATTGGAGTAAGGTGAAATTTAAGAAGAAAATTCAGGCTCTCTTGACTGAACTAGAAAGTGTCCAAAGTGAGCTAGTTGTTGGGAGCAAGATCAACAAATTCCGTGATATTACGGAGGCGGTGGAGAAGCTTTGGGAGATCAAGGAGAAGTACTAGGCTCAATGATCTCGGCTTAAGTGGTTAGCAACTGGCGATAAAAATACCACCTTCTTCCACAAGACCACGATGGCACGCAGGAATTCGTATCTCTAGAATCAGATGCCCCAATGGTGATTGGATTGAGAATGACGCTCAAGTCAGGAGGGAATTTAAAGAGAATTTCCATACTCTTTTTAAATCCTTAGGTTGCAGAGATTGGGCACAGGTTCTTGATTGTGTGCCCACCTTGGTGAATGTTGAGATGAATTTGGGCTTATGTGGGCCAATTACAAGGGAGGAGGTCTTCTCTGCGGAAAAGGAATTGGGGACCCTTAAAGCCCCAAGCCCAAATAGGTTTACTATGCTATTTTATCATAATTTATGGCCAATTGTAGGGGACGTAATATTTGTGGCCGTCCAGGAATTCTTTGTATTTGGGAGAATGGAGAATAAGATAAATACAACCCAGATCGCTCTGATTCCAAAGGTCCCTGATCTAGATGGGGTTGGGCATTATAGGCCAATTAGCTTGTGTAATTTTGCTTATAAGATCCTCGCAAAAATTTTGGCGAACTGAGTAATATCAATCCTTCCGACTGTGATTTCCCCCTTCCAAAGTGCCTTTGTGACAGGTCTCCAAATTCAAGACAACCTCATCATCACCCATGAAGCTTTTCATAAGATTAAACTCAAAAAAGGTAAAATATGTGAGCTTGCTTTGAAGGTGGATATGAGCAAAGCTTACAGCCGCATTTAGTGGGATTTTTTACGGGTGGTCATTTTGAAGATGGGATTCCATGCATTTTGGGTGGCTACAGAGATGGAATGGGTCTCTTCTGTTGTTTTCTCATTGATGATTAATAAGAGGGCAGGGAGAGCTTTCAAGCCTTCTTGAGGTCTGAGACAGGGGGATCCCCTATCCCCGAACATGTTCATTCTAGTTAACGATGTCCTCTCTCACTTGATTCTCTCTCGTTTCCGTGATGGAGCTCTTGAAGGGATTCCTCTTAGTCGAGATGGTCCTCCTTTATCTCACCTTCTCTTCGTGGATGATTCTTTCTTCTTCTTAAATGCCACAAGTGAAAACTATAAGATGATGGGTTAGATTCTCAAGCTGTTCTGCCAGGCTTCCGGTTAAGAGGTAAATTTTGAAAAGAGTAGCTTGACTTTTAGCCCAAACACTCCATCATGTACCAGGTCTGAAATTAGGCGTATCGTTAGGATTAGGGATTTAGAGGACCCTGGAAAATACCTGCGGTGTGGGGAAGGTCAAAAAAGCAAGCCCTAAGTTTTGTAAAGGATCGAATTCTGAAGAAGGTTCAAAGCTGGAAAAATGGTTTCTTATCTCAGGCAAGCCGCAAAGTCCTCATCAAGGCTGTCTTGAGTGGAATTCCAGTCTACCCTATGACTTGTTTCAGGTTCCCATCTACCTTATGTTCTCAATTGAACGCTGTGTTGGCCAATTTCTAGTAGGGTGGAGATGGAGATTCACATATGATTCACTGAAAATGCTGGGCAAGTCTCTGCGTGGAAAAATCCAATAGAGGGATTGGCTTTCGTGATTTTGATTCTTTCAATTTAGCTTTGTTAGCTAAGCAATGTTGGCGATTGATGAAGGATCCAGATGCGTATTAGGTCAAAGTACTGAAGGGTATCTACTTTCTGAATTGTGGATTTCAGGACGCCGTGAAGGGTGGTCGGGCGTCCTGGCCGTGATCCAGCTAGCTAGAAGGAAAAGGGGTAATATTGGATGGGCATTTTATACAGGTGGTAAATGGAAAATCAATCAGGATTTGGGATGATAATTGGATCCCGAATACCCCATTGGGCTATCCTAGGCCGCTGATTCCAATTCCAAACTCGGCCCCTTATGTTGTCTCTGAGCTTATTGACTGGCAATCTGAATATTGGAACTTGAATAGTGTCTCAAGGATTATTCAATATGAGGTGTTGGAAAAGATTGCTATGATTCAACTAGGAATGCAAGATGAGGAAGACAGACTAATCTAGCCTTTTGAGTTGTGTGGGGAATTTTCGGTAGCACAGAACCATCTCCCTGATTGCCAGTAATATGCATTCTGGCCCAGGATCCTCGCACAGTACTGAATCCTCGACCTGGAAATTAATTTGGGATTTGAGGGGCTCGCCAAGAGTGAAACATTTTCTCTAGAGGGCAATCTCAAATTCTCTGCCCACGATGGGTTCTCTTTTCAGGAGGAAGCTATCTTCATCCTCTCTCTGCCCTCTATGTTATGTGGAGTCGGAAACAATTGAACACCTCATATTCTGCTGTCCTTGGGTAGCAAAGGTTTGGTTTGCTAGCCCTTTGGGGTATATCCCGAATCTGGAGCTAATTTCAAGACTGGATGTTTAGTTTGCGGGAATTATGAATTATAATTCATGGGACAAGGATATGAAAGGCTGGATCTTCTAAATCGATGTTGCTTTCATGTAGCAGATTTGGAAGATGAGATGCAGAATGGTGTATGAGAGACTAGAGGTCTCCTGCGTCCTGGTTAGCAATGTGATAAACGGTGCATCCAAAGCAGTTGTTGAATATTGGAATGCAACTGCATCCCCAGCTCATCCGGAAGGCATTGAAGGGTAATTTTTGGGAGCCTTTTTGCTCTCCACATGGTGAGCAAAAAAATGCTCTCCAGTTAATATATCTTTGACATATGTCCTTTAATCTAACCATAGTTAGTATTAATATGTATTTATTATTTATAATTTATAGTGGAGAGGAAAAAAAAATTAAAATAATAAAAAATTTAATTAAACATTAATTATGTTCATCTTCTTCCCCTAACTCGAACGCCATGGCGGCTCCATGGTTTTTTCAAAAACAAATCTGGGGTTATTGAAGAAACTCAAGTTTTTTAAAGAAATCGTGGAGGCTCTTTGGGCATGGATGTGGATGATGGAAGTCCATAAGAAGATACTAGGGCTGTGGGCTTGGTGGAAAAGGGCGACGGAGTAGTCGAACCGGCCGAAGGAGGCGTAAGAGCATTGTAGCTTGAAGTTCAAGATCTAGTGATGGTGGAGGCGAACGACGCAGTTTGGGAGTTGAGACTTTGGAAAAGGTGATTGATGAACTTTGATTTGTTGATTAGAAATTTAAGTCTTTCGATTGTCGATTGATGGTGGATGGTGACGAGTGGTACAATTTGAAAAAAAAAATTCAAAACCTCTAGTGTTGCCATCGCTTTCGATTCATATTCAGTACAATGTGAACAAATCTGCTAGGGTTTGAGAGTTTGGCAGCGCCGCAACACAAGAAAAAACATACTTTGTCGGCGTTTATTTTCTGTCTTGACGGCGAGCAGGTGTGTTTTGCGTGGTCTCTAAGTTACTGCGAGGGACGACCATGGATGAGCAGGGCCAGCGGTTTGGGAATGGCGAGCGATTTGGGAATGGCCTTCGGCTTTCTGTGAAAGAGCAGAGGGGAACTCGTGTGGAGACTGAGGAGGCGGACGACGTCCCTTTAGGGTTTCAGCACTGTATTGTGGTGGAGGTATTAACGCACAAATCAGTCCACTCTGATGCCTTTGTATCATTGTTCCAAGGTCTTTGGAAGAGATTGGAGGGGTGGCTGTTAATGCGATTGGAGAGAAGAATTTCTTGGCAAGGTTCGTGACCCTACGAGACATGAGTCGGTCATGGACATGCAGCCTTGAGTTTTCGACGATGCTCTGGTTCTGATGGATGAGTTAACGCGAGCACATACCCCTAACACTCAGCGATTACAATTGTCTCCCGTAGCAGTAAGTCCATTGTGTTTAACGGAAAATCTACAATAGGCTTGGCAGGATACTGGATGGTGTCATGGATGGAGAATGTCCGAAGCTGGTCCAGGACCTTGATGGAGACTTGGCCCTTTTTGACGTCGATGAGGCACTCGGCTGTGGCTAGTAAAGGCCTTTCGAAGATGAGGGGAGGTTCCTCACTTTTGTAAATTCTGTCTATTCTTAGTATGTAGAAGTCTGCAGGGATGCATGTGTCTCCGATTTGTACCAGTACGTCCTCAAGAACCCCTATTAGGTTGGTTACAGAAGCGTTAGCCAATCTGACACATAGGTGTGTGGGTTTGAGTGTGCCTAGGTTGAGTGACCTGTAAATGTGGAATGGCATGATGTTCACTGATGCTCCCGTGTCGTAAAGGTAATGTTCGAATCTTGTTGACTGAATGACACGTGGAAGGGATGGAGGCCCAGGATCATTGGCCTTAAGGGGCATAAGCAAAAGGGCAGCCAAGCATGCCTTAGGGATGTCAATGGTGTCCGTGGAGCTGAAACTACGCTTTCCTGCAACTAAGTCCTTGATCAACTTCGCAAAGATAGGCATGTGCTTGACAATTTTATGGAAAGGCATTGTGATCTGAAGCTTCTGCAACATGATGATGATCTCTTCCTCAAAGTCCTCCCTTTGCTTATTCCTGTTGTGGGACCTGCGAGGAAATGGATAATCAACATTATTAGCTAACTCAAAAGTTACTTTTTTAGAATTGGAATTCTGAGGTTTAGAGTTAGAAGTATTCGAGTGCTGCGACTTGGGCTTAGGAGCAGGTTGCATGCCAGCCGTGGCCGAAGTAGGCACAGTTTCAGGTCCTCCTTGCGATAGGGCACTTGGTGACTCGTTGGGCCGGGTCTGCGCCAGAGGTGTTGGCTGTGGCATGTTTTGCGGCGCGCCCTGGTCGGCGATCCTTGGCAGAGTAAGTTGAGGCTCAGTTTCAGGTCCTCCAAGGGTGGCATATGTGGGGTCTTGAAATGGTGTTTCCCTCTGCAGCGTGATGGCATTAGCTGTAGGATTGTGAAATCCTTTCGGATTTACCAGGACTTGACTCGGTAGCTTGCCCTGCTCTCGTTGATTTAGTTGGTTCGCCACTTGTCCCATTTTACGATCCAAGTTTGCAATTGCATTTTTCATGTCTCCAGTCTGACTCTGGCTATCTTGCATGAATTTTATGAATTGAGCATGTTGTTGAGTCAGGATATGGAGGGAGTCCTCGACAGACTTGCTTCCGCCATTCTAATTTGAGGAAGGACCATGATAGTTCTCCTGAGGGCCTGCGGCTTGCTGCTAAAATCTAGGGGCTGGCAAGGGATTTGCGGCTGCTTGATTGTTGCTCCAACGGAAATTTGGATGATTTTTCCACCCCGCATTGTAAGTGTTGGAATACGGGTCATTCCGGGGTCGAGAATTACTATTGAACCCTCCAGCAAAGTTGGCATCTTCCACAACCGGGCAGTCCTGGGATTTGTGGCCCTGAATTGAACATACCTCGCAGATGTGAACTTCTTTGGCTTTCTCGCTACACAACTGTTTCACCATTGCCGTGAGCTAAGCAATGGCGTCATCTTTGTATTTGGTTGAGGCATCACCCGTGGCTCTAGAGGAGGGACCCCTGTAGCTTAACTGTTTTTCCCTTTGAGCAATGTTCTCAAAGGCGGTCCTTGCTTCCTCGGCTGTGCCTTCTAGAATTCCTTGGGATTGAGAGTCCACCATTATCCGATCGCTAGTCTTCAAGCCTCCATAGAAGTATAGCATAAGATGAGGGGCATCAATATGGTGGTGGGGGCACGCCCCGTAGCATCTGATTGAACCGCTCCCAAAACTCGTAGAAAGACTCCTTCATGTCTTGCCTTGGGTTCATGATCTTGGACTTTAACTCATTTGTCTTTTCCACGGGAAAGTAATATGTTAAGAATTTGGACGCCAAGTCCCTCCAAGAGTGAATGGAAGCCGGCGCCAGTGAATGAAACCATGTCTTGGCGCGATCCTTGAGACTAAAGTGAAATAGCCGTAGGCGGATTTCAGATTTTGTCATACCATTTATGCGCAGTGTTGAACAAACCTCAACAAATTCCTTGATATGAAAGTGCGGGTCCTCGCCAGCAAGGCCGTGGAATGTGGGCAGCATGTGAATTGTCCCCGACTTCAATTCGAAGTTTGCCACTGTTGACTCGGGAAAAACAATTGGAAATTGATCCTCCGAGACATGGGGCATGGAAAAATCCTTAAGGCGCCGTGGGGCTTACGGTACTAGGCCACGTTCCTGTCCCTGCTCTTCTCTGTGGTCCGCCATCCTCCTTGGGCTTGGTGGCAGGGAGCCGTGGACTGAAGATGCTTGTGATGATGGTCCACTTGATGACCCGTGCACTGAACCTTGGAATGACATACACGGGTACCTAACAAAAAGAAAAACTAAGTTACAAGTCTAAACTTGAATGGGCACCGTTGAGAGACAAGTCCCCGGCAGCGGCGCCAAACACTTGTTGGTGGAATTAAAGAGCAAGAAATATGCAATTCAATTCTAACCGTTATAAAATCCTTGCAAGGGCACAAATCGATAAGAATAGTATAGTAGCACAGCAAGAGTCGATCCCTCGATGACTTGTATCAACGTTATGACCACTTTAGTTCAGATTTATTAACTTAGTGAAAACACACACACATACACACACACACACACACACACACACAGGGGGGTTTATGATGTGAGAACTGAAATTTAAAGACAAGTAAAATAAAATGTAGAAAATAACAATGCAAGAATTAACGGTTGATTGATTATTAACTAAGGCGAATTAAGGCTTACTATCCACTCTAACCAATTATAGTTACTAATCAGATTTCCTTGACCTAATTACTATGCATTTTCTGAATTAGGTGCCCGTGCCTAGGACATGGCGTTGGTTCACTAGACACATCTCATTCCCTCTTACTTAGCATGTTCTAAACAGGGCATATGCCTAGAACGTCTATCACCTACCTTTTAAGATGATGCATGAAGTTCAAAGAGAATTTAATGACACCACATTAGCCTAGCAAAGTGACATGCAATCCTAGGTCGTTATGAGTTAAGATTACAAGTAAGAATACTTTCGATGCTCCAAATCACAAGATGATATGACGGTCACTCAAGCAATTACATCAATAATTATATGCAAACAATGTAGTTAATCTTATAGGCATAAATTAAGGTCATTAAGCACAATAATCCAACTTATTCAGCATGCATAGCAATCATAATCAAGAGCTAGAAATCCAATCAACAAGCTAACATGGCTAGGGCTTCAAGCAGCCCTAATCCTAACGACTACTCACACATAACTGAAATAAACACAAGCGTAATTGAATTCATAATTAAATTTCCGTAAAAATAAGGTTACAAAAGATATTGTGAAGAACAGGTGCAGCAGAAGACATGGCATAGCCTTCTTCTCCAAGCTCCACGTCCAACACACTCAACTTCGGGAAGAACAAAGTTTTAACGTAAAACTCCCAAAAAACAAATTACTATATGCGGCTAAGGTGTCTCTTTTAATCCCCAAAAACAAAACGGAACCCTAGCTCTCTCTCTAACCAACGTATATGTATTTTTTTCCTTTTTTGTACTGAACACGGTTCCTCCTTTGTCAAGAAAAGGGAATCCTTGTTCAACTAGAATTTTAATAGAATCAAAACCCTATCCTAACGTGTACTAAGGCAGTCATAATCCTTCTAGATAATTACAGCATCCCTAAAATCTCTCAAACCAATCAAAATACGACTGGGAGTGTGAATGCAAGCTGGCAAGTGGGAACGCAAGCTGGCAAGTGGGAACGCAAGCTGGCCGAACTTGGCTTTTGGACTGTCTTCGTAATCAGGATCTGGGACTGCGCTTTTGAAGCACATCATGAGTATAGTAGAAGCGTATCTTCGTTCAGGCTTGGCGCAAATGTTGTCAGGCTTAGCTCAGAGGGAGAACCTCTGATCCTCCGCTGGCGGAACAGGGACCCCGAGCTTAGGCCCACATCTGGGCTCGGATGGGAGTTCTTGGGACATGTCCTCGACCTGCCTTGGCGCGACCTTGACACTTCTAGGACCTGACCTTGATGTCATGAAACACAGGTTTGAGACCCGGAGGGCCTGATATGAGGTACTTGGCCAGTGACCCAAAATAGGCGCACTGGCGCACTCAGGACTCTGTTCAAGACCTGATATTGAAATGAGGACATCTCCTTCATCTGGACTCTGATTTGAGTTATTCTTTTTGCGTTCTTTCCAGATTTTACCTATCTTTCTAACTCTGCACAAGTCTCACAAGATTGATCATTTTCTACTATTGATGGCACGAAATCATTCAAAAGACATGTAAGAAAGGCATATAAAGACATCAAAATGATGCATAAATAACGACTGATCAGCCATCGTCGACGGTGGTCGGATTCTAGGAAGATCTCATCGAAATTCACCTTTTCTGGTGAGTTTCTAACATCTTCATTTCTTCACCATTTTTCAAGATCTACACATGAAAATTCAGCTACACATTCCCATGAACTCGAAAATGAAGTCGAAAGCTCGAGATCGTACCTGGTTTGGCCGGAATATGGCCGTGAACTTTCAGTCAACTCCTCTTCGATTCGCCATCTAATGTGACTCTCCCACCTCGAGAATGGCATCTACAAATTTGTGGAGTCGAGGGGAAGAGTTTGGTGGCCTTGGATCGAGTAGAAACAGCCCAGAAATGGGTCTGCAGTGGTGGTGGGGTGCGGTGATTGCACGAGGAGAGAGAGAGAGATCAGGAGAAGAGAGAGAGAGTGCAGGTGGACCAATCGCGTGAGGAGAGAGAGTGTCCTCTATTTATACTTTGGACTTTTCAAAAATTACTGTTACGTCCTCATCGTTTTAGACCTGTAACTTCCTCATATGAACTCTGATCCTCGAGTGCCGCCTGTCTACGCACTCGGGAGTTCGAGACGTATGTAATGGTACGAGAAAAGTATCCAAAAATGGTCCCGATCAAAAAGTGATTGTTGGACCCATCAACAAAACAGGGGTAGAATGGTTATTTTGCGACCCAAGTTTTAAATTACAGCCTACAACACATTGGGTCTTCATGAATGGTCCAGAACTTTTTTTGTTCAACCCAATATTTACCGGATTCCAAGGTTAAATTTTAAATTTCATTTCATATTCTGGAACGGGTTGTAACATTTATGATTCAAGAAGATTAAGCAGATGCACTTAAACCACATGCTTATGAAGAAGGCCAATTGCGGCGAAATCAATCGCAAGTAAATGGTTGAAGAAAAAAAGTTGAGTAATTATAAAATAGAAAATTGAGTAATTAAAATGAGTGATGTGGCAAATGACATATATTACCAACTCGTGTGCCACATCATTTGATGATTAAAACTTGGGATTTAAGTTGGTGCCTCTAGCATTATTGCTTTCTCTAATATAAGTGGATTACGCATAGATATTATGTGTCTTAGAAAGGGTGTTAACAATATGATCAAATTGAATTAAATTAAATTAAATAACATAAGAATATATACGGTTAGGTGCTATATTGTGATTGTCGAGTGCTACGGTGCATGCTGTCAATTGTACGTGGTATTCCTTGCTTGAGAGCAGGGGTCTGCTTGTTGATGAGATTAGGCACCTAATGAGGTCCATTGCGCGTGCATCTTGTTAGTTTCGTCCCCATCAATGCAGCCATGTGGCGCATCTCACTTGGCAAGACATGCACTCTCTGTTTCTGAAATGGTTGTTTGGATGGATGAAAGTGCTGAGCTCTCGTTTAGTACGTTGTATTGTACTGATTATTTCAGTCGGATAGATTAATTTGTTCACCAGATAGACTGGTTATTTAATCGGGCGTTTGGTGCTCTACTGGATTAAAATGCCGACTATATTATACTGGCCGGATTATTTTATATTAATTGATAAGAAATATCTATATATCATAAATATTAATTATGTATGTTATTATTATTTTATTTTAATTATTGATATTACTATTTATTTAATTATTATTAATTATTAATTTTTATTATTCTTCTTTTTATTTTTATTATTATTTATTTAATTAATTATTGATATTATTGTTATTATTACTATTTATTTAATCATTATTATTATTACTATTATTATTATTATTATTATTATTATTATTATTATTATTATTATTATTATTATTATTAGTACTTTTCAAGATTACTAGTCATCTGACAATTCAATACGGACAATTCGAGGGTATTATTTTAGCGGGTGTGGATAGTATAAAAATATTCAACCGTATTAATTTATTCGGTGACTAATTAATACGAATAGTACCCAACACCGGTGTCATACTATATTATCCTATCTAGTTCCTTATACGGCGTACTAAATGTAACCTGAGTGGTTAGTTGGTATTGTCATTGTTAATTTACATACACATTAAAATACGGGCTACTTTTTTTATTCTCCGTATTGAAAGTTTCGATAAAATTTTATAATGATTAAATTTAAGAATTTGTACTTCATGAATTGAGATAAATATTACATTACTTGTGTAGTTGTGTTGGTTGGGCATCAAATAGCAAAGACCCAATGAAATGGGACGTCTTTAGGAATACGTGGCTTGTACCTACCGATTTTGTCCAATAGTCAAGAGCGACAAAGACGAGCCTTATAATAAACGACACCAACTTCCCACCCATGAATTTTGCGTTTTTAATTTCTTTTTTGCTGACGTCGTTTTTAATTTCTTGCGTCTTTATTAGGGTGAATCGTAATCATGTTCTAATCATAACAACTCCATTCTCAACGGAAAAACAAAGCAAGGACAAAAAACAAACCTTTAACTACTCCATCTAAACATCTAACAAAAAAAAACTACTCCATCAAAACCAGACGACAGAGATTGCCTACATATGTATGTCCACGGTCCACCTAATAATCAATATACATATTTTGTTTCATCTTTCACAATTTTTTTCAATAAAAATTTAGTTATGTGCCAAGCCACAAAAACGAATCCAAACTTGTCTATGTACATCGGTACGTAGGTACATCAAATTGTATTAAATATTTTAATTTGATAGATTAATTTACCCATTGTATAACATTAATTATACTATCCGATATTTGGTGTTGTGTTGAAATATTGACTATAAACCACTCATCGCACTCTTTCTCTAACCTCTCTGCACCCCATCTTGAAAAACCAAAATCAATTTCTTTCTCTACCCTCCTCGGTCATCGCACCTTTTTCTTTTTTTATTTTCTTTTCTGCACGTTATGTACGGTAACTCATGTAATTTATTTATCTTCAAAATAAAGCTCATGCTTATCGAGCCCATCAACTTACTAGATCCGTCAAGCCCATTTATTTTATGCATAATACTACCAATGTTGATTTGTAAGCTCTCAATTAATCTAAAACACCAATGTTAAACTTCTTCCCTGTGTTAAACTTAACCACCCAACCCGCTCAAGTAAGCCAACATGGCATAATGGCTTATGAGTGAGTTGTGGTATGGACAAAAAAACAAGTAAAGAATTCGATTATATTCATATTTCTTAGGACATTAAGTGTATTTCATATTTAAGAATGAAGCCTACTTGTATGGGGCCTAGGTTATCTTATCAAAACATTATATTAAAAGTGATTCTCTGGTGGGGCATCATAATTCTTTCAAGGCAATTCATAGAGCTTGGGAGTAATTGGGAATTGGGTGGTGAGAGATCAGACACTTTGATATTCTCTTTAATTTATAATGAAGACACCAAATACTTATGTGGGGTAGCCCAATCTAGGGTGAACCACATAAACCTCTTGTGTTAGTTTATTATTTAGTCTTATTTATTATTATTTACAAGTGGTAATTCATAAGCACTAAAACTCTTTTAAGGTTCTGGAGGACAACGTGTTCGGCCACGCCAAGTTAGTTTGGAAGGATTCTTTGAACTCAATCTCGCGAGGGCAATATTTGCGTGTGCCTGCGCCTACATACAACGTACTAATTAATGGTGAAGCAACGAAATGCATCAGGCCAAGTAGGGGCATAAGAGTTAAGACAAGGGAACCCATTGACCCTTTTTCTTTTCTCGATCGTGTTGCGAAAGAAAGAAACGAAAGGGGTACTTAACGGAATCAGTTTGGGTACAAATGGATGGATCCAACATCTCTCATCTCTTCTTTTCTTTTTTTCTGATGATTCAGTCCTGTTTTGTAGAGAAACGAAAGAGGTGGCCTTGTGTCTTAAATAGGTCTTGCAAAAAACAAAAAGCTATATTAAGTAAATACCTGTGTCTTATGTTTGACTTTCGGGCATCCAAAAAAGCTGTGTTTGAGGAGGTAGGAAAAAAAAAACTGAAGGTAAATTATTGGGCTGGGCAGAACAATATTTGCCACCGCCTGGTAAAGAAGTGATCTTGAAAGCGGCGGCAATGGCAATGCCAGCTTATTCTATGTCCAGCTTTCTTCTTTTTGCTACAGTGTGTAAGGATGGCAAATTTCTGGTGGGTGGAACTGAGCAGAAGAGAGGGATTCACTGGGGCTCTTGGGATAAATTAGCTCAATCAAAGAAAACTGGTGGGTTGGGTTTTAAGGACCTACGATGTTTTAATGTAACATTGTGGGAAAAAATTGGTTGGCGATTATTGCAGGAGCCGGATTTACTTTTAGCCCAAGTTGTTCAAGCTAAGTACCTTCAGAGGAAGGACTTCTTGGATGTTAATGAAGGCATATGGACGCCGTCGGGTTGTCCAAGACCCTTGGTTGCCAAATCGGAGACCCTTTAAAGCTTAATCTCGATAGGGGGCCATGCTGAAGCTGGTTGTTGAGTTAATCGATCAGGAGCAGCCTTGATAGCATTTATGGAGCTGAATCTGATTATATACGTGCTATGCTGCTAAGCCAGTTTAGGGTGCCAAGATAGCATTTCACAAAATCTATGAGGTATGCAATGCATTTGGGGTATAATATAGCCAGAGAATTTCTATGAAATGGTGAATTTCAAAGAAGAATATGAGAAGGGGAGTCTAGCTCTTCGGGGAAAAATATGGCTATGTGGAAGGCTATTTGGAGTTAATCTACAGTCAAAGCTGATGTTCGTATGGAGATGCTGTATAAATTTTCTAGCGGTGAAGAGTAACTTCATAGGTCGAAGGGTGTTGGTGGATAATATTTGTCCACAATGTGGTGAGAGTGAAGAAACTAAAATCCATTTATTCTTTCAGTGCAAATTTGCAGTATTTTTTTTGTTTGGAAGCCCACTACAATGCAGCACATGCTGACTACAGGTGATGATTTCTGGTCGTATTGGTGCCATTTTGTGCAGTTATTTTGCCAAATTTTGTAGGGTGATGATGCTCTGCAGATATTAGCTTTTGGTCTCTGGTGCATTTGTAATTGCAAGAATCAGATATGCTTCCAAGAAACATTAGTTCCACTTGAGTGTGCCGTTAATTTGATGGGAAACAGTTGTAGGAGTACAACGCTGATCATGTTCAGCAACTGCCGTTTCCAGTCCAGCAATGGATGGTCACCACCACCATTGGGGTTTGTTAAAATCAACTATGAAGAAGCCTAGTGTGGAGCGTCGAAGAGAGTTAGGTACGGGTGGGTGGTACGGTCTTTTTTCTGGTTGCTTCCTAACTGCTAGCGGAGAAGGAAGTATGCTGTGCTCGAGTAGCCTCAAAGTGGAAGCAACAACGCTGAGGGAGGTAATGGTGGCATGTCTTATCCAGGCGTATCCCAAGGTGATATTTGAGACATATTGTGAGGTGTTAGTAAAGATCCTTAAGGAAGGTATGTGCTTAGATGCTGGAATAGATATCATACATGACATCCTCATTTTGAAGTGGAGATTTGAAACTGATGTGCTTAATTTTGTCCCGCGAGAATGTAACAAAACAGCCCATGTTGTTGCGGCAAAAAAGAAAAAGAAAAAGAAAATTAATAAGCATCAACAACCTTCCTTTATGGTATCAGAACCTACCTAATACCCCAACCAAATTGTTAATTAGACGCCAAAGAAATTCATGAAAGTGAATTGAGCCAACACAAAAGTCATAAACATTACTTGGCAAAATCTTGCCTTTTTCAGCTTGTGAGAAGAAAAGAAAATAAAGAGGGAGACAAGTGTTGGGGCACTTTTGAGTGAGGAGTGTTAATGGACAGCTAGAAGGCGTTTTGCCCCTTTGTGTCTAAGTAAGAGGGATTAGTCCCCAATGCTTTCCAAAAAGATGAGAATCTTTAAGGAATGCAGTGGTTAACTCTAATGGCTTATAGAGGCATGGTTGAGTTGACTTTCTTTTGAATAAACTAAGCTTGGCATGAGTAACACGTGATATGGAAGCTAAGAATCCATGATTTTAGAGGAAGAGAGAGAGAGAGAGAGAGTGATGCTTAATTTGATTATAGACTATAGTCTTCTAATATGTGAGGTTTCTTTTCTGAAAAAGGGATTGGTTAGTTTGAATGTGGTTCTTACAGCAACCATGCAAAAGTGCTTGCTAGATGTTGTAAGTTACTGTTATCAATTAGCTATATTAGGAAAACAGAGATTTTGTAGGTCACTATACTGAGATGATGGCTTGTTAAAGTAAGCAGGGTTTGCCTAAGGCTTGGTTTTAGAAACTAGATAGAAAAGCTTGCCAAGTGTTATGTGTATTGTTGTCTGGGTTGTGTACATGCTTGAGCTTGTTTTTTTTTGGGATGATTCGTTTTGCTCCCCATTTATAGAGGTTGGAAAGCCCCTTCTCCTTAGATCCGAACTGGATAGTACTTGTCTCCTCCTTCATTTTGCTGAAGAACCCAAGAGAGCTTCTCCCCTAGCTCTATTGGACAAGCTCTTTTGGTTGAAAACCTATTGTTTTGTAATGTAGGTTTGGCTTTGGTCGCAGGCTTTCTGCGCCTACCCATGTGCCCCTTCATTCTTTGCTTTCACTTTCCTTTTTATTTTTTTTTCTCTATAGCTACGAGGGGGAAGATGTCCTCTAGGCTATCTTCCAAACAGTACCATTGGAGATTTGTGATGGTCCCTCTTTAGTTCAATATGAATAAGTGTTTTTCTAGGTGGTTGGACATTTAGCAGGTGTTGTTGGTAAACGTTTGTCTAGGTTGTGGCTACTTCACGTGATTGCTAGCAAGCACTAGATTGCTAGCTGGCTTTGGTAAAAGGGATCGGTAAAGTTTGAGTTTTACTCTCTCTCTTTCCTAATTAAAGTGATTCAAGGAATGAAGCTTGGATTTTGGAACCCCCAAGTAGCGCAAAACATCCAACACCTAAAATCCTTACTCGGGCCTCATAAACACATGTAACCATCCATACCACAACCAACTTAGAAAGCCTCATGATTTGGTGTGGCTTGGACCACTTAAGCGTGTCACGTGGCTTGGCGGGTTAGGAAGAATTGCTTGACATAGTTCCAAATTCATTTCGGCCAATTAAGTTTACATATTATAAATTGCATATGCTCGATTAGCTTGGGCTCGGATAACATGTGCCTTGTTTAAAATGAATAATTTGCTTAGACTTAAATGACACAAGTTTAGTTGGCTTGGACTTGAAGCGTGATTAGTGGGTTGCACAAGCTAGGCATACGAACATCGAGGGCATGTGCTTGGTTAATTTTTGTCTGTTTGGATTAATTCTAAATAGTGGCTTTTAGTGTTGTCATCCTACTAATAGTCTTTGCATAAGTACTTGAGCTTCGTGTTTTTGCATGAGCGTACAACGCATTGGGCTTTGGACAAGATTTGGCGGGAATGAACAAGTATAAATCGTTTGGAATGGATTTACTCTCGCTACCAAATGCCATAGTAGACACAAGTGGGCTTTTTCTGGACCACAACAGTAAGTTTTGGCTGTACAGAAAACTCAAAAGCTTGTTGTAGGTAGACGATGCATAAGACCTGAAAATACATTGCAGGAAAACTTCAAATGCTCATATGCCTCACCCGCTTAGTACATACAAGCCATCTTCAAAAGAAGCCGAATATGAAATATCCAAAGAGTTATATGCTATGGTTTAAGGAAATAAGCGTCCTCTAAGCCCCGATAAAATATGGGCATTGATCACCAGAAAAACCCACTTGTAGCCTAAAGCTAGTCACCCTCTAGGCCTCTAGCTGCTATAAGCCTCAATTCAAAGGCCATAGCTTTCACTACAATCACTCATAAACAATTTCCTAAGGCTCCTGCATAATCAAAGTAAAAGCCAACCTCTGAAGTTAAGGAAAGCCTACATGCAAACACTGTCAGGTAAAGCTTTAAGCCTCTTTTCATGCCTTCTCCTTCAAAACATAAAGCCAACCAATTATGCCACTTGCTCAAAGTTTAAACACCATCAAAATCCATACGTTTCACTCTTATGAATCTCAAACCATAGCCAAAGATCCCGTCACACTATGGCAATCTCCTTTATCTGCTATAAGGACCACAATAGTAGAAACTAGGGACGGGTAACATAATCGCGGTTATAGTTAACCGCAGTTACCATAACAATTTATATTAAATGAGATTATTATGGTTTAATTGTTTATCTAAATAGTGTTGTTATGGTTATAACCATTTAGGTGCACAATTAAATGGTTTGGTTATGGTTATTAACTATTTAACCAATGGACAAACCATTTAACTATTTATTAGATAAGCATTTAACTATTTATTAGATAATCATTTAGTGTGTTTTAGTTAAATTCATTTGAAAAAAAAAAGTTGACAAAATAAAAATCAAATTACCATAAGACTTGTAGGTCGACCAGCGACGCTGGCCGGGTAGACCCGACTTTACGACTATTTTCGGCCACCTCAGGCGGCGATCTTAGTAAGGATTTGTTCCTCTCTTCAACTCTAATAAGCCTATGTTATTAGATTTATCATATTTTAGTCAATTTTTGTAGATTTAACTTGAAAAGTTTCGTAGTTTCAGAGTGTTTTTTACATTTTTCGACCACCTTTGGCTACTTTTGGTTGTCGACCCAAGTACTAAAGTTATTCTACTCGTCGATCTCTACGTGGGGGTGTAAAATTTTTTGACATCCGAGATGGTTGACTATCCCTTGCAAGTATATTTATTGCTATTATTTTTGGTTTTTTTATTTTTATTTTTTGTTAGATATTAGTTTTTTTTTTCAAGAGTTAGATATTAGTTTTAGTTATTTTAATCTTGTAAAAAAATAAAAAAATAAAAAAATAACACAAAATTATTTAGCTAAATAACCATATAGTAATGGTTATATTATGATTAATAACCATTTAGCTACATAACCAATGGGTATAAATAATTGCGATTATAATCTTAAATAGTTAGGCAAAAAACGGCTATTAACCGCTCACGATTTTTTTGCCCATCCTTAGTAGGAACACAAAAACAATTCCCATCTTTTAACCCACCAAAACCACCATGCATACAATCAGGCACAGGCCAAAGCTAAGGGCTGGGGTGTGCTCCAGCCCACCCAAAATTGATGACTCGAAGGAAACTTTTATGTAATGTTAGCTTATATAGTCCACTTTATTAATTTATTCTACATTTAAATAAGAGGAATGATGAATTTTTTGAAGATCGTATGATATCTTATCCAAGTAAAATAGTAACTTGTTGCAATTTGAGTGTTTTATATTGTATTTTATTGCATGATTATTTGTTGTTTCTTTGCATAAAGTATGTATTTTTACTAGAAGTATTTTTTTTTAATCAATGAAATTCACCTAATACAGTCGAAATTTGATAATAAAAAAATTCACGCTAAAATTTAACTCACCTCAATTTTAATTCATGTGTTCATGCCGGCTTACAATTTTACCTATCACTACTAAAATTCATTCATTCAGACTTTCTCACTTAGTAAAATTGTGGGTCTTAGCTCCACACCACAAGCCTCTCATGCCAAATAAAACTAATCTTATTTTCGCATTCATTATTCATTTTCAATCATTTTTAGAGACGCTCGAAATACTCTTAATATATCATTAAAATAACATAATTACGAGAAAAACAACAAAGTACTCTGTCATGACATTCTCTTCGAAATATTTGGGGTCTAGTAAGCATTTATTATTCATTTTCAACAATTTTTAGAGACACTCGAAATATTCTTAATGTACCATTGAAACATCATAAACAACGAGAAAAACAACAAAGCACTTTGTCATGACATTCTCTTTCGAGATATTTTGGGTCTAATCTCAGTATCTCACTAGTCACTACTCATAAATGAGGGACATCAAAGTTTCGTTCCCCTTCCTATAACGATTCAATCGGTGGCGTTCATCCTAGTATCCAATTAAAAAGAGCCCTAGAAAATTAAAAGCCAAACGGTGCCGTTCTGTCTCATCCTTTACAAAGAAAAGATTTCAAATGAAAATGAAATGAGCAACAAAACAAAGGCTTATTACTTAAAATGCACCGAGAACAAGCGATTCTCAAATTGCACCCAGAACTAAAATTTACCTCAAAATGCACCAAGAGTTGAAATTTGCCTCAAAATGCACCCACAGTAGCAACGTCAAAAACATTGCACCAAATAACTGACTCCGTTTTAAACTCCGTGAAGTGTGCATATGTGGCATCTATGTGGCATGTATGTGGCAGTCTTTGGCTGGGTATTTAAGTCATTTTGTGAATGAGGAGTCATGTAGCAAATAGGGCGAGAAGATTGCAGAGTCGAATTGAGAAAAAGGGGGCGGCATCGTAGATCGAGCTATGGATGAGAGTGGAGGGTGGGAGCAGCAGCGAAGATGCTTTTGTGGGAAGGTGGCTACAATGAAGACTTCATGGACCGAAGAAAACCCAGGCATGAGGTTTCTTGTTTGTCTAGACGGTCGGGTAAGATAGAATTTGATATAATTGTTTATGAGTGTGTGGATTATGAATTTAAACTTATTTGGTTATGAAAAAATTTATGGGTTTGGAAGGAATTGGTGGTTAGCGGCGTTCTTGGTGGTTTTGAATGAAAAGTAAGAAAAAATTTCAGTGGGTGACATACATTGGGGGTTTGAGCTAAAGTCACCACATCATATTTGTAAAATAGCTGGGTTTGTGGTAGGATTGTTGCTGCTGTGTTTGAAACAAGTAATGGGTTGGACAAATTTTTAAAAGTTTGGATGAAATTTCAATTTGATTTGTATGTATGCAATTGAAGATCGGTTTGATAATGCAAGTTAGGGGTCACACAGGTCGTGGCAAAGGTTGTGACTTTTGGGAGTGGTTCGATCCGAAGATGTGCAAAAGGTCAACGACAATAATTCCGGGCTTGCTAAGGAAGCTTGATAGAGGAGAAGAGCAATTGTTGATTGAGAAGAGGAAGGTCTTTAAGCTTAGGATTGCACTTATGTTCAGTTGGCTTGTATTGATTGGAATTATGTATGTGTAAGGTGCAAAAGTAAGTTAGAAAGCTTGAAGTAAGTAGTTAAGATACTTTATGCAATGGATGATCAAGTTTGTACTAGGATGTATGTTTGATGTATTATAAGTGTTCAAAGTTATGAAATGGTGGAACTGAGAGAATTGATTTTGGTTATGAAAATGAGATTGAAAATGGAGCATAAGTTTTGAGCATAAGATGATTGAAATTTGGCCACTTTGAGCATACAACTTGACCATAAAAGGAGCATGACACTTTGAGCATAAAACTTGACCATAACACTTTGAGCATTAAAGGAAGCATAATAACACTTTGATCATAAAATGAGTATAACTTGTGATTCAACTTTGGACCATTACAAAAGGATGCATTGTTTTTATTACAAAAGCACCACTTCAAAACCTACAACCATCAAACTTTTGAAGTCCAATGAGTCAAAAAGGAAGGCATTGGACTTGAAAAGTTCTCATTACACTACAATTAGGCTTTGCAAACTACAAAAGCTATGTAAGCAACCAATGGTTCCAAATGCTAACAAAATACAACAAAAAGGATTAGCCTAGCGATTCTAATAATGGTGCCAATGGGGCAACAATTCCTTTGCCCTCTTCAGCCAATCTTTGTTGTTTGGCTTTGGCTTTGGCTGTGACTTTGGATGTGTCTTTGGCTTAGGCTTTGGGTTTGCCTTGGAACTCCCCATTCTACTTTCTTCTTGCAAATGAGCTTGTGAGACTTGGCTAAATTGAGAATCAGCAATTGGTTGTGTGATTGGTTGAGGTTGGATAAGAGACCTAATTCTCTGTGTTGGCCTTTTCAGTCTCGTTCTTTTGGTTGGGGTTGTGGAAGGGGAACTCAATGAGGCCATTGGTGGTTGCTGGGAGGAGTCATTTTGGGGAGGTGGAGGTTGTTGTTGGGAGGAGTCAGTTTGGGGAAGTGGAGGTGGTTGTTGGGAGGAAGCTGGTGCTTCAGTTTGGACAACATGTGGGGTTTGATTGGGCGGCTCAGTTGCATGATTTGAAACAGAACCTGTTTTCTTCCTTTTCTTCACCTAAGCACAAACCAACAAACACACCATCACATATCCAGTATGACAGAAACTATCACATTATCACATTTAGATCACCATTCATATCACAATTTCTTAACATCACATTTCAAATGCCCTTAAGATCACATATCACAATTCCCAATTCATCACTCATATCCACTATCACTATCACTATCACTATCACTATAAACTATGAGAACTTCTAGCATCAAACAGATAATAGGCACCAATACTCCAAGCAGAGTCAATCTTCCATGATTAACTTATATCTAAATACTCCAAGGAATACTCCAACAAAACATATATATGTAGAATGGTAAGCATATAAGAGATCTCCTCTCTGCAATCAGACAGAAACTGATGAGAATGAAACCTCCAATAATAGATATTTGATGTGGAGGAGCATAATAGTTTGCATTTTTTCCTATCTCAATCCCTATATTGACTGAAATTCAATACCACTCATAACATAATGAAAACACATTCAGATTACATACATTGTTCTTTGACAATAATAAGCAGTTGGTTTTGTTTGTGTTTCCCACCAATTGACAATCCCTATGTATTTTGAAATTGAAGACTGCTTCTAACAAAATCAAGACAAGCTTAGATTACTATCCCTATGTATATTGAAATTGAAGATTGCTTCTAACAAAATCAAGACAATCTCATATTACCATCCCTATGTATATTGAAATTGAAGACTGCAACTCCGATTGAAAACCCTCACAGCCCCACGAACGTTCACGTCCGTCTGCAACCTTTCTCCCAACTTTTTCGAAACCCTAACAGCCTAGTGTTTCCCCAGTTTTCGATTTCGCTCAATAGTACCGAAATCAACAACTCCTACCTCTTTGAGCTCGCCTTCACGTCCGATTGAAAACCCTGAAAGGCCCACGAACATTTGCGTCCGTCTTTAACCTTTCCCACAATTTCTTAGAAACCCTAGCAGACCATTTTTCCCCAATTCGATTTTCTCTCAAAGCTACTGATTTCGATTTCCACCTCACTTTACACATCCACAATTATCGGGTCCCACTATTGCCACCTTGCCTCCACGTATGAAAAAATAGACAAAAATACCCTCACACTTCACGGAGTTTAAAACGGAGTCAGTTATTTAATGCAACATTTTTGACGTTGCTACTGTTATGAGTTCATTTTGAGGTAAATTTCAATTCTGAAGGTAATTTGAGAATCGCTAGCTTGTTTTGGATGCATTTTAAATAATAAGCACAAAACATATTCCAAAACCCCAATTGAATAAACCCTCATCTTTTCCCTCTCACTCCTCGCTCTTCTAACCCTCATCGAGTTTCTTCTGTTCTCAGAATCACTTTTGTAGAGAAAATGAACTTGGGGAACTCCATTAACCCAAAAGCTTCCTCACCACCCAAACACAATCCGCCGGAACTCAACCTCCAACAAGCCTTCACCAACCTCCAAAACCATTGCTCTGGTCTCCTCCACAATCTCTCTAGCTTTCCCCTCTTCAACCCCGATCCCTCTTCCCTCAAAACCCACCTCCAATCCACCTTCTCCAACCTCCAAAACCAAGCGAAGGATGCATTCCACAATGGGTTTTCAAGCTTTGTCCCCATACGTTCTTCTGGGAAAAACCCAGTTTGGGGTCGAATTGCGGTAAGTAACAAAACCCAGATAGCCAATTCTACTGGTGGTGGGTCCAAAGCTGCCATGTCGACTGAGGCCATCGAAGAGCGGCTTGCTGGCGTGCCTGTTTATGCTCTCAGCAATGCTGCTGAGGAATTCGTGTTGGTTTCGGGTGCTTCAACTGGGAAGTCTCTTGGACTGTTTTGTTTTAAGAAAGAGGATGCGGATGCACTTCTTGAGCATATCAGAATTATGGACCCTGGAATGCGAAATGGGTCCAAAGTGGTGGCTGTGGCTTTAAACAAGGTGGGAGTTTGAATAACTTGATGAGATTTTACCATTTTACTTGTGAGTGGGAAAAGCTGAAGATAAGTGGAGATTAATGAGTTTTGTTTTGCAGGTTTTTCAGCTCAAGGTTGATGGGGTAGCCTTCAGGTTCATTCCTGAATATTCTCAAGTGAAGAATGCGCTTAAGGTGCACAAGTTGTTGGCATAGGAACAAGTTGTTAGTTTCAGATTTGAATTTTTTCAGTACAGTGAAAGAATTTGCATATATTAGATAAGTAATAACTAACAAATTGATCCAGAAACCAAAAGAAGAGAACTTTGGGTCTGTAGGATGCTTTATCTACAATTGACCCGATACAGAATAGGCCAGGATGCCTTAGCAGTGCTAGTTTAAAACAAAATATTCTCTATGCAAAATACCTTCAAAACCTAGGGAAGCTGGCACATAACAGGATGTATTTAAACTTAGTGATCTCATCCTATTCAGAATGCAGGTTTAGACACCATGACTGTGTTAGCGTGCCCCATTGGATCAATTGATCAACTCAATTTCATAGGCCTCAGTTCATTCAAATATTTGGTTTCTTAAAAAAAATTATGCTCAATTACTTGTATGGTATTTCTCTTTGGCCAGAAAATGATCTCTCTCTCTCTCTCTCTCTCTCTCTCTCTCTCCTGCTCATCCTCAGAACGCACTGAATATGGACTTTGCACGATTTCTGATTTATTCATCACTCATAGTATGCAAGTCCTATATTAACAACTGTTGTTTTGTGTACCCTTCTTTTAGGAGAGGGAAAGAATTGGAACTTCTGATGGTGATGGCTTTTATGGGGTGCCAGTTTTCCAGGTTCTTCCCTTCGCTTTTTTGAACTTGAATTAGTTATATACTGCACAGTTATGAGGGCTGTTCCCACATTGGTTCCTTTTGTTTTTAAAATTTTGTTATTTTTAATGGTTTAGGCCTTTTGTGTTTTTTGTAGAGGTTTCTTCCTTGTGTCTAAGCTATTTTGTTCATGTTCTCCACATCACCCAATATTATTGATTTACGTGTTTGGTTCAGTCCAGCCACATGTGAATGGGCGAATGAGAATGCTTGGGTGTGTGTAAATATTTATATACATGTATATATATATGTACATATAAATCTAATTCAGGTAGTCAATATACAGATTTCTGGACTTGGTCACTCATTACAATTTGGTTTGAGTTGGATGCCTCAACTTTGACCGAGAATATATTTAATCTTTTTACCTTTCCCTTCTTTTGGTTTACCTTACATATTCTTGTAAGTTTATTATCTATACAACAATTTTCATAAATTAGAAAACCCTGTTTTAAACCTTTCTGCTGTTGCCTTTTCCATTATGCCATTCTGGTGCTTTCATGTGTTGTTTATATTTTCCTAATCAGAAAAGTGAGAGGCTTTTGTCTGTTGTTTCTTGTGTTATTTATTTATTTCCATTGATGTGAACATAGTAGCTGGCTAATAGCATTAATTCCTTCTATTGTATTGGTCCCTGTAGGTATAGGTTATTTTTCTATATGCATACTAGCGGATGTATCCAATCCGATCTTATTCTATTGATGTTTTATGGATTACAATCTGAGCTTGGTTTCAATTAAAAGTAGGTAAAGGATATAGCTCTCCAAGGTGAGCAAACGATAAGCTACAGGCTAAAATTTAACTGGAGACACTGAATGGAAAAATAGGTTGAGGGTTCTGAAGCTTTGCGAGTACGACAGAGGGGGTAGCTGTACATTAACATTACAATTTTCTTAAAAGGCTTCTTCCATCTCCTTGAAACTTCCAATGTATAATTGTCATGATCCTTATTTTTTTGGGTTTCAAGATACCAAAATGATATCAAGTAAAAAGATAAGTTGGTAACTAATTTACCAAAACTTATGACCGATGATTCTACAGGCATTAAATTCCTTAACTTCTTTCAATAAGATAGCAGATGACTGCCCTGATGACTGCCCTGTCCCTTTAATAGTTTAAAAAAAATAAGTGCGTGTAGAAAATGTTTTGCGTACTAGCTTACATTACATTCTATTGTGTTTTCATGGTGTTGGCTATTCTAGTTGTTGCTTCTCTGTAATTCCAGAGTTGGTAATTTCAGGCTCTTATGTGATGATATCTCTTAGGATTTCAAAGTGTCCTAGACAGTCAGAATAAAATAATTTATGATGGTTTTCAAATTCCAGTTGAAAATCTGTGGCCACTATGACATTATGAAAACTGAGATTTGTAAAAACAAAAAAACCTCTCTGGGAAAATTCGGATTATCATGCTTTATGTCATCTAGTAGGGACTTCCAAGGTGGCTGTTCCTTGGAGTAAAGTTTCTCACTATTGCATATTGAATTGTGTTTTTGAAAACTTCCCAGAACAATTTCGTTAAGAAATCACCTAGTATTGAAATCTAATTTATTATACAATCAATATTGGCATGGATCTCTGTTATTAGCATGCAGCAGTGATTATCAGTATTTAAAACTTTATTAGTATGTAGATTAATATATTATTCTTTCATTGCAATGCTTCGTTACACATGCCACTAAACAGGACTCGTGTTTGCCATAAATTATGGCCACAATATGTTTGTCTTTTGTGCCAAACAGGCCGACTTCTTTTAAACTGATAATCTTATTCGTAACTTCTAACTGATCTACTGTGGGCAGCAAAATTTGGTCCTGAGACTGGCTGGGCAAATCTCTTTGTACTAAATTAGATAGTGGCTTTGTTCTTTAGCTACTAGCTGTCCCTTGAGTTGTTTGTACCTCCTGTTAATCTGGCTTACTGGAAGTTTGTCTGGCTTTCTTGATGTTCGGGCATTTCCTTCATTGAAAACTTCTTGAATGAATTTCCCATGCTAATTCTTGAAATGTTTAACCATTTTGTTAGTCAAGGAGCTTGATTCTTAGAAGCCAAAGCAAGAGCTATCGTCCAGTATTTTTCAGGAAGGTTAGTTAAAATAATAGCCTTGCGATATTCATTATTCTAGCTTGTCTTGGCATGTGACTTGCAATTTTCCTCGTCCTTGCAAATCTTCTAGGAGGATTTGGAAAGTTCACTATCAAGAGCTTCTCATGACCAGAATCAATTAAATCCTGCCATCAGACCAGGGGATGTCCAGGTATGCGTTTCAGGCAATTAACCTGCACCATTGATCGTGTTGCATAACCTATCTTCCTGTTTACTTATCTTAAATTTATAATGTAGGTTGCTGTTCTTGAAGATGTGATAAAGGGGATGAAGGTACACATTTTTTTCTTCAAAAAGTGTTTTGAAGAACAAAATTGTACAACTGTCTTGCTTATTTCTCAGATCTCTGAGATTTTCATTTGCTTTCTTCATATCTTCTGGGAAATTACTGATTGTCAATTTGGACTCGTATGGCGAAAGTAACAATGAAATATTGCAGGAGGGCTCTACATCAACGTGGGATGACGTCGTTTTCATCCCTCCTGGATTTGATATCTCTACTAATCCCACTAAGCAATAGGCATACTGCAAAGAGTAGGCAATGTGGCATCTTTGACAAGAACTGAAGAACATTATTAGATATGAAGAGCTTACTCTTCCAGTAGGGAGTACATTTTGTGCTTGTAGCCATGAACCTTACCGTAATGCACTGAGCTTATCTGCAATTTGAAAATGGTCTGTTTCTCCTGAACCTCCAAGCTGCGGTTTTATGTATATTTTCGTTTATTAGATTTGATTTTGCTTTTCTTCTCTATTGGTTTGGGAATGGAGTTTGTGGTGTAAAATCTCGGTGTAGTAATATTCTTCTTTACTTGTAGGTGAGATGTTTCAAGTGCAATTTTCATAAACGGCGAATATAATTTTATTGTGGTTTGAACTAGATAGGGAAAATATATCTAATTTATGGCCAGCTTATTGTGTGCTTGGACCCAAATCCCTTATTCTCAATATTATTGTGTAAAAAATAATAAAAACTCGCCCATCAATTTTCCTACACCAAATACAGTACATTTTTTGTGTGATAAGATAATGTACTACTACTTTTATTTTGTGGTATAAGCGAAAGAGGAATAGGGAAGGAGAGAACGAGGAGGATTTGACGGCGGAGCCAGAGCGATTGAGAACCACCGAGATATTGTTTTATGACAAATAACCACCTGCTGTTAAATCTATTTGTTTTTTCCTAAAAAAAACATGATGTGTGAGTTGTGTGCCATCTTTTTTTTTTTTTTGGGTCGAAGTGTGAAATTCATTAAAGAAGGGAACGCATGGAAGACCCAAAAACGTTTAAACCCAACTCAAATTATTACACAGTGAAAATTAACAGACATAACTAAAATACGAACAAATCCAACCTAAAAAAAGAAGAGCCCAAAACAAACATCAGAACCGAAGCCCAAATAAACCCTAGAGACATCAGGAAGCTTCACCATCCACCACCTCCGAGCAACAAGTCGCCACCGCACAACATGAACCAATTTGGAACCAAAGAGATTGATATGTAGAGCATGGACTGGAGACACAGAGTCACCAATGATCAGCATACTCAAGCAATCAGCTAGGTCAAATTTGACCGACAAATAACACAACCCAACAGCCCAAATCAAAAGCATAGATTTGGGAAAGAGCTGTAAGGTGGAAAACGGCAGTGACAATACTGGAATAGTCGAGAGAGAAATCAATATAAATCCATAGGTGATGGGTTTGGGGGAGATGAACGGTGAGGGTGGGGGGTGGAATGCAAAGGGGACTAAAGAGATGGGAGTGGAGTTGTAAGGAAGAACACGGTAGAAAAGGAAGAAGCTGAAAGGAAGAAAATCAAAAGCGGCCATATAGACCGAGCAACCGGGGAAGAACCCCGAGATAGACGAGATCCAATCTCCATCGGTCCACCACGAGCACCAGTCAACGCCACCAAACCCAAGATCCGACACCAAGGACGACGGAGAAGGGAGGGGAGACTAGAAGCGAAATCACGGAGAGGGGATAAACACGGGAGGGAAAGAGGAAACAAGGGTGTGAAAGAGAGTGGGAGGTGGAAGTTTCCACCAAATCTACCACCGGGACGTGGAGATCGGAGAAACCTCCACTCCAGTTGCTAGGGCCGGCTGAGGTTTTCTTAGAGAGAAGGTGGAGAATTTTTTCTTAGAGAGAGAAGGTTGAAAACCAAAGTGTGTGCCATCTTTTTTAAGGGAAGTGGAGTAGGGAAATTGGATATTTAATGGAGGAAACAATGGATTTGGGGCTGTAATGTATTAGGATTTGCCGTAAGAACTAGTTTAATGAAAATGATCTTTCAAAAGAAAATAATCTTTAAAAAGATAGCACATGACTTGCACATGGACATTTTTAACAGTAAAATTAACACATTCTAATGATAGATGGTTATTGTCACAAAAAAAATATTCCGATCATAAAATGTCAGAAGCTTAAATTAGGGGTGGACATAAATCCGTTAAAAACGTTAACCAATTCGAACCAAACCATTATTGGCCAACGGTTTGGTTTTGACCGGATAAAAGTCAAACAGTTTGAAAATCCAAACCGCTCTTTTAGTAACGGTTCGATTTTGGATTTTCAATTTGAAAATCTATTGAAATCCAAACCGGACCGTTAAGGAATATATTAATTTTTAAATATTATTTTGCTGGTTGCTTATGGTTGCCGCTAATATTTTTTATGCTTCTACTTTCACTATCTTCTACTGTTGTTTTCCACTTAATGTTAATGAAAATGAATTGTTTGATGTGATCTGCAATTTCAAGCTTTTCATTGGGTAGATACACTGGGTAGCTATGGCATTTGCTAATGGTTTTTGTATTTTCATGTGGATTTAGTAAGACAAGTCACAAACTTGGCTATTGATCTGCAAATTTGGTTGGAATGTTTGAAATGTTTTTATACTACAAATTGTGAATGTAAGAAGGAACCTTAAGATGTTTTGGTTGTGAATGTGAGCCCATATAGTAAAAATTGTGAGTCTATATTGTTTTGGTTATGAATGTGAGTCGATATACTATAGATCTTTTATTATACCTAAATCGTCGGTATCAATTCACATATTGTTTGAAACAGTTTCATTTTTAAGTTAGAAACAGTTTCATTTCTAAATTTAGAAAATCCAAATCGTATCGAACCGTTAAGATTTTAACTTGTTGGATTTAAATATTACCAATATCCGTATTGAACCGCACCATGCCCACCCCTAATTTAAATCAAATGATCACTTAGTCAAGAAAAGTAAAATTCAGAAATTGTAAAATTTTTTGTTGTAAAATAGTTTTTTTTGGGTTGGTATGTGTGCCTTTTTATACAAGTGACTTGTAAGGCAATCTCCAACTATGGGCCAAAAACCCAAATGGTAAGAAAATTGGGTGAAAAAATGAGTCTTTAACCATAAAGTGAAGGGCTATGGACATATTTTGGTCAAAGCCAAATTCTTTTCCATTTTTGTCCAAAAAATTAGGAATTTTTCTAAGCCCTAAATTGAAGTGGGATCCAATTTCTTTTGCAAATATGGTGGAATGATAACATCCCACGTACTATGATACACTCCCTTTTTTATTTTTTTTAGAGTTCATAGAAAATAATAATAAAATATTAAAATAATTTTGACTTAGCTCTGAATGATCAAAAATAGTATGGGCAAATTACGCTTTACTATCATGTGATTTACACTTTATAGCAGATTCATACATGAGCTTTCAAATGTTGCATTTACCCTCATGATCTCTTCAAACCGTGACAATATGGTCCATCCGTTAGCTTTTCCATTAAGATTTCTGTTAAATACTGATAGGGACAAAATATGACCCATTATTAAATTTAAATTAATGACAAGTAGATGTCACGTGACAAAAATAATAATAATTTAATTTAAAATTATTAAAACGAATTTTTATTTTCCAAGAATTTTAAAACTAATCTATTCAAAAAAAAAAAAACAAAACAAAACAACAAACTAAAAAAAATGGGTTGTTGAATGGAAGAAATAGGGGAAAGAGAGAGAAGAATGTAAAAATGTGGAGAAATTAAAAAAAAAAGACTTTAGATTGTAACCACAATAATCTCACATGCCTTTCACCTATCTCAAACATCTTCGATTAAATTTCGAGAATTTTGTGAATTTTCTGGAATTTTTCTAGAAAAAGCATGAGTTTATTTGAATATTTCGTCACTAAAGGATGATTTCAAATAAACTCATGCTTTTTCTAGAAAATTCAGAAAATTTCTTTTAGTATTTTTTCTAGAAAAAGAATGATTTCAGACCTTCAAAGACATAAAAAAGCATCCAAAAAATTCCCTTAACACTAAGATTCCCTTTAATGACTTATTGCTCCCATTTTATTCTTCTCCCTCTTAGTTCTCTCTCCTCTAATTTTCTTCTTCCCCTCTCTTCTTATGGTTCGCCTCCAATGTATACACAGAAACCTCAATTCCAGTGTCTTTATTGAACCTCCCACAAAACACCTTGCGTTGTGTGAGTCAATGGAGTCATCAAATCCAAACCCACATAAACTAATGAAGAACACAATTGAGATGAATGGAACGCTGGGTGGGAATGGCAGAGATGGCGCACAGGGGGGTGGGTGGGTAATGCAATTGGTTTTTTTTTGTTTTTTAATAAATAATTTTTAAACTTTAAATTAATTTATTATTATTTAAATAATGGATTCCATTTTGTCCACGTCAGCATTTAACTGAAATTTTAACGGATTAGTTAACAGAGATACCATATTGTCACATTTTGAAGAGTTCAGGAGGATAATTACAACATTTGAAAATTCAGGTATGAAACTATTATAAGGTGTAAACCAAGATAGTAGAGTGTAATTTACTAAAATAATAAAATATAGTTTGTACAATTCATTAAAAAATTACTTTTTTGAGGGTCAAATTTTAAGTTGACCTGGTTTGAGAAGGGGCCTCAATTGTCAAATTGGAATTGGATTATTCCCATGAGAAAAGAAGTAATTAACCTGAGTTCGCTTCGAGATTCGAACTAGGGTTCTGTCTACTCTGAAGTCACCCAAATTGAGCTTCCCGAGTTCGAGCTGCAGATCGATCACAACTCCCATGTCTAATTTTCCCTCCAATTCCCAAGTCCAAACCCAAAACGCAGCCTCGCGTTTCCAGGCCGCTGTGCTCGTAGGTTCTCCCTCCTTCCCCCACGCCATTGCTTGGTCCGACGAGAACCTCATCGCCGTCGCTTCCGGCCACCTCGTAACCATTTTGGTACACTCAGTTCATTTCCTTCAATTTTGTTTTCAGTTTATTCAGGCAATGCCACGCTCGGCTGCCCTCTTTGATTTGATGTTTGTGTTGTGTGTTTTTTACTGAATTTTCAGAACCCTGCTGCACTGCCTTTTGGACCAAGAGGCCTCATCACCATCCAAAACAGCAAACCCTTTTCAATTGGTGTCATAGATAGAGAAGGTACATGGTTGATGCACCCCATACTCTGATATTATTATTTTCAATTATGATATGTTTCCATTTTTATTGTTAATAATCTCAATTTTAAGTCCTCAACCACACTGTAATTGGGTTGTATTTGGAATATGACGTGATAAACATTCTGATTTGCATTGTTAACAATCTCAATCTCAAGTTCTTAACCACATTGTAACTGGGTTATTGGTTGAATAATCACTTCCTTTTTGGTTTTAATTGGGTGCAGATCTATTCTCTGGCTGCTTGCTGCCTAACATTTTATCACGGGACCATGAACCCCGTGTTAGATCGATATCATGGTCCCCAGTTGGGCTTGCCCCAAATTCAGGCTGCTTGCTGGCTGTTTGCACCATCCAAGGGTTCGTCAAGCTTTATCGCCAGCCATATCTTGATTTCTGTGCTGAATGGATAGAGGTATATAGCCACAGTTTAAAGCACTGGATGATGTTAAAATGATGCAGCATTTAATATATTTGAGTGGATAATGCTTATTGCTTAGGTTGCGGATGTATCAGCCAAGCTTTATGATTATCTTGTGAGTATCAATTTTGATGACGTACCAGTTTCCCCTGAAGGGTGTGGTGTAAATGTAAGCCCCCTCATCTAACTAGTAATATTTCACTTTGATTTGTGCCCTGACAATGTGACGGATGGTCTTTGACTTTACACATATTAGGAGCATGAAATGGAGCTTGAGATTTATTCTAACGAGTTGAAACAAAAGAAATCTGATCAGATTGTTCGTGCTTCAAAATGCAAAGTAAAACGTGTCAAGAAGACACCAGAAAACTGCACACTCCCTCGCTTAACTGCGGATCAATATGCTTCTCGCAGTGCAATGCTATCATCACTTGTAGTTTCCTGGTCACCAATGTTGCGTTCAGTGCTGAAAACTTATTCAGCTCAAGATAGTTCACCCATCTCTTTCCTTGCAGTTGGAGGGAAGTCTGGGAAAGTTTCAGTATGGAGAATTCCTGTACCAGAATACTATTCTGTTGATGAAACCAAAGTCCCGAGTTCTGTGGCACTCATTGCGATCTTTCGGGCACACATTTCATGGGTCACAGCAATCAGTTGGGCGTTGCTTGATTCTGAGTCTTCAAATCCTCAAGTTTTGTTGGCTACAGCAAGTTCTGATGGGAGGTGAGTTAGTAATACTGGTATTTTTAATAAATTTCACTCTTGTATCTATTAAATGAAACTGCTTGTGTCCAGTCAGATAAGAGTTTTGTAGTACCAAAGCAAGGTTCTTTGAGTGGTGTTTAAAGAAAATTCCACTTTTGTTTTAGAGTCAGTTTTTGTCAAGTTGGTTTTGTTTCAACATACTAGGCCTACCCCTACCATGAGATATGTATGTAAAAGTTGTGCCTCCGACTAATCTGATATCTGTTTTGGTACACATAAAATTCCGTTTTCTTTTTTCTCGAGATTAGATTGCAGGCTTCTTGTGTTTAGTTAACTAATTGTATTTCTATCTATTTCTTATCTTCATTTTTCTTTTCTGCTTGTCTTTTCAGTGTAAGGATCTGGCTTGCATATAATGAAAAATTGCTGAAGTCAGCAGAACCTAATGACACTTCCTTTTCCCTATTACAGGAGGTAGATCTTACTCTTTTTTTTTTGTTTATCTTACTCTGCTTTTTATTCTATTGTATTATTGAACATTATTTTTTTTACCTGCTGAACTTTTTAAATAGGTTGCAACTGTTGATAGTGTCCCAGTTACAGTACTTTCTGTTATTGTGCCTGATAAGTGTCCACACAGAATGCATTTAGCAGTTGGGAAAGGATCTGGCTCTTTGGAAGTGTGGATATGTAACCTATCTAAATTTGACAAAATTGGTCCATATGATGCGCATAACCAGACAGTAAGTTTCTTTTTATTGGTCAAAATCTTACATTGCATACCACTGGCTATTCATATGTCTAGGATGCGATCAGGTTACAGGATTAGCTTGGGCGTTTGATGGGCAATCTTTATACAGCTGCTGCCAGGTATATATATGTGCTTGAAATTCAGTCGGAATACATTGTATCTACATCTTTCAGTTGACAACCATTCTTTTGAAATGATAACAGGATAATGTTGTGCGCTGTTGGATTTTGAGCACAAGTTCCCTTCGTGAAGTACCTATTCCTTCAAATACTCCTCGTCTAAGAAGCTCAACTGATGTATTTTGTTACCCTGAGAAATCTCCTTATTTCATTATTTTAATTTCCACAATAATATGTTCCTTCTTTGTATCATAATTTTAAAATCTCATTGCAGCTGCCAGATGGATTTGTTTCTTTCTTTGGTCTGACAGTGTCCCCTGGAAATCTTGTGATTGCTTGGGTCTGATATTTTCTTTCTCCGAATTCATCTCATACTCATTACTTGTGCAATTACTGTAATATTAATATGATGATGAATTGATGACACATACAGACATATTCTTGCATACCATAGAATTGACTAACATATCTGCACTTGAAAATGGCAGGTTCGTAATACTGATGTTGATCAATTGAATCGAATGTACGAGGCAAGGTGAGCTAGTTTTTATGCTAACGAGATTGCTTTATTCGATCCATGTTTTGTGGTCTGTGTATATTTTGCGAGTGGTTAAACATTATACCATTCTAGAGTAGGGAACTGATTCATTGAATCCTAAAGACAGGATAAAAGGGATAAGCCCAAAAAAAAAAAGCTAATGCAACTCAGCGAAAGAGTTGGCCATAAAAAGATTCATAAAAATTGTTTCCTTAGGAAAATTAATGGAGGAGAGGGAAAAAGATAAATTTGGGTGAGTTTTTCTTATTTGTATATATGAGAATTAACCAAACTGCAAGAACGAAGAAATTACAGAAGAATGCAAATCTAACTTTACTGTGTCATAGTAGACTTGTAGCCATATTGCAGGAAGCAGAAGAATACATAAAAGAATCTTATGCCATTTCTTACATGCAATAGCAAGCAACCGAATATATAGTTGTATTGGTGGTTTGTTTGCCTCTGTAATTCTTGGTCAATTTACATTTTGGGAAACATTCTCAGGGTTCAAAAGGCGCTTGTTGAGTTTTTCTGGATTGGTGGGCAGCAATTAGATATCTTGCCAAACAATTCCCCTGATATTGATACTGAAGCTAATCCTGGCCTTTCTGAGGAGTTTGTTTATTGGGAGTCCAACTTTCTATGGTCTTTAAAGCAGTATGAATCTCAAGATAAGCCTCTTGTTGTTTGGGATATTATAACAGCATTTTTGGCTTTCAATCATTCTAAACCCGAGTATGTAGAATACATACTAATTAAATGGCTTTCTATTTCATATGTGGGATCTCACGTGGGCCTTTCTGCTGAAGAGGTTTTTCTATATGTCTCCCGAAGTTTCTCAAAAGTTACTTCTCGCCAACTACACCTTCTGAATATAATATGTAGACGGGTAATGCTACGAGAGATGAAGGCTGATGAAATAGATAGTAAACTGCAGAACTTGGAAGGAGTACATGGTACTGAAATTGAGAATTGGTCTTTGTGGATCAATCTGCTTTTCAACAGTGAAAGAGAACTTCGCGAGAGGCTTGTGGGATTTACATTTTCTGCTTTTTTAAGTCTAGTGCCTGCTTCATCCACAAACTCTCTATCTGGAAATTGGTTTCCTGTTGGATTAGCACAAATGGAGGACTGGGTTGAACTTAATCGTGATCATGTGCAGGATCAGCTAACGGTCCTTGCATCCGAAGTCAGAAAGAAAGAGGGGAGGTACTCCTTGATTTTTATCCCTTGTAATGCAAATCTATTTAGCTGCTTTGTTGATATGCTTACTTACTCCTGTTACTTTAATCCTCAAGGAGGATGCTTTCTTGTTGTGTTTTGGAATTTTCACTTTTTTCATCTTAGATTGGATGAATATACTTCTATGAGGCTTGGTGAAGAGTATATGTGTTTATTTATTTTGCATATGGAACTCAACCTTGCAGTGAGACCCTAAAAAAAAAAAGCAGAGTCCCTACTTAAATTGATTGTTTTATTTTTTTGGCCTACTTACTTTGATTGTTAAAAACCTCAATTTCATCAAATGTTAAATTTTTTATTGATGGTAAAGCTTAGAATGTCTCTGGATCCTGTTGAAGTTGGTTGCTGGAATGGGCATGTTCATCATCCTTTTGCGATATGTTAGCATTGCCTTTTCAGGTCATTGTGCAATCTTCCTTGTGTTGTACTAGCTTCAGCTGATATATGGGTTAGAGGGCAGTTGGTGCTAAAGGTCATTAAAAGTTTGTTGGGTTGATAATTGCTGGTTTTCAAATGCAGGGAATAGTCCTTTGTTGATTATACAAATAAACACATTGTAATATAAGTGAACATTATATGAAAAGGCTCCAAAAGTATTACGCTAACTGTAGGAAGATTGTTCTTTATAACTTAGAACTCCATGTCTGTTCGAGTAATGTGTATTGTTGCAAGTTAGTTGTATGATTAGTACTTAGGAGGCTGGTAGAAATGACAAAAAGGGAGTTTAACAGGAAACCTCGTGTGCTGCGTGGAGTTAAAAACAGGCTTGTTCAGACACTAGTTATAATTTATTTCTTTTTTGTTGAGTTAACATAGATGTTCTGGTTGCTTTCACTAATTTAACTATAATTGTCTCTTTGGTCCTCCCTTGTTTGCCTGCCTTTATCATTGAGTTATTGACAATGAAATTGTCTGTTTAAACTGTAAACGGCTATATACTTATAAAACATTGCTATGTTTTCCTCTTGAACCAACAGGCTCCAGTCCAGTAAATTCGTAGCAGCAGAGAAGTGCAGCTATTGTTTAGCGTCGGTTCCATTTGAATCTCCAGAAGTTGCTTTCTGCCAAGGGAAAGGCCACAAACTAGCTAGGTGCGCCGTTTCTATGGAGGTTTGTCCTACAACTCCCGCGTGGTTTTGCACATGTTGTCATAGACGAGCTTTCAAACTGGCACCAGAGACTCTCTTTTCAATTACTGGTTACCCTTTAAATTTTAAGTCTTTTATCACATCATCTGTGGTACAAGTACCCTTAAAACCTCTGTGTCCCTTTTGCGGGATACTACTGCAGAGACTGCAACCAGATTTTCTACTCTCTGCTTCTCCCACTTGAGCAAACCATCTCTGTTTTTTTTTTGAGAATAAACCATCTCTGTTCAGAAGACAGATTGCAGTAGCGGTTGCAGGTTTCCCTTATAATAGGATGTACAACAATGTACAGATTACTTATTTGATAAGGATATATATCATCTAATCTAAGATACTGGTGCTTTTGAGCATCTAGATGTATTTGCCAAATTGTCGTCTCTTTATTTCCATTACAAGCTTTGCATTCTGGATGTACTCGGATCCAAGTTCAAATTCCCGGCTGTTTAAATTAGAATAGTTTAAAATATCGAGGTAAAAGAAAAGTATTTATAAATTATTTGCAGCTTATGATTTGTTTTTAATTTTCTAATCACTAATTTGGGATGATTCTATAATGTGATTTTCATGACCTCAACATTTTATATTTGTAAGTCTCAATTTAAGGGTACTGGTCTAGTGATGTTCCTACACATTCCAGTGCAAGGTCTAATATTCGATACTCTTAAGGGTCATCACTCATCTATACAAAAGTAAATTTGTGCATAATATAATTTCGTTATGCGAAAAACTTTTATTTATGTTATATAAGGAAGATTACAATCAAATCGGTGATGCTATCTAAGTTCTTAATGTTAATTCAAACAAGTTCACTAAAGAATATTACAATCAAACTAGTGAGAATTTTAAGTTCATAACTTTTTAAGTTAGTATATAGTTTTATAAGGAAGATTATTATCATTAACTTCTTAAGTTAAAAAAAAAAAAATTTCTTAAGTTAGTATATAGTTTTAAAAGAAAAATTGCAATCAAATTGGCGAAGATATGTAAGTACTTAAAAAAAATCAAAAACTAACAAATATAGAAAGATAAAAGAGTGTAAAAATCATTTCCGTATTATCAATCAATTAATCACCTCACACTAATATAAAAACAACGTAACAATCAAGCAGAAGAAGAGTGCAAGTTACAGAGACGCTTCATTGAAGCAGAAGAGGAAAAGGCAACAGGAGATTCCTTCCTCAGCACCATTGACGGTACATCACACACTCTGAGTTTTTCTTCTAATTCTGGGTTTTTTCGTTTTTCCAAGGAACATCTTATTCTGGGTAAGAATGGTGGGCTTGGATTATGAATTTGTTTTCTCTCATGGGTTTCTTCTGAAAATTTGAAGTTTGAATACATGCATTTTCCTTATTGTTGGGTAAATCTGAGTATCTAACTCCATTTTACTCTCATTATATGGTGGATTTGGCACATGTTGAACTATTATTAAGGATGAATCTTTGATTTGGGAATCTACTGTTATTTTGTCGCAGCAAATCGACATGGCTGTACCCATGGAGAAAACCAAAACTTTGAAAGAAGAGCATGATATGAAACCCTACATTCTGCAATTCCCAGACCACATAACAGTGCAGGTGTTCCGCAAAGCCCCAATTAAAACAATCATCCAATGCCAGTGCGTTTGTAAGAGTTGGCGTCACTTGCTCTCAGACCCCCATTTCACCAAAGACCTATTTTCAGGAACACCCCCTTCCTTTTTGTTCCAGGGCTTAAGTGGTGGCCCTATAAACCCAAAATCAGAGGGCTACTTATTGGTTGACCTCAATAAGGTCTCAAGGTCAGACAACTTCGTACTGAAGCTGCCTAAAGATCCAACTGTCCACACTCTTCGTGTGGGCATTTTGGGTTCTTGCAACGGTATCCTCTGCATATATGAATTGAATCACCGCCTTTTTTACATATCCAATCCCATTATTTGTGAGTCTTTAGCTCTTCCAACACTATCATTGTCTCCCCATACTATCGCCCATTGTGAGCGTGACAGAGTTCATAATCCATATTATTGTGGATTTGGGTATAGTTCCACCAGCAATGTCTATAAAGTTGTTCTTTTTATATCTCCGCTCGTTAAATCTCTTGAATATGAAGTATTAGTTTTGACTGTTGGGTCCAGGATTTGGAGAAGCATTGGGAATGTTTCTGTATTCCCTTCTTCTCGGTTTCAACCGTATGGGATTTATCTGAATGGATTTCTTCATTGGATTTGTCAGTATGGAAATAGTACTTCCTTGATATGTGCCTTTGACGTTGAAAGTGAGCGTTTCCAGCAGTTACCACTCCCGCCTTGTTACTTGGATTTTTATTTTGATTTGTTAGCAACTCAATTTAGCCTTGGAGTCTTGAATGGTTTCCTCTCTGTAACTTTTCACTCTCGCTCGGGTGGTAATATTAGTGTGTGGCTGATGAAGGATTATGGAATTAGTGATTCTTGGACCAAAGAGCTTGATATTAGCACCGATGCACTTGGTTCTCCATCCTTTTGTCGAATATTGAAGTTTACTGAGGAGGGACAAGTCTTGTTGTTAAATGGGTCTCGCTTGCAGGCTTATACTCCTGTAACAAGGACTGTCGTGACGCTTGAGGTTGATGGTATACCATCTTTGGTTGATGAATGTGTCCATATTCCAAGCTTTGTTTCACTCAGAGGTGTCATAGCAGGTTAGGAGGTAATATAGTCCATGCAATTAGAGTTATTTTTCCTTCTTTCTGCATTAAGTTTTTGCTTCAGACTCACTTTATTATGAATAGCTTGCTTAATTACTATAGTTATGTTTACTTTATCCAATAAATTGAGGATAATCCTTGGTGTTAAAATACTTCAGACTCACTTTATTACAAATAGTTTGCTTCATTACTATACTTATGTTAACCTTTTTCAATCAACTGAGGATAATCTTAGATTTTAAAATGTCTCCCTTAAATTTTGCTTCATTCATGTCCCTACATATTTTCATCCAAAGACAGGATAAGTCCCTTCTTAAAAGCATGTTTCGGGAGGGATGGTTTCAGTTGATTAAGATAAATCGCTTCTTGTTTCTGCATTTTTTATTTGTCAAATGATGGGTCCTTAACTAACAGCTCACGGGTCATATAGAATAAAAATAAGTGCACTGATTGTGTCCTTAATCCAACAAAAAGAAATATATTTTTTGTCCACGATTACTTTACGTTATGCAGTACACTGATTGTGTTATAATATGCCATTTCTCTGCAGTAACTATAACTGTTGACAAGAATAAGTGCAAGTGCACTTAGATTACTCAAACTTTAGCTAATATTGCAATTCAATCTCATTGGGTAATTGGGTTTAGCTTGAACCCTAGCTTGACTAATTACTGGTTTCTAAACTCTGTTTTCCCAATTGTATTGTACAAGGCTATAGAGGGTTTATTTTCAGGTGAATGTGTGCAAAGTTTTCCATGTTTTGAGGGCTAAGACTTCTCAAGTCTTAATTTCCTTTAGGAACTCCATATTTCTTCCTTCATTCCCCTGAGAAACTCTATATGTGATGTAGGACAGAACAGAATAGCAGAAAACAATAACTTTGCGGAAGCAGAATCAAGAAAACACAAAGATAAAACTTAGGAAATAGGGTCTGGAATCACTCCAGGGGTTTCACACCCGAAATTGGCTTCACACCAAAACTTGGTTTCACACCTAAGAGATCCTTTCGCAGGAAATAATAGATTCTACTGATATCACACTAGTAGATTTCTAGGAATCACTCCTAGTTCTAGGCACCACACCTAGAGATCCTTAGGCATCACACCTAGGGTTAGGTTGCATCACACAAACCTGAAGAGAAGCAAAGCTCCACAATTTTTATTCAATATCCAAAACTCCGCTCTAAGGTTTACAATGGTATTGTTTTGTCTCATTATCTCTTTTGTTGCAAATTTTTAGTGCTGTAACACACTTTCAATTTCAAGTATGTTACAACACCAGAAATTTCAAATTCAAATTACCTTCGATGTTACAGATCGGGGGTTAGTATCTCTAATATCTATAATTGTTTTCCTGTTCAATTTCAAGTTCAGTTTATGTTTATTACTCATAGGATGCTTAACTATTGCAACCATGTTCTCTAGTTCAGCTACTACTTGAGCTTAATTTACGTATTTTGAGGCCTTCCTGATACATACTTGAGTTGCAGTGATGTTTTTTGTGTTTAGGTCAGATAGTATTTTCAGTGATCTCATGTGAGCTTGGCCGAGTCAAACACTAGCAGTATTGTAGGCATGTTACTATTGCCACATTTGGTGAGTAGGATTAGATTGGATTGGATAACTCATCAAATTCAATGTATTTTGAATGTAAAAATGGATATGTTTTGACTGCAAGAGAATTAGATAAGATTAGGCATAGAATGAAACTTATCTTTTCTATTCCTACTATTGCGAGGGATTGGATTTGTTAAGTTTTATTCTGTGTCTACTCCTCTAATCCATTTGCAATGAAAATATATCCATTTTTATATTAAAGATGCATTGAATTTGATGAGTGAGTTATCTAATCCAGCTGAAACGAGCTCTATAAGTTTGCCCACTAGTAGTTTGAAGTCAACTTTGTAAGACTTTCGAGTCTTTTTGGATCCAAAACATGATGTTTCCTGACAATTTTATGCTAATGTGGTGTATTTCAAAGGTTCATTTCTCAGAGACTAGCTGTAGTTAGACACTCAGTCAGGGGCATTTACTGTTTGGTCTACCTTCTTTCTTCCCCTTACTCTCTCCATGACTCCATAAATCTTTTGGGATGCAGGAACTTAATTTATCATTCCCGAACTTCTTTTACGACCAAACCCTTCATCATAAGGGCATGTGAATACAACCCTAATTTTAAATTTTTAAGAGCCGAAATCTAATACCTAATGCCTACGTTTGGCATGTCACATTACAGAACTGTACAGGGAAAAAATCGTGTTTGATACACTCAAGTAAAAGAGTGACGATTGTTCATCTATTTATATGTTTTATGCCCGCTAAATAGTCACAACATGAGCAACATATGGTCCGAACAGAATATGGTACGATAACTGATATGGATGGGGTTGGGCCTAAGTTTTTAGCCCATTAGGTACGGAACGAGCATGATGTAGGCTAAGTACGACATGGCTACGAGTACGAAATAGGCATATACGGCACAAATAAGTCTTGGATCATGAACATGGGCATAATTAGAACATGGGCTTCATGAGCACTTCACGATTATTGATTGGGTTGAGACGAGCACAGTACAAAACGCGACTGTGGCCGTTTAAATGCATCGGGTGGCCTCTTCGTACTACAGTCTATAAGTAGTTTTGGGTGGTCTCGGGTTTGATTCTTGTAAAAAGCGAGGTTGATGTCCCATATGTATTATGTAATTCCCCTTTTCGGATATATAAAAAAAAATCATTGGGCTGACATGGAACATCTCATTAGCCTTCTCTATATATAGTGATGCACGTTGGATTGAAAATTCCAATCCATATTCGAAAGTTTTCAACATTGGAACACTCGAATCAAATATGACATAATGTCGAATAATATTTATAGTTATGAAAATGCTGAAATTTTCTAATCTTTTAAATTGAAATAAGAACGCATTTTACAGTTTCAAAATTTTTAACATAACGAGTGTTCCATTGTTGGAAAAAAAAAGTTAGGAAATCCAACGTATATGTTCTTCAGCAAAAAAATAAATAAAAACTGAACTTTACTCCTTTCGAAAATAAAAAAAAGGCTTCGCTGGAAAAAAAAAACCCTATTTCCAGTCACAGATGTAGCGAATTTCTTCTTGGAACTTTACTACCTCTTTGGTTCTTGACTCTCTTGAGACGGTCGGCTAACTAGTGCTGTGGCAGGAGATGGAGGAGGAAGAAGGAAGACGGAAGAAGAAGCGAGGAGCAGCAGCCCTACATTCTTTTGATATAGTGTCGATGATGTCTATATCTTTGCGTGCATTAAAGGCCAAGCCAACCAAGACAAGTTAGGACAATCCCTATCCACGCCTAACCACAACGGTTTCCAACTTGGTTTGCAAGGTCCAATTATTATGTTTGTTACTTGGTCTAGTGCCCATGCAAGAGGTCTCTTAATCCCACTCTTCCACATTTTATCTCTTCTTACTTAGTATGTCATAAGCCTCACGGGTACCTAAGACGTCTATCAAATCATGCTTAACTTAGCCTCACGGTTACCAAATTACACAAAGAGAAGCATTAAGTTCTAAGGGATCTGAGCACTACACTAACCCTAGGAATTGCACGACAATCCTAGGAATGTCATGAGTTAAATTACAAGGTTATTGCTTAAAGCGATCAATTCTAATAACACAAAAGACTATCAGTTTAAACAGTAAAGTAAACACAATGCAAACACAATAATCAAACCAAGAGCCAAAACCAAGTTAAGAAGTTTCCATGGCTAGGGCTTGAAGATCAGCCCTAACTTAAAAGAAACTACTCACTACGCATAATGAACGAGATAAGCATGAATTGTATTAAAGAATGAGTTGAAAGAATAAACCCAAAAAGTACTCCTAAGGACAACTTCAAGTACGGCTCAAGTGATCATTCAGGAACAACTCTTGGACTTCATGAACAAGCCTCACGAACAAAGCTCTCAAACAGTAAGTAAAAAGTATGTAAAAAGTGTCTAAGATTGTGTGTCTGAAACAGTGGACAAGACCTCCTTTTATAGAGGAGGGCCAAGCCTTGTCCTACAAGGATTTGAAATAGAAACCTAGTCTAGTGAGTTCTAGAACTTCTAATACATTTCTAAATGGATAATCAAACCCTAAAACCATGGAAAACCAATGGGAACACGAGTTGGTTGGTAGGAATGCAAGTTGGCCCTTGGGCGGCCAACTGTCACGGTCATGAGCCTAGGGTAGGCCCTGTAAGTCAGTGGCACATGCCTTGGAATGTCTTAGTCGCACCTTACCATGCCTTGGCATGATTTTGGCTTCAATATGGACCAAGAGGTCTGACGTCAAGGCTCGATCGGATGGCTGTAGGATGGTTGATGGTTCCATTTGGCTCAATCGGGTCATGTTAGGGACATGCCCTGGACCTGTCTGTTTGTCGACAAATCTCGACACTCTTAAGGCGTAGTCGCAGCCCTAATTTGGGCGCATCAGGAACCCGGATGAGGTGTCTTGGGAATGTGTCAGGGACACGATTTGGGACACCTTCTAGGCGTGTCAGGGGCACTTATGGGCTAGAACCTTGACTCGATTCTTGGCATGATGGAGGCATGCCTTGGGATTTTCTTGGGCACTCGAGGGCACGCCTTGGCGTGACTCTGGGGCTCAGATTGAATGTCTCTGAGACGTGTCAGGGGCACGTCTTGGGCATAGTCTAGACATGTCAAGGACATGTCTTGAACCTGGTACTGGCCAGATTTGCAGTTCTTGGTCTTGTCCCTAAATAGGGCACATTGACATGCCCTTGGCCTTGAGGAAACCTTCTTAATCTTAACTCCAATTTGACTCATTCTTGTTTCCATTATTCTTAGGATTAAGCTATCTTTCCAAATTCTGCACATGTTTCACAAAAGCATCACTTTCAACTATGGATGACATGAATTAAAACAAATGACAAGTAAAGGGGCCAACTATGACATGAAATATGTGTAGAATTTATGACTTAACATGTAACGACCCGGACCATAAATTAAATTAATTTGAGAATTCGACGATTTTACCCTCGATTTTAGACGGGTTCGAGAGTCACTTTTCTACTGACAACGTTTTTGGGAATTTTTCTTGGGTCGTTGCGTAGGTCTCGAACTCACGAGTTTGTACATAGGCAGCATGCGAAAAACGGAGACCCGGTGAGATCGTTACGGGTCTAGAAGCTTCAGGGTGGGGATCGTCTTCCTCGCGACTCCACGAGCATTTTGGGGTCATCATCTAGGTGGGAGCACCGCCGTAGACGACGGACGAAGGAGGGAAGTGGACCAAAACTTCTTGGCCATTTTTTGGCCAAACCAGGTACGATCTCAAAACGTTGACCTTATTTTCGGATTCCTGGTGAAAAGTAGATGAATTTACATGTGTAGATCGTGAAAATCGATCAAGAAATGAAGGAGTTGGAAGCTAGCCGGAAATGGCGATTTCCGACGAGAAATTCCAGTTTCCGGCGACGGAGATTGCGGCACGGCGGCGGTCTGATCGTCTTCTCCGGACAGACTCCGACGATGGCCACGGCGGTCCGATCATCTTCTTCGGCGAGTCACCGGTGACCAATCGGGTCGAATGGACTGATCGGGTCAAATGGACTGGTCGGGTCGAATGGACTGATCGGGTTGAGTGGATCGGGTCAGGTCGAGTGGGTCGGGTCAGGCCGAGTGGGCCGAGTCAGGCCGAGTTGACCGGGTCAGGTCGAGTAGGAGGGGTCAGGCCGAGTTGGACCAGGTCAAAGCGTGGGCACTATAGCAGGCGCATAGCCGGCGCGTGAGGCGAGTGGTCGGTGCTTGGCGTGTGGTTCGGCCTTCTACCGGCTCGTGGCGGCACGTGGGACCAATTTCGAGCTCACGATGGCGCGTGGCTAGGTTTTTGGGACGTTTCAGAACCGGATTTTGATGGTTTTGAGGCCGTAGGAGTTCGTATAGAGCCCCAGTTGGGTAATCCCAGCGGTAACGGTTGACCATGGAGCGGATTTTGAGCTCGGGAGGTCAAGGGAGTTGGGTCAATATTGTGTCAAGAGTTCCTTGAGGCTAGGGCGTCCATGATTAGGTATTTTATTCGCGCTGTGAACGGACTAGGGTTCCGGGATTGCATGGGTATGCATACTTCTAGGTATTGGGTTATACCATGGGATTCTCTAATGATTGGTGTAGAGGGTATTTTTCTCCGTTACATTGTTGAAGGTACTCCGATTGGCGTTAGAGGGTATGTCTCCGCCAGATCCTTGAGGGGTTCTCCAATGTTGGCGTTCGAGGGATCTTTCTCCGCCATATCATTGAGGTCTAAGTAGCTCAGGACGAGCCGGGATATTGAGTTATTACTTGGGGGCTCAGGACGAGCCGAGATATCGAGTTACCACTCAGGGTGCTCTAGAGGAGCAGGGATATCGAGTTCGACTCGGCCTGAGGCGGTGCGACTCAATTCAACCAAGTATGGTTCCTTCGTCATCCGGGTCAGTGGGATGGTGTGGGCGGTGGCCCAGATTGACGAGCCAGTTGTCTTGTGTTATTACAGTAGAGGTTTCAGCAGTGTCTGACCTACTGACAATTGATGTCAGAGCGTGTTACCTTTTCAGACCACCACTATTCCGAGGTCTCGGTTATGACTTGTAAGCTATCATGCGTCTGATAGGTAGGTGTGGTCAATAAGTACAGAGGTTCTGTCGGGAACCCTGTAAGGTTTATGTATCTATTTTAGGATAAAGGGTATTTTCTGGTATTAAATTTTGAGGAAAAAGAGCTGTTAGACGGGGCAAGGGCTTTTTGTGGATTTCGAGGTGAAATTCGGAAAGGGTCCTTACCTAACAAATACCCCCAAACGTAGCTTTTGCTAGTCCTCAAGCAAAACAAGGTATAAAAACTAACTTAAAACTCAAAGACTCAATATACTTAATTAAGTATAGAACATTTATACCCCTAGGTTGACCTAGTAGGAGGAGTTTTGTCTCATTTTACTTAACAACTAAAACACTAAACAAAATACTTAAAAAATTAATAAGGAACAATGCAAATAGATCATGTTATGCCAAACTAAAGCTATGCCAAACTAAAGCCATGCCAATTTCAAGCAAGTACCATGTGTTAAGTGTGAATGCCCTTTACCTCAAGAATTCAAGTTTAAAAACAACAAAGTTCAAATGCCTTTGAAAGATTTCGCCTTGACTCTAACCTCACTAGGCAACTCTCAATTTCTCTCATGAATCCTAAGGTTTTCACTCTTGCAAGCATATGTGATGAGTTTATGTCATGGGATCAAATATAATCACATATGAAATAGTATGAAAGAAAGGCAATTTCTGAAAATGGATCTCATGAAGGAATTGAGCTTTAAGAACGTAGAGACATACCTTAACTCCAAGCAAGACTTCCCATAAGATCACTTAGGTCTTCACTCAAAGGTTGTAATGGGGCTAGGCTTAAAGGGTTTAAGAAGAAAGGGATTAGGATTCAAAAGCTTAGATTGGGACAAGGCATGAAGTAGCATGACTTGGAACTCGATTTTCATCTTGAACTTCTTAGGACCCCACGACCAGACTTGGTGCTTTCTTCAATGGCTTCATCATTTGAAGCTTGATTTCCTTGAATGATGATGATTTGTGACTCTTATTTTCATTGGCTCACTTGGCTTAGCTCATTGTTTTCTTTTCTCTTTTTTTCTTTATTTTTGTTCTTCTTTTGTTTCAAACTAAGCCAAGATCATGCAATGACTTACAACATTGTGTTTTCTATCCAAGGTAGGACTTTGGTCACTTGGGATGTCTAAGACATTCCCCTTGACATCAACTTTGTACTTTGGCACTCCTTGGCCTTGACATGGCCTTGACATGTCTTTGAGAAACCTCTCGGCTTGACTTTGAACTTTGAGAGCTTAGGGCTCTTCTTTCCTTTCCTTGTCATGAACTTCATTTGACACAACCTTGCCAAAACCTAAGCTATAGGGTATGGCCAAGATTGAGGGCTTCACTATCTAGGGCTCGGTTTTGATTTGGTGATGAAAGAAAGGCTTAAAGTGTTTGGCTTCAAAGTGGGTTAAGGGAGCATGCAAACGGACAACTATGGCTTTTTGAGGGCTCAAACATGCATAGCCTACATCACCTCTTATGGTTCATCAAGCTTAGAATCAAAAACCTCTACATAAGATGTTAGTTCTTTAAAATTCAATGCAAAGTGATAATACCAAGATCAAACAATGTAGAATGAATTGAATAGTGTTTAAGAGTAGAATGAAGTAAATCTCTCAAAAAGAAAGGCATTAGGCTCAAAATCTCACATAGGGTAGTCTCCACTAATTTTCTAAGGTTCACTCAAACAAAGTCATCTTTAGCTCAATTTCTTGAAGTTAAGTATTAAGTGAAAATAAATGATACAAACTTAAGCATGGCATGACTTTAGTAAGACCTTAATGATTAATTCAACATATGCAACTTATTAACAAGTAAAGTACTAAGTTCCTAGCCGTGTACCCCCAAACCTAAATGTTGCAAAATTTTTAATCCACACCCCCAAACCTAAACTAAACATTGTCCTCAATGTTACAATTTGGAACACTAAGAGCAAATAAGTAAAGAGTGATAGGAGGCTCTTGTGCAAGTGAATTGTAAACAAGTCATAGAACAATTAGAAGGTCTAACACATAATTGAGTAGGTTTTAATTCTCCTAGTGCAAGTGAATTGTAAATATATATATGAAAGGTCATGATACGTACAGAGGCTCTTGTGTCACAAAGACAATGCTCAAACCTCTTGGATTGAATGGCACATGGCAAGGCAGGAGGGCCTGGATCATTTTCCTTGCGTGGCAAGCCTTGGACCTCATTCAATGTGGCTACACTAATCTCTTGAACATTTTTGGGGTCAAAGCCACGTTTTCTAGCCACTACATCTTTAAGAAGCTTGGCAAAGATGGGCATGGTCCTTACAAGCTTTGAAAATGGCAAAGTGATTTGAAGCTAGTGAAGCATGCTTGTGAGCTCTTGCTTAAACTGAGCATTCTTGTCCCTCTTTTGGAATCTAAGAGGAAAAGGTAAGTCAACATCATTAGTAACTAGTGGATTACTAAAAGTAACTTTAGATTTTGAATTTAAAGGCAAAGAAGGATTAGAAGGCTCATTTTGTGTCATGTCTTGGCCATTTAAGGCTGGCCGAGAAGGTGTCTCCTGTGCAGGCTCTGCGGCGTGTCCTGCGGCTGGCACTACGCCTGGCCCTAAAACAGCCTTTGTGGTGCACCCTAAGCTGCGCCCTAAAACTGGCCCTCGGACGAGCTATGCGATGCACCCTAAAATTGGACATGCGCCTAATTCTGGACATGCGCCTGTGCCTAATGAGTCCTGACTATGCCCTTGGCCTTGCAAGGGTTGTTCCAGCTCTTTTGCACCTCTTAGTTGAATGACATTTGCGGTGGCCTTGTGATAGGTGTTCTTTGGATTGATATGGACTTGGCTAGGGAGTTGAGGTCTAGGGTCCAATCTATTGAGTTGGCTTGCCATTTGCCCTAATTGATTCTCAATGGCAGTAATGGCACGATCATTTTGAACCAAATGGTTCCTGGTCTCTTGTTGAAAGGTAGTAGTTCTTTGAATTAGTGATTGCATCATATTTTGAGTGGACTGCATCATGTCTTCAAGTGACTTGCCTCCCACGGCATTGGTTGCTTGAGGTGGAAGTTTAATGGCCTGATTTTGAACTTGAGGGGCCACGTCATGCCCTTGCAATCCAGGGGGTGCATTGGGGTTTTGTACATTCTGATTATTACTCCATTTGAAGTTTGGATGGTTCCTCCATCCAGGATTGCAAGTGTTTGAGTAAGGGTCATTACGTGGCCTCATGCCCTCATTGTACTCCCCAAAGTAATTGGCATCTTCAACCATGGGATAAAGTCTAAGAATCTTGTCCTTGAACTGAGCAGACATCAAAAGTCATTGTGGGCTTGGCCTTGTTATCACAGAGCTGCTTCACCAGGGTTGTGAGTTGGGCTATGGTGTCATCCTTGTCCCTACTCACTCCACTAAGTGTTCTAGATTGCTGACCTCTATAACTAAACAGTTATCCCTTTGAGCAATGTTCTCAAAGGCTTCCCTAGCCTCCTCAGCTATACTATCCAAGACTCCCTTGGATTGAGAGTTCACCATTACTCTATCACATGTCTTTAGCCCACCATAGAAGTACAACATTAAGTGACAATCATCAATGTTGTGATGAGGCATGCCTAAATCATTTGATTGAACCTTTCCCAAAACTCATAGAAAGGTTCCTCCTCACCTTGCTGGGGTGCCATGACCTCAACCTTACGTTTGTTAGTCTTGGCCACAGGTTAGTATTGGGTGAGAAACTTAGGAGGACAAGTCTCTCTAAGATGTAATGGATGCAGGTGCAAGTGAGTGGAACCATGCCTTAGCCTTGTCCTTAAGAATGAAATGGAACAGCCTCAATCTGATTTCAGCTGCAGTCATTCCATTGATTCTTAAAGTGGGACACACTTCCACAAACTCCTTGATGTGCATATGAGGGTCTTCACCCGAGAGGCCATGGAACTTAGGGACCATGTGGATTGTCCCTGATTTGAGCTCAAAGATTTCCACCGTGGAGGTGGGAAACACTATGGAGAATTTATCCTCACTCACATGGGGAGTAGCATACTCCTTGAGGAGTCGTGGTGGTGGATTGGAAAGGATACGTTCCTCAGCCATTCTTTGAGGAGATGGTGGTGGTGTTGGATGAGGGGAACCTTGAACAGAAGATGAGGCAGATGATGGAACTGAAGAACCGTGTACAGAGCCTCTGACAGATCCTTGTGACGACATAACCTTGACAAGTACCTAAAACACAAACAGAATAAACTAAGTTAAAAAAATCTAAGCAATGGACATTGTTGAGGGATAAGTCCCTAGCAACGGCGCCAAAAACTTGTTGGAAGAAAAGTACAACAATGAAAGTAATACTAATCCCAACAATTAAATCCTAGCAAGTGCACTAATCAATAGACAATATAGTGGTATAAGCAAGGGTCGAATCCCACAAGGACTCAACAATGTAACCCAATGAAATAGATTGCTTAGCTCACAAGTTAGGTACTCAAAGCAGAAAATAAAGACACTAAGTAGATATGCTTGACTCTTAATTAAACAAGGACTCTAAACAAAGACACAGGGGGGGTTTGAGTTTGAAAGATGCTTTGAACTAAGAAACTTGTAATGAAAGAAAACAAAGTAAACAAATAAAGGTTGTTGACGATTTAACGGACAAGTCAGGGCAGTCCCTATCCACTCCTAACCACAATGGGTTCCAACTTGGTTTGGAAGGTCCAATTATTATGTTTGTTACTTGGTGTAGTGCCCATGCAAGAGGACTCTTAAGCCCACTCTTACACATTTTATCTCTTCTTACTTAGTATGTGATAAGGCACACAGGTACCTAAGACATCTATCAAATTATGCTTAACTTAGCCTCATGGGTACCAAATTAAACACAAAGAGAAGCATTAAGTTCTAAGGGATCTGAGTACTACACTAACCGTAGGAATTGCATGGAAATCCTAGGAATGTCACGAGTTAAATTACAAGGTTATTGCTTAACATAACCTTTTGATGCAAGTTATCTATGGATCATGTCATTAAAGTGATCAATTCTAACAACACAAAAGAATATTAGTTTAAACAGTAAAGTAACACACCAAGGCAAACACAATAATCAAACCAAGCGCCAAAACCAAGTTAAGAAGTTGCCATAGCTAGGGCTTCAAGATCAGCCCTAACTTAAAAGAAACTACTCAATACGCATAATGAAAAACGTATGCATTAATTGTATTAAAGAAAGAGTTGAAAGATTAATCCCAAAAAGTACCCCTAAGGACAACTTCAAGCACGACTCAAGTGATCCTTCAAGAACAACTCTTGAACTTCGAGAACAAGCCTCACGAACAAAGCTCTCACACAGTAAGTAAAAAGTATGTAAAAGGTGTCTAAGATTGTGTGTCTAAAGCAATATAAAAGGCCTCCTTTTATAGAGGAGGGCCAAGCCTTGTCCTACAAGGATTCGAAATAGAAACCGAGTCTAGTGAGTTCTAGAACTTCTAATACATTTATGAATGGATAATCAAACCCTAAAACCATTGAAAACCAATGGAAACATGAGTTGATCGGTGGGAATGAAAGTTGGCACTTGGGCGGCCAGTTGTCTCGGTCAGGAGCCTAGGGCAGACCCTGTAAGTCAGTGGCACATGCCTTGGAATGTCTTAGATGCGCCTTGCCACCCCTTGGCATGATTTTGGCTTCAATATGGACCAAGAGGACTGAAAATACGTCAAGGCTCAATCAGATGGTTGTAGGATGGTTGATGGCTCCATTTAGCTTAATCGGGTCATGTCAGGGACCTGCCCTGGACCTGTATGTCTATTGAGAAATCTCAACAATCTTAAGGCATAGTCGCAGCCCTAATTTGGGCGGATCAGGAACCCGGATGGGGTGTCTTAGGAACGTGTTAGGGACACGATTTGGGACATCTTCTAGGTGTGTCAGGGGCACGTCTGGGCTAGAACCTTGACTCGATTCTCGGCATGATAGAGGCATGCCTTGGGCTCTTCTTGGGCACTCAAGGGCACACTTCTGGGGTTCGAATTTAATATCTCTGGGACGTGTCAGGGACACATCCTAGGCCTAGTCTAAACATGTCAAGGACTTGTCTTGAACTAGGTACTGGCCAGATTTGCAGTTCTTGGTGTTGGCCCTAAATAGGGCACATTGACATGCCCTTGGCCTTGCAAGGGCTCGGTTCTGATTAATGGAGGACCCGATATGGATTTGAGGACATCTCCTTTAGCTTAACTCCAATTTAAGTCATTTTTTCCCATTATTCTTAAGATTAAGCTATCTTTCCAATTTCTGCAAATGCCTACTTTCTACTATGGATGACATGAATTAAAACAAAAGACAAGTAAAGAGGCAAAATATGACATGAAATATGCCTAGAATTTATGACTTAACACTTCACTCCACTGCTCCTTCTTTCTTTTATCTTTTTAAAGAAGGAGTCGAGTACAGAAAATAAAAATTAGAGTGTGAAAATCATTTCCCTATCAGATATGCTTGTTTCAAGAAAGTGTGAAGGTAGACCTCATTATCCCTTTCCTTTCAAAGAGATCATATCAACAAACTTATACCTAAATTGTTAAAATCACAAATTACATATTTACAAATTAAATAGGGTAGAACATAGCAATAAAAAAACATTGCAACAAAAACTAAAGGAACTATACCCGAATTTTTGAATGTTTATGTTTGTTGAAACCAACCAAAAGGAAGATGATGGTGTCGAAACCTGCAATTTTGTTGAATTGTTTCCGGTTTCAAGCCTTTCATTCGCAGCTATATGAAAGAAATAATAGAAGTTGGAGTGATGGAGAAGAGGCATAAGAAGAATAATGGAGATGAAGACGGTGGAAAGGGTTCTCGATGTTGTTGGTCGGAAACAATGATTTTATGGGAAATCGGCTAATTTTTAGGTTTTGGTGGCTGGGTTTCCCCGTAAATGCAGAGGGAGACATTTTGTCGTTGGATGAAAAATAGGCACAATAGAAATGGGAGACCGCTCCCCGTAGAACTATTTGAAGTTTGTCGAATTTTTTTTAAGGCTTTTGTGTTTTGCGTGCAAGGAAGGGAAAACTCGAGATGAGTTGAATGTGGAGTTATCGTTTTTTTTAATTGGGCTCAGATATCACTATATAAAGGAGGGGTATTTTCATTGGAAATATAGAGACGGCGACGATGAAAGGGTTTCTTGATGCTGTTGGTCGGAAGTAATGATTTTATGAGAAATCAGCTGATTTTTTAGTTTTGGTGGCTGGGTTTCCCTGCAAATGCAGAAGGAGAGCGTTTTGTAGTTGGGGAAACAAGAGACACGATCGACAAGGGAGACCACTCACCGTGGAACAGTTTTCATTTTGCCTAGTTTTTTTAGGGTTTTGGTGTTTTACGCGCAGGGGTGGGAGAGCTTGAGAAGAAGGAGAATGTGGAGTTATCGATTCTTTTTATTAGGTTCTGATCGCTATATAAAGGAGGGGTGTTTTGGTCAGAAACATAGAGACGACGGCGAGGGAAGGGTTCTTGATGTTGCTGGTAGGAAATAATGATTTTATGGGAAATCCCTGATTTTTAGGTTTTGGTGGCTGGGTTTCCCTGTAAATGCAGAGGGAGAGCGTTTTTGTTGTTGGGGAAAGAAATGGCATAGTTGAAAAGGGAGATCGCTCACCGTGGAACTGTTTCAATTTTGCATAGTTTTTTTTAGGGCTTTGGTGTTTTTCACGTAGGGGTGGGAGAGCTCAAGAAGACGGTGACTGTGGAGTTATCGATTTTGTCGATTGGGGTTCAGATATCACTATATAAAGGAAGGGTATTTTGTTTGGAAACATAGAGACGCGACGATGGAAGGGGTTCTCGATGTCGTTGGTAGGAAACAATGATTTAATGGGAAATCAGCTGAATTTTAGGTTTTGGTGGCTGGGTTTCCTTGTAAATGCAGAGGGAGAGCGTTTTGTCGTTGGGGGAAGAAGAGGCACAGTTGAAAAGGGAGACCACTCACCATGGAACTGTTTCAATTTTGCCTAGTTTTTTTAAGGCTTTGGTGTTTTGTGTGCATGGGTGGGAGAGCTGGAGAAGAAGGTGAATGTGGAGTTATTGATTTTGTCGATTGGGTTCAGATATCAATATACAAAAGAGAGGTATTTTGGTCGGAACCATAGAGATAGCGACGATGGAAGTGGTTCACGATGTTGTTGGTCGGAAACAATGATTTTATCGGAAATCGGTTGATTTTTAGGTTTTGGTGGCTGGGTTTCCCTCTAAATTCAGAGGGAGAGCATTTTATCGTTGGGTGAATAAGAGGCACAATCGACAAGGGAGACCGCACACCTTGGAACTGTTTCACTTTTGCCGAGTTTTTTGTAGGACTTTGGTGTTTTTCACGCAGATGTGGGGAAGCTCGAGAAGTAGGTGTTAGTGGAGTTATCGATTTTTTCAATTGGGTTCAGATATCACAATATAAAGGAGGGGTATTTTGGTCAGAAACATAGAGACGAAGACAATGGAATGGGTTCTCGATGTTGTTGGTTGGAAATAATTGATGAGAAATTGACCAATTTTTAGGTTTTGGTGGCTGGGTTTCCCTGTAAATGGAGAGTGAAAGCATTTTGTCTTTGGGGGAAGAAGAGGCACAACCGAAAAGGGAGACCACTCACCCTGGAACTATTTCAATTTTGCCAAGTCTTTTTAGGACTTTGGTGTTTTGCGCTCATGGGTGGGGTAGCTCGAGAAGAAGGTGAATATGGAGTTATCGATGTTGTCGTTTGGGTTCAGATATCACTATATGAAGGAGGAGTATTTTTGTTACATCCTGCCCCGGAAATCCAACTAGATAACCGAAATACAGGGATGCTAGCCGACACCTGGACGTCGAGTCCAGGTGACACAAACCAAACTAAAACGTTGCGCTTTAGGAAGCTGAGAGAAACGGTGAATAGTAACTACTAAACACCCAATTTCCTCAACAACATCGGAACTCAGAGCATGCTTATACATATGTGATGTCCACAATTAAAGCAATTAATGCTAAACCGATAGTACCTTATTCAATAACATGATGTCAGAGTTGAAACGATCCCTCCTCGAACCCACAAACCTCCTACGGTAACCTGAGGGGTGTGGAAACAGCAAAGTGAGTGGACATTAGTAGTTTTCACACATAATAGTACAACCCCTCAGTTTATTTAGTAACATCAGTATAAATCTATATACGATGCACATAAATAAAACAATCATATAATAATGAAATAACCCCGCAGGGCTGGCAACCACCCAAGTAGTCATACTCAACCTAATCATATAGGTACTTGGCAGCTAACATTGATAATCAAATCTTCACGTATTGAAGATGACACATCCAGCTCTTGGATAACGTGACTAATAGTACCTTGATATCGCCATCTCTCTACGAACGATAACTATCATCTCAACGTTGCACGCGTGTGTACGGATCAATATTCTCGTCACCCGGATCACCGCCCACACCATACCCACAGACCTCAAGAAACGAATATGCCTTCTTTGACATCTTAAACTCTGCTGATATCCAGTAAACACAATCATCATTTGTATCAAACCGCAATCACACGGCTGTCACATCTCGATCATCGAATCATATGATCTGAGCCGGCATGTCCCTCGGCTGTCGTTAATGCCCCCGGCTATGAACACACCATATAAGTCGGCATGATCCTTGACTATCATATCATCATAAGCCAACATAAACCATGGGCTATCATATCAAATAAGCAGGCATAATCCTCGGCTATCATATCAAATTAGCCGGCATAATTCTCGGCTATCATATAAAATAAGCCGGCATGATCCTCAGCTATCATATCATCATAAGCCAGTATGATCCTTGACTATCATATTAAATAAGCCGGCATAATTCTCAGCTATCATAACATAGGTATCCTAATGGCATTGTAATCGTACGAGTCACGCGCACGTGACAAGACTGGGTTTCTTCGCTCGTACCACGACCACGTGAAGGACTTGGTGCAAGCACCATCGCCACGAGTCCCCCTATGAGCTCCGGGACCACATGCACGCATAAGAGCTCGGGGATAGGACTGGCGCTGTTTAACTAGTATAGAGCAAGCGCAAGTGAACGATCACGTGGTAGATTGGTCTGTGGATTACAGACATATACGACACTAATGACCACCATATGGGCATACCATGACTCACAATATGTGCTAAGTCGGCATATACCTCGACTGTAGCATCTCAATTAGACTCGTATAGGACTCATGACATTGACATATGACACATGTACTAGGTGGGCATGCCTCGGCCGTAGTATCTGAAGACTGACTCGTGTGCTAGGCCGACATGACTCCTCGACGATAGCATCTCGATTATATATATGTTCTTCCTTGATTATTGTAACTATCGTGTTACATCGGTATCTCTCTTAAATTCGTGGCTCGATACTATAATTATATCTAGGAATCGATCCTCGAGATCTACCCCTATAGTGTTAGTTTATACTCATTCCGGAGTATTTTACCTTGTATAGAGTTCACAACCCTCAAATATCTTAATAAAGAAATGTCAGGTCCTAAAGTCGCCCCCCTTGCACATTCTATATAATTTCTAGGCTTTTTATTCAGAATGCCCCCTGAATTGTAACTTTAGTCTCACAGCGACAAACACAGTCACTAGCCCCACGACGTACATGGTTCGACGCTCGAGATCTTACCACGTGGTGCGTCGCGGAGGCATAGGGCCAGATCTCTGACCAAGACCTCATCATTGCTTTGTTTACCAAATCGCAGAGCAGAGTGGTCAAAGTCTGAGAGAGATATCCGAGCTTGATTGAGATTCTTGGGACAAGGGATCTCGTTGTTGAGAAGTTGAAGAATGAAGGTGAGAAGAAGGCGACGGTGGCGAAATCGTTCGATCTTGGAAGAGATAGAGTTGCAAAGGTCCAAGAGCCTAATGATGTCGTCCAAATATGAAGCGAGGCAGTCATCGATCGCCGACACTGCTTTGAGATTTGAGATAAGGTTTCTTGCTTTGGAGTGAGCCAAGTCAAGGAAATCGACAATCTTGGAAAGCCAGGACAAGCTGATGGATGGAGGACTCAGAGTTTTGAAGCCGCGAGGCAGAGTGTCATCGAAGGATCGTGAGACAACCCAGTGCTTAAAATGGGCTAGAAAGCCCGATTCCACGAACACACCGGCGAAGTGCAAAAAGGCAAAGAAAGAGCCAATCGGAAGCTCCACGGTTGCCACAGAATTGTGCCCAGTGCACCTCAGAAAAGACGCCGCAGAGGCGGGCAAGCCCGATGTGCTCGAAGACTGTCGATTTCCTTGCCATGGCTCACTTCGAAGCAAGAAACCTCATCTCTAATCTCAAACTAGTGCCAGTGATGGATGACTCCCTCGCTTTGTATTTGGACAACATCATTAAACTCTTGGACCTTTGAACCTCCATCTCTTTCGAGATCGAACGATTTTACCATCGTCGCCTTCTTCTCAACTTCATACCTCACCTTCTCGGTGACGGGATCCCGTGTCCAGAGAAGCTTAGTCGAGCTCGTAAATCTCTCTCCAGCTTTGACCGCTCTGCTTCGTGATTTGGTAAACGGAGCAATGCTAAAGTATTGGTCAGGGATATGGCCCTAAGTCTCCGCGATGCGCCACATGATAAGATCTCGAGCGTGTGGAAGGTTGTGCGTCGAACAGTGCAAGCCGTGGGACTAGTGAATGTGTTCGTCACCGGAGTGTTGAACCTGGTTTGCATCATTGTCTTCAAAGTTCCTCTTAGTCTGAGTATGGTGGGTTTGTCTTGAACCGGTTGATAATTGTGGGTGCAAGTCCCTAACTTTGAGTTTTAGCTTTCTGGGGTGAATGGTTGACACTGAGATGATGTTTGAGCATTGGATTTTCTCCTCGAATGTGCTAGTTTCTTCTTCGATCAAGTGGAGGGCCAAGCATGGCTTGGGGTTTAAATAGATGTGTCGCCAACTCAGCTGCTGATATGGGTTTAAGTGGGACCCACTGATGACATGTCAATGTCATGACCCACTCAAATGCTGACTTATCCAGATTGACCATATTGCCCTTATATTTGATGGTAAATTAGCAGACTTGACGAAAAAAAGGCAGTTTGAGATGAAAAGTGGGATTAAGGTGGCATTTTGAGATGAAATGTGGGTTTCAGGGGGTATTTTGTTACAAAACCGAGTTCAGGGTCCACTATAAGACTAAAGTTAAGGTTCAGGGGGTATTCTGAGTAAAAAGCCTAATTTCTATTATCAGCAACAATTCATAGGGATTTCGCCCTCAACTAGGAAATCAATCATATGCCAGGCCCCTAAGTCTAGCTCATGGCATTGTCTATAATTTCTAACATCATCATAGCACACAGAACCAAGCCAAACTTCCCAAAGTATTAACACCAAATGTGTTCATCATAAATCTAATCCATAACTACTCAAATTTATAAACGTACATAGTCATAAATTTAGGGAAGAAGTTCCAATCACAGTGCGTCGGGGAGAAATTACCCGACCGAATCCACTATTGCACGTACTTCGTGGTGCTCGTTCTTGGAAGTCCCCACAAGCTTCGTCTTGATTCATACGGCCCTTCAAACTCTCCAATACCGTAACGCCTCACAAACAGGGAAATTAATATTAATAAATAATCATTTAAACTATTAAATCTAACTCCCTGTCCTTGGAAGTTCACACGCTCTAAAAACGCATTCCAAGCGACTAAAACTATCCAAAATAGCCTTCAAACAAACTCTGATGAATCTGAAACCTGTGCCAAAGGCTCCGAAACATCGAATTACATAAAACACGAGTCGCCGAGAGTCGAGGAAGGGGTCCACGCGCCCCCACGTACTCTGGCCTCCCTAAGGGGTGCGACTGCAAGTCTCAGTCGCCCCTACCTCTAACCTCGCCGACGCCGGCCGGAATCTGTCATTATTGGCTGGATTCCAAGCTTTTCCAATTTTTTCAAATCTCAACGAAAAACTACAAACTAATAGTCTAATTTCATCTACTCAACGAGAGGAATCCAAAAATGAGGTCCATAGTTTGAGGTTGTACCTGTGGAGGCCAAACATCGCCTTGAAAGCCGTGAAACTCACATCCTTTCGTTACTTGTTGCGCCGCGTACAATGACCGATAACCACGGTCAATGGTACGATTGTATTTGTGAGAGGTGGATGAAGAGGATGATGGTGGTGTGGTGGTCTGAATCGCTGCCGATCGGTAGCGACCGTGAGGGTATTTTTGGGGTTTTTCTGCGATTTTTCGCGGGAAGGGAAGAGAGAGAGAGAAAGGGGCTGACCAATAGGGAGAGGAGAGAGAGTGTCAATTTATAATTTAAATTTTTCTAAAATTACTGATACGTCCTGACCGTTTTAGACCCGAAACTTTCTCGTTCGAACTCCAATTTTCGTGTGCTGCCTGTCTACGTACTCGTGAGCTCGCAACTTACGTAATGATGCAAAGAAAACTTCCAAAAATATTCCCGATCAAAAAGTGACTTTCGACCCTTCGGAACTTTCAAGGGCAAATGGTCATTTTGTAAATCCATCTTCTAATCACAGCCCAATAATCCTCTTTGGGCCCTTACTAAAGTCAACTTTCGCACTTAGCCCAATTCATACTTTAATCTAACCCGGAATTACCAGTTATTTAATTCAATTTAATTTCTAACATTTATTTTCTGGGACTGGTCGTGTCAATTTTGGTCAGTAACATAGAGACGGTGATGCTGGAAGGGGTTCTCGATGTTATTGGTCGGAAATAATGATTTTATACGGAATCGGCAGATTTTTTTGTTTTGATGGTTGGGTTTCCCTGTAAATGCAGAGGAAGAGCGTTTTGTTGTTGGGGGAAGAAGAGGTACAATTGAAAAGGGAGCCCGCTCACCGTGGAACTGTTTCAATTTTGCCGAGTTTTTTTAGGGTTTTTGGGGGTTTACACGTAAGGGTGGGAGAGCTCAAGAACAAGGTGAATGTGGAGTTATCAATTTTGTCGATTGGGTTCAGATATCACTATATAAAGGAGGGTTATTTTGGTCTGAAACATAGAGACGTCGACGATGGAAGGGGTTCTCAATGTCGTTGGTCGGAAACGATGATTTTATGGGAAAGGGACTGATTTTTAGATTTTGGTGGCTGGATTTACCTGTAAATGCAGAGGGAGAACGTTTTGTCATTGAGGGAAGAAGAGGCTCAATCAGAAAGGGAAACAGCTCACGTGGAACTGTTTCAATTTTGTCAAGGGTTTTTAGGGCTTTGGTATTTTGCGCGCAGGGGTGGGAGAGCTCAAGAAGAAGGTGAATGTGGAGTTATAAATTGGGTTCAGATTTGACAATATAAAGATGGGGTATTTTGGTCCTTTAAGGTTAAATGGGAGTAGATTGAAAATGAGAATTATATGAGAATGATGATTGGGGATTGAAGATCTGTTTGGCCAATTCCTAAAAATATTGGACCGAAAAAAACAAAAAAATTCCTAAAAGAAAAACATCTCTTAGATAAAAAAAATTCCTAAAAATAACACATCTCTTAGGAAAAATTCACAGAACATGTGAATTTCTTCTTGAACTTTACCTCTTTGGGTCTTGAGACGTCCGCCGTCAAACCAGTTCGGTGGTAGCAGATGGCGGAGGATGATCAGAAAGCCTACTTTCTGGAACTGCCAGACCACATAATCGTATACATTTTCCTCAAACTCCCAATTAAAGCGCTCATTCAGTGCAGGTTTGTGTGCAAGTCTTGGCGCCATTCGCTCTCAGATCCCCAATTCAGCAAGCAACTATCTCTGCAATCACCCACTTACTTTTTGTTGTCGAAAAAATGGGATAGGAACTTCCTGGTAGACCTTGATAGCCCAAACGACACCGTAATCGAGGTATCAAGCGCCGCCAGGCCCGTGGCTTCTTGCAACGGTTTCGTGTTAGGTATGTATCAAACAAAGGGTTACAAACTTGTAATTTCTAATCCCATTACTTGTGAATTTCTAGATCTTCCATGCCATCCTAAGAAATTCGGAGGTATTTTTGGTTTTGGGTTTAGTCTCATAAGTAATGTCTACAAAGTGGTTCTCTTTTCTTCTGAAGAATCGAAGACGAATTCGCGTGAGGTATTGGTTTTGAATGTTGGCTCTTCTATTTGGAGGAGCATTGGGAACATTGCAGACCGTTTAGTGACTGAGCAGGGCATTTATGTTAATGGGTTTCTTCATTGGTTTGGTTTTTCTAACAATGGCCGTCTTGTAATTCACACATTTGACCTTGAAACTGAGTGTTTCACAGTGTTACCGATACCGCCTGGCTATTTGGATTCGAATTTAAATACAATTAAGCTTGGAGTCTGGGAAAGTTGCCTCTCCATACATGTTCTCTCAGGGGCTAGTATCAATGTTTGGGTGATGAAGGACTATGGTGATGAGGATTCTTGGACCAAAGAGCTTGAAATTAGGGACAGTGTTCGTTTGCTTACTGTCACAACGTCATTTACGCAAGTATTGAAATGTACAAAGCAGGGGCAAGTCTTGTTGTTACATTGGTTTGAATTGTTCACTTATACTCCCGGGACGAGCCGCCTTGTCAAATTGAGTGTCGACAGGATACCATCAGCGGTTGGGGCACACATCCACATTCCAAGCTTTCTTTCTCTCAGAGATATCGTTAGGCATTAGTGCCTGGAGGTAATGTCTGTTTTTTAGGCATTAGTGTGATTATGTTGCCTATTTTCTTTGTTGGAGATTCATGTTTAGGTTCATGAAGATGATCTTAAATGTGAACTGCTAGGATTGATATTTGATGCATTGATAACGTTGTCTCGTTAGTCTGGTTTAGTGTCAAGGCTTTGGTTTGGTTGGGTATCTCATAAAATTCAAGGTATTTTAAAGGTAGAGTTGAAAGATTTTTCATTTGGAGCGGATCAGACACGAAGGAAAGTTCTCCCTACTAATCTTTACCATTTGTGGGGTATTGAGTTGGAACTTGTCCTTCATCAATAAATTTATTCTCTATCTTGAACTTGAATAAAATTTCTTAATATTTTCCCTCCTCCGAATATGGTGAGTTGTCTAAATGCAATCCAGTCTTAGACACCAAAGTAGCCGGAAGTTATCTTACTTAATCACGACGACTACTTTTTCCATTTTCGCTTTCATTTAAGAGGAAATTTACATCCATATTCCATACTCCTGTGGAAGTAATAGGATGAGAAGCATCCTATTACTGAAGATGTAATATCTTTTGGCATGGAACTTCTGATATGAAGTGTGGATGTATTTATTTGAGTAGTTACTAGTTACTTTTTAAATTATCAGTCTTAAAAAGTTCGAATGATTCTATAAATGATCTCCTTCCAATTTCAATTTGGCTTTGCAGTTTGAAATTAACTTTGCGCTTCTTTCTATGATGCAGGTAAAAAGATTGTGGATTGTTACAAAGAAAGATAAAGAAAATAAAGCCATTGAAAGTGAGCAAGAACGCATGCAACGTAAGGATTTTGGCAAGATTTAGATTTTGTTTCTGGTTTCTATGTTTATGTTTATGTTTTGTATACTAATATATTTCTTATTAATCAAGTTTAGGAATATTTTGGGAGCTTTGAGGTTTCCTAAACTTGTAATCTTACGAGTAAATTTTTCTTATTTTCTGGTGAATTCAAGATGCCTATTTACTTTTTTTTTTTTGATACAATGATATTGGGAGTGGGAGTTTACATTATACATTTTGGATTTCGACCTTGCTTTTTCGAGAGGCGAGCCCATATGCGTATTATCTTCAACAGGGTTAATTTAAGTACTATTTTGAGGCACCTATGATACATGTTTGTGTGCGTTCAATTATGTAGACTGATGGCCTTTGCAATATGTCTTCAACAGGGTTAATTTAAGTACTATTTTGAGGCACCTATGATACATGTTTGTGTGCGTTCAATTATGTAGACTGATGGCCTTTGCAATATGTTAGGTGCTGCTAACAGCTGAGGTTAGGTTAAGTATAAAACTAGTCAATTTGAGTTAGATCACATCACATATGGGTGTTCAAATAGACAAAATCAAACCTTTCAGTAGTTGTAAACGAATTTCCTACCATCGTTCTATTTCAAAAACAAAACACAAAAACAACTACCATGAAACGAGATGTATTTGCCCCACCTTCGCATGGAGGTGTCAAACGGGCACATTCATATTTCGTACCCTATTCATGTCGCTCTATTTAATATTCGTATCGTATTTGTGTTAGTTTATGTTGTTAAGATCTAAAGTCAGTTCAAGTTTTAACCCACAACTCATCACATATTTAAGTACTCTCCTCCCTCTCTAAAAACAATCGCTCTCTCCTCTCTCTAAAAATCCAGACGCCCTTAGATCTGGGATGGGGGTTTTGTTAGATCTCCACCTTCTAGTGGTAGATCTGAGCTGAACTTCTGCCCCCCAAGACCCTTGCCTGCTTTCCTTCTCTATGCCCTTCCTCTCCTGGTCTCACTTCTTTCGGCTTTCTTTGCTTCCTCCCTCTTGGCTTGCTGTGATAGGCAGTGCTTGGTCTCTTCTCTTTGTGGAGGATGATGGTGGCATCAGATCTTTTTGCTGGTATGGTGGGAGCCTGAACCTAAGGACTTGGCGGCGCTGCTACTGAGCAGATCTTGCGGCGGTCGGGTGTGGGGAAATCGGCGGCTTGGGTAGTGTTTATGTAGTTATAATTTATTTGCTGTTTAGCCTTTCAATTGGGTTTGTTTTCCCTAAAAGTCAAGCAGCTCTGTTGAGTTTGCTGCGTAGTCCCCTCTGTGGGTGTAGGTTGATGGGGAGGTGGAATGAAATATCTGTTGGTGGTGCTTGATCAATCATTATTTATGCATCATTTTGATGTCTTTATATGCCTCTCTTACATGTCTTTTAAATGATTTCGTGCCATCAATAGTAGAAAATGATCAATCTTGTGAGACTTGTGCAGATTTGGAAAGATAGGTAAATTCTGAGAAGAGCGCGAAAAAAATGACTCAAATCGGAGTTCAGATGAAGGAGATGTCCTCATTTCAATATCAGGTCTTGAATTGGGTCCTGAGTGCGCCAGTGCGCCTATTTTGAGTCCTTGACCAAGTACCTCAGATCATGCCATCCGGGTCCCAAACCCGTGACTCATGACATCAAGTTCATGTCCTATAAGTGCCAAGGTCGTGCCAGGACATGTCAAGTACATGTCGCAAGAACTTCCCATCGGAGCCCAGCTTCTGTGCCTAAACCCTAGTTCATGTTCCGCCAGCGGTGGATCAAAGTTACTCCTCTGCGCTAAGCCTAACAACCTGTGTGCCTGGCCTGAGCGAAGATGCGCTTCTACTATGCTCATGGTGTGCCTCAAAAGCGCAGTCTCAGACCCCTATGACGAAGACATTCGAAGGGCTAGCTTGTGTTCCCACCGGCCAGCTTGTGCTCCTACTTGCCAGCTTGTGTTCCCACTTGCCAGCTTGCATTCACACTCCCAACCGTGTTCAGATTGGTTCTAATAGATTTTAAGGACTTTGTAATTAATTAGAAGTACAATAACTATTCTAGAACATTCTAGGCTAAGGTTTTACCAATCCTTATAAGACAAGGTTTTCCCTTTGTCTATAAAAGGGAGCCTTTGTTCAGTGTTTTGGGGGACCATATTTTTAGAGATAATATTTTACACACAGATTATTAGGCGTGGAGCTTGGAGAAGAAGGCTATGCCGTGGCTCTGCTGTGTCTGTTCTTCAACAATCTCTTATGTACCCTTATTTTTATTATTGCAATTTACTTATGAATTCAATTATATTTGTTTCAATTTCAGTTATGAGTGAGTAGTTCCTTTCAGAATTAGGGCTGTTTGAAGCCCTAGCCATGTTAGCTTGTTAAGTAGATTTTATTCTTGTTCTTAATTGCTATGCATGCTGAATAACTCTGATTACTGCTTTAACTACCATTCTTTTATGTTTATAGGATTAGCTACCTTGTTTGCATAAATTATTGATGGAATTGCTTGATTGACCACCATATCATCCTGTGATTCATTAGCTTCAAGAGGTTGAGGTTAAGAAACAATCTTGTAATCGGAATTCATGACAACCTAAGAATGCATCCCACTCTTCTAGGCTAGTGTGGTGCCATTAAATTCTCTTAGTACTTCATGCGTCATCTTAACTGGTAGGTGATAGACGTTTTAGGCACAATCAACCTTTCATTCTTGCATTGTTATTTTCTGCACTTTGATTTACTTTTCTTTAATTTTCAACTCTCACTCATAAACCCACCAACCCCCTGGTAGGTGATAGACGTTTTAGGCACAATCAACCTTTCATTCTTGCATTGTTATTTTCTGCACTTTGATTTACTTTTCTTTAATTTTCAACTCAAGGATCGCGCAAAGGTATGGTTTCATTCGCTGGCACCGGCTTCCATTCACTCATGGAGGGACTTGACGTCCAAATTCTTAACACAATATTTTCCTGTGGAAAAGATGAACGAATTAAAGTCTAGAATAATGAACCCACGACAAGACATGGAGGAGTCTTTTTACGAGTTCTGGGGACGTTTCAACCAGATGCTACGGGCGTGCCCCCACCACCATATCGACGACCATCACCTTATGTTATACTTCTACCGAGGCTTGAAGACTAGTGATCGGACAATGGTAGACTCTCAATCCCAAGGGATTCTAGAAGGCACAGCTGAGGACGTAAGGACCGCTTTTGAGAACATCGCTCAAAGGGAAAAACAATTTAGCTACAGTGGTCTTTCCTCTAGGGCTACTGGTGATACGTACACAAATCACAATGATGATGCCATTGCTCAACTCATGGCACTGGTGAAATAATTGCATAACGAGAAGGCAAAATGAGTTCAAACCTGCGAAGTATGTTCAATTCAGGGCCACACGTCCCAAGACTGCCCAATGGTGGAAGTCGCCAATTTTGCTGCAGGTTTCAATAACAATTCACGACCCCGGAATGACCCATATTCAAACACTTACAATCCGGGGTGGAAAAATCATCCAAACTTCCGTTGGAGCAACAATCAGACTGCAGCCAATCCTTTGCCACCCCCTGGATTTCAGCATCAAGCCACAACCCCTCAAGGGAACTCTCACTGCCTGTCCTCAAATCAGAGTGGAGGCAGCAAGTCTATGGAGGACCCTAAATACCGTGGTTCAACAGCAAAGCCAACTCATGCAATTCACGCAAGACATCCGGAGTCATATGGAAAACGTGGATCGTCAAATAGGACAAATGGAAAATAAACTAAATCAGTGGGAGCAGGGAAAGTTACCAAGTCAAGTGCTGGTAAATCCTAAGGGATTTCACAATCCTACGGCCAATGCCATCACTTTGCTGAGTGGAACACAAGAAGGACCTGACACTGCGCCTCAAACAGATATGCCGAGAGCCACTTCCCAGCCGCTATCACCAGACGCGCCAAGTATCATGTCTAAGACACAACCGCAGGCCACGGCCGACATCCAACCTGTTCCTAAAGCCGATTCCCAGCCCTCAAATAATTCTAACTCTAAACCTCAAAAGTCCAATCTTAAAGCAACTAAAACAGTACCCTTCGAGTTAGCTAATGATGTTGAAATTCCATTTCCTCGCAGGTTCCAAAACAGGCATAAGCAAAAGGAGGACTTTGAGGCAGAAATCATCAATATGTTGCAGAAGCTTCAAATCACATTGCCTTTCCATAAAATCGTCAAGTACATGCCTATATTTGCAAAACTCATGAAGGACTTAGTCGCAGGAAAGCGTGGTTTCAGCTCCACTGACATCATTGAAATCCCCAAGGCATACTCTGCTGCCCTTCTGCACATGCCCCTTAAAGCCAACGACCCTGGGCCTCCATCACTTCCGTGTATCATTCAATCGAAAAGATTCGAGCATTGCCTCTGCGACACGGGAGCATCGGTAAACATCATGCCATTCCACATTTACAAGTCACTCAACCTAGGGGCACTCAAACCTACGCACCTATGTGTTCGATTAGCTAACGCCTATATTACAAATCAAATGGGAGTTCTAGAGGACGTACTTGTGCAAATTGGAGACACATGCATCCTTGTAGACTTTTACGTACTCAAGATGGAAATAATTGACAAGAATGGGGAACCTCCACTCCTCTTTGGAAGACCATTGCTAGCCACGACTGGGTGCCTTATCGACGTCAAAAATGGCCAAGTTTGCATCAAGGTCTTGGACAAACTTCGGACATTCTCCATCCATGATGTCATCCAATATCTTGCGGAGCCAATTGTGGACTTCCCGTTAAACACCACGGACTTACTGCTACAGAAGGCACTCGCCAGTTCATGCATAACATATGTTCTTGAAATGGCCAGCACTTCACCAACTACTGAGCCACTTGACGATAAGGTGATAGAGGAAGTTAGAATACTTTATGTCGTTCTTGTTCATTCATGCAAAAAAAAAACCAGCATTTGAGGCACTACCTCTCATGGACCACAAGACTTTGCCGTCCACCATTCAGCCCCCAGAACTAAAACTAAAACCACTGCCTGAACATTTAAAGTATGCTTACTTAGGAAACGCTCAGACCCTTCCGGTCATCATTGCCTCTAACTTAAGTGCGGCAGAATAGGAGCAATTGGTGCAAGTTCTGAAGGCTCATCGTACGGCGATAGGATGGACAATTGCCGATATACAAGGGATCAGTCCTGCCAAATGCATGCATCGAATACGTCTTGAGGACGATACCAAACCATCAAGAGAGGCGCAACGAAGATTAAATCCACCTATGAAGGAGGTTGTGAAGAAGGAAGTCCTTAAACTCCTAGAAGTGGGCATTATCTATCCTATAAGTGACTCTAAGTGGGTAAGCGCGGTCCAAGTAGTTCCAAAGAAAAGTGGGATTACTGTGGTAAAGAATGAGCATGATGAGCTCGTACCCCAAAGAGTTCAAACCGGATGGAGGGTTTGCATTGACTACCGGAAGCTCAATACCACCACCCGCAAGGTTCATTTCCTTTTGCCATTCATCGATCAAATGTTTGAGCAGTTGGCTGGCCATTCACATTGTTGCTATCGCCCTGGAAGACCAGGAAAAAACTACATTCACGTGCCCCTATGGCACATTTGCCTATAGAAGGATGCCTTTTGGTCTTTGTAACGCCCCAGCCACCATTCAATGTTGCATGATGAGCATCTTTTCTGACATGGTGGAGGATATAATTGAGGTATTCATGGACGAATTCTCTGTATTTGGCCATTCATTCAAACTGTGCTTAGCAAACTTATCCCGAGTACTAGAACGCTGCCAAGAAAGTAACTTAGTGCTTAATTGGGAAAAATGCCACTTCATGGTCCAACAAGGAATTGTCTTGGGCCATGTGATCTCTATCCATGGAATTGAGGTGGACAAGGCTAAGTTAGACATAGCAGAAAGACTTCCGTACCCTACAACAGTCAAGGAGGTTCGATCTTTCTTAGGGCACGCCGGTTTTTATCGACATTTCATTAAAGACTTCTCAAAAATCACAAGACCGTTATGCAGTCTCCTAGCTAAAGAGGCCGCATTTGACTTCAACAAGGACTCCCGTGAGGCATTCAATACACTCAAAGCAAAGCTCACAGCATCCCCCATCATTATGCCACCGAATTGGGACTTACCTTTTGAACTTATGTGTGACGCTTCGAACTTCGCTGTAGGAGCTGTTTTAGGACAGCGTGTCAACAAGCTGCCTCAGGACATCTACTATGCAAGTCGAACCCTAATGACGCCTAGCTGAACTACTCCACCACCGAGAAAGAGCTCCTTGCTGTTATCTTCGCTCTTGAGAAGTTCAGATCATACTTGATTCAGACTAAGGTCATCATCTACACTGATCATGTGACCTTGAAGTACTTACTCACTAAGAAGGACGCCAAGCCAAGGTTGCTGCGATGGATGCTACTTCTCCAAGAGTTTGAACTCGAAATTCGAGATAAAAGGGAAGTGAAAACGTAGTGGCTGATCATATGAGCCGCTTGATACATGGATCCAACGAAGAGGCTGACCAATTGCCGCTCCTGGAGACATTCCCAGATGAACAACTCTTCGCACTCCAAGCAATTGATCCATGGTACGCTGATCTCATTAATTACCTTGTCACTAAACAATTTCCTTCCACTTTAAGCAGGTATCAAAAGGACAAGCTAGCTAAACAGGCTAAGGACTACATCTGGGACGAGGCCTACTTATGGAAGCATTGTCCTGATCAAATCATTCGACGATGCATTCCCAAAGTTGAGATGGAATCTGTCCTGACATTTTTCCATATCATGGCATGTGGAGGCCATTTCGGAGCTAAGAAAACGGCATTCAAGGTCCTTCAAAGCGGATTCTATTGGCCACATTATTTAAGAATGCATACGAGTTTGTACTCACTTGTGACAAATGCCAACGACAAGGTAACATAGGCCCTTGGAATCAAAAGCCATTAAACCCTATCCTCGTAGTTGAGATCTTTGACGTATGGGGCATTAATTTCAAGGGACATTTTCCGAACTCTTTTGGCAATCTCTATATTTTATTAGCTGTCGATTATGTGTCTAAATGGGTGGAAGCAATTCTCACAAAAACTAATGATGCCAAAGTAGTTGTGAGCTTTTTGCAGAGTCACATCTTAGCTAGGTTCGGAGCGCCTAGGGCAATCATCAGCGATGGGGGAGTGCATTTATGCAATCGTTTGTTTGAAGCTTTAATAAAGAAGTATGGTGAACCCACAAGGTCTCAACACCTTATCACCCGCAAATGAGTGGCCAAGCTGAAGTTTCCAATTGAAAAGTAAAGGCTATATTGGGGAAAATGGTGAGCCCTGGCCGCAAGGATTGGTCCCGCAGATTGAACGATGCATTGTGGGCCTTGTTTTCGGAAAAGGATGTCACCTACCAGTGGAACTAGAGCATAGAGCATTCTAGGCAATTAAGAAGATGAATATGAATATCGATGATGCTGGAGTACACCTAAAGCTGCAGCTAAGTGAATTAGAAGAGCTTCGAAACAAGGCCTACGAAAGTGCTCGGATTTACAAGGAAAAGACCAAAGCTTTTCATGACAAGCATATTCAAGCCAAGGACTTTCAAATCGGATAGAAAGTCCTCCTCTTTGATTCTCGGCTCAAATTATTTAAAGGTATGTTGCATTCGAGATGGACTGGACCATTCATTGTTACTAACGTTTTTCCTCATGGTGCAGTTGATATCCAACACCCGGATAGGAGGACTCCATTCAAGATAAATGGCCATCGCCTTAAACACTACTTCGAGGCCATTTCCACTCCAGGCCCAACTGACCCTGCCACTCAACATGCATCAAATGCCTAGCATGCCAGCCCCGTCTTGCCTAAACGTTAAATAAAGTGCTCCTAGGAGGCAGCCTAGCCCTGGTTTGTATTTCTCACTTCCTTTTCTGTTTCTGCCCGTTATATCTCTCAAACCTTTCTAATGTTGTCATGCTTACTGCTTATCACATTGAGGACAATGTTCAGTTTAGGTTTGGGGGTGTGGATTTAAAATTTTTGCATATAGAAACAAGTAGGTTTGGTGGTGATACACGGCCATGACTTTTGAATTTTCAGCCTTAGTTTTTTGTGTTTAGTTAGTTAGTTAATTTTTTGCTTTTGAATAGTATGAAAACTTGTTAATAGGGATGTATATGGTAAGTTAACTGTCTTAGCCTTACTAAGAGTCATGCCATGGTCAAGTAGTTCATAATTTGCACTTCACAATGTCATGTTTTAAGTGATTAAGTGAATGAAACAACTGAATTTGAGTAAACCCTAGAAAATTAGTGGAGACTACCCTGTGAGATCTTTGAGCCTAATTGCCATTCTTTCTGAGGGATATACTTGTTTCTACTCTTAAACACTCATCACTTTTGTTCTTAATTGTTGATCTCATTACATCATTTTGCATTGAATTTGAAAGAACTAACACCATTTAGATACTCTTGATTTAATGTGTGGTTTGCCATAAGAAGTGATGTAGGCTATGTATGCTTTAACCTCTAAAGGTTTTTTCCTACCCTATTGCATGCTCCCTAAGCCAATTTTGAAGCCAAACACTCAACCTTTTCTTTCATCACCCAAAGTATAACCTAACCCAAAATACTTAGCCATTCATCACAACCATGCCCTATAACCTCAGTTGTGCTAAGGTTGCCCTAAATGAGATTCATGGTGAGAATGAAATGGGAAAGAGGATGCTACCCAATTCAAAGGACATTGGCGTCAATTCAAAGTTCAAAAGTAAAGAAAAGTTCAAAGGACATTTACAAGTTGCAAGCTGCACGAAAATTTGAGAAAATCATTGCATGATCTTGGTTCAATTCAATTCAAAGAAGAACAAAAAAAAAACGTTCAAATCAAAAGAAAGAAAGAAATGTTGAGAAGAAAAGAAAAAAAAAAGTGAAAAACAAAGTGAATTAAGCCAAGTGAGCCAAGAGCATCAAAATAAGCCACAAGAGCCTCAAAATAAGCCATCAAGAAAGCACAATGCCGTGGGCCTTAAGAAAGGATTCAATTCAGAAATTCCAAGTTCAAGTCATGACTTCTCATGCCTTGGCACAGCTCAGGTTCTTTGAATCCCATCCTTCCTTGCTAAACCCCTAAGCTTGGCCCCGTTACAACCTAAAAAGGAAGACCTAACTGATCTTATGGACAATCATGCTGAGGATTAAGGTACGTATCTATGTTCTTAAAGTTCAATTCCTTTCATGGGATTTTTCTTTCCATAAAGTTCTATTCTTCATTGTTACTCATATGTGATTAAATTTGAATTTCATAACATAAACTCATCACATATGCTTGAAAAGAGAGAAAGCCTAGGATTCTTGTGCAAATTGAGAGTTGCCTAGTGAGGATTAGAGTCGAGGCGAAATCTTTCTAGGGCACTTAAATGAAGTTGTTCTCAAACATGATCACTCGAAATATTGGCACTTATACACGTACACCTTCACATGACACTCACGGCTATGACATTCCTTTTAGTTCTGGAAAGCATGTCTACTTACTTTGATTCTTATTAGCTTGTTAAAAGTACTATCTCTAGCATCTTATTTGTTTAAGTAAAATGTTTGTGGGTATCGTGCTGCTATAACCCTCAGCAGACAAAACTCCTCCTATTGGTGAACATAGGGGTTTAAATGTACTGTCTTAACTAAGATCGAGTCTTTTCATTTTGTTAAAGTTTGTTTTACTCAGGGACTAGCAAAAGATAGGTTTGGGGGTATTTGACCAGTCATTATTTATGCATCATTTTGATGTCTTTATATGCCTCTCTTACATGTCTTTTGAATGATTTCGTGCCATCAATAGTAGAAAATGATCAATCTTGTGAGACTTGTGCAGATTTGGAAAGATAGGTAAATTATGAGAAGAACGCGAAAAGAATGACTAAAATTGGAGTTCAGATGAAGGAGATGTCCTCATTTCAATATTAGGGCCTGAACTGGGTCATGAGTGAGCCAGTGCGCCTATTTTGAGTCCTTGACCAAGTAGCTCAGACCATTCCATCCGGGTCCCAAACCTGTGTCTCACGACATCAAGTTCATATCCTAGAAGTGCCAAGGTCGTGCCAGGACATGTCGAGTACATGTCCTAAGAACTTTCCATCCGAGCCCAGCTTCTGTGCCTAAACCCTAGTTCATGTTCCGCCAGCGGTGGATCAAAGTTACTCCTCTGCGCTAAGCCTAACAACCTATGCGCCTGGCCTGAACGAATATGCGCTTCTACTATGCTCATGTTGTGCCTCAAAAGCGCAGTCTCAGACCCCTGTGACGAAGACATTCGAAGGGCTAGCTTGTGTTCCCATTGGCCAGCTTGTGTTCCCACTTTCCAGCTTGCATTCACACTCCCAACCGTGTTCTGATTGGTTCTAATAGATTTTAAGGACTTTGTACTTAATTAAAAGTACAATAACTATTCCAGAACATTCTAGGCTAAGGTTTTATCAATCCTTATAGGATAAGGTTTTACCAATTCTTATAGGACAAGGTTTTCCCTTTGTCTATAAAAGGGAGCCTTTGTTCAGTGTTTTGGGGGACCATATTTTTAGAGATAATATTTTACACACAAATTATTAGGCGTGGAGCTTGGAGAAGAAGGCTCTGCCGTGACTTTGTTGTGCCTGTTCTTCAACAATCTCTTATGTACCCTTATTTTTATTATTGCAATTTACTTATGAATTCAATTATATTTGTTTCAATTTCAGTTATAAGTGAGTAGTTCCTTTCAGAATTAGGGCCGTTTGAAGCCCTAGCCATGTTAGCTTGTTAAGTAGATTTTATTCTTGTTCTTAATTGCTATGCATGCTGAATAACTCTGATTATTACTTTAACTACCATTCTTTATGTTTATAAGATTAGCTACTTTGTTTGCATAAATTATTGATGGAATTGCTTGATTAAGAAACAATCTTTTAATCGGAATTCATGACATCCTAGGAATGCATCCCACTCTTCTAGGCTAGTGTGGTGTCATTAAATTCTCTTAGTACTTCATGCGTCATCTTAACTGGTAGGTGATAGACGTTATAGGCATATGCCCTGTCTAAAACATGCTAAGTAAGAGAGAATGATATATGTTTAGTATACCAACGCCATGACCTAGGCATGGGCACTTAATTCAGAATTGCATAGTAATTAAGTCAAGATAATCTGGTTAAGTGCTATAATTGGTTAGAGTGGATAATAAACCTTAATTCGCCTTAGTTAACAAACAATCAACCTTTCATTCTTGCATAGTTATTTTCTCCACTTTGATTTACCTGTCTTTAATTTTCAACTCTCAATCATAAACACAACACCCCAACTCCCCTCCCCCTTTTCCTGGTGTGTGTGTGTGTGTGTGTTTTTTTTTATTTAAGTTAACAAATCTGAACTTCATTGGCTTGTTGTTGAACAAGTCCTCGAGGGATCGACCTTTGCTTGTCATTATACTATCTCCATAGATTTTGTGCACTTGCAAAGTTATACTTAGTAGAAATAAAGTTCATAAATATTGTGTTAAGTATTTCTTCTATCAGTGCTCATGAGACCTACGTGATTTGGAGAGACGTTCGATGCTACTGTAGTGTCCGTAGGTTGCTTGAGGCAGTGATTGTGCTTCCTTTTGGTGCCTCTAAGTAGCAAATTATTGTAGGGTTTTAATTATTTTTTTAGGTTCTCGTGTTATACCTGGTAATGTATTTGGTTTTGATTGGCTGCTGATGAGCCTGTGTGCTTGTTGTACTTATATAGCCCTCCATTTGTATTGTCTTATTGTAACCTTTATGGTGAATGCATTAGTAGCTTTTAAGAACCAAAAAAAAAAAAAAAACTCATCTCATATTTGGATTCGTGTTGAAAAATTTTATTATATTTTTTCATAATAATAATAATATATATATATATATATATATATATATTCTATACCTTTTTATTTTATTTTAATTAATTTAATTGACTTTTAATTAAAACCATAATCATGTAATTCCGCTAAGTTGAAGTGTAATCTATAACCTTGATTGTGTAGATCTACCTTAACGATGTAACTTCCAACTATGATTTTGTAATTCCAACCTTACACTGTAATATGAACTTTCTCTTTGAAATTATACATAGCCTTGAGGTTGTAAATTGGTGACGTTGAAATGTAATTTGCTACATTGGTTGTGTAAATCTACCTAAATATTGTAACTTCTAATTATAATCCTGTAATTCACCTACGTTGAAGCGTAATCTGTATCATTGGTTGTGCAGCTATAACTTTCAACCTTGAGCGTGTAATTCCAACCTTACTCGTAATATGAACTTTCTCTTTGCAATTGTACTTAACGTTGAGGTTGTAAATTTGTGACTTTGAAGTGTAATTTGCTACATTGGTTGTGTAAATCAACCTTAATGTTGTAACTTCGAACCATTATCGTGTAATTCACATATGTTGAAGCGTAATCTGTAACATTGATTGTGTAAATCTACCTTAACGCTTTAACTTTCAACCTTGAGCGTGTAATTATAACCTTACTAACATGAACTTTCTCTTTGCGATTGTACTTAACGTTGAGGTTGTAAATTGGTGACGTTGAAGTGTAATTTGTTACTTTGGTTGTGTAAATTTACCTTAATGTTGTAACTTCGAACCATGATCGTGTAATTCTGCTACGTTGAAACGTAATTTGTAACCTTGATTGTGTAAATCTATCTTAATGATGTAACTTCCAACCATAATCGTGTAATTCCAACCTTACTCCATAACATGAACTTTCTCTTTGAAATTGTACTTAAAGTTGCGGTTGAAAATCGATGACGTTGAAGTGTAATCTGGTACTTTGATTGTGTAAATCTATCTTAATTTTGTAACTTCTAACCATGATCATGTAATTCACCTACGTTAAAGCGTAACTTGTAACCTTGATTGTATAAATCTACCTTAATGTTGTAACTTCCAACCATGATCATATAATTCACATACGTTGAAGCGTAATCTGTAACCTTAATTCATTAATTAAATAAAAATGAAGGATATGGATATCCTTTTTTAATAAAGGACACTTAAGAATTTTCCGTATAGTAAAAAATATATATTATATATATATATATAAATAATATATAATATATATTATATTTTATATTTTCCAAACTATAATAAAATATATAAAGCATTCCAAGTTTGAAATGACTAGAAAAAATAATGTTAATATTTTGTGACTATTTAATGTTTGAACCGTGTGTAGCCTAATATTGTGCCGTGCATGTAAAGCTTACCTCCACCACCAAAATTTTTTATATAATAGGACAAAACAAAAATTGAGTTAATTTTTGATACGGTGGAGTATAGAGAGAGGGTAAAACTCTGATTTACCCTCAAATCTACTAGGAAACATAAAATTTTCCTTGAGTATGGCAAGCATCCCATAGGGTGGCCGAAAATTGGCCGTGAAGCTTCGGCTCCAGCGAGCTTCTTCTCCTCAATTCCCACGCCACAGTGATCTTAGACGGTCATGGTTTACAGGGTTGGCATTGACTTGTCGAGGGGAAGGTATTGATCTCGGTCTGGGTGTCTGGACTGACCGGAATCAGCGTCGCTGATGGTGGCCGGTTGGGCTCTGTGTTGGTGTTCCTCGACTGTGTCCGAGAGAGACAAGAGAGTTCGAGAGAGGGAGAGCGTGAGAGAGAGAGAGAGAGCAGAGAGAATAAAGGGTGGAATTGGCGAGGTCTGGGTCTCCGGTTTCATGGGTGGTGGCTCTGTTTCCTTTGTTTCTCGATCGTCTTCGAGAAATAAAGAATGAGGAAGATAGAGATATCAGGGAGAGAAAGAAGAAGATAAGTGGGTGAGGGCTTAGGGTAAAAAAAAGTAGATGGCTTTTTGGGCTTTCAAATGGGCTTGGTAATAATACTTTGGGTTCAAGATAAATTTATGAATTTAAGTCTACAAAATCATCACCACCAAAAAGAAATTACCCTCTAAAATCATCACCACCAAAAAGCAATTACACTCCAAAGGCGGCGCAACCAAACTCCGACCTACTCAGCCATGGTCATCTCGTTCAACGTATTCAAAGTCGCACGGTCTCGCTTGTCGACTCACCCAAATCAGCCTCACAAACGTAATGAATACATTATAGATCGGAATCTTGGACCAAGGAAGAGAGAGTGGGAGAGAGAATATGGAGTTGCCCTTTGCCGGATTGGATATATGGCTGTCGGATTTGGGTGGCTGGTGGTGGCTGCAAATTGGCTGCTTGGCTGCTTCGTGGGTTCTCAGTTTCGATTTTCCTATTTTCAATTTTGGACTCTAATATCTTTAATTTTGTAAAAAGTTAACAGGGTTAATTGGAGTTAAATAGATGGACTGATGTGAAATTATTACGAATGGAACATGGAGGGGGAGATGGAAATGGGACAGCGGATCCAGTCCCATTTGCGGCAACAAGAAAATGCAAGTTGTTGATTCTTGTATGAGAGCAGTTGTTGAGTAGTGAAATCACAACGGCTCAATTTCAGGCTTTGATCATCAGTTCCATTCCAGTCATGAAGAAAACCAAAGTGTTGCACAGCCACCCACAAACCAAGAGCACTGAAGAAGAAGGAGAAGGAAGAAGATGCGAGGAGAAGTAGCCCTACATTCTCCAACTCTCAAACCACTTAATAGTTGAGATCTTCTTCAAAATCCCAATTAAAACCCTAATTCAATGCAGGTGTGTTTGCAAATCTTGGCGTTGCTCCCTCTCAGACCCCCAATTCACCAGATACCTTGTTTCACGAACACCCATATCCCTTTTGCTCCAAAACAGCTCCACCAGAAACCCCAAATCCACTGACTTCTACTTGGTTGACCTCGACAAAGCCTCCGCCAGAAACGACGTTGTAATTAAGCTTCCTAAAGGCCCAATGTCCCAACTCTTGGTGTACAAATTGTGGGTTCCTACAATGGCTTCCTCTACCTGTACGATCTGCTTAACTATGGCTGGTTTTACATCTCCAATCCTGTTATCGGTGAGTCTTTAACTATTTCAACACTTCCAAAGGAAATTGAATTACCATTTCTTTCTGGTTTTGGGTTTGGGTTTAGTCCCGTCAATGATGTCTATAAAATGGTTTTGATTTTATCTGCTAGTGAAGGATCTGATGAATGGGAGAAGATGGGTTTGACTGTTAGGTCTAGGAGTTGGAGAAAGATTGGGAATTTAGTGTACCCTTTTGGGTACCAGTCATGTGGGATTTATCATAATGGGTTTCTTCATTGGATTTCTCGATGTAATGACTATTCTGTTTTGATTTGTGCATTTGATGTCGAAAATGAGCATTTCGAAGAGTTACCTCTGCCGCCTTGTTCCCTGAAAAAACGTGTTATTAGCCTTGGAGTCCTGGAAGGCTAGTTCTCTATATTTGTTCCCTCAAATAAAAGCAATAATATCAATGTGTGGGTGATGAAGGATTATGCTGTTAAAGAATCTTGGATCAAAGAGCTTGTCATTAAACAAGGGATTAGCTACTCAATTAGTAATTCTGCCACTCAAGTTTTGAAATTTACAAAACACGGTCAAGTCTTGTTGTTACATAAGTATAAACTCCTGGTTTATACTTCTGAGAGAAGAGGCTATGTTCGGGCTGAGGTTGATGGGATACCCTTCATGGTTGAAGTATTTGTTCATGTACCAAGCTTTGTTTCTCTTAATGATGCCATCAGGGATTTGAGTTCAAAGGCAATATCTTTCGCACGCAGTTAAGCATTGCCTTTCTTTCTGTATGCAAATTGTGTTTGCGTTTTCTGATTCGTTGCAGATAGAGTTTTATGTGTTTCCATTCAATTTCAGTTACTTCATTTACATATTTTTATTTTAGGCATAAATTAAGCACCTATTGGTTGTATGTTGCTTGTGGGAGGTGTCCGGTTGATTAGGATAAACCTCTGTTTCTTTCATACCCATTTTTGAATTTGCAAATGATGAAGAGCATTCTCGGGTTTGAGATAAATAAACTTCTGGTTTCTTTTTGCTCTATCGAATTCAAAGGTATGCTATTTTTTTTATTATTCTTCTGGCCTTAGGGTTTAGGAGGAATTCGAAGGTGTAAGAATATGAGGAGTCTGGGGAAAATTGTGTGCTACATGGGAAAGAAAGAGTTTTTGTGATCAGTTGTGCTGCCATCATTTCGAGATTGGAGAGGGTGTTCTATTTACTTGATTCGTTTGAACTAACACTAGTGTGTAGTATGAATGTAACATCCCGATCCCAAAAATTCAAGTTTAAATTAGTTTTAGAATTGTTTTGACCAATTTACTCTTATTAGAGAAATTTCAGGATTTCTTGTGTGGTGTCCGATTAAGTTGAGAAATTAATTTCCTTTGTAGTACCATTAGAGTAAGAGCATAGGAGCAAACGGTGAGCAATTCCGATTTAAACCAAAGGCGTTGTGGACATTTTAAGTTCGGCGGCATTTTCGTAATTTCAGAAAACCCTAGCTGAAGCCTATAAATACCCAGCATGGTCCTAAAAATAAAAACACAGCCCACGACCCGCTGCGGGCCTTTGCGACCTGCGAGAATCGGCGGACCCGACTCGGTCGGATTCTTGTCGACAAGGTTGGTACTGATTTCTTCATCTCCTTGAACCCATCAGTTCCTTGGCCTTAGATTTATGAAATTATTACCCGAATTTGTAGAATTTCCGGCCAATTCCTGTCACCTAAGACGGAGTTCCATGTACCAATCTCTTCGTCTCTCCGAGCTCAACAAGTCTATGTCTTTAGATTTCTCATACGCTTTCCCTTCTTTCTATATTTGGACCATGAAGCTTTTAGGCTATCCGACGGTTTTTCAAGTTTTTTGACAACCTCCGGTGACTTTTGGATGTCAACCTATGTGTGAAAGTTTGCCATCTTGTCGTGCTCTACATAATGCTATCAACGGATTTGAAATATGAAGTAGTTGAAAAATGAGGGTTTTTAACCCACAATCACCACAACTTCCACCGCAAGTGGCGATCGGTGGGGCCACTTTCTAGGTGAGTAATCTCAACTGTGACATGCCTAGTACCTTGAGAACTTAGACCTAAGAGGGTTTCGTGAAATTTGAACATTGACCGGAGAATTCGGTTGATTGACGCGTGGTCTAACGATCTACGAAGATCCGACCGTTGGATCATCGCCATATTTCTGTCGTACGATCATTGGGTTATTCTTGATCCATCAGACATTTCGGATCGAAAAAACTAGATATGTAGGCTCTGGATCGAATTTTTGGGGTTTTGACCAGAATCGAGCCCACGTTGAACGAGAGTTGACTTTTGATCAAGTTTCTAGTTCCGACTCATGGATGACTCACCCACCTAGTTTGGACCAGATCGACACCTTCGGACCCCGATTGGTTATTTCGGGTTTGATTACAATTTAGAGCCCACGTTTACTCACCTTAGTAGTGAAACCCTTCTTTTAGTTGGAATTGTGACTTGTGTAAGTTGTGTGTTCAAAGTAGCTTAGCAGAAGCGTGTGGTACTTGGTTGTCGGTGAACTTAGTGACCTAGTAATCCGTTGAGTTCGTGTAAGTTTTTCAGCCTTGTCCTTGACCTAAGACCGTATTAGATTTCGAAGACAAAATTTTCAGAAAGGGTGAGATTTTAGCATCCCGACCTGAAAAATTCAAGTTTAAGTTAGTTTTAGAATCGTTTTGACCAATTTACCCTTATTAGCGAAGTTTCGAGATTTCTTGTTTGAGTTCAATTTAAGTTGAGAAATTAATTTCCTTTTTATTACCATTAGAAAGATCTTGTCTCTATGAACGCGTAGGCGCACAATTCCGACTAAAAACAAAGGAATAGTGGACATTTGAAGTTCAATGGCATTTTGGTAATGTCAGAAAACCCTAGCTGAAGCCTGTAAATACCCCTCATTTCAAAAATAAGAAAACAACCCACGACCCGCAAAGGACCTATGCGACCCGCGAGAATCGACTGATCCAGGTGGATCTTTTCAACTAATTAATAATACATATTAACTAAATTAAGGAAATAATTTGCCAAACCATTAGATTCGGATGGTTTGTAAGAATTTGTTTTTAAGCCACTAATTATCTAAGGCTTATTATGTACAGGTTTTTAAGCCATGCAAATTCTATGACTTACAATAGTTTCTCATCTTTAGATTTCTATTTTTGGTTGAATAACATGTATTTAAACCTCGGTTGGCGAATGTAAACACAGGCAATTGAATTCGATTCCAAATAGATTATTTTCTTCTGTGATAACAGAATATGAAAGAGAGAGTTCTCTTCATTATGCATTGAGTTCCAATATGTTCTTGATAAATAGTTCTACAGGAAACCTTTGATCCAGTGGTATTAGAGCTGTAGATTCTGTTGTTGTCTGTGGTTTGTGGTCTCAACTGCGAACAAATCGAGGTTTCAGGTGAAGAACTTCACGGACCATTAATTTCAGAAAAACTTCTTCGACAAAAGAAGAAGGAAGTAACAGCTTTTGGTGAGAATTCACTTATATTATTGATTGTATAACAATAGGGAAGCTATATATATATATACATACAATAACTAGGAATGTTACTATGAGCCTAATTTGTGGATTGAGTTTAATTAGGAATATACAGCTCATTGACACTCCCCCTCAAGTTGGAGCATGTATGTCGTCAATGCCCAACTTGCTAAGTGAGATGTGGAATACTCTGCCTGTGATTGCTTTAGTGAGGACATCTGCAAGTTGATCTTCAGATTTAACAAATGATACCTCAATGATCTTTGCCTCGAGTTTCTCCTTGATGAAATGTCTGTCAACTTCAACATGCTTGGTTCTATCATGTCGCACTGGATTATGTGCGATGTCAATTGCGGCTTTGTTGTCACAATTCAGTTGCGGCTTTGTTGTCACAATTCAGTTGCATGGCATGATTGGGTTTTAACCCCAATTCTCCCAACAAATTCCTTATCCAGAGTAGCTCACATACTTCTTGTGCCATACCTCGATATTCTGCTTCAGCACTTGATCTTGACACTACTTTCTGTTTTTTACTTCGCCAAGACACTAGATTGCCTCCCACAAAGGTAAAGTAACTAGACGTTGATCGCCTGTCAGTAACAGAACCCGCCCAGTCTGCATTAGTGTGACCCTCAACATCTAGATGACCATGTCGTGAGAACATCAAACCTCTTCTAGGAGCTGACTTCCAATATCTCAGAATTCGGTTTACCGCATCCATGTGGGCTTCACTTGGTACGTGCATGAACTGACTCACCACACTTACGGCATATGCGATATCAGGTCTAGTGTGTCCTAGATAGATTAACTTACCCACCAGCCGTTGATATCCTTCTTTGTTGGTGGGTACCTGATCAGGATATTCACCAAGCTGATGATTCAACTCCATTGGCGTATCTGCTGGTTTGTTGGCTAGCATTCCAGTGTCAGTTAGAATGTTAAGAATATATTTCCATTGTGATAGAAATATTCCTTGGTCTGAACGAGCCACTTCGATTCCTAAGAAATATTTCAGAGCACCAAGATCTTTCATTTCAAACTCACTCGCCAAGTGGTACTGCAATGCTGCCTTTTCCTCTGGGTCATTCCCGGTAACTACCATGTCATCAACATATACAATAAGGGCAGCGACTTTACCTTTCTTATGTTTCAAGAAAAGAGTATGATCTGAGCTACTTTGCTTGTATCCGAAATCCTTCATTGATTTGCTGAACTTTCCAAACCATGCTCTGGGTGATTGCTTCAATCCATAAAGAGACATTCTCAATTTACACACGATGTTGCCCATATTGGGCCCCATCTTGCATCCTGGAGGTGAATCCATATAGACTTCTTTTTCTAAGTTGCCATGCAGGAAGGCATTTTTGACATCAAACTGGTGTAATGGCCAGTCTAGGTTTTCTGCCAGAGAAAGAAGTGCCCGAATTGTGTTGATCTTGGCCACAGGGGCAAAGGTTTCCCCATAGTCAATCCCATAAGTCTGAATGTAACCTTTCGCCACCAGTCTTGCTTTGTATCGTTCAATGGTGCCATCTGCCTTGAACTTTACTGTATAGATCCATCTACAACCCACTGTCCTCTCCTTGGCGGAAGGGTAGTCATCTCCCAAGTGGAATTCTTCTGGAGAGCCTCCATTTCATCATTCATCGCTTGTGTCCACTTGGGATCTTTCAGAGCGTCCTGCACATTACTTGGAATAGATACAGTGGATAATTGACACACAAATGATGCACATGACGGAGACAACCTATGTAGGGACACATGATTAGCAATAGGGTATTTAACTTTTGCTTTAGGGTCAAGGTCATACTGTTGTCTAGGAACCTCTTTAGTCGTGCGAGGGGGTACTGATAACCTGTGTTTCCTGTATAACTTGACGTAGGTAAGGTGCTTGAGATAGAGTTTGAATGTTCAGTTACCTGTGGGGAATCTTCAGGACCTGATTGGATGATTGGTGATGGTACTATAATAGGAGTTGTAGAGAGGGAATTATCTGAACCAGTATCAGGAGTATCGAGGTGCTCTTGAGCTTGTTGCACCTCGAACACTGTTGTAGAGAGGGAATTATCTGAACCATTATTAGGAGTATCGAGGGGCTCTTGAGCTTGTTGCACCTCGGACACTGACAACTCGGATGAATGGTGTTGAATTTGGACGATATGAGTATCTTCGGCAAAGATACTGCTCTCCCCTGGTAGAGGATGCTCAGTGACTCCCCTTGAGTAATAGAACTCACTCTCGTTGAAGGTCACATCGGCGGTAACGTGCATGGTCTGAGTGGGAGGATGGAAACACTTATAGCCCTTCTGAGTGGCAGAATAACCCACAAAGATACAACGCCGTGCACACGGATCAAGCTTGCCACGCTGATGTGGATACACCTGAACATACGCAACACAACCAAATAGACGTGGTTCTAGATTTGGTGTTGATGGCATGTTGAGGAGAGTAGTCAATGTCTGAAATGGAGTTTGTTACTAAAGAGTGCTGGAAGGTGTTCGATTGTTGAGGTAAGCTGCTAAACAAAGAGCCTCCCCCCAAAAATGATGCAGCATGTGGGCCTCAAATAAAGAGGCACGAACAACCTCTAAGAGATGCTGATTATTGCGCTCTGCGACACCATTTTGTTGTGGTGTATAGGCGCATATGGTTTGATGAACAATACCATGGTGGCCGAAAAACTGATGTAGGTCATGGTTGATGTACTCACCTCCATTCTCATATCGAAGGGTCATGATTTTCTTGTCAAACTGAGTAGCAACGTATTGATAAAAGAGCTTGAATTTGGCGGTGACGTCACTTTTCTGGTGTAGGGGAAAGACTCAGGTCATCCAGGTGCAATCATCAATAAAAGTCACAAACCCCTTAAAGCCACTAATAGTGGGAACTTGTGATGGTCCCCAAACATCAGAATGGACAATCATGAAGGGCATGGAGCTTTTATGCAATCTTAATGGGTAAGAAATACGATGGCTTTTCGCCAAAATGCAAGTTTCACAATGAAAGTCTGATTCATGAAACTGGGAAAAAAAATATGGAAATATAAGTTTCAGATAACCAAAAGAAGTATGCCCTAACCGTCAATGCCATAGCCAAATTATCTTCATCCTGATGGACTCATCGCCTTTCACACGATGTGCGTGACTCAATCGCTTACTGATGTCAGCTGTCAAGTCCATATAATACAACCTTCCCCTCCTAGTACCACATCCAATCACGGCCCTGGTGTGAAGATCCTGAAAGAGACAATACGATGGCCAAAAACACACGGTACAATGAAGAGAATCAATTATCTGAGAAACAGATAACAAGTCATAGTCGAGAGAAGGGACAACTAAGACATGATCAAGACGTAATGAGGGTGTAAGAGATAAGGACCCCTCTCCCATGACTTGGGAGGTGGTTTCGTTGGCACTGGTAATCTGTGTTTGGCTTGAGGGTTTGGTAGAGTGCAACCCAGTGAAACTAGATGTCATGTGATCGGTAGCGTCAATGTCAATAATCCATGATCTATTACAAATAAGTGAAGATGTGCAAGAGATACCTGGGGTGGCCAAGGCTGTGGAGTCAGATGTACCTGATGGAGGTTTGGATGTAGTCCCCTGGGATGACTGAGCGGATGCAAATGAGGCTCTAATCGAATCCTTCTTGCGCCCTCTGTGGACCCATCCTTCCGGATAACCAATGATCTCATAACAACCCTTAATTGTGTGGTTACCTAAACCACATTTGGTACACTGCATTGGAGGCCGGTGACGAGTAGGGTCGACACTATAGGTGATCGACCGAGATTGTTTGGACCTGGTAGAGATTACACCAGCTTCAGACATGGTTCTCGATCTCTCCTTTTTTTTTTTTTTTGTCTAAAACTTCAAATGGGCCATAACATTTGGATTTCTTGCGAACGATGCTGGTCTGGGCTTGGTAGGTGTGTTTGAGGAAATAATGGTCCTCAATGGATGGAACTCGAATGAACTCTGGTATGGGGGTGGTCAGACGGCCTGGGACGCCCGGACCCGAAAGAACTCGACGCCGAACGGAGGAGGGCTTTGGGTTATCTCGACCATGACTCGCTTCTTCGGTGGGGGTCGACTGCGGGTGAAGGCAGGAACGACCACGACCTCTCCTACGGTGGTGTCGTTGGTGGTATCTGTCGTGGTCACTGGGCTGCTAAGAACGACCGCGACCCGAACCCGAGCGCGAACCCGACGATGATTACGAAACCGAACGCTGCGAACGAACTACGAGGAACCCGAACGGGGTGAGTCGGTATGTGTTGTGGTCTAGGTAAGATTGTGGTGGGTCGGTGAGTTTGTGGTGTTGTTGCTGCCTAGCTGTCTAGTAACCGAAGCCGAATAGGTCGGGTCTTGAGCTTGAGGTGTAACGCGTTTATTGATACGCTGATTGATCAGATTGTCGATGGCTTGTTTTATGAGGCCGACCTTACTGATTGGTCGGATGACATCTGAAGATGAAGACAACGTGAAATATCTGCTTCCCAAAGTGCGGAAGGCTGGTCGGTGTGGACGATGAGGCTGTGGGAGGGATTTGGCTGCTGAAGTGATTGTGCCGCGGAAGGGGTGTGTTCTGCGGGTGTTGGGATTTTGCTGCGGAAATGGTGGTGCTGCGGGAAGGTTTATGCGGCGGAAGATGGTGGTGCTGTTTCTAGGGTTGCATGACGGCTGGGGCACCATATTGATTTTTAGGGTTAGGATAAGAGACAGTCACGATTGACTGCTCTAATACCATAACAGTTTTTGGTGAGAATTCACTTATATTATTGATTGTATAACAATAGGGAAGTTATATATATATATATATATATATAGTGACTAGGAATATTACTATGGGCCTAATTTGTGGACTGAATTTAATTAGGAATATACAGCTCATTGACAGGAAGCAATGCAAAAAGACAAAGGAATCGATGCTAAGATTGCATCGTTGGAGCAACAAATGGAGAAATTGACGCTTATGGTTTCCAAATTGTTGGAGGAATTTGCACAAAAGCCTCATGCCGATGATTTCAAAGATCCCAAGGTGGAATCCTCGAAAACTAAAACATCCTCTAAAATTAAACATGTGAAAAGCATGAAAAAGAGGGTGGTTTTATGTTATGATGAGGATGAATCTGATGAGGAAGAGGAGGAGTCTGATGAGGAGGATGATGCATATCAAAACCGTGAGGAGGAATCGAGTTCTAACGAAATAGGCAAATCGAAAACTTCTATGGACGGTCCTAAAATTGATGTTAAGATCGATATTCCGACATCTGATGGTGTTATCAATGCTGAGAAGTTGGATAATTGGATTGACCTATTAGAGACTTATTATACTATTTATCAATATAATAATCGTCAGAAGATCAACTTTTCTACATTAAAGTTGACCAAGCATGCTTGACATGGTGGAAAGCTTATAACAAACGTTATAGTACATCGACTATGATAGATGGTTCAAGTGGTAGCATTTGAGGCAGAGTTTTGGTCAGTCGATTTATTTTATCTGGAATGTTGGGTTAGTGGATTTATTATTAGTATCTTTCGTCTGACAGGTGGAAGACGGTTTGAACCGGTTATTGGGGAAACTCTGATGACAAGACTCGTGAGAGGACTGAGTGTCTTCACTCGTACCACGACCACGTGAAGGACCGGGTTCAAGTACCATCACCACGAGTCCCCTTAGGAGCCGTAGGACCACATACACTCATAAGGGCTCAAGGAAAGGACTAGCACTGTTTAACTAGTATAGATCGAGCGCATGTGAATGATCACGTGGAGGACTAGTCTGTGGCCTACAGACAGGTACGACACCAACGACCACCATATGAGCATACCATGACTCACAACAGGTGCTAAGTTGGCATATCCCTCCCACTGTAGCATCACAACCAGACTCATACATGACTCATGACACTGACACAATACAAATGTACTAGGATATCATGCCTCGGTCGTAGTAGCTCCACACTGACTCATGTGCTAGGTCGGCATGACTCCTCGGCGATAGCATCTTGACACTGACTCATGTGCTAGGCCAGCATGACTCATCGACGATAGCATCTCAATCTATATTCTTCCTCGATTACCGTAACTGTCATTCCACATTGATATCTCTCCGAAGTCCGTGATACGATATCGTAACTATATCTCGGAATCGATCCTCGAGATCTTCCATTATAGTATTGGTTTATACTTATTTAGAGTATTTTTCCTTTCATGGGATTCACAACCCCAAAATGCCATAATTAATAGGTGCCGGGTCCTATTCTGACCCCTGACATAGTCTATATATTTCCTATTATCAACACAAATTGCATGGGGATTATAAGCCTCCAATAAGACAATTAGTCAATGTCGGGACTTAATGTTAGCCCTTGGCATATTCTATACTTCCTAACACCACCATGCATCACCATAACCATCAGTACGTCACATTCCATGATATGCAACTCACTATAATTCATCCAAATTCCATAAGCATACACATAAGCAACCAGACATTCCACACAATCCAATTCATAATTACTCAAAACACATCCATCCATCACATACTCAATTATTTATCATGTGATAATTATAAGTTTAGGGAAGGAGGCCTACTCACAGTACGTCGGGGGGAGTTCACCCGACAGGATCCACTATTGCCCGTACTTCGAGGCGCTGGTTCCCAGAAGTCCCCACGAGCTTCGTCTTGATCCATAAGGCCCTTCGAACTCTCCAATACAGTAACGCCTCACAAACAAGATAATTGATATTAATAAATAATCATTTAAACTATCAAATCTAACTCTCGATCCCCGGAAGTTCACAACTCTAATGAACTTCGATGGACCAGAAACATGCGCCAACGGCTCCGGAACATTGAATTACATAACAAACGAGTCACGGGGAGCCGAGGGTAAGGACCACGCACCCCCACGAGCCTTGGACTCCCTAGGGGGTGTGATTTGAAGTCTCAGTTGCCCCCTTCCTCGTGTCGCCGTCAGCAGCCGTTTCCCGGCCGAACTCAACCATTTCCGACCGGTTCCAAGCTTTTTCCCAAATCTTCAAAACTAAACCAATTTCTACAGTTTAATAGTCTAAAACTATCTAATAAATCCCAGGAATTCAAATTCGAGGTCCAAATCGAGAACCCATACTTGTGGTGGCCGGAAATCTCCTAGAAATCTAGGAACCCTCTTCCGTTCTCGCTGTTATTCTGTCGCGTACGGTGGCTGTTGGGCTCGATCGTTGTACGGCTGGTTTCGTGGGAGTGACACGAAGAGATTAGTAGTGTTTGTGGAGGCTGGGTCGCCGTCAAGTGGCGGCGATGTCCATGGCTTCCACGCGAAGTCTTCACGGGAAGTAGAGAAGGAAGGAGTCAGGAGGGGAGAGAGAAAAGGCATGGACCAATCAGACGAGGAGAGAGAATGTTCTTATTTATAATTTAAACTTTTCAAAAATTATCGATACGTCCTGATCGTTTTAGACCCGTAACTTTCTCGTTCGAACTCCGATTTCCGCGTGCCTCATGTCTACGCACTCGTGAGTTCAATACCTACGTAATGGTGTGAAAAAAATTCCAAAAATGTTCCCGATTGAAAATTGAATTTTGAGCCTTCGGGAATATCAAGGGCAAAATGGTCCGTTTGTAAATCAAGCTTTTAACTACGGCCCAATAACCCACTTTGGGCCCTTCCTTGAGTCCAATTTCGCATTTAGCCCAATTCATACTTTAATCTAACTCGGTATTACCGGTTGTTTAATCAAATTAAATTTCTAACTTCTATTTTCGGGGACGGGTCGTGTCAATTGGCCTCACGGGCACCTAAGATGTCTATCAAATTTTGTTTAACTTAGTCACACGGGCACCAAATTAATCACAAAGAGAAACATTAAGTTCTAAAGGAAATCCGAGTCACTACACTAACCCTAGAAAATGGGATTCAATTCTAGGAATGTCATGGATCTTTTTACAGATTACGTTTATTATAATCCTTGATGCAAGTTCAACTTTAAGTTATGCAATTAAAGTGATCAGTTTTAAGAATACAAAATAGTCTCAATTAAAACAGTAGATCAATCTATCAAGGCAAACACAACAATCAAACCCAGCGGCAAAACCAAGTTAAGAAGTTGTCATGGTTAGGGCTTCAAGATTAGCGCTAACTTATAAGAAACCACTCACGAAACATAATGGAAATCATAAACATGGATTTTATTTAGTCAAAAATGAAGAGAATAAACCTAGAAACTACCCACGGATGGACCTTCAACACGGTTGAATTGGTCCCTCAAAAGGCAAGGTCTTGGACTTGAACTCTCTTACCAAATCTGCTCAAAGGCACTCCGCTCTCTGATTCTCAGTGTGAATTCTGTCTAAGGTTGTGTGTCCCATCTAATGGACAAGGCCCTTTTTTTATAAAGAAAAACCAAGCCTTGTCCTACAAGGAATCCTTCTACTAATCCAAGTGAATCTTGGAATCCTATCTTTAAGCCATAAAGTAATTCCTTGCCCTTCAAGGATTAGAATTACATTTAAAACATTTAATTAATTAAACTAAATCCTAAAAACATGGAAAAGAGGTTTGAACACAAGCTGGCAGGAGTGAACACAAGTTGGCGCTGGGCTGCCAAGCTGGACTCCGGGAAGGTCCTTGGTCAGGTCTTGAAAGTAGGTGGCGAGCCCTGGACATGTCACGACAAGATCTAGGCGGGCCAAGCCTTGTCTTTGGCTTCAAAATAACCTCTAACACTTGTTTTTGAACTGTGTCTCGAACGGGAATCCTTAGGTTAGTCATGGACCAGTTTTGACACAAATCTAGGAATGTACCTAGTCTTGTCTTGGTCGTGTCAGGGACACGTTCTGGGCTCTTCCTACGCACTCGAGGGCACGCCTTGATGAGGCACTGGGGCGTGTCAGGGGCCTTCTTTTGGCGAACTTGGGACATGTCAGGGACATGTCCTAGGGTTCAGATGGGATGTCTTTAAGACGTGTCCGAAACACGTCATAGGCTTAGTTTTGGGCATACTTGGGATGTGTTAGGGACACGTCCTGACTTGATTTCCAGACATGTCAAAGAATCGATATGTACCTGGTTCTGGCCTGTTTTACGGTACTCTAACTTGGCGCTTAATGAGGCATCAAGACACGTCCTTGGCCTTGCTAGGACTCAGTCTTGACATGCGAGGACCCGATATTGATTTAAGGACTTCTCCTTCATTTTAACTCCAAATTGAGCCATTCTTTTTCCATTATTCTCATAATTAAGCTATCTTTTGAAATCTGTACATGTCTCACAAAATGGATTATTTTCTACTATGGATGACATGAATTCAATCAAAAGACAAGTAAAGGGGCCTAAAAAGACATCAAATAGATGTAGGAAATATGGCTTAACACACCACTTCCTCCACCTCTACCTCCACCTCCACCTCCACCTCCACCACCATCACCACCGCCACCGCCACCCCACCACCACCAACTTCGCCGATGCCACCCCCACCATCTTCACATCACCTCCACCACCTTTATCCAATCACACCACCACACTCTACCGTGGGACAAAGATGAAGAAAACAAGTTTGCCTCTATTCATACTGTCACTTAAGCTCCATGTCAGCATCTTTAACATTGGATGGATGGGGTGGACATAAGTGATGTTAAGTGGGACAACATTTGCAACATAGGGTGCAAATTAGGGCATAAGTAGTTTCAGGGTGCAAAGTGAGATGTAAACAAAGATGAAGAGACAAAATTTTTCTATTTAGACTACCACATAGACTGCTATGTCAGAATTTATAACTTTGGATGGATGGGGGGGTTGACCGAAAGTAGGAAAACGTTTGCAATGGGGTGCACCATGGGACAAAAGTAATTTAAGGATGCAAAAAGGGATTAAATGTTGGTTTTTAAGGTGGATTCACATAATAAGCCACATTGAAATTACGCGTCAAATGTGAGAATCCCCCAATTGTCAATTACAAAGGAATCTCTTTTATTTTCGTTAACAAACAAATATTCGTGAATCATATTCCACACACTAATAACGTAAAGCAAGAATAAGTATGCACCACCGCTCTGTGTTGAATTATTGGGTTGGTGAAGTCCGTGTCGTCTCTCTAGACTCTTCCTATAATTTCTGATCCCTTGAGACTTTTGAGTAAATACAATTCCAGTCTCCATCGCTAAAAATACATATATGCCATGTTTGGTGAACAAAATTGAATTGGATGAGATAACTTGTTAAATTTAACGTATTTTGATGTGTAAAAATAGATGTATTTTCATTGTAAGATGATTAGATAAGATTAGACAGAGAAGGAAACTTACATTTTCTAATCCTACTATTTTAAAGAGATTTGATTAAATAAGGTTTTTTAATCTATATTCCATTTAATCTCCTTCGAATGAAAACACATTAACTTTCCTATTTCAAAATAAATTAAATTTGAGAAATTATTTGATATATGCATGCATTTCCAGGTTTCCTCACCCACCCAAAAATGCTCTTTGGCCCACCCCCTCACTTTAATTAAGAAGTGTTGATATTTGAGAATTATTTATATGTTAAATACTTAATTATATTGCTGATTATTTTTTAATACATTCGTGGTTTACAGATGGGCTCATCTCAGTTTGAGGAGAAAGTTTATACACAATGGCATGAATAGAAGCAACTCTTACGCCAATTACTAAACTCAGATCTCTTGTATTTAGTCAATTTGAGTTTTACTCCAAAGCCCAAACTCACTTCTTCAAAAAAAAAAAAAAAAAAAATAACTCATACGACATTTCAACATAAGACTTCCTATTAAACATATGATCAATAAGGTCGCCTTAATATAAATTAATACCATTATTCTCGTTAGGTGTTGCACTAGCCCCTATGGAGTGACTCCTAGATCTCTGTTGGTAAAATTAAAGAGCAAGAAATATACAATTCAATTCTAACAGTTATAAAATCCTTGCAAGTGCACAAATCGATAAGAATAGTATAGTAGCACAGCAAGAGTCGATCCCTCGAGGACTTGTATCAACGTTATGACCACTTTAGTTCAGATTTATTAACTTAGTGAAAACACACACACACACACACACACACACACACACGGAGGGGGGTTTATGATGTGAGAACTGAAATTTAAAGACAAGTAAAATAAAATGCAGAAAATAACAATGCAAGAATTAACGGTTGATTGATTATTAACTAAGGCGAATTAAGGCTTACTATCCACTCTAACCAATTATAGCTCTTAACCAGATTTCCTTGACCTAATTACTATGCATTTTCTGAATTAGGTGCCCGTGCCTAGGACCTGGCGTTGGTTCACTAGACACATCTTATTCCCTCTTACTTAGCATGTTCTAAACAGGGCATATGCCTAGAACGTCTATCACCTACCTTTTAAGATGATGCATGAAGTTTAAAGAGAATTTAATGACACCACATTAGCCTAGCAAAGTGACATGCAATCCTAGGTCGTTATGAGTTAAGATTACAAGTAAGAATACTTTCGATGCTCCAAATCACAAGATGATATGACGGTCACTCAAGCAATTACATCTATAATTATATGCAAACAAGGTAGCTAATCTTATAGGCATAAATTAAGGTCATTAAGCATAGTAATCCAACTTATTCAGCATGCATAGCAATCATAATCAAGAGCCAGAAATCCAATCAAAAAGCTAACATGGCTAGGGCTTCAAGCAGCCCTAATCCTAACGACTACTCACACATAATTGAAATTGAAACAAATATAATTGAATTCATAAGTAAATTGCAATAATGAAAATAAGGGTACAGAAGAGATTGTGAAGAACAGGTGCAGCAGAAGACACGGCAGAGCCTTCTTCTCCAAGCTCCACGTCCAACACACTCTACTTCGAGAAGAACCAAGCTTTAACATAAAACTCTAAAAAAAGCAAAATACTATCTACGGCTAAGGTCTCTGTTTTTCAGAAAACAAAACGGAACCCCTGATCCTCTCTCCGATTCTCCTTTTTATAGACAAGGGAAAACCTTGTTCTATAAGGATTGATATAACTTTATTCTATAAGGATTGATAAAACCTTATTCTATAAGGATTGGTAAAACCTTATTCTATAAGATTAGGTAAAGTTATTTTACTTTTAATTAATTACAAAGTCCTTAAAATCTATTAGAACCAATCAGAGCACGGCCGGGAGTGTGAATGCAGGCTGGCAAGTGGGAACGCAAGCTGGCCAAACTTGGATTTTGGACTGTCTTCGTAATCATGATATGTGACTGCGCTTTTGAAGTACATCATGAGTATAGTAGAAGCGCATCTTCGTTCAGGCTTGGCGCAAATATTGTCAGGCTTAGCGCAGATAGAGAACATCTGATCCACCGCTGGTGGAACAGGGACCCCCGGCTTAGGCGCACATCTGGGCTCGGATGGGATTTCTTGGGACATGTCATCGACCTGCCTTGGCGCGACCTTGGCACTTCTAGGACCTGACCTTGATGTCATGAAACACAGGTTTGAGACCCGGAGGGCCTGATATGAGGTACTTGGCCAGTGGCCCAAAATAAGCGCACCGGCGCACTGGCGCACTCAGGACTCCGTTCAGGACCTGATATTGAAATGAGGATATCTCCTTCATCTGGTCTCCGATTTGAGTCATTCTTTTTGCGTTCTTTCCAGATTTTACCTAAATTTCTAACTCTGCACAAGTCTCACAAGATTGATTATTTTCTACTATTGATGGCACAAAATCATTCAAAAGACCTGTAAGGGAGGCATGTAAAGACATCAAAATGATGCATAAATAACGACTGATCAATCTCCACTATAAATAGAAGGCCTCCATCACTTCTCAGGTACAGAAAAATAATTATTTATTTTTGTTCTTCAGTTTTCTCTCTTTGATTAAACTGATTTAGGCATCGGAGTGTTTCTGGTTAAACCCAGCTCATCTCGGGCTTCAACTTTGACCTCAGTTGTCTATTTTTTCTATGTGTGGAGAACAGCGAATCTCAATATGGACAATTTCTTCATCAACATTCTCCAAACTCACTTCTAAAAAAAAAAAAAAAAATATTTAACTCATACGAAATATATTTCAACATATGAGATTTCCTATTAAACAGATCATCAATAAGGTCCCCCTGGCACATATTAATACCATTATTCTCGTTCGGTGTGGCAGTAGCCACTATGGAGAATATTAATAGACCGGTTTAATAACTTTGTGAGTGCAAAGTGAGTAGTACTCGTTCCTTAATTATAAAAGTGTTATTATTTGTCGATCCCTTTTTAAAAAAAAAAACTGACACTAATGTTAATTATATATATATATATATATATAAGCATAACCTTAAAAGTGATATTTGTCCCCAATTTGAAAAAAATGTTAATATCATAACCCTTCCATTTGGATGATTAATTACTTTTGAATAATTGAATTGAACAATTTCAAATGTATTTTTCCAAATTAATTAATAATTCATGGCATGTAATTAATAAACTATTTGAAGGGTTTACAACCGATGATTATTAATTTCAACAACACCAATAATCGATCGTCAGATGAAAAATGCTTTAATAAATGGATGGGCAGAGAGTAATTAATATAAATAATGTAAGCCAACCAAAATAAACATAGCAATCGATGATTAGATTAGAGTTGGTTTTGATCAATAAGTTGCAACAACTGATCAACCTAGCTAAGTGTTTTAATATAGAACTTCTATTAGAACTTCTTCGATGTCCTCAGCTAACTAACGGTGAGAGAATCAAGTGTTACGGCTATATATATTGTGGAATTAATGAAACGATTCGCTTTTTTTATTAGCAGTCATGGCCTCAACCATGCACCAAACCCTACTTAATTTTTATATGCAATACTTACTTCAAATAATATATATAGTACCTGAAGGTTCTTGTAACGTACATATATAATAACTATATATCCTGAGCTATTGAATGAGCAAGGGAAGGCCTTGGCAAGTTGGCATTGCCCTCCCAAGTGTGCCTTGCAAAACTTTAACAAGTTTTGAGCTAGAGTTTCTTTTCTTGGTGAAGCAATTAAGTACTAACAAGGAGCCAGAGCAGCACTGTACTTGTCTCTCACCAAGAGTGCTACCAGCTTTGAGTCTTTGACCATATTGACTCATTTCCCTGCTGCTGCTATATATATACAAATAAATTAATTGAATTGAGTACATGAAGCACCAAATTCCCACCACTTTATATGAATGTCATTCAATTTGAAGAAATTTTTTTAGAATTTTTCAAAAGAAACAAATTTAATTTAATTTGATATTGGAATTGTGAGAGAGCAAAGAAATGTCATGATTGATGGGAAAGTTAAAAGACTTAAAAAGACAAGATTTATAGCAGTGAGTTTGTTGATATTTCTATACTTTAACTGGTTATTTTGAAATTGAACTTCAACTTTTTTACGGTGTTAGAATAAATTAATTCGTTCAAATTCAACATTTTCAACGCTTAATTACGTAACTTATACCACTAGTGAATTTGTGTCAATTGACAAGGGCTTGCGGAGCCACATAGAGACCAAAGGGGTCTTGTGGTTTTTTTTTGGTGTACAAGGAAATGACAGAAGCAAAAAACGAAAACTAGACCACATCCCTGGCCATGCTCACACCAATCCTATCCTCCTCAAGTAAGACAGCGATGTCCCTTGGAATCTGATCGAACCAATGAATACCAGCATCCATATCAGCCCCCAAGCTCGCAAGCCCGTCAGCCACCATGTTGCCCTCTCTATAAATATGTTGAATTCTGCAATCCCAGCCTTGGTTAATGAGGTACTTACAACCAGCCAAGATAGTCCCCAGCGGGTGATTCTCAGGCACATCCGAGCTAACCAGATGGGTCGCCGTCGCTGAGTCCGTCTCAACAATGACGCATCTCTCCCCCATGTCCCATGCCATCAATAAGCCCTGATAAATACCCCAGAATTCGGCCTCTAGGACCTGCCCATAACAAGCATTCATCGCAAACCCAGCAACCCAATCGCCCTCTGCGTTTCGCATTACTCCACCCACAAAAATACGAACCTCTGTACTCTGACTCCCATCTGTATTCACCTTAACAATGCCCACACGACGCTTTGTCCAAGCAATTTCAATCATTTGTCGTGGGGGCTTGCTGGACATTTTCAGATTGGCCTAGTGCCACTCCACCGCCGCTCGAAAGGTAATATGTCTTGGCTGCAGTAGAAAAGTAAACCCTTCCTAAAAAATTCTCCTATTCCTCCAAACCCATATGTGCCAGACGAAAAACCCAAAGATAGTGGGCCACTTGACACCATTCACACCAACATTCAAATTCCTCAGATTGGCCAACAACCAGCAGACCAAACCTTCATCCCAATATCCCCACATATTACTTGGAACAGGAGCTTCATTCCAAACAAACACAGCCACCACGCAGTCCCTCGGGACGTGAATCACGTCCTCAGCAGTAGTATCACACGCAGAGCACCTGTCATTCCCGCTAATCTGCCTATGAAAGCGGAGCTCATTTGTCAGCAGCCGCCCTTGAATGGCTAACCACAAGAAGCACCGAATTTTGGGAGGGAGCGCAGCCTTCCAGATGTCCATCCACTCAACCGAAGACCGCCCCATGCGATCCATAATCAGCCCATAAGCTGTCTTCATAGAAAAATTCCCTTGCGACTTTAGATTCCAAATAATTTTGTCATTCCCACAACCTGGTAACCCCACTGGCGTGGAGATAACCATGCCCACCATAATTTCAAGCAACCTGGTTCGCAGTAACTCCACATTCCAACCAGTGTCATTTACATAGTCACCCACCACCTCTCTCTCGTCTGGCAGCGCCACTCCCTGAACTTGCCTAGCCAAAGGGCCACCCTCACACCAATTATCATGCTAGAAATCAACCGTTCTTCCATCCCCAATACGCCAATGGACTCCTTTACGAAGAATGTCCGCACCATATCTAATAGCCCTCCACGTGGGCGAAGGCCCAATGACCCTCGGATGATTCTCAACCAAAATATTATTAACCTCCCCATTAAGGTATTTTCCTGCTATCACACTAGTCCAAGTACTCATCGGCTGTTGAAGCATATGCCATCCAACCTTAGCAAGGAGAGCCTGATTCATAGTGATAGCTTTCTTTATGCCAAGTCCACCCATCTTTTTGGGCTTCGTCACATCATCCCACCCCACCAGGTGTACCTTCCTAGTGCCTTCCACGCTTCCCCATAGAAAGTTACGGTTTAGTCTATCGAGCTCCTCACATACCCTAACCGGTAGCTTCACCGTCTGCATAGTATAGATAGGGAGGATAGAAGTGACTGAATGGATTAACGTCGCACGCCCGACCATGTTTAACATTTTTCCTTTCCACACAGCTAGACGATGTTGGAATTTATTAATGAGAGACCAATAAGTATTTTGCGTGATTCGTTTGTGAATCAGCGGCACTCCCAGGTACCTCCCAAGGTCCCCAGTAAGAGGAGACCCACAAATCCTACGAATTCGACCTGCCAACCTGCGATTGACATTAGGGGAGCAATAGATACGAGATTTTTCAAAACTTATCTCCCGACCGGAGGCAGCACAAAAACACTACAAACAACATTTCATCACTCTCGCTTGTTTAGTGCTAGTTTCAGCAAACATAATCAAATCATCTGCAAAGCAAAGATGGGAAATCTTCGGCCCATTCCTCGAAACACCCACAGGGAGCCACTGCCTCTCATTCACTACATTGAAAATTAAATGTGAGAGCTTCTCAAGACAAAGCACAAAAAGATAAGTTGACAGAGGGTCCCTTGGCACATACCCATTTCCAGGGTGAATGGGGGGTAAGCTCACCATTGACCAACACCTGGAAATTAACAGACGATACACACTACATAATCAACCAGCAAATATTACCAGGCAACCCCGCTTCACTGAGCACCCTTTTTAAGAAATCCCAGCTAACAAGGTCGTAGGCCTTAGAAAGATCAATTTTCCACGCAATGAACTCTTTTTTGACCTTAGCACACCTAAACTTATGCAAACGCTCTTGGGCCACAATAATATTATCAGTAATGTGCCGAATGGGGTGAAACTAACCTTATTATCAGTAATCTTGCACCAATATTATTAAAATTCTTAAAGCAATTCTCATATCATTTTTTTTCTATATCTCAATTAAAATGTTACTTTCACCTAATAAATATTGAAAATCAAAGTGTATGAGTATTTGTTTTGCATACTTTTGGTGTAACGACCCGGAATTTTAATTATTTGATTTACGTAATTATTTTTGTAAAAAGACGATTTTACCCTTGGTGATTAAGAGTGTGGAAATCAAGTTTTGTTTCGGAACTTTTCAGGCTGTGTTTTGGATACCGTTGCGTGGGTCTCGAACTCACGAGTTCGTAGACAGGCGGCACGCGGAAAACGGAGTTCGTGTACGAATGTTACGGGTCTAGATGTTCAAAGGCATTTTGGTAATTTTTGCTTGGGAGCAGATACTTTTTTTACCCCAATAATTATTACAGCTTCATTTACATCTTCATTATCATCACTTAATTTCCTCCTCTCTGAACAACACAAACCATCGAACCCGTGAGACACAAAAACACCCAAAAACCATAAAAGTCAACTTTGATTCAAGGCTTAAACTTCCATTTCTATTCCACTAATCGGATTCTACTCCTTCCCACGATCACAACCGTACCAACCATCGAAGGAGACGACTACGGGTGGCGTCGGGCCGAGTATAAGAAGAACCGAACCTTCCGATCGATTTTTTGGCTAATACAGGTACGAGTTTGATGTTTTGAGGTCATATTTGGATTCCTGAGTTTGAGTAGATAGGTTTCGACATAAAATTAGTGAAAAATGGTTGCATTTTGAAGAAGTTAGAAAAGCTTGGAATTCGGCCGGAAATAGGGGATTTCGGTGAACCAGAAGGCGGCGGAGACGGCGATCCGGTCATCTTCTCTAGCTAGACTCCGGCGACGGTACGGCAGTCCGATCGTCTTTTCCGATGAGGTACCGACGACCAGTTGGGTCGGGTCAGACCAGGTCAGGTCAAGTTGGACAAGATCGGGCCGAGTGACTGGTCGGGTCGTGTGAATCAGTCGGGTTGAGTGAATCGATCGGGTTGAGTTGGACCAGGTCAGGCCGAGTTGGGTCGGGTTGGACCGGTCCAGGCGAGTGAGTCACTGTAGCAGCGCGTGGCGGCGCGTGGTCGCGTGTTCCAACCTTCCGGTGGCGCGTGACGTCGCGTGGGGCTGAGTCTGAGGTCATGGAGACACGTGTTGACTAGTTTTTGACGTTTCGGATCTGTTGGTACAGGTTTCGGGTTGATCGGATGTCGTTTAGAGGTAGTTTTGGGCGTCCGCAGTTGCTGGGTTTTCTAGAAGAACATAGGTAGACCTCCTGGGGTTTAGGGAGTTGTTATATAAGAGTATTCTTACTAGCCGGTAATCCCGATTGTTGTTATTGACAGGCGATATTATTCCGGGAACCTCAGAGGAACGAACAAGATGGGATTGAGCTTGCTTGGACAGTTGGTGAGTGGACTTTTGGTTTATAAACTGTAATGCATGCATCAATGTATCTTTATTTACATACTGTTATGTATTGTTGCATTGAATTTCTGGAATTTAGAAATGATTGCTAGACACATGTTTTCCAATATTTCAATTAAAGTGTGTTTTGAGAAATTTCATGGTTTTTGGACTCTGTTTTGATATCGTTTTGACGTGGTAATTATTGAGTCCATGATTTGGATTTCAACCCGTATGAATGAGTTTATCGATATTGGCCATATTTAAGGGGGGCTAGGATCCGAGGCCAGGATCCGCTGTTGGCGGTGAACCCGATGAACCTCTAAGATAAACATCGGTTTGAGGAGGGCCAGGATCCGGGGCCAGGATCCGCTGTTCGCAGTGAACCCACTGAACCCCCAGTATAAACACCAATTTGAGGAGGACCAGGATCTGGGTCCAGGATCCGTCGTTGGCGGTGAACCCGATGAACCTCCAATATAAAAGGTGAAGGTAGTACATGCCTAACACACCTCAAGGGATACCCTGGTGGCTAGTGATTATGTCGGGAATATTGGATTTGATATTTGATGTGTCTAGATCGGAATAAATGATTTTAAACTCTTTTGAGGTTGGTTTGCAAACCAAACTGTGGACCACGATATGTTTTCATGATACGGATTTTGTGTGGGTCCAATTAAGTGGTTTTAAAGACGAATGGAATTCCGGTGATTTTCAGATGATGTTTTTATATCATGAACTGTTTTATTTGATGCATGCATGATTTTATTCGTGGAGGGGGAAAAGGTAAGATTTCCTCGGAAAACGATTTTTAAATGATTATTTTTGTCCACTCACAACTTTTGTGTTTAAAACCCCTCCAGGCTGTTGAGTTGACGCAGACATTTCTTACGAGGCGGAGGCATTAGTATTTCGACTTCGAGTGTAGTTAAACTTAAGTAGGATATCTAAATTGTACCATTTATCCTACCTAGATGCTTTGATATTATATTTTGTTTGGATGGTCAATTATTGTTGGAATTGTTGAGTATTTTGAATCCCTTGTCTGACAGGTGAGAGTAAAATTATATTATATTTATAAGGATTGAAGTGCATTTTGGGAACCTTTTCCTTAGGTTGTCAGACGGGATAAGGGTTCTTCCCGGGTTTCGAGGGGAAATTCGGGACAGGTCCTGACAATTGGTATCAGAGCACTAGGTTAAATTCCTATAGACCGTACACCTAGTGTACAAGTGAAATTTTGGTATTAAGGAGTTACAGCTTCTTTTCAGCGTAATGCCTCCGAAACGTGAGTCCCGTCAACGGTCTGGGAATGGTGGAGATGCCCATGAACCCGCAGTTGAGGCTGATTTGAGGCAGACAGTGGAATAGCTGGGTCAGACTTTAGCTTCTATACTCCATGGTAGGGCTTCTAATGAGGTTTCTGATATTGAGAGAGCCCAGACACTGGGGGCGACGATATTTATGGGCGAGTCTAGCCTGGATGATGCTGAGGAGTGGATTACTCGCATGGAGCGGGTGTTCTTGATCATGAGATGTCCTCCAGGGCACAGGCTGCTGTTGGCCACATTTTTGCTAGGTGGTTCTACTTACCACTAGTGTCACTCTTTGGAGGTGTCAGGCTGGGGTGTCCATACACTTACTTGGGAGGCTTTCCGGGAGCGCTTCCTTGAGCAAGTTTACCCTCGCGCACATCGGAATGTTAAGGAGGCCGAGTTTTAGGATTTACAGCAAGGAGACATGACTGTGGCCCATTACGAGCAGAGATTTATAGCAGTGAGTCGCTTTACACCGACTTTGGTGACGACCGAGAGGGACAAGTGCCACAGATTTGAAGGTGGACTTAAGGGTGAGATTCGGTCATTAGTTACGTCTATGGCTCACACTTCTTTGAGGACTTTGTCTGATGATGCAGCCCGAGTAGAGTTGAGTTTGAGTTTGCCAGTCCCGCAACAGTACAGTGGTTCCAGGCGACGTCGGGTTCACTGGACTGTTGGAACCTCTAGTCAGGGACCATCCAAGAGAGGCAGTCATAGTTCTGGATCTTCTAGCAATGCGAGATCCGGGTCAGGCAGTGGCGGAGCTGGCCAGGCACATCAATCAGCTGCTCAGTCTAGCGGTGCCTCAGTGTAGTCAACCGGAAGACAGGGTGGCAGATTTGATGGCCCCAGTTGTTATTTTTGTGGGGAAATTGGTCACATCTAGAGATTCTATCCACATTGTCGTCCGGGCAGTAGTTCCTTGGGTCGTGATGCTACTGAGCCGAGGCAGAGGGCAGGACAGATGTCTGGTACTGCAGTTGGGAGTCAGACCTAGTTCAGTGGGGCCGGTGGAGCTAGTCGGACCAGCAGGGCCAGAGGCAGATATGGGGTTCGTGGTCGATCTTCGGGTACACCAGCTCGAGTTTTTAATATGACGCAACAGGAGGCCTGAGCAGCACTAGAGGTGGTCACGGGTATGTTATCTATTTTTAACCGTGATGCTTATGTTTTGATAGATCCCGGGGTGACTCATTATTTTATTTCTCCGGGTTTTTCACTGTTTGCTAATAGAGAATTGTCCCCGATTAGTTGGGACATGGGTATTAGTACTCCTACCGGAGATATGTTAGTGGCGAACCTCGTGATTCGCAGTTGTCCGGTGATAGTTGAAGGCCATGGGTTAGAGGCAGATTTAATCCCCTTAGATATTTTTGAGTTTGATGTGATTCTGGGGATGGATTGGTAGACCATGCATCATGCCTCCATAGATTGCTATGACAAGCTAGTGGTTTTCCGTGGGTCCAGGTTTGCCGGAACTTACGTTTCGGGGAGATCGTAGGGTACTACCCTTTGGAGTGATATCGGCGTTGATCGTTGCGAAATTGTTGAGAAAAGGTTGTGAGGGGTACTTGGCTCATGTGTTTGATACTTGGGATACTCCGATGAGAGTATAGGACATTCCTGTGGTGACTGAGTTCTCTGATGTGTTTCAAGAGGATCTTCTAGGATTGCCACCTTACCGAGAAATTGAGTTCACCAAAGAGCTTCTACCAGGTACTCAACCTATCTCACAGGCATCATACAAAATGGCACCGGCAGAATTGCGAGAGTTGAAGACTCAGTTGCAGGACTTGGTGAATATGGGATTTATTCACCCAAGTGTTTCACCATGGGGTGTACTGGTATTATTTGTGAGGAAAAATGATGGTGGTCTGAGATTGTGTATCGACTACCGGCAGTTAAATAGAGTGACGGTGCGGAATAAGTATCCTCTGCCAAGGATTGACGATTTATTTGATCAATTGAAGGGGGCAAAATATTTTTCAAATATTGACCTTCGATCCGGGTACCATCAGTTGAGGATCAGGGAAGAGGATGTTAAGAAAACAGCTTTCAGGATTCGTTATGTTCATTATGAGTTCCTGGTGATGCCCTTCGGGTTGACTAATGCACCGACATCGTATATGGACTTGATGAATAGAGTATTCCAAAAGTATTTGGATCGATTTGTAATTGTGTTCATCGACGATATCTTGGTGTATTCAAGGAGTGCCAAGGCACGTGAGAAGAACTTAAGGTTGGTGTTGAATATGCTTAGGAAAAAGCAATTGTTTGCCAAGTTCAGTAAATGCCAGTTTTGGTTGACCGAGTTGCGATTCTTGGGTCATGTGATTTCGGCGGAAGGTGTCAGCGTGGATTCCCAAAAATTTGAGGCAGTGGCAAACTAGGAGCAACCAAGGACAGTGACAGAGGTGAGAAGTCTTCTGGGCTTAGCGGGATATTATCGGCGGTTTGTAGAAGGATTTTCTACGATAGCAGACCCGTTGACTCGGTTGGACTAGGAAAGGAGTCAAGTTTAACTGGGATGTTGATTATGAGCAGAGCTTTTAGGAGCTAAAGAGGAGGTTGACTTATGCTCCAATATTAACCCTTCTGGATGGTAACGGGGGATTCGAGGTATATAGTGATGTATCATTGCGGGGTATAGGCTGTGTGCTGATGCAGCATGGGAAAGTGATAGCGTATGCTTCCAGGCAACTTAAACCCCATGAGCTGAATGACCCCACACATGATTTGGAGTTAGCTGCAGTGGTGCATGCACTGAAAATCTGGCGACATTATTTGTACGGGGAGACGTGTAGGATCTTCACCGACCATCAAAGTTTAAAATACTTATTCACTCAGAAGGACCTGAATCTGAGGCAGAGAAGGTGACTTGAGTTAATAAAAGATTATGATTGTAATATTGAGTACCATCCAGGGAAAGCCAATGTTGTGGCCGATACCTTAAGCAGGAAGTCCATGGGTTCCTTAGCTCATTTACATACAATCTACCTCCGTTGCTAGTAGAGTTCTGGAGAGCGGGGATTGTGTTAGACATGGATAGCCAGGGGGCTTTGTTGCATGGTTTCCATGTGCGGAATGTTCTGATTGATTGGATTATTGAGGCTCAACTCCAAGATCCTACATTTTGCATTATCAGGATGGAGTTGGAGACTAGAAACAAGCAGGATTATGCGCTTAAGGATGATGGAGCCTTGGTTAAGGATGGACGGTCGTGCGTACCGAATGAGCTAGAGTTAAAGAGGGAAATTCTAGATGAGGCTCATAGTTCGGCTTACACTATGCATCCAGGAGGTACCAAGATGTATCATATCCAAAGGGAACACTATTGGTGGACTGGGATGAAAAAGGAAATTGCTAAGTTTGTGAATAGATGCCTGACATGTCAGCAAGTGAAAGCGGAGAGGCAGAAACCCTATGGGACACTGCCACCATTACCTATCCCGTAATGGAAGTGGGATCACATTACGATGAACTTTATGTATAAACTCCCGAGGACACAGAAGGGATATGATGGAATATGGGTAATTGTTGATAGACTGACGAAGTCGGCACATTTCTTGCCAGTGCAGGAAGATTTCCGAATGAGCAAGTATGCCAAATTTTTCGTGGATGAGATCATACGGCTACATGGGACTCCAGAGTCAATTGTTTCGGACAGGGATCCAAGGTTTACCTCCAGAGTTTGGAGGAGTTTGTAGAAGGCTTTTGGCACTACGTTGCATTTCAGTACATCTTTTCATCTTCAGACGGATGGTCAGTCTGAGAGGACAATCCAGGTTTTGGGGGATATGATGAGAGCTTGTGTACTGCAGTTTAAAAGGAACTGGGATTCACACTTGGCTCTAATGGAATTTGCCTACAATAACAGTTATCAGTCAAGTATTGGGATGTCTCCTTTCGAGGCACTGTATGGGAGGCAGTGCAGGACACCGTTGTGCTGGAATGAAGTGGGTGAAAGGAGACTGTTAACACCAGAGTTGGTGGATACGACTGAGGAAGAGATAAGAATCATCTGAGAAAGGTTGAAGATAGCCTAGGATCGCCAGAAGAGCTATGCAGACCGGCGAACCAGAGACCTTGAGTTTGAGGTAGGTGACTGGGTGTTCTTGAAATTATCTCCTTGGAATGGAGTACTACGTTTTGGTAGACGAGGAAACCTGAGTCCTCGCTACATTGGGCCGTATGAGATTGTGGAGAGGATAGGAGCGGTGGCATATAGACTTGCTTTACCTTCGGAATTATCCAGAGTTCATGATGTCTTCCATGTATCTTTGCTCCGGAAATATTTATTTGATGAGTCTCATGTGTTGGAAGAGCAACCACTTGAGCTGAAAGACGATTTGACCTTTGAGGAGCAACCAGTGCAAATTCTGGATTAGAAGGTAAAGGTACTGCGCAGAAAGAATATTCCTCTAGTTAAAGTGTTGTGGAGGAATCATAACGTGGAATAAGCCACGTGGGAAACTGAGGCTTTAATGCGGGCACAATATCCTCATTTGTTCCAAGGATAGAAATGAATTTCGAGGACAAAATTTCTTAAGGGGGATGGATTGTAACGACCCGGAATTTTAATTATTTGATTTACGTAATTATTTTTGTAACAAGACAATTTTACCCTTGGTGGTTAAGGGCGTGCAAATCAAGTTTTGTTTCAGAACTTTTAAGGTTGTGTTTTGGATACCATTGCGTGGATCTCGCACTCACGAGTTCGTAGACAGGCGGCACGCGGAAAATGGAGTTCGTGTACAAAAGTTACGGGTCTAGATGTTCAAGGGCATTTTGCTAATTTTTGCTTGGGAGTAGATATTTTTTTTAACCTAATCATTATTACATCTTCATTATCATCACTTCATTTGATCCTCTCTGAACAACACAAACCATCGAACCCGTGAGAAACAAAAACACCCAAAACCCATAAAAGTTAACTTTGATTCAAGGCTTAAACTTCCATTTCTATTCCACTGATCGGATTCTACTCCTTCCCACGATCACAACCGTACCAACCATCGAAGGAGAGGATTACGGGAGGCGTCGGGCCGAGTATAGGAAGAACCGAATCTTCCAATCGATTTTTAGGCTAATACAGGTACGGGTTTGACATTTTGAGGTTATAATTGGATTCCTGGGTTTGAGTAGATAGATTTAGACATAAAATTTGTGAAAAATTGTTGAGTTTTGAAGAAGTTAGAAAAGCTTGGAAGTCGACCGGAAATGGGGGATTCCGGCGAACCAGACGGTGGCGACGACGGCGGTCCGGTCATCTTCTCCAGCCAGACTCCGGCGACGGCACGGCAGTCCAGTCGTCTTTTCCGGTGAGTTTCCGGTGACCAGTCGGGTTGGGTCGGGTTGGACCGGGTGGAGTCCAGTGAACCGATCGGGTCGAGTGAACCGATCGGGTTGAGTTGGACCGAGTAAGGCTGAGTTGGGTCAGGTTGGACTGGTCCAGGCGCGTGAGTCACTGTAGCAGAGCGTGGCCGGCGCGTGGCGGCGAGTTGGCGCTTGTTCCGACCTTCCGGTGGCATGTGGCGGCGCGTGGGGTCGAGTCTGAGGTTACAGCGTCGCGTGTTGACTAGTTTTCGACATTCCGAATCTGTTGGTACAGGTTTTAGGTTGATCGGATGTCGTTTAGAGGTAGTTTGGGTGTCCGAAGTTGCTTCGTTTTCTAGAACAGCATAGGTAGACGTCCTGGGGTTAGGGGAGTTGTTATATAAGAGTCTTATTACTAGCCGGTAATCCCAATTGTTGTTATTGACAGGCGATATTATTCCGGGAACCTCAGAGGAACGAACAAGATGGGATTGGGATTGCTTGGACAGTTGGTGAGTGGAATTTTGGTTTATAAACTGTAATGCATGCATCAATGTATCTTTGTTTACATACTGTTATGTATTGTTGCATTGAATTCCCGGAATTTAGAAATGATTGCTGGACACATGTTTTCCTATATTTCAATTAAAGTGTGTTTTGAGAAATGTCATGGTTTTTGGCTCTGTTTTGATATCGTTTTGACGTGGTAATTATTGAGTCCATGATTTGGGTTTCAACCCGTATGGATGAGGTTATTGGTATTGGCCATATTTGAGGGGGGCCAGGATCCGCTGTTGGCGGTGAACCCGGTGAACCTCCAAGATAGACATCAGTTTGAGGAGGGCCAGGATCCAGGGCCAAGATCTGCTGTTGGCGGTGAACCCGCTGAACCCCCAGTATAAACACCAATTTGAGGAGGACCAGGATCTGGGACCAGGATCCGCTGTTCGCGATGAACCCGGTGAACCTCCAATATAAAAGGTGAAGGTAGTACAGGCCTAACACACTCAAGGGATACCCTGGTGGCTAGTGGTTATGTCGGGAATATTGGATTTGATATTTGATGTGTCCATATCGGAATAAATGATTTTAAACTCTTTTGAGGTTGATTTGCAAACCAAACTGTGGACCACGATATGTTTTCATGATACGGATTTTGTGTGGGTCCAATTAAGTGGTTTTAAAGAGAAATGGAATTCCGGTGATTTTCAGATGATGTTTTTATAACATGAACTGTTTTATTTGATGCATGCATGGTTTTATTCGTGGAGGGGGAAAAGGTAAGATTTCCTCGGAAAATGATTTTTAAATGATTATTTTTGTCCACTCACAACTTTTGTGTTTAAAACCCCTCCAAGCTGTTGAGTTGACGCGGACATTTCTTACGAGAAGGAGGCATTAATATTTCGGATGCGAGTGTAGTTAAACTTGAGTAGGATATCTAAATTGTACCATTTATCCTACCTAGACGCTCTGATATTATATTTTGTTTGGATGGTGAATTATTGTTGGAATTTTTGAATGCTTTGAATCGCTTGTCTGACAGGTGAAAGTAAAATTATATTATATTTGTAAGGATTAAAGCGTATTTTGGGAACCTTTTCCTTAGGTTGTCAGACGGGATCAGGGTTCTTCCCAGGTTTCGAGTGGAAATTCGGGACGGGTCCTGACATTTGGGATACTCAATTAGATGATCCCGCAATTATTTTTGGAAAATGGATAACATATATGCACATAGATTTCTCTAAACCATTGACATTGACATTATTTTAATTTTTTTTCCGTCATTAAAATTGTCTCTATATCTAAAGTGTCTCTCTTAACATTAGCTTTTTAGTTCATGAGCGCCTTAGTCAAAATGAAATCAAAACAGTGGTTACCTTTTGGCTGAAAAAAATTCCTAAGCATTTATCTCTATAAAGTACCCCTGCTCATAACCTAAATTTCTGATTACACCACACTCAATTGATTATATAGTAAAATCCCTAACTTTCCTCAGGAAATAATGGACCCCTGCTCATAACCTAAATTTCTGATTACACCACACTCAATTGATTATATAGTAAAATCCCTAACTTTCCTCAGGAAATAATGGACATAGAATTGCTCCTATATATACATTTCTACTATGCGTTTGCCAATAAGATGTTACCCAAATCCAAACTTATGATAACTTTAGTTTTTTTTTGCTACTAAAAGAAGAAAAACAGAACTAAAGGGCAAAGCCCCTGAGACAACCCCACAGTGGAGGTCAAACCACTAGGCTGGAACCACTTAAAGAGGGATTGAACAACTCCAATAATTGACAAGGTCAACGGAGTGCCCAAAGTTGGCAAGAGTATCAGCTACAAAGTTTGCTTCCCTGAGCACATGCTTGAAGCTAATTGACTGGAATCAAGGAGCTAAGATCTTGACATTCTGAAGGTTATTTGTGAGACACCACGGAGGAGAGGAGGGGTGGATGATAGCACCAATAAGGATTTTTGAATCACCCTCCACTTCAATATCAGTAATCCCCAACTCTTGAGCTTTGTGAAGACCATCAATAAGAGCGAGACCCTCAGCAATAAGGACACCTGCAAATCCGGCATTCCTAGAGCCCGCATGGATAGGGAATCCATTTCCATCTCTTATCACAAAACCTAAAGCCGCCTTGCCATCCGTTCTTACAGAACCATCAAAATTAAGCTTATAGACACCATGAGGAGGAGGATTCCATCTATTATAACTTTAGTTGTACCACGCACTCGACAAGGTATAAGAGAACTGATTTGTCATGTCAAAGTGATCATAATGGAGCTCGTGCTAAGAAAATGAGAGAGAGTATGAAGATCAGAAATTTTGGAAATGAGTAGCTGCTAGCTAGGCATCTTTACAGACTTCATCAGTGGCCTACTACTTTCTGGTTTTCTGGCTTTGTGATAAAGTTGCAATTAGTGATGACTGATGCGGGAAATTAACAAGTTAATTTTATTAAACAATCATGTTTAACAGCAACAGCTAATTAATCTCTCCTCCAAATAATATTAGTATTACATCCAGCAATCATAGCCAATTAATTATATATAGAAACGGATATGTAGCACTACATTTTGGACGCAAATTTTGACACAAATTTTGAATCATTGAATATCCACGCTTTTCAATGGTTGGGATAATCAAGATCTAATTAATCAAATTTAATTGATTTTATTTATATATATCTAATTAGACATTGGAGATATATATATATATATATATACATATATATATATATATATATATATATATATATTAATACTCGTATTAAGTCTTCTTTTTCTTCATCAGTAATTTTTAACTGGTTAATCTTGTTTTTTACTGGGCACTTATTTGCAAAATGGCCAGGCTTTTGACACTTATAGCACTTAGCTGTTTGTTTGTCTGTGCGTGTTTTGGGTATCCAATTTTTTGACTTGTGTGGCCAATGTTTTCTTGGTCTACGCTTCTCATAAAAATTATCAGTCTGGAATTTATTTTTATTATATGGTTTGTAAGTTTTAAAATATTTCTTATTACTGTATTTATGTTTCTTTTCAGAAATATGTTTATTTTTTCGTGAGGGAGGAATAGGAGGTAGACCATATTGTTCACAGAAATTTCCTAGTTCTTATTTTGCTTTTCTTTTATCATTATTAATTTGCCTACTTATTTTCATATCAATGCACATTTTTAGGCCTTCTTTCTGGATGACACTTACTATGTTTCCATAGGTGAGTTTATCATAATTAATGTGACCTTGTTCATTACTGAGGACTTGTCGAATTTTGTGGGCAAATAGATTTGGTAGACCATTAATAAATTTTTCTTTCCAAAATGATTGATTACTATCTTCTCGTAGTATTACTCTAGATATAAAGACATCTTTATACCACCGAAAGTCACTTAATGTTGGACATCTTAGGTTACTAAGTTGATCATGAATTCTTTTAGTGACAACAAAGTATTATATTAAATCAACCCAATCTTTAAAGTCTGCAAATGGTAGTAAAATGGAGCTAAAATATGAAATCCCAAAAGCCCATATTTGCCAAGATAATGTCTGTTTTAAAACACCATTTGTTTTAATAAAAAATATAAGTGATCAAATGATTCTAGGTCTCCCCCTTATCACGTTATTATATCCTTTCACAACAGATTATGAGTCAATAACCACTTACCCAATGCATCAAAAAGTCACATTCAAATTTCTAGTCAATCCTGCACTTCAAACAATCAAAGCCTTTCAAAAGGATTCCATATCACAAACCATTAATCTAATTAATTGTAAAACTCAACAGTTATCTTATCTTAAGGAAGAAATCAAGTTTAAAAGAATTGAAGACCAGTTACAACAGGAAACACTTCAATCTAAAATACAATCGTTTGAAGCAAGTATCAAAAGTAAAATCTGTGCTGACCTTCCCAATGCTTTCTGGTATAGGAAGAAACATTTATATATATATATATATATATATATATATATATATATATATATATATATATATGTGTAACATATGCTACATGATTCTCGATAAGATTCACGTATAACACTTGTGTAAGATATCCTATAGGAAGTACTAATAGTGTATTGTATCACTCTTCTTTAGTTGTAAGTACCCTTGCTAATCGATAGGTCTTATCGGGTACCCTTGTTAATCACTATAAGAAGATCGAGATTGCCCGATAAGTTTTTTTCCGACGAAGATATTTTCACCGAGTAAGGTACTGTTGGCCGACGAACCCATAGGGTCGTCGGGTAAACTGTTGGCAGGAAGAGCAAGATGTTGGCGCGCAAAAATGGAAAGGTTTGCCCGACAATTTGTACAATCCGTCGGGCAAGATTATATCTAGCGACGATTATTCGGCGAAGGCTCACCGGGTAAATTGTTGGCATGAAGAGCAAGATGTTGGCGCGCGAAATAGGAAGTGTTACCCGACGATTTCGACTTTCCATCAGGCAAGATTGTATATAACGACGATTATTCGTCGTCGGGTAACACTTGGCGTTGACTCTATGTTGCCCGACGAATCATTAAACTTTGTCCTGCGAATGGTATTCGTCGGGCAAAAGTCTAAACACACTAAATACCCGAAACGCTCTCATTTCTTCTTCTTCTTCCACCTCTATGCTTCATCAGTCTCCGCGTCTCTCTCTCTCTCTCTCTCTCTCTCTCTCTCTCTCTCTCTCTCTCTCTCTCACTCACTCACTCTCTTTCTCTAGCTATAATCATCATCTCATCACCATTTTCACTACCAATCAAATCCTTTTTCTCTCTCAATCACCAATATCAATTTTTAAGGTTTGAGAAATTGAATTTTTTTAGTTTTGAAATTATGATTTCTTTTTAGAAACTAATTATGTTTTGTGTTGTAGGAATTTTGTGGTAGATTTGAAGGAATGCTTTTAAAAAGGTATATGTGTTTACCTCTCAATTTAATTTTGTTAAGAATTTTGGATATAATTATGTTAAGAAATTTTGTATTTATTGTGGAAAATGTGTAGAAATTGTTTAGAATTTGTAGAAATTAGAAATTAGAAAATTTGTTAGGAAAATATGAAAATAGAAAATATGTTCTAAAATTAGGAAAATAGAAAATATGTTAGGAAATTAGAAAATTTTGTTGGAAAATAGGAAAATTAAAAATATGTAATGAAATTATTGAAATTAAAAAATATGTTTAGAAATTAGAAATATGTTAGGAAAATAGGGAAATAGAAAATATGTTAGGAAATTAGAAAATGTTTTAGGAAACTAGGAAAATAAAAAGTATGTAATGAAATTATTGAAATTAGAAAATATGTTAAGAAATTAGAAAATATGTTAGGAAAATAGGGAAATAGAAAATATGTATGGAAATTATAAAATTGTAAACTCAGTTTAATGAATAATTAATGTATGTTTGTATTTGTGAATTTGTTGTGATATTTTTTGTAAAGCACTTTATTTAGTTCCGACAGAGTGAAATATGTTCATATTTCATAATCGTTTATGCGAAGTGTTGATTAACTTTGTATAATGAAATTCAATGAAAAACCTTAGACCCGTTTGAGAGTTAGTGAATCGGGTTGATTGACTGACTCTTGAATTATCCATTTAATCGGACAGTTTGGCGGTGCGCAACTATGTGTTGTGTAGTTGGCGGTCTACGAGGTTAGATTTCGATTATGGGAAATTCAGTTTGTATCCCCTCAATGTTCTCCGAATGCATACTAGATATTTGTTTATAATATCTACGTCGTGCATTTGGGGAACTGTAAGGAGATGCTGCCGAAATTTCCCTCGATCGAAACTCAGTCTCGTAGGTCGTAAACTACACAGCACAGAACGTGCACTCTCGAATGGGATAAGGCCAAATCACCGGAGGCATAAGGAGACGAGCTACTTTTGATTTTAACTTGTTCTAATTACGGGACAATATTAACTCAATTACTTACGTTGACTCTATGTTGTGAAAGTAGGCACAATGGACAGAGGGTGGATGCAAATGTTTGATAGATCTTCTTATCAGTATTTGAATGGGATCGACAACTTCATTGCCTTTGCACGTAGTCATTGCAGTGATGAAAGACGTATCAGGTGTCCATGCCGTAAATGTAACAACTGCAATTGGATGTCGTTGAATGAGGTCCAAACTCATCTGGACTGGAATGGGATCGTACACAACTATACTAATTGGATTTATCACGGTGAAGAAATATTTTCCGCATCGACATATTCGGTTCCCGAGACCCATCGGGACGAAAGTGGTTTGGATGGGCGATGTGATAATGATCAAGTCGTTGAGTTATTAACCGATGTTTTTCCTCCCGCATCAGATGATATGGACGATGATGCGCCCAGGTTGCAACCCGAAGACTCTGAGCTCCATTACGAGAGATTGTTGAAAGAAGCTCAGCACGAATTGTACTTTGGTTGTAAATCATTTTCAGTTCTAGGGGAAGTTGTCGAGTTGATGCACATGAAAGTTGAGTATAATCATACGAACAAGCATTTTGATCACATGATGGACATCATCATCGGAATGCTCCCTGAAGACAACTGTATCCCTAAAGATCATTATAGATCGATGAAGTTGTTGAAAGGCCTCGGTTCAGGGTATATCAAGATCCATGCATGCAAGAACAATTGTGCATTGTTTTACGGTGAATTCGAGCAGCTTGACAAATGTCCCGTGTGCAATGAGCCTAGGTTTAAAAGAACAAGATTTCAAACATGGTGTTGCGTTATTTTCCACTGAAGTCAAGGTTACAAAGATTCTACATGTCGTCACACACAACCCGTGATATGAGGTGATGATGATGTACTGAGGCATCTGGCTGATGGAGAGGCTAGGAAGCAATTTGATAAGATGTATCCCGAGTTTGCTGCGAAGCCAAGAAATGTCAGATTAGGGCTCGCTACTGATGGGTTTAATCCGTTTGGGAGTTTTACAAAGCCCTATAGCACTTGGCCGGTGGTTATGGATCCGTATAACTTGCCTCCTTGGAGATGCTTGAAGAAAGAATTCAAAATCCTCAGTACTTTGATACGGGGGGCCAAATCGCCGAATAATTCCATTGATGTGTATTTTCGGCCGTTGATTGACGAGCTCGTGGATCAGTGGGAAAATGGTGTCCAAACATACGACAAGTGCAGTGGAGAAATGTTCACTCTACGAGTGGCTGTAATGTGGATTGATAGAAGAAATACTGAACGCAATATTTATGAACTTTATTTCTACTAAGTATAACTTTGCAAGTGCACAAAATCGATGGAGATAGTATAATGACAAGCAAAGGTCGATCCCTCGAGGACTTGTTCAACGATTAAGCCAATTAAGTTCAGATTTGTTAACTTATAGAAAAACACACACACACACACCAAGGGGGGGTTTATGATTCGAGAGTTGAAAATTAAAGACAAGTCAATCAAAGTGTAGAAAATAACAATGCAAGAATGAAAGGTTGATTGTTTGTTAACTATGGCGAATTAAGGCTTACCATCCACTCTAACCAATTATAGCTCTTAACCAGATTATCTTGACCTAATTACTATGAAATTCTGAATTAGGTGCCCATGCCTAGGTCCTGGCGTTGGTACACTAAACATATATCATTCTTTCTCACTTATCATGTTTTAGACAGGGCATATGCCTATCACCTACCAGTTAAGATGACGAATAAAGTACTAAGAGAATTTAATGACACCACACTTGCCTAGAAGAGTGGGATGCATTCCTAGGTGGTCATGAATTCCACTTACAAGATTGTTTCTTAACCTCAACCTCTTAAATCTAATGAATCACAGGATGATATGGCGATCACTCAAGAAATTCCATCAATAATTTATGCAAACACGGTAGCTAATCTTATAACCGTAAAAGAATGGTAGTTAAAGCAGTAATCAGAGTTATTCAGCATGCATAGCAATGAAGAACAAGAATAAAAATCTACTTAACGAGCTAACATGGCTAGGGCTTCAAACAGCCCTAATTCTAAAAGGAACTACTCACTCATAACTGAAATTGAAACAAATATAATTGAATTCATAAGTAAATTGCAATGAAATAAGAGTTTAGAGTAAAGAACGCTGATGAACAATGGTGCACAGCAGAGACTCGGCAAAGCCTTCCTCTCCAAGCTCCACGCCCAAAAAGTTCAGAAAATAAGAAACTGTTCACTTTGAATTGAATTACAATGTAAATTGGGGCTAAGGTGTCTAGATCTCCAAAATAATTCTCTCCTAATAATCTGTGTGTAAAATATTATCTCTAAAAATATGGTCTCCTAAAACACTGAACAAAGGCTCCCTTTTATAGACAAAGGGAAAACCTTGTCCTATAAGGATTGGAATTAAAAACCTTAGCCTAGAGTGTTCTAGAATAGTTATTGTACTTCTAATTAATTACAAAGTCCCTAAAATATATTACAACCAATCAGAACATGGCTGGGAGTGTGAATGCAAGCTGGCAAGTGGGAACACAAGCTGGCCGTGGGCAGCCCGCGGTCTTCCTGCGGTCAGACGCTGGAACTTAGAACTTGGCCCTTCGAATGTCTTCGTCGTAGGGGTATGGGATTGCTCTTTTGAGGCACACCATCAGCATAGTAGAAGCGCATCTTCACTCAGGCTAGGCGCATATGCTGTCAGGCTTAGTGCAGAGGAGGAACTCTGATCCATCGCTGGAGGAACATGAACTAGGATTTAGGCGCAGAGGCTGGGCTCGGATGGGAAGTTCTTGAGACAAGTACTCGACATGTCCTGGCATGAGCTTGGCACTTCTAGGACATGAACTTGATGTCATGAGACACATGTTTGGGACCCGGATGACATGATCTGAGGTACTTGGCCAAGGACTTAAAATAGGCGCACTGGCGCACACCGGACCCAGTTCAAGACCTGATATTGAAATGAGGACATCTCCTTCATCTGAACTCTGATTTGAGTCATTTTTTTTCACATTCTTCTCAGAATTTACCTATCTTTCTAAATATGCACAAGTCTCACAAGATTGATCATTTTCTACTATTGATGGCACGAATGATTTTCCTACTTATGGTATGTTTTCGGGATGGAGCTCCGAGGGCTATCTTGCTTGCCCAACATGTGGACCAAACACAACGTCATTTTGGCACGCATCGAAAGTATGCTACTTGGGTACGAGAAGGTTTCTGTCGTGGGATCACCGATGGCGAATGCAATTTGACTCATTTGATGGTAAATCAGAGTTAAGAGCTCGACCAAAGGAGAGGTGCAGTGATGAGATATTATCCAAATTGAACACTATACATGACTTCGTCACACGAGGATCGAAACCAGCTGAACAGGAAAATTGGACGAAAAAAAGCATATTCTTCCGGTTGGCATATTGGTCAAAATTGAAAATCGGACTGTAACGACCGACCCCGAATCTTCGGAAAGCCGATACGTTATGGCCGTCAGGAATCCTCCCAGCGCAGCCCAAAGGTATTGTTGCCTGGCCCCCCTTCGAAATCCCCCAACTGCAGCCTCTTGGGGGATTTCGAAGGGGGGCCAGCTAACAATACCTTTGGGCTGCATTGGGAGGATTCCCGGCGACCATAACGTATTGGCTTTCCGAGGATTCGGGGTCGGTCGTTACAATAAAACCCAGGCCATTTCTCAAAACACACTTTCACTGAAATATTGGAAAACATGTGTCCAACAATCATTTCTAAATGCCGGAAATTCAATGGCAGGGGCTTCGCTAACAATACATTTGGGATGGTGTGTGTGCTTAAGGTTCCCACCAGGGGCTTCACTTTAGGAGGATTCCCGGCGACCATAACAATTCCGTCAAGGACATGTGGTAAGGCTGTCGGGGCGGGTTGTTACACAGACACATCGCCGATCCTATGCACATCGAGAAGAATGTTGTTGATAGTGTTGTGGGAACTACTTTACCCATTGAAGGCAAGTCAAAGGACACAAAAAAGACTCGACTGGGCATGCAATAAATGGGGATTAGTCCTAATTTGTGGCTAAAAGTCGTCAATGGCAAATACATCATGGCTCATCCAAGTTACACATTTACACCGGAGAATAAGAAAAAAAATCCCGAAGTGGTTGCAGGGTGTGAAATTTCCCGACGGGTACGCCGACAACATATCCCGAAGTGTTAGCACCGACGGTGGGACCATTTCTAGTATGAAGAGCCATGACTATCATGTTTGCTACAACGACTTATTCCGATTGATATTCGACCCTTCTTGGAGGCTGGTGTTTTTGAGACGATAGTTTATTTGTCTCAATTCTTCCAGATACTATGTGCCAGATCGTTGGTTAAGGCGGACCTCGAAGCAATTAACGAGGATATTGTCTACACATCATGTGCAGGCTAGAGCAAATATATTCACCTACATTCTTTAATGTAAGGGTGCACCTACTAATACATCTGCCGGATGAGGCAAAGCTAGCTGGCGTGGTGCATTATCGTATTGGATATACCCAATCGAGAGGTATAACTTATCCCTGCTATTTGATAATATTTCCTTACTATCATGTATATATGTGAATCATAATGTAAATTTCCTTGCAGAATTTTAGGTACGTATAAGCAGTACGTTTGAAACAAGACACATCCCGAAGGCTCTCAAACGGATGCGTACATTGCAAAGGAGGCACTGACATTTTGTACAATGTACCTTCAGAATGTTGAAACTTTCTTCAATAGGGCATCGCGCAACGACGATGGTGGTCAACGTCTAGAGACCCTATCTGTATTTGCCTAACCCGCGCGACTATTCGGCACTGGTCCAATCTTGGAGCCGTTCACCAATAGCGACATGGAGGTGGTTCATTGGTTCATACTAAAAAACTGTGACGAAGTTTGGCCCTTCCATGAGCAGCACGAGGCGTTGATGAAGGCCCAATTTCCTTCTAATTGGAAACAAATGGACAAACAATTGTTTCCACGTTGGTTTTCCGAGCATGTAAGTCACATATTTTATTTGCAAATTTCTTAAATTGGTTTTAACTTACGGTGAATTCGTTTCTTATGTGTATCTTACCAGATGGAACAGCTGAAAGATATGTCAACTCGCCAAATTTCAATAAAGAATTATTGTAGCTCGCCATTGGCCCATTCCAAGGAGAAACGTACGCTGGTTGTCACGTTAATGGCGTTAAGTTCGTGTGCACAGAACGAGATGACAAGTTGTCTACGCAAAACAGCGGGGTCTTCGTGCCGGGGGATGGGGAAAATTCTTGAGGCAGGGTTCTACGGCAAATTGTTATGTGTGGTTAAGGTGTTATACGCAGACCGCAAGGAAATCGTCTTGTTCAAGTGTCATTGGTTTGATACGAACCCAAGTATCCCAGGCAGTGTCATTAAAGATCAATTATGTAACTCTGTAAACACAAACACCCGTTGGTTTGAGAATGATCTCTACATCCTCGCTAGTACGGCGAAACAAGTATTCTATGTGGATGATCCAAAAGCTGGTGCTGGTTGGAGAGTAGCTGAGATGGTGAATCATAGAAACATTTGGGACTTGGATGACCTATACCATGAAGAAGATGGGGAAACAGACGATGACCAAATCGTTTTCCAGGTGGATTCCTCGGCATGCACCCAAAACGTGGATTGAGTACGGACCAATGACATCATCCCACCAATTGCGATTGCTAACATTTTTATTGATCTCGGGAAATTAGAATAAATTGATAGTGATTCGAAGGAATCAAGTACTATACACATCTCGGATGATGAGCGTGAATGGGAGGGGGAAAGCGATTCCAACACCGAATGAAAGTTGTAAATTAGAAATTTCATTTATATATGTAATATCCATATTCAACATTTCATCTTATTTGATAAAATGGTGTATACAACAAACAATTAATTATAAGAAATCTAAAAAATAAAAAAATTAAACTAAATCTAATTTGAATTTATCAAATGTCAACATTTGCCCGACGAATATGCTTTCACATCTGTCGGGCTAAGACCTCAAATGTCATCAGTAAGTGTTTCTCTATTTGGTGAGCGGATGCCGAACTGGGATATTTTTCCCGACGAATATTCATCAATATTCGTCGGCCATTATTTAGCAGATTCAATTTATATTTATTTATTAAACAACTTTTTAAAATTACTTACGAGATGAAATGGACCGATCTAACCGTCAACTTTTAAGGTAGGTACTCATAGATCGCCTACGGGAAAAATTACCCAATTTGGAAATCCCGGGATTAGGTAACGGTACTCGACGATTCAACGGTTACACAACGTTTCTTCTCCATCGGACTGCTTGAAATCCTCAAAACATCAAGATTTTCGACGGCCGGGATCTAGGCATGTAAAATCAAAAAATGAACGGTTAGATCTGTAAAATTCAATCGTTTGAACATCAATAGAACCAAAACTTCGCAAAATGTATGAAGTGTTCCATCAAGTGTTTAAACACCTTGGTCAATATGCTTGTTTTCTGATTTTCAATAATTTACAAATTGAAATGGACCGATCCAACCGTCCACATTTATGGTAGGTACTCATAGATCGCCTACGCGAAAAATTACCCAATTTGGAAATCCCGGGATTAGGTAACGGTGCACGACGATTCAACGGTTACAAAACATTTCTTCACGATCAAACGGCTTGAAATCCTTAAAACACCAAGATTTTCGACGGACGATATCTAGGCACGTAAAATCAAAAAATGAACGGTTAGCTCTATAAAATTCAATCGTTTGAACATCTATAGAACCAAAACTTCGCAAAATGTATTAAAGTTTCCATCAAGTGTTGAAACTCCTTGGTCAATATGCTTGTTTACCGATTTTCAATAATTTACAAATTGAAATGGACCTATCTAACCGTCCACATTTATGGTAGGTACTCATAGATAGCCTACGCGAAAAATTACCCAATCTGGAAATCCCGGGATTAGGTAACGGTGCACGACGATTCAACGGTTACACAACGTTTCTTCACGATCGGACGGCTTGAAATTCTCAAAACATGATGATAACAATCGATGGGGTTTTAGGCATGTAAAACCAAAAATTGAACGGTCCCGATGTTGAAAATTCTTTCGTCGCACCTGGTTTTCAAATAAATCATAAACACAACATCATAACAATTAAGCCTGCCGAAGTAAACTATTCGCCGGGCAATTGTACTTTTTCGTCAGGCAAAAATAGCAACGTCGTTGGGTTACGTAAATAAAATGCGCAATTTGTTTCCCCGAAATTTTCAAAAATTCCGCCAAAATTTTCGCGAAATCTCAAAATTACCACGTAATGTTGCACGACGAATATTAAAAGTGTTACCTGATGAATAGCCAACCCTTGTTGTTACCCGACGAAGTTTTTAAACGGTTACCCGACGAACATTCCGCCAAATTTTTCGCGAAATCTCAAACTTACCGCCGAATGTTGCCCGACGAATATGTAAACAGTTACCTAACAAATATCCACCGCTTGTTATTACCCAATGAATATCCACCGCTTGTTATTACCCGACGAATCATTAAAAAGGTTGCCCGACGAATACGTTCGTCGGGCAAGGTCAAGCAAACAGATAAATCAGACCGACTTTTCTTCTTCTTCATTCTTCTTCATTTTCCTTATTTTCTCTGGAACCCAGTTGAATCCCCCTCACTGAAACTCATTCGACTCCCCCTCACTGCAGCCGTTCCGGTCACCGCAACTCCAGCCATTTCTCACACTCTCTCAGTCAGACTCCAGCCGGACGTTGCTCACCGCAACTTTCCGGACGTTTCTCACCGAGGTTAACCGTCGTCGCTGTCCCCGTCCCTATCCTCGCCGGCAATTTCTTCAAGGTCGTACTCATTGTCCCTCTTTCTCTATTGTTAATGTAGATTGGTCATTGTTAATTTTGATTTGTTAAATTTTAATTTTTGTTTGGATTGAAATTTCAATTTAAATTTGGTTTGGATATTATGAAATTGTATTGAAAATGGAATTTAAATTTGGATTTCATTATTGCAGATTGTGCATTATTGTTAAATTTGCAGATTGAGAATTTAGGGGATTCGTTGAAAATTGTGATTTTGGATTGGATTGGAATATAAATATTTGTTTGGTATAATGTTGAAATTTTGAAGATTTGTTTGGATTGGAATATAATAGTTGAAGATTTGTTGAAATTTTGATGTTTGGTATAATGTTGAAATTGGTATAATGTTATGAATTTTGCATATGATTTTTGTTATGATTTTGGATATGAATTTTATGCTAATTTAGGAAATGTGAATTTTATGAATTTCGGATATTTGAATTTAAAAAAAAAATTTGTTCAATTTTGATATGGTGTAGTATATGTGAATTTTGGATATGTGAGTTTTATAAACTTTTAATATGTGAATTTTATGATTTGGATATTATTATTGTATGTTTGGATTAATTTGTAAGTTTGATTTTATTCCCGAAATTTGAATTTAGAAATTTAGGTATAATGTTGTCAATTTTGAGTTTATTACATTTGGATTAATTAGTATTTTAGGTTTAATTTTCGTTTGTGTTGGTTTTATTTAAAAAAATTAGAATTTGGTGGTTGTAGTTTTTAGATACCAATTTACTAATTTGTACTAAATAAAATTATTGCTTTATTTATTTACGTTTATTGGAATTAAAAAATGTTGGTTAATTTTAAATGTGGTTTTGTTTTTATTTTCTGAAATAAATATTTAAAATTAAAAACATTTTGGTTTTTTTTTATTTAATTAAAAATATGTTGGTTAATTTATATTAATTATTTTATAATTCTTATTGTAGATGTCGCATCGCACCGTAATCACGTCTAGGACCCGCTCGTGCCCAAATCTCGTTGATGATCATGCGCCGGAGGAGGCAACTCCTGACTCGGTTCCCTCAACAGCGGCGTCGGTTCAGCCACCGATGTCGGTTCATCAGCGATCCGGTGCCCGATCGGCTCGTCGACAGCATAGCAAGAAACAGGGGGAACCCCGTATCGACCCCCAGCCCCCACAGGACGATGATCAGTCATTATTTATGCATCATTTTGATGTCTTTATATGCCTCTATTACATGTATTTTGAATGATTTCGTGCCATAAATAGTAGAAAATGATCAATATTGTGAGACTTGCGCAGATTTGGAAAGATAGGTAAATTCTGAGAAGAACGCAAAAGAATGACTCAAATTGGAGTTCAGATGAAGGAGATGTCCTCATTTCAATATCAGGTCTTGAACTGGGTCATGAGTGCGCCAGTGCTCCTATTTTGAGTCCTTGGCCAAGTACCCCAGATCATGCCATCCAGGTCCCAAACCTGTGTCTTATGACATCAAGTTCATGTCCTAGAAGTACCAAGCTCATGCCAGGACATGTCGAGTACATGTCCCAAGAACTTCCCATCCGAGCCTAGCCTCTGCGCCTAAATCCTGCTTCATGTTCCGTCAGCGGTGGATCAGAGTTCCTCCTCTGCGCTAAGCCTGACAACCTATGCGCCTACCCTGAACGAATATGCGCTTCTACTATGCTCATGGTGTGCCTCAAAAGCACAGTCCCATACCTATACGACGAAGACATTCCAAGGGCCAAGTTCTAAGTTCCAGCGTCTGAACGAGGGAAGATCGCGAGCTGCCCGCGGCCAGGTTGTGTTCCCACTTGCCAGCTTGCATTCACACTCCTAACCATGTTCTGATTGGTTCTAATAGATTTTAGGGACTTTGTAATTAATTAGAAGTACAATAACTATTCTAGAACATTCTAGGCTAGGGTTTTTAATACCAATCCTTATAGGACAAGGTTTTTCCTTTTTCTATAAAATGGAGCATTTGTTTAGTGTTTTGGGGACCATAATTTTAGACAGATATATTATAGACGCCATTCTAGAGATCTAGACACCCTAGCCTCGATTTACATTGTAATTTAGTTCAAAGAAAACAGTTTTTATTTTCTGCACTTTTTGGGCGTGGAGCTTGGAGAGAAAGGCTGTGCCGTGGCTCTACTGTGCATGTTCTTCAACAATCTCTTATGTACCCTTATTTTTATTATTGCAATGTACTTATGAATTCAATTATATTTGTTTCAATTTCGGTTATGAGTGAGTAGTTCCTTTTAGAATTAGGGTTGTTTGAAGCCCTAGCCATGTTAGCTCGTTAAATAGATTTTTATTCTTGTTCTTAATTGATATGCATGCTGAATAACTCTGATTACTGCTTTAACTACCATTCTTTTATGTTTATAAGATTAGCTACCTTGTTTGCATTAATTATTAAAGGAATTTCTTGAGTGACCGTCATATCATCCTGTGATTCATTAGCTTCAAGAGGTTAAGGTTAAGAAACAATCTTGTAATCGGAATTTATGACAACCTAGGAATGCATCTCACTTTTCTAGGCTAGTGTGGTGTCATTAAATTCTCTTAGTACTTCATGCGTCATCTTAACTGGTAGGTGATAGACGTTCTAGGCATATGCCCTGTCTAAAACATGCTAAGTAAGAGAGAATAATATATATTTAGTGTACCAACACCAGGACCTAGGCATGGGCACCAAATTCAGAATTGCATAGTAATTAGGTCAAGATAATATGGTTAAGAGCTATAATTGGTTAGAGTGGATAGTAAGCCTGAATTCGCCTTAGTTAACAAACAATCAACCTTTCATTCTTGCATTGTTATTTTCTGCACTTTGATTTACTTGTTTTTAAGTTTCAATTCTCAATCATAAGTAACCCCCACCCCACCCTGTGTGTGTGTGTGTTTTTTTTTTCTATAAGCTAACAAATCTGAACTTAATTGGCTTAATCGTTGAGCAAGTCCTCGAGGGATCGACCTTTGCTTGTCATTATACTATCTCCATCGATTTCGTGCACTTGCAAAGTTTTACTTAGTAGAAATAAAGTTCATAATTATTCTGTTCAGTATTTCTTCTATCAGGCGACGTCGGAGCAGACGAAACAGCGCCTAATGTCGGAGCACTCCCTAAGGATAAGTTGATTATTTTGTTTATTTAACCAACCGTGTTTATTTGTTACTCATCTTATGTACGAATATTCATCGAATTTGCAGGGAAGTCGGTGAACGTGCACGGGATAAACCGAGGTTTGACATCCCAGCGGATTTGCAGGATAACGAATGCAAAGATATTGGTGGTGTACATGTCGCGCCTCCAGTCCGCGCCTGTAAAAATTCACATCCTCTTGGTGCATGACATTGGTGCGATTCTTCGCACCAAGTCCCTGATGATGGGGGAGACTTTTAGAACCCAACCCCCAGAGGAGATCACGCGTTGTTGGGGAAAGTTATCGGTACGTGTTTTTCCCATTTTTAACATTAATTTCATATTTTTTAATTATTTTACTAACTTTAATAATTTATTGTAGATCAATTTTGAGTTCAACTTGGACGACGTCGACCTCAGTAGATACCTGAGACACCACTAGCAGTTACAGTACGCCGACTGGAAGTACGAGCTCCATAAGTACTACAAGAGCTGGGCTTCCCCAGAAGAAGCTCGGACAAATCCTCCGGAGGAGTTGGACGGGCCGAAACTACCAGGGTAGTTGTGGTTGTACGACCGTTTCGTATCCCCCACCTATGTGGTACGTACTATCCACCATATTAATTTATTTAATTATTTTTATGTTATTTTCCATTTAAAAATATAATTTTTGTTTTTATGAATGAACAGTGAAAATCGGTTGCCAACACATCGAACCGGGGAGCGAAGAAATTCAACCACCACGGGGGGTAGCGATCCTTATCGGCTCGGCAGGAGGATCGGCGCATCGCCGAGTCGATGTTCCCAGATGTGGATGCCTGGGGGCAAGTGTACGCTGGACGAGAGGACCAAGAGGCTGAAAAAATTCACGTAAGTTTATTTTTTGCAGATTAAACATTCTTTTTTTAATTTGATAATTATATTTCTAAATAATATTTATTCGAATTTGTAGGAGGCGATGGAGCAAGACGTCCAGCAGACACAAGCTGAGCTCACACAACAGCATCCGGATGTGCCGTTGGAGCAACAACTCCCGAATCCCGAGAAGTCAATCGCCATCCTGGAGCGACAACTTGGGAGGCGTCCAGGGAGGATCGTTCGGGGGGCGGGCAACGGGATAGTGCGGGATGTCTCTAGTCACTCATCGAGTTCATCTCGGGTAGGCAATCCCGATGAGATGTCGGACCTCCGGACAAACTTCGAGTTCCTACAAGCCGAAAATGTGCCGAGATCAAGGCTCAATACGCGCAGATCCAGGCCCAAAACGATCAAATCAGGACCGCCCTCACCAAGGTCCTTGACCACTTGAGTGATCGTGGACTGGATGAGCTTCTCTCACAGCCTCAGCCCCCGTCCCAACAGCCTGCCCAGGATCCCGACCACTTCGACTCGTCGACAAGTCGTTAGAATGTAATATGTAAAATATTGTTTTAGTTTTAATTATGTAAAAACATAACATTAATTTTTATAAATATTTTTTTTATTTTATTTTGATTCTTTTTATTCTTATAATTGAATTTTTAAAAAATATTTTTTTTTTCTAATTATATATATTTATTTAATTAAATAAATTATTAAAATTATATTTTTAAATATTCAGAGTTTGCCCGACGAATAAGCATTTTGTCGGGCATAGTAATAAATTTTGATGAATACCCGCCGAATTTTTGTGCATTTGCCCGGCAAACGGTTTCCGTCGGGCAAACATTAATCAGTTCGTCGGGCATATTATAGTTGCCCGGCGAAGTTGTCCGTTGGGCAAACGTTGTTAACTTTTGCATTGCTCGACAAATTATATGCGACGAACACATCCACCGAGCAAGCTTTCAATTGCTCGACGAGTTCACTGTTGTCGTCGACTAACATCAAGCCCGACAACATTAGCCCGATGGAAGTTGCCCGACGGAGATTCGCCGTTTTAAATGTTGCTCGGCGAAATGTATTCACCGGGCAAGCCTGATTTTATTGTAGTGAATCATGCTTGAAATTGTTTCATTTCAAGGATCAATAAAATCGATTATGATTGAATGGATGCATCTATTCAATGGAGTCATTATCCGAAGGTGCATAGATTAATTTTTTAAAGACACTTAAAATCTAAAATGTCGGATGTACGACTCCATCAAGTTAATTTACCCACCGAATCACTACCGCAATAATATTGCCTTGGAATGAAAATGTGATAGTACGGATGCAAAGCCCCCACACTCCATGGACTCCTAATTGAGAGATTTTTCCATATATGCCAAATGCCATGGACCATCGACTTTGGAAAGGATGGCTGTAGCTGTACTGGCACCATAGTTTTGGAGGAAAGAATACAAATCATACATTTGATTTTGGACCAATAATTGGTGAGAAGTATAAGCATTAGGTTTGAGTTCACTTTCAAGCACCTAATAAAAAACAAAGCACGCAAAATTAATTGATGTCGTAAAACAAACGTATGCTGGAACACAGCCAAGGACAATCGGATTCTTAATTTTTAGCTGCATAAAATACGAAAAAGATTTAAGTTTGATTTCTATATAGTAAATCGCAAAATATAATTAGGCAAATAAGACTAAATTAAATTTGAAAATTCCTCACCATATACGAATTGATGTTTCGTTTAATTCCTAAAAAAAAATCGGATAAACTTACATTATTACCACATATAAAACTCAAACAGAGTCAACCTGATGATTTCAGAATAGACTTTTCTTCTTTTTTTCACCATGGAAGTCCATGCTCCATGCATTAATCCAAACCATATATACCATCCAGAGAGAGGCATGCAGGACTTGAAATTAAGACTTTGGGAAATTCAAAAAATCAAGCCCATGTATATCCTTAACCTGAATGTTCATCAATTACGACATGGAGCGAGGGTGAATGAGTCAGATATCATTTTGCCAACTGTCAAATTTCCAAGGGAAAGGGGAGAGCCCTTTCTCTCCCAATGCATGATTGGTGGTCCCATGAACATTAGGGACACTTTATTCTTCCATACCATACCTAGTTGTCATCCACCACCAAATTTAAATTATACCAAAAGAGATGGATGAGGTCCTACTGATTCATCATAATTTTAATATATAGCTAAGCTACCAATTAGTTATATACCATGCATGATAAATTGATAAGAACAATACTTTGATTCTATTTTGATGGCATCTTCATGTACCATTTTTTTTATTTATCTTATTGTTGTTGTACATATATCATAATTGAAATCGTTCAACTCCTACATCATCATTTCAAGATTATTTACGCAAAAAAAAAAAATAATTAACGAAATTGAAGATCATTTAACCATTAATATCTATATATTAAGTAAATAGACAATTCGCTATAAGGATTTTAATTATTTCTAAAATTGTTGATTTATTTGAAACATATGAATGTTTAAATGACCTCAAATCTTGTTTTTTTACTGAAATAATTATCTTGCAATAATAATTTTGAAAATAAACGGTTTTTATTATAATATATATACAAAAATAATTCAATAAATCAAAACGGTAGTACGAAAAGAGGATTGATAATATGATAATGCCCTCTCCAACAAAACCCAATTCAAAAACCACTCTCAAATTCTCATCAATACCCAAACAAAAGTTTCCAGCTTTCATTTTGTGCTTTGCTGGCATCTCCTTCTCCTTCTCCTTTGGGGTTTTGGCTCCTCCACCTAATATATAGTGCTCACAAGTTCCCCACCCTTACCATTACAACAAGCTCCTCCCTCATCCTCGATCATTCCAATATAAATACTCCTCTTTCTAAAACCCTATCTACACCTCGATCTCGGGCCTCCTCCTCATCACAATCACCATCTCTTTCGATCTCCTTCTTAATTTCAATCTCTCTCTCTCTTGCTAGGTTTATTCTTTGGAGAATATGGGGATGAGGATTACTTGTGGGAATAATAACGGGACGTTGTGTTTGGTTGGTTTAATAATGGTGTTTAGCTCTTTAGTAGTAGGTTGTTATGGTGGAAACTTTTACCAAGATTTTGACCTAACATGGGGTGGCCACCGCCCAAAGATATTTAAGGGAGGTCAGCTTCTGTCTCTGTCTTTGGACAAAGTTTCTGGCTCTGGGTTTCAGTCCAAGAAAGAGTATCTCTTTGGAAGGATTGATATGCAGCTTAAGCTTGTTCCCGGCAACTCTGCAGGCACCGTCACTGCATACTACGTACGTATGTCATTTTAAATATATATATTATAATAACTACAATATTGATATAAAAATGCCAATTATTTATATTTATATTTTTTTACATAATAAGTGATGCGGTGTTTATTATAATTTTCATTTCAACCTATATATTTTTATTTTAATCATAATAGAAACAGTTTAATCTTTACATTATCATGTCACGATCATCTTCATAAAAAATTAACAAAATTGACGGTTGTTTAGGTATTTATATGTATTAAATAAATTAATAATTTTGATAAGAATTAAGATCCTCATGACGAACCGTTCATTTAGTTGATATATATATATATATATATATATAAATGAATAAATTATCATTATTCTGTTTGATTTTTTACTGAGATGATCTTGACATGATAATTTGGAAAATAAACGATTCCGATTATGATATGTGTATAAAGACAACTCGATAAATCGAAAAGATTGTATGAGGAGATACCACATTCAAATATTGTCCTTTCAGTATATACCGTTAGCATATTTTTGTTTCACTTAGTTTTAACTATAGATTTAAAGTGAAATTAATTGGGTAAAAGTAGTATATATATAATTTCCCCTAAAGGAAAAGCCTTGTATGAATCTCGCTGTTATAATTCCTGTTGGTTTTCTTTTTCAACTAGCTAGGAATTATTTGAAAGAAACTTCCCTCTTCAACAAGACATGAATTCTAATGGCCCACTTTTGATTATTAATGTTTTGTTTTATTGAAACATATATCTTCAAAGTCGTGAGATGTGAAAGAAAGTAATAATAACTATGCATTCACGAGAACTCAGATTTTCTCTTGCTCTTTTTTCTTTAATATAATTAATAAATTTTATTCTAAGTCATACATGGCATCTGATCCATATTTATATTTGTATTTTCAATAAGAGAAAATTGTTGTTAACGGTTTTTGAATTTTACATTAATTTTAGTTATAATATTTAAATTTTATTATTAGTAACAGACGTCTATGAATTATATCTAAATGTGTAAGGACAGTTATTCCATTAAATTTCTGAACTATTTATGTTAAAAATAAGGATAAAGTTGTCCTATCAGGTGTGGTTTTTTAATAGTAATTATTGAGAAATTTAACTGAAGGACCAGACACGGGCTGCAACAAGGGGCTAGGGTGTGTTCCAACCCACTCGAAATTAATAACCCAAAGGAAAAATTTATGTAATGTTAGTTTATATAGTCCAACTTAATAATTTAATCTATAAATAAATAAAAGGGAAGGTGAATTTTTTGAAAATCGTATGATATCTTGTTTACGTAAAAAAATGAGCTTGTTGCAATTTAAATGTTTTATATTGTATTTTATAGTATGATTATTTGTTGTTTCTTTACGTATTATATGTATTTTTATTAGGTATATTTTTTTAATCAATGAAATTCACTTAATACAGTCGAAATTTAATAAAAGAAATTCATGTTAAAATTTAGCCCACCTCATTTTTAATTTCTGGGTTCGCGTCCTTGTACATTTAGACATAATTCAGTGACGTCTATTACTAATAATAAAATTCATATACAATAACTAAAATTAATGTAAAATTCAAATACGCTAACAACTATTTTCCATTTCAACAAAAATGATATACTTTTATCATGCATATAAAACCCTTTACCCTTATTGCATGATAATGAGGGTAGCTGAAAACGACATAGTGTTGGTACTTTACTTTATAATTAATTTATATAAAAAAGCATTTTAATTTTTAATTAATCAAGTTTAGTGTTAATTTGTTATTGTGTTTTTGTGATTGATGTATGTATGCAGCTGTCCTCTCAAGGCCCTACTCATGATGAAATCGACTTTGAGTTCTTGGGAAATCTTAGCGGCGATCCGTACGTTCTACATACCAATGTTTTCACTCAAGGCAAAGGCAACAGAGAGCAGCAGTTCTATCTCTGGTTCGACCCTTCAAGAAACTTCCACACCTATTCCATCATCTGGAAGCCCCTACACATCATGTAAGAAATAACTCAACTCCACAATTTTATTAATTCATCTCTACTTGTTTACTCCACAAGTTTTGGAAACTCAACTAACCCCTGACCTAATATTCACAATTCGAGTTCGGGTACGTACGTTGTGCTCGAGTAAAACTGGATTTGTGTGAGTTCATGTTAAGCTCGGATCCAATAATATAAAAGTTTAATATATATATATATACCATTCAACTAGTGAAATAATATCAAATTTTCTTGACGATTAAGGTTTTCGTAATAATTATTAATTTGGTTAAATAAGAAACAAATAGAGTTGATGGGTGTTATTAATTATATATAAAATAATAAATTAAGTTGTTGGTTGTGTACTTAATTTCAGCTTCTTGGTGGACAACACACCCATCAGAGTGTTCAAAAATGCTGAATCAATTGGTGTTCCCTTTCCCAAGAAGCAACCAATGAGGGTTTACTCAAGCCTTTGGAATGCAGATGACTGGGCCACAAGAGGAGGGTTGGTCAAAACCGACTGGTCAAAGGCACCCTTCACTGCATACTACAGGAATTTCGATGTCTTTGATTTTAAGTCGACGTCGTTTCATTCCAATTCCTTGTCTGAATCTGAATGGGAGACCAATGCGCTTGATGCACCCAGCAGACGACGGCTGAGATGGGTTCAGAAATATTTCATGATTTACAATTATTGCACCGACCTTAAACGCTTCCCGCAAGGCCCTCCCGCTGAGTGCACCCGCTCTTTTTAATAATTACTACTTTTTCCATGCAGGGGATCCAAATGTCATCTCGATCAAAATGCTGCATATTCTTCTCTTTAATTATTAGCTTCATGTCCAATAAAACAAATCTTTTCTTTTTGTTTGTTTGTAAATTGAGACTAGTACTAATGTTTTAAGGCCAGTCTGTTTCATATAATAAAATTTCATTTGTAAATCAATGCAACAGCAAACTCAAAAGAGTACTGGCTTTCTCTTTGGAAATGATATCGACTTAATCAAACACGAATCCAGTATTCAAATTATAAATGGGTTAATCTAAAGCCAATTTTTCTTAGTAACAATTTTAATTGAAATTTGTTAGAGAGATTTCCTCTTCTCAATCAAAACTGATTGTGTAACTGAAGATCAGTTTTGATTCTTTGTAATTATAGTCTTTAATGATGTTTATAACTTCTTGTAACAATCAAAACAATTCTCCTATATAAGTTGTACATTGTAACCAAATTAGCATGAAGGAAAATCATTTTCTACATGGCATCAGCCTAAGTCTAGGATCCTTACCTGTATCTCTTCCTTTATGCGTCCCTCTTCTTTCCCATGGCCACCACCTCTTCCTCAACTGCTCTCTCCCAAAATACTGCTCAATTCACCAAACTTACTGAAACCAATTACCTCACCTGGCTTCGGCAAATCAAACCTTACCTACATGGTGCCAAACTTTGGGGATATGTTAATGGCACCATTCCTAAACCATCTCTCACCACCATGACTACTGCCACCGACACTCAACCAACATGTTCCATCCCTAATCCCGACCATGATTTGTGGTTCACCGTCGACCAACAAATCATTAGCATCCTCACCACGACTCTAACAGAAACCATCGCCCAGCTTACCATTGGTTTCGACACATCAAAGGCAATTTGGGACTGCCTTGCACGCCATTTTTCTTAGAAATATGTAGCCAGTGCAACCAATCTCAAAATGCAACTTCTAGACCTCAACAAAGGCACCCAATCAGTTGACAAATACCTCCGTCATGCTAAATCAATTGTCGATGCTTTGGTCTCCATTAACCAACCTGTTTCTGACGAGGACTTGGTCATAGCCACTCTTCACGGTCTTGGCCCCGATTACCTCATGCTTCGCACCGTCCTCACTCAAAATCCTCTGCTCCCTGATTTCACTGAACTTCGAGCTCGACTTCTCTCCTTTGATGCCCAACATTCTCGGCCTGATGATTCCTCTACAGCCACTGTTCTCTTCAATCACAGCTAAGCCCCCTCTACCCATCGTGATCACCGCCACAATACCGGCCACCAATTTCCCACCGGTGGTCGTCCCAGCACTGGTCGCTTCAGACGTGGTCGCCATGCCCAGCCGCAAGCCGCTCCACAGTCACAGGCTGCGTCTTCTTTTTCTCTGCAACAGGACCATATGCCTCAATTTGGGCCATTTACTTCCCCTGCTTGGGCTGCTCGTCCCCCACCAAATGGTCTTCTTGGCCCAGCACCCCAATGGTGTCCCAATTGTCACTCAAGTCACCATGGGCTAGCTCAATGTCCACATAGATTTTCTGGCCCAAATATTGCTGCTCCGTTTGGTGGAGTACATTATGCTGCTGATCCAAATTGGTACCCGGACACAGGTGCAACCCATCACATGACAGCCATGCCCATCAATAATCCTCAACCTTATGGTGGGCCGCATAATGTATATATGGGTAATGGGGACTCAATGTCCGTTTCCCATACTGGTAACCTTCCCTTTACAGTAGGCTCTTCCAACTTCACTTTACAAAATGTCTTCCGTATTCCGTCCATTCGTAAAAATCTTCTATCTGTTGCTCGTTTCACTAAAGACAATCGTGTTTTCTTTCTTTTTGCACCTGAATTCTATCAAATCTTTTGCTTACGTACTGGTCGTCTATTGTTTCAGGGCCCTTGTAAAGATGGTCTATATCCGCTCAATCTGTCAAACGTCTCCACTTCTCCACAAGCCCTTGCTTCCGTTCACTCCTCTATCTGGCACAATCGTTTGGGTCATCCGTCGTCAAATGTCTTAGGACGTCTAGGTTCTACACTTAATTCCAAATTGTCTTTTCGTTCTTTTTGTAGTACAGTCTCACCAATTACCTTTTAATTCCAATAAAGCAACTGCTAGTACTCCTTTTCATATTATCCATAGTGATGTTTGGTCCTCCTCTACTACTTCTGTTAGTGGTTTCAAATATTATGTTCTATTTACTGATGAATTCTTACGATACACTTGGATTTACCCCATGTGTCGCAAAAATGAAGTCCTCACTCATTTTCAAACTTTAGTTGCCATGATTCAAAATATCTTTCACCATACCATTCAATTTCTCCAAAGCGACAATGGGACTGAATATGTCAATAATGCCTTTTCTCATTATTGTAAATCCTTGGGAATTCAACAGAGATTTTCTTGCCCCCATACACAACAACAAAATGGTCTTGCCGAGCGCAAGCATCGCCATATTGCCACAATGACTCGGAGTCTCCTTCTCACTTCTGGTGCTCCACATCATATTTGGGTTGAAGCTGTTTTAACCTCTGTTTATCTTATTAATCTTCTTCCCACACCCACTCTTAACTGGGATACTCCACATACTCGTCTCTATGGCAATCCGCCTTCCTATTCCTCTCTTCGTTTTTTTGGTTGTTCTTGTTTTCCTCATCTTGGGTCTTATGTCTCTAATAAACTTTCGAGTCGTAGCATTGAGTGTGTCTTTCTCGGTTACAGTCCTCAACACAAAGGTTATCATCGTCTAGATGCTACCACCAGTCGTGTCTATATCTCTCGGCATGTTATCTTTAATGAAACACTTTTTCCTTACAAACAGTTGCAGGCACAATTAGTTCCCGATGCTGGCCCATTGGAGTTCACACTCTTGTCCAGTCCCAGACTCCATCCCTCACAGCCCGCTCTTTCTGGCCCAAACCCGCCTGCTGAGACTACCATCTCTACTTGTACTGTGTCTCCACAAGAACCGCGTGAAGAAGGTATTACATTCTCGATTACAGTGTTGTCGGCTCCGTCCCAGTCTCCGGCGCCCACCGCCGCCCCCATCCTCACCTATCAACGCCGCCGTCCATTACATTCAGTTTCTTCACCGCCTGCATCCACATCTACTCCCGCTGCAACTGTTCCATAGCTGGTCTCAGGTGACTCTCCGTCCGTCACCGATCCTCCGGCGCCGTCCACAACTTCACCGGCCGCTTCTCTGTCCCGTCCTGCACCGCCAAACCCGCCACCTTCTCCACCCCAGCGGACACGTCTACAGCATGGTATTGTGCATCACAAAATTCGCACGGATGGCATTGTCAAATATCCAATTCCTCGTGCTCTCCTCACTGTCATTGAAACTGCTGAGCCTACATCCTACACTCAAGCTTCTAAACATGAGATATGGCGTGTTGCAATGGTTGATGAAATCAATGCTTTGCTGAAAAACAATACCTGGACATTGGTTCCCCCATCTTCATCTCAAAATCTTGTTGGCTGCAAATGGGTGTTCTGAGTAAAGCACAATCCAAATGGCACTATTGACCGTCATAAAGCGCGACTTGTGGCTAAAGGATTTCATCAACAACAAGGTATAGACTATTCAGAAACCTTTAGCCCTGTGGTTAAACCTGCAACTATTCGTGTTGTGCTTTCTCTTGCTGTATCTAGAGGCTGGTCACTTCGTCAATTGGATGTCAAGAATTCATTCCTTCATGGCTTTCTTAAAGAAGATGTATATATGACTCAACCACCTGGATTCATTGATCCGTCACGGCCATCTCATGTTTGCAAACTCAACAAGGCTATCTACGGCCTCAAGCAAGCTCCGCGTGCGTGGTTTCACCGTATGACATGCTTCTTACTATCTGTTGGCTTTGTTCAGAACTTGGCTGATTCATCTCTGTTTGTTTTCGACCTCGAGTGTCATACAATTTATTCTCTCCTCTATGTTGATGATATTGTGCTCACAGGTAGTGATGATAGACTTTTACAAAATTTTATTGATGCTTTAAGTCGGGGTTTTGACATGAAAGATCTTGGAAATCTACACTACTTTCTTGGTTTACAGGTTACATCTCAACATAAAGGTGTTCATATCAGTCAACTCAAGTATGCGTATGATCTTCTTGTGACGCATGATATGCTGCTTAGTAAACCTGTTAGTACTCTAATGTCAACGAAGGTTATTCTCACGTCTACTGATGGTGATCTTCTTTCCAATCCATCGGTCTTTCGGGAAATCGTTGGATCCTTGCAGTATTTGACAATCACTCGTCCTGACATTGCCTTCGCTGTTAATTCTATCGCTCAGTTCATGAGTCAGCCACGCACACCTCATTTGATTGCTGCCAAGTGCATCCTTCGCTACATCAAAGGCACACTTGACCCTGGCTTGTTCTTTTGTCCTCAACGCCATCCTACTTATCTTTCTGCCTATGCTGATGCTGATTGGGCTGGCTGTCCAGACTCTCGTCGTTCAACGTCATGTTATCTTGTTTATCTTGGCACCACCTTGATTTCTTGGTGCTCTAAAAAGCAACCTACCATTGCTCGTTCCAGTGCTGAGTCTGAGTATCGCTCCCTTTCCCATGCTAGTGCAGAGTCTACTTGGTTAGCCTACTTGCTTTATGAACTTGGTGCTCGAATTCAGTTTCCCATTCTCTTGCATTGTGATAACCTCAGTGCTACCTACTTGGCTTCTAATCCGGTGTTCCATGCCAGCACTAAACACATTGAACTTGATTATCACTTTGTTCGTGAGAAAGTCGCACTTGGAAGCCACCATGTTTGCTTTATCCCTTCGATAGATCATCCTGCAGATCTTCTCACCAAGCCCCTTCACAAGCATCGTCATGTTCTTCTTACTCGCAAACTTGTTCGTGCTGGCCCGCCAAGTTTGTGGGAGGGTGTTAGAGAGATTTCCTCTTCTCAATCAAAACTGATTGTGTAACTGAAGATCAGTTTTAATTCTTTGTAATTAGTCTTTAATGTTGTTTATAACTTCTTGTAACAGTCAAAACAATTCTCCTATATAAGTTGTACATGGTAAACAGATTAGCATGAAGGAAAATCATTTTCTACAAAATTTGTCAAAGATTCCTTTCGTTTTTCTATATTCTATCAAACTTGTTGATACTTTTAGCTTATATTTTATTCTCAATCGTAACATGCATATACATAAAATGTCAGGACCCGTCCCGAATTCCCTTCGAAATTCGGGAAGAACCCTGATCCCGTCTGACAACCTAAGGAAAGGTTCCCAAAATACCCTTCAATCCCTACAAATAATAATAATAATAAATACTTTCACTTGTCAGACAAGGGATTCAAGCACTCAATAATTCCCGTAATTAATGACCAACCAAATATAATATAATATCAGAGCGTCTAAGTAGGATAAAGAGTACAATTTAGATATCCTGCTCAAGTATAACTACACAGCGTAGCCGAAAGTACTAATGCCTCTGCCTCGAGATAAGTGTCCACGTCAACTCAACTGCCTGAAGGGGGTTTAAACACAAAAGTTGTGAGTGGACAAAAATAATCATTTATAAATTCTTTTTCGAGGAAATACCTTTCTCCCCCTCCATTTATAAAACCATGCATGCATCACATAAAACAGTTTATGATATAAAAACATTATTTGAAACCATCGAAATTCCATTTCTCTTTAAAACCACTTAGCTAGACTCACATAAAATCTGTATAATGAAAATACCTCGTGGTCCACAGTTTGGTTTCAAAACTCTTCAAAGGAGTTAAAAATCATTTAATTCTACCTGGACACATAATATCTCAATTCCACTGTTCCCGACATATCCACAACACACCAGGGTATCCCTTGAGATGTGTTAAAATCTGTACTACGCGTAGACAGCCTCGCGACCCGGCGGAGCAAGACCCCTCAACACCAAAGTCGGAGCCCTCAACAACCAGCGGAGCAAAACCCCTCAACACCAGTCAGAGCAACTGTAACCATCGGGACAGAAAACCAGTGAACCAAATCCGTAATTTGAAATCTTTGTTTCTTGGCCTAAGCCAATTCTTTGAAATATCATTTACGGCCAAAATCAGTAAAATCATAATTTCAGGTCTAAACCCAAATCACAGGCTCAAATAGTTACCACGTCAAAACGATATCAAAATCGAGTACAAAAACCAGGCAATTTCTCAAAACACACTTTCACTGAAATATTGGAAAACATGTGTCCAGCATCATTTCTAAATTCCAGAAATTCATTGCACCCATACATAACAGTATTTAAATCAAAGATACATTTATGCATGCATTATAGTTTATAAACCAAAAGTCCACTCACAAACCTGTCCAAGCAAGCTCAATCCTGAATTGTACGCTCCCCTAAAGTTCCTGGAGCAGTATCGCCTGTCCAAATTAATAATCAGGATTACCAGCTAATAATAAGAACCTTAAATATAAACCCCCTAAACCCCGGGAGGTCTACCTATGCTGGCCTAGAAAACGCAGCAACTTCAAATGCCCAAAACAACCCCTAAACGACGTCCGATCGACCCAAAACCTGCGCCAACAGATCCGGAACGTCAAAAACTAGATGTCACGCGCCACCGTGACCTCAGACTCGGCCCCACGCGGCGCCACGCGCCGACGGAAGGTCAGAACACGCGCCCACGCGCCGCTACGCGCCCTCATGCGCCGGTCACGCACCCTCACGCGCCGGTCACGCGCCCTCACGCGCCGGTCACGCGCCTGCTACAGTGCCCACGCGCCTGGACCGGTCCAACCCGGCCCAACTCGGCCTGACCCGATCCAACTCGACCTGATCGGTTCACTCAACCCGATCGGTTCACTCGACCCGACCAGTTCATTCGACCCGACCGATTCACTAAACCCGACCGGTCACCGGTGACTCACCGGAGAAGACGACCGGTTGTCGGCGCCACCTTCTGGTTTCCGCCGGAATCCCCCATTTCCGGCCGAAACTTCAAGCTTTTATAACTTCCTCAAAACTCAACCATTTTTCACAAATTTTACGTCTATCTAGTCAAACCCAAGAATCCAAATATGACCTCAAAACCACAAACATGTACCTGTGTAAGCCGGAAAATCGATTGAAAGGTTTGTTTATTCCTTTGCTCAGTTCGGCGTCTCCCGTGGTCCTCTCCTTCGATGGTTGGTACGGTTATGATCGTGGGAAGGAGTAGAATACGATTAGTGGATCAAAAATGGAAGTTAAAGCCTTGAATCAAAAGTTGACTTTGTGGGTTTTGGTTGTGTTTTTCGCACGGGTTCGATGGTTTTGGGAGTGTGCTTCACAGAGAGAAAATGAGGATGATGATAATGAATTGATGTGGATCAGATTAATCTGATTTGGGTTGTTAAAAATATCTCCCCTCTATGGCAAATTACCAAACTGCCCTTACATGTCTAGACCCATAACTTTCGTACACGAACTCTGTTTCCCGCGTGCCGCCTGTCTACGAACTAGTGAGTTCGAGACCTACGCAACGGTATCCAAAATACCACCTAAAATGTTCCGAAACAAAATTTGACTTTCACGCCCCTTAACAAGCAAGGGTAAAATCGTCATTTTACATAAATAATTATGTAAATCCAATAATTGAAATTCCGGGCTGTTACATAAAAGATTACATAGAATGTCGAAAATGCTCAAGAACTAAATTGTTGTTTTTATACTAAGGAATCAATAACCACTTGATTAATTAGATTCATTATACCAAATAGTATTACAATCTAACTGTTCATTTTTACCTCATCCTTCAAAGTTAATTGACATTATAAATTTTAAAATTGGAAATCATTAGTCATTTGATTATTTGTAAGAACAATTATTGTGTTATCTGGCGGACTATGTTCGTCTATACATTTGGCTATAGTACGTGTTAATGATAAGTCACATTTTATATAAATTTTTATACCCTTTAACTTATGAATTAGCATAACTATTATGATTAAATTGGAGAAAATAATGTTTTTTGTGAGAATGGTGTAGGATTCGATACTTCCTAAAATTCTAAAGATTTTGGTGAAAGAACGAAGAAGTTATAGGACTTCAATGGGAAGCCACCGAATTCCCCGAAGAAGCTTCCAACGGTTGATTTCCTAGTTTTTGGAGGAAAACTTCTCCAACCCATATGCCTTCCTATCTCTTTGAGGAATCCAATTTTCATTAGGACTTCACTTTATAATTATTTTGTTTAATGAAAAGGTTTTCTAATCCTTTTCCTTTTAGGATTTAAATTGTGAACTCTTTATTATTTGAGGATTAAATTTCTCTTATAAAAAAGCGGCCTAGGACAATTGTAAAAATAACCCACCATCTTCCACCAAAAATTCTTAGAGAGAATTGGAGTTTTTCTTGTGACCTTGGAGCTAGGATTCGACTTCAATTAATAAGAGTTTTATTTGATTTATTCATGTCATTCATTATTATGCTTTTCGTTAATCTCATTATGAACTAACTTTCTTTGCTAGGGCTAGGAGGATCCTAATTATGAATATCTAATTTCTTTATGTTATGCTAATTTTAATTATTATTCTAAGTTGATTATTCTCTACCGTGCTTAATGCTTGCAAATAATTGGCCAACTATTTGTCTGATTTAAAGAACTAGGTTGAGAACGGGAGCTGATATCTAGTAATAGCTTTTTGTATTGAATATCATAAATTACGTAGTTTGGTAGAGATACATGACTATGGTTTGTGTGGTCTTTTAGTGTTTTCCATAAAGATTAACAGGTTCTTGTTTATCTAACTTCATTGCTAGGGATAGAGTGGGTTGATCTTCGAAGAACACTATTAATGTTGCTCGGGAGAGATTATTGATTAGGTTAAGGGAAACGACCATCAACTTGGGTAGTAATTGAACTTAGTATGCATATAGGAACAAGATATGATTAATAACGGTGAATCTAAAGTCCTAGTGTTTTCTCATCCATAAATCTCAAAACCTTTTAATTTGTTTGCTTTACTTTTTTGTTTTTATTATCTTCTCAAAACAATTGATTTAATTTAAGGTCTAATTACGTTAGTAATTTCTGGGTTGATTAGATCCGTGTTTGAACGATACTTGACTTACCATTATATTACTTGAGCGATTTTGTACGCTTGCAAAAATTCGTATCAAGTTTTTGGCGCAGCTGCCTTGGATCTTGTTTAATTCTAGTTACTTTCGTGATTTTTTTTAATTTATTTTTTTTAATTTTCTCTTTAAATTTTCAGCACATTCTCATTGTCTCTCATTTTCTCTTGAAGGTGAATGACTGGTACGCGATCATCAAATTGCAAACTAGTTGAACTTGAACCTGAAATTGAGCAAAAGCTTTGTGAAATTTGTAGGAAAAGAAAAGAAGACAGAGAAAACAAAAATCAAAAAGAGGAAGTAGAGATGGCCGTTGTACAAAATGAAACGATGAGAGACCTTGATATCCCAACTATCCCGACGTCACCATCAACCATCGTCCTTCCTGAGGAGGCCCGAAATTAAGAATTGAAAAATATCCACTTTAATATGATGCCATCTTTTCATGGGTTGAGTACCGAAGATCCGTTGTCTCATATTAGGGATATTTTTAACATATATGGTTTCAAGCATGACTTTGACACAAGGAGTCACTGAAGAACATCTCCGGATGAAGATTTTCCCTTATACAATGAAAGACAAAGCGAATACATGGCTAAACTCCTTGAGACCTGGATTGCTTACTAATTGGAACGAAATTGAAAACAAATTCTTGGAGAAATACATTTCGACTCAGAAAACTTACAGACTAAGGCATAAGATCATGCAAATTACTCAACAAGCAGACGAGACATTCTCCTTGGGTTGGGAACGATTCAATAATTTGTTACTATAGTGTACTCACCATGGTTTGCCTTCTTTAGTTCTTATTCGTATTTTTGATAAGGCACTAACCGTTTCAAGTAAGGCTGCACTGACTAATTATTCAGGTGGATCTATTAAGAACAAGACGGCAACCCAATGTCAAACATTGTTTGATAATTTAGCAGTTGAAACTCAGCATTCTGAAGAAAGAAGTAAGCATGCCGCAATTTTTGAAATTAGTAATTCTCACAATTTTGCTTCTAAAGCGCAGGTTGATACCATTACAAGTAAATTAGACGCCTTGCTAGTCATGAATGGCAGAGCACCGACAAAAGAGCCTTGTGCCATATGTGCTGTTCCAGGTCATTCCACCTTGTCATGTCCTCATGGGGCTGATTTTCCAGAATTTGTGCAAGAACAAGCGAACATGGTAAATTCATATAGACGACCCGAAAATGACCCATTCTCTAATACTTACAATCCGGGATGGAGGAATCACCCAAATTTTTTATGGACTAACAATCAACATGTTCATAGACCTCCACCAGATTTCGCACCTCCAGAAAAGAAAAATACGTTGGAGGAAGCAATGACCCAGCTTGCTACACAAACAACCCAATTTATGAAGCACACAGACACTAAGTTTCAGAATCATGCAGCTTCACTTCGCAATTTAGAAGTGCAGATTGGTCAATTAGCTAGTGCATTGACAAATAGAGAAAAAGGGATTTTACCGAGTCAATCCGAAATAACTCCAAAGAATCAAGAACATGTAATCGCAATAACTCTTCGAAATGGTAGGCCAATCAAAACCGCTGTCGACCTCGAAGAAGAAAACAGCCGGCAACAAAATTCTGCACAACAACACGATTCTGCACAACAACCAGATTCTGCACAGCAACAAAATCAGCAAAACAGCATGTATTTCAACAAAATCAGCAAAAACTGCATGATTTTCAGAAAAATCAGCATGATCTGCAGCAAAAACAGCAAGCACAGCAGAATTTCCAGCAAGAAACTGTTGAAATGCATGATTGCGAGCAAGAGAATGATGAGCTGCAGAAAATTTCTGGGTAGCAGAAAAATTCTGGGGTGCTGAAATTTCAGCCGAAAGTTTCCGAACAGCAAGCAACAACGCAGCAGCAGCAACATGTTGCTGCAGCAAAGCCACAAAGCACGCCAAAGCAGAACACAGCTATCAAGTCACAAGCCTCCGCCTCGAAACAGCAGTCATATGTCCCTCCTATTCCATTTCCACAGCGACTCCGACCGAACACCAAATATAAAGCCAACTTTCAGAAATTCCTTGATCAATTTCGACAACTACAAGTCACTCTTCCATTCAGTGAAGCTCTCGATGAAATCCCATATTATTCAAAATTCATGAAGGATATCCTCTCCAAAAAGCGGAAGGCACTTGAAGACGACGCCGTCCAATTAACAAAGAATTGTTGCTCAATTTTGAAAGAAGGACTGCCACCCAAACACGGTGATCCGGGGAGTTTTACTATCCCATGCTCAATTGGAAAAGTTCAATTTGATAAAGCTCTTTGTGATTTAGGCTCTAGCATTAACTTAATGCCTCTTTCTATTGCACAAAAAATTGGTCTAGAAAATATGAAACCAACTAACGTTTCTTTGCATATGGCTGACAGGTCAATTCAATATCCAAAAGGCATGGTTGAGGATGTGATTATCACCGTCGGAAATCACTTTTTCCCCGCTGACTTCATCATATTGGATATGGAAGCTGATAGAGAAATCCCCATTATTTTGGGACGTCCGTTCCTAATCACCGGCAGAACATTGATTGACATTGAGAAAGGCTCACTCAATCTTCGAGTAGGGGATCAAATAATGGAATTGAACGTGTTCGATGCCACCAAATACCCATTGAACCCTGAGTATTGTTTCAAACATGATTCAGTAGAAAGATTTACTATAGAAGAATTCAGAAAAAGTAGCCCACAAGACCCATTGGAAGCTTGTCTCGTACAACCTGAACAAATTGTAAATGCTAAAATCTATAAGGAGCGTACTAAGAAGTGGCATGATAAGCAAATTCATCATAAAGAATTCTATGTCAGTCAAAAAGCTCTTCTTTTTAACTCTAGACTTCGGTTGTTCCCTGGAAAATTGTAGTCTAAGTGGTCTGGACCCTTCACGGTACTTACTGTATATCCATATGGCACTGTAGAAGTCCGTCATGATCTCAAAGGCACCACATTTCAAGTGAACGGTAAAAGGCTTAAACCATATCTTCAAGTTGATTTTGACAAACAGAGCACAGCTGTGCTCCTTGACACTCCCGGATGATTGCAGCAGAAAAGTCAGGCTAAGGACTTTAAATTAAGCACTTGTCAGGAGGCAACCCGACTTGTTACCTTCTTTTCTTTTATTTTTCTCTAATTTTAGCAATTTTTCTATGACTTTCTACTCTCTCGACTTAATTTTGACTTAAGTTTCATGGTTTTAACATTGAGGACAATGTTAACTTCAAGTTTGGGGGTGAAAAAATTATTTGATTTTCTGTTTCTAGTTAATTTTTATGTTTTTGAGTCTTAAAATGGAGGTTTTGAGTACCCAAATTGCCAAAAAGTGTATTTTTGGGCGTTCGTTAGTTGGGACATCTTTGAATGGCTAAAGTAGACTTGCTGGAAGTGTTGAATTGGTTATAGCATGTTTAGAACTCATTTTGGGTCACTAGGTTCCTATTTTTGGTTATTTTAAAATTTTTGATCCATCTCCCAATTTGATGCTTTTCAGGTTAATCCAAGGCAGCCAATGCGTTTAAAATATAATTTACGATGTTTTGGGACAAGTTTGGGGGTGTGAAACGGCCTAGGGAAGATTTTGGGGTACCTAGAAGTCCAAAAAGTTGCCGAAATGTGTTTATCTTTACTGCAGAATTTTTCTGCATAATTTCTGGGAATTTTACAGAAATGGACGTATTTGCTACGTTTAGCTACGGTGTTCTTCAGCTTTTTGGTCGCTACAAGTGTTCCTCAGCTATTAGTAACGAAATATTCATACAAAATTCAGATTTTCCAGAAATATCAAGGAAAATTCAGTCAACTCCCAGAAAATTCCAAGGCACCTCAGAGCAATTACAGACCCTCCAACACACCCAAAATCATCCAATGGACCGAAATTAAGGTGTAATCATTCCTTTTCATCATAAAATTTGGAATTTCTTGCATTCTAAGTTAACTTTAGTTCATCCCTTATCATGTTTTGTTTAATTAATCATTCATTGAATTCACCACATCAAAATCAAATCTGTAAGTCTAAGCATATTTAAATCATATAAAGGACTTATAAATTGATTTTCTTAAACCTTTGGGGTTGAAAAACGTGGAATTTAAAGAGCAAATTGTGAACTTTTTGGAACTTGAGAATTTTCAAAAACTCAAAACTTTTTGTTAATTTTGTTACTTTTTGCCTACTAATAAGGATGAATATGCTTTGTTTGATCACCAATTCTTTGCTAAGGATATACCATGAATGCTCTATATCATAAATATTTGCATTTCACAATGCCATACTTAGACTAATTAAGTGTGCAAAGTTTCTACATTTGTTTGAACCATAGAAAATTAGTGGAGACTACCCTTATGAGTTTTTTTAATCTATTTACCATTCTTTGAGAGGGTTTAAAATTGTTTCTACTCTTAAACACTCTTTGTTTTTGTTCTTAAATTCTATGGTCTCATTTACATCCATTGCATTGTTTATTAAGAACTAACTTCTCATGTAGGTACTCTTGGTTCTAAATTTGATTTTTCCATAAGAGATGATGTAGGCTATGCATATGTTTAATCTCATTTAAGCCTTTATCCAACCCTTTGTGTGTGTCACTAGCCCATTTGAAGCCAAACACTAACCATTTCTTTCATCACCCACATCAATTTTTCTTACTTAACCTTCAAATAATTAAGCCATACCCTATGGTTTGAGAGATACGAAGGCGGTGCATTAAAAAGAATGGTTTAATCTAGATTGCCATGAAGGGCAAGATGATCCGTGAGGAGTAGAAATTGAAAAAAAAAATGGTTAAGTTTCCTTTCCTTTCCAACAAAAAAAAAAGAAAGAAAAAAAAAAGGGAGAAAGCTACAGCCAAAGAAGAAGAAAAGAGAAAGAAAAAATATATATAAATTAAAAAAAAATCAAAGGAATAGTTTGAAGAAAAGAATTAAGGAGTTGTTTCATGCTAAATTCAAAGAATTATGTGCAAGCCAACAATTTTGAAGATTAGCCAGTTTTGAAGAAATGTTTGCTCTTGGTATCTTTCGACCTTTTTAGCCTCTTTTCTTTTCTACCATATCCTTAGCCTAGTCCCATTACAACCCTATTGAAGGCCTAACGGATCTTATGGGAATCATGCTTGGAATCAAGGTAATGTACCTACGTTCTTAATTTTCAGTTCCTTTCATGAGATAAAAAATTCATAAATTTACTGTTCTTTGATTGAAAATTCATATGTGATATAATTTTGATTCCCTTTACATAAACTCCATCACATATGCTTGATTGAGTGTAAGTCTATGACTTAAGTGAAAATTGAGAGATACCTTGTGAGGATTAGAGTCGAGGCAAAATCTTTCTATGGCATCTAATTGTAGTAATTTTTAAGCTTGATTATTTTAGTATTGGCATTTACACTTAATACAATGATACACTCATGTAATGGCATATTTTTAGCTTAGCAAGCACGATTGACATTCATTGATTCTTATTAGTTTATTTAAAAGTGAAGATTTTAACACCTTCGTTTTTTAGTAAAACTTTTTTGGGTATCGTAACTCTCGTAAACCCTCAGGAGACAAAATTCCTCCTACTAGGGACACCCAGAGGTTTAAATGTTTTATCTAAGTAAGATTGAGTCTTTTTTGTTTTTGTTTTTATTTTTGTTTTTCTTATTGATTTGCTCGAGGACTAGCAAACGATAAGTTTGAGGGTATTTGATAAGTCACATTTTATATACATTTTTATACCCTTTAACCTATGAATTAGCGTAACTATTATGATTAAATAGGAGAAAATTATTTCTTTTTTGAGAATGGTGTAGGATTTGATACTTCCTAAAATTCTAAAGATTTTGGTGAAAGAATAACACAATTTGGAGAAGGAATGAAGAAGTTATAGGACTTCGATGGGAAGCCACCGAATTTCCCGATGAAGCTTCCAAGGGCTGATTTCCATGTTTTTGTTGGAAAACTTCTCCAATCCATATGCCTTCCTATCTCTTTGAGGAATCCAATCTTCATTAGGACTTGACTTTATAATTATTTTGTTTAATGAAAAGGTTTTCTAATCCTTTTCCTTCTAGGATTTAAATTGTGAACTCATTATTATTTTATGATTAACTTTCTCTTATAAAAAGGAGGCATAGGACAATTGTAAAAATTACCCACCATCTTCCACCAAAAATTCTTAGAGAGAATTAGAGTTTTGCTTGCGACCTCGGAGCTAGGATTCGACCTCAATCAATAAGAGTTTTTGATTTATTCATGCCAATCATTATTATTTTTTTCGTTAATTTCATTATGAACTAACTTTCTTTGCTAGGACTAGGAGGATCCTAATTATGAATATCTAATTTCTTTATGTTATGCTAATTTTAATTATTATTCTAAGTTGATTATTCTCTATTGTGCTTAATGCTTGCAAATAATTGGCCAACTATTTGTCTGATTTAAAGAACTAGGTTGAGAACATCAGTTGATATCTAGTAATAGCTTTTTGTATTGAATGTCATAAAGTACATAGTTTGGTAGGGATACATGACTATGGTTTGTGTGGTGTTTTAGTGTTTTCCATAAAGATTAACGGGTTCTTGTTTATCTGAATTCATTGCTAGGGATAGAGTGGGTTGTACGAAGAACACTATTAATATTGCTCGGAGAGAGTATTGATTAGGCTAAGGGAAATGACCATCAACTTGGGTAGTAATTGAACTTAGTATGCATATAGGAACAACTAACAAGATAGGATTAATAACGGTGAATCTGAAGTCCTAGTGTTTTCTCATACATAAATCTCAATACCTTTAAATTTGTTTGCATTACTTTTTTGTTTTTATTATTTTTTCAAAACAATTGATTTAATCTAAGGTCGAATACGTTAGTAATTACTGGGTTAATCAGATCCGTGTCTGAACGATACTTAACTTACCATTATATTACTTGAGGGATTTTGTACGCTTGCAAAAATCCGCATCAGTTAAATAACCAAACGATTACCAATTTGGATGAATATTTGTAGAAGTGATCTTTGAAAGATGAGCTACAAAATAAACGGTTAGATTTTCACGTTATTTGGTGTAGTGTTTCCAATGAATAGTTGGTTCCTTATTATGGAACCAACCATTTGGTTTCTTAGCATTCATATATAAAGAATATATATTGGTATTTTAAAATGATAAAACAAACACCAAGATTCGTTCCAAATATCCCAATTTAAATTGAAACAAAAATAAATATATAAATTAATATACAATAAGTGCGATAAATAGGCTGGATGAGAACTATTATACCTAATTTTCTTTTACATTTCTCACATTTAAGGTGGGTTGGAGCCCATCAAGCTCAAGTCTAGGTCCGTGGCTGGACTTCTAATAATCCACTCATTTGAGCATCAATTTTGCCTAACGGGATAAGTATCATCCCAATTAAAGATGACGAGGTCATGCCCAATGCTTGTTCAAATCGAACACCGCCTTCAATTGAAGTCGACATTCTCAGGATAAATAAGGACGGAATTGACCCTTGTGCCACATTGAGGATGAGTCCTGAAGAACACCGGCCCCAACGCTGATTGGTTGCTTGTCTGATCCCTTCATTTCTCACATCTTCCAACAAGCACCAATTATTCAGACTTTTGTGCTTTACATATGAAAAAAGTTATTTGAAAATGAGAAATGAAAGAAGTGGAAGAAATTAAAACAAAATCTAGAAAATTATGAAAATAATTTAAAATAGATTTTAATTTTGTTGTTTTTTAATTTCTTTTGTTTCTAAATAGATTTTAATTATACTACTCTTCCCTTGTTAAAAACAAAAAAACTGTAGCATTACTTTTAAGTATTAACTGATACTAGTATCAATTAGCACTACGTTTTAGTGGTATTGCCTCTAGTATATGAGATGTCTCATGTTCAACCCAATGTCTCATTACTGGCTCATTGTGTGGCTTAACCAAATCTGCATCGCCGTATAAATCAGAACAATTATAGGGTCATTTGTAATCTAACTTAATATTAAAATTGTAATCTGGCAACAAAATATGTGCCCCATTGCATGGCTTAGCCAAACCCACCGCGGCCCCCCCCCCCCCCCCTAAATCAGAATATAAGTTCATGGATGAGATAGCACGTAATTGTGAAGTAAATAATTTATTGGATGAAGCTCGGTAGGTAGCATATATCATATTTCCATGAAATTAACCTTGTGTAGCTCCAATCTGATCTATAAAAGCCTTGAGATTGTTGTGAGACGAGCCACCTTCACTCACAGCTTCTCTTGCCAAACCCTTCCATTTCTTAGCATTCCTCCTCATCTCTTCACCAATCTCCCCACTTCCCATCACCAACTCCAAACACCTCTTCAACTCCTCCCCCACCACAATGCCCTCCTCATTAGGTCTCACCCTCGACCCAGTGTTCAAGGTCTCCTCAATCAACCTCGCATTCGTCCCTTGCTCTGACAACCTAGGAAATGCCACCACCGGCACCCCGGAAACCAAGCTCTCCAAACTCGAGTTCCACCCACAATGTGTCACAAAACAACCCAATGAAGGGTTTGACAACACCTCCACTTGGCTACACCATGCCACTATCATCCCAAGCTCCTCCAATTCCTCTCTACAACTCAACTTATTCTCCGCGGCCTCATTATCTTTTTCCCTAATCACCCACAAGAAGGGACGCCCGCAATCCAACAACCCTTTTGCGATTTCCTCCAATTGGGCCTTTGACAACACGCAAATGCTTCCGAATGACACGTAAATCACACACCCTTCCGGCTTCGAATTCAGCCACTCCATGTACGAATTGTCCTTTGATCTTGGGGAAAGGTCGCCTCCAAATGATGTATCCAAGGGATCTTTGCTGTCCAAGAAAGCAGATGGAATCAACGGTCCAATTCCAATCAAATTGTACTTATTATTGTCATTATCAACAACTGCTTTTAAGGCCTCCGGCTCTATTGCATCGAATGTGTTCACCAATATGATTGGCTTGATTTCCTTACTCAGCACATCGAATTGCTCTTGAAACAAACGGTTAATAAGGGAACTTTGTTGACTGGAATTTGAAGCCAGTACTATGTCGTAGGGAATGTCACGGCCAGTGAGGGGGAGTGGCAGTCCTGGTAATTTTATTGAACACGAAGGGTCATGATCATAGTTGGTACTACAACTAGCAATGCTCTTTATGACATCCATGTACCCGTTGAAGTAATAATAGTAGATGTCGAAAACTGTGGCTGGCTGAATCCAGACAAGTGCGCATGGGAGGTGAAACTCACGCGCCACCTCCGCCACCCAATGAAGAAGTATTGTGTAGACTAAGCAAGTGTAGGGACGCCCTTCGTTTGCGGCGGAGAGTATATGATCGGTGATGGCTTGGGTGCCACGATGTCGGAATTGCAACATGTAGTCATGGAGGCTATCGTCCGGTTTGCGTCCTTCATCATAGCCATCGGAGAAGGGCGCGTAGGTCAATCCATGGGGAATTGAGCCATTGGCTATGCGGCGATGGGCGGAGAGGCTCGTGACATATGTGACACATGCGCCGGGCGTCGCCTGAATAAGGCGCATGGAGAATTGGAGAGATGGGTTGATGTGGCCTTGAACCGGAAATGTTACCACAAGGAATCGCTGCTGCATCATTTTATTAATTGTGGTTTTGGAACTAATGAAGTGAAATTGGTGAAGGTTTTAATATATGGGGGATAACAAATTGACTTTTGTGGAGGAGAAATCGCAAGGATGTTAATGTGGTTTATGAGTTGGTATATTATCATTAATTTCTCCAACTGATGGACCATATGCAAGAGAGTAGGCACTACAAGAAAATAATTAAGGATATAGTGAACAATTTCTTTGTTCCCAAATTGATATTGGCCACAAATAATAGAGAAATTATATTTGAACCGATGAATTGAACTATCTGATGTGTCAATCAATAAAAGAAGATATTTCAATAAATTAAATCACCTTTTATTTATTTTGTGGTAAATAGAATGCACATCAAGTGTATCAAATAATGTGATTAATTAATTATATGTGTTCAAATAGTATCGACTCTAAATAATATTACAACCGTCATCAAATTGATATTGATAACTAATAGTTTCACAAATAATGACCAAATTAATATTGCTTACAAATATCGTCACAAATAGTGACTAAATTAAGATTGATCAAAAATAATTTCACAATATTGACCAAATTAGTCACAATTACTTAATTTAACAAAAAATAAAAATAGTCACAATTACATATTGTGTCCTCTACCCATAAAAGCGAGTTTAATCACGAAATTCCAACCCCTTTTGGTCCTTCTCCTTCTCATAAAGACATGGAAAGGGGAGAGCCCCTTCTCTCCCAATGCATAATTGGTGGTCCAAACAATAATAGGGAAACTTTAGGGCCCGTTTGGTATCGTTTTACAAATAGTTTTTGAAATTTTGTTTTGCAAAACGAAAACAACAAATAAGATTTTATGTATTTCATATTTGAGATTGCATTTGGTAGTTTACTTTGAATATGATTTTGTAAGAATGAAAAACGAAAAACTTGTTTTGTACAAAAATGAAAAATTACAAAAAATATTATATACGCATTAGACCATAATTTCCCAACATAAATTTTGAGATGACGACACTGGGAATGGTAATAGTAGAGATAGTGGTAGTGTGATGGGGTGGAGGTGGAGATGGTGGTTGGGGTGGTGGCGATGGTGGTGGTTGTGAGGTGGAGGTGGTGGTGGTGGTAGGGGTGGCGGCGCCTGTGGTGGTTGTGGGATAGAGGTGGTGGTTGTGGGATAGAGGTGGTGGTGGTGGTGGTGATGGGGGTGGCGATGACAGTGGTGGTTGTGGGGTGGTAACGCTGATGGAGTGGTGGTGGGGGTGGTAGCGGTGATGGTAGTGGTAGCAGTGGTGGTGGCGATGGCGGTAATGATAGGATGGTGGTGGGAGTGGTTGCACTGGTGGTCGTGGTGGCAGCAGCGGTGGTGGTTATGGTGATGGGGTGGGGTGGCGATGGCGGTGGTTGCCATGGCAGTGGTGATTGCGGTGGTGGTGGGGTGGGTTGTAGTTAGGGGTGGTGGTGGTGGTGGGATAGTGAGGTGATGAGGTGGGGGTGGTGGTGGCAGGGGTCGTGGTAATTGTGGTGGTAGAGGTGGTGGTGGGGTGGTGGTAGTGGCAGCGACGGCAGCGGTCGTGGTGGCAGTGGCGATGGCGGTGGTGATGAGGTTATTGTGGTGGTTATAGTGGGGCTTGGTAGTGGTGGTGAAGGTGGTGGTCGAGTGGTCGGGTGGGGGTTGTGTAGTGGGGGTAAGGTGGTAGAGGTGGGGGTGGTGGTGGTGGAGGTGGTGATGGGGTAGTGTAGTGGGGGTGGGGATGGTCGTGGCAGGGGTGGTGGTAATTGTGGTGGTAGAGGTGGTGATGGGGTGTTGGTGGCGGCGGCGATGGCATCAGTCCTGGTGGCAGTGACAGTGGCGGTGGTGGTTGTAGTGGGGGTTGGTAGTGGTGGTGGAGGTGGTGATGGAGTGTGGTGGTGGTGGCAGGGTGGTGGTGGTGGTGATGGAGGTGGTGGTGGTGGTGGTGATGGGAGTGGGTGGTGGTAGGGTTGTTGGGTGGTGGTGGTGTTGGAGGTGATGGTGGCGGCAGTGGTGGCAGCAGTGGTAGAGGTGATGGTGGGGGCGGTGACGATTGTGGCGATAGTGGTGGTGGGTGATGGTGGTGATGGAGGTGTAGTGGTGGTGTTGGAGGTGGTGGTGGCGGTGGTGGAAGATGTGGTGGTGGTGGCGGCGACAGAAGATGTGGTGGCGGCGGTGGAAGAGGTGGTGGGTGGTGGTGACGGTGGTGATGGAGGTGATGGTGGTGGTGGTGGTGGTGTTGGTGGTGGTGGTTGTGGGGTTGTGGTGGTGATGATAATTATGGTAATATTGTGGTGACCTTTTAATTAATATTGTATATATTTTATTTCTTTATTTTTTTGGGTTGTATCCTAAAATTCAGAAAACAATAATTTGTTATTTTATAAAACGTAACTAAATTATTGTATCTTGTATTTCATTTTCTAAATTCATTTTAAAAAAAATGAGTTACCAAACGCATTTTCCAACTGTTTTTGTATATGAAAGACAAAAAACTGTTCTACAAAACGATACCAAACGGGCCCTTAACCTCCCATACCATACCAAGTTGTCATCCACCACCAAATTTAAATCGTACCAAAATAGAGGGATGACCTCCTACTAATTCATCTTAATATTAATATATAGCAAAGAACATCCACATCAGACTCTTCAAATATAGTTTTTGGATAAATTTAACCTAAAATTTATTTAAAAGCATTAAAATAGTCTTGTAGGAAACTCTACATTTAACTTCAAATTTATCCAAATAAATAGTAATTGGCTAAATGTAGCTTGAATTGTTCATTATGCTAAACTTAACATTCAAAGTAGAGAGTTTACTGCAAGGCTTTTTTGATGTGGTTGGACAAATTTTGAGTCAAATTTGTCCAAAACTAAATTCGAAGAGTCTGCTGGAGATGTTTTGAGAGCTTTCAAACAAATTTGAACTTCTCTTTTTTGAATTATAGAAAGCATTGATTTTGGTAACATTAAAAACTAGCTAACTATATATTAATAACTTTTAGATCATTTCAAGTTAAATTTGACTAAAGATTAAGAGAGTATGATGTGGATGCTCTAAGATATAGCTACCAATTAATTACTATGCATTATAAATTGATTCGTATCATCTTTATATCTTACTCTGGTGGTACCATTTCGTATCATCTTTTCGATTTATCTAATTATTGTTGTACATATATCTTAATTGAAACTTTCCAACTCATAAATCAACATTTTAAGATCATTTACACACAAAATTAATGAAAAAGTAAAGATCATTTAGCCATTCATATCTATCAATTAATTAAACGGTTCGTCATGAGGATCTTAATTATTACCAAAATCGTTAATTTATTTGATACATATGAGTGACTAAACAACCTCCAATATTGTTTCTTTTTTACGGAGATAATCTTGAAATGATGATTTTGAAAATGAACGGTTCCACTTATGATATATGTACAAAAACAATTCAATAAATCGAAAGGGTGGTAAGAAGAGATACCACAAGGATGATACGCAAATATTATCCAATTGATGATATGATATGCCCTCTACAAACAAAACCCAATTTAAAAATCCCTCTCAAACTCTCAATACCCAAACAAAAGTTTCCAGCTTTCATATTGTGCTTTGCTAGCATCTCCTTTGGGGTTTTGGCTCGTCCACTTAATATTGCTCACGAGTTCCCCACCCTTACCATTACAACAAGCTCCTTCCCAATCCTCATTCCTATAGAAATACTCTTCTTTCTAAAGCCCTATCACACCTCTCATCTTCCTCATCACAATCTCCATCTGATTCGATCTTTCAATCTCTCTCTTGCTAGGTTTATTCTTTGGAGAATATGGGGATGAGGATTACTTGTGGGAACAATGGGTTGTATTTGAGCCAGGTCGTAATCCGATCTCATCAAAATCAAGACCAAATAATGGGCTAGCTTTTGGGCCCGAAATCAGTTCAAGGCCGAAATACGACTAGAAGCCCAAAATGGAAAACTTGGCCGAAATATTTAAAAGTATTCAATTACGGCCACATGTCAACTAGTGATCTAATTACGTATGATGAATATGTGGGAAGACTTTTTACATAAGGCAAGAAATCATGATGAAAGTCACATGTCCATACGTTTGGATCCAAAGATGGAAGATAATCATGTCAAATGTGGTAAAGATTAACATGGAAAGAAGATCAAATTATGTCTCATCCATCATATCTAAGATTTACGTGATTGAAACTAATCTGGATCGAAATTGTATTAATTGACGCAATCGGGGAAAGTCAACAATCATCTTTAAACAAAGACGTTATCTTGCTGATTAATGATTTGCCAAGTTAGGGTGCACCCCAGCCTTATAAATATGAAGCTTTGAGAAAGAAGAGAGGGATCTCCAACACAGCACACAACTTGTCTTTTTACTATCCTTCAATTTCTATCCTATGAGTAGTATAATGTAATCTCTAGCATAGTTTTTATTTTTTCTGCTCTAGTTTCTATAGCTTTCAATTATATCTTTTTCCATTTTCTTTCATGTCTTTTTGTCAATACATGTTTTCTTTTACTATTCATTATTCTTATTAATTTCTTGCTTTTTATCGGCACTCGTATTTCAATTATTTATTTTTCATGCAATTTAATTTATGCATTTGCCTTTAATTTGTTTTCTTTATGCAATTTACTTTCCTGTTATTTTCTTTTCAATTTTATTTACTTTCAATCACTTTTATTTCTGAGCCATTGTTCTTCATTTAATTTACATTATTTGTACTTTAAATTTCATTGTATTCACTTTTAATTCATTTTCATTTCTTATTCAATCTCCACTTTCACTTCACTTTCACTTTCACATCAATTGATTGTTCATTTAATACCTTGATCTCGAGGTAGTGAAAAAGCTCAGGCCAAGAGAAGGTACCTTGCTTGGTTTGCTTGGTCAAACAATTGGTAATGTTGTCATATAGTGTCCAATATAATTAGAATTACATTTGTGTTTAGATGAATTCTTGACCTAAAATCAAATTAAATTGGATTAATTAGAATTTGAGTTGCGTCAAATTTGGGCGGGTTAGGATTTCAATCCAACATAACCCGAAAAACGGCCGGATAAAAAAAATTGTGGCCAAAATACATGACAACTAAAACTTTATATATTGATGAAAACTTTTAGTTGGTAAAAATTGATAATAAAGTTGTTGGCTATGTATTTAATTTCAGCTTCTTGGTGGACAAAATACCCATTAGAGTGTTCAAAAATGCTGAATCAATTGGTGTTCCCTTTCCAAAGAAGCAACCAATGAGGATTTACTCAAGCCTTTCGAATGCAAATGACTGGGCCACAAGAGGAGGGTTGGTCAAAACTTATTGGTCAAAGGCACCCTTCACAGCATACTACAGGAATTTCAATGTCGTTGATTCTAAGTCGTCGTCGTTTAATTCTAATTCCTTTTCGGAATCTGAATCTGAATGGGAGACAAATGAGCTTGATGCTCCCTGCAGACGATGGCTGAGATGGGTTCAAAAATATTTCATGATTTACAATTATTGTACCGACCTTAAAAGTTTCCTGCAAGGGCCTCCTGCTGAGTGCACCCGCTCCTTTTAATTCCTACTTTGTTGATGCCAAAAATGAACCAAAGGGTGTAGCCAGCTAGCTGCATGTATGGATGCATCTCGTCGAGTGGAGTGACATGCGATAAGAGAAGAAGAGCACTAGACACTGGTGGGGTGCCGACCTAGAGCCTTCGATGCCTTAGTCAATAGGTGTATGAAGGGTTCAATAGTAATTTTGGCAACGTACGGGTAAATTGAATAGTTACCTTATGAAGGGAGGATGTTCCTGTATTTATAGTATAAATGAATGAGGTTGTTGAAACCTTGGTGGTGTGGGCTTCGAGCCACCTCTGAGGTATTGACACGTGTACTAGTGGTCCTAGGATGGTTAGATATTTCGAAGTGGGCCTGCCTGGCCACGAGGTGCCAACTAGATTGTGTTTGTGGAAAGGGTGTCAACCAATAAGTCTTGGTCGGTTGTAGGTTCAGTGGTCCTTCTGTTGCCTTACTTAATGGGCTGATGAAGCTGATCAGTCGATAATAGCTTTGGTCGGTTGATTGTGGTCGATCAGTCGTGTTAGGTACGAATAGAAATTCCCCAAGTTATTAACTGAGGTGGATTGCTACAGTTGAGTACTTAATCCGCTATGCCTACTGATTGGTGTTGACCGACCACCAAGGTGACCCCTAGTCCCCCAAGTCCTTGACTGAGGAAATGCTTCTCGATCGATGTGATTCCTTAGTCGATCGATGTTTGCTCGGCCTCATGGAGGTTAGTGTTGATGAAATGGTCGATCGACCTCTTAGCAATAGCGGGTGCCGATCGACTCGTATTTTCTCTGAGCAAATTATCTCACAGGATGCGATCGACCGATCGCTGGCTAGAGCGGGTGCTGATTGAAGTGTACTTCCTTGAGGAAGTACCTCGCACCTTCGTCTGATCGATCGCTAGGAAGAGCGGGTACCGATCGACGTGTACTCCCTAAAGTGGTGCCTCGCATGGTGCATTCGATCGGTCGCTGGCAGGAGCGGGTGCTGATCGACGCGTACTTCTCTGAGGAAGTACATCGCATGATACGTCCTATCGGTCGTAGCAAGAGCGGGTACTGATCGATGCGTACTTCCACGAGGAAGTACCTTGCATGATGCATCCGATCGGTTGCTAGCAAGAACGGGTGCCGATCAACGCGTACTTCTCTGAGGAGGTAACTCGCAAGGTGCGTCTGATTGGTCGATGGCTAGAGTGGGTGCCAATCGATGTGTACTTCCCTAAGGAAGTACTTCGCAAGATGCATCCAATCGGTCGCTAGTAGGAGCGGCATATTTATGAAGGCTTTTGTTCTCTCTTTGCCTTAGATATCTCAGATCTTCAATTGTTAGCAGGCGGTCTGTTTGGATCATGAATTGGTTCAAGAAGACGGTGTGGAGTTGGTCGAAAGAATCAATTGTTCCTGGCTCCAACCAATAGAACCGATTGAGGGCGGCTTCTGTAAGAGTGGAATTAAAGATCAAGCACTGGATTTCGTCCGAGAGGTTTTTGAAAGCTAGAGCAGACTGGTAGTTGTTCATGTGGGTCACTAGGTCGCCCTTCCTGGTGTAGGGCGTGATCGTTATGGCTTAACCTCTGTCTCACGACAGTATTGGAGGATATGAGCTGTGAAGAGGCTTGTATTGGTCTTCCCCTTGGTTGGAAGCCTGGCCTTGCCCTTCTCAACCTCCAAGTTACGGACTTGTTGCAAGAGTTGTTGGATAACTTTGTATGTAGGTGGTGGGTTGGATTGGGGACCCAATCAGTCGACCACGAGGAGGCGTCCCATACGCCCATCACTCCGCTCCGATAGGTCGACCGTCCTCGAATAGTCTACGGACTTCCCTCCGATTGTGGAGTCTGAGATGTCTTGAATGTGGCGTGAGTTGAGTAGTAGGACGTGTTCTTTCCTTGTGCTTTTTGCTCTCCCCATTGGTCTACTATACTTGGGGCTGGCCTTGGGGTAGCATGGCCAATCGATGTCAATGTAGGAAGAGGGGATTGTCCTTCGATCCTGGGATTGTTGGCAAGATCGGTTAGTCGAATGGGCTCGACGGGTGGTGGTCTCTCATCTAGGAGCTAGCGAGCATCTTGGAAAATCCTTGTCTCAAAAGGGCCCACGCCTCCTGCTGGGTGTATGAGCAGTCGACTGGACCTAGTCAGCCATGCTCTCTCTTGACGTCGTCCCTCCTAGTCAACCTTATCAGCAAAAGCCCTTTCGCTAACGAGCTACTGCTTGAGCTCGACTTGCATTTTCTTGAGCATGGTGAACGTTCTGTTGTACTCATCTGCAAAGACATTATTTGTATTTTCATTCTTCAAGATGTTCGCCTTAAGCTCGGCGCTAGTGTTTTTCCAACATCTATTTCATTGACTCAGAGGTTGAGTCCTTCTAACCATGGCTCTTTCTCTCCTTGGAGAGGGGTGTTATTCAGCTCTTCATCATCTTGCTCGGCTGAAGACGGTTAGATGGTATGTGAGCTAGTGGGAGAATTTAATCAGGATTTCAACAGACAGCACGAAACTGTTAATGTCAAAAATGGACCAACGGGTGTAGCCCTGTTACTGCTGGTATGCCTACTTCTCGTGGGGGTGGAGTGACCTGCGATAAGACAAGAAGAGCACTTGGCACCGGTGGGGTGCCGGCCTACGTGGCTATGATCCCTAAGTCAACAAGTGTATGAAGGGCTCAACAATAATTTTGGAAGTGTAAGGGCAAGATGAATAATTACCTTATGAGGGGAAGATGACTTTGTATTTATAGTAGAACTAATTGAGGTTGTTGAAACCTTGGTGGTGTGGACTTCTAGCCACCTACGAAGGTGTTTTGAAGTGGTCCTGGGATGGTTAGGTATTTTGAAGTGGGCCCGCCTAACCACGAGGTGCCGACCAAATTGTGTTTGTGGCAAAGTTACCTAACAACATGCCCTGGTCGGTCGTGGGTTCAGTGGTTCTTCAATTGCCTTGCTTAATGGGCACATGTAGCTGGTCGGTCGATGATTGCCTTGGCCGGGCAGTTGTGGTCGGTCCATTGTGTTAGGTATGAACATACTTAATTTTCATGCCGGGGATATATATATTCTCAAAATGCTGCATATTCTTTCCTTTACTTATTAGCTTCATATAAAAAAAACAAATCTTTTACTTTTGTTTCGTTGTAAACTGAAACTAGTGATATTTTAAGGTCTGTTTCATACGATAACTTCTTTTATTTGGTGATGATGAAAATACAAATAATTTTCATTAATCTGTGAGGCAATGCAACAACAAATTCAAGACTAGCTTTTTATCTAAATCCCTTGCATCTAATTATTTGAAATCCCTTGTTACTTTGAAGTTCCTCATTTTTAACTAATTTAACATAAATTTCTTGAAATTTTGAAATTACTCATCCAAACATACCCTTAAAAGATTTTAGCACTGAGTCTCATAACGCTAAAATATCTTTATAGCTGACTAATTAGTTCAAAATTGAATCTCCAATATGGCTATAATAAGAACAAGAACAGGACTAGCTTTATCTTCTGTGTTACCAAATGGGCGTATCCAATCTCCACCGAAGCTATGTCCACTTACAACAAACCCCTCCCTACAAGCAATCAAATAGTGGCTCATACAGGATTAACTATCTATAAGAACGACGTCAACACCAAAGATTATCTCAATTGGAAAAAGAAACATATAAAATCACATCAATGAAGCAATCCATCCAAGCACTAATCAAAATGGCATTGAAATCGCAGAAAAATAGTACAACACAGAAGGAGAAATGTGCGTACTTAGCTTAGCTTCCACCTATAAGAATGTGTAACGATGGGTAAGTACAAATGCAGATCAAACTACCTCCTCTCTGTTCTTTCTCTTTTCTTTTTTTTTGCTTTTTTTCCCATAATGTAGCATATGCTTCTTCAATCTTTTTTGTTTCTTTTTTCTCATCATGATTTGAGATTACTAGTTTCTTGAAAAGTTTGCTTCTGGAATGACTTTATCTTCAATGAAATTTGCAAATGTGACCTTTCGTCCATGCAAGCACTGTAATGAAAAATAAACTAAGATAAGACTTGTGTTTAGATACCAAATTTTGGGATACGACACACAACAAAACTAGAAATACTGTCTTAAAAGAGTATATCGGACACTTACTTTGATTCTGCAGTGAATGTTGAGATCATTATTCATTTCATCAAGACGGCTTCGTGCAACGTCTTCTGCTTCGGAGGCTTTCCTGCAAGCTTCTTTCACCTGAAATCAATAGAAAAGAATTCTGTAATTCTAATGTCAAAGAGCAAGATCAAAGTTGATTGCAAACAACAAAATGGATATCTCAAAAAGATCCATTTTTAGTTTCTTAAAAAGATCCATTGTTAGTTAGAGTACCATTATACTGTATTTGACCTTCGGGTGAAAACAAATTCTAAACTAACATGTTTTGTATAGGGCTTTTCCACTGTATGCAGGAAGAAATCTCAATCCAATTCTGTTTTTCTTTTCTACTTTGATTTAACAATGCCAAAAAGAATTATCAGTAAGTATAATGTGAGAGCCTAACCCCTACTTTGTTTTACCCTTCTACTTATCATTCCTAACAAGAAAATGAAATCGATTGTGAATCAACAGTTGTTCTAGTAAGTATTGTGAATATCTTATAAGCATCCAGTTCGAGCAATCCGCTGCTAAAGAAAGAAATATGGATTGGAACATGGAAATGTATATATTCTAATTAGTCTAGAAAATTAAATGGCTTATCAAATTCTGTAACTGCATCTCTCATTCAAGCTCAAGAAAAACTGACCTCATTTAAGTCCATGGCATGGTTATTTGCACCAACAGCTGACATTTCTATCATCTTACGTAAGTTTGATAATTCCTTCACCAAATCTAAGGCTAATTCTTCAGCATCTTGCATCTGATTTCTCGAGAACTCAAATGCTCTCTCTGCATGGAGACGAAAAGAAGCACAATTCAAACAAGTGCAGAGCCCTCTGCACCCTCGTGGATTTCTTTTAAGGATCTGTTTTCTGAGGCCAACTGCAGGAATACCAGAAGAAACTGAGGCAGCAATTTGGGATGAGTTCTGACACAAACTGTCAGCTTGAACTGGCTTTTCATCATCCGATAATGAGTTTGCAACAGAAATTGTACCAAGTTTTATCAAATTCGCTTCACAAGTGCTAGGGCATAATAAAGTGGTTGGCCGATCTGTTTCATGTCCCAGACTCATAATGTCAAGAGAAGTATCTAATTTACTTTTATTATCTGATGCAGCCTGTTCAACATGCTGCTCCTTTTGTAAATCAATTGACATTCGAGATTCAGTCACGTGTTTAGGAGATGTTAAATTCTCCCCACTGCCAGTGGATGAGCCACTGGCACTTGTTATTTGAGGTGTTGGTAGAATGCCAGGATCACAAATCTGATGATCTGAAGGGAATCTAGAACCCTTTGATTCATCCACGGGAGTTGCTTGCTGATTAGGAGTCAACGATGGCAGTAGCCCGTGTTCCAAATCCTTATCAGTATTTGCACCTATGGAAAATGATTATGGGAAAGATTAGCTTATGTGTACTAATGGCCCCAGGCTAATATTACTACCAATTCCTTGCAATTATAAAGATTATTTGCTATAGAAGAAAACAAGTCACAAACTTACAAGAATTATTTTTCTTCATATCCATAATATATGGAAGCAACCTTCTGTAGCTGACTGAACCTGGACTTCTGAATAACTTCAGGCGTGAACATGGATTTAAAACCTATTTTCAAAACAAGAACAAATCATATGATTATGAGCAGAAGGATAAACAAACATTCAAAATATCATAAGTTAGCTTCTTCCTAGTACCAGAATGCCTTAAATTTAAATTATACCTCACTTAAAGTTCTGATTTTCAAAATGAAATGGCGTTCTTCAGAAAAACAGACTGAACACATGGAAGGCTGATAAATTCTTACCAGTTTTCTCTTCGGGGTAGATTCATTTGTTTTAACACCAACACAGGTAGCATCTCTTTGATTAAATCCATTGGATGGCCCAAGACCCTGATCTGTAGTCTGAAGATCATATCCTGCTCTACTAATTCTGTTTACTTCCACCTCTAATGTACCTAAGATTTCACTATCTGGTGGTGTCATCTGGAGTGATTCTTCATTTGAGTCATGTCTCTGATTCAAAACCATCCAAGCATTGCTAACTCTCTGCTCATTCATATGATTTGGATTTTCGTTTTTACAAGAATACTCCGTGTCAATGTCAATTTTTCTCATCCCTTCACTTTGAGATTGGTTTGATTTCTCACAGTTCTGAGCAACTGCATCATCCTTGCATAAGTAGCAGTCTTCAATCATTGAAGGCGATACGGAGTTCATACCTTTCGCATGTTCAGCTTCCCCAGAAAAGCCATTACCAGCTTTATCAGAAGGCTTCACATCTTCCACTGGTTTCTTACCATCAGCCTGCAGGTCAATTATATGATCCTTGTTAACTTGAGGATCCACTATCGCCGAAGGAGAAAAGGGCGGGCAATTTAACATCTCAAATTTGGAAGAAAATTCCACATCCAAATGTTCAGTCCGTCCATCAACAGGTGCCTTGGACAGCCACTCATCAACAACGGTTATAGGGGGTGATTTAGGAACATATTCCGGAGTTTCTGAACTTGGCTCTTTGCCATTAGATGTTTCATGGGAGGAAACTTGTACATTTTCCAGCAGAGTAGAAGAACCACTTGTACGACACTCGCTGGAAAGTTTGATTTCATTGGATTGAGCTGAGGAACATTCTTGATTATCAGACGCCCGAATACCCTGGAATGGTTTTCCATCCAAACCTTTATCAATATTTTGTTCTTGACAAAAATCAAGCACACCTGTAGACAAATAGTACTCTAATTCTAAGTGTCCCCAATTATACTTCTCCAAAATGAAATATGCATTTGAAATTCTTAAAATAAAAAAAGGCAAGAGAATAAAGCAGTTACAAGAATTATCTTTCTCCATGTCCTTTAAATACGGAAGCAATCTTCTATAACTGAATGATCCAGGAGCTTTGAACACCCTCTGTCGAGGCTTAAGGACCTGAAATTAGCACAAATAATGACACAATATAAAACCCACCAATTTGTGTCATTATATTGTATGGCCCATAAATGCTTCCATTTCTATTATAATCAGTCCAGTTAAAATCAAAGTCCAGACAAATTTCAAAACCTGGAAACAAAACTAGGACTGCAATAAAAGCCAACTGAATCGATAGTTACACATACCTTTTTGGTTTCATTTTGATCGAAACGAAAACCATTCTCTTTCACCTCAGGTGATGATTTCTGAGCACATTCTTGATTGGAACCACCACCACTCTGCTCCGCAAGGGGCAATCTGCCTCCAGTGCAGTTTCTTGCCGGAGATTGAAGACACCTAGTATCTGGTTTTTGGGCTCCAAATACAAAACCCATTTCCGATTTGTCGGTCATTTTGCTCTCTGAAACATCCATATCTCGACCTGAGGAAGTCAACCCAATTCCAGAAATCTCAACCCCAGACTTCTCTGCCGCCATGGGGCAATCTTCTTGTTCATGCGAAGTGAATTCGATACCTGAACTTTGGTTGTCAGTAACGGTCTCCGGCGGCTTAGAGATTGGGGAAAAGACTCGTTTGACGCGGAGATCTTTAGTCAGAATTTTCAGAACAAGCTGTCGTACAGAGATGCTTCAGTGATCGGATCTACTGATCGACTTCTTTTCCGTTGCGGTTCATAGGTGGGGAGATTCGGATGTCCTTGACTAATTCTGGCATGACCGGAGCGAATGGGGATGGAGATGGATCTGAGATTTGCTGCGGGTGCAGATGCCCGCTACTGGTGAGGGTTGCTTCAATCTCATGGAATTTTGTTGTGCTTCCATCACCGCTTCAGACTGAGAGAGAGAGAGAGAGAGAGAGAGAGATAGAAGAAGAAGAAGAAAGAGATATTTGGCGGCAAAATGGTGTGAGAGGTTAGTAGTCCTTGGCGGGAAAAAACTGGGTAAGTTATATTTGGCGGGATAGCCGAGCAAAGAAATTGGGTTTGATTAGTTTAATTAATGGACAATACTTGCATCTCATTCTGATGGTACCCCATCGTACTACCATGATAGTACCTCCTCATGCCATCCTGATAGTACCTCCTCGTACCACCCTTTTGATTTATCGAATTGTTTTTGTACATATATCATAATCGGAACCGTTCCTTATCTAAATCATCATGTCAAGATCATCTCCGTAAAAAATCAATAAGATTATAAATCAATTAGTCATTCATATATATCAACTAAATGGACGGTTCGTCATGAGGATGTTAATTCTTACCAAAATCGTTGATTATTTTATATATATGAATGTCTAAATGACATCCAATCTTGTTTTTAACGGAGATGATCTTGACATGATGATTTAGAAAATAAACGGTTCGTATTATGATATATATACAAAGACAATTCGATAAATCGAAAGGGTGGTACGAGGAGATACCATCAAGGTGAGATGCAAGTATTTTCCTTAATTAATTTACCCTTGTTATAGTTATAATTAGAGTTAGGAAGTTTTGGTTCCATTTAGTGGGCTGGGCTTGGGCTTGGGGTAGCCGGTTTGAAGCTCGGTCCGGCTTATAGGTCTAGCCTACCCCGGCTTTTAAAGGCCGACCTGCAAAATCCGTTACTTATAGTATTGTTCAAAAAGTGAACAACATGGAGGGTCAAAACCAAGAGCAAGAGTTTTATTCATATTTACCACTAGACGATTAACTTTTGTTGTTTTAATTTTGAGTTTGAATTATAGTTAATCAATATCTAGCATATTTCTCCATTTTATTAGTTTTAGTGTTGGATTGGGCATGTTTTATGTGCAAAAAAAAGTCTACTAATTTAAGCAAGCTTGGCTCAAACGGGCTAACCAGGCCCGGCCCATGAAGCCCGAAAAACCTGAAGTTTGAGATTTTGTAAAGAACCTGAAGGTCTAAATTTTTAATGTTTATCTTATGCAACCTTTGTGCAAGTATAAGATTATATTTGCATAAAAAATTTAAATTTCTTGGTTCCTCATTTTCAATAAAAATAAAAGCCAGAAGTTCATATCAATTAAAGATTTGATAAATTCTGGTGTATTGTTATTTCCAACTTCTTATTCTATATTATATAGCAGAATTAATGAGAACCTAATTATTGTTTTTATAATTGTCACATTAACTATTCGAACTAGAAAATTTAAAGATATATTTTGAATATAAATTCCAATTGTGTGAACCCCAAACTTGAATTTGGATTTAAAATTTATATGAGATAGATTATGTTAAAGAATTTGAAGTTTAGATTGTTCTAATATTATATGAACTTAACGTAGATTTTATTATATTATTATGGTTTTATTTATTGTTTTACTTCATCTTTAATGATTGTTTATTTTGATTCATTTAACATCTTACTCTCTTAGTACAAAAAAAAATTCTTACTTTATTGCACAATAAAATATTGGTAGAAATTTGAATTTGAAGTAGTTCAACTCACTATTTGATTTACATAGTTGAAGCTGGAGGTTTGGATATACCATAATATGAACTTGAAGTTCATGCATATCATGCATGCGTCTAAGATAGATATGAAATTGAATCTGAAGTTCAAAATTTTTGGGCGCCCTACTCTTTGAAGAATTCAATGAGTAAATATAAAATCAGGACCCGAAGTCCCTTGATTATTGATCCCAAATTATTTAAGTGAGAAGTTCATGTATATTATATATGTCTCTAAAATTGATACTTTTGCTAAAACTTCAAAGTCTTGAGCGCTATAAAGATGATATAGAAAGTTAATTAAACTTAGAGTTCAATATCTGAAAGCCCTATTTTCGAAAGACTTAATGAGTCAAATATTAATTGGGGAGCAAAAGTTCCTTACAAATATTTTTCAACGGTACTTGAAAGAAATGTTTATGAAATTAATATTTCGTGTAATATTGGGTTCTTACTCTATGTATGTCTTGCACACGTATTCTTATGCGTGCAAAAGAAACTCGAAGTTTCTTGAGTCTCTCACAATCTATGTTGAATAATGAAATTGAATTTTCAAAGTATAAAAAATACTTCGAGTGCAAAACTAGAATTTTTGAGTCAACAGACGACCAAAATATGAAGATAAGAACTTCAAGTGTTCTTGATACATGAATTTGTAATCCAAATAGAATTTGTGAACTTCAAGATTTTTTTTGGAATATTGTAGTATGAACCAAAAGTTCAATACAATTATCTGTTTTAATATCCTAAAAGAAAATATATATTTTCGATGTTATATTCCATATATCTAGTTCAGAAAAAGAAAGAGTGCCGACAAGAATATGCAAGCACAATTTACTATTATGATTATTAGATGGAATTACGTGGTTGAGAAAATCTATGAAATTGGATATAAATGAATAAATTCAATTTTGTTTCTCCAAGGTGTTCTAGCAGAAGCAATATAGATAATATTTATACAAAATGATGCATGAGACACATTATTCATGAGAAGAATGGAACATTTATCCTAGTTCCTTTTATCAGAAATATAACAAGATTTCGAGTTCTAAAGAAAATGCACATATTCTTCACCATACCTAGAAGCGAATGGAAGAAAACATCATAAGTGCCTCAGTAAAATGCCACTAGAAGTGGAATATTATTTTACTTAGTTGAAATAAAATATTAGGGTGTATATGAGACCTCCATAATAAGCAATACTTTGAAATGAAAAATCATTGAATATTACCACTGATGTTGGTGAGTGTTTTATCGGATCAAAGGCTCTAAAATGACATGAGAAGCCAAACTTTGTGTCATTAGATGAAAATGAAATTATGCCTATGATACTTGACACTTATTAAAGTCTTAAAGAAACTGACATGATTATTGCATGGTCGATCTTATGATATTATCCTTATGTGAAGATTCGGAATAATACGTCTACACATGCATGGTATATCGTGCTAAAAGCTCATTAATCTCAATTTATTCCATATAGTGTGCGAATAAGCACAATTGGTGAAAAGCATGTCATTGGGAACTAAAAGCTCTCTTATCTTTAAGATTTGGTGTTTTGGTATGGCATGGAGAATTATTCTTGTTTTTGTTAGTATTCGCTACCAATATATTTATGCTAGACTTTATAAGTGCTCGTTTGGACATCTATATAATACGTGATCATGAAGATTTCACTTTATTTTGTCGCGTTTTACTATATTTATTTGGATCCTTGAAGGACTTTACCTACAATTTTTAATTGTTGGGCCATGAGACAAATTCCGGCCATTGGGGGAGAAAGGACCATTTTTGAAGAATGGGATGAATAATGATAGAAGCATCAAGTACTGTCTCATGTGAACTTGTGTGTCACTTAAAGTTGCGATGAATTGTAACCTGATTAAGATGAATTGTAAAAGTGAATTCAATCCAGAAGATTCTTGATCAAATGTCATGTGCATTAACATATATAGAAAAGTGACTAAATCAAGTTTATTGGCTGTAAATTAAGAGCACATGCCAAATGATTTATCTATTGGAAATCTAAACATTGACATATATATATGATTCAAAGTTAGCTACCCTAAAATGGATACCATATGTCCATCAAGCCCAAATAATGTAATGTTATGAATATCCACTTTCTCTAAATAATTATTCATGAAGAAATTAAAGTACGTCTTCAAAGAGTTAAAAGTCCTTAACAATGAAAGTCTTTGAAAAGACATGGGTACCCAATTATATTTTGAATATTTGTCTTTGGTGCATGCATAAAGAAAATTGTGTGGATTATAAAGTGATGATCATCAATGAATTGAATTATAGTACATACTAATCTTATCGAGGTCTATGATTATGTTAAACCACGTTTCTTTATGACTGTCGACTGTAAATGTAAAAATTGGCCAAACTGGAAGAGGAAATCCAGTAAATATGAAAGCAAAACTTGGAGTGACTAGACCTACATTTCAAACAAAAAAAGAAATGAAATTATAAAGGTTACCATTAAGTGTTTGTGATTAAGTGAACACTTGATATGGCATAAGGTTTCCACATATAGATGCAGCCACGTTCTTATTATGAGGTGAGTTCATTGCATATTTGTGGAAATTTCGATCTACGAGACGATTTTAAAATTAAGTAGAGTTTGGAAGAGACCTCTAGAAGCAAAAATATTACGAAATTTATAATGCGCATGAAATATGTAAATTGCATAATGAAAACTCGTGGAAAGTTAAAAAGGTTGAAGCTTAATGTCTGTATTCAGTTTTCTTATAACAAATATAATTTGACTTGCCTCAAAAGTATTTTGATTATAAACTCGAATTGAAGTTCAATACCATTTCAACGCATTCAGATTTCAATGTATATGTCCATTTACCGTAGCCATATTGAAGGGGAGTTTCAAATATGTTAGTTCCTAAAGCGGAATTAACAACTGTTGAGGTGAAAGTGTAACAACTAGTACTTAAAAATAAATTAGTTTTGTAAAATTATATATGAAAGGACGATATTGCCCTTGAGGATTAGGGAGATCGGGGGTCACTTTTTGTTTAAAACTACTTTTGAAAGTCTTTCTTGTACCTTTGCGTAAATCTCGTCCTCACGAGTTCGTAGACAGGCGGCAAGCGAAAATCGGAGTTAGAATTAGAGAGTCATGGTTCAAAAATGAAAAAGGCTGTTTCGTAATTATGAAAAATTACATTTTTAAGTTTTGGCAGACATTCTCTCTCTCCTCAATTTTCTCTCTCCTCGAGTTCATCCCTCTCCCTCACCATTTTCGTCCAAGACCTAAAATTCCAACTTTGGAAGGCCATAACTCCGTCGTCCGGCCACCAATTGATGCGATTCTTGGACCAAAACGTTCATCGCTTCAAGCTCTACCTTTCCCCCAAAATACCCGGTTCAATTAGTGTCTCCTTTGATTGAATTTTGGTTCGAAAGGGGCAGAACAAAATACACCGCAAAGACTAGTTTTCAAGTTGCAATTTCGGCCAGCTTCGGTGTCCGTTTGCCTTGGTTCTTCTTGCAGAAGGTTTGTCTCTCAACCCTCTTCAAAGCCCATTTGGGCTCCGACATTAATAACCACAGTAGCTGGTGGTCCGATGTCGATAAGGTTATGGTTTTCTGGCAGCTTTTTTCAAATTCCGACCACGTTTGGCTTGAAAGGGGCAGACCAAAATACACCGCGAAGACCAGTTTTCAAGTTGCAATTTCGGCCAGCTTCGATGTCCGTTTGCCTTGGTTCTTCTTGCAAAAGGTTTGCCTCTCAACCCTCTTCTAAGCCCTTTTGGGCTCTGATATTAATAACCACCGTAGCTGGTTATCCGATGCCGATAAGGTTATGGTTTTCCGGCATCTTTTTTCAAATTCCGGCCACTTTCGACCAAAATTGGGCTTTGACCTAATTGGGACATTTGTTGTACTCGTTGTGCTTGTTTTTTTGGCATAGGTGTTGACCCCCAATTTGAAAATTTCTGGTCGCCAGATTGATACCAGGCCACTAGCAGCGGTGGCGGAGTACGGCGGCACATTGGACCATCTAGTGGCAGTTCTAAGTGTATAGAATTGTCCCTTAGGTTTATGGATTGGTCAGGGTTGTTGAATCGACACCTTTTGGTTGTTTGCTTGATGTTCGAAGGATCGTCAAAGCTGATCCGTCGATCGAAAATTCGTGAACCGTAGGATCATCATCATATGTTAATATGTTCATCCTTAGAACTCTAGGATTGTGCAGAAATTCATGAATCTAGAATCAGAGGTTTGGATCTCTAGAATTGCGATTCTAGGGTTTAAGTTGTTGATCACCAACCGATTGCATAATTAAGACAATTCGACTGTTGGACCTTCATTTGAGTGAATTAGGCTTTTTAAGTAACGGTCGAGGGCATGTGGGAACCTACGAGAGTTAGGGTCTCGAGTCTAGGGTTTGGCAACATTCTTTATTAATCTCGGTTCTCACTTTTGATACGCACTGCTGCTCTAGGAACTTCAAAGGATCACACCGCTCAAAGTTGATCTTTCTTGAACTTCTAGTGAATGGACTTTGTTTTCTAATTTATAATGCATGTATATTTATGTGTTCTAAATGTTTTATTATGATTTATGGATTTCAAGAATTAAGAAGCATGATTTCAAATGTTTTGGGCTTTGGCCCTGATATGTGATTTCAAATGTTCTGTGCTTCGGCCCAGGATTGTGAGTTGGGCTTCAGCCAGGGTTACGTGATTGGGGTTCAGCCTTGGTGTGAGAGCTTGGTAAGGTATCGGGCAATGATATGGAGGATTCCATCATACGCTGGGTAAGGTATTGGGCTATGATATGGAGGATTCCATCATATGTTCGGCAAGGTATTGGGCTATGATGTGGAGGATTCCATCATATGCTCGGGCCAGGTATTGGCTATGATGTGGAGGATTCCATCATAGGGAATTGGTATGATGTGAAGGATTCCATCATAGGGTATTGGCTATGATGCAGAGGATTCCATCATAGGGTATTTCCTTTGATGCGGAGGATTCCATCATAGGATAGGCTATGATGCGGAGGATTCCATCGTAGGGTATTGGCTATGATGCGGAGGATTCCATCATAGGGTATTGGCTATGATGCGGAGGATTCCATTATATGGTAAAGGCTATGATGTGGGGGATTCCTTCATAGGGTATTGGTTATGATGTGGAGGATTCCATCATAGGATATTGGTTATGATGTGGAAGACTCCATCATATGATATTGGCATGATGTGGAGGATTCTATCATATGCTCGGAATGATGATTTTGTGATTACGGATTCGGCTGGGGATTCCAGCTTCAGTCGGGGATTACGGCTTCGACCGGGGATTACAACTTCGACCGGGGATGACGACTGTGTTCGGGGTATTGGGCTACGACTCAGAATGACGACTATGGTCGGGATATTGAACTACAGCTTGGGATGACCGCCACATGTTTTTGAGATAATGTCGGACATGTGAGGCAGGGGAATTCTCCGACGCATGACGTTGAGGCATTTTCCATCTTGTATTCGTTGAGGGTATGCCTACGGCCGGGATATCGATCTACGGCTCGGGATGACAGTTTGATCGGGTTTTGGAGATGACGGGCACAAGTAAATGAATGGTACTCCGGTTGGTTGTATGTTGTATGTGTGTATATATATATATATATATATATATATATATTTAATGGAGGCTCTTATTGTAAATTTGGTTTTCCACAAGGTGGGTTCTTCGTGATTTCTATTATTATTATCATTACTTTATTCACGTGTTTACACCTCAGTAAGATTCTAATGTCCACTCACACTTCTTTTGGTTTTGTATCCTCTATGTCGTAGCGGGACGGTACGAGACGATAAGACTAGGAGGAGGCATCATCTTCTGATGCGCTACCATCAAGTATGACTTTCATTAATTTCTATAAATTTAAGGTTAACCTAGTTTGTTCTGATCCTCGTTTAGGCGTTGTAAATTATTTTGAGGGCTTGGTAGTTTGAGTTCGGATTTGTTATAGATGGTGGATTTAGCTGGACTGTTTTGTTTGTATTTGTATTGCTTCATTCGTCTGACAAGTAGAAGACGGGTTGACCCAGTTACAGGGGAGATTCTGCTAAATTTTCGGTTAAATTCTCTTAGCGGTTGGGTGGGTAGTGTGAGGATAATTCAGGAATTATTTTGAGGTTTCAGATGTTGTTAGACAGGATCAGGGCTTCTCACGGATTTCGAGTGGAAATTCGAAAGGGGTCCTATCAACTTGGTATCAGAGCTCTAGGTATAAATTCCTGGAGACCGCACATATAGTGTGCATTCTGGTTACTAACAAATTCTTGTTTCGTATCAGCGTAATGCCTCCTCAACGTAGTCCTCGTCTACAGCCTGGTACTGAGGAAGAAGCGAAGAATGTGCAGGGTGCACATGATCTAGTGATGGAGCCCGACTTATGGGAAACCCTAGACCAGTTGGGTAGGGTTATGAGGAAAATCCTACAGGGCAGTGGTACTTCTGAGGTATCTGATATTGAGAGGGCCCAGAGATTGGGGGTTATGGTTTTTACGGGTGAGACTAACCCTGCCGATGTTGACAGTTGGATCACTCGATTAGAGCGAGTGTTTGTAGTTATGAGATGCCCTCCTAGTGATAGAGTTTGTTTAGTTACTTTCATGCTGGATGGCCACGCTTACCGATGGTGGCATGCCTTGGAGCTGACAAGCTGGGATGTCCGTACTACTACTCGGGAGGTATTCCGGGAGAGGTTTTTCAAGCAGTTCTACCCTCAGTCTTACTGAGATGCTATGCAGGCAAAGTTTCTGCAGTTGAGGCAGGGTACGATAACCGTACTGGAGTACGAGTGGAGATTTATAGAATTGTCCAAGTTTACTACAGCCTTGGTGGCTAATGAGGTGGACAAAGGCAAGCAGTTTGAGTTTGGCTTATGGGATGAGATACAGGTTGTGGTTACGGCAGTGAAGTATACCTCGATGAGGGAATTAGCCGATGCTGCTACACGTGTGGAGTAGAGTCAACCCGATGGTTCTAGACGATGTCATAACCACATGAGTTCTGGACCAGAGAGTCATAGACCATCTAAGAGGAGCAGTTACAATACTGGTTCATTGGGAGCTGACGGGTCTGGCGGCTTCGGATTCAGGCATAATAGGGAAGGGTCAGGAATTGGAGTATCTCGAGATTTTTCTACGGGGCAGCAGCCATCAGCTCATTCGAGTAGATGTTCAGTTCAGTCAAGTAGGTTGCATGGTGCTCAGAGCAGTGGGTTCGGACGGGTTAGTGATGTTGGATGTTTTTGCTGTGGGGAGACAGGGCACGTCAAGAGAGAATGCCCTAATCGTCTGTAGGTTAGTGATGCTGGATGTTTTCACTGTGGTGAGACCGGGCACTTTGAGAGGGATTGCCTACACCATCCTGGTAGTTGTTTAGCCCGAGAGTCTTCTGGTGGCTAGGGACATGGAACATAATAGTTTCAGTTTCGGGGTGTCGCAACTGGTAGTTAGACGCAGTCTAGTGGGGCCAGCAAGTCTAGTGGTAGACTGAGGGACTGAGGTGGGTCTTCAGGCACTTAGACTCGGGTGTTTTCCATGACGCAGCAGGAGGCACCAGCTGGACCAGAGGTTGTCGCTGGTATGTATCTGTTTTGGCCTTAACATTAGTGTTTTAGTTGATTTGAGGGCTCGAGGTTTAGATACAGTCCTAATATCTATATCTATTCTTCGGATTGGCACGAATTTTGAGGATGAAATTTCTTTAAGGGGGTGAGTTATAACGACCTGTACCTAAAAATAAATTAGTTTTGTAAAATTATATATGAAAGGACGATATTGCCCTTGAGGATTAGGGAAGTTTGGGGGTCACTTTTTGTTTAAAAATACGTTTGGAAGCCTTTCTTGTACCATTACGTATGTCTCATCCTCATGAGTTCGTAGAAAAGCGACATGTAAAAATCGGAATTCAAATTAAAGAGTTATGGTTCAAAAATGAAAAGGGCAGTTTTGTAATCATGAAAAATTACATTTTTAAGTTTTGGCTGGCAATCTCTCTCTCCTCAATTTTCTATCTCCCCGAGTTCATCCCTCTCCATCACCATTTTCTTCCAAAACCTAAAACTCCTACTTTGGAAGGCCATAACTCCGTTGTCCGGCCACCAATCAACGAGATTCTTGGACCAAAACATTCATCTCTTCAAGTTCTACCTTTCCCCCAAAAGACCCAGTCCAATTAGTTCCTCATTTGATCGAATTTTGGCTAGAAAAGGGGTAGACCAAAATACAATACGAAGACCAGTTTTCAAGTTGCAATTCTGGCCAGCTCCCGTGTCCGATGTTTAGAAAGTTATGATTTTCCAGCGCCTTTTTTCAAATTCCGGCCCCTTCTCGCCAAAATTGGACTTTGACCTAGTTGGGAAGTTTTTTGTACTCGTTGTGCATGTTCTTTTGGCATAGGTGTTGACCCCCAATTTGAAATTTTCCGATCGCCGGATTGTTACTGGGCCACCGGCAGCGATGGTAGAGCGCGGCGGCACATTGGACCACTTAGTGTAACAACCCGGACTTTTCATAATTGATTTATTGCAATTATTTTATTAAATGACGATTTTACCCTTGGTCGGTAAAGGGCTTGAAAATCAAGTTTTGTTTCGAGACACTTTTGGTGTTGTTTCGGGTACCGTTGCGTAGGTCTCGAACTCACGAGTTCGTAGACAGGCGGCACGCAGGAAACGGAGTTCGTATACGGAAGTTGTGGGTCTAGATGAGTAAGGGCATTTTGGTAAATTGCCATAGATGGGAGATATTTTACCTCACTTATTTTACATCTTCATTTCATCTTATCTCCTTATCCTTCATTCTCTCTGTAACAAAACAAACATCACACAAACACACCGAAACATTGAACCGAAACCGAGAGAAAAACCAAAAGAGAAACCAAAAGTCAACGACGGATTCAAGGCTTTAACTTCCCATTTGGATCAACTAATCGTATTCTACTCTTTCCCACGATCACAACCGTACCAACCATCGAAGGAGAGGACCACGGTGGAAGCCGAGCCGAGTAAAGGAAGTTTCGGATCTTTGGATCGATTTTCCGGCTTATAGAGGTACGTGTTTGATGTTTTGAGGTTATATTTGGATTCCTGGGTTTGAGTAGATAGATTTAGACGTAAAATTTGTGTAAAACGGTTGAGTTTTGAGGAAGTTGTAAAGCTTGGAAGTTCGGTCGGAAATGGCGGATTCCGGCGAACCAGACGGCGGCGGAGGTGGCGGTCCGGTCATCTTCTCCGGCCAGCCTCCGGCGACGGTGACGGCGTCCGGTTGTCTTCTCCGGCGAGTCATCGGTGACCGGTCGGGTCGAGTTGAACCGGTCGGGTCGAGTTGAACCGGTCGGGTCGAGTTGGACCGGTTCAGGCGCGTGGTTACTGTAGCAGGCGCGTGACCGGCGCGTGAGGGCGCGTGGGCGCGTGTGCCGACCTTCCGGCGGCGCGTGGGGTCGAGGCTGACGTCACGGCGGCGCGTGGCAACTAGTTTCAGACGTTCTGAATCTGTTGGTACAGGTTTCAGGTTGATCGGACATCGTTTAGAGGTCGTTTTAAGTGTCCGAAGTTGCTGTGATTTTAGGAACAGCATGTATAGACTTCCCGAGGTTTAGGAAGTTGTTATATACGAGTCTTATTACTAGCCGGTAATCCCGATTGTTGTTTTTGACAGGCGATATCGTTCCGGGAACCTCAGAGGAACGAGTGAGACGGGATTGAGCTAGCTTGAACAGGTTTGTGAGTGGACTTTGTTTTATAAACTGAATTGCATGCATCAAAATATCTTTGTTAAATACGGTTATGTATTGTGGCATTGAATTTCTAAATGTTAGAAATGATTTCTAGACATATGTTCTCCACTATTTCAGTTAAAGTATGATAGTCGAGATATGCCGACTGATATGATATGACAGTCGAGATATGCCGACTGATATGATATGACAGTCGAGATATGCCGACTGATATGATATGATAATCGAGATATGCCGACTGATATGATATGATAGTCGAGATATGCCGACTGATATGATAAGATAGTCGAGATATGCCGACTGATATGATATGATAGTCGAGATATGCCGACTGATATGATATGATAGTCGAGATATGCCGACTGATATGATATGATAGTCGAGATATGCCGACTGATATGATATGATAGTCGAGATATGCCGACTGATATGATATGATAGTCGAGATATGCCGACTGATATGATATGCTAGTCGAGAGATAGGCCGACTGATGTGATAGCATAGTACAGAGAATTGTGATACAGTACTAGCACACCCCAAGGGATACCCTGGTGGCTAGTGGATGTGTCGATGATAGTGGATTTGAGATGTAATTGTCTAGGTGGAAAATAAATGATTTTGAACATGAAAATGCCGGTGATTTAAAGATGATGTTTTTATAACATGAATTGTTTATGTGATGCATGCATGGTTTTATAAATGGAGGGGGAAAAAGGTAATATTCCTTGGAAAGCGTTTTATAAACGATTATTTTTGTCCACTCACAATTTTTGTGTTTAAACCCCCTTCAGGCCGTAGAATTGACGAGGACAGTATCTCGAGGTAGAGGCATTAGCACTTCCGCTACGCTGTGTAGTTGTACTTGAGTAGGATATCTAATTTGTACATTGATCCTACTTAGACGCTCTGATATTCTTGTATTTGGTTGGTATTTACTTACGGGAATTTTAAGTGCTTAAATCCCTTGTCTGACAAGAGAAATTATTTATTGTTATTATATTAGGCTAAGGAGTGAAGGGTATTTGGGAACCTTTCCTTAGGTTGTCAGACGGGATCAGGGTTCTTCCCGGGTTTCGAGGGGAAATTCGGGACGGGTCCTGACACTTAGTGGCAGTCCTAAGTGTATATAATTTTCCCTTAGGTTTATGGAATGGTCGAGGTTATCGAATCGACGTATTTGGGCCGTTTGCTTGATGGTCGAAGAATCGTCAAAGCTGGTCCGTTCGATCGAAAATTTATGAATCGTTGCATCATCATCATTTGTTAATATGTTAATCCTCATGCCTCTAGAATTGTGTAAGAGATCTAGAATTGGAGCTTTGGATCTTTAGATTTGCGATTCTAGGGCTTAAGTCGTTGATCACCAACCGATTGCACAATTAAGACAATTCTACCGTTGGACCTTCATTTGAGTGAATTGGGCTGGTTAAGGAACGGTCAAGGGCATGTGGGAACCTACAAACATTAGGGTCCCGAGTCTAGGGTTTGGTAACATTGTTTATTAATCTCAGTCCTCAATTTTGATAGGCATTGTGTCTCTAGGAACTGCAGAGGACCGCACAACTCAGAGTTGAGCTTACTTGAGCTTCCGATGAGTGGACTTTGTTTTCTAATTTACAATGCATGTATATTTATGTGTTTTAAATGTTTTATTATCTTTTATGAGTTTCGAGAATTAAAAAGAATGATTTCAAATGTTTTGGGCTTCGGTCCTACTATGTGATTTTGGGTTTAGGCACAATTATTATGGTTTTAGGCTTAGACCATGGTATAGGATTTGGGGCTCTAGGCCAGGATTGTGAGTTGGGTATCAACCCAGGTTACGTGTTTGGGGTTCAGCCTTGGTGTGAGAGCTTGGTAAGGTATTAGGCGATGATGTGGAGGATTCCATCATACGCTGGGTAATGTATTGGCCTATGATGTGGAGGATTCCATCATATGCTCGGCAAGGTATTAGGCTATCATGTGGAGGATTCCATCATTGGGTATTGGTATGATGGGGAGGATTCCATCATAGGGTATTGGCTATGATGTGGAGGATTCCATCATAGGGTATTGGCTATGATGCGGAGGATTCCATAATAGGGTATTGGCTATCATGCGGAGGATTCCATCATAGGGTATTGGCTATGATGTGGAGGATTCCATCATAGGGTGTAAGGACCCTTCCCGAATTTCACCTCGAAATCCGTAAAAAGCCCTTATCCTGTATGACAGCTCTTTTTCCTCAAAAGTTAATACCAGGAATACCCTTTATCCTTAAAAATATTGAGTAAACCTTACAGGGTTACCGACAGAACCTTTGTACGTACTGACCACGCCTGCCTGTCAGAGACGAGACCTCGGAATAGTGGTGGTCCAAAAAATAACACACTCTGACACCAAATGTCAGTAGGTCAGACAATGCTGAAACCTCCACTGGTATAACACGAGACAACTAACTAGTCAGCCTCTTGTGAACCGTCAATAACTCGTCACTCTAGGTCATCGCCCACATCAACCCACTAACTCGGATGATGAGGGAACTAGACTTGAATAAATTGAGTCTCACTGACTCACCCCGAGTCAAACTCGATATCCCGACTCGTCCTGAGCCCCAGAGTGGTAACTCGATATCCCTGCTCCTCTAGAGCACCCTGAGTGATAACTCGATATCCCTGCTCCTTCAGAGCACACCGAGTGATAACTCGATATCCTTGCTCCTCCAGAGTACCCCGAGTGATAACTCGATATCCCTGCTCCTCCAGAGCAATCTTGGAGCTCAACGATATGGTGGAGAAAGATCCCTCGAAGGCCAACATTGGAGAACCCCTCGACGATCTGGCGGAGACATACCCTCTAACGCCAATCGGAGAACCCTCAACAATGTAGCGGAGAAAAACACCCTCCACGTAAATCATCAGAGAATCCCATGGTATAACCCAATACCTAGAAGTATGCATACCCATGAAATCCCGGAACCCTAGTCCGTTCACAGCGCGACTAAAATACCAATCAAGGACGCCCTAGCCCCAAGGAACTCTTGATACATTAATGACCCAACTACCTTGATCTCCCGAGCTCAAAACCCGCTCCATGGTCAACCGTAATTGCTGGGATTGCCCAACTGGGGATCTAAACGAACTCCTTTGGCCTCAAAACCATCAAAATCTGATCCGGAACGTCCCAAAAACCCAGCCATGCGTCTTCGTGACCCCAGACTCAGTTCCACGCGCCACTAGAAGGTCGGCCCACGCTCCTCATGTCGGCCACGCGCTCCTACATTACCCCACGCGCCTGGACCGGTCCAATCTGGCCTGACCCGATCCAGCCTGACCTGGCTTGGTTCGGCTCAACCCGGCCGGTCCAACTCGACTCGATCGGTCCAACTCGACCCGATCGATCACCGGTGACTCACCGGAGAAGACGACCGGAACGCCATAGCGCCGCCTTCGCTGTCGCCGGAATACCTTATTTCCTGGCGACTTTCAACATTTTCTAACTTCTTCAAAACTCAACCGTTTTTCACAAATTTTATGTCTAAATCTATCTACTCGAACCCAGGAATCGAAAAATGACCTCAAAACATTAAACTTGTACCTGTGCTGACCGAAAAATCGACTGGAACTTTCAATTTTCCTTTTTCCTTGGTTCGACGTCTCCCGTGGGTGACTCCTCCAATGGTTTGTACGGTTGTGCTCGAGGGAAAGTGGAGATTCTGAATAGTTCCACCAAAACGGGAGATATGGCCTTGAATCAAAGTCCACTTTCATGGGTTTTTGGGGTGTTTTTCTCACACGGTTTCGAGGAGGGAGGGGGGGGGGGGGGGGGGGGGGGGGGGGGGGGGGGGTGGTGGGGTTGGGGTGGTTGTGTGGTCCAAAGAGAGTGTGAGAATGATGATGTCATTGATGGTTCGGGGGTTAAAATATCTACCCCCAATCAAAATTACCAAAATGCCCCTGAAGCATCTATGAACTCGTGAGTTCGAGACCTACGCAACGACTTGAGAAAACTCTGAAAAGCACTGCCAGTGAAAAAGTGACTTCCGAACCCATCCAAAACCGAGGGTAAAATCGTCCAATTCTCAATTTAATTAAATTTCTAGTCCGGGTCGTTACACAACATGTGTGCATACACAACGTTTCTTTTCAAACAAGTTCACAAAGATAAGCCAAAAGTTTACCGGAAAAACAAACCCATCTTTGTAAAAACATTCGGTGGAACCCACGAAATCCAAACAATAAAAAAATTTCGTGGTCCACAACCCTGCTTTGAAAAACCCTCCTGAAAGGAGTTCAAATCATGTAAATCAACCTGGACACATAATATATCAAATCCACTGTTCCCGACATATCCACAACACACCAGGGTATCCCTTGAGATGTGCTAAAATCTGAACTACGCATAGACAGCCTCGTGACCCGGCGGAGCAAAACCCCTCAACACCAGTGTCGGAGAACCCTCAACAACCAGCGGAGTAAAACCCCTCAACACCAGCCGGAGAAAAACCATGACGATGCACACCCGATATACCTCGAGTGGTACAGAAACCTGTGCTATGCGTAGACAGCCTTGCAACCTGGCAGAGCAAAACCCCTCAACACCAGTGTCGGAGAACCCTCAACAACCAGCGGAGCAAAATCCCTCAACGCCAGTAAGAGCAACGATAACCATCGGGACAGAAAATCAATGAAAACCAAATCCGTGTTTTGAATTCTTTGTTTTTTGGCCTAAGCCAAATTCTTTGAAAAGTCATTTATGGCCAATTTCAGTAAAATCACAAATACGGGTCCAACCCAAAATCACGGACTCAATAATTACTACGTCAAAACGATATCAAAATCGAGTCCAAAAACCAGGCCATTTCTCAAAACACACTTTCACTAAAATGTTGAAAACTTGTGTCCAGTAAGATTTGTAAAATACATAAAAGAGTTTAATTCGATTATACATGTATGCATGCATTGTCATCTACAAAACCAGGGTCCACTCACCAGCAACAGCGACGCCTACCTCGTGGAACACAAACCCTCTGCCTCCCTCAATTCAAGGTCGCTAAAGAGGTAAACGTTTCGGAGGCATCTCGTTAATAGGAATCCTTAAATAATTTTGCACACAAGTGTGCGGTCTGCAAGAAGTAAACCTAGAGCTCTGATACCACTTGTAAGGACCCTTCCCGAATTTCGCCTTGAAATCCGTGAAAAGCCCTTATCCCATCTAACAACTCTTTTTCCTCAAAAGTTAATACCATGAATACCCTTTATCCTTAAATATATTGAGTAAACTTTATAGGGTTCCTGACAGAACCTCTGTACGTACTGACCACACCTACCTGTCCGACGCATGATAGCTTACAGGTAAAAGACGAGATCTCGGAATAGTGGTGGTCCAAAAAGTAACACACTCTGACACCAAATGTCAGTAGGTAAGACACTGTCGAAACCTCTACTGGAATAACACAAGACAACTAACTAGTCAGCCTCTTGTGAACCGTCAATAACTCGTCACTCTGGGTCACCACCCACACCAACCCACTGACCCAGATGACGAAGGAACCAGACTTGATTAAATTGAGTCTTATTGACTCACCCCGAGTCAAACTCGATATCCCGACTCATCTTGAGCCCCCGAGTTGTAACTCGATATCCATGCTCCTCTAGAACACCCCGAGTGATAACTCAATATCCCTGCTCCTCCAGAGCACCCCGAGTGATAACTCGATATCCCTGCTCCCCTAGAGCAATCTTGGACCTCAACGATATGGCGGAGAAAGATCCCTCGAATGCCAACATTGGAAAACCCCTCGACGATCTGGCGTAGACGTACCGTCTAATGGTGGGATTGCCCAACTGGGGCTCTAAACGAACTCCTATGGCCTCAAAACCATCAAAATCCGATCTGGAACGTCCCAAAACCCTAGCCACGCACCACCGTGACCCCAGAATCTGCTCCACGCGCTGCTAGAAGGTTGGCCCACGAGTCGGCCACGCGCTGGTACAGTATCCCGCGCCCCTAGATCGGTCCAATCTGGCCCAACTCGGCCTGATCCGATCCAGCCCGACTCAGCTCGATCCAGCTCAACCCGACCGATCCAACTCAACCCGGCCGGTCCAACTCAACCCAACCGATCACCGGTGACTCACCGGAAAAGACGACCGGAACGCCGTAGCACTGCCATCGCCGTCTCTGAAATCACCCATTTCCGGCTGACTTTCAAGTTTTTCTAACTTATTCAAAACTCAACCGTTTTTCACAAATTTTATGTCTAAACCTATCTTCTCGAACCCATGAATCCAAAAATGACCTCAAAACATTAAACCCGTACCTGTGCTGGCCGAAAAATCGATCGAAACTTCCAGTTTTCCTTTTTCCTCGGTCCTACGTCTCCCGTGGGTGCCTCCTCCGATGGTTTGTACGGTTGTGCTCGTGGGAAGGAGGAGATTCTGAATAGTTCCACCAAAACGGGAGATATGGCCTTGAATCAAAGTCCACTTTCATGGGTTTTGGGGTGTTTTCTCACACGGTATCAAGGAGGGGGGGGGGTGGTGTGGGGTCATGTGGTCCAGAGAGAGTGTGAGAATGATGATGAAGAATTTATGGTTTGGGGGTTAAAATATCTACGCCCAATCAAAATTACCAAAATGCCCTTGAAGCTTCTAGACCCGTAACGATCTCACCATATCTCCATTTTTCACGTGCCGCCTGTCTACGAACTCGTGAGTTTGAGACCTACGCAACGACCCGAGAAAAATTCCCAAAAGTACTACCAGTCAAAAAGTGACTTCCGAACCCATCCAAAACCGAGGGTCTCAATTTAATTTAATTTCTGGTCCGGGTCGTTACATAGGGTATTGGCTATGATGCGGAGGATTCGATCATAGGGTATTGGCTATGATGTGGAGGATTCCATCATAGGGTATTGGCTATGATTTGGAGGATTCCATCATAGGGTATTGGCTATTATGTGGAGGATTCCATCATAGGAGTACCCCAAAATGCTAGTGGGGTCCCGGGGAAGATCCTCCCGACCTTGGTTTCGGTCGAATCGGACCGAAATCCATCCGATGAAAGGGGGTGTTTGGTGTTCGCACGGGGAGGATTTCGGGTAGGAGAGAGACTGAATGGACCAATCTCCCGAGGAGAGAGAAAAATATCTAATATGTATTTCCAACTATTCCAAAATTACCAAACTGCCCCTGAAGCTTCTAGACCCGTAACGAACTCACCGGGTCTCCATTTTCCGCGTGCCACCTGTCTACGAACTCGTGAGTTCGAGACCTACGCAACGACCCAAGAAAAATTTCCAAAAGTACTGCCAGTCAAAAAGTGACTCCTGAACCCGTCCAAAATCGAGGGTAAAATCGTCCAATTCTCAAAATAATTTAATTTCTGGTCCGGGTCGTTACAGGTTATAATGTGGAAGACTACATCATATGATATATAGCATGATGTGGAGGATTCCATCATATGTTCGGAATGACGATTTTGAGATTACGGCTTCAGTCGGGGATTATTGCTTCGGCGGGGGATGACACCTATGGCCGGGGTATTAGGCTACGGCTCAGGATGACGGCTACGACCGGGATATTGAGCTACGGTCGGGATATTGAACTACTGCTTGAGATGACCGCCACATGTCTTTGAGATATTGTCGGATATGTGAGGCGGGGGATTTCTCCTACGCATGACGTTGAGGCATTTTATGTCTTGTGTTTGTTGAGGGTATGGCTACGACTGGGATATCGATCTACGACTCGGGATGACAGTTTGATAGGGTTATGGAGATGACGGGCACCAGTAAAGGTAGCATGGGTTCCCCCTAGATAAATGAATGGTACTCCGATAAGTTGTATGTATATATATATATATATATATATATATATATTTGTAATGGAGGGTCTTATTGTAAATTTGGTTTACCATAAGGTGGGTTCGTCAGGATTGCTAATATTATTATCTTTACTTTATTCACATGATTACGCCTTGGTAAGATTCTAATGTCCACTCACAGTTGTTTTGGTTTTGTACCCTCCAGGCCGTAGCGGGACGGGACGAGACGACAAGACTAGGAGGAGGCATCATGTTCTGCTGCACTACCATCACATAGAACTTTCATTGGTTTCTGTAAATTTATGGTTAACCTAGTATGCTCTTATCCTATTTTGGGCGTTGTAAATTATTTTGGGGGTTGGTAGTTTGAGTTCGAATTTCTGGTAGATGTGGATTTAGCTGGACTGTGTGGTTTGTATTTGTATTGCATCCTTCATCTGATAGGTAGAAGACGGTTTTACCCGGTTACAAGGAAGATTCTGCTGAATTTTTGGTAGAATTCTCTTAGCGGTTGGGTTGGCAATGTGAGGATAATTCAGGAATTATTTTGAGGTTTCAGATGTTGTTAGACGGGAGCAAGGCTTCTCAGGCATTTCAGGGGGAAATTTGGGTGGGGTCCTATCAGAAAGACTGATCAAGCATGTGAGTAAACTGTTCTAAGTGGACTAGAATGCTTTCATCAAATGATGTGCTTGGATTGAACCCACCAACTCCACTTTTATCTTCCCTTTGTTGCTACTTCAGACAAATTAGAGGGGGAGTTATTCATTAGCGGGAGCATCAATTAACTTTCTACATTTAGGACATGTGCGCGATGTACTCTGTTTCTTTTAACTCGGTTTTTGTTCCACTGGGTTTTCCCTATCAAGATTTTAACGAGGCAACATATGCAAGTCCAACACCACCAATGGTCCAGAAGAATGTTGCACTCTTTTTCCCATCGCTTTGGTTTGTCCCACATGGTTTTCCAAGTAAGGTATTTAATGAGACAACTATATCATTGTATGGTGGACATCCACATGGGGAGTGTTAAGAATATAAGGAATGTGGATGACCACCATAAGATCCATAACCTCCATTGCCTTGATTCCATATAACAAATTCTCTTATTATTATCTTTAGGCAATGACGAAGGTCTATGGGGTCCAGGGTGATCCTGGGGCCCCCTCATTTCCCCTCATTTTATTTTATTTTCTGTTTATTGGACCCATACATATATATATATATATATATATTGACCGTAGTTGTCCCCAGAATTATGTCAACACTACAGAAGATAAGGACTTGTCAACATTGCAGGGGACTTGTCATCTCGTTATATAAAGTCTCATCACACTAGTTACTACAGTCAACACTTAATTAGGGAAGTATTCAGATCTATGGGTCAACTTTAAAGTGCCGTAGTTCCTACACACTCCTAGTATTTTCGTTTATTCTGTAAATCTTCAACAGAATAAACGAAACTAGCAGAATCAAGATAGACAGAGATAACCAGCCACTTGGGCGGATGAGTTAACTAGACAGAAATAAGATCTCAACACTTATGGCTCTGATACCAAAAGGGGACGGAAGCAAGGGAGCAGTTTAACTAGTGTGATTGAAGCCACAAATCAAGTCTGTCCAGAGCATAGATACGAATTAAATCAAGCAAATGAGGAATAAGATAATTGTTTAAATAGCATGAAAGAAAGTAAATGATGTGAAAAATAATTACATATATGATTAAGAAAATGATATGTAAATTGATTATGCTTAAAATCATGAATGAATGAAATAACTTTGTTTTACTGATTTGAAACTTTGAAAGCTTACATATGAAATAACTAAGAAGAGCTTTACTGGAGGTCTTCTGAAAACTTATGAAATCTCACAACAGATATGAAACTAAGAAAATGAAAGGAGAATGAATTTCGAGTCCTTTGTGACTGAGAATGAGCTCTCTTTATATAGGCAGAGGCATCAAGACATGAATGATTAACTAAATACTGTGACCGAAAGGAGCTTTAGTGTTTACTATGGCATGTGGCCAAATAGTCCGAAAGGTGACGAAGCAGCACGCGGCGACACTGTTCATGAATAGTGTGTTGTCGGATACTGTAACATCACAAGACTGGTACTGTTGGATTACATTGTTTACTGCAGCTTCACGTGATTGGGAAAGTCTTCAGAGTTCATTGAGATCATAAGGCTCGTAAGGATCTTGACTGTCTTGAAAATCGGACCAAAGAATTTTTTTCTTTTCTTTTGACTGTTTACTGGATGATGGGTGATCAGTAGCAGCTTGATTTCCCAGGGGGGAGGAATAGGTTGACTTGTGACTGCTTGGAGAGGATGACTGTGAAGGGCATTTATCATCATCAGAATCATCGCCTAACTGCGAGGCTCGAATCATAAGAATTTGAGCCAATTCTTTTAACTCTGCAGGGGACTTGTCATCTAGAGATAAAGTGGAGGAGGAAGAGGTGATTGGCTTTGACGGGTTGACTGTAAGGTCCTTCTTGACTGGTGACTTTGTAACTGAAAACTCTTGATGCACCTGAGAAATGATGCGATCATGGTTGAATTTATCCCACCATTTAACTGAGAAGTGACGAACTAAAATATCATTGTGAATTTCATAGCGCCACTTACGTATCCACGGCACTTTGTACTTAGCCATGAAATGCAAAAGTAGTGGGAACTCTCGATCTGCTTCACTGAAAGATTGTCGTTCAGTAAAGAATTTGACTGCTTCTTGGAGGGGCGGCGGCAGGAGCCGGAGCATTGGGCCAAAATCGGACCACCATTTGAGAAACCACTTAGGGAATGATCCTTTGAATTTACTGTCGAAGTTGATAAACCAGGAGTGACTGAAAGTCTCCGTTTGATGGAGAAATACCTTACTCCAGGCATCAATATAATCAAAGTACGTAAATGGAGTATCAGAATTAGGGAGATCTTGCCTGTCATATGGGGGACGTTTCCATTGGGACAAGTTGATTACTTGCATAATGTAGATTGAATGATAAAGAATGTTACTGGGGTTACTTTTGTCATAAATTGGCTTGAGGTGAATGGATGCGGTATGGAGGAGAATCTCCATGTAAAACTTAATTGACTTCTTGGGGTGAACTGGAGCAAAATGCCAATTGGGAGGGAAAATGGTTTTTGCAATGTCTTCGGGAGATTTGAGTTGACTAAGGGATGGCTCAACAAAGAATAGATTGTGACTAGGGTCTTTAGGAATATAAGGGGAAGATTGAGAATAAGGGACTTGGCTTGATTGGGGTTTGACTAGAGATTGAAATGGATCGTAACTGGAGATCAGGGCTGACTGATAATTGGGCCTGAACTGGCCCAAGGTAGAACCAAGAACAGTATACTGGTTTCGGATTGGAATTGGTGAATGACCGGGGTAGGGGACTAGGGATGAAGGAGTAGATGACTCCTGTTTTACTGGTGCTAAGGAGGCAGGGAGCCTCCTGGTTGACTGCTTGTCTGGGGCCTTTTCAGACATGTTTACTCTGCAAGAATTCTCTAGTTAGGAAATCAGGAATGCAATTGTCTCTCCCTCGCAAATATTCTATCTCAAAATCAAAAATACTTAATATAGCTTGCCAACGTGCAAAAATCTGTTTGGATGCAATATTTTGAACATCTTTTTCAATAACATGCTTTGCACTTTTGCAATCAACTCTGACTAAAAATTTTTGGTTTAATAAATCATCTTGAAATTTTGAGATGCATAATACTATAGATAAAATTTCCTTTTTAATAGTACTATAATTTTTTTGAGCTTGGTTCCAAATGCCAGAATGGAAACGAACAATTTGTTCAGATTTACTCTGCGGAGTTCTTTGTTTAAGAATACCGCCATAACCGATATCAGAAGCATCTGTTTCAACAATTTTGAAAGAATTGACTGAAGGAATACCAAGACAAGGAAGGGTCTTGACATGTAATTTGATTTGTTTTACTATGTTGGTATGAGTAACTGTCCAGGCAGGAGGATTGCTCTGGAGACGATCAAATAAAGGTTTACATTGTTTGCGTAAATCATGATAAAAATCAGAGACATAATTTAGGGATCCTAGAAATCGTTGGAGTTGACTTTTATCTAGAATTTCATCTGGAAATTTATCGGCGAAATCAATGACACGATTAATGGGTTTGATTGTGGATTGGAATATATCAAAACCAAGGAATCTAATTTTGGTTTGGAATATTTTAATTTTTGACGCGGAAACAACTAAACCATTTTGCTGGATAATTTCTAAGAATTTACTAAGATGTTTCCAATGTTGTTCAATTGACTGAGAGAAGATAAGGACATCATCAATGTAAACTATGGAAAATTCACTATATGGATTGAATATTTCATTCATTATATTCTGAAATTCACTAGGTGCATTCTTAAGACCAAAGGGCATAACATTCCATTCATAATGACCGAAAGGAGTAACAAATGCAGTTTTGTACTTATCATTTTCATGAATTTGAATTTGCCAAAAACCGCTTTTCATGTCGAATTTTGAAAATACTACGGCATTGCCGAGACGGTTGACTAGATCTCTTTTATTAGGAATTGGGTATCTAATCCATTCGAGAACTGTATTAAGAGGTTTATAATTAATTACTAACCTGGGGACTCCACGTTCTAATTCGGCTTGTTTTTGGACGTAAAATGCAGCGCATGACCATGGGGATTTACTTTTCCTTATTATTCCTTTACGGAGTAATTCATTTATTTCTGTCTTGCAAAACTCCATTAATTCTTGACTCATTTGGATTGGTCGTGCTTTTGTAGGTATTTTACTTTCACTGAAGTCTTTAATATAGGGAAGACGCACTAAATGTTTCTTCCTATGCCAGAAAGCATTGGGCAGATCAGCACAGATTTTACTTTTGATACTTGTTTCAAACGATTGAATTTTAGATTGAATTGTTTCCTGTTTTAGCTGTTCTTCAATTCTTTTGAATTTGATTTCTTCCTTAAGATGAGATAACTGTTTGGTTTTACAATTGATTAGATTAATGGTATGTGATATGGAATCCTTTTGAAAGGTTTTGATTGTTTGAAGTGCAGGATTGACTAGAAATTTGAATGTGACCTTTTGATGCATTGGATAAGTTGTTATTGACTCATAATCCGTGGTAAAAGGATATAATAATGTGAGAAATGGGAGACCTAGAATCATTTGATCACTTATATTTCTTATTAAAACAAAGGGTGTTTTAAAACAGACATTATCTTGACAAATATGGGCTTTTGGGATTTCAAATTTTAGTTCCATTTTACTACCATTTGCAGATTTTAAAGATTGAGTTGATTTAACATAATACTTTGTTGGGACTAAGCCTTCCTGGAGGCAATTCAGATCTGCACCGGAATCAACTAGGGCAATAGTTGTTAATTCAAAATCTTGTATGACTAATCTGACCGTGATATACCATTTTTTAATATGAATTTGTTGAATAAGATTTAAAATATTATCATGACTTTGGTCTCTTTCGGCTTCATGGTAGGATGGTTCTGCTTCTAAATTATTAGTATTGATTAACTGAGTTCTTATTTCTTGATTTTCAATTCGTAACTCATGACTTGTAAGTTTTAACTGTTTGATATCTTCTTTAATCTTGTTGACTTCAGAATGCAAATCTTGGATGGTTACTTCTTTTTTAACTTTATTAAATCGTTCTAATGTTGTGGTAAGACTTATTGTGCCGGATGGTTTTTTAATTGGATCTTGTTCCTGTTCATTTCTGATAATGACTCTTCTTAACTTTTTCAAGTATTCTGATTTTAATTCTGGGTTCTCAATTTTCCCAATTAGATCTATTAGTAACTCTTCTTGTTCTTCTTGTTTAGTAAGGACATTGATTGTTTTACAACAAGTATCTTGACAACCTATTTTTATTCCTGGGGAACTGGACATTTCATTATCAGTAGAAGAATGATTACTAGATTCGGAATCAGAAAGAACTTCTTCACTGGAGTCAGTATTTCGTAATTCTAATATTCGTATTAAGTCTTCTTTTTCTTCATTAGTAATTTTTAACTGGTTAATCTTGTTTTTTACTGGGCATTTATTTGCAAAGTGACCAGGTTTTTGACACTTATAACATTTAGCTGGATGTTTGTCTGTGCGTGTTTTGGGTATCCAATTTTTTGACTTGTTTTGCCAATGTTTTCTTGGTCTTCGCTTCTCGTAAAATTTATCAGTCTGAAATTTGTTTTTATTATATGGTTTGTAAGATTTAAAATATTTCTTATTATTGTATCTATGTTTCTTTTCAGAAATATGTTTATTTTTTCGTGAGGGAGGAATAGGAGGTAAACCATATTGTTCACAGAAATTTCCTAATTCATATTTTGCTTTTCTTTTATCATTATTAATTTGTCGACTTATTTTCATATCAATACACATTTTTAAGCCTTCTTTCTGGATGACACTTACTATGTTTCCATAGGTGAGTTTATCATAATTAATGTGACCTTGTTCATTACTGAGGACTTGTCGAATTTTATGAGCAAATAGATTTGGTAGACCATTAATAAATTTTTCTTTCCAAAACGATTGATTACTATCTTCACGTAGCATTACTCTAGATATAAAGACATCTTTATACCACCGAAAATCACTTAATGTTGGACATCTTAGATTACTAAGTTGATCATGAATTCTTGTAGTGACATTACTTGGGGTTCCTATGAAATGTTCAATTATCGTGAGAAGTAAAGTGTTAATTGCATCAGGAACTCCTGCTCCAATTCTTTCATCAAAGACAGGGAGGCCTTCTTCGTCGTGAAGAACAGAATGTATAATTTCTTGTTTAGAATGTTCAGTGAGATGTTTTTCCCACCAAGCACGAAGGGTGCCGGAAAATCCGGTAATGAAGAGATCAAGGATCTCTGGTTGACTGAGGTTATGGTTGGTAGCATAGCTGTTGGCAACCATTGTCATATGTTGTAATTTATTTAATATTTCTTGTTCAGATAAGCCATCTATATTCCATTCATAAAGTTTATCAGCAGAAACTGTGAATTGGTTTTGAAAGATTCTTTCTTCATGTTGAATGTCTGGGGGTGTTGGCCTATTATACCAGTTTTTAGTTAAACTTGTTGGGTTCATTTTATGAGATAGTCTTTTTATTTCAAGGTTTTTAAAAGCGTTTTCAATTCTACTGATATTACTTGAATCAGACTCATGGGAGCTTGAACTCTCAGATTCTTGACTGTAAAGGTCAATTACTTGTAAACTTTTCTGGGGATCTTTTGAATTAGGTAAATTTAAGTCTTTTATCATTCGTTCTATTTTTATAATGGATGATGAAGGTTTGAGTGGTAATCCTTTTGTACTGCCCGAAAAAGTTAGTAAAGGTGATTCTGGCTTAGGTTTAAGGTTTGTTTCTTCATTTACTGATTTATCCAATTTTGTTTCAATTTTATCTAACTGTTTGCCTAGGGTGATGAGACTTTGATTTGTATAGTTGTTTTGTTCGATTAATTTCTTAAAATCTTGACCTGTTTCATGTGTAGGAACTTTAAATGGTGACGCGACAACTTTAGCTTGATTGACATTAAGTATGATTGTTTCAGGAGGAGGATGACTAGATGTTACTTGAGTTGAATCTTGCTTAACCCAATGTTCTTGGGTAATAACCTTTAAGTTATTTACTTCTGGATAATGGATATCAATAAAATCGAGGAAGAATATATTAGTTTGAGTTTGTTTCATGAAATTTTCCCAATGTTGAAATATATTTTCTTTTTCTTGTGAATTAAATCTTTGTCGGAAAACATTTCTTCGTTCAATATTATTGATTGACTCTATATCCTGATTTAGAAATTTCCAATTAATTTGAAATGGTTTCGTCATTGTTAATAATTGGGAATGGACTTCAAAGTCTGACTGGGTTGGTGAAGTTGGTTCTTTATAAGTACCGTAGCTAACTTGAGACTTAGTTTGGACACCTTTTAACTTTAAGTTTTTTAATTCTTGGTTGATGTCATGATCTCTTATGGATTCAGTCATGGTGGAGGCAGTCCCAACAAAAGAATGCCTGGAAGGGTCAACTTTTGCAGAAGAGGAAGTATCGTCGATGTCTCTTAGTTGGACACTAGACCTGGGTCTTTGACTATCAAATTTTATTTTTACTGTACCATCTAAGTATTGTTGAATATCATCAAAATTTGTAAAGTTTCGTTGTATATTAAGCGGCTGACTTTCATTGACTAATGACCATTCTGAAGGGAGATTAACATCCGACCAACTAATTGTCTGTGGGACTCGAATTCTTGAGTTTCCTTGGTTACTTTGTATTAGCAATGTTTGATCTTTTGGGCTTTTATTAAGAGCTTGGAAATTCATGTTTGTGCCTGTTGTTTTGTAATATATTCGGAATATTAAGGCTAAGGGTTGACTACCTTCAAGTATATGATATCCTGAAGTTTTAATGTTTAAAGTTAAAGCTTTTAAGACATGGGGATCAGAGAGACTGATTGTAAAATCTGGATAACAATCAAAGTGGATTGGTCCATTACACAGGCTTGACTCAATCATTCCAAGAGTGCTATCACTAAAGTCAGTGAATCTTGCATCTCGGAGACATAATAATACTGAAGCATTAAGACCTAATCTTGTTAATGGTTTAACTGCGACTTGGACTAAACCGATATGTAAGAAATTATGACCATCTTTTCTATGTTTTCGTAAGGACTCAGCATTAAACAATTGACAGGTTTCATGTTCTTTACTTAAAGCATAAACTTGTTCTACTGTCTTAACATGATGTTCACTTTTAAATGAGGAAATTGACCATTTTTTCTTATAAATTTCACTGGTTGGAATTTTGGGTATATTCCAGTCATGGAAGTTTACTTCTTCATTAGTTGAATAAGTTACCTGTTCTTCATTGACTATATCTGGGATTTTTGTTAAATTGGACATACTATAACGAGAGCTAGTTGAAGAATTAGATCTGAATAGTCTACTCATAATTCCAAAGTTTCAGGTATCCTAAATATCTTAATTAAACTAACAACGCTTATATCCCAAATTCATAATTACCTTAAAACCTATTGCAGTTCACTCATCTCCGCTCATGCACCACCCGCTCATGCCTCTCCCTAGGACTTATTGTTTGGGTCCGGACCTACTGTTTGGAGAAAAGATAGAACAATAGATGATGAGGACAATATGAATAAACAGAATAAACGAAACTAGCAGAATCAAGATAGACAGAGATAACCAGCCACTTGGGCGGATGAGTTAACTAGACAGAAATAAGATCTCAACACTTATGGCTCTGATACCAAAAGGGGACGGAAGCAAGGGAGCAGTTTAACTAGTGTAAGAATTTTGAATTTGCCAAAAACCACTCATCTCCGCTCATGCACCACCCGCTCATGCCTCTCCCTGGGACTTATTGTTTGGGTCCGGACCTACTGTTTGGAGAAAAGATAGAACAATAGATGATGAGGACAATATGAATAAACAGAATAAACGAAACTAGCAGAATCAAGATAGACAGAGATAACCAGCCACTTGGGCGGATGAGTTAACTAGACAGAAATAAGATCTCAACACTTATGGCTTTGATACCAAAAGGGGACGGAAGCAAGGGAGCAGTTTAACTAGTGTGATTGAAGCCACAAATCAAGTCTACAAAAGGGGACGGAAGCAAGGGAGCAGTTTAACTAGTGTGATTGAAGCCACAAATCAAGTCTGTCCAGAGCATAGATACGAATTAAATCAAGCAAATGAGGAATAAGATAATTGTTTAAATAGCATGAAAGAAAGTAAATGATGTGAAAAATAATTACATATATGATTAAGAAAATGATATGTAAATTGATTATGCTTAAAATCATGAATGAATGAAATAACTTTGTTTTACTGATTTGAAACTTTGAAAGCTTACATATGAAATAACTAAGAAGAGCTTTACTGGAGGTCTTCTGAAAACTTATGAAATCTCACAACAGATATGAAACTAAGAAAATGAAAGGAGAATGAATTTCGAGTCCTTTGTGACTGAGAATGAGCTCTCTTTATATAGGCAGAGGCATCAAGACATGAATGATTAACTAAATACTGTGACCGAAAGGAGCTTTAGTGTTTACTATGGCATGTGGCCAAATAGTCCGAAAGGTGACGAAGCAGCACGCGGCGACACTGTTCATGAATAGTGTGTTGTCGGATACTGTAACATCACAAGACTGGTACTGTTGGATTACATTGTTTACTGCAGCTTCACGTGATTGGGAAAGTCTTCAGAGTTCATTGAGATCATAAGGCTCGTAAGGATCTTGACTGTCTTGAAAATCGGACCAAAGAATCTTTTTCTTTTCTTTTGACTGTTTACTGGATGATGGGTGATCAGTAGCAGCTTGATTTCCCAGGGGGGAGGAATAGGTTGACTTGTGACTGCTTGGAGAGGATGACTGTGAAGGGCATTTATCATCATCAGAATCATCGCCTAACTGCGAGGCTCGAATCATAAGCATTTGAGCCAATTCTTTTAACTCTGCAGGGGACTTGTCATCTAGAGATAAAGTGGAGGAGGAAGAGGTGATTGGCTTTGACGGGTTGACTGTAAGGTCCTTCTTGACTGGTGACTTTGTAACTGAAAACTCTTGATGCACCTGAGAAATGATGCGATCATGGTTGAATTTATCCCACCATTTAACTGAGAAGTGACGAACTAAAATATCATTGTGAATTTCATAGCGCCACTTAAGTATCCACGGCACTTTGTACTTAGCCATGAAATGCAAAAGTAGTGGGAACTCTCGATCTGCTTCACTGAAAGATTGTCGTTCAGTAAAGAATTTGACTGCTTCTTGGAGGGGCGGCGGCAGGAGCCGGAGCATTGGGCCAAAATCGGACCACCATTTGAGAAACCACTTAGGGAATGATCCTTTGAATTTACTGTCGAAGTTGATAAACCAGGAGTGACTGAAAGTCTCCGTTTGATGGAGAAATACCTTACTCCAGGCATCAATATAATCAAAGTACGTAAATGGAGTATCAGAATTAGGGAGATCTTGCCTGTCATATGGGGGACGTTTCCATTGGGACAAGTTGATTACTTGCATAATGTAGATTGAATGATAAAGAATGTTACTGGGGTTACTTTTGTCATAAATTGGCTTGAGGTGAATGGATGCGGTATGGAGGAGAATCTCCATGTAAAACTTAATTGACTTCTTGGGGTGAACTGGAGCAAAATGCCAATTGGGAGGGAAAATGGTTTTTGCAATGTCTTCGGGAGATTTGAGTTGACTAAGGGATGGCTCAACAAAGAATAGATTGTGACTAGGGTCTTTAGGAATATAAGGGGAAGATTGAGAATAAGGGACTTGGCTTGATTGGGGTTTGACTAGAGATTGAAATGGATCGTAACTGGAGATCAGGGCTGACTGATAATTGGGCCTGAACTGGCCCAAGGTAGAACCAAGAACAGTATACTGGTTTCGGATTGGAATTGGTGAATGACCGGGGTAGGGGACTAGGGATGAAGGAGTAGATGACTCCTGTTTTACTGGTGCTAAGGAGGCAGGGAGCCTCCTGGTTGACTGCTTGTCTGGGGCCTTTTCAGACATGTTTACTCTGCAAGAATTCTCTAGTTAGGAAATCAGGAATGCAATTGTCTCTCCCTCGCAAATATTCTATCTCAAAATCAAAAATACTTAATATAGCTTGCCAACGTGCAAAAATCTGTTTGGATGCAATATTTTGAACATCTTTTTCAATAACATGCTTTGCACTTTTGCAATCAACTCTGACTAAAAATTTTTGGTTTAATAAATCATCTTGAAATTTTGAGATGCATAATACTATAGATAAAATTTCCTTTTTAATAGTACTATAATTTTTTTGAGCTTGGTTCCAAATGCCAGAATGGAAACGAACAATTTGTTCAGATTTACTCTGCGGAGTTCTTTGTTTAAGAATACCGCCATAACCGATATCAGAAGCATCTGTTTCAACAATTTTGAAAGAATTGACTGAAGGAATACCAAGACAAGGAAGGGTCTTGACATGTAATTTGATTTGTTTTACTATGTTGGTATGAGTAACTGTCCAGGCAGGAGGATTGCTCTGGAGACGATCAAATAAAGGTTTACATTGTTTGCGTAAATCATGATAAAAATCAGAGACATAATTTAGGGATCCTAGAAATCGTTGGAGTTGACTTTTATCTAGAATTTCATCTGGAAATTTATCGGCGAAATCAATGACACGATTAATGGGTTTGATTGTGGATTGGAATATATCAAAACCAAGGAATCTAATTTTGGTTTGGAATATTTTAATTTTTGACGCGGAAACAACTAAACCATTTTGCTGGATAATTTCTAAGAATTTACTAAGATGTTTCCAATGTTGTTCAATTGACTGAGAGAAGATAAGGACATCATCAATGTAAACTATGGAAAATTCACTATATGGATTGAATATTTCATTCATTATATTCTGAAATTCACTTGGTGCATTCTTAAGACCAAAGGGCATAACATTCCATTCATAATGACCGAAAGGAGTAACAAATGCAGTTTTGTACTTATCATTTTCATGAATTTGAATTTGCCAAAAACCGCTTTTCATGTCGAATTTTGAAAATACTACGGCATTGCCGAGACGGTTGACTAGATCTCTTTTATTAGGAATTGGGTATCTAATCCATTCGAGAACTGTATTAAGAGGTTTATAATTAATTACTAACCTGGGGACTCCACGTTCTAATTCGGCTTGTTTTTGGACGTAAAATGCAGCGCATGACCATGGGGATTTACTTTTCCTTATTATTCCTTTACGGAGTAATTCATTTATTTCTGTCTTGCAAAACTCCATTAATTCTTGACTCATTTGGATTGGTCGTGCTTTTGTAGGTATTTTACTTTCACTGAAGTCTTTAATATAGGGAAGACGCACTAAATGTTTCTTCCTATGCCAGAAAGCATTGGGCAGATCAGCACAGATTTTACTTTTGATACTTGTTTCAAACGATTGAATTTTAGATTGAATTGTTTCCTGTTTTAACTGTTCTTCAATTCTTTTGAATTTGATTTCTTCCTTAAGATGAGATAACTGTTTGGTTTTACAATTGATTAGATTAATGGTATGTGATATGGAATCCTTTTGAAAGGTTTTGATTGTTTGAAGTGCAGGATTGACTAGAAATTTGAATGTGACCTTTTGATGCATTGGATAAGTTGTTATTGACTCATAATCCGTGGTAAAAGGATATAATAATGTGAGAAATGGGAGACCTAGAATCATTTGATCACTTATATTTCTTATTAAAACAAAGGGTGTTTTAAAACAGACATTATCTTGACAAATATGGGCTTTTGGGATTTCAAATTTTAGTTCCATTTTACTACCATTTGCAGATTTTAAAGATTGAGTTGATTTAACATAATACTTTGTTGGGACTAAGCCTTCCTGGAGGCAATTCAGATCTGCACCGGAATCAACTAGGGCAATAGTTGTTAATTCAAAATCTTGTATGACTAATCTGACCGTGATATACCATTTTTTAATATGAATTTGTTGAATAAGATTTAAAATATTATCATGACTTTGGTCTCTTTCGGCTTCATGGTAGGATGGTTCTGCTTCTAAATTATTAGTATTGATTAACTGAGTTCTTATTTCTTGATTTTCAATTCGTAACTCATGACTTGTAAGTTTTAACTGTTTGATATCTTCTTTAATCTTGTTGACTTCAGAATGCAAATCTTGGATGGTTACTTCTTTTTTAACTTTATTAAATCGTTCTAATGTTGTGGTAAGACTTATTGTGCCGGATGGTTTTTTAATTGGATCTTGTTCCTGTTCATTTCTGATAATGACTCTTCTTAACTTTTTCAAGTATTCTGATTTTAATTCTGGGTTCTCAATTTTCCCAATTAGATCTATTAGTAACTCTTCTTGTTCTTCTTGTTTAGTAAGGACATTGATTGTTTTACAACAAGTATCTTGACAACCTATTTTTATTCCTGGGGAACTGGACATTTCATTATCAGTAGAAGAATGATTACTAGATTCGGAATCAGAAAGAACTTCTTCACTGGAGTCAGTATTTCGTAATTCTAATATTCGTATTAAGTCTTCTTTTTCTTCATTAGTAATTTTTAACTGGTTAATCTTGTTTTTTACTGGGCATTTATTTGCAAAGTGACCAGGTTTTTGACACTTATAACATTTAGCTGGATGTTTGTCTGTGCGTGTTTTGGGTATCCAATTTTTTGACTTGTTTTGCCAATGTTTTCTTGGTCTTCGCTTCTCGTAAAATTTATCAGTCTGAAATTTGTTTTTATTATATGGTTTGTAAGATTTAAAATATTTCTTATTATTGTATCTATGTTTCTTTTCAGAAATATGTTTATTTTTTCGTGAGGGAGGAATAGGAGGTAAACCATATTGTTCACAGAAATTTCCTAATTCATATTTTGCTTTTCTTTTATCATTATTAATTTGTCGACTTATTTTCATATCAATACACATTTTTAAGCCTTCTTTCTGGATGACACTTACTATGTTTCCATAGGTGAGTTTATCATAATTAATGTGACCTTGTTCATTACTGAGGACTTGTCGAATTTTATGAGCAAATAGATTTGGTAGACCATTAATAAATTTTTCTTTCCAAAACGATTGATTACTATCTTCACGTAGCATTACTCTAGATATAAAGACATCTTTATACCACCGAAAATCACTTAATGTTGGACATCTTAGATTACTAAGTTGATCATGAATTCTTGTAGTGACATTACTTGGGGTTCCTATGAAATGTTCAATTATCGTGAGAAGTAAAGTGTTAATTGCATCAGGAACTCCTGCTCCAATTCTTTCATCAAAGACAGGGAGGCCTTCTTCGTCGTGAAGAACAGAATGTATAATTTCTTGTTTAGAATGTTCAGTGAGATGTTTTTCCCACCAAGCACGAAGGGTGCCGGAAAATCCGGTAATGAAGAGATCAAGGATCTCTGGTTGACTGAGGTTATGGTTGGTAGCATAGCTGTTGGCAACCATTGTCATATGTTGTAATTTATTTAATATTTCTTGTTCAGATAAGCCATCTATATTCCATTCATAAAGTTTATCAGCAGAAACTGTGAATTGGTTTTGAAAGATTCTTTCTTCATGTTGAATGTCTGGGGGTGTTGGCCTATTATACCAGTTTTTAGTTAAACTTGTTGGGTTCATTTTATGAGATAGTCTTTTTATTTCAAGGTTTTTAAAAGCGTTTTCAATTCTACTGATATTACTTGAATCAGACTCATGGGAGCTTGAACTCTCAGATTCTTGACTGTAAAGGTCAATTACTTGTAAACTTTTCTGGGGATCTTTTGAATTAGGTAAATTTAAGTCTTTTATCATTCGTTCTATTTTTATAATGGATGATGAAGGTTTGAGTGGTAATCCTTTTGTACTGCCCGAAAAAGTTAGTAAAGGTGATTCTGGCTTAGGTTTAAGGTTTGTTTCTTCATTTACTGATTTATCCAATTTTGTTTCAATTTTATCTAACTGTTTGCCTAGGGTGATGAGACTTTGATTTGTATAGTTGTTTTGTTCGATTAATTTCTTAAAATCTTGACCTGTTTCATGTGTAGGAACTTTAAATGGTGACGCGACAACTTTAGCTTGATTGACATTAAGTATGATTGTTTCAGGAGGAGGATGACTAGATGTTACTTGAGTTGAATCTTGCTTAACCCAATGTTCTTGGGTAATAACCTTTAAGTTATTTACTTCTGGATAATGGATATCAATAAAATCGAGGAAGAATATATTAGTTTGAGTTTGTTTCATGAAATTTTCCCAATGTTGAAATATATTTTCTTTTTCTTGTGAATTAAATCTTTGTCGGAAAACATTTCTTCGTTCAATATTATTGATTGACTCTATATCCTGATTTAGAAATTTCCAATTAATTTGAAATGGTTTCGTCATTGTTAATAATTGGGAATGGACTTCAAAGTCTGACTGGGTTGGTGAAGTTGGTTCTTTATAAGTACCGTAGCTAACTTGAGACTTAGTTTGGACACCTTTTAACTTTAAGTTTTTTAATTCTTGGTTGATGTCATGATCTCTTATGGATTCAGTCATGGTGGAGGCAGTCCCAACAAAAGAATGCCTGGAAGGGTCAACTTTTGCAGAAGAGGAAGTATCGTCGATGTCTCTTAGTTGGACACTAGACCTGGGTCTTTGACTATCAAATTTTATTTTTACTGTACCATCTAAGTATTGTTGAATATCATCAAAATTTGTAAAGTTTCGTTGTATATTAAGCGGCTGACTTTCATTGACTAATGACCATTCTGAAGGGAGATTAACATCCGACCAACTAATTGTCTGTGGGACTCGAATTCTTGAGTTTCCTTGGTTACTTTGTATTAGCAATGTTTGATCTTTTGGGCTTTTATTAAGAGCTTGGAAATTCATGTTTGTGCCTGTTGTTTTGTAATATATTCGGAATATTAAGGCTAAGGGTTGACTACCTTCAAGTATATGATATCCTGAAGTTTTAATGTTTAAAGTCAAAGCTTTTAAGACATGGGGATCAGAGAGACTGATTGTAAAATCTGGATAACAATCAAAGTGGATTGGTCCATTACACAGGCTTGAGTCAATCATTCCAAGAGTGCTATCACTAAAGTCAGTGAATCTTGCATCTCGGAGACATAATAATACTGAAGCATTAAGACCTAATCTTGTTAATGGTTTAACTGCGACTTGGACTAAACCGATATGTAAGAAATTATGACCATCTTTTCTATGTTTTCGTAAGGACTCAGCATTAAACAATTGACAGGTTTCATGTTCTTTACTTAAAGCATAAACTTGTTCTACTGTCTTAACATGATGTTCACTTTTAAATGAGGAAATTGACCATTTTTTCTTATAAATTTCACTGGTTGGAATTTTGGGTATATTCCAGTCATGGAAGTTTACTTCTTCATTAGTTGAATAAGTTACCTGTTCTTCATTGACTATATCTGGGATTTTTGTTAAATTGGACATACTATAACGAGAGCTAGTTGAAGAATTAGATCTGAATAGTCTACTCATAATTCCAAAGTTTCAGGTATCCTAAATATCTTAATTAAACTAACAACGCTTATATCCCAAATTCATAATTACCTTAAAACCTATTGCAGTTCACTCATCTCCGCTCATGCACCACCCGCTCATGCCTCTCCCTAGGACTTATTGTTTGGGTCCGGACCTACTGTTTGGAGAAAAGATAGAACAATAGATGATGAGGACAATATGAATAAACAGAATAAACGAAACTAGCAGAATCAAGATAGACAGAGATAACCAGCCACTTGGGCGGATGAGTTAACTAGACAGAAATAAGATCTCAACACTTATGGCTCTGATACCAAAAGGGGACGGAAGCAAGGGAGCAGTTTAACTAGTGTAAGAATTTTGAATTTGCCAAAAACCACTCATCTCCGCTCATGCACCACCCGCTCATGCCTCTCCCTGGGACTTATTGTTTGGGTCCGGACCTACTGTTTGGAGAAAAGATAGAACAATAGATGATGAGGACAATATGAATAAACAGAATAAACGAAACTAGCAGAATCAAGATAGACAGAGATAACCAGCCACTTGGGCGGATGAGTTAACTAGACAGAAATAAGATCTCAACACTTATGGCTTTGATACCAAAAGGGGACGGAAGCAAGGGAGCAGTTTAACTAGTGTGATTGAAGCCACAAATCAAGTCTACAAAAGGGGACGGAAGCAAGGGAGCAGTTTAACTAGTGTGATTGAAGCCACAAATCAAGTCTGTCCAGAGCATAGATACGAATTAAATCAAGCAAATGAGGAATAAGATAATTGTTTAAATAGCATGAAAGAAAGTAAATGATGTGAAAAATAATTACATATATGATTAAGAAAATGATATGTAAATTGATTATGCTTAAAATCATGAATGAATGAAATAACTTTGTTTTACTGATTTGAAACTTTGAAAGCTTACATATGAAATAACTAAGAAGAGCTTTACTGGAGGTCTTCTGAAAACTTATGAAATCTCACAACAGATATGAAACTAAGAAAATGAAAGGAGAATGAATTTCGAGTCCTTTGTGACTGAGAATGAGCTCTCTTTATATAGGCAGAGGCATCAAGACATGAATGATTAACTAAATACTGTGACCGAAAGGAGCTTTAGTGTTTACTATGGCATGTGGCCAAATAGTCCGAAAGGTGACGAAGCAGCACGCGGCGACACTGTTCATGAATAGTGTGTTGTCGGATACTGTAACATCACAAGACTGGTACTGTTGGATTACATTGTTTACTGCAGCTTCACGTGATTGGGAAAGTCTTCAGAGTTCATTGAGATCATAAGGCTCGTAAGGATCTTGACTGTCTTGAAAATCGGACCAAAGAATCTTTTTCTTTTCTTTTGACTGTTTACTGGATGATGGGTGATCAGTAGCAGCTTGATTTCCCAGGGGGGAGGAATAGGTTGACTTGTGACTGCTTGGAGAGGATGACTGTGAAGGGCATTTATCATCATCAGAATCATCGCCTAACTGCGAGGCTCGAATCATAAGCATTTGAGCCAATTCTTTTAACTCTGCAGGGGACTTGTCATCTAGAGATAAAGTGGAGGAGGAAGAGGTGATTGGCTTTGACGGGTTGACTGTAAGGTCCTTCTTGACTGGTGACTTTGTAACTGAAAACTCTTGATGCACCTGAGAAATGATGCGATCATGGTTGAATTTATCCCACCATTTAACTGAGAAGTGACGAACTAAAATATCATTGTGAATTTCATAGCGCCACTTAAGTATCCACGGCACTTTGTACTTAGCCATGAAATGCAAAAGTAGTGGGAACTCTCGATCTGCTTCACTGAAAGATTGTCGTTCAGTAAAGAATTTGACTGCTTCTTGGAGGGGCGGCGGCAGGAGCCGGAGCATTGGGCCAAAATCGGACCACCATTTGAGAAACCACTTAGGGAATGATCCTTTGAATTTACTGTCGAAGTTGATAAACCAGGAGTGACTGAAAGTCTCCGTTTGATGGAGAAATACCTTACTCCAGGCATCAATATAATCAAAGTACGTAAATGGAGTATCAGAATTAGGGAGATCTTGCCTGTCATATGGGGGACGTTTCCATTGGGACAAGTTGATTACTTGCATAATGTAGATTGAATGATAAAGAATGTTACTGGGGTTACTTTTGTCATAAATTGGCTTGAGGTGAATGGATGCGGTATGGAGGAGAATCTCCATGTAAAACTTAATTGACTTCTTGGGGTGAACTGGAGCAAAATGCCAATTGGGAGGGAAAATGGTTTTTGCAATGTCTTCGGGAGATTTGAGTTGACTAAGGGATGGCTCAATAAAGAATAGATTGTGACTAGGGTCTTTAGGAATATAAGGGGAAGATTGAGAATAAGGGACTTGGCTTGATTGGGGTTTGACTAGAGATTGAAATGGATCGTAACTGGAGATCAGGGCTGACTGATAATTGGGCCTGAACTGGCCCAAGGTAGAACCAAGAACAGTATACTGGTTTCGGATTGGAATTGGTGAATGACCGGGGTAGGGGACTAGGGATGAAGGAGTAGATGACTCCTGTTTTACTGGTGCTAAGGAGGCAGGGAGCCTCCTGGTTGACTGCTTGTCTGGGGCCTTTTCAGACATGTTTACTCTGCAAGAATTCTCTAGTTAGGAAATCAGGAATGCAATTGTCTCTCCCTCGCAAATATTCTATCTCAAAATCAAAAATACTTAATATAAGAAATTATATAAGAAAAGATGGTCATAATTTCTCCCAACACCCCCAGACATTCAAATTTCAGAAAAGTAAATCCCCATGGTCATGCGCTGCATTTTACGTCCAAAAACAAGCCGAATTAGAACGTGGAGTCCCCAGGTTAGTAATTAATTATAAACCTCTTAATACAGTTCTCGAATGGATTAGATACCCAATTCCTAATAAAAGAGATCTAGTCAACCGTCTCGGCAATGCCGTAGTATTTTCAAAATTCGACATGAAAAGCGGTTTTTGGCAAATTCAAATTCATGAAAATGATAAGTACAAAACTGCATTTGTTACTCCTTTCGGTCATTATGAATGGAATGTTATGCCCTTTGGTCTTAAGAATGCACCTAGTGAATTTCAGAATATAATGAATGAAATATTCAATCCATATAGTGAATTTTCCATAGTTTACATTGATGATGTCCTTATCTTCTCTCAGTCAATTGAACAACATTGGAAACATCTTAGTAAATGCTTAGAAATTATCCAGCAAAATGGTTTAGTTGTTTCCGCGTCAAAAATTAAAATATTCCAAACCAAAATTAGATTCCTTGGTTTTGATATATTCCAATCCACAATCAAACCCATTAATCGTGTCATTGATTTCGCCGATAAATTTCCAGATGAAATTCTAGATAAAAGTCAACTCCAACGATTTCTAGGATCCCTAAATTATGTCTCTGATTTTTATCATGATTTACGCAAACAATGTAAACCTTTATTTGATCGTCTCCAGAGCAATCCTCCTGCCTGGACAGTTACTCATACCAACATAGTAAAACAAATCAAATTACATGTCAAGACCCTTCCTTGTCTTGGTATTCCTTCAGTCAATTCTTTCAAAATTGTTGAAACAGATGCTTCTGATATCGGTTATGGCGGTATTCTTAAACAAAGAACTCCGCAGAGTAAATCTGAACAAATTGTTCGTTTCCATTCTGGCATTTGGAACCAAGCTCAAAAAAATTATAGTACTATTAAAAAGGAAATTTTATCTATAGTATTATGCATCTCAAAATTTCAAGATGATTTATTAAACCAAAAATTTTTAGTCAGAGTTGATTGCAAAAGTGCAAAGCATGTTATTGAAAAAGATGTTCAAAATATTGCATCCAAACAGATTTTTGCACGTTGGCAAGCTATATTAAGTATTTTTGATTTTGAGATAGAATATTTGCGAGGGAGAGACAATTGCATTCCTGATTTCCTAACTAGAGAATTCTTGCAGAGTAAACATGTCTGAAAAGGCCCCAGACAAGCAGTCAACCAGGAGGCTCCCTGCCTCCTTAGCACCAGTAAAACAGGAGTCATCTACTCCTTCATCCCTAGTCCCCTACCCCGGTCATTCACCAATTCCAATCCGAAACTAGTATACTGTTCTTGGTTCTACCTTGGGCCAGTTCAGGCCCAATTATCAGTCAGCCCTGATCTCCAGTTACGATCCATTTCAATCTCTAGTCAAACCCCAATCAAGCCAAGTCCCTTATTCTCAATCTTCCCCTTATATTCCTAAAGACCCTAGTCACAATCTATTCTTTGTTGAGCCATCCCTTAGTCAACTCAAATCTCCCGAAGACATTGCAAAAACCATTTTCCCTCCCAATTGGCATTTTGCTCCAGTTCACCCCAAGAAGTCAATTAAGTTTTACATGGAGATTCTCCTCCATACCGCATCCATTCACCTCAAGCCAATTTATGACAAAAGTAACCCCAGTAACATTCTTTATCATTCAATCTACATTATGCAAGTAATCAACTTGTCCCAATGGAAACGTCCCCCATATGACAGGCAAGATCTCCCTAATTCTGATACTCCATTTACGTACTTTGATTATATTGATGCCTGGAGTAAGGTATTTCTCCATCAAACGGAGACTTTCAGTCACTCCTGGTTTATCAACTTCGACAGTAAATTCAAAGGATCATTCCCTAAGTGGTTTCTCAAATGGTGGTCCGATTTTGGCCCAATGCTCCGGCTCCTGCCGCCGCCCCTCCAAGAAGCAGTCAAATTCTTTACTGAACGACAATCTTTCAGTGAAGCAGATCGAGAGTTCCCACTACTTTTGCATTTCATGGCTAAGTACAAAGTGCCGTGGATACTTAAGTGGCGCTATGAAATTCACAATGATATTTTAGTTCGTCACTTCTCAGTTAAATGGTGGGATAAATTCAACCATGATCGCATCATTTCTCAGGTGCATCAAGAGTTTTCAGTTACAAAGTCACCAGTCAAGAAGGACCTTACAGTCAACCCGTCAAAGCCAATCACCTCTTCCTCCTCCACTTTATCTCTAGATGACAAGTCCCCTGCAGAGTTAAAAGAATTGGCTCAAATGCTTATGATTCGAGCCTCGCAGTTAGGCGATGATTCTGATGATGATAAATGCCCTTCACAGTCATCCTCTCCAAGCAGTCACAAGTCAACCTATTCCTCCCCCCTGGGAAATCAAGCTGCTACTGATCACCCATCATCCAGTAAACAGTCAAAAGAAAAGAAAAAGATTCTTTGGTCCGATTTTCAAGACAGTCAAGATCCTTACGAGCCTTATGATCTCAATGAACTCTGAAGACTTTCCCAATCACGTGAAGCTGCAGTAAACAATGTAATCCAACAGTACCAGTCTTGTGATGTTACAGTATCCGACAACACACTATTCATGAACAGTGTCGCCGCGTGCTGCTTCGTCACCTTTCGGACTATTTGGCCACATGCCATAGTAAACACTAAAGCTCCTTTCGGTCACAGTATTTAGTTAATCATTCATGTCTTGATGCCTCTGCCTATATAAAGAGAGCTCATTCTCAGTCACAAAGGACTCGAAATTCATTCTCCTTTCATTTTCTTAGTTTCATATCTGTTGTGAGATTTCATAAGTTTTCAGAAGACCTCCAGTAAAGCTCTTCTTAGTTATTTCATATGTAAGCTTTCAAAGTTTCAAATCAGTAAAACAAAGTTATTTCATTCATTCATGATTTTAAGCATAATCAATTTACATATCATTTTCTTAATCATATATGTAATTATTTTTCACATCATTTACTTTCTTTCATGCTATTTAAACAATTATCTTATTCCTCATTTGCTTGATTTAATTCGTATCTATGCTCTGGACAGACTTGATTTGTGGCTTCAATCACACTAGTTAAACTGCTCCCTTGCTTCCGTCCCCTTTTGGTATCAGAGCCATAAGTGTTGAGATCTTATTTCTGTCTAGTTAACTCATCCGCCCAAGTGGCTGGTTATCTCTGTCTATCTTGATTCTGCTAGTTTCGTTTATTCTGTTTATTCATATTGTCCTCATCATCTATTGTTCTATCTTTTCTCCAAACAGTAGGTCCGGACCCAAACAATAAGTCCCAGGGAGAGGCATGAGCGGGTGGTGCATGAGCGGAGATGAGTGAACTGCAATAGGTTTTAAGGTAATTATGAATTTGGGATATAAGCGTTGTTAGTTTAATTAAGATATTTAGGATACCTGAAACTTTGGAATTATGAGTAGACTATTCAGATCTAATTCTTCAACTAGCTCTCGTTATAGTATGTCCAATTTAACAAAAATCCCAGATATAGTCAATGAAGAACAGGTAACTTATTCAACTAATGAAGAAGTAAACTTCCATGACTGGAATATACCCAAAATTCCAACCAGTGAAATTTATAAGAAAAAATGGTCAATTTCCTCATTTAAAAGTGAACATCATGTTAAGACAGTAGAACAAGTTTATGCTTTAAGTAAAGAACATGAAACCTGTCAATTGTTTAATGCTGAGTCCTTACGAAAACATAGAAAAGATGGTCATAATTTCTTACATATCGGTTTAGTCCAAGTCGCAGTTAAACCATTAACAAGATTAGGTCTTAATGCTTCAGTATTATTATGTCTCCGAGATGCAAGATTCACTGACTTTAGTGATAGCACTCTTGGAATGATTGACTCAAGCCTGTGTAATGGACCAATCCACTTTGATTGTTATCCAGATTTTACAATCAGTCTCTCTGATCCCCATGTCTTAAAAGCTTTAACTTTAAACATTAAAACTTCAGGATATCATATACTTGAAGGTAGTCAACCCTTAGCCTTAATATTCCGAATATATTACAAAACAACAGGCACAAACATGAATTTCCAAGCTCTTAATAAAAGCCCAAAAGATCAAACATTGCTAATACAAAGTAACCAAGGAAACTCAAGAATTCGAGTCCCACAGACAATTAGTTGGTCGGATGTTAATCTCCCTTCAGAATGGTCATTAGTCAATGAAAGTCAGCCGCTTAATATACAACGAAACTTTACAAATTTTGATGATATTCAACAATACTTAGATGGTACAGTAAAAATAAAATTTGATAGTCAAAGACCCAGGTCTAGTGTCCAACTAAGAGACATCGACGATACTTCCTCTTCTGCAAAAGTTGACCCTTCCAGGCATTCTTTTGTTGGGACTGCCTCCACCATGACTGAATCCATAAGAGATCATGACATCAACCAAGAATTAAAAAACTTAAAGTTAAAAGGTGTCCAAACTAAGTCTCAAGTATCCACAACTTTAACTTTAAGTTTTTTAATTCTTGGTTTGGACACCTTTTAACTTTAAGTTTTTTAATTCTTGGTTGATGTCATGATCTCTTATGGATTCAGTCATGGTGGAGGCAGTCCCAGCAAAAGAATGCCTGGAAGGGTCAACTTTTGCAGAAGAGGAAGTATCGTCGATGTCTCTTAGTTGGACACTAGACCTGGGTCTTTGACTATCAAATTTTATTTTTACTGTACCATCTAAGTATTGTTGAATATCATCAAAATTTGTAAAGTTTCGTTGTATATTAAGCGGCTGACTTTCATTGACTAATGACCATTCTGAAGGGAGATTAACATCCGACCAACTAATTGTCTGTGGGACTCGAATTCTTGAGTTTCCTTGGTTACTTTGTATTAGCAATGTTTGATCTTTTGGGCTTTTATTAAGAGCTTGGAAATTCATGTTTGTGCCTGTTGTTTTGTAATATATTCGGAATATTAAGGCTAAGGGTTGACTACCTTCAAGTATATGATATCCTGAAGTTTTAATGTTTAAAGTTAAAGCTTTTAAGACATGGGGATCAGAGAGACTGATTGTAAAATCTGGATAACAATCAAAGTGGATTGGTCCATTACACAGGCTTGAGTCAATCATTCCAAGAGTGCTATCACTAAAGTCAGTGAATCTTGCATCTCGGAGACATAATAATACTGAAGCATTAAGACCTAATCTTGTTAATGGTTTAACTGCGACTTGGACTAAACCGATATGTAAGAAATTATGACCATCTTTTCTATGTTTTCGTAAGGACTCAGCATTAAACAATTGACAGGTTTCATGTTCTTTACTTAAAGCATAAACTTGTTCTACTGTCTTAACATGATGTTCACTTTTAAATGAGGAAATTGACCATTTTTTCTTATAAATTTCACTGGTTGGAATTTTGGGTATATTCCAGTCATGGAAGTTTACTTCTTCATTAGTTGAATAAGTTACCTGTTCTTCATTGACTATATCTGGGATTTTTGTTAAATTGGACATACTATAACGAGAGCTAGTTGAAGAATTAGATCTGAATAGTCTACTCATAATTCCAAAGTTTCAGGTATCCTAAATATCTTAATTAAACTAACAACGCTTATATCCCAAATTCATAATTACCTTAAAACCTATTGCAGTTCACTCATCTCCGCTCATGCACCACCCGCTCATGCCTCTCCCTGGGACTTATTGTTTGGGTCCGGACCTACTGTTTGGAGAAAAGATAGAACAATAGATGATGAGGACAATATGAATAAACAGAATAAACGAAACTAGCAGAATCAAGATAGACAGAGATAACCAGCCACTTGGGCGGATGAGTTAACTAGACAGAAATAAGATCTCAACACTTATGGCTCTGATACCAAAAGGGGACGGAAGCAAGGGAGCAGTTTAACTAGTGTGATTGAAGCCACAAATCAAGTCTGTCCAGAGCATAGATACGAATTAAATCAAGCAAATGAGGAATAAGATAATTGTTTAAATAGCATGAAAGAAAGTAAATGATGTGAAAAATAATTACATATATGATTAAGAAAATGATATGTAAATTGATTATGCTTAAAATCATGAATGAATGAAATAACTTTGTTTTACTGATTTGAAACTTTGAAAGCTTACATATGAAATAACTAAGAAGAGCTTTACTGGAGGTCTTCTGAAAACTTATGAAATCTCACAACAGATATGAAACTAAGAAAATGAAAGGAGAATGAATTTCGAGTCCTTTGTGACTGAGAATGAGCTCTCTTTATATAGGCAGAGGCATCAAGACATGAATGATTAACTAAATACTGTGACCGAAAGGAGCTTTAGTGTTTACTATGGCATGTGGCCAAATAGTCCGAAAGGTGACGAAGCAGCACGCGGCGACACTGTTCATGAATAGTGTGTTGTCGGATACTGTAACATCACAAGACTGGTACTGTTGGATTACATTGTTTACTGCAGCTTCACGTGATTGGGAAAGTCTTCAGAGTTCATTGAGATCATAAGGCTCGTAAGGATCTTGACTGTCTTGAAAATCGGACCAAAGAATCTTTTTCTTTTCTTTTGACTGTTTACTGGATGATGGGTGATCAGTAGCAGCTTGATTTCCCAGGGGGGAGGAATAGGTTGACTTGTGACTGCTTGGAGAGGATGACTGTGAAGGGCATTTATCATCATCAGAATCATCGCCTAACTGCGAGGCTCGAATCATAAGCATTTGAGCCAATTCTTTTAACTCTGCAGGGGACTTGTCATCTAGAGATAAAGTGGAGGAGGAAGAGGTGATTGGCTTTGACGGGTTGACTGTAAGGTCCTTCTTGACTGGTGACTTTGTAACTGAAAACTCTTGATGCACCTGAGAAATGATGCGATCATGGTTGAATTTATCCCACCATTTAACTGAGAAGTGACGAACTAAAATATCATTGTGAATTTCATAGCGCCACTTAAGTATCCACGGCACTTTGTACTTAGCCATGAAATGCAAAAGTAGTGGGAACTCTCGATCTGCTTCACTGAAAGATTGTCGTTCAGTAAAGAATTTGACTGCTTCTTGGAGGGGCGGCGGCAGGAGCCGGAGCATTGGGCCAAAATCGGACCACCATTTGAGAAACCACTTAGGGAATGATCCTTTGAATTTACTGTCGAAGTTGATAAACCAGGAGTGACTGAAAGTCTCCGTTTGATGGAGAAATACCTTACTCCAGGCATCAATATAATCAAAGTACGTAAATGGAGTATCAGAATTAGGGAGATCTTGCCTGTCATATGGGGGACGTTTCCATTGGGACAAGTTGATTACTTGCATAATGTAGATTGAATGATAAAGAATGTTACTGGGGTTACTTTTGTCATAAATTGGCTTGAGGTGAATGGATGCGGTATGGAGGAGAATCTCCATGTAAAACTTAATTGACTTCTTGGGGTGAACTGGAGCAAAATGCCAATTGGGAGGGAAAATGGTTTTTGCAATGTCTTCGGGAGATTTGAGTTGACTAAGGGATGGCTCAATAAAGAATAGATTGTGACTAGGGTCTTTAGGAATATAAGGGGAAGATTGAGAATAAGGGACTTGGCTTGATTGGGGTTTGACTAGAGATTGAAATGGATCGTAACTGGAGATCAGGGCTGACTGATAATTGGGCCTGAACTGGCCCAAGGTAGAACCAAGAACAGTATACTGGTTTCGGATTGGAATTGGTGAATGACCGGGGTAGGGGACTAGGGATGAAGGAGTAGATGACTCCTGTTTTACTGGTGCTAAGGAGGCAGGGAGCCTCCTGGTTGACTGCTTGTCTGGGGCCTTTTCAGACATGTTTACTCTGCAAGAATTCTCTAGTTAGGAAATCAGGAATGCAATTGTCTCTCCCTCGCAAATATTCTATCTCAAAATCAAAAATACTTAATATAGCTTGCCAACGTGCAAAAATCTGTTTGGATGCAATATTTTGAACATCTTTTTCAATAACATGCTTTGCACTTTTGCAATCAACTCTGACTAAAAAATTTTGGTTTAATAAATCATCTTGAAATTTTGAGATGCATAATACTATAGATAAAATTTCCTTTTTAATAGTACTATAATTTTTTTGAGCTTGGTTCCAAATGCCAGAATGGAAACGAACAATTTGTTCAGATTTACTCTGCGGAGTTCTTTGTTTAAGAATACCGCCATAACCGATATCAGAAGCATCTGTTTCAACAATTTTGAAAGAATTGACTGAAGGAATACCAAGACAAGGAAGGGTCTTGACATGTAATTTGATTTGTTTTACTATGTTGGTATGAGTAACTGTCCAGGCAGGAGGATTGCTCTAGAGACGATCAAATAAAGGTTTACATTGTTTGCGTAAATCATGATAAAAATCAGAGACATAATTTAGGGATCCTAGAAATCGTTGGAGGTTACTTTTATCTAGAATTTCATCTGGAAATTTATCGGCGAAATCAATGACACGATTAATGGGTTTGATTGTGGATTGGAATATATCAAAACCAAGGAATCTAATTTTGGTTTGGAATATTTTAATTTTTGACGCGGAAACAACTAAACCATTTTGCTGGATAATTTCTAAGAATTTACTAAGATGTTTCCAATGTTGTTCAATTGACTGAGAGAAGATAAGGACATCATCAATGTAAACTATGGAAAATTCACTATATGGATTGAATATTTCATTCATTATATTCTGAAATTCACTAGGTGCATTCTTAAGACCAAAGGGCATAACATTCCATTCATAATGACCGAAAGGAGTAACAAATGCAGTTTTGTACTTATCATTTTCATGAATTTGAATTTGCCAAAAACCGCTTTTCATGTCGAATTTTGAAAATACTACGGCATTGCCGAGACGGTTGACTAGATCTCTTTTATTAGGAATTGGGTATCTAATCCATTCGAGAACTGTATTAAGAGGTTTATAATTAATTACTAACCTGGGGACTCCACGTTCTAATTCGGCTTGTTTTTGGACGTAAAATGCAGCGCATGACCATGGGGATTTACTTTTCCTTATTATTCCTTTACGGAGTAATTCATTTATTTCTGTCTTGCAAAACTCCATTAATTCTTGACTCATTTGGATTGGTCGTGCTTTTGTAGGTATTTTACTTTCACTGAAGTCTTTAATATAGGGAAGACGCACTAAATGTTTCTTCCTATGCCAGAAAGCATTGGGAAGATCAGCACAGATTTTACTTTTGATACTTGTTTCAAACGATTGAATTTTAGATTGAATTGTTTCCTGTTTTAACTGTTCTTCAATTCTTTTGAATTTGATTTCTTCCTTAAGATGAGATAACTGTTTGGTTTTACAATTGATTAGATTAATGGTATGTGATATGGAATCCTTTTGAAAGGTTTTGATTGTTTGAAGTGCAGGATTGACTAGAAATTTGAATGTGACCTTTTGATGCATTGGATAAGTTGTTATTGACTCATAATCCGTGGTAAAAGGATATAATAATGTGAGAAATGGGAGACCTAGAATCATTTGATCACTTATATTTCTTATTAAAACAAAGGGTGTTTTAAAACAGACATTATCTTGACAAATATGGGCTTTTGGGATTTCAAATTTTAGTTCCATTTTACTACCATTTGCAGATTTTAAAGATTGAGTTGATTTAACATAATACTTTGTTGGGACTAAGCCTTCCTGGAGGCAATTCAGATCTGCACCGGAATCAACTAGGGCAATAGTTGTTAATTCAAAATCTTGTATGACTAATCTGACCGTGATATACCATTTTTTAATATGAATTTGTTGAATAAGATTTAAAATATTATCATGACTTTGGTCTCTTTCGGCTTCATGGTAGGATGGTTCTGCTTCTAAATTATTAGTATTGATTAACTGAGTTCTTATTTCTTGATTTTCAATTCGTAACTCATGACTTGTAAGTTTTAACTGTTTGATATCTTCTTTAATCTTGTTGACTTCAGAATGCAAATCTTGGATGGTTACTTCTTTTTTAACTTTATTAAATCGTTCTAATGTTGTGGTAAGACTTATTGTGCCGGATGGTTTTTTAATTGGATCTTGTTCCTGTTCATTTCTGATAATGACTCTTCTTAACTTTTTCAAGTATTCTGATTTTAATTCTGGGTTCTCAATTTTCCCAATTAGATCTATTAGTAACTCTTCTTGTTCTTCTTGTTTAGTAAGGACATTGATTGTTTTACAACAAGTATCTTGACAACCTATTTTTATTCCTGGGGAACTGGACATGTCATTATCAGTAGAAGAATGATTACTAGATTCGGAATCAGAAAGAACTTCTTCACTGGAGTCAGTATTTCGTAATTCTAATATTCGTATTAAGTCTTCTTTTTCTTCATTAGTAATTTTTAACTGGTTAATCTTGTTTTTTACTGGGCATTTATTTGCAAAGTGACCAGGTTTTTGACACTTATAACATTTAGCTGGATGTTTGTCTGTGCGTGTTTTGGGTATCCAATTTTTTGACTTGTTTTGCCAATGTTTTCTTGGTCTTCGCTTCTCGTAAAATTTATCAGTCTGAAATTTGTTTTTATTATATGGTTTGTAAGATTTAAAATATTTCTTATTATTGTATCTATGTTTCTTTTCAGAAATATGTTTATTTTTTCGTGAGGGAGGAATAGGAGGTAAACCATATTGTTCACAGAAATTTCCTAATTCATATTTTGCTTTTCTTTTATCATTATTAATTTGTCGACTTATTTTCATATCAATACACATTTTTAAGCCTTCTTTCTGGATGACACTTACTATGTTTCCATAGGTGAGTTTATCATAATTAATGTGACCTTGTTCATTACTGAGGACTTGTCGAATTTTATGAGCAAATAGATTTGGTAGACCATTAATAAATTTTTCTTTCCAAAACGATTGATTACTATCTTCACGTAGCATTACTCTAGATATAAAGACATCTTTATACCACCGAAAATCACTTAATGTTGGACATCTTAGATTACTAAGTTGATCATGAATTCTTGTAGTGACATTACTTGGGGTTCCTATGAAATGTTCAATTATCGTGAGAAGTAAAGTGTTAATTGCATCAGGAACTCCTGCTCCAATTCTTTCATCAAAGACAGGGAGGCCTTCTTCGTCGTGAAGAACAGAATGTATAATTTCTTGTTTAGAATGTTCAGTGAGATGTTTTTCCCACCAAGCACGAAGGGTGCCGGAAAATCCGGTAATGAAGAGATCAAGGATCTCTGGTTGACTGAGGTTATGGTTGGTAGCATAGCTGTTGGCAACCATTGTCATATGTTGTAATTTATTTAATATTTCTTGTTCAGATAAGCCATCTATATTCCATTCATAAAGTTTATCAGCAGAAACTGTGAATTGGTTTTGAAAGATTCTTTCTTCATGTTGAATGTCTGGGGGTGTTGGCCTATTATACCAGTTTTTAGTTAAACTTGTTGGGTTCATTTTATGAGATAGTCTTTTTATTTCAAGGTTTTTAAAAGCGTTTTCAATTCTACTGATATTACTTGAATCAGACTCATGGGAGCTTGAACTCTCAGATTCTTGACTGTAAAGGTCAATTACTTGTAAACTTTTCTGGGGATCTTTTGAATTAGGTAAATTTAAGTCTTTTATCATTCGTTCTATTTTTATAATGGATGATGAAGGTTTGAGTGGTAATCCTTTTTTACTGCCCGAAAAAGTTAGTAAAGGTGATTCTGGCTTAGGTTTAAGGTTTGTTTCTTCATTTACTGATTTATCCAATTTTGTTTCAATTTTATCTAACTGTTTGCCTAGGGTGATGAGACTTTGATTTGTATAGTTGTTTTGTTCGATTAATTTCTTAAAATCTTGACCTGTTTCTTGTGTAGGAACTTTAAATGGTGACGCGACAACTTTAGCTTGATTGACATTAAGTATGATTGTTTCAGGAGGAGGATGACTAGATGTTACTTGAGTTGAATCTTGCTTAACCCAATGTTCTTGGGTAATAACCTTTAAGTTATTTACTTCTGGATAATGGGTATCAATAAAATCGAGGAAGAATATATTAGTTTGAGTTTGTTTCATGAAATTTTCCCAATGTTGAAATATATTTTCTTTTTCTTGTGAATTAAATCTTTGTCGGAAAACATTTCTTCGTTCAATATTATTGATTGACTCTATATCCTGATTTAGAAATTTCCAATTAATTTGAAATGGTTTCGTCATTGTTAATAATTGGGAATGGACTTCAAAGTCTGACTGGGTTGGTGAAGTTGGTTCTTTATAAGTACCGTAGCTAACTTGAGACTTAGTTTGGACACCTTTTAACTTTAAGTTTTTTAATTCTTGGTTGATGTCATGATCTCTTATGGATTCAGTCATGGTGGAGGCAGTCCCAGCAAAAGAATGCCTGGAAGGGTCAACTTTTGCAGAAGAGGAAGTATCGTCGATGTCTCTTAGTTGGACACTAGACCTGGGTCTTTGACTATCAAATTTTATTTTTACTGTACCATCTAAGTATTGTTGAATATCATCAAAATTTGTAAAGTTTCGTTGTATATTAAGCGGCTGACTTTCATTGACTAATGACCATTCTGAAGGGAGATTAACATCCGACCAACTAATTGTCTGTGGGACTCGAATTCTTGAGTTTCCTTGGTTACTTTGTATTAGCAATGTTTGATCTTTTGGGCTTTTATTAAGAGCTTGGAAATTCATGTTTGTGCCTGTTGTTTTGTAATATATTCGGAATATTAAGGCTAAGGGTTGACTACCTTCAAGTATATGATATCCTGAAGTTTTAATGTTTAAAGTTAAAGCTTTTAAGACATGGGGATCAGAGAGACTGATTGTAAAATCTGGATAACAATCAAAGTGGATTGGTCCATTACACAGGCTTGAGTCAATCATTCCAAGAGTGCTATCACTAAAGTCAGTGAATCTTGCATCTCGGAGACATAATAATACTGAAGCATTAAGACCTAATCTTGTTAATGGTTTAACTGCGACTTGGACTAAACCGATATGTAAGAAATTATGACCATCTTTTCTATGTTTTCGTAAGGACTCAGCATTAAACAATTGACAGGTTTCATGTTCTTTACTTAAAGCATAAACTTGTTCTACTGTCTTAACATGATGTTCACTTTTAAATGAGGAAATTGACCATTTTTTCTTATAAATTTCACTGGTTGGAATTTTGGGTATATTCCAGTCATGGAAGTTTACTTCTTCATTAGTTGAATAAGTTACCTGTTCTTCATTGACTATATCTGGGATTTTTGTTAAATTGGACATACTATAACGAGAGCTAGTTGAAGAATTAGATCTGAATAGTCTACTCATAATTCCAAAGTTTCAGGTATCCTAAATATCTTAATTAAACTAACAACGCTTATATCCCAAATTCATAATTACCTTAAAACCTATTGCAGTTCACTCATCTCCGCTCATGCACCACCCGCTCATGCCTCTCCCTGGGACTTATTGTTTGGGTCCGGACCTACTGTTTGGAGAAAAGATAGAACAATAGATGATGAGGACAATATGAATAAACAGAATAAACGAAACTAGCAGAATCAAGATAGACAGAGATAACCAGCCACTTGGGCGGATGAGTTAACTAGACAGAAATAAGATCTCAACACTTATGGCTCTGATACCAAAAGGGGACGGAAGCAAGGGAGCAGTTTAACTAGTGTGATTGAAGCCACAAATCAAGTCTGTCCAGAGCATAGATACGAATTAAATCAAGCAAATGAGGAATAAGATAATTGTTTAAATAGCATGAAAGAAAGTAAATGATGTGAAAAATAATTACATATATGATTAAGAAAATGATATGTAAATTGATTATGCTTAAAATCATGAATGAATGAAATAACTTTGTTTTACTGATTTGAAACTTTGAAAGCTTACATATGAAATAACTAAGAAGAGCTTTACTGGAGGTCTTCTGAAAACTTATGAAATCTCACAACAGATATGAAACTAAGAAAATGAAAGGAGAATGAATTTCGAGTCCTTTGTGACTGAGAATGAGCTCTCTTTATATAGGCAGAGGCATCAAGACATGAATGATTAACTAAATACTGTGACCGAAAGGAGCTTTAGTGTTTACTATGGCATGTGGCCAAATAGTCCGAAAGGTGACGAAGCAGCACGCGGCGACACTGTTCATGAATAGTGTGTTGTCGGATACTGTAACATCACAAGACTGGTACTGTTGGATTACATTGTTTACTGCAGCTTCACGTGATTGGGAAAGTCTTCAGAGTTCATTGAGATCATAAGGCTCGTAAGGATCTTGACTGTCTTGAAAATCGGACCAAAGAATCTTTTTCTTTTCTTTTGACTGTTTACTGGATGATGGGTGATCAGTAGCAGCTTGATTTCCCAGGGGGGAGGAATAGGTTGACTTGTGACTGCTTGGAGAGGATGACTGTGAAGGGCATTTATCATCATCAGAATCATCGCCTAACTGCGAGGCTCGAATCATAAGCATTTGAGCCAATTCTTTTAACTCTGCAGGGGACTTGTCATCTAGAGATAAAGTGGAGGAGGAAGAGGTGATTGGCTTTGACGGGTTGACTGTAAGGTCCTTCTTGACTGGTGACTTTGTAACTGAAAACTCTTGATGCACCTGAGAAATGATGCGATCATGGTTGAATTTATCCCACCATTTAACTGAGAAGTGACGAACTAAAATATCATTGTGAATTTCATAGCGCCACTTAAGTATCCACGGCACTTTGTACTTAGCCATGAAATGCAAAAGTAGTGGGAACTCTCGATCTGCTTCACTGAAAGATTGTCGTTCAGTAAAGAATTTGACTGCTTCTTGGAGGGGCGGCGGCAGGAGCCGGAGCATTGGGCCAAAATCGGACCACCATTTGAGAAACCACTTAGGGAATGATCCTTTGAATTTACTGTCGAAGTTGATAAACCAGGAGTGACTGAAAGTCTCCGTTTGATGGAGAAATACCTTACTCCAGGCATCAATATAATCAAAGTACGTAAATGGAGTATCAGAATTAGGGAGATCTTGCCTGTCATATGGGGGACGTTTCCATTGGGACAAGTTGATTACTTGCATAATGTAGATTGAATGATAAAGAATGTTACTGGGGTTACTTTTGTCATAAATTGGCTTGAGGTGAATGGATGCGGTATGGAGGAGAATCTCCATGTAAAACTTAATTGACTTCTTGGGGTGAACTGGAGCAAAATGCCAATTGGGAGGGAAAATGGTTTTTGCAATGTCTTCGGGAGATTTGAGTTGACTAAGGGATGGCTCAACAAAGAATAGATTGTGACTAGGGTCTTTAGGAATATAAGGGGAAGATTGAGAATAAGGGACTTGGCTTGATTGGGGTTTGACTAGAGATTGAAATGGATCGTAACTGGAGATCAGGGCTGACTGATAATTGGGCCTGAACTGGCCCAAGGTAGAACCAAGAACAGTATACTGGTTTCGGATTGGAATTGGTGAATGACCGGGGTAGGGGACTAGGGATGAAGGAGTAGATGACTCCTGTTTTACTGGTGCTAAGGAGGCAGGGAGCCTCCTGGTTGACTGCTTGTCTGGGGCCTTTTCAGACATGTTTACTCTGCAAGAATTCTCTAGTTAGGAAATCAGGAATGCAATTGTCTCTCCCTCGCAAATATTCTATCTCAAAATCAAAAATACTTAATATAAGAAATTATATAAGAAAAGATGGTCATAATTTCTCCCAACACCCCCAGACATTCAAATTTCAGAAAAGTAAATCCCCATGGTCATGCGCTGCATTTTACGTCCAAAAACAAGCCGAATTAGAACGTGGAGTCCCCAGGTTAGTAATTAATTATAAACCTCTTAATACAGTTCTCGAATGATAAAAGACTTAAATTTACCTAATTCAAAAGATCCCCAGAAAAGTTTACAAGTAATTGACCTATATATATATATATATATATATATATATATTTATGGGGTTCAGGTGTTCAGGTTATATATGGAGTCTAGGAGGTATATGATATATGGACCCATACATATATACATATAATCTATATATATATATATATATATATACATATAATCTATATATATATATATATACATATAATCTATATATATATATATATATACATATAATCTATATATATATATATATACATATAATCTATATATATATATATACATATACATATATATATATATATATATATATATATACATATATACATATATATATATATAGATTATATGTATATATTATATGTATCTCTACTGTATCTCTACATATATTATTCTCAACAAGTATCTCTACTATATATATATGTATAACTATGTCAATTGTCGTTGATTTTCAAGTAATTGTTTAATGTTGAAATAAGATCTCAACACTTACACTGCGAAAACAGTGTAAGCTTTTATTTGATCGTCTCCAGAGCAATCCTCCTGTCTGGACAGTCACTCATACCAACATAGTCAAACAAATCAAATTACATGTCAAGACTCTTCTTTGTCTTGGTATTCCTTCAGTCAATTCTTTCAAAATTGTTGAAACAGATGCTTCTGACGTCGGTTATGGCGGTATTCTCAAACAAAGAACTCCCCAGAGTCAATCAGAACAAATTGTTCGTTTCCATTCCGGTATTTGGAACCAAGCTCAAAAAAATTATAGTACTATTAAAAAGGAAATTTTATCTATAGTCTTATGCATCTCAAAATTTCAAGATGATTTGTTAAACCAAAACTTTTTAGTCAGAGTCGATTGCAAAAGTGCCAAGCATGTTATTGAAAAAGATGTTCAAAATATTGCATCCAAATAGATTTTTGCACGATGGCAAGCTATATTAAGTATTTTTGATTTTGAAATAGAATATTTGAGAGGGAGAGACAATTGTATTCCAGATTTCTTAACTAGAGAATTCTTGCAGAGTAAACATGTCTGAGAAGGCTCCGGACAAGCAGTCTGTAACAACCTGGAATTTTAATTATTGGATTTAAGTAAATTATTTATGTAAAATGACGATTTTACCCTTGGTCGGTAAAGGGCATGGAAGTCAAATTTTATTTCGAGATACTTTTGGTGGTGTTTTGGATACCGTTGCGTAGGTCTCGAACTCACGAGTTCGTAGACAGGCGGCACGCGGAAAACAGAGTTCGTGGACGAAAGTTATGGGTCTAGATGTGCAAGGGCATTTTGGTAATTTTTGACTTGGGGTAGATATTTTTAACCCCCAAATCAGATATTATCTGATCCACCTCATCCTCATCTTCATTTCATCTTCATCTCCTTCTTTCTCTTTGGGACAAACATACACAAAACATCGAACCAACCCGTGCGAAAATCATCCAAAAAAAAAAACCCACAAAGTCAACTTTGATTTCAAGGTTCCAACTTCCAGTTTTGATCAACTAATCATATTCTACTCCTTCCCACGATCACAACCGTACCAACCATCGAAGGAGAGGACCACGGAGGAAGCCGAACCGAGGATAGGAAGTTTCGGACCTTCCGATCGATTTTCCAGCTTGCACAAGTACGTGTTTGTGGTTTTGAGGTCATATTTGGATTCCTGGGTTCGAGTAGATAGATTTAGACATAAAATTTGTGAACAATGGTTGAGTTTTGAGGAAGTTGGAAAGCTTGGAGTTTCGGCCGGAAATGGAGGATTCCGGCGAAACCAGACGGCGGCGACGGCGATTGCCGGTCTTCTTCCCTGGCCAGCCTCCGGCGATGGTGACGGCAGTCGGTCGTCTTCTCAGGCGAGTCGCCGGTGACCGGTCGGGTCGGGTGAACCGGTCGGGTCAGTTGAACCGGTTGGGTCGAGTTGAACCGGTCGGGTTGAGTGAACCGGTCAGGCTGAGTTGGACCGGGTCAGGCCGAGTTGGACCGGGTTGGACCGGTCCAGGCGCGTGGGTACTGTAGTAGGCGCGTGATCGGCGCGTGAGGGCGCGTGTACCGACCTTCCGTCGGCGCGTGGCGGCGCGTGGGGCTGAGTCTGAGGTCACGGTGGCGCGCGACAAGTAGTTTTTGACGTTTCGGACCTGTTGGCGCAGGTTTCGAGTCGATCGGATGTCGTTTAGGGGTTGTTTCGGACGTTTAAAGTTGCTGCATTTTCTAGGCCAGCATAGTTAGACTCCCGGGGTTTAGGGGGTTTATATTTAAGGTTCTTATTATTAGCTGGTAATCCCGATTATTAATTTGGACAGGCGATACTGCTCCAGGAACTTCAGGGGAGCGTACAGTTCGGGATTGAGCTTGCTTGAATAGGTTTGTGAGTGGACTTTTGGTTTATAAAATTTAATGCATGCATAAATGTATCTTTGATTTAAATACTGTTATGTATGGTTGCAATGAATTTCTGGATTTTAAAAATGATGCTGGACACATGTTTTCCAATATTTCAGTGAAAGTGTGTTTTGAGAAATGGCCTGGTTTTTGTATTCGATTTTGATATCGTTTTGACGTGGTAACTATTTGAGCATGTGATTTGGGGTTTAGACCCATAATTATGATTTATTGATTTTGGCCATAAAAATGATATTGCAAAGAATTTGGCTTAGGCCGAGAAACAAATATTTCGAAGTATTGATTTGATTCACTGGTTCCCGTCCCGATGGTTATTGTTGCTCTGACTGGTGTTGAGGGGCCTTGCTCTACCAGTTGTTGAGGGTTCGGACCTTAGGTGTTGAGGGGCCTTGCTCCGCCGGGTCGCGAGACTGTCTATGCATAGTACAGAGAGTACAAATAGTACAGATGGTACACAGAGTTGTACATATTTGAACACATCTCAAGGGATACCCTGGTGTGTTATGGATATGTCGGGAACAGTGAAATTTGAGATATTATGTGTCGGATTGAACGAAATGATTTGAATTTGAGATATTTTGTGTCCAGATTAAATTAAATGATTTTAAACTCCTTTGAAGAGAGTTTTCAAACCAAATTGTGGATCACGAGGTATTTTTATTATACAGATTTTATGTGAGTCCAACTATGTGGTTTTAAAGAGAAATGAGAATTTTTGGTGATTTACATATGATGTTTTAGTATGATAAATTGTTTTATGTTATGCATGCATAATTTTATAAATGGAGGGGAATAAACGTATTTTCTCGAAAAGGAATTTATAAATGATTATTTTTGTCCACTCACAACTTTTGTGTTTAAACCCCCTTCAGGCAGTTGAGTAGAGTTGACACGAACACTGATCTCGAGGCAGAGGCATTAGTACTTCGACTGCGCTGTGTAATTATATTTGAGTAGGATATCTAAATTTTACTCTGATCCTACTTAGACGCTCTGATATTATATGGTATTTGATTGGTCATTAATTACGGGAATTATTGAGTGCTTAAGTCCCTTGTCTGACAAGAGGAAGTATTTATTATTGTTATTATAATTTGTAAGGATTGAAGGGTATTTTAGGAACCTTTTCTTAGGTTGTCAGACGGGACCAGGGTTCTTCCCGGGTTTCGAGGGGAAATTCGGGACGGGTCCTGACAATTGGTATCAGAGCACTAGGTTAAATTCCTGTAGACTGTACATTACGTGTACAATTATTTTGGTATTGATGAGTTATTGTTCTTTTCAGCGTAATGCCTCCGAGACGCGAGTTCCGTCAACAATCGGAAAATATTGGGGACACATCTGAACCTGCAGTGGAGCCTGATATGAGGCAAACACTGGAACAATTGGGTCATACGTTGACTTCTGTACTTCAGAGTAGGACTGCTACTGAAGGTTCAGACATTGAGAAAGCCCAGAGATTAGGGGCTATAATATTTATGGGCGACTCTAGCCCAGATGATGCAGTAGAGTGAATTACTCGTTTAGAGCAAGTGTTCTCGGTTATGAGATGTCCTCAGGGGGACATGGGTATTAGTACTCCTACTGGGAATATGTTAGTGGCGAATCTCGTGAGTCGTTGTTGTCTAGTGTTAGTGGAAGGTCATGCATTAGAGGCATATTTAATCTCCTTAGATATTTTTGATTTTGATGTGATTCTGGGGATGGATTGGTTGACTATGCACCATGCCTCTATTGATTGTTATGACAAGAGAGTGGATTTCCGGAGTCCAGGTTTACCGGAACTTACATTCAGGGGAGATCGTAGGGTACTACCCTGTGGAGTGATATCAGCTTTGACCGCTGAGAAATTGCTGAGGAAAGGTTGTGAGGGTTACTTGGCTCATGTGTTTGATTCTCGGGATACTCCGATGGGAGTGGAGGATATTCCAGTGGTGAGTGAGTTCTCTGATGTGTTTCCAGATGATCTTCCGGGATTGCCACCTCACCGGGAGATTGAGTTCACCATAGAGCTTTTGCCAGGTACTCAACCTATCTCACAGGCACTGTATAGAATGGCACCGGCAGAATTGCGAGAGTTAAAGACTCAGTTGCAGGATTTGGTGAATATGGGATTTATTCGCCCAAGTGTTTCACCTTGGGGTGCACCAGTGTTATTTGTGAGGAAAAAGGATGGTGATCTGAGATTGTGTATCGACTACCGGAAGCTAAACAGGGCTACGGTGCGGAATAAGTATCCTTTGCCAAGGATAGATGATTTGTTTGATCAACTTAAGGGGGCAAGATATTTTTCGAAAATTGACCTTCGATCCGGGTACCATCAGTTGAGGATCAGAGAAGGGGATGTTGAGAAAACAGCTTTCAGGACTCGTTATGGTCATTATGAGTTCCTGGTGATGCCTTTCGGGTTGACTAATGCCCCAGCAACATTTATGGATTTGATGAACAGGGTGTTCCAAAAGTATTTGGATCGGTTTGTGATTGTGTTCATCGATGACATCTTGGTGTATTCGAGGAGTGCTAAGGCACATGAGAAGCACTTGAGGTTGGTGCTGAATATGCTTAGGAAAAAGCATTTGTTTGCCAAATTCAGTAAATGCCAGTTTTGGTTGACCGAAGTTGGATTCTTAGGTCATGTGATTTCGGCTGAGGGTATCAGCGTAGATCCCCAAAAGGTTGAGGCAGTGGCAAACTGGGAGCAACCGAGGACAGTGACAGAGGTGAGGAGTTTTCTGGGTTTGGCAGGATATTATCGACGGTTTGTAGAAGGATTTTCTACGATAGCAGGGCCGTTGACTCGGTTGACGAGGAAAGGAGTCAAGTTTGACTGGGGAGCTGATTGTGAACAGGGATTTCAGGAGCTGAAGAGGAGGTTGACTTCTGCTCCAGTATTGACCCTTCCTGATGATACTGGGGGATTCGAGGTGTATAGTGATGCCTCATTACGGGGTATAGGCTGTGTGTTGATGCAGCATGGAAAGGTGATAGCGTATGCTTCTAAACAACTTAAACCCCATGAGTTGAATTACCCCACACATGATTTGGAGTTAGCTGCAGTGGTGCATGCATTGAAAATCTGGCGACATTATTTGTACGGGGAGACGTGTCGGATCTTCACCGACCATAAGAGTTTAAAGTACTTGTTCACCCAAAAGGACCTGAATCTGAGGCAGAGAAGATGGCTTGAGCTAATAAAGGATTATGATTGTACTATAGAGTACCATCCAGGGAAAGCCAATGTTGTGGCGGATGCATTGAGCAGGAAATCCATGGGTTCTTTGGCCCATTTGCATACAGTCTACCTACCGTTATTGGTAGAGTTCCATAGAGCAGGGATAGTACTGGACATGGATAGTCAGGGGGATTTATTGGCTAGTTTCCATGTGAGGCTTGTTCTGATTGATCGGATTATTGAGGGTCAACTCCAGGATCCTACATTATGCATGATCAGGATGGAGTTGGAGGCTGGAAACAGGCAGGACTATGCGCTTAGGGATGATGGAGCCTTGGTTAGGGATGGCCGATTGTGCGTACCGAATGAGTTGGAACTAAAAAGGGAAATTCTTGATGAGGCTCATAGTTCGGCTTACGCTATGCATCCAGGAGGTACCAAGATGTATCATACCCTAAGGAAATACTATTGGTGGACTGGGATGAAAAGAGAAATTGCTGAGTTTGTGAGTAGATGCCTGACGTGTCAGCAAGTGGAAGCAGAGAGGTAGAAACCATATGGGGCACTTCAACCATTACCTATTCCGGAATGGAAGTGGGATCACATTACGATGGATTTTGTGTATAAACTTCCAAGGACACAGCAGGGACATGATGGGATATGGGTAATTGTTGATAGACTCACGAAGTCTGCACATTTCTTGCCAGTGCGGGAAGGTTTTCGGATGAGTCGGTATGCCAAATTGTTTATTGATGAGATCATACGGCTACATGGGACTCCAGAGTCCATTGTTTCGGACAGAGATCCTAGATTTACCTCCAGGTTTTGGCGGAGTTTGCAGAAGGCTTTTGGCACTACCTTGCATTTTAGTACAGCTTTTCATCCTCAGACGGATGGTCAGTCTAAGAGGACAATCCAGGTTTTGGAGGATATGATGAGAGCTTGTGTACTACAGTTTAAAGGGAACTGGGATTCACACCTGGCTCTGATGGAATTTGCTTATAATAATAGTTATCAGTCGAGTATTGGGATGTCTCCTTTCGAGGCACTGTATGGGAGGCAGTGCAGGACACCATTATGTTGGAACGAAGTGGGTGAAAGGAAACTGTTAACACCAGAGTTGGTTGATACGACTGAGGAAAAAATAAGGATCATCAGAGAAAGGTTGAAGACAGCTCAGGATCGCCAGAAGAGCTATGCAGACCGTAGAACCAGAGACCGTGAGTTTGAGGTAGGTGACTGGGTGTTCTTGAAACTATCTCCTTGGAAGGGAGTGGTACGTTTTGGTAGACAAGGAAAACTGAGTCCTCGCTACAGTGGTCCGTATGAGATTCTGGAGAGGATAGGACCAGTGGCATATCGTCTTGCTTTACCATCGGAATTATCCAGAGTTCATAATGTTTTTCATGTATCCTTGCTCCGGAAATATCTGTTTGTTGAATCTCACGTATTGGGAGAGCAGCCACTTGAGCTGAAGGATGATTTGACCTTTGAGGAGCAACCGGTGCAAATTTTGGATTGGAAAGAGAAGGTATTGCGCAGAAAGAGAATTCCTCTAGTTAAAGTGTTGTGGAGGAATCATAACGTGGAGGAAGCCACGTGGGAAACTGAGGAACTAATGCGGGCGCAATATCCTTATTTGTTCCAAGGGTAGAGTTGAATTTCGAGGATGAAATTTCTTAAGGGGGGTAGATTGTAACAACCCGGAATTTTAATTATTGGATTTAAGTAAATTATTTATGTAAAATGACGATTTTACCCTTGGTCGGTAAAGGGCATGGAAGTCAAATTTTGTTTCGAGACACTTTTGGTGGTGTTTTGGATACCGTTGCGTAGGTCTCGAACTCACGAGTTCGTAGGCAGGCGGCACGCGGAAAACGGAGTTCGTGGACGAAAATTAAGGGTCTAGATGTGCAAGGGTATTTTGGTATTTTTCGACTTGGGGTAGATATTTTTTACCCCCAAATCAGATATTATCTGATCCACCTCATCCTCATCTTCATTTCATCTTCATCTCCTTCTTTCTCTCTGGGACAAACATACACAAACCATCAAACCAACCCGTGCGAAAATCATCCAAAAAAAAAAACCCACAAAGTCAACTTTGATTTCAAGGTTCCAACTTCCAGTTTTGATCAACTAATCATATTCTACTCCTTCCCACAATCACAACCGTACCAACCATCGAAGGAGAGGACCACGGAGGAACCCAACCCAGGATAGGAAGTTTCGGACCTTCCTATCGATTTTCCGGCTAGCACAGGTACGTGTTTGTGGTTTTGAGGTCATATTTAGATTCCTGGGTTCGAATAGATAGATTTAGACATAAAATTTGTGAAAAATGTTTGAGTTTTGAGGAAGTTGGAAAGCTTGGAGTTTCGGCCGGAAATGGAGGATTCCGGCGAAACCAGAAGCGGCGACGGCGACTGCCGGTCATCTTCTCCGGCCAGCCTCCGGCGACGGTGACGGCAGCCGGTCGTCTTCTCCGGTGAGTCACCGGTGACCGGTCGGGTCGGGTGAACCGGTCGGGTCAGTTGAACCGGTCGGGTCAGTTGAACCGGTCGGGTCGAGTTGAACCGATCGGGTTGAGTGAACTGGTCAGGCTGAGTTGGACCGGGTCAGGCCGAGTTGGACCGGGTTGGACCGGTCCAGGCGCGTGGGTACTGTAGCAGGCACGTGACCGGCGCGTGAGGGAGCGTGGCGGCGCGTGGGCGCGTGTACCGACCTTTCGTCGGCGCGTGGGGCCGAGTCTGAGGTCACGGTGGCGCGAGACAAGTAGTTTTTGACGTTTCGGACCTGTTGGCGCAGGTTTCGAGTCGATCGGATGTCATTTAGGGGTTGTTTCGGACGTTTTAAAGTTGCTGCGTTTTCTAGGCCAGCATAGTTAGACTCCCGGGGTTTAGGGGGTTTATATTTAAGGTTCTTATTATTAGCTGGTGATCCCGATTATTAATTTGGACAGGCGATACTGCTCCAGGAACTTCAGGGGAGCGTACAGTTCGGGATTGAGCTTGCTTGAACAGGTTTGTGAGTGGACTTTTGGTTTATAAACTTTAATTCATGCATAAATGTATCTTTGATTTAAATACTGTTATGTATGGTTGCAATGAATTTCTGGATTTTAAAAATGATGCTGGACACATGTTTTCCAATATTTCAGTGAAAGTGTGTTTTGAGAAATGGCCTGGTTTTTGTATTCGATTTTGATATCGTTTTGACGTGGTAACTATTTGAGCATGTGATTTGGGGTTTAGACCCATATGATGTTTTAGTATGATAAATTGTTTTATGTTATGCATGCATAATTTTATAAATGGAGGGGAATAAACGTATTTTCTCGAAAAGGAATTTATAAATGATTATTTTTGTCCACTCACAACTTTTGTGTTTAAACCCGCTTCAGGCAGTTGAGTAGAGTTGACGCGAACACTGATCTCGAGGCAGAGGCATTAGTACTTCGACTGCGCTGTGTAATTATATTTGAGTAGGATATCTAAATTTTACTCTTGATCCTACTTAGACGCTCTGATATTATATGGTATTTGATTGGTCATTAATTACGGGAATTATTGAGTGCTTAAGTCCCTTGTCTGACAAGAGGAAGTATTTATTATTGTTATTATAATTTGTAAGGATTGAAGGGTATTTTAGGAACCTTTTCTTAGGTTGTCAGACGGGACCAGGGTTCTTCCCGGGTTTCGAGGGGAAATTCGGGACGGGTCCTGACTCAGTCAACCCGGAGGCTCCCTGCCTCCTTAGCACCAGTCATACAGGAGTCATTCACTCTTTCCTCCCTAGTCCCTTACCCTGGTCATTCACCAATTCCCATCAGAAACCAATACGCTGTCCTTGGTTCTACCTTGGGCCAAATCAAGCCTAATTATCAGTCAGCCCTGGTTTCCAGTTACGATCCTTTTCAATCTCTAGTAAAACCCCAATCAAGCCCAGTCCCTTATTCTCATTCTTCCCCTTATATTCCTAAAGACCCTAGTCACAATCTATTCTTCATTGAGCCATCTCTTAGTCAACTCAAATCTCCTGAAGACATTGCCAAAACCATTTTCCCCCCAAATTGGCACTTTGCTCCAGTTCACCCCAAAAAATCAATCAAATTTTACATGGAGATCCTCCTCCATACTGCATCTATTCACCTCAAGCCAATTCATGACAAAAGTAATCCCAGTAACATCCTTTATCATTCAATTTACATTATGAAAGTAATCAGCCTGTCCCAGTGGAAACGTCCCCCATATGACAGGCAGGATCTCCCCAATTCTGATACCCCCTTCACATACTTTGATTACATTGATGCCTGGAGTAAGGTTTTTCTCCATCAAACGGAGACTTTCAGTCACTCTTGGTTTATCAACTTCGACAGTAAATTCAAAGGATCATTTCCTAAGTGGTTTTTAAAATGGTGGTCCGACTTTGGACCAATGCTCCGGCTCCTGCCGCAGCCCCTCCAAGAAGCAGTCAAATTCTTCACTGAGCGACATTCTTTCAGTGAAACAGATCGAGAATTCCCACTACTTTTGCATTTCATGGCCAAGTACAAGGTGCCGTGGATACTTAAGTGGCGTTATGAGATTCACAATGATATTTTGGTTCGTCACTTCTTAGTCAAATGGTGGGATAAATTCAACCATGATCGCATCATTTCTCAAGTGCATCAAGAGTTTTCAGTCACAAAGTCACCAGTAAAGAAGGAACTTACAGTCAACCCTTCCAAGCCAATCACCTCTTCCTCCTCCACTCTATCTCTAGATGACAAGTCCCCTGCAGAGTTAAAAGAATTGGCCCAAATGCTTATGATTCGTGCTTCGCAGTTAGGCGTTGAAGGCGATGATTCTGAAGATGATAAATGCCCTTCACAGTCATCCTCTCCAAGCAGTCACAAGTCAACCTATTCCTCCCCCCTGGGAAATCAAGCTGCTACTGATCACCCATCATCCAGTAAACAGTCAAAAGAAAAGAAGAAGATTCTTTGGTCCGACTTTCAAGATAGTCAAGATCCTTACGAGCCTTATGATCTAAATGAGCTCTGAGGCCCCTGTCCCAATCTCGTGAAGCTACAATAAGCAAAGTCATTATTCACCAACAATACCAGTCTTGTGATGTTACAGTATTCCGACAACACACTATTCATGAACAGTGTCGCCGCGTGCTGCTTCGTCACCTTTCTGACAATTTGGCAACGTGCCACAGTAAATGCCAAAGTTACTTTCGGTCACAGTATTTTATAATCATTCATGTCTTGATGCCTCTGCCTATATAAAGAGAGCTCATTCCCAGTTACAGAGGACTCGAATTTCATTCTCTTTTTCATTTCTTAGTTTTCATATATGTTTTGAGATTTCTAAGTTTTCAGAAGACCTCCAGTAAAGCTCTTCTTAGTTATTTCATATGTAAGCTTTCAAAGTTTCAAATCAGTAAAACAAAGTTATTTCACTCATACATGATTTTAAGCATAATCAATTTACATATCATTTTCTTATTCATATATGTAATTATTTTGCATATCATTTACATTCTCTCAAGCTATTTAAATTATTACCTTATTCCTAAACTTCTTGAGTTAATTCGTATCTATGCTCTTGACATGCTTGATTTGTGGAATCAATCACACTAATCATACTAGTAACTGCTTCTGTCCCCTTCAATTTTCAAGTAACTGCTTCCGTCCCCTTTTGGTATCAGAGCCAACAGTAATCCAAATTTCTTAACTAGAGAATTCTTAACTAGCAGATCTTATTTCAAGTAATTGATACCCCCTTCAATGTCAACTATGTATACATATATTATATGTAAGCCTTTATTTGATCGTCTCCAGAGCAATCCTTCTTGAGTTAATTCGTATCTATGCTCTTGACATGCTTGATTTGTGGAATCAATCACACTAATCATACCAGTAACTGCTTCTGTCCCCTTCAATTTTCAAGTAACTGCTTCCGTCCCCTTTTGAATTTACTGTCGAATTTAACTATCTTAACGCTCATTGTGCCAAATATATATATATATATATATATATATATATATATATATTTTCCCTTATGGTATCACTTTAGATCAAATTCTTCAACTAGTAGTTCTTCCAGAATCGACCTTAATACACCCTCTATAATTATTGAAGAACACTTTGAATATCAGTCTGATGAAAATGTAGATTTTCATGATTGGAATATTCCTAAAGTCCCCAGTAAAAATATTTACAAGAAAAAATGGTCAATAAATACTTTCAAAGATGAACAACATGGCAAAACAGTTGAACAAGTTTATGGTGTGGGAAATGAACATGAAACATACCAATTATTTAATCTTGAATCAATAAAAAACATCGAAAATATGGTCACAATTACAGTCATATTGGTTGTATCCAAGTTGCCGTAAAACCATTAACAAGAAGAGGTGTTAATGCCTCTATCCTGTTCTGTCTTCGAGATGCTCGATTTACTAACTTCAATAATAGTATACTCAGCATCGTCGAATCAAGCCTGTTTAACGGTCCAATTTATTTCGACTGCTTTCTAGATCTCACAGTAAGTTTGAGTGATCCCTATATGTTAAAAGCAGTAACTTTAAATATTAAAACTTATGGATATCAAGTCTTAGAAGGTGTCCAACATTTGGCCTTGATATACCAGATTTACTACAAATGCACTGGGACCAACATGAATTTCCAGGCCATTTGTAAAAGCCCAAGAGATCAAACTTTATTAATTCAAAGAGACTCATCAAAGAGACTCTGATTTAGACAGCGAATTAACCAAATTAAAATTAAAAGGAATTAAAAAATCTTCACAAATAAGTCATCCTTGTTACGCCCAATCTAGTAACCTAATAAAGAAATAGAAGAAGAAGAAAAACAACCTTCTCCCACAGCTACTGACTTTGAAGCAACCCCATCATTTGACTCACAATTATTAACCATCTCTCGACCTTTCGAAATTAATTGGGAACACCTCACCCAAGATATTAATGTTGAATGTAACATTGAAAGAAGAAACCAATATCTACAAAAATACACTCCCCAACAAAGGAAACCAATATGGTTTGCTTGGAAAAATTTTATGCTACAAATCTAGTCCGAAATATACTTCTTTGATTTTGTAGAACAACACTATCAACAAGAGAAAATGATACAAACACTAACAAAAGAAGTTTGGAAAAAACAAGATAATACCACAGCCTCTTCCAGTCATCCTCCTATAGAAACCATCGTTATTCAACATTTAAATGCCCAAATAAAAGCTACACCCTTTAAAATTTCTGAAGATAATGAAATCAAAAAGGTAATAGAACAAAATAATTACACAAATGTATTTAAAGAAGAATCAGTTGAGAGAGCTTATTAGAAGCAGAGAGAATAGAAGCCTTCTAAATGTATCCCCAGTAATCATTGACCGAGAATAGAAGCCTGAACCCTTACTGATGAACAATGTCCTCATTTTTTCAAGTCATGCTCTTGTTGAAGAGGCAGTAATCTCATCTACTTACTAGCTCAGGGAAGGTTTAAAGGAGCACACATTTCTGAGGCCTAGTCAAATGGTGCACTGAAGGATTATGGATGGGGATGATCTTGCACATAGACAAATCTAGGCAAGGATGTTTTGAGAATGATTTGAGAATGCTCATTCCATCTCTTTATATAGGCAAAGATGCTTGAAAAACCATTAATGCATATCGACGAATCTAGCTAATATTGCATCCCATATTCATAAATTAATTTTCATATCAAATTTCAATACTAAATTAATTTTCATATCAAATTTTCATACCAAATTAACTTCCATATCAAATTTCCATACCAATTTAATCTCATATCAAATTAATGCACATCGACGAATCTAGCCAATATTCCATCTAATATTCATAGATTAATTTTCATATCAAATTTCGATATTAAATTAATTTTCATATCAAATTTCGATACTAAATTGATTCTCATATCAAATTTGCATACCAAATTGATTTCCATATCAAATACATTTGATATCAAATCAATTCACATCGATGAATCTAGCCAATATTCCATCCAATATTCATAACTTAATTTTCATATCAAATTACGATACTAAATTAATTTTCATATCAAATTCAATACAAAATTAATTACATATCAAATTTCCATACTAATTTAATTTCATATCAAATTTCTAAACTAATTAAATTTCATATATATCAAATTTTCATACTAATTTAATTTCATATATATCAAATTTCCACACCAGTCAACGAGCAAGCCTTGCCCGACGAACTTGGCAATCTAGCGACGAATCCTGTGGTCGGACAAGATATGTAATTACGCGCCAACATTTTTTTTTGCTCAAGAATCTTGCCCCCACGAAGTTGTTTTGCCCAACCAATGCTTTCGTCGGGCAAAGTAAAAAAAATTACGCGGGAAATATTTCTATTTCGCACCAAAAACTTGCCCCACGCACGAACCTTGCCCCACGAAATCCTTCATTGGGCAAGATTGGCCAGGTTTTGCCCAACGAACTGTTTTTTTCACCGGACAAAGCATATTTACGCAGCGAAATGTTCGTCATCAGTAAAATTTGGTCGGGCAAGACCTGAATTCTTGTAGTGGATTTATGGATGACTAATTACTTGATTCCGTATATCCCGTCGAGGGCAACTATGACTGTAATGAATTAGTATTATGATATGATGTTTTTGATATTTTGGTTAGTTTTGATATATATTATGATGAGTTTAATTACATTTAAAGTTTAAATTTTTTTTAAGGTGTTTTGTGAAAGGGGCCCCACGAATGAATTGTTGGTGCGCTTCTGTATATAGTGATTTATAACAAATGTCATTTAGTAGCTTGTAACTTACGATTAGCATACTAAAGGTTTGTCTTGTAAACCTATAAATAATAACTTTGATCACATATGAAAGATAAGAAAAAAATAAGAGATTTTGGAAGAACAATTTCATTGTTTTTTTCTATGTTTTTTTGTATATTTTACTTAGTTTCATAACATTTATTATTTTTAAGAATTATTGGAAAATGAGAAATAAAAATAACTAAATTTAATCTATGTGGCAATATTTAATAAATGATATGACATGATTACATAAGATGATTAAAAGTAGAGTATGATACTATGATCAATTGTGAGTTGAAATTATCTATACTAAAGCTAAATCATTGGTACTGTGTTTATTAATAGTGCAATACAATTTTTGCCCTTTTTTGACAGGTTCCTTCCCGAATTTCCCCTCGAAAACCGAGAAGAACCCTGCTCCCGTCTGACAACCTAAAGAAATTCCTAGAATACCCCTAAATCCTTGCAATTAAATATGAGAATTCTACCAAAAATCCGGCAGGATCTCCCCTTAAGGACTGGTTAATCGTCTTAGCCTCTCGACTAAGCAACCACACCGGTGGCTAACTGGCCTGGTCATATCAAGGTAAGAGCCAATGCTTCGCCAACGATCACAAGTGAGAACCCCTAATCATGATTCGAAGTTTATAGCCTTCTATTAACAAGCTCTGATACCAAGTTGACAGTAAGTCCGACACTACTGAAACCTCATAGCAGATGTGGCCTTACAGGGTAACCATAGGAACTAGTTTTACGCCCCAGACTCTCGAATGAAAGCTTTTAATACAAAAGATATACCTGAAATATCCTTAACCTTTAGAAACATTAAACAAACTTTACAGGGGTTCCAACAGAACCTCCTATGTATTTGATTGACCCCACCTACCTGTCAGACGTAGGATAGCCTAGTAGTTCGAAAACTACCTCGGAGGACCCCCTCCGCAATAGAACGAGACAACTGACGTGTCACCCTCATGTGAACCGTCAACCACCAATCAATCTGGGTCACCGCCCACACCAACCCACTAACCCAGATGACGAAGGGACAAGACTTGGTTGAATTGAGTCTCACTGACTTACTCCGAGTTGTAATTCGATATTTCGGCTCATCCTGAGCACCCCGAGTGGTAACTCGATATCTCGGCTCATCTTGAGCACCCCGAGTGGTAACTTAATATCCCGGCTCATCCTGAGCACCCCGAGTGGTAACTCGATATCTCGGCTCATCCTGAGCACCCCGAGTGGTAACTTAATATCCCGGCTCATCCTGAGCACCCCGAGTGATAACTCGATATTCCAGCTCATCCTGAGCACCCCGATTGGTAACTCGATATCCTGGCTCATCCTGAGCACCCCGAGTGATAACTCGATATCTCGGCATATCCTGAGCATCCCAAGTAGTAACTCGATATCCCGGCTCATCCTGAGCACCTCGAGTGGTAACTCGATATCCCGGCTCATCCTGAGCACCCCGAGTGGTAACTCGATATCTCGGCTCATCTTGAGCATCCCGAGTGGTAACTCGATATTCGAGCTCATCCTGAGCACTCCGAGTAGTAACTCGATATCCGACGAATAAGTACCCTCGAATGCCAACATCGGAGAACCCCTCAATAATGTAACGGAGAAAGACCCCTCGAATGCCAACATCGGAGAACCCCTCAACAATGTAGCTGAGAAAGACCCCTCGAATGCCAACATCGGAGAACCCCGTGGTATAACATAATACCTAGAAGTACACATGCCACGCAATCCCGGAACCCCTATTCGTTCACAGTACATCCAAAGTACCAACTCAAGGAACCTTAGCCCCTCGTGTGAATCGTCAACCACCAGTCAATCTGGGTCACCGCCCACACCAACCCACTAACACAGATGACGAAGGTATAAGACTTGGTTGAATTGAGTCTCACTGACTTACCCCGAGTTGTAATTCGATATTCCGGTTCATCCTGAGCATCCCGAGTGGTAACTCGATATCTCGGCTCATCTTGAGCATCCCGAGTGCTAACTCAATAGCCCGGCTCATCCTGATCACCCCGAGTGATAACTCGATATCCCAGCTCATCCTGAGCACCCTGAGTGGTAACTCGATATCCTGGCTCATCCTGAGCACCCCGAGTGGTAACTCAATATCTCGGCTTATCCTGAGCACCCCAAGTGGTAACTCGATATCCCGGCTCATCTTGAGCACCTCGATTGGTAACTCGATATCTCGGCTCATCTTGAGGACCCCGAGTGGTAACTCGATATCTCGGCTCATCTTGAGCACCCCAAGTGGTAACTCGATATCCCAGCTCATCCTGAGCACCCCGAGTGGTAACTCGATATCCGACGAAGACGTACCCTCGAACGCCAACATCGGAGAACCCCTCAACAATGTAGCAGAAAAAAATCCCTCGAATGCCAACATCGGATAACCCCTCAACAATGTAGCTGAGAAAGACCCCTCGAACGCCAACATCAGACAACCACGTGGTATGACATAATACCTAGAAGTACACATGCCACGCAATCCCAAAACCCCAATTCGTTCACAGTACATCCAAAGTACCAACTCAAGGAACCTTAGCCCCAAGGAACTCTTTGACACATTAAAAACCCAACTCCCTTGACCTCTCGAGCCAAAACCCACTCCATGGTCAACCATTAATGTTGGGATTACTCAAACATGGCTTAAAATGAACTCCAATGGCCACAAAATCGCCAAAATCCGATCTGGAATGTCCCAAAACCCTAGCCACGCGTCGTCGTGGGCCGAAAAATAGCCCCACGCACCGATAGAAGGCCAGACCACGCGCCCCTACGCTCCTAGTACTGTTCACAGCAGAATATTTCATCAAACCTGACGAAATCGGATTATTCCGTCTAGACTAACGGCGTTAGGCTTCCGTTATAACTCCGTTAACTTTCGGTTGACCGTAAAGTCAACTGACTGCTGACTGTGTGGCCAGGTGGCACCCACGTGGCTGCCAGTTGGCCTCCACGTGGTTGCCAGGTGGCATGCCGCGTCAGCCCTTTCTGATTAACCCGTCCCTGGAACCTCGCCGGAGAAGACGACCGCGTCGCCGTTTCCCGTCGTCTTCCTTCGCCGAAAAACCCCATTTTCGGCCGACCTTGAGTTTTTCCTTTCTTCAAATCTTAACCATTTTTCACGAATTTTAGGTCTAAATCTATCTACTCGAACCCAAGAACTCATATATGAACTCAAAACACGGATCCCATACCTGTGTTGGCCAAAAAATCAATCGGAATGTTCTCGATTTGCCTTTCCTCGGTTTGGTGTCTCCCGCGGCCTCCTCCATCAATGGTTGGTACGTTTTTTTGTCACAGGGAAGAGGAGAATTCGATTAGTGACATAAAATTGGGGGATCTTGCCTCGGGTTGAAGTTAAAATTTTTGGGTTTTTGGGTTCAATGTACACGGGTTGGGTGTGTGTGTTGAAGAGAGAGAAAGTGAATGATGAAGAACTTATCTGGATGGGGATAAAAATATCTACCATGGTAGATTACCAAAATTCCCCTGACATTCTAGACCCACAACTCTCTCACCCGAACTCCATTTTCCGTGTGTCGCCTGTCTACAAACTCATGAGTTCAAGACCTACACAACGATACCCAAATCATAGCCAAAAGTGTCTCGAAACAAAAATTGACTTTCACGCCCCCTTATAAATCAAGGGTAAATTCATCCTTTTACGAAATAATTTATGAAAATTTCAATAATTAAAATTCTGGGTCGTTACAATTTCCCACCCTTAAAGGAATTTCGTCCTCGAAATTCCCTTCACTCTAGTCAAAGAACCAACCTCCAGTTCTACGTACTCTCTCGTCACCACCGATACGAACTGGGCCTCAATTGAGATTCCCAACTGAACCTGTGCACTCTGCACATTCCCCTGTTCCAGTCCCGATAATAAACCGTCGGCGGGAACAACATCCAGGAGACATCTTGAAAGCACCAAAATCCGTTCAATCTGGAAATTTCCTAAAAGTAAGGCTTTGAGCCCGAGAAGTCCATCGCGAGTCCTTCTCCCAACATGATTACCATCACCTAAGGTCATGACGTCACATGCCCGAATATACCTCGAAGCTAGGTGTTGGATAGGGTCACATGTACCAAGTGCAGTCAACCTCAACGATCTAGCGGAGAGCTTCATGCCATGCCAGAATAAGAGCATATCGATGATCTGGCGGAGGAAAAACTTTACTATGCTAGTGTAGGAAAAATTCGTTCCAACGCTAGTCAGAGAAAACCATCAGCATATTCCGTCAAACCCCGACGGCGTCAGTTGACCGTTAAGTCAACTGACTACTAATTGTGTGGCCAAGTGGCACCCGCGTGGCTACCAGGGGGCACCCACGTGGCTACTAGGTGGCCTCCACGTGGCTGTCAAGTGGCATGCCACGTCATCGCCATCTGACTGACTAGTCGCTGGAACCTCGTTGGAGTCTCATCAGAGAAGAAGACCGCGCCGCCGTCCGCCGTCGCCGGAAAACCCCATTTCCGGCCGACCTTGAGTTTTTCCTAACTTCTTCAAATCTCAACCATTTTTCATGAATTTTAGGTCTAAATCTATCTACTCGAACCTAGGAACTCAGATATGAACTGAAAATACGAATCCCATTCCTGTGTTGGTCGAAAAAATCGATCAGAAAGTTCTCAGTTTTCCTTTCCTCGGTTCGGTGTCTCCTGCGGCCTCCTCTATCAATGGTTGGTACATTTTTTTATCACAGGGAATAGGAGAATCCGATTAGTGACACAGAATTGGGAGATCTTGCCTCGAGTTGAAGTTCAAATTTTTGGGTTTTTGGGTTCAATGTACACGGGTTGGGTGTGTGTGTCGAAGAGAGAGAGAGAGTGAATGATGAAGAACTAATATGGATGGGGATAAAAATATCTACCCATGGTAGATTACCAAAATGCCCCTGAAATTCTAGACCCACAATTCTCTCACCCAAACTCCGGTTTCCGCGTGCCGCCTGTCTACGAACTCGTGAGTTCGAGACCTACGCAACGGTACCCGAAACATAACCAAAAGTATCTCGAAACAAAAATTGACTTTCACGCCCCCTTAACAACTAAGGGTAAATTCATTCTTTTGCGAAATAATTTACGAAAATTTCAATAATTAAAATTTCGAGTCGTTACATTTTTTTTTTCGATAAATCATTTTTTTGGTGTACTATTTTTGCCCTTTTTTTTCCATTTTTCTCTAGACCTTACATTATATTCATTTATTATTATTATTTATTATTCCCCTTATTTTTTTCCTTTCTCTCTAAACCTTACATTATATTTATTTATCATTCTTATTATTATTATTATTATTATTATTATTATTATTGTTTATTATAATGTGGTTAGCTATTTACATGAACATCTACATGATTTTAGCTATACAAATTGTACCTTATAATATGATGTATTTAGCATATAAAAGAGTTTTCATTCAAAAATATTTCAGCCTTTGCAAGATTGAAAACTATAAACCACCTCAATCGGCTAATCATCAAACAAAATCTAACGTAGATAAGAATAAATGTTATATATTAAGAAAATTAAAGCTCAAGTTTTCATTGAAACTTTCACAAACACAAAATCTCATTAGCCATCAATTGGGATTCAACCGCCAAGATAACAACAAAAACAATCGTTCAAACAGATTTCAACACAAAAAATATTAACATAAAAAAAGACGAGTTAATTAAAAATGAAACGTATATAACACAAATTCATCTAAAGTTTCAATATCTACATAAACAGGAAGATGGAGCATATATGCTGGCTTTTCTCATATATGCAAGGATAAAAATATCATTTTTCATTGAAAATATCGACAATTAAATTTATGGAAATATCGACGGATATTTCGATATCGATATTGTTCACGCTTAACAAAAAAAATTCAAAATTTAGTCCAAAACTTGAAAATTTTGAATGAAATTTTGGAAAAACTTAAGTACTCAATAATATTTATATAAGACTAATATGGATATCGTGGAAATTGCCCCTATTTTTATGCTGAGACCCTTAAATATGGGTATATCCACGGAAATATCACGAATATTTCTTCCCCCCATGTTTTTATATCGAGACCCCAAAATACGGATATATCAACGGAAATATCGCGGATATTTTCATCCATGCATATATGGAGCATATATGTGCTTATGAATAGTGAAGTATCATTTTTGCCCTTTTTTTTATAAATTGTTTTTTCCTTTTTCTCTAAACCTTACGTTATATTCATTTATTATTATTATTATTCCCCTTATTCTTTTCCTTTTTCTCTAAACCTTACATTATATTCATTTATCATTCTTATTATTATTATTATTATTATTATTATTATTATTATAAATAATTATTTTTAATTTATTACTCAATTTGGGAATATTATCTCATGCCTTGAGTCTAATGAAATAATAATATTATTATTACTATTACTATTACTATTATATTATTATTTTATTTTTTAATTAAAACATATATTTAACAAACAATAAATTATTTGGTTGGTTATATAACTTATATTAGACTATTAAAGTTTATATTGAAAAATTAAACAACATTATAACTTTTTACATATTATAATCATTATTTAATAGTCTCTATAATTGTTTATATATATATATATATAATCATGCTTTAAGATTAACATTCAATATTGCTATAATATATATAAAATCATGTAAATGAACAAATAATCATATATGTAAATACTTAACCATCTTTTGGAACATTTTTTCATATCCTAGGCAGATGTTGGAAGGAGAGGGATTCCCGCCGATGCGGAGGGATGGAGTGGTGCGGAGGAGAAGAATGGAGTGTGGGATGGAAGTTAGCTCATCTCAGGTGGTCGAGACCGACCTTAATGGGTCTCTTGAGCGAAGGGGTGTTGGTTCCACCTCTTCCCAGTCGCCATGAGTATTCTTTGCTGGAACTGTCAGGGTATCGGTGGTACACTGACTGTTCACAACCTGGTGAGGCAAACATTGCTTCATCAGTCGGATAGTATAGTTTTCCTTGAGACGAAAAATCATAGTCGAAGGTTTGGTTATTTAAAAAATAAGTTGGGGATGCCATTCATGCATGCGATTGAGCCATGGGGTATTAGTCGTGGGATCTGTGTGTTTTGGAAGGATGTGCAACAAGTTGTTTTAGTTAAGTTTGTTGATTTCCTTATTGAAGTATTAATAAAAGATGTTGTTTCTGGGTATATTTGGAGATTCTATTCTGTTTATGCTAGTACGGATGACAGGATTCGTGCAGACCAATAGAGACGTTTGGGGTCTCGTATTGTTTGTTGTGGGGACCCTTGTCGCTTGATGGGTGACTTTAATGATGTGTTGGCAGGTGAGGAAAAAGAGGGAGGTCTAACTCGGTCTGAAAATTCTATGCTCTCCTTTCGGGAGTTTGTGGCTGAGAACCGTTTGCTTGATTTGGGGTACCATGGACATCCGTTCACTTGGAGAAATAGGAGGGCGTCGGGTTTCATTCAAGCCCGGTTAGATCAGGCTCTAGCGTCTGCTGAGTGGGTGGAGCTTTACCCAGCTGCGACCTTCCACCATCTCATCGTGGAAGGTTCTGATCATCTGCTGTTGTATTTATCCCCCCCGATGCGCCGGCCTAGATGGAGGTTTGTGTTCGATTCCAGATGGGCGAATGAACTTGATTGTAGGCAGGTGATTCAGGAGTGCTGGCAGCGTGAGGCTCGGGGGTCGAGGGCTTTCCGAGTCTGTGAAAAGCTGAAGGGGGTGCGGTCGGGTCTGCTGACATGGAGGAATGCCAATCAGCGTAATAGTAAGGTCCTTATTGAAAATTTACAGCAGCAACTGCGAAGTGTGTATGTGCAACCCATGTTTGATGGGGGTTGGGTGAGACAGAAGGAACAAGAGCTGAAGCGTTTGATTAGGGTGGATGAGTGTTACTAGAAACAGAAAGTGAGAGTCCAATGGTTGCATGAGGGTGACAAAAACACGAACTTTTTCCACTCCTCCACGGTCAAACGTCGACGGTTTAATAGGCTTCGGGGGCTTGAAAACCAGGATGGGGAGTGGGTGCATGAGGGTCCACAGATGCAACAAGTGGTAGTGGAATATTTTGAGAAGTTGTTTACCACATCACAGCCTCAAACCTGTCCGACTATTCTAGAGTGTGTTGGGCAGCGTGTTACGTCGGAGGAAAATGTGGGACTATTGGCTCACAACTCCCGAGAAGAGGTGAAGGCTGTGTTGTTTCAGATAAATCTTGCAAAGGCCCCGGGTCCGGATGGGTTTACTAGCGGCTTTTTCCAGCAAAATTGGGAGGTGGTGGGGGAGGATGTTTACGAAATTGTGATGCATTTTTGGAGGACGGGTCGTTTGCTACGTAAGATCAATTACACGCACCTTTGTTTAATTCCCAAGGTACCTTGTCCGGCCAAGATGTCCCAGTTACTACCAATTGCACTATGCAATGTTCTCTACAAGGTTATCTCAAAACTCCTTACTAACCGTCTGAAAGTAGTGCTAGATAGGATTATTAGCTTCAACCAATCATCTTTTGTGTCGGGAAGGCAAATACAGGATAATATCCTTGTTGTCCATGAGGTTCTACATTCTATGAAACAACGAGGGCCTCAGGATGATAGGGAGCTGGCTTTGAAGCTTGACATGGCGAAGGCTTATGATAGGGTGGAGTGGAGGTTTGTGATTGATATGTTGAAAGGGCTTGGGTGGCGGACCGATTCTATGATCTGATCCTCGAATGTATGGCATCGGTTACTTATAGTGTATTGATCAATTGTGAGGAAACAGGGTTCATCTGGCCCAGTAGGGGGCTTCGGCAGGGTGATCCTTTGTCCCCGTTTCTGTTCCTAGTGTGTGCTGAAGGTCTTTCTACCCTTTTACGCCGGAGGGAGGAGGAGGGGACACTACATGGGGTTCGACTGGTGGAGACCTGTGACTTTCGAATTTCTCACCTCTTCTTTGTTGATGACGCGGTTGTGTTTTGCCAGGCTAGTTGCAGTGAGATTGATGTTGTGATGGAAGTCCTTGATTGCTACGCAGTGGCATCTGGACAGCTTGTCAATTTTGATAAGAGTTCCCTCTTATTTGGTGGGAACTATTCCAAGCGCTTGAGGCGCAGGGTGTCTCGGAGGTGCCAGATTGCGGCTAGGGACGGATTTGGGAAGTATCTTGGCTTACAGGCTGATTTTGGGATGTCTAAAAGGGTGGTTTTTGATGAAGTTCGAAATCGTATTGCTAGTAAGATCCAAGGATGGTCGGAGCAGTTCCTCTCCACTGCTAGTAAGGAGATTCTGATTAAGGCAGTGGCCATGGCCATGCCGAACTATGCTATGTCCTGTTTTAAATTGCCGGTTGGTGTGTGTCGGGATATTGAGAGGCTGATTGCTATGTACTGGTGGGGGAAACATCATGGCCAGCGGGGTATGCATTGGGTGGCTTGGAAGAAGATGTCACGGGTGAAGAAAGTGGGTGGGTTGGGCTTCCGTGACCTGGAATGCTTCAATTTGGCAATGCTAGGGAAGATTGGGTGGCGCACTGTTCATGATCCTTCTCTGCTCATTGCTCGGGTCCTGAGTGCTAAGTACTATCCTAATGGGGGTTTTCTCTAGGCTAGTGTGGGTCGTCGGTCCTCTTGGGGCTGGAAAGGTATTATCAAAGGGAGGAAGATTCTCACGGCTAGCCTAAGATGGGGTATTGGTGATGGGGCATTGGTCGAGACTCGGGGGGATCCGTGGTTGCCTACTCCGTATACTTTTAAGGTAATCTCCGCTTCTCCTAACATTCCCCTTTATGTTCGGGAGCTGATTTACTAGGATACCCATACATGGAAGGAGGAGGTTGTCATTCGGTGTTTCTTTGCGGAGGAGGTGCAGGTGATTTTACAGTTGCACCTTAGCCGCTGGGGGAAGAGTGATCGATTACTGTGGCACTTCACAATGACTGGTGTGTATTCGGTCCGGTCGGCTTATGGTGTGGCGCTTCATCTCCAACGTAATGGTGAGTTAGGCCGGAGGGGAGATAGGGATTCTAGTGCGATGCCTGGCCAGGGGCTTCAGTGGAGCCAAATCTGGTCCATGAAAGTTCCCCCGAAGCTGAAGCAGTTTATCTGGCGGTGCCGCACTGATACCCTGGCCTTTAGGGCCAATCTGGTAAGGAGGCATATGGGTGTGGATCCTGTCTGCCCTGTTTGTGGGAGTGCTGATGAAACTGAGATACATCTTCTCTTCCAGTGTCCGTTTGATAGGGCCTTCTGGTTTGGTAGTCCCCTGATGCTGGATATCTGCGGGTTGGTTGGAGGGGATTTTCCTACAATATGGCAGGGGTTGACCGCTAAGTTTAAATCACTTCCCTATCGGGTGGAATTGCTTCAGACTCTGACTTTTGGCCTCTGGCGAATTTGGAAGGGGAGGAATCAATTGGTGTTTGAGGGGTCCACTATTACACCAGGGGAGGCAATTGGGTATCTTCTAAAGGGGGGTGGCTGAATTTCGGGAACTGGGGGCACCAGTTTTGGCGGGCCAATTCTTGCAAATAAGGCCCCCAGACGCGGGGGTGAGGGTTGCTAACTTTCGGTGGATGAAACCGGGATTGGGTGTCCTGAAGGTCAACTGTGATAGGGCCTGGAGTAAGTTAACAGCGAGTGGTGGTGTCGGATGGGTTATCCGAGATTGCTATGGTTTGTTGGTATCAGCTGGGGGTCATGGCGGTTTTCGGTTTCAGTCGAGCCTGATGGCGGAGGCAGAAGCAATGCGGTGTGCTTTAGCCCAGTGTATGGCGGAGGGACATGAGTGGATCATGATTGAGTCGGATAACTTAGAGCTTGTCAATGCCCTGACTAGAAAGGGTCCTGTAGGGGTAGAGCTTGATTGTTATATTTTCGATATCCGGGTGCTTGGTTTGCAGTTGCGGAGTGTCCAGTTTGTGTTTGCTTCACATCAGGCGAACATGGCGGCGCATCTGGTTGCGGCTTATGTTACTAGAGTAGGTGGTTCTCATTGTTGGGATGAACTGGGAATCGATTGGTTGTTTGATACTTTAGCAATTGATGCTGGTGTATATGTTCGTTATTAATACAATCAGTGACTTTTTGGCAAAAAAAAAAAAATCTATTTATATATATTATTTTGCATAAAATTCATGTTTATAATCAATTGAACAGCTATGTAGCAACGGATAGGCAATTTGTTGCTACTTCAAACTAAAAAGGTACATACGTCTAGGCAATATGATCGACATGACAAAACAATGACTAGTCGATTTCCATACACGAGCATCTAAAATTCTACCAAGCCAAGAAAAACAACAACAAAAGAAAAGAAAATGAAAGACGATTATCCCTTATTGAAGAGAAAGAAAACATACAATTGAGTTATTTAGTGTCATTATCATCCTATCTGATCCAGAAAAACCTTGAGATTGTTGTCAGAAGAGCCACCTTCACTCACAGCCTCTCTTGCCAACTCCTTCCATTTCCTAGCATTCCTCTTCATCTCTTCCCCAATCTCCCCACTTCCCATCACCAACTCCAAACACCTCTTCAACTCCTCCGCCGCCACAATCCCCTCCGCATCCGGCGTCACCCTCACCCCCGTCCTCCACTGATCCTCAATCAACTTGGCATTCGTCCCTTGGTCCGTCCACTGCGGAAACGCCACCACCGGCACCCCCGAAACCAAGCTCTCCAAGGTCGAATTCCACCCACAATGTGTCACAAAACAACCCAACGAAGGGTTTGACAACACCTCCACCTGGCTGCACCACGGCACTATCATTCCAAGCTCATCCAGCTCCTCCCTGCAACTCAACTTCTCCTCCTCCTCCTCCTCTGCCTCCCCCGCCATAGCCGTCTCATCATTATTATTATTATTATCTTTCCCGCCCTTGCTCTGTACTTTATCTCTTATCACCCACAAGAACGGCCTCCCAAAATCCAGCAAACTCTTTGCAATTTCCTCCATTTGGGGCTTCGACAACACCGAGATGCTCCCAAACGACACGTAAACCACCGACCCTTTCGGCTTCGAGCTCAGCCACTCGATGTAGGAAGAGTCCTTTGATTTCTGGATAAGGTCGCCCCCGAATGACTTGTCCGTTGGGTCCTTGCCGTCCAAGAAAGCCGAGGGAATCAACGGACCGATTCCAATCAAATTGTACTTTTCAACTGCTTTTAATGCTTCCGGCTCCAGCGCATCAAAAGTGTTCACCAAAATGGTTGGTTTGCTTTCTCTCTCGAGCTCCTCGAACTGCTCTTGAAACAGAGGGAGAGCGAAGTTGTACGGATTTGTATCCACCATGAAAGAGGGAAGGTCACGGCTGGCGAGGGCTAGTGGCAGTCCTGGTAATTTTATCGAAAATGAAAGGTCATTTTTGTCACTCGCACTAGGAGGAATGGTGTTGACAATGATGTCTCGGATGAGATCTTTGTAGCCGTTGAAGTAGTAGTAGTAGATGTCCAAAACGGTGGCTGGTTGAATCCACACGAGCACGCATGGGAGGTGGAGTTCACGCGCCACTTTCGCCACCCAAGGAAGAAGTATTGTGTAGATTATGCCAGTGTAGGGCCGGCCCTCGCTTGCACCAGACGTGATAAGGTCGGTGATGGCTTGTGAGCCTCGATTTCGGAGCTCCGTTGCATAATGGTTAAGGTCGTCTCCTGGCTTAAATCCGTCGTCGTAGCCGTCTGAAAAGGGCGCGTGCGTTATTCGAGGAGGAGTTGAGCCATTACCCATGCGACTATGAGCGAAGAGACTCGTGACAAACGTGATTTGGGTGCCACCAATGCCAATGAGGCGCTTGGCAAATTGGAGGGAAGGGTTGATGTGGCCTTGAGCCGGAAATGTTATGAGAAGGAAGCGGTGCTGCACCATGGTGGTTGCTGTGGTTGGGGCGGCGCGTGGTGGATCAAGCGTGGAGGGTGGGATTAAGTAAGTACGTAGTTGATTGGTTGAAAATAGAGTGGTTTTGTTGGGGACTTAGACGAATGAAGTGAAATTGTTGCGAGACAAATATACATGCAAGTGAGCGGAGATAATGTGGTAGAGAGAGGGTGTGATTGCATGTGGAGACTTAAATAGGGGATTGGGGAGAAAAAAGTGACGTTTGTGGTGACGAATTTAAGACGCTGAGGATGAGAAGGAGATATTTGTGATTATTTTCCTTGTCTTCACGCATGTATCATTAGAAATAATAAAAAATTCTTCAAGTAATTCAGAGAGACAAGTATTCTTTGGTGATCACTTTCTATACTTAACTATTAGTTGGATCTCGTTTGGTGGCCATAATGATATTTGCAATGCCGTAATTAGAAAAACAAATTTCATCCTAAACATTCAGAAATGAAAAAAATATCCTAAAAAAGCAAAAAACTTAACACATGGAAGTGGATAGAAAATAAAAAGCTCGCTAAGGGGATTCATCCGAATCAGCAACTAAATGAGGTCATAAACACATGGGCGCATCTTCCATCCACGTTAAGAAGCCATATATTCATAAGCTTAATTTTAATAAAATAATAACTTAAGACAATTCATAAGCTCCACTATAATTGTAAACATTCAGAAATAAAAAAAAATAAGTAAGAAAATAGAAATTAAAAACAGAACCCTTTGAAAATGTGGTGTAAATACATTTTAGAAATATTTGTAGTTAGAAAAGAAAAGAAAGAAATTAACAATATAGGCAAATAAGGCAAAAAATAATTAAAAATTTAAGAATTTTAAATGTATATATGGTAAATTAGTGTAGTATCATATAAAAAATAATTTTTATATATCATTCATATAATAAGGGGTTTAATTAACTGATAGGTCCCTGACAATTATTTAAAATACTGAAAAACTTGGATATAGAGGAAATCAAATTTCGCAGTCCTGGCAACGTCAACAACTGAAGTAAAAACTAATATGGTGTCCCATTTTTCATTTATTTATTTTAATAATTTATTATGCTACTTCCATGCCTTACTTAGTTTTATGAAAATTATGAATTTTTTTCATTATGTTATATTTCTATAGTGCAATTTTGATTTTCTTGAACATATAATGTAATTTCGATAATCTTGAACATATAATCTAATTTCGATCATCTTGGACATCAATTTCAGCCATCTTGGATATATAGTGCAATTTCGGTCATCTTGGACATATAGTGTAGTTTCAGTCATCTTTGGCATTTCAACCACTAGAATATATAGTGCAGTTTCAGTCATCTTTGGCATGTAGTGCAATTTCGACCATTAGGATATATAGTGCAGTTTCGATCACTTGCACATATATATATTGCAATTTCATCTTGGACATATAGTGCAGTTTTAGTCATATTGGATATATATAGTGCAATTTCAGTTATTTAGGACATATCTAGTACAATTTCGATCATCTTGAACATATTGTGCAATTTTGATCATTTTAGACTTATAGTGCATTTATGGTAAGACATTTATAGTTATCTTATACATAGAATGCAGTTTTATTCATATTGGACATTCAGAGGAAGCAGCTAATGGTAGTCCCTTGTTTTATTGAAAGGTTGCAATCTATCTTGTAGGGGTATATATATATTTGAGCATACAATTATATAAAAATATATATATATATATATATATATATATATATATATATATATATATATATATTTCATTTTAAAAGGGCATAACTGGTATTTCCAGTGCTCCAAATGGCTGTATAGGGATTTGTGAATAAAAAGAATCTGAAAGGAGTCTTTTTTATGTTCAATATTAAGCATCAGAGTTTGTAAGTAAAACAAGATTCTGTCAAGGATTATTTTAATATTTTTGGCTATAAATAAAGTAAATAAAAAAAAATTTGAAGTTGGGGCTCAAAATCCCCTAGGCCCCTTAATAGCTCCGCCCCAGGATATGGGCCACTTAATGGCGCACATATTCTTTCTCATTAGCAATTGAAATCACATTTTAAAAACATGAAGAGAAATATTATTAGATTATAGTATAATTAGTGGCAATGACATTTTTTTTTTGCTAGAAGTGGCAATGACATTTTAAATATGCACAATACTTGCATTTTATCCGGTTGATACCACCATTTTGATTTATCAAATTATTTTTTTACATATATCATAAGAATCGTTCATGATCTAAATAATCATTTCAAGATCATCAACGAAAAAAATTAACAAGATTGGAGGTCGTTTAGCCATTCATATTTATCTAATAAATCAATAGTTTTGGTAACAATTAAGATCCTTATAATGAACTATTCATTTAGTTGACACATATGAATGACTAAATGATCTCCAATTTAGTTGAATTTTTCGTAAAAAATTTGAAATGATTATTTAGGAGTTGAACATTTTCAATTATGATAGATGGATAACGACAACTCAAAAAATCAAAAGGGTTGTGTGGAACTATAATTCGTCCAAAAATTGTGGAGCTGTCATGTGACTCATATATTATATAATGACTATTTTGCCCTTGGTGAAGTCATTATCGGCGTATAATTACCGCGCATTAATTATATATATTTACCCACTGAATATATTAATTAATAGGAAATTATATCACCATAATAAGGCATCTCTTTGAGATCCTTAATCAATTATTATTCAATTAATAAGTAAACTTTATTTTCTTAAAGGATTACTTAATTAATTAGAACTCATTTTCCTACTTCTAATAAATAAATTCTTAGCGAATTATTTATTATTAAAAGTCAATCCTAAGTATTACTTAACTAGGAATACTTATTGATTGCAATCTCTTTCAACCAATCAGAAGCTCCGAAGACCCCTAGGTATCCACTATAAATAGCGGACACCTCATTACAACTTAGGTATCTCACAATTATTCTCATAATTGGCTTTTCATTTTTCTCTCTAGATTGAGCTGACTTAAGTATCAGAGCGTTCTTGGTTGAACCCCTTCCATATTGGGATTCAACCTTAACCTTAGGTGTTTATTTTCTGTGTGTAGGGATTGAACGGTCTAATCTCAATCCGGACGATTTCTGCATCAACAGCTAGTGCTTGCATTGAGAGCCGATTTGAGAAATTCTCAAAGCGTGCTCTTCGAACCAAAAGTTCTTACTTTTCCATCAAAATATTTGTTTTCGTTCTTCGTTCTTCGAAAATCTTCAAATAATGGCAAGAACAAGGCAATCTACAAGATCCCGCGAGACGAGCACCTCTTAAGGAGAAGAACAATGTGATCGCCGCATGGAGGGGGCTGCACCGCAGCCGGCCACGCAACCCGAAGATTATCCCGTTGATGACACCACCTTGCCGCCACCGCCCGCTGCTAGCCATGCCACCAGCGCCGCTGCACAACCACGCGACCTACCTGTCGCTCAATCTCGAGCCCCCATCTCGGGGCCCATGGCCCATACGCCTCCACAACCCTACGTTTCAGCACCTCCATCCCTTGAAGCCCGCATCTTGGCCCAAGGAGCACCATTGACGCAACCTGACACGCACATACATCCACTTTTGGTAATGTCTGGTCTCGGCACACTAACTTTGGAGCCCGAAGTCCACGGTCAATTTCTGCGTACTGACGGAAAATTCGTAGGAGAAGCATCTCGGAATGCCACAAGCTAGCAACCGGAGAACAAGGATTTACAATTGATTCTAGACGAGCTCCGCGCCACCAGAAATCAAAATAATTGCGAAGAAAGGGAGCCCACACGCCGTACGGCACGAGAGTCTATCCACAACGCGCGTCACACTTCACGAGGATCGTCGTCACGCAGGAATTCAGGCAGAACTTATGCGGTAATACTTATGAGAAGGAAGTACTTCTCAACCTACGGAGAGACTCACCAACTCACAAAATCCTCAGGAAATTGCCCCTAGACACGGCAAGGACCATATCCAAAGCCACTATGTGTCGTGGGACGTTTCCTTAGACAATTCTGCCGAAGAAAGTTATTCTCCAGGCGAAAACTATCGCCACCATCAGAGGCCATCAGTTCACGACCGATCAGGAGGACGAGTTGGCAACCGTTCACAAGTTAGAATACCCCACCAAAATTCCTCCCGATGAGCAACCTCTTGGAATATGCAAACCCATTCCAACGGACATGTCAACGTTAACTCCGAGAGATCGATGTATCTCAGCAGTGAAGACAGGACGTGTAAGCCATCGCACTCAGGCTCAGACTCCATGACGAAGGGGAGTCAGCGGTGGCATGGCCGCCGACCCCCTTCCCCTAGCCGAGATCAACTTCACACCGATGACGTAAGAAGGATGTTGGACCAACGATTTCAGGGGTCCAACGCGACGAAAACTTGGCGGAAGATCAACACCTCCAGCTAAGAACTTCCTCAACTTCTCCATTCGTTCCACTAATCGAGAACGAGCCATTTCCACAGTTGTTCACCACTCCGAACTTTGTTCAATTCAAGGGAACTTTCGATCCTATGAAGCACATCGATTACTACGACGGCGTCATGGTACCGCACCGACACAACGAGGCGCTCATGTGCAAAGTGTTCCAACTTCACTTCAAGGACAAGTAATAACTTGGTTTAACCACCTCCCACGGAGATCCATTGCCTCCTTCGAGGAATTGGAAGTTGCATTTGTAAAAGAATATTCATAACTTTGCATCGTCGAAGTAAAAGATGATCGTCTCTTCTCCGTGACAAAGAGATCCAAGGAGTCTCTTCACCAGTACATCCAAAGATTCTGCAAGGAAAAATCCCGTATTGTAGGCTGTAGTGACCTTGTCGCTGCAATGGCCTTCAAACAAGGGCTACCCTTGGATAGCCAACTTTACGGCGACATTGTGATGAGCAACACTCACACCCTCACAAAAATGCTTTCCCTCGTGGAGTGACAAATTCCGGGGCGCACCATGGAACATGCCAAAATGAGAGAAAAGGCCACCGAGAGATCGATGCCACCCAAGGGAGACGCCACTCACAAATCTCTGTCCGAAAAATCCAACAAGCGAAAGGCTGATCGTTCTTCTAACGCTCCTTCCATTAGAAGGCCAAATCCACACTTCGGAGTTCCCATCAGCCAGATCTACAACGAGATCAAAGACAAACCTTGGTTCAAAAAGCTGGTACCCACCAAAGGCGACCAAGAGAAGGAAAATAAGACAAAGTGGTGTTTCTACCATGATTACTATGGTCACACCATCAACACTTGCAAAACCTTCAAGATATACCTCCTAAATCTGATTAAGGAGGGGCACTGCACCAAGTACGTCATCGAAAAAGCCGCAGAACTCATTGGGGACAAGATCCCTAATGAACCACACTCTAAGACGATTCACATCAATACAATCATTTCCGAATCAGAACTACTTGGAACCACTTCCAAACAAACGTAGAGGAAAATCCGGGATGCCCTGGCCGTTGCCTAGGTCTCCCACGCCGCCGCCACCTCCAGGGTAACCGACGACGTCACCGTTGGTTTCTCCCTCAAACTTAAGGATGGCCTCGACTGGGCCCACGATGATGCTCTTGTCATTTCGATCCAAATCACCTAAGCGTAAGTTGATCGAATTCATGTGGACGAAGGAAGCGCTGCAAATCTCCTCAACTTGGAAACAGAGTGTGCAAAATGGGATTGGAAAACTTCATTACAAAGAAGGCAATCTCGTTGCGAGGTTTCGACGGTTTAACCAGCATGACCGATAGAACTCTCCTACTCGATGTCCATTCGCCAGCCATCGTCTCATCCCAAGTGTTCTAGGTAGTGGACGAATACTCCCCCTACAATGGCATCTTGGGACGGCCATGGATGCACAAAACTTTGGCTAACTCTTCCAGCCTTTATCAAAAAATCCAATTCCCGATCCCTGGAGGAGGAATTGGAAAGATCAGAGGAGATCAAGCCATGGCTCGACGGTGCCTCACCAAAGGGCTAAAAGAGGACAAATGGACATAAGTTGTTCCCCAGGCTGGCGCCAATGTCGGGGATAAAACTTCCCTTTCGCCTCCCAAATAGCAACCAATATGGGTCCCAAAAACTAAAATCCCCATGGGAAAGTCCTTACCGCATCTACCAAGTAGGCGGGAAAGGAAGTTATGTTTTGGAGATCACGGACGGAAAATTAGTGAGTGGTTCCATGAATGCTCACCACTTGAGGAAATACTACGTGTGATCTAAGGCCATGCCTTACCCACCAAAAATAGTGCCATGCCTAGAAGACATTGGCCCCGGGCCAACATTTATTACAAGTTTTATGCATTTTTCATTTAAGCCTTCTTCCATAGAAGCAATTAAGCCTTCCTCAATGGAAGCAATTAAGCCTTCCTCAATGGAAGCAATTAAGCCTTCCTCCACGGAAGCAATTAAGCCTTCCTCCATGGAAGCAAATAAGCCTTCCTCCATGGAAACAATTAAGCCTTCTTCCGTAGAAGTAATTAAGCCTTCTTCTACAGAAGCAATCAAGCCTTCTTCCATAGAAGCAATTAAGCCTTCCTCCATGGAAGCAATTAAACCTTCTTCCATAGAAGCAATTAAGCCTTCTTCCGTAGAAGCAATTAAGCCTTCTTCCATAGAAGCAATTAAGCCTTCCTCCATGGAAGCAATCAAAACCTTCTTCCATAGAAGCAATCAAAGCCTTCTTCCATAGAAGCAATTAAGCCTTCCTCCATGGAAGCAATCAAAGCCTTCTTCCATAGAAGCAATTAAGCCTTCTTCCATAGAAGCAATTAAGCCTTCCTCCATGGAAGCAATCAACGCCTTCTTCCATAGAAGCAATTAAGTCTTCCTTCATGGAAGCAATTATAAACCTTCCTCCACGGAAGCAATTAAACCTTCCTCCATGGAAGCAATTAAGCCTTCTTCTATAGAAGCATCAAAACCTTCTTCTAAAGAAGTATCAAAACCTTTGCACTTGCAAAGTACCCAAGCCTTCTTCAAAGAAGCAAAATCAAAGTCCAAACACTTCGAAAAAATCCCAAGGATATCTAAGTTGAGGCAAACATCCCTGCCAGAAATTTTTCTGCGCAAAAGACATCACTTGCAAGGAAAAATTCGGATTCATCACTCATACCCATGGAATGGGTCGGGTGACATCGGAAAGCTACAGAACTTAGCTTCCAACACCATCCACGCACCCCAATCCGAGTTGTAACGAATCCAGAATGTCCATTTCAATGACACAAGGTCAGAAAAGCAACTCTGCACAGAAGCATGTCTTGTGGGATAATTTGAGAATTCAATTCTCAACGTTTTCAAACAAACCCAAATTCAGTGGAAAGGTGGGGATGCTACCTTTCCAACGCTATTAAGAATAGTTAATTCGGAGAAAGGATGAATTAGATATGAGCAAAACCGTGAAGAAGGGTAAAAACCCTACGCCTGCGCGCACTACCCATTTCCGAAATTCACCATAAATTTGATTCTCAACAATTTCTAGAAAGCTTTATAGCTTTCAAAAGATATGGGTGTTAGCTTTCTAACTCAGTAAAAGCCAACTAATTCTGGTAACCGACAAATTATTAATTGATAAATCATATAATGAAGGTCAAGTCTGCGAATCTGCGCACATGACCTAATTTCAAAAACTTATCAAAACGTCAATTCTAAACGTTTTTGAGAAAGGTCAATGGAATTGGAAAGGTATGGAAGTCAGATTTCCAGCCCCTTTAGGATGACTCAATTCCGACTTAAATTTAGCCCGGAAGAGCCAAAATACGACACAAAGGTCAAATCTGCCAGAAGCTGCGAAAATTGTGAATTACCTTAAAACTTAAGAATTCTTTTATTTAAAGAATCAACAAACAAGTTGGCAATTCACAAGTCGAAAGCACAACTTTTTGCTGGAAAAGAAGCTACTTCTAAGCAAAAAAACAAGAGTTTACAAAAAACTTAAATAAAGGCTAAATCCAAACATTCCTATACACCAGGTTGCAAATCAACAAAGTTTTGAGATTCAAGCTGCTCAGGATACGAAGGATCAGTAAAAGAACATGTCTCTAAAGTGCTCTGATTCCTAAGTATCTCCTCCTTCACAACACTTGATGCTTTCAAGGCCCCTTCAAGATCTTCAGGGTAAACCAAGTGCTTAGAAGCAAGACCACTTTGACAATGAAGATAATCTTCAAAGTACGAAGAACGAGCACAGTCTCCAACTTGCAAATTATGCCATTCAACAACAACCATCTTTGCCCCAATTCCTCCTTGGAAGTTTGAAGCTAAAAAATCTAATGATTTAGGGGATTAATTTCCACATCGGATCGCCGCAAAGATGGAGGGGCACACACATGAGGTAAAAATGGCTTAGTTTCAAGAATTTTGAGTTTATCTCTTAACTTTGAAATTTCGGCATTTGCTTCCTCAAGTTCCCCCACCAAACAAGCTACGCGATTGTTGGAAGAATCCAAATCCTCCATTAACTTGGTGGAATTTACGTGGGAAACACTTAGCTCACTTTCAAGCAACATATTCTTCCTTTGAAGAGAATGCACCTTATCATAGCAATCTCCAAGCGAACGAATCTTCTTCGACATAGAAGTATTTTCCCGCTCAAGATTGGCACGGGACGGCTTAATCAAGAATGATGAATGCTATCTAAAGCACTCAAAGTAGAAATGGGGGCAACCAGCCTCAGGACCTCAAGAGTTGCAGCAACCTTGCCATCCTCGGGAACCACGCCGACGCTCCTCGCCTTTGCCACAGCTACTTTGCCATCGGCCTTGGAGGTTGTAGCAACCTTATCGCTAGCTTCTTGAGTCGCTGCAGAGGCACTGCCCACCTTTGCGGACTTTTCCTTGGCCCCGGTTGCCTCGACTCCAAGAACTATTGACTTCAAAACTTTAACAGTTTTTGGGAGTAACCTTGGTGTTCTTCGAAGATTTTTCAGTCTCCTCATTCTGAGTAATTACAAATTTATGATTGCCACAGTTCTCCTTTGACTCAGATTGATCAGTCCAGTCACCTGAAGTCAAAGGAGAAGTCGTCGAAGGACTACATGATGATTTGATAGGGATGGTTGTATCCCCCTTCTTCATACCCTTCTTCAGAATTTCCTTCACTCCACCCGAAGATGGAGTTCGCAACCACTTTTTAATGGTGTTCGTAGGAGGGACCCCCCTAGGAAAACTTCTAAAAGGGCTAAGCAGCCAACTCTTCTCGGGATACTCTGCCGTAATTGTCATCACCTTCTCAATCTCCTCTTTGATATTGCAACGCAATGCATGATATCAGAGGAGTGAGGATCCCAATTTCCTCCAACTTCAGGACAAGTACCTTGTATGAGCCAACATCAAAGTTTTCGCATTGCGAAGCATTCGAGCCTTCCTCTACGGAAGCATCAAAGCCTTCGCCCAGCGAAGCACTCAAACCTTCCTCTACGGAAGCATCAAAACCTTAGCCTCGTGAAGCACTCAAGCCTTCCTCTACGGAAGCATCAAAGCCTTCACATTGCGAAGCATCCAAGCATTCCTCCTCCAGCTGGTCCCACCTGCAAGAATCAACAAAACGGAAAAAGAAAGAAAAAAAAAGAATTTAGCTCGTTGCCTTCCATAGGTCGCCCAACAACAATTTGGGTGTTTTTTTTTTCTTCTCTTCAAGCTCAAGATGCACTCACTAAACTTTTCTAAGTGTTTTTGGAAACTCCAAAACTTGGAAATTTTTGTGTGAGTTACCAGAAGATGTCCAGCCCACCTGTAGAATAAAACTATAAGCTTCCCCAATCAGTTTCCCATGCGGAGAAGTTTTGGAAGTTGAAAGTTTCTTTCTATTAAAAAGGAGCCCTACTCCTACAAAGAAAAGCGATAGACTATTGGAACCGCAAAAATTACATCCCTTAGGATTCCCTTAATTCCTAAGCGATGTGGGGGCATTTTTGGAACCATAATTCGTCCAAAAATTGTGGAGCTGCCACTTGGCTCATAATTTATATAATAACTGTTTTGCCCTTGGTGAAGTCATTATCGGGATATAATTACTGCACATTAATTATATATATTTATCTGCTGAATATATTAATTAATAAGAAATTATATCACCATAATAAGAAATCTCATTGAGATCTTTATTCAATTAGGATTCAATTAATAAGTAAACTTCCTTTCCTTAAAGGATTACTTAATTAATTAGAATTCATTTTCCAACTCCTAATAAATAACTTACTAGTGAATTATTTATTATTAAAAGTCAATATTCCTAAGTATTACTTAACTAGGAATACTTATTGATTGCAATCTCTTTCAACCAATCAGAAACTTCGAAGTCCCCTAGGTCTCCACTATAAATAGAGGATACCACCTCACAACTCAGGTACCTCACAATTATTCTCATAATTGGTTTTTCAGTTTTCTCTCTAGATTGAGCTAACTTAAGTATCGGAGCATTCTTGGTCGAACCCCCTATCTCGGGATTCAACCTTAACCTCAAGTGTTTATTTTGTGTGTGTAGAGATTGAACGGTCTAATCCTAATCCGGACGATTTCTGCATCAACAGGTGGTACAAGGAACTACCACCATAGGGGGATGCAAATATTATCCTTGAAATATAAGTAGAGTATTGGGTAGATTTATATAACGTCATATTTATATTTCTTTTTGGGGAAATTTTTCTCTTAAAAAAAGAATTAATAATCTCTACTTTCAATGTACGTTATTAGAAAATGTTTATCTTTTGGCATAGAGATTCCCCTAATTGTAGTTAATATCATGGTATTGTTATTGGCTTATTACTTGAAATGCACCCATAACAAGACACAACGTCTCATTTTACACCTAAAACACAATTTCGTCTCACTTCGCACCCATAACAAGGACATCGTTAATTTCATTGCACCATTTCCATCACTTCCATCCAATTTCCATTAAAATTGCTTATGTGGCCGTTAAAATGCTTATGTGGTAGTCATGTCATAAACTTATATTGTTAATTAAGATATTTTATATTAAATATTAAAAAATTAAAACTAAATCTAAATAATAAGAAAAAAAAGAAGAAGTCATCCCCAACTCAGTGAAGCCAACACTTCTCTCTCGATCACCCTTCTCATTATCATCTCTTCTTAATAGCTCTTCGATTCTTACTCATCATTGTCCCAAAATTCCATAGTTTTCGTTTCTCTTTTTTTTCCTCAGTTTGTTTGCCTGCTACTTTCAGCGAATTATCGATGCTAGCTGGGTTTAGGGTTTAGGACTTAGGGTATTGATTGTTATGACAATAAGACCCACAAGCCAATACGACAAACTAACGTGGACAAAAGCCGCATAAACAACTAAAAAACTCACAACACTAAAATTATAAAAAATTACAAACCACGGTCAAAGCCCAAGACAACCAAAATCCTAATATCACCTAACCCTAAACAGACTATCTCCATCAAAAGAAACAGTCACCATTTTCAAACTAATCACATATGGTCTTTAAGAACCTATAGAGTAGGGGCGGATCTGAGGAAGGCTTCATCTCACTACAAGAAAATCGAGGTTGCGCAACAAGCTTTTGCCCGACGAAGTCATTTTCGCTGTTTAAATAGATGTTGCCCGACGAACACGAAGGCTCGCCGGGTAAGGTATTGGCGGGAAGAACAAGTTGTTGGCCCGTAAAATAGAAAGGGTTAGCCCGACGATTTGTTTTATTCGTCGGGTAAGATTAGATCCAACGACGAATATTGGTCGTCGGGTAACACTTGGCGTTGACTAAACTTTACCCGACAAATCATTAAACTTAGCCCTGCGAATATGCTTCGTCGGGCAAAAGTCTAAACACACTAAATAACCCAGACGCTCATTTCTTCTTCTTCCTCTCGGCTTCATCACTCTCTCATAATCGCTCTCTCTCTCTCTCTCTCTCTCTCTCTCTCTCTCTCTCTCTCTCTCTCTCTCTCTCTCTCTCTCTCTCTCTCTCTCTCTCTCTCTCTCTCTCTCTCTCTCTCTCTCTCTCTAGCTACAATCATTATCTCATCACCATTTCACTATCAATCAAATCACTTTCTCTCTCAATCACCAATATCAATTTTGAAGGTTTGAAAAATTGAATTTTTTTAGTTTTGAAATTTTGATTTTTGATTGGAAACTAATTATGTTTTGTGTTTTAGGAATTTTTTGGTTGATTTGAAGGAATACTTATAAAAAGGTATGTGTGTTTGCCTCTCAATTTAATTTTGTTAAGAATTTTGGATATAATTATGTTAGGAAATTGTGTATTTATTGTGGAAAATGTGTAAAAATTGTTTTGAATTTTGTGCAAATTAGAAATTAGAAAATTTGTTAGGAAAATATGAAAATAGAAAATATGTTATGAAATTAGGGAAATAGAAAATATATTAGGAAATTAGGAAATTAGAAAATAGTTTAGGAAAATAAAAAATATGTAATGAAATTATTGAAATTAGAAAATATGTTAGGAAATTAGAAAATATGTTAGGAAAATAGGGAAATAGAAAATATGTTAGGAAAATAGTAAATTAGAAAATATTTTAGGAAAATAGGAAAATAAAAAATATGTAATGAAATTATTGAAATTAGAAAATATGTTAGGAAAATAGGAAAATGGAAAATATGTACGGAAATTAGAAATTGTTTAGAATGTTTAGGAAATTAGAAAATTTGTTAGGAAAATATGAAAATAGAAAATATGTTATGAAATTAGGGAAATAGAAAATAAGTTAGGAAATTAGAAAACATTTTAGGAAAATAGGAAAATAAAAAATATTTAATGAAATTATTGAAATTAGAAAATATGTTAGGAAATTAGAATATATGTTAGGAAAATAGGGAAATAGAAAATATGTTAGATTACTTATGAAATGAAATGGACCGATCTAACCATCCACATTTATTGTAGGTACTCATAGATCGCCTACGCGAAAAATTACCGAATTTGGAAATCCCGGGATTACATAACGGTGCACGATGATTCAATGGTTACACAGCATTTCTTCACGATCATACGACTTGAAGTCCTCAAAACATCAAGATTTTCGACAGGCGAGATCTAGGCACGTAAAACCACAAAGTGAACGGTTAGATCACTCAAATTCAATTGTTTGAAAATCAATAGAACTAAATCTTCGCAAAATGTATTGAAGTTTCCTTCCAAGTATTTAAACTCCTTGATGAATATGCTTGTTTTACGATTTTGAATAATTTACAAATTGAAATGAACCGATCTAACCGTCCACATTTATTGTAAGTACTCATAGATCGCCTACACGAAAATTACCCAATTTGGAAATCCCGGGATTAGGTAACGATATGCGACGATGCAACGGTTACACAACATTTCTTAACGATCAGACGGCTTGAAATCCTCAAAACATCAAGATTTTCAACGGGTGAGGTCTACAGACTTAAAAGTAACCATTGAACAATCAATTTTTTGAAATTTCATCGTTTCAATATTAATTGAACCAAAACTACGAAAAACCCAATGAAATTCACAAACTTAACAATCGAGGCACTTAAGCTCCGAAAAACATGACGATAACGATCGACGGGGTTTTAGGCATGTAAAACTAAAAATTGAACGGTCCCGATCTTGAAAATTTTATTGTCGGACTTGGTTTTTAGATCAATCATAAATTCAATAGCATAAGAATTTAGCCCGACGAAGGTAAATATTCACCGGGCAATAAGTAATGTGGCGTTAGGCAACCATACACACATCTTCGGGCAACGTAAACAAAACGCGCACAATTTTTTTCGCGAAAATTTTAAAAATTCAGCCAAAATTTTCGTGAAAACTCAAACTTACCGCGTATATTTTCCCGACATAATGTAAACTTGTTACCCGACGAATATTCACCGCGTTTTGTTACCTGACGAATTCGTTCAAAATTGGCCCGATGTACGTTTCGTCGGGCAAGGTTATTCAGACAGATAAATCGCGACCGACTCTTCTTCTTCATTTTCCCAGTTTTTTTCTAGACTGCCACCTCTTTGCAACACAAACCAGCCCTCGTCTGTGGAGGTCGCCGCGTCCAATACCACTCCCTCCCTTTCTCGTTCTCTCTCACTCGGACTCCGCCTCTCACTCCGCCGCCGCAACTCTCTCTCGCGCCGCCTCTCTCTCGCCGAGGTTAGGTTTCGTCGCCGCACCTATCTCTCGCTGGCGAAAATCTCAGGGTCGAACTCGTTCTTCCTCTCTCTCTATTGTTAATGTGGATTGGTTATTGTTAATTTTGATTTTTTATATTTTAATTTTAGTTTGGATTTAAATTTCAATTGAAATTTGGTTTGGATATTATGAAATTGTATTGAAATAGGAATTGAAATTTGGATTGGATTTTGGCAGATTGTGGATTTTTCTCAAATTTGCAGATTGGGAATTTAGGGTTTTTACTGAATATTTTGAATTTGAATTGGAATATAAATATTTGGTTTACTAAGTTTGTTTGGATTTAGGAATTTAGGGTTAATGTTGAAGATTTGTTGAAATTTTGATGTTTGGTATAATGTTGAAATTGGTATAATGTTATGAATTTTGCATATGATTTTTGTTATGATTTTGGATATGAATTTTATGTGAATTTTGGCTATGTGAATTTTATGAATTTTGGATATTTGAATTTAAAAACGTTTATGTGAATTTTTGATCTGGTGTAGGATATGTGAATTTTGGATATGTGAGTTTTATAAATTTTGGATATGTAAGTTTTATAAATTTTTGATATGTGAATTTTATCATTTTGGATAATATTATTGTATGTTTGGATTAATTTGTATGTTTGATTTTATTCGCGAAATTTGGATTTAGAAATTTAGGTATAATGTTGTGAATTTTGAGTTTAGTAATTTAGGTTTAAGTTTGTTTGGATTAATTAGTATTTTAGGTTTAATTTTGGTTTGTGTTGGTTTTATTTAAAAAAAAATTAGAATTTGGTGGTTTTAGTTTTTAGATACCAATTTAATAATTTTCAATAAAAAAAAAATTTGTTTTATTTATTTATTTATTATTCGAATTAAAAAATGTTGGTTAATTTTATATGTGATTTTGTTTTTATTTTGTTAATTTAATATTTAATATTAAAAATGTTTGGTTTGTTTTTTTAAAAAATTTAAAATATGTTGGTTAATTTTATATTAATTATTTTAAATTTCTTATTGTAGATGTTACATCGCACATTGATCACATCTAGGACCCGCCCTCGCCTTGATCTCGTTGATCTTGCGGCGGAGGAGGCAGCCCCTGCCTTGGTTGACTAAATAACGGCGTCCGTTCAGACACCGATCTCGGATCATCAGCGACCCAGTGTACGATCGGCTCGTCGACAACACAGCAAGAAACGGCAGGAACTCCGTACCAACCCCCAGCCCCCATAGGACAACGCTGGAGCAGACGAACCAAAACGTGGGCTTGCATTTAACACAATCTCTTATAATTATTCTACTTACAACAATAGCTATACTAACAAAATCTTATTGATTCTTAACGAAAAACGTGAAAAGTTCAATTGTATGGTAGTATGGTACATATATGAAATGATAACACTATATAGATTTGTAGTAAATCTTTATTAAAATCCTAATCAGACTAAGATTTCTAGTCAGACTATGCTTCCTATCATATGAAAAAATAATATATATTGAGATTATCTATATATATATATATAATATATTTGAGAGAGAGAGAGAGAGAGAGAGAGAGAGAGAGAGAGTCATTTTCATCTTAATCAAATACATTAGCACATAACAAAATTGGCTAGTAGGTTTGATGTGGTCAGAAATGCAAGTGTATAGTACCCACTTAGGTCTCCTGTTTGACATGCCAAAAATTGATTGAATACTATTAATATGTGAGCTTTTTCCCCTTATAATTGATTATATAATTTTTTTTATGTACATGTGATAATTGAACCTATTGGTTTAAGAAATGTTATTAAAACCATCGATTATCTTCAATTTTATTAGTTTTTACAACAATAATAGGAAAAATTACGTAACAAACCATAAGAGAAACGAGAACCTCTATTTTGTTAGTATCAACAATCAACATCTATTTTTATAAGAATTAATTTTGACAGCTCTCACTATAAAAAAAAAATAAAAACTATCAGACCAACAATGACACAAGAGCCTAAAAAAAGAATGAAAAAGGTTTCACAAATCACAATAGTGCGTCATGTGGAAGATTTATAATTACACAAACAAGCATTAAAAATGTCTGCAAAAAAGGAGGAGATGTTCACTATATTTAATAGGTATCAACAATAAAAATTATCTTCGTGTATATATGTCAAATTTCACAATAGGAAGTGAATTTCACATTCTATTTTTTGCCTTCTACATTTCCAAGTTTATTTTTTTCGGTTAATTAAATTTTAATTTAATTAATCTGACGATTAGAAAATATGAATAAAGTGAGATTTGAATGAAAATTATTTCCCTATCACAATATTGATATGGATTCTTATTATTATCATTATTATTTTTTATTATAATGATATAAAAAAAATTATATTATACACATTATATATCGACTTTGTTCTTTCTTAATTACGGATTTGAACTCAAAAAATAACAAAACTTAGAAAAAAAGTAGATGGCAACCTAATACTTGGTCCCTAGCTAGGCAGAAGACAGAATTTGAAAACTAATAATGAGAGGAAATTCTAGAAATGAGAAAATCATTTGTCTCCTTAATCTTCAATCAAATACAAATTACCTTACAAAGCTTAAAACCAACGTCATCCATGATGACATATCAAAATCAACGTCCACGCTATATAAGACTAATCAGTCCACCGGGAATAGTTCATGTAGCCCAATCATTTATCACGTGATATATACTATACTAAATTTTATATTAACCTGTAGATTAAAAAAAATAAAAAAAATTCTTAATTTTTTTAATTTTATAGCTAATCAAAGGAAACATTAATCTTATTTAAACTCCACACATTTTTATAACACATGGATTAAAAATATCATATCACGATGTACCTGTAACACTAAAATAAGTATGCTTGACTAGGATTTAGAAAAAGAAAGTTTAAAAAAAATATATTGTTATTTTTTTTTTATCAACAAACTCAACATGTTAGCATAAAAAATGTGTACGTACCATACTTGTGAACTCGCAAATTTAACTAAAGACTAACGATCAAACTAACTGAAGGTGTAAATTTATGTATTTCGAAAATTTTAGAGAGTGAATTAAGAAACTCAATACTCGATGGTCTATTTTAATAAACCCCCCTAACTTTAGGGTGTTAAATGAAATTTATCATTTAATTTTTTTTAAGAATGAATTTAAGGGCCGATAAAACGAAACCACAAAAAAGAAACCCTATTCTTTCCAATAGGTATTCAATTTTCTTTCTCCATGAATGATATTGTCTTTTTTTTTTTAAACAAAACAATTAGTCCATGCGTCCTTTTCTTTCTCCGTCTTTATTTTAAAGGACGCAATTATTCAATGTCACTTATTGGCTTTTTATTTTTAATGTCCTTTGAATTTGTCTCCAAATTTCAGAATTCTCTCCAATTCAATTTTGTCTGAAGATACCCTATTAAACAGAAATTTTGTCACACTATTTTAACTGATGTTATTTTTTTTTTGATATGGCATACAATTTCTCCTTGTTAGATGCTATGTGGCAAAACATAGCACATTGGCGCACTATTAGTGGGACGCACACCAAAAGTTCAAACCAAATTCAGAAAAATTTGGGGAGAAGGGTTTTCGACATATTTGGGAGAGAAGGTCTTCGAGGGATTTGGGAGAGAAGGGTTTCGAGGGATTTGGGAGAGAAGGGTTTCGAGGGATTTAGGGAGAACCAGGAAGAAAGAGCTCAACTGCTACCTCAAGAAGTCGTAGTGATGGAAAATCATCTGTTGAGTTGGCTCGCATAAACCATGAGAATGGTCAGATGTTATCTTCCAGAAATCAAAGAACAGGGGAGAATCATCCGATAGCAGCACTTAGGGCCACAAAACAGAAGAATTCTTCCTGGTTCTCCCCAAATCCCTCGAAGCCCTTCTCTCCCAATCTCTCGAAGCCCTTCTCTCCCAAATCCGTCGAAACCCTTATCCCCCAATTTTTCTGAACTTGGTTTGAACGAACTAGTGTGACTTTGGTGTGGGTCCTACTAATAGTGGACCACTTTGCCACATTTTGCCAAGGAGCATCCAACAAGAACAAATTGTATGTTAGATAGAAAAAAAATAACGTTAATTAAAATAATGTGACAGAATATGGTAACTTTGTTGATGAAATTTCTATTTACGAATATTTTGGGTCAAAATTGAATTTAAAGGTGTTTCTGAAATTAAATTGCAAGTTTAAGAGATATTTGAAGGAAAATACGTCTCACTTTATGTTTGATAGGTTGTATCTGTTTTGATAAAGTTATTTGGTAAAGGGATATATATGACTGAAGCAGAATGGAGAATGCAGGTGGCCCACTTAATGATTTAGACAGAAATTGTGGAGCATTTGCAGCCTAATTTGTCAGTTAATTTTGCCACATAGCTGAAGATCAAATTTAATTGAGACCACCAATGCAAATTTTATCTCTAAGCCGCAAGTGCCAGCTGCCAACTCATTGGTTTTAAACATAGACAAATATTAGTTTAACTTATTATTTGAAATGTACTTAGAACTCGTACAACCGGACCCAGATTGTTCTTCATTTTTCCTCTCTGTTCGCGATTCCTCATCCACATCGTACAACCGAACCCAAAACCCCATACCCATGAACTTTGGATTTGAAGCAACCTCGTTCATTTTGGTTGAACCCATCAAAATCCTCTTCTCCCTGCGATCAAGAACATACCAGCCATAGAGGGAAACAGCCACGGAAAACACAGAATCGATGAAGGAGAAAACTGAACCTTTCGATCGATTTTCTGGCCAAATCAGGTTTGGGTTTCGTGTTTAGACCTCAGTTTCGAGTAGATAGTTTTAGGCTATTAATTCTTGAAAAATGGTTGAGATTTGAAGAACATAGGAATTTTCAAGGTCGGCCGCCAGTGGCGATTTCTAGCGACGGCGGACGGCGGCGCACGGTGGACGGTGGCGATTTCTGGCCAGAGAGCTGACGTGGCATGCCACCTGGCAGCCACGTGGAGGCCACCTGGTAGTCCTGTCAGCACCGAGTCAGCGCTGAGTCAGCATCGAGTCAGCGCGCGTGCAGGCGCGTTGGCACTTAGCCGGCGTGTGGACGAGCTGCCGACATGTGGGGCAGGTCCTTGGGCCACAACGATGCGTGTCGACATGTTTTCGACTTTTCGGACCTTTTGACGCAGGTTTCGGGTCAATCAGACATCGTTTAGGGGTAGTTTTGGGCGTCCAAAGTGGCTCCGTTCTTAGTTGGATGCGTGTGGAGCTCTCGAGGTTTAGGCAGTTCGAATGTAGGGTTTTTAATTATCGTTGGTAACCCCGATTGTTACTTTTGACATGCGATACTACTCCGGGAACTTCAGAGGAGCGTACGACTCGGGATTGAGCTTAATTGGACGTTTGGTGAGTGGAATTTGGTTTGTAAATTGTCATGCATGCATAAATGTATATTTTAAATAATTTATTATTAAATATTGGTTTTGGCAAATTTTTGGAATTTAGAATAATTATTCTAATAAATTATTACTGGACACGGGTTCCTAGTAATAAATTGGAAATGACGTTTTAGGCTGTGACCCTACTTTTTGGACTCTGTTTTTATGTAGTTTTTACCTTATAGATTTTGGATTTCGGTTGAGTCCATGATTTTTGGGTTGAGACCCGGATTTGTGACTTTATTGGATTTGGGCATAGACCCGATTTTTCAATAAATTTGGCTTCGGCCAAGAAACAAGGATTTAAAAAATGGAATTTGGATTTTATTTTACGGGTTTGTTTGCACTATGTATACTGTCCCCGAGGGTCATGGTTTTTCTCCGGCACATGATGTGGGGTATTTCCCATCACGTGTTCGTTGAGGTTTCTCCGATGCTAGCGTCGAAGGGTATTTCTCTACCAGATCATTGAGGTTTCTCTTATGCTGGTGTCGAAGTGTATTTCTCCTCCAGATCATTAAGGCTGTCTACGTGTAGTACATGGTTACATCTGTACAACTCAAGGTATATCGGGTGTGTGGAGGGTCGGACCTGGGTCAGTCAGCTCGGATATCGAGCTACGGCTCGAGATTACATTTGGGGATCGGTGAGATATGTTATGATATTTTTGTGCCCAGGTTTGTTCACATGATTTTTAAACTCCTTTGAGGAGGCTTTTCAAAGCAAGGTTGTGGACCACAATATGTTTCCATTGTTCGGGTTTTCGTGGGTCCCACCGAGTGTTTCAACTAAAAATAAATTTTCTGGTAAGTTTTCGGATTAGCTTTATATATTATTTGTTTAAAAAGGAATTTTATATTATGCATGCATTGTTTTACTCATGGAGGGGGGAAAGGTATGTTTTCCTCATATATGATTTTATACGATTATTTTGTCCACTCATAGTTTGCTTTGTTTTAAATCCCCTCTAGGTCGTTGAGTTGACGAGGGCACATCTACAGGCGGAGGCACTAAATTCCAACTGCGCCTTTACCTAAGACTATCGAGTAGGACTTATAAAATTTTTGAATTTACCATTCCTACCTAATTGCTCTGATAAAACTTTTGGACTTATTGTAAATTAGGACTACGTCGATGGTTACTTGGTGACGTTGGGATTCGAGAGTGGTATTTGATCATCCGTCTGGCAGGTGGAAGACGGTTAACCATTTTATAAGGGAGGTTCTGTCGATTTTTTGGAAGGATTCTCGTAACTAATTGCAAGGGCTTAAGGGTATTCTAGGTAATTTACTAAGTTGTCAGGCGGGAGCAGGGCTTTTCACGGGTTTAGAGGGAAAATTTGGGAAGGGTCCTATCAACTTGTCATCAGAGCTCTAGGTTTAAATTCCTATAGAACGCACACCTAGTGTACATATGATTGTGGTACTGATGAATTATAGTTCTTTTCAGCATGATGCCTCTGAGACGTGAGCTCCGTCTAAGGCCTACAACGGTGATGAAGCTGATATCGTTAGGGGTACACATGATCCCGTATTAGAGTCTGATTTGAGACAGACCCTGGATCAGTTGGATCGGGCATTGACGACTGTACTTCAGGGTAGGGCTACTTCTGACATTGAGCGAGCCCAGAGGCTGGGGGGCTACAGTGTTTACGGGCGAGTTAGGCCCAGATGATGCTGATGATTGGATTACTCGTTTGGAACGAGTATTTGTTGTTATGAGGTGCCCTCTGGAGGATAGGGTGCGTTTAGGCACATTTCTTCTGAGTGGCTATGTGTACCGTTGGTGGCATGCCTTGCAGATGATGGGCTGGGATACCGAGAACGCTTCCTCGAGCAGTTTTATCCTCGGTCAACTGAGATGCCAGAGAGGCTGAGTTCTTGCAGTTGCAGTAGGGGGACAAGACGGTAACATTGTATGAGCAGAAATTTCTTGATTTGTCACGATTTGCACCGACTCTAGTGGCAAATGAGATGGATAAGTGCCGAAGGTTTGAGTATGGACTGAGATATGAGATTAGAGTAGCAGTAATTATGGTGGCACATACGTCTTTGAGGGCTGTATCAGATGATGTGGCTAGAGTAGAGATGAGTTTGCCAGCTCGGTACCAGGTTAGTGGGTCTAGGCGACGACGAGATCACCTCCGTTCCGGGGCATTTAGTTAGGGACAATCTAAGAGAGGAAGTTTCAATTATGGATCTTCTGGGAGTGCAAGATCCGGATCAGGTAGTGGCAGAGCCGGTTAGGGAGGTTCCTGAGGTTGTACAGTGGGACATCAGTCAACATCTCAGTCTAGTGGGGCTTCAGTGCAGTCAATTGGGAGACAGAGTGGCAGACCCGCACGGATTGGTGACACCGGTTGTTACTTTTGTGGGAAGACTGGTCATTTTAACAAAGACTGTCCACATCATACGGGTAGTAGTTCTTTGGGCCGAAATGCTGCTAAACCGTGTTAGAGAGCAGCACAGACATCTGGTACTGCAACAAGGAGCTAGAACCAGTCCAGTAGGGCCAGTAGGGCTAGTGGGAGACATAGGGGTCGTGGTCGATCTTCTGGTACGCAGACCCGAGTTTTTATTATGGCACATCATGAGGCTCGAGCTGCACCATAGGTGGTTATTGGTACGTTGTCTTTCTTTGATCATGATGCTCGAGTTTTGATAGATCTCGGGGCTACACATTCTTTTATTTCTCGGGGTTTTACACTTTTTGCCAATGGAGAATTGTCACCGATTGGTTGGGACATGGGCATTAGCACCCACACCGGAGATATGTTAGTGGCAAACCTAGTGATACACAGTTGTCTAGTGGTAGTGGGAGGTCATGAGTTGGAGGCAGACTTAATCACCTTGGACATTTATGATTTTGATGTAATTTTGGGGATGGATTGGTTAACCATGCATCATGCCTCCATTGATTGTTTTGACAAGAGGGTGGTATTCCGGAGTCAAGGTTTGCCGGAACTTACTTTTCAGGGAGATCGTAGGGTGCTTCCCTCAGGAGTGATATCAGCTTTGACGGCTGAGAAGTTATTGAGGAAAGGTTGTGAGGGCTATTTAGCTCACGTGATCGATTCCCGGATACTCTGGTGAGGGTAGAGGATATTCCTATGGTGAATGAGTTTACAGATGTGTTTCCGTAGGATCTTCCGGGGTTGCCACCTGACTGGGAGATTGAGTTCACCATAGAGCTTCTTTCGGGTACTCAACCCATATCACAAGCACCGTACATGATGGCACCGGCATAATTGAGGGAATTGAAAACTCAATTGCAGGACTTTATGGATATGGAATTTATTCGACTGAGTATATCGGCTTCGGGTGCGCCGGTGTTATTTGTAAGGAAGAAATATGGTAGTTTAAGGCTATGTATCGACTACCGGCAGTTAAACAGGGTTACAGTACGAAATAATTGTTAAGATTTGTATTACATTTATTGTTATACTTTTCTTCCAACAAGTTTTTGGCGCCGTTGCTGGGGACTTGTCCGTCAATGGTGCCTATTGCTTTTGGTTACTAACTCAAGTTTGTCACTTTGTGAGGAAATTATGGACGAATTTTACATGGATAAGATATCTTTGAACGAGCCATACTCTTATGCATACTGTCGGGGATGGAGCAATCATCCCAATTACACATGGAACAACACTCAATCTGTTCCTAACCCTTTTCCATCTGCTGGACTCCATTATCAAGATAGCTCAGTCCATTCGTATCAACATGCTCTACCAACCAATCCCGGCGTGGGAGGAAGGCCCTTGGAAGACATGATGGTTGATCTGATTCAGAATACCACAACATTCCAGAGAAATCTGATTTAGTGCACCATGGCCTATCAACAAAAAACAGATCATTCCATTGCTGCTCTCCAAGACCAAATGGGACGTTTTATCGTCCAAATGAGCCGAATTGTAGATATGGCACTTTCCCCTTCAAGTGAAGTCATGATTGATGATTATGAGGAGGATATCATAAGGCTAGAACCTCAACAATCTGCCGTGGAGACCGTGGATCCCACCCAATGCCATGATGTGGCATTGCCTCCTTAGATTAAGCAAGGGGAAAACCCCAATTCTGACCCTCAAATGTTTTTTTTTCTTTTCTAATGATTCTGATTTCGATTCAGTGACTAACCACACTATCTTACGTTACACTCACAGGTTAGAAATCAAAATGAAAGAAGAATGCGAGGAGGAGAATAAGAAGGAGGAAGGGGAAGAAGACATCTGGGCAGATGTTGAAGAGCAAGGAACATGTGCAATCTGTGACACCATGATGCAGCCAAGCTCCTCTTCTACTGATTTGTATTTGAAATCAAATCCCACGGGAATCCTGCGAGAAGACAGTAGGCCAACCATGATGCCTCAAGTGCTGGAAAGTTTGTGCTTCAAGGACCCACTTGAAGGGGAACTCCCTAAACCATCTCAAAGGGCTGAAATTGAGAAAAAATCGGCCTTGGAAGAGGTTACATGCCCAAATCCTGAGTTTTTACCCAGCGTTGTGCCTGAGCCCACAACACAGCCCGCGACACTAACCTTGTCCTGTCCCGTGATCTGCCACATAACGTCCCTGAGTTTCTGCCCCAAACTCAGACTCAAACTGCACCTGGTTTGCTGCCCAGATCACTACCTCAGGCAGTGCCCGACCCATATGCCAAAGTCGTGCCCTTCTTGCTGCCTAAAACCGTGGCTTAGCCAAAGGACAAGGACAAGGGAACGATTTTTGGAACACAATGAGCCTTCTAAACTAAAATATGAAACACTAAAATCTAATTCTTATGTTATGAAATTGGCTTTGAATTCCGACTTAGTTACTAATGATGCTCTACCTTTCCCTCCCAGGTTCAACAAAAGGAAGGTGATTGAAGCCCTCAACTTGGAACCCGTCTTCAAGTTTAAAAGGAAAGGACCAAGGACATTGCTACTAAATTCCAAGATTTACATGGCACAAACTAAGGCGTATCAAGATCAGTCATTATTTATGCATCATTTTGATGTCTTTATATGCCTCTCTTACATGTCTTTTGAATGCTTTTGTGCCATAAATAGTAGAAAATGATCAATCTTGTGAGACTTGGTGCATATTTGGAAAGATAGGTAAATTCTGAGAAGAACTCAAAAGAATGACTCAAATCGGAGTTTAGATGAAGGAGATGTCCCCATTTCAATAGCAGGTCCTGAACGGGGTCCTGAGTGCGCCAGTGCACCTATTTTGAGTCCTTGACCAAGTACCTTAGATCATGCCATCCGGGTCCCAAACCTGTGTCTCATGACATCAAGTTCAAGTCCTAGAAGTGCCAAGGTCACACCAGGAGATGTCGAGTACATGTCCTAAGAACTTCCCATCTGAGCCCAGCCTCTGCGCCTAAACCTTAGTTCCTGTTCCGCCAGCGGTGGATTAAAGTTCCTCCTCTGTGCTAAGTTCCACCGTCTGACCGCGGGAAGACCGCTGGCTGCCCGCGGCCAGCTTGTGTTCCCACTTGCCAGTTTGCATTCACACTCCCAACCATGTTCTGATTGGTTCTAATATATTTTAGGGACTTTGTAATTAATTAGAAGTACAATAACTATTCTAGAACATTCTAGGCTAGGGTTTTTAATACCAATCCTTATAGGACAAGGTTTTCCTTTTGACTATAAAAGGGAGCCTTTGTTTAGTGTTTTTGGAGGATATTTTTACACACATTATTAGGAGAGCATTATTTCGAAGATCTAGACACCCTAGCCTCAATTTACATTGTAATTCAGTTTAAAGTAATCAGTTTCTTATTTTCTGCACTTTTTGGGCGTGGAGCTTGGAGAGGAAGGCCTTGTCGAGTCTCTGCTGTGCACCATTGTTCATCAGCGTTCTTTACTCTAAACTTTTATTTCATTGCAATTTGTTATGAATTTAATTATATTTGTTTTAATTTCAGTTATCTGTGAGTAGTTCCTTTCAGAATTAGGGTTGTTTGAAGCCCTAGCCATGTTAGCTTGTTAAATAGATTTTTATTCTTGTTCTTAATTGCTATGCATACTGAATAACTCTGATTACTACTTTAACTACCATTCTTTTATGTTTATGAGATTAGCTACCTTGTTTGCATAAATTATTGATGGAATTGCTTGAGTGACCGTCATATCATCCCGTGATTCATTATCTTCAAGAGGTTGAGGTTAAGAAACAATCTTGTAATCGGAATTCATGACAACCTAGGAATGCATCTCACTTTTCTAGGCTAGTGTGGTGTCATTAAATTCTCTTAGTACTTCATGCGTCATCTTAACTCGTAGGTGATAGACGTTCTAGGCATATGCCCTGTCTAAAACATGCTAAGTAAGTGAGAATAATATATGTTTAGTGTACCAACCATAGGACCTAGGCATGGGCACCTAGTTCAGAATTTCATAGTAATTAGGTCAGGATAATCTGGTTAAGAACTATAATTGGTTAGAGTGGATAGTAAGCCTTAATTCGCCTTAGTTAACAAACAATCAACCTTTCATTCTTGCATTGTTATTTTCTGCACTTTGATTTACTTGTTTTTAAGTTTCAATTCTCAATCATAAACCCCCCATTGACGTGTGTGTGTGTGTGTTTTTTTTTCTTTAAGTTAACAAATATGAATTTAATTGGCTTAATCGTTGAACAAGTCCTCGAGGGATCGACCTTTGCTTGTCATTATATTATCTCCGTTGATTTTGTGCACTTGCGAAGTTATACTTAGTAGAAATAAAGTTCATAATTATTGTGTTCAGTATTTCTTCTATCATATCACCCTAAGCATTTTCGAAGGAGGATATTTGAGAATGGACAAAAGCCACTTTCATTCAAATCTCTTCTCAATCTCTTTCCTGATAAGCTACGTTCTCGTCAGTTTATTCCTTTTTGTATTCCTAATGCTTTTCCCTAGGATGCAGCTACAACTATGCACCGAGAGGCTCGTTATATGTTCCAAGAAGTGGACAAGGCACTCCTTTCCGTGCCTGCATTAGCTTGACTTGCAAGGTACGGCTTGCCTAGACGTTAAATCCAGCGCTCCTAGGAGGCAGCCTAGCCCTGGTTTGTGCTTCCTCCCTTTTCTTGATGTTTTATGTATTACATGCCTCCTTTAAGTCTGTACTTATTTGAACTTAGTATTTTCACTTGTTAACATTGAGGACAATGTTTATTTTAGGTTTGGGGGGTATGGATCAAACTTTTGCAACATCTAGGTTTGGGGGTACACGGCTAGGCATTTAGTACTTTACTTGTTAATAAGCTACATTGTTAAATTAATCATTAGTGTCTTACTAGAGTCATGCCATGCTTAAGTTTGTACCTTATCTTTTCACTTAATGCCTAACATCAAGAAATTGAGCAAAAATATGACTTTGTTTAAGTGAACTTTAGAAAATTAATGGAGACTACCCAATATGAGATTTTGAGCCTAATGCCTTTCCTTTTGAGTGATAGGACCCTTCCCGAATTTTACCTCGAAATCCGCAAAAAGCCTTGCTCGCATCTGTCAACTTTTAACCACAAAAGTTAATACCTAGAATACCCTTAATCTTTGGAAAAATTAAATAAACTTTACAGGGGTTCCAACAGAACCTCCACTATACCTGATTGACCTTCACTTACATGTCAGACGAAAGACAGCCTAGTAGTCTACAAACTATCCAAGAGGACCTCTTCCGCAATAAAACAAGACAACTGATGTGTCATCCTCGTGTGAAATGTCACCAACCCATCCATCTGTGTCACCGCCCATACCACCCACTGACCCTGATGACGAAGGTACCCGACTTGGTTGAATTGAGTCTCACTGACTTATCCCGAGTCATAACTCGATATCCTGGCTCATCTTGAGCAGCCCGAGTCGTAACTCAAAATCCAAGCTCATCCTGAGCACCCCGAGTCATAACGCGATATCCCGGCTCATCCTGAGCACCCCGAGTCGTAACTCGATATCCCGGCTCATCATGGGCACCCCGGGTCGTAACTCGATATCTCAGCTTATCCTGAGCAGCTCGAGTCGTAACTCAATTTTTCGTATCATCCTTAGTACCCCGAGTCGTAACTCGATATCCTATCTCATCCTGAATACCCTGAGTCGAACCTCGATATCCCGGCTCATCCTGAGTACCTCGAGTCGTACCTTAATATCTCACCCCATCCTGAGCAACCCGAGTCGTAGCTCGATATCCTGGCTCATCTTGAGCACCCCGAGTCGTAACTAGATATCCAGGCTCATCCTGAGCACCGCGAGTCGTAACTCGATATCCCGTCTCATCCTGAGTACCCCGAGTCGTAACTTGATATTCCATCTCATCCTAAGAACCCCGAGTCGTAGTTCGATATCCCGGCTCATCTTGAGCACCCCGAGTCGTAGTTCGATATCCCACCTCATCCTGAGCACCTCGGGTCGTAACTCAATATCCCGACTCAACATGAGTACCCCGAGTCGTAACTCAATATCCAGTCTCATCCTAGCACCCCTGAGTTGTAACTCGATATCCCGTTTCATCCTGAGTACCCCGAGTCGTAGCTCGATATCCTATCTCATCTTGAGTACCCCGAGTAGTAGCTTAATATCCTGGCTCATCCTGAGCACCTCGAGTCGTAGCTCGATATCCTGGCTCATCTTGAGCACCCCGAGTCGTAACTCGATATCCCGGCTCATCTTGAGCACCCTGAGTCATAACTCGATATCTCATCTCATCTTGAGTACCCTGAGTCGTAATTCTATATCCCATCTCATCTTGAGTACACCGTGTCTTAGCTCGATATCCCGGCTGATCCTGAGCACCTCGAGTATGATTGAATCCTCCATAACATACCTCATATCAATCACCAGGGCCAAAACCCTAAAAATTGCCAAAATCTGATTTCGAATGTTCCAAAATCCTACACACGCGCCACCGTTGACTGGGAAATAGCCCCATGCGCTGCCACGCACCGATAGAAGGCCCCACACGTCGCCATGTGGTAGTAGAAGGTTGGACCACGCAAGGGCCGCGACTCACCGCCACACGCCCCACGCGCGTCTGTACAGTCACGTTGGAATATTTCGTCGCTCTGAAGGAATATTCCGTCAAACTGATGGAATATCCAGACAGAATCGAAACATTTCCTCCTAATTAATGGCATTAGGGTTTTGTCATAACACCATTACCTTTTGACGAAATATGCTAACGCATTAGCATATTTCGTCAAACCCTGACGGCGTAAGTTGACCCAACGGTCAACAGACTGCTGATTGGACGCTGACTATGTTGCCACGTGGCAGTTGAGTCAGCTGATGATGGGCCACCACGTTGCTCCACGTGGCACCTCGTGTCTGCCAGGTGGCATGCCATGTCAGCCACCGTAGTTCGAACCAGTCACCAGAGTTCGTCGAGGACGACGACCAGACCACCGCCACCGTCGTCGGTGGTCAAAATGTGGGTTTCCTGGCCAAAATCCGTCATTAACGGCCGAAAGTTCAAGCTTCCCAGATTCCTCCATACTCAACCATTTTTTCCAATCCAAGTACGTAAACTCATCTACTCCTTCCCAGGAGTCCGAATCCAAGCTTAGAATTTAGAAAACATACCTCTATCGATTGGAATCCGACCGAGAAGTTTCGGTCCACATCTCCTCTTCCGTCCGCTGTCTACGATGAACTCCTATCTCAATAATGACACCAACCTGCTCGTGGAGTCGAGGGGAAGACTTCCACGACCTTGGATTTGGTTGACTCGACTGTAAAATGGGACGATGAAGGTAATGGGGTGCGGTGATCGTACTGGGGGAGTGAAAGAGTAGTCGAGGGAGGAGAGAGAGTGATTCTGTGCCGGGTCTGTGCAGAGTCTCTGAAAAGATAGAAAATATCCACCCAATTTTGGACTTTTTTGAAATGACTAAACTGCCCCTAAAGCTTGTAGACCCATAACGCTCTCACCAAATCTCCATTTTTCAAGTATCACCTGTCTACGAACTCGTGAGTTCGAGACTTACGCAAAGACCCAAGAAAAACTTTCAAAAGCACTGTCAGACGAAATGTGACTCCCGAACCCTTCCAAAACTGAGGGTAAAATTATATTTTCTTTCACTAAATTCTCAAATTAATTTAATTTCTGGTCTGGGTCATGACAATTTCCCCCCCTTAAACGAATTTCCTCCCCGAAATTGCCTTAACTCAGGTCAAAGAACCAATCTCCTGCTTTGAAGTCCTCTCGCGTCACCACCAACATGAACTGGGCCTCAGCTGCGATTCCCAATCGAACCTGTGCACCCTGCTCATTTCTTTGTTCCCATCTCGACAACATACCGTAGGCGAGAAAAACATCCAGGAGACATCCTGAAGGCACTAGATTCCATCTAACCCGGAAATTACCTCAAAGCAAGGCTATGAGTCCGAGAGGTCCACCGCATGGCCTTCTCCCAACATGACAATAATTACGTCAAGTCATGGCATCACATGACCAAATAGATATCGAAGTAAGGTGTCGGATAGGGTCACGTGTACCAAGTGCAGTCAACCTCAACGATCTGGCGGAGAACTACCTGCCATGCCAGCATTAGAAAATATCGACGATCTGGAGGAAGAAATGCCCTACCACGCTAGTCTAGGAGAAACCTCAACGATGTGGCGGAGAAATACCCTCCAACGTCAACATTGGAGAACACCTCAACGATCTGGCCGAGAAATACCTTCCAACGCTAGTCGGAGAAACCTCAACGATGTGGCGGAGAAATACCCTCCAACGGCAACATCGGAGAACACCTCAACGAACACATGTGGGAAATACCCCTCATAATGTGCCGGAGAATAACCATGACCCTTGGGGACAACAATTCAGTGAAAACCAAAATCCATGTTTTGTTAAAACACTCGGTGGGATCCACGAAAACCTAAATAACAAAAACATCCCGTGGTCCATAACCTTGTTTTAAAAACTCTCCTCAAAGGAGTTTAAAAAACCATGAAAGCAACCTGGACACAAAATATCATAAACGTGACTCACCGCTCCCCGAATGGACTCCCGAGCCGTAGCTCGCCTCAATGATCTGGCGGACAAAAACTCTCGACGTCAGTATCGTAGAAAACCTTGACCCTCGGGGACATTAATTTAGATCCATGTTTTGAAATCCCTGTTCCTTGGCCTAAGTCAAATTCATTGAAAAATCGGGTCTATGCACAAATCCAACAAAATCACAAACCTGGGTCTAAACCGAAAAATCATGGACTCAACCGAAACCCAAAATCTATTAAGTCAAATCATATAAAACCCGAATCCATAAAGCCAGGCCATAGCCCAAAACGTCATTTCTAAATAATTATTGAAAGCCAGTGTCCAGTAATAATTTAGTAAAAATAATTTTCTAAATTCCATAAATTTGTCAAAAACAATACTTAACAAGAATTTTTTCAAATATACCTTTATGCATGCATTATACTTTACAAAACCAAAGTCCACTCATCAGCAACAGTGACGCCTACCTCGTCCGCGCTGATCATGACTCCCAACTCTCCGCCTCCTTCAGTTCTAGGTCGCTGAAGAGACAAACGTCTCAGAAGCATCTCGTTGACAAGAATCCTTAAATAATTTGCACACAAGTGTGTGGTCTGCTGGAAGTTAAACCTAGAGCTCTGATACCAATTGATAGGACCCTTCCTGAAATTCGCCTCAAAATCGGTGAAAAGTCATGCTCCAGTCTGCCAGCTTTTAACCACAAAAGTTAATACCTAAAATACCCTTAATTTTTGGAAATATCAAATAAACTTTACAGGGGTTCCAACATAACTTCCTCCGTACCTAATTGACCTTCACCTACCTATCAGACGAAGGATAGCCTAGTATTCTACAAACTACCTCGGAGGACCTCCTCCGCAATCACACAAGACAACTGACGTGTCATCCTCGTGTGAAACGTCACCAACTCATCCATCTAGGTCACCGTCGACACCACCCACTGACCCTAATGACGAAGGTACCCGACTTGGTTGAATTGAGTCTCACTGACTGACCCCGAGTCATAACTAGATATCCCGGCTTATCTTGAGCACCCCGAGTCTTAACTTGATATCCCGACTCATCCTGAGCACCCCGAGTCGTAACTTGATATCCCGGCTCATCCTGAGCACCCTGAGTCATAGCTCGATATCCCGGATCATCCTGAGCACCCTGAGTCGTAACTCGATATCTCAGCTCATCCTGAGCACCCCGAGTTGTAACTCGATATCCCATCTCATCCTGAGTACCTCGAGTCGTAACTCGATATCATGTCTCATCCTGAGTACCCCGAGTGGTAGCTCGATATCCCAGCTCATCTTGAGCACCTTGAGTCGTAGCTCGATATTCTGGCTCATCATGAGCACCCTAAGTTGTAACTCGATATCCCATCTCATCTTGAGTACCCCGAGTCGTAACTCGATATCTCATCTCATCCTGAGTACCCCGAGTCGTAGCTCGATATCCCGGCTCATCATGAGCACCCCAAGTGGTAGCTCGATATCCCGGCTCATCCTGAGCACTCCAAGTCGTAACTCGATATCCCGTCTCATCTAGAGTACCCCGAGTTGTAACTCGATATCGCGTCTCATCCTGAATACCTCGAGTCATAACTCGATATCCCGTCTCATCCTGAGTACCCCGAGTCGTAGCTCGATATCCCGGCTTATCTTGAGCACCCCGAGTCTTAGCTCGATATCTCGGCTCATCCTGAACACCTTGAGTCATAACTCAATATTCTGACTCATCCCAAGCACCCCGAGTCGTAACTCGATATCCCGTCTCATCCTGAGTACCCCGAGTCATAACTCGATATCCCATCTCATCTTGAGTACCCCAAGCCATAACTCGATATCCCGTCTCATCTTGAGTACCTCGAGTCGTAGCTCAATATCCCGGCTCATCCTAAGCTCCCCGAGTATGATGGAATCCTCCATAACATATCTCATATCAATCACCAGTGTCAAAACCCTAATCAACGATCTGGCAGAGAAATACCCTCCAATACAAGTGGAAGAAACCTCAACGATGTGGGGAAAAATACCCTCCAACGCCAATCGAAGAACCCCGTGGTACAACATAATACATAGAAGTACACATGTTATGCAATCACAGAAACCCAGTCCGTTCGCAGTGCATCCAAAGTACCAACTCAAGGAAACTGTAGCCTCAAGGAACCCTTTGACATATAATTAACCCAGCTCCCTTGACTTCATGAGCCAAAACCCTCTCTGTGGTCGTTCATTACCGCAGGGATTACTCAAACGGGGATTAAAACGAACTCCAACGGCCTGAAAATTGACAAAATCCGATCCGGAATGTTCCAAAACCATAGGCACGCGCCTCCGTGGGTCGGGAAACAGCCCTATGCGCCACCACATGCCGATAGATGGCCCCACGCGCCGCCAAGTGTCAATAGAAGGCCAGACCACATGCCACGCACTGGCCACACGAGGCAACGTGCCACCTCGCGCAAGCCATACGCCTACACATGCCGCCTCGCGCAGCCCCGCGCCCTATGCGAGTCTGTATAGTCACGGCGGAATATTCCGTCGCTCTGACGAAATATTCCGTCGAACCTGACGGAATCGAAATATTCCGTCAAAATTATATGCATTAGGGTTCCGTCATAACACCGTCACCTTTTGACAGAAGATGCTAACCCTGTCAGCATATTCCGTCAAACCCTGACGGCATCAGTTGACACAACGGTCAACTGATTGCTGATTGGACGCTGACTGTGTTACCACGTGGCAGCTGAGTCAGCTGCTGATTGGTCGCTACGTGGCTCCACGTGGCTGCCAGGTAGCATGCCACGTCAGCCACCGCAGTTCAAACCAGTCACCGGAGTTCATCGAGGACGACGACCAGACCATTGCCACCGCTGCCGTCGCCGGTGGTCAGAATCTGGGTTTCCTGGTCGGAATCCCCATTAACGGCCGAAAGCTCAAACTTCCTCGATTCCTCTATACTCCACCAAATTTTTCGATCCATGTGTGTACACTCATCTACTCCCTCCCAGGAGTCCGAATCCAAGCTTAGAATTTGGAAAACATACCTCAATCGATCAGATACTGGCCGAGAAGTTTCGGTCCACCTATCCTCTTCCATCCATCATCTACGGCCACGCTCCCTCCTCGATAATGACACCAAACTGCTCGTGGAGTCAAGGGGAAGACTTCCACGTCCTTGGATTTGGTCGACTCGACCCCAAAATGGGACGATGAAGGTAATGGGGTTCGGTGATCGTACAAGGAGAGAGAGAGTGGTCGAGGGAGGAGAGAGAGTGAATCTGGGCCGGGTCCGCGTAGAGTCTCCAAAAAGAGAGAAAATATCCCCCTAATTTTGGACTTTTACGAAATGACCAAACTACCACTGAAGCTTCTAGACCCACAACGCTCTCACCGGGTCTCCGTTTTTTGCGTGCCGCCTGTCTACGAACTTATGAGTTCGAGACCAATGCAACGACCTAAGAAAAACTTCCAAAAAGCTCTATCAGGCAAAAACTGACTCCCGAAATCGATGGTAAAATCGTCTTTTCATTCATTAAATTCTAAAATTAATTAATTTCTGATCCGGGTCGTTACATTGAGAGATTCACTTTGTTCTACTCTTAAAAATTTTCAATTCTTTCTATATTGATTGATCTCATTACTATGCTGGCATTGAATTTTAAAGAACTAACATCTTATGTAGAAGCTCTTGATTCTCAGTTGGATGTACCATAAGAAGTGATGTAGGCTATGCGTGTTTGAGCCTCTAAAAGCCATATATGTCCCCTTTGTATGCTCCCTAACCCACTTCGAAGTCAAACACTTAACCTTTCTTTCATCGCCCGAATCATAACCTAAGCCCTTGATAGGAAGCCCTAAATCTTGGCCATACCTTAGAGTCTAGGTTGTGAGAAGGTAGCACCAAATGGAGTTCATGACATGGAAAGGAAAAACAAGTTCAAGTGTTCAAAATCAAAGTCAAGTTGTGGAGCTCATCAAAGTCATATCACGGCCAAAAGAGGCCAAAATGTGAAGTTGATATCAGGGGAATGTCTTAGACATCCCAAGTGGCCAAAAAAGTCCGATCTTGGACAGAAACCAAAATAATGTAACCCATTGCATGATCTTGGCTTAGTTAGTGCAAAAAAAGAATGTATGAAACGAAAAAAAAAAAGTGAAAAAGAAAAGAAAATACTAAGCTAAGCCAAGTGAGCCAATGGGAAGAGAAGTCACAAATCACCATCCAAGGAAATCATGCCTCAACTTAAGGAATTCAGGAGAGCAAAATGCCAAGTCTTGTCGTGGACCAAGAAGAATATCAAGTTTCCAAGCCATGCTACTTCATGCCTTATCAGAACCTAGGCTTTTGAATTCCGATCCCCTTCTTCTAAATCCGTGAGCCTAGCCCCATTACAACCTTTGAATGAAGACCTAACTGATCTTATGGGAAGTCTTGGGTGGAGTTAAGGTATCTCTCTACGTTCTTAAAGTTCAATTCCTTCATAAGATCTATGTTCAGAAATTGCCTTTCTTTCTTGCTATTTCGTATGTGATTATATTTGTTTCCCTTTACATAAATTCAATACATATGTTTGTAAGAGTGTAACCTTAGGATTCATGAGAGAAATTGAGAGTTGCCTAGTGAGGTTTAGAGTCTGGGCGAAATCTTTCTAAGGCATTTGAACCTTGTTGTTTTGAGCTTGAAATTTTGAAGTAAAGGGAATTCACACTTACACATGGTGCGTACTTGAATTTGGCATATCTTTAGTTTGGCATGACATGATCTATTTGGTGTGTTCCTTGTTAACTTGTTAAGTATTCTGTTTAGTATTTTGTTGGTGTTTTAGTGGTAAAGTAAAAGGACACAAAACACCTCCTACTAGGTGAACCTAGGGGTTTAAATGATCTATCCTTAATTAGGTTGAGTCTTTTAGTTTTTGTTTTAGTGTTTTATTCTTTGGTTTGCTTGAGGACTAGCAAAAGCTAGGTTTGAGGGTATTTGTTAAGTCATATTTCCTACATGCATTTCATGTCATATTTAGTCCCTTTCCTTGTCTTTTGTGTAATTTCATGTCATCCACAGTAGAAAGTGATGCTTTTGAGAGACATGTGCATGCTTTAGAAAGATAATGCAATTATAAGCATACAGGAAAAAGAGTGAATCAAATCGAAGTTCAAATGAAGGAGATGTCCTCAATTCAATATCGGGTCCTAAACTAGTTCCTGAGTGCGCCAGTGCACCCTATTTCATGCGCAGGTCAAGGGCCTCGAATCAAGCCATCCAGGTTCCAAAATTGTGTTTGAGGACCAGCAGATAAAGTCCATGGTGAGCCAAGGTTCGTACCAAGACATGTCCCTGAAAGGACTCAAAGACATCCCATCCAAAGCCGAGTTCATGTACAAGACTGGAACAAGAGCCTGACCGTGGGCCAGGTGCAAGGCACACACAGATCAGGTCACCGACTCCAATTCAGGAACAAAACAAGAACAAAGAGGGACAAAGTGAGCCAAACAGCATAAATGAATGTTAAACGAAAATTTTAAGCCAAAGACATGGCAAGGCACACCTAGCCTCTCCCAAGATGCATCCAAGACATGCCACCTACTTGCCAGCGCCTGACCGCTGGCTAACCCGCGGGGTAGCGGTCAACTTCGAGATAATGTTAGAATCATCCCAAATCATTCCAAAGTCATTTCAAGAACATTCCAGATTTCTGCAAGACTGTGGGAAGACCGTGGGGAGACCGCGGGCCAGCCAGGACATCTTGTGTTCACACCAAGGCCAACTTGCATTCACACTTCTTTTCCCTATTTTTAGGATTAGCTTTATTTAATTAAATGTTTAAAATGTAATTCTAGCCCTTGAAAGCTAAGGAATCACTTTATGGTCTTTGCTTAGAATTAGGATTCCAAGTTTTGTTGGTAGAATTAAAGAAAAAGAAATATGCAATTCAATTCTAACAGTTATAAAATCCTTGCAAGTGCACAAATCGATAAGAATAGTTTAGTAGCACAGCAAGAGTCGATCCCTCGAGGACTTGTATCAACGTTATGACCACTTTAGTTCAGATTTATTAACTTAGTGAAAACACACACACACACACACAGGGGGGTTTATGAAGTGAGAACTGAAATTTAAAGACAAGTAAAATAAAATGCAGAAAATAATAATGCAAGAATTAACGGTTGATTGATTATTAACTAAGGCGAATTAAGGCTTACTATCCACTCTAACCAATTATAGCTCTGAACCAGATTTCCTTGACCTAATTACTATGCATTTTCTGGATTAGGTGCCCGTGCCTAGGACCTGGCGTTGGTTAACTAGACACATCTTATTCCCTCTTACTTAGCATATTCTAAACAGGGCATATGCCTAGAACGTCTATCACCTACCTTTTAAGATGATGCATGAAGTTTAAAGAGAATTTAATGACACCACATTAGCCTAGCAAAGTGACATGCAATCCTAGGTCGTTATGAGTTAAGATTACAAGTACGAATACTTTCGATGCTCCAAATCACAAGATCATATGACAGTTGTTGGTAGATTTAAAGAGCAATAAATATGCAATTCAATTCTAACAGTTATAAAATCCTTGCAAGTGCACAAATCGATAAGTATAGTATAGTAGCACAGCAAGAGTCGATCCCTCGAGGACTTGTATCAACGTTATGACCAATTTAGTTCAGATTTGTTAGCTTAAATAAAAACACACACACACACACAGGGGGGGGGGGGGGGGGGGGGGTGGTTTATGATGTGATAACTGAAATTTAAAGACAAGTAAATCAAAGTGCAGAAAATAACAATGCAAGAAAGAAAGGTTGTTAACTAAGGCGAATTAAGGCTTACTATCCACTCTAACCAATTATAGCTCTCAACCAAATTTCCTTGACCTAATTACTATGCATTTTCTGAATTAGGTGCCCATGCCTAGGACCTGGCGTTGGTTCACTAGACACATCTTATTCCCTCTTACTTAGCATGTTCTAAACAGGGCATATGCCTAGAACGTCTATCACCTACCTTTTAAGATGATGCATGAAGTTTAAAGAGAATTTAATGACACCACATTAGCCTAGCAAAGTGGCATGCAATCCTAGGTCGTCATGAGCTAAGATTACAAGTACGAATACTTTCGATGCTCCAAATCACAAGATGATATGACGGTCACTCAAGCAATTACATCTATAATTATATGCAAACAAGGTAGCTAATCTTATAGGCTTAAATTAAGTTCATTAAGCATAGTAATCCAACTTATTCAGCATGCATAGCAATCATAATCAAGAGCCAGAAATCCAATCAACACGCTAACATGGCTAGGTCTTCAAGCAGCCCTAATCCTAATGACTACTCACACATAACTGAAATAAACACAAGTATAATTGAATTCATAAGTAAATTGCAATAATGAAAATAAGGGTACAGAAGAGATTGTTAAGAACAGGTGCAGCAGAAGACACGGCAGAGCCTTCTTCTCCAAGCTCCACGTCCAATAATCTATGTGAAAGATTATCTCCCAAAATATGGTCCCTAATTCTCTAGAAAACCAAAACGGAACTCTCTGTGGCTCAGGTCTCTGTTTTCCCAGAAACAAAAACGCCCCTAGCTAATTATCTGATTCTCCTTTTTATAGACAAGGGAACACCTTTTTCTGTAAGGATTGGTATAACCTTGTTCTATAAGGATTGGTATAACCTTGTTCTATAAGGATTGGTATAACCTTGTTCTATACAGATTGGTAAAACCATGTCCTATAGGAATTGGTATAACCATGTCCTATAGGAATAGGGAAAGTTATTTTACTTTTAATTAATTACAAAGTCTTTAAAATCTATTCGAACCAATCAGAGAACGGCCGGGAGTGTGAATGCAGGCTGGCAAGTGGGAACGCAAGCTGGCCAAACTTGGATTTTTGACTGTCTTCGTAATTAGGATCTGGGACCGCGCTTTTGAAGTACGTTAGGAGTATAATAGAAGCGCATCGTCGTTCAGGCTTGGCGCAAATGTTGTCAGGCTTAGCGCAGAGGGAGAACCTCTGATCCACCGCTGGCGGAACAGGGACCTCGGGCTTAGGCGCACATCTGGGCTCGGATGGGAGTTCTTGGGACATGTCCTCGACCTGCCTCGACGCGACCTTGGCACTTCTAGGACCTGACCCTGATGTCATGAAACACAAGTTCGGGACCCGGAGGGCCTGATATGAGGTACTTGGCCAGTGGCCCAAAATAGGCGCACTGGCGCACTCAGGACCCCGTTGAGGACTTGATATTGAAATGAGGACATCTCCTTCATCTGGACTCCGATTTGAGTCATTCTTTTTGCGTTCTTTCCAGACTTTACCTATCTTTCTAACTCTGCACAAGTCTCACAAGATTGATCATTTTCTACTATTGATGGCACGAAATCATTCAAAAGACATGTAAGAGAGGCATATAAAGACCTCAAAATGATGCATAAATAACGACTGATCAAATACCCCCAAACCTATCTTTTGCTAGTCCCTGAGCAAAACAAATGCTAACAAAATGAAAAGACTCGATTTTAGTTAAGATAGAACATTTATACCCCTAGGTTCACCTAGTTGGAGGAGTTTTGTCTCCTCAGGGTTATAACAGCACGATACCCACAAATATTTTACTTAAACAAAAAGATGCTAGATATAGTACTCTTAACAAGCTAATAAGAATCAAAGTAAGTAGACATGCTTTGCAGAACTAAAAGGAATGCCATAGCCGTGAGTGTCATGTGAAGGTGTACGTGTATAAATGCCAATATTTTCAGGTGATCAAGTTTGAAAACAACTTCATCTAAGTGCCCTAGAAAGATTTCGCCTCGACTCTAATCCTCACTAGGCAACTCTCAATTCGCACAAGAATCCTAGGCTTACACTCTTTTCAAGCATATGTGATGAGTTTATGTTATGAAATTCAAATTTAATCACATATGAGTAACAATGAAGAATAGCACTTTATGGAAATAAAGATCTCATGAAAGGAATTGAACTTTAAGAACATAGATACGTACCTTAATCCTCAGCATGATTGTCCATATGATCAGTTAGGTCTTCCTTTTTAGGTTGTATTGGGGCTAAGCTTTGGGGTTTAGCAAGGAAGGATGGGATTCAAAGAACCTGAGTTGTGCCAAGGCATGAGAAGTCATGAATTGAATTGGAATTTCTGAACTGAATCCTTTCTTAAGGCCCACGACATTGTGCTTTCCTGATGACTTATTTTGTGGCTCTTGTGGCTTATTTTGAGGCTCTTGGCTCACTTGGCTCAATTCACTTTGTTTTTCACTTATTTTTTTTTTCCTTCTTTTTCTCAACGTTTCTTTCTTTCTTTTGATTTGTATGTTTTTTTGTTTCTGTTCGTCTTTGAATTGAATTGAACCAAGATCATGCAATGATTTCCTCAAATTTTCATGCAGCTTGCAACTTGTAAAACTTTTCTTTACTTTTGAACGTTCAATTGACGCCAATGTCCTTTGAATTGGGCATCATCTTCTTTCACCTCTCATTCTCACCATGAATCTCATTTATGGCAACCTTAGCAAAAACTGAGGTTATATGGTATGGCTGTGATGAATGGCTAAGTATTTTGGGTTAGGTTATACTTTGGGTGATGAAAGAAAAGGCTGAGTGTTTGGCTTCAAAATTGGCTTAGGGAGCATGCAATAGGGTAGGATCAAGCCTTTAGAGGTTAAAGCATACATAGCCTACATCACTTCTTATGGAAAACCACACATTAAATCAAGAGTATCTAAATGATGTTAGTTCTTTAAAATTCAATGCAAATATGATGTAATGAGATCAACAATTAAGAACAAAAGTGATGAGTGTTTAAGAGTAGAAACAAGTATATCCCTCAGAAAGAATGGCAATTAGGCTCAAAGATCTCACAGGGTAGTCTCCACTAATTTTCTGAGGTTCACTCAAATTCAATTATTTCGTTCACTTAATCACTTAAAACATGGCATTGTGAAGTGCATATTATGAACTACTTGACCATGGCATGACTCTTAGTAAAGCAAAGATAGTTAACTTAGCATATACATTCCTATTAACAAGTTATCATACCAATCACAAGCAGAAATTTAAATGTCCTGGCCGTGTATCACCCCCAAACCTACTTGTTTCTATATGCAAAATTTTAAATTCACACCCCCAAACCTAAACTGAACATTGTCCTCAATGTGATAAGCAGTAAGCATGACAATAGTAGAACGGTTTGAGAGATATAACGGGCAGAAACAGAAAAGGAAGTGAGAAATACAAACCAGGGCTAGGCTGCCTCCTAGGAGCGCTTTATTTAACGTCTAGGCAAGACGGGGCTGGCAGGCTAGGCATTTGATTGTGTGCCCAGGATTTCAGCGTCAACATGGAGCCGATTATGAGCATCTTGCTGTAGAATCTGCGCTGCATCATGGAGAAAAAAGTTAGAAACACTTAAAGGAATCCACCGTCGAGAACGTAACTTATCGGGAAAGAGATTGAGGAGTGATTTGAATGAGAGCAGTTGCTGTCCACTGTTGAATGTCTTCCTTGGACAATGCTCATGGGGGAACAACTTTGGTTGTGCCCTGTACGTTCTTGACTTCATCCTTGGTCCCTTCCGTTGATTTTTCCTTCGGAACTTGAAGAGGGGGACCAAGTTGAGTGCCTTTAGCATATTCTTGGTGTTTTTATGGTGGAACCTGCACAGGAAAAGTTCAACAGCATTAGGAGCTAAATCAGAATTCAAATCCAAGTTTGCTTTATTAAAATGAAAGTTAAATGTTTCAGGATTGAGTTGAGAAGGCGCATTGAATTTCAAAACCGGGTCCTTGTCCTTGGGCAGGGGCTCAGACACGGCTGGCAGCAGATTGGGAGTCACGGGCTGGTCCTTGGGTTCTGCCGTGGATGTGTCTTGAAGCGTGGCCGCAGCGCTACACGTCTAAGATGCGTGCTGGGAAGGTTCTGGTGCAGTGGCTAAGGACTTGCCCTGCAGTGAATCAGTTGGCGTAACTTGGTGCGTTGAAGTCGTTCCTTGGACATGTCCAGGTTCTGTGGCGCTGGGCTGTGGTTGCGGCAGGGCATTTAGCAAGTCATGGGACTCATCAGGATCTTGGGTTCGCGGCAGGGCAGTAGGCAGAACGTGGTCATGACTGTGGGACACGTCTTGGGGCAGTGCATTGCTGCTGGGCAACACATAGGGCAGGCTTCTGTTTGGCATACGATTAACTCAAACACCCTCTTGCTCTTTTCCAGTATCTCCTCCAAGCGCTGGCTTTGCTCTCGTTGTTCTTCGCAAAATGCTGCCATGCATTGATTACGAGACTCCATGTATTGCACCAAGGCCCTCAGCGAAGGAAGGAGGTCAGGAGTGGGTTCGAAGTGAGGAACTATTTGCGGGGAGTTCCATGTGAAATTAGGCTGCTGGCACCATCTTGGGTTGTATGGTTCTGGATTTTCATGATTGCTCCAACCCGGGTTGTATGGTTCTTGGCTTTCGTGATTGCTCCACCCATGATTGAATGAAGTTGGGTATGGATTGTTCCAAGCTCCCGTCTCCATGTATGGATAATTCCATGGTCCCATATCCACGTATGAGTTGTTCATATGTACATGAGAAAGATGACAAGCCAAGTTAGTAAAAAAAAAAATCTAAAAGAAATCTAAATAGTTACTATACAAAATTTAGTTAACTAAATCTGAATTAATGGGCACTGTTGAGGGACAAGTCCCTGGCAACGGCGCCAAAAACTTGTTGGTAGATTTAAAGAGCAATAAATATGCTATTCAATTCTAACAGTTATAAAATCCTTGCAAGTGCACAAATCGATAATTATAGTATAGTAGGACAGCAAGAGTCGATCCCTCGAGGACTTGTATCAACGTTATGACCAATTTAGTTCAAATTTGTTAACTAAATAAAAACACACACACACAGACACAGGGGGGGGGGGGGGGGGGGGGGGGGGGGGGGGGGAGGTGTTTAAGATGTGATAACTGAAATTTAAAGACAAGTAAATCAAAGTGCAGAAAATAACAATGCAAGAATGAAAGGTTGTTAACTAAGGCGAATTAAGGCATACTATCCACTCTAACCAATTATAGCTCTTAACCAAATTTCCTTGACCTAATTACTATGCATTTTCTGAATTAGGTGCCCGTGCCTAGGACCTGGCGTTGGTTCACTAGACACATCTTATTCCCTCTTACTTAGCATGTTCTAAACAGGGCATATGCCTAGAACGTCTATCACCTACCTTTTAAGATGATGCTTGAAGTTTAAAGAGAATTTAATGACACCACATTAGCCTAGCAAAGTGGCATGCAATCCTAGGTCGTCATGAGTTAAGATTACAAGTACGAATACTTTCGATGCTCCAAATCACAAGATGATATGACGGTCACTCAAGCAATTACATCTATAATTATATGCAAACAAGGTAGCTAATCTTATAGGCAGAAATTAAGTTCATTAAGCATAGTAATCCAACTTATTCAGCATGCATAGCAATCATAATCAAGAGCTAGAAATCCAATCAACAAGCTAACATGGCTAGGGCTTCAAGCAACCCTAATCATAATGACTACTCACACATAGCTGAAATAAACACAAGTATAATTGAATTCATAAGTAAATTGCAATAATGAAAATAAGGGTACAGAAGAGATTGTTAAGAACAGGTGCAGCAGAAGACACGGCAGAGCCTTCTTCTCCAAGCTCCACGTCCAATAATCTATGTGAAAGATTATCTCCCAAAATATGGTCCCTAATTCTCTAGAAAACCAAAACGGAACTCTTTGTGGCTCAGGTCTCTGTTTTCCCAGAAACAAAAACGCCCCTAGCTAATATATCTGATTCTCCTTTTTATGCACAAGGGAACACCTTGTTCTATAAGGATTGGTATAACCTTGTTCTATAAGGATTGGTATAACCTTGTTCTATAAGGATTGGTATAACCTTGTTCTATAAGGATTGGTATAACCTTGTTCTATACAGATTGGTAAAACCATGTCCTATAGGAATTGGTATAACCATGTCCTATAGGAATAAGGAAAGTTATTTTACTTTTAATTAATTATAAAGTCTTTAAAATCTATTGGAACCAATCAAAGCACGGCCATGAGTGTGAATGCAGGCTGGCAAGTGGGAACGCAAGCTGGCCAAACTTGGATTTTTGACTGTCTTCGTAATCAGGATATGGGACCGCGTTTTTGAAGTACGTTAGGAGTATAATAGAAGCGCATCGCCGTTCATGCTTGGTGCAAATGTTGTCAGGCTTAGCGCAGAGGGAGAACCTCTGATCCACCGCTGGCGGAACAGGGACCCCGGGCTTAGGCGCACATCTGGGCTCGGATGGGAGTTCTTGGGACATGACCTCGACCTGCCTCGGCGCGACCTTGGCACTTCTAGGACCTGACCCTGATGTCATGAAACACAAGTTCGGGACCTGGAGTGCCTGATATGAGGTACTTGGCCAGTGGCCCAAAATAGGCGCACTGGCGCACTCAGGACCCCGTTGAGGACCTGATATTGAAATGACGACATCTCCTTCATCTGGACTCCGATTTGAGTCATTCTTTTTGCGTTCTTTCCAGATTTTACCTATCTTTCTAACTCTGCACAAGTCTCACAAGATTGATCATTTTCTACTATTGATGGCACGAAATCATTCAAAAGACATGTAAGAGAGGCATATAAAGACCTCAAAATGATGCAAAAATAACGACTGATCAACGGTCACTCAAGCAATTACATCTATAATTATATGCAAACAAGGTAGCTAATCTTATAGGCATAAATTAAGGTCATTAAGCATAGTAATCCAACTTATTCAGCATGCATAGCAATCATAATCAAGAGCCAGAAATCCAATCAACAAGCTAACATGGCTAGGGCTTCAAGCAGCCCTAATCCTAACGACTACTCACACATAACTGAAATTGAAACAAATATAATTGAATTCATAAGTAAATTGAAATAATGAAAATAAGGGTACAGAAGATATTGTGAAGAACAGGTTCCCACGGCAGAGCCTTCTTCTCCAAGCTCCACGTCCAACACACTCGACTTCGGGAAGAACCAAGCTTTAACGTAAAACTCTAAAAATACCAAAATACTATATGCGGCTAAGGTGTCTCTATATCTCCCAAAAACCCCTCTAGCTAATTCTCTCCTCTTTTTTAAAACACTGAACAAAGGCTCCCTTTTATAGATAAAGGGAAAACCTTGTCCTATAAGGATTGGTAAAACCTTATTCTATAAGGATAGGTAAAACCATGTCCTATAAGGATACGGAAAGTTATTGTACTTTTAATTAATTACAAAGTCCTTAAAATCTATTAGAACCAATCAGAACATAGTTGGGAGTGTGAATGCAAGCTGGCAAGTGGGAACACAAGCTGGCAAGTGGTCCGAACTTGGCTTTTGGACTGTCTTTGTAATCAGGATCTGGGACTGCGCTATGAAGCACATCATGAGTATAGTAGAAGTGCATATTCGTTCAGGCTTGGCACAAATGTTGTCAGGCTTAGCGCAGAGGGAGAACCTCTGATCTACCGCTGGCGGAATAGGGACCCCGGGCTTAGGCGCACATCTGGGCTCGGATGGGAGTTCTTGGGACATGTCCTCGACCTGCCTTGGCTCGACCTTGGCACTTCTAGGACTTGACCTTGATTTAATGAAACACAGGTTTGAGACCCGGAGGGCCTGATATGAGGTACTTGCCCAGTGGCCCAAAATAGGCGCACTGGCGTACTCAGGACTCCGTTCAGGACCTGATATTGAAATGAGGATATCTCCTTCATCTGGACTCCGATTTGTGTCATTCTTTTTGCGTTCTTTCCAGATTTTACCTATCTTTCTAACTCTGCACAAGTCTCATAATATTGATAATTTTCTACTATTGATGGCACGAAATCATTCAGAAGACATGTAAGAGAGGCATATAAAGACATCAAAATGATGCATAAATAACGATTGATCAAATACCCCCAAACCTATCTTTTTCTAGTCCCTGAGCAAAACAAACGCTAACAAAATGAAAAGACTCGATTTTAGTTAAGATAGTACATTTGAACCCCTAGGTTCACCTAGTAGGAGGAGTTTTGTCTCCTGAGGGTTATAACAGTACGATACCCACAAACGTTTTACTTAAACAAAAAAATGCTAGATATAGTACTCTTAACAAGCTAATAAGAATCAAAGTAAGTAGACATGCTTTGCAGAACTAAAAGGAATTCCATAGCCGTGAGTGTCATGTGAAGGTGTACGTGTACAAATGCCAATATTTTCAGGTGATCAAGTTTGAAAACAACTTCATCTAAGTGCCCTAGAAAGATTTCGCCTCGACTCTAATCCTCACTAGGCAACTCTCAATTCGCACAAGAATCCTAGGCTTACACTCTTTTCTAGCATATGTGATGAGTTTATGTTATGAAATTCAAATTTAATCACATATGAGTAACAATGAAGAATAGCACTTTATGGAAATAAAGATCTCATGAAAGGAATTGAACTTTAAGAACATAGATACGTACCTTAATCCTCAGCATGATTGTCCATAAGATCAGTTAGGTCTTCCTTTTTAGTTTGTAATGGGGCTAAGCTTTGGGGTTTAGCAAGGAAGGATAGGATTCAAAGAACCTGAGTTGTGCCAAGGCATGAGAAGTCATGAATTGCACTTGGAATTTCTGAACTGAATCCTTTCTTAAGGCCCACGGCATTGTGCTTTCTTGATGACTTATTTTGAGGCTCTTGTGGCTTATTTTGACGCTCTTGGCTCACTTGGCTCAATTCACTTTGTTTTTCACTTTTTATCTTTTTCTTTTCTTTTCTTCTCAACGTTTCTTTCTTTCTTTATTTCTTTATTTTTTTCTGTTCTTTCTTTTGAATTGAATTGCACCAAGATCATGCAATGATTTCCTCAAATTTTCGTGCAGCTTGCAACTTGTAAAGCTTTTCTTTACTTTTGAGCTTTGAATTGATGCCAATGTCCTTTGAATTGGGCAGCATCTTCTTTCACCTCTCATTCTCACCATGAATCTCATTTACAGCAACCTTAGCACAAACTGAGGTTATAGGGCATGGCTGTGATGAATGGCTAAGTATTTCGGTTAGGTTATACTTTGGGTGATGAAAGAAAAGGTTGAGTGTTTGGCTTCAAAATTGGCATAGGGAGCATGCAATAGGGTAGGATCAAGCCTTTAGAGGTTAAAGCATACATAGCCTACATCACTTCTTATGGAAAACCACACATTAAATCAAGAGTATCTAAATGATGTTAGTTCTTTAAAATTCAATGCAAATATGATGTAATGAGATCAACAATTAAGAACAAAAGTGATGAGTGTTTAAGAGTAGAAACAAGTATATCCCTCATAAAGAGTGGCAATTAGGCTCAAAGATCTCACAGGGTAGTCTCCACTAATTTTCTAAGGTTCACTCAAATTCAGTTATTTCGTTCACTTAATCACTTAAAACATGGCATTGTGAAGTGCAAATTATGAACTACTTGACCATGGCATGACTCTTAGTTCCGGGTGGTGGATTTCAACTGCAGCATGAGGAAAAACGTTAGTAAAAATAAATGGTCCAGTCCATCTTGAACGCAACTTACCTGGCATTAGTCTGAGCCGGGAGTCAAAGAGGAGGACTTCCTGCCCGATGTGAAAGTCCTTGGGCTGAATGCACTTGTCGTGGAAAGCTTTGGTCTTTTCCTTGTAGATACGAGCACTGTCGAAGGCCTCGTTTCGAAACTCCTCTAATTCACTTAGCTGAAGCTTCCTATGTATTCTAGCATCATCGAAGTTCAGGTTCATCTGCTTAATAGCCCATACTACTTTATCCTCCAATTCCACTGGTAGGTGGCAGCCTTTTCCAAAAACAAGCCGGAAGGGAGACATGCCAATCGGGGTCTTGTATGCGGTCCGATAGGTCCACAGCGCATCATTCAATTTGCTGGACCAATCTTTGCGGTTAGGATTTACCGTTTTTTCCAATATGGCCTTTACTTCCCGATTGGACACTTCCGCTTGGCCACTCGTTTGAGGGTGATACGATGTTGAGACCTTGTGGGTGACGCCATACTTCTTCATTAGGGCTGCAAACGAATGATTGCAGAAGTGTGCCCCCCCCCCCCCCCCCATCACTGATGATTGCCCTAGGTGCGCCGAATCTGGCTAAGATGTGACTCTGTAAAAAACGCACCACTACTTTGGCTTCGTTAGTTTTGGTGGGAATTGCTTCCACCCTTTTGGAGACATAATCAACTGCAAGCAGAATATAAAAATTGCCAAAGAGATTCGGAAAAAGCCCCATAAAATCAATGCCCCATACGTCGAAGATTTCGACCACAAGAATAGGGTGTAATAGCATTTGATTTCGAGGGCCGATGTTACCTAGGCATTGGCAGCGGTCACAGGTGAGTACAAATTCGTGTGCATCCTTGAAAACTGTGGGCCAGTAGAGTCCACTTTGTAGTACCTTGAGGGCTGTCTTCTTAGCTCCAAAATGGCCGCCACATGCCAAGCTATGGAAAATGTCAAGACGGATTTCATCTCGTCTTCTGGGATGTAGCGCCGAATGATTTGGTCTGGACAATGCTTCCATAGGTATGGCTCATCCCATATGAAGTACTTAGCTTGTTTAGTCAGCTTGTCCTTTTGGTACCTGTTTAAAGATGAAGGAATTTGCTTAGTGACAAGGTAATTAATGAGATCGGCATACCATGGATCAATAGCTTGGATTGCGAAGAGTTGTTCGTCAGGAAAGGTCTCGAGGAGGGGCAGCTGATCGGCCTCTTCATTGGAACTATGAAGCAATCGGCTCATATGGTTAGCGACCGCGTTTTCGCTGCCCTTCTTGTCTCTGATTTCAAGGTCGAATTCCTGGAGCAGTAGCATCCAACGTAGCAACCTTGGCTTGGCGTCCTTTTTAGTGAGCAAATACTTCAAGGCAGCATGATTCGTGTATACTATGACCTTGGTTTGAATTAGATATGAGCGGAACTTCTCAAGGGCAAAGATAACAGCAAGGAGCTCTTTCTCGGTGGTGGAGTAGTTCAGCTGGGCATCATTCAGGGTTCGACTTGCGTAGTAAATGACATGAGGGAGCTTGTCAACACGCTGTCCCAAAATCACTCCTATGGTAAAGTCCGAGGCATCACACATTAGTTCGAATGGTAATTCCCAATTCGGTGGCATGATGATGGGTGATGCCGTGAGCTTTGCCTTGAGTGTGTTGAATGCCTCATGGCATCCCTTAGTGAACTCAAATGTGGCGTCCTTGGCTAGAAGATCACACAAAGGTCTTGTGATTTTCGAGAAATCTTTGATGAATCTGCGGTAAAAGCCAGCATGCCCTAAGAACGATCGAACCTCTTTGACTGTAGTGGGGTACGGCAGCCTCTCTACTATTTCTAACTTTGCTTTGTCCACTTCTAAGCCTCGGCTAGAGATCACATGACCCAAGACAATTCCCTGTTGTACCATGAAATGGCACTTTTCCCAGTTCAGCACTAAGTTGCTTTCTCTACACCGTTCCAGTACTCGGGTTAGGTTAACTAAGCACAGTTTGAATGAATGTCCAAACACCGAGAAGTCATCCATGAATACTTCAATTATATCTTCCACCATATCGGAGAAGCTGCTCATCATGCAACGCTGAAAGGTAGCTGGGGCATTGCATAATCCAAACGGCATTCTTCTGTATGCAAAAGTGCCATATGGGCATGTGAATGTTGTTTTTTCTTGATCTTCAGGTGCAATAGCAATCTGATTTTATCCTGAGTAGCCGTCCATGAAGCAATAGTGGGAGTGTCCAGCTAGGCGCTCGAGCATTTGATCAATGAAGGGCAAAGAAAGCGGTCCTTGCGTGTGGTTATATTTAGCTTTCGATAGTCAATGCAGACTCTCCATCCTGTTTGAATTCTTTGAGGTACAAGCTTATCCTGCTCGTTTTTAACCACTGTGATCCCACTTTTCTTTGGCATGACCTGGACTGGGCTCACCCACTTGGAGTCACGAATTGGATAGATGATTCCAACGTCCAGAAGCTTTAGGATTTCTTTCTTCACGACCTCCTTCATAGGTGGATGCAATCGCCTCTGCGCCTCCCGTGATGGTTTGGAGTCTTCCTCCAGCAGTATCCGATGCATGCATTTTGTGGGACTTATGCCTTTGATGCCAGCTATTGTCCATCCAATTGCCGTTTGATTGACCTTAAGGACGTGAACCAATGCCTTTTCCTATTTCGTACTTAGGGTAGACACAATGATGACTGGAAGGGTTTGATTGTCGCCCAAATATGCATACTTTAAGTGCTCGGGCAAGGGCTTCAGCTCGAGTTCAGGAGCCTTTATGATGGACGACAGGGTTTTCTGACTTGTGAGTGGTAACGCTTCGAAGGGAGGCTTGTGGAATGGGAGGGCTGGCATGATGTCAAGGGCTCGTACCTCTTCGATCACGCTATCTGTAAGTGAATCCACAGTGTGTGGGTTACTAGTAACGGCCTTCTCAAGGTCATCCGTCATGCAAGACTGAGCAATTGTCTCCCGTAGCAGTAAGTCCATTGTGTTTAACGGAAAATCTACAATAGGATCGGCAGGGTACTGGATGGTGTCATGGATGGAGAATGTCTGAAGCTGGTCCAGGACCTTGATGGAGACCTGGCCCTTTCTGACATCGATGAGGCACTCGGCTGTGGCTAGTAAGGGCCTTCCGAAGATGAGGGGAGGTTCCTCACTTTTGTCAATTCTGTCCATTCTTAGTACGTAGAAGTCTGCAGGAATGCATGTATCTCCGATTTGTACCAGTACGTCCTCAAGAACCCCCATTAGGTTGGTTACAGAAGCGTTAGCCAATCTGACACATAGGTGCGTGGGTTTGAGTGCGCCTAGGTTGAGTGACATGTAAATGTGGAATGGCATGATGTTCACTGATGCTCCCGTGTCGCAAAGGCAATGTTCGAATCTTTTTTACTGAATGACACATGGAAGGGATGGCGGCCCAGGATCATTGGCCTTAAGGGGTATGCGCAAAAGGGCAGCCGAGCAGGTCTTAGGGATGTCAATGGAGTCCGTGGAGCTAAAACCACGCTTTCCTGCAACTAAGTCCTTGATCAGCTTTGCAAAGATAGGCATGTGCTTGACAATTTTATGGAAAGGCAGTGTGATCTGAAGCTTCTGCAACATGCTGATGATCTCTTCCTCAAAGTCCTCCCTTTGCTTATTCCTGTTTTGGAACCTGCGAGGAAATGGATAATCAACATTATTAGCTAACTCAAAAGTGACTCTTTTAGAATTGGAATTCTGAGGTTTAGAGTTAGAAGTATTCGAGTGCTGCGACTTGGGCTTAGGAGCAGGTTGCATGCCAGCCGTAGCCGAAGTAGGCGCAGTGTCAGGTCCTCCTTGCAGTAGGGCACTTGGTGATTCGTTGGACTGGTTCTACGCCAGAGGTGTTGGCCGTGGCATGTTTTGCGGTGCGCCTTGGTCGGTGATCCTTGGCAGAGTAGATTGAGGCTCAGTTTCAGGTCCTACGAGGGTGGCATATGTGGGGTCTTGAAGTGGTGTTTCCCTCTCCAGCGTGATGGCATTAGCCGTAGGATTGTGAAATCCTTTCGGATTTACTAGGACTTGACTCGGTAGCTTCCCCTGCTCTCGCTGATTTAGTTGGTTCACCACCTGTCCCATTTGACGCTCCAAGTTTGCAATTGCATTTTTTATGTCTCCCGCTTGACTCTAGCTATCTTGCATGAATTTTATGAATTGAACATGTTGTTTAGTCAGGATATGGAAGGTGTCCTCAAGAGACTTGCTTCCACCATTCTGATTTGAGGAAGGACTGTGATAGTTCCCCTGAGGGCCTGCGGCTTGCTGCTCAAATCCAGGAGGTGGCAAGGAATTTGCGGCTGCTTGATTGTTGCTCCAATGGAAATTTGGATGATTTTTCCACCCCGGATTGTAAGTGCTGGAATATGAGTCATTCCGGGGTCGAGAATTGCTGTTGAACCCTCCAACAAAGTTGGCATCTTCCACAACGGGGCAGTCCTGGGATTTGTGGCCCTGAATTGAACATACCTCGCAGATGTGAACTTCTTTGGCTTTCTCGCTACACAACTATTTCACCATTGCCGTGAGCTGAGCAATGGCGTCATCTTTGTATTTGGCGGATGCATCACCCGTAGCTCTAGAGGAGGGACCCCTGTAGCTGAACTGTTTTTCCCTTTGAGCAATGTTCTCAAAGGAGGTCCTTGCTTCCTCGGCTGTGCCTTCTAGAATCCCTTGGGATTGAGAGTGCACCATTGTCCGATCGCTAGTCTTCAAGCCTCCATAGAAGTATAGCATAAGATGATGGGCATCAATATGGTGGTGGGGGCACGCCCATAGCATCTGATTGAACTGCTCCCAAAACTCGTAGAAAGACTCCTCCATGTCTTGTCGTAGGTTCATGATCTTGGACTTTAACTCATTTGTCTTTTCCACGGGAAAGTAATATGTTAAGAATTTGGACGTCAAGTCCCTCCAAGAGTGAATGGAAGCCGGCGCCGGTGAATGAAACCATGTCTTGGCGCGATCCTTGAGACTGAAGTGAAAGAGCCGCAGGCGGATTTCAGATTCTGTCATACCATTCATGCACAGTGTTGAACAAACCTCAACAAATTCCTTGATATGAAAATGCGGGTCCTCGCCAGCAAGGTCGTGGAATGTGGGCAGCATGTGAATTGTCCCCGACTTCAATTCGAAGTTTGCCACTGTTGAATCGGGAAAAACAATTGGAAATTGATCCTCCGAGACATGGGGCATGGCAAAATCCTTAAGGCGCCGTGGGGCTTGCGGTACTAGGCCACGTTCCAGGCCCTGCTCTTCTCTGTGGTCCACCATCCTCCTTGGGCTTGGTGGCGGGGAGCCGTGGACTGAAGATGCTTGCGATGATGGTCCACTTGATGACCCGTGCACTGAACCTTGGAATGACATACACGGGTACCTAAGAAAAAGAAAAACTAAGTTACAAATCTAAACTTCAATGGGCACCGTTGAGGGACAAGTCCCCGGCAACTGCGCCAAAAACTTGTTGGTAGAATTAAAGAGCAAGAAATATGTAATTCAATTCTAACAGTTATAAAATCCTTGCAAGTGCCCAAATCGACAAGAATAGTATAGTAGCACAGCAAGAGTCGATCCCTCGAGGACTTATATCAACGTTATGACCACTTTAGTTCCGATTTATTAACTTAGTGAAAACACACGCGCACACACATACAGGGGGGGGGGGGGGGGGGGAGGGGGTTTATGATGTGAGAACTGAAATTTAAAGACAAGTAAAATAAAATGCAGAAAATAATAATGCAAGAATTAACGGTTGATTGATTATTAACTAAGGCGAACTAAGACTTACTATCCACTCTAACCAATTATAGCTCTTAACCAGATTTCCTTGACCTAATTACTATGCATTTTCTGAATTAGGTGCCCGTGCCTAGGACCTGGCGTTGGTTAACTAGACACATCTTATTCCCTCTTACTTAGCATGTTCTAAACAGGGCATATGCCTAGAATGTCTATCACCTACCTTTTAAGATGATTCATGAAGTTTAAAGAGAATTTAATGACACCACATTAGCCTAGCAAAGTGACATGCAATCCTAGGTCGTTATGAGTTAAGATTACAAGTAAGAATACTTTCGGTGCTCCAAATCACAAGATGATATGACGGTCACTCAAGCAATTACATCTATAATTATATGCAAACAAGGTAGCTAATCTTATAGGAATAAATTAAGGTCATTAAGAATAGTAATCCAACTTATTCAGCATGCATAGCAATCATAATCAAGAGCCAGAAATCCAATCAACAAGCTAGGCTAGGGCTTCAAGCAGCCCTAATCCTAACTACTACTCACACATAACTAAAATTGAAACAAATATAATTGAATTCATAAGTAAATTGCAAAAATGAAAATAAGGGTACAGAAGATATTGTGAAGAACAGGTGCCCACGGCAGAGCCTTCTTCTCCAAGCTCCACGTCCAACACACTCGACTTCGGGAAGAACCAAGCTTTAACGTAAAACTCTAAAAATACCAAAATACTATATGCGGCTAAGGTGTCTCTGTATCTCCCAAAAAACCCTCTAGCTAATTATCTCCTCTTTTTTAAAACACTGAACAAAGGCTCCCTTTTATAGACAAAGGGAAAACATTGTCCTATAAGGATTGGTAAAACCTTATTCTATAAGGATAGGTAAAACCATGTCCTATAAGGATAGGGAAAGTTATTGTACTTTTAATTAATTACAAAGTCCTTAAAATCTTTTAGAACCAATCAGAACATAGTTGGGAGTGTGAATGCAAGCTGGCAAGTGGGAACGCAAGCAGGCAAGTGGGAACGCAAGCTGGCAAGTGGTCCGAACTTGGCTTTTGGACTGTCTTTGTAATCAGGATCTAGGACTGCGCTTTTGAAGCACATCATGAGTATAGTAGAAGCACATCTTCGTTCAGGCTTGGCGCAAATGTTGTCAGGCTTAGCGCAGAGGGAGAACCTCTGATCTACCGAACGGGACCCCGGGCTTAGGCGCACATCTGGGCTCGGATGGGAGTTCTTGGGACATGTCCTCGACCTGCCTTAGCGCGACCTTGGCACTTCTAGGACTTGACCTTGATGTCATGAAATACAGGTTTGAGACCTGGAGGGCTTGATATGAGTTACTTGGCCAGTGGCCCAAAATAGGCGCACTGGCGTACTTAGGACTCCGTGCAGGACCTGATATTGAAATGCGGATATCTCCTTCATCTGGACTCCGATTTGAGTCATTCTTTTTGCGTTCTTTCCAGATTTTACCCATCTTTCTAACTCTGCACAAGTCTGATAAGATTGATCATTTTCTACTATTGATGGCACTAAATCATTCAAAAGACATGTACGAGAGGCATATAAAGACATCAAAATGATGCATAAATAACGACTGATCAAATATCACTTGGATTTAGTAGTTGGCTTCCTTGTAGGACAAGGTCTGCCCTTGGTCTATTAAAAGAGGGCATTGTCCAGTGCTTTGGACGACCACTCTTTCACAAAATATTTTATATACAATTCAGTTTATGTTTTTCATTATGCGTAGTGAGTAGTTTACCTTAGTTCATGGCTGATCTTGAAGCCCTAACCATGACAACTTCGTGATGTGGTTTTGGCGCATGGTTTGATTGTTGTGTTTGCCTTGGTAGATTGATTCACTGCTTTAATTGCTATTCGTTTATGTTCTTAAAATTAGTTACTTTAATTGCATAACTTAATGAAGACTTGCATCGAGGATTATGGTAAAAATAATATGTGAAAAGATCCATGACACTCCTAGGACTGCACATCACTTTCTAGGTTAGTGTAGTGACTCAGATTTCCTTTTTTTTCTTAATGCTTCCTTTCGGGCCCAATTGGATAGTAGTTGGTGTACACATGATGCACATAACATACAAACTAAGAAGGAAATAAAATGTGTGATTGAGCCTTAGCCGGACTGTTGCACGGGCACTGAACCAAGAAGGAACATGATAATTGAACCTTGCAAACTAAGTTAGAAAACGTTGTGGTTAGGTGTGGATAGGGACTGCCTTAACCTGCCTTTTAATTTGATTGCAATCTTTACTTATTTACTTTGTTTCTTGCATTACAAGTTATTTACTTTGCTAACATCTTTAGAACTAAAATCCCCCCTTGTGTCCTACTTCAGTGTCATTGTTTTAGTATCTTTTGTTTAGAGTCTTTGTTTAGTTAAATGTCAAAGCATATCTAATTAGTGTGTGTCTTTTATTTTCTGTTTTAAGAGTCTAAGTATCTTCAATCTGTGATAACTTGAGAATTAAGATACCTAATCAATTGGAACATCATCGTTGAGTCAAGTTTTCGTGGGATCGACCCTTGCTTGTACTGTTATTCTATCTATTGATTAGTGCACTTCCTAGGTTATAATTGTCACGATTTGTATTACATTTATTGTTATACTTTTCTTCCAACATGGTACATGAGGGAGATATGTGAAGACGACTCAACTAGTATTGTGGCTAACTGTGATAATTTATTATACTACAATTGTTTGTGTCGGTAACATTTGTCTTTTATTTCATGTCAGTACTCAAGTTCATCTCAAAGGAGAAGATGTTATACCCAAGAGGAATTGGACATCGTTCGAGATGAATAGGCATCCCAAGTTTTGGAATGGATTTGATGTGTTGATGTCTAGCTATTGGAGTCTACTTTTCATTAAATATGACTTTTGTTGTATATAGTGCATTTAACTTATGTATAGACAAAGATGTTTCTATTATTCCCAAATTGATGCTTTCGCAGGTTGGAAGACTTGGAAATATATTACTCTACTTGGAACTACTTAATGGAAGACTTGGATATATATTGATGGTCAATTCACATATCTTTTATATATATTATTTGCATTTGAAAATTGATTTATATATATATATATATGTGTTAATGTAGAATAAATATAGTGCATCCTAATACACCAACAAGCTATGCTGTGTACAAAGAAAAGAGCATCAATTGCCCAGGAAAAATGATGTTGTCTATGCATAAGCAGCATCAAAAATGAAAATAAAGCGAATCTTCATACCATATATAGCATCGCTTTCACGAAACAAGAAATGTCTTCATCAATAAATAGCATAAGATATTATACAAAGTGATGCGTAAAAGCTAAACAAAAATTGGTATTTTATCCATAACTGATGCCAAAAGCAGCTAACTGCATCGCTTTTTATAAGAGAAACGATGCTAATACTCTCTATAGCATCGGTTGTGAACGCTTATTGGAGTTACATGGTAATGATATGCATCGCTACTTATATCAAAATCGATGCCTTTAGTGGAAAAGACATCGGTGATTCACCGATGCCTTTAATAGTGGTTAAGACATCAGAGGCAGTCGCATCTATTTTTTGTTGTCACAGACATTGATGCCTAAATTGAAAATTCTAACAGTGCCTTTGAGAATATGATTTATTTTCCTTTTATAGCATTCTTGGAAAAGCTTAAGTGAGCACCTCTAGGGACCCACATCTTATTCATCTTTTCTTCTAAAACCCCTTTGTCTTTGATAGGGGGTGGCACCTAGCCGCCGTAGCTCACAGTCTATTTTGTCTTCTTCTGGCTATTTGGGCTAGTCTTAGCACATTGGGCTTTTTTTTTCTTTTGAAATCTTCTTAGTCCATGTTAGACTTATTTTCGAATGTGAATAATTTGCTATTAGTTTTTAGTTAGAAACTAAATAGAACGACAAAATGTAAATTAATAGTACACTGGAAATTTATTATTAGAAACTAAATGATGAAAAATAAGGGATGAAAAATGATCGAGACAAGCATGCCAAAGTGCACAATTGACACAAACAAGAAGTAAAATGACACGAGTATGTGCGACGCAGGGAGAAAGATGATCATTGAGGGGAAGTGGGTACGATCCATTATCACTCGAGGCATCAGGGCAAAACATAGTATTAGGTAAACCAAAAATGGAATGTACATTGGTAACAAAAGATGTGACCACTTTGCCAATTTCCAAACCCTATTCCTCCCACAACCCCATTCAATTGATCATCTCCACTGTAAGATTTGGTAGCTTCGAAGACATTTTATTTTGCTTTTCTTCGTCGCAAGGTCCATATTGGGCTCACGGCCCGTGGATCAGTTTCTAACCACGACTCTAGCTAGGCAATAGTCCATAATCCATTTTAACTTATCCCGTAGTTTAGTACCATGTCATACATTGCACCGAGATATTCGGCGTGGCCTAAAAGGATAATACACAAGAAAGGAATTTTTTATTTACATATACCACAAGAAAGGAATATTACTCTTCCTTTTAAGATGATATAGAGACATTAAAATTGTTTTGATAACTTACCATCTCCAATGATATTCATTTTCCAATAGTTGCCACAATGTATCTTCAAATATGAATTTTTTTTAATCATTTATGAGGCCCAACTGCCATAAGAGTGATAATTTGTTTCTGTGTAGTCCATATATATGTACCCCTTAGTGGGTCGAGTATAGAGCATTAGAGCTCAATCCTACCCAAGCATGACTAGGAATAAGGTCAAACTTGCGTGGATAGTGAATGAGAATGCGAGGAAATCCAGCTTCAGAAAGAGGAACAAAAGCTTAAGGAAAAAATTGAGGGAGTTAACCACCTTATGTGACCTGAGTGCCTTTCTTATTATATATGGCCCGGACAGTATCCAGCCTGAACTTGTGTGGCCTGATCCTCCACGGTTGGAAAAATTGGTTGCAAGGTATCAAAGCATACCGGAGGTGGAGCGATGGAAGAAGATGATGAACCAAGAGAGTTACCTCAAAGAGAAGGCAGCCAGGATGCAAGAGCAAATTAGGAAGATTATCAAGCAGAACAATGAGCTGAGCGCGAATCAAGTGTTGCACCAAATTATTCAGCAAGGTACGCCACTGTTGGCATTCGAAGATGATGATCTAAGTAACTTGGTTTTTTCATTGGAGGAGAGGATGAAAGAGGTTCGGAAAAGAATTGATTATTTTGAGCAACAGGATAGTAGTGGTACTGTTGATGAAGAGGAAGGTGGATTTTCTAAGTCTTTGTTATGGTACAAAGATTTGGGGAAGCAGATGGAGAATAATGAGGGGCTTGGTAGCAGTGTGAGGAGTGTGATGGGGCTGCCACCAAATTCATATTTTGGTAGTTTTGTTGATGCAAATGACTCAGCTGGGTTGGTTGATAGTTGGAACTTTGACAACTTATTGGAAGGTTCTAACACAAATGCAAGCTTGGGGAATCAAAGCTATGGTGGCAGTGACATGAGCCTACCAAAAATTGGAAATGACAATATTAATTGGCCTTTTGGAAGTTGGGGAGTAAGGGATGATGGAAGTGAGAAAGGGCTGCCTCAGCTCAACTATGGGGGCACTACCAATAGCAATGTAGGAGGTGAAAGTGGTGCAAGTTATGAAGGCCTGCCTCTGGGACAAATTGGAGATAGCAATGTTGGAACTGATGCTGGGTTCCCCCATGATGGTTCCAAAACTTGGCAAAATGCTATTCCTTTTCCTTGAATTACAATCTACTACTTCCTCAATCCAATGTTGTTTGTTTCATTGTCTTTTTCAGCTCTCTTTTTCCCCCCATAATCTTTGATTCATGTTTTAATTTCCCATTCATAATAAAGTAGTTTTTCTTTCTTATGATTTTACCCAAAGTTTCTTCTATTGTCTTTGTTTTTTGCATCATTTATATGAAAATCATATAAAAGTTTCATATTTTACACCTACATTTACATTGGTCTTTTTTTTTTTTTTTAAGGAAATACCATATTATTAAAGAAAGTCAAATATAGTACAAGAAAATAAGGGGAATTTATGTCATTTAAATTCGGTCAATAAAGAAAGAATAACACGTAACAAAATTTCGTCAAAAAGCTATCTATTAACACCGATTTGCTTAAATAATAATTTATGAATAATTCTAAAGTTCGTAGTTATAATTATTATGAAAACAGGACAAATTAGTGTTTTTTGTAATTAAGGACCAACTACATAACTTTTTCTTTTTCAAAGTAATGCTTTCTCGTCATTAACTTCATTTTTTTGTTAAACTTAATTTGTCTCTTGGCTAAACTCAATGAAGTTATTTAGTTACAACTTCCAAATTATAGCAGAAGATTGGACCTTCTTAAATACAAAAACTGAATGCAATAGACATCTACATGTCCCTAAAAAAAACTAACACATGAGAAATTTGCATTACGTTCTTATGTATGTGTATGAGTGTTTTGAATATACAGAAAGATGATCTCAGGATACTATACTCTTTTATAAATCTTTTGTAAATTATTAAATTTTAATATAAGAATTCAATAAATAATACGATTTTTGTTACTTTTGATTCCGACCCATTCAAGATAAAAGAATCTCTTAATTATAATAATAAATTATAATAAACCATTTTAATGGAAACATACTTTGATTATAATTAGGCTTATTACTTGAAATGCACCCAGAACAAGACGTGAAGTCTCAATTTGCACCAAGAACAAAATCTTGTCCCTTTGTACACAGAACTGGTGTTCCGTCAGTGTTGTTGCACCAAATAATTCACAGTGTTACACACTCCGTGTAGGAGGCTTACGTGGTAGCAAGGGATTGAGTGTTTTAATTATTTTGTAGAAAAATATTAAAACTAAATATTTAAAAAAAAAACCATGAAGAAGAAGATGGTGAATTATCTGGGTTTCTCAACCCATTCTCAAACCTCCGAATCCAAACCCTCTAAGCCTACCCTAACCCACCCCAATCACCCACCAACCTCTGCAAACTCAACACTCCCTCCTCCTCTTCCTCTCTCAGAGAAAATCCAGAAAAATCTTCATCTCTCTCACAAGTTCTTTATATGCATATACACCCCAAACCCAGAAAAATCTACAACTCTCTCACAAATTTCAAACACACCCAGAAACTCAATTTCACACACAGATTCAATTGCAATCCAATTTTATGTGATTATGAATGCCCAAAATGAAATTGGATTGAGGGGAAAAAGACATTCGGAAGCTCGAGTGTGTCATCATACTTTTGAAAGAGAAAAGTATTTAGCGGAATCTCTGAACCACTGGCCATATGCGGCGGTAAGTTCATCTTTTTCATTATCTCACCTCAAAATGTTGCCATGTTCGCCACTCTATGGTATGCATCTCTATATTTGTAACTAGCTGCTTATGTGTTCCCTAGGGTTCTATTATCAAGTCATTGTAATTTTTATGCTTCTCTGGGTACTTTTTTTATCTGCCACATAACTTTAATCGCATGGAATAATTCTGTAATTCTTACTTTTAGCTTTTGAATCATCCTTGCTGGTTATTCGTTCTAGCTGAAAGTCTTTGATTTTCAGCCAATGTAACTGATTATTGGACTTTGGGCAGATAAAATCGCATGTGGGTTCTAACTGATTTCGTTGATTGACAATGTTGCATTTGGGTTTATGTGATTTTCGTCAATAAGAGAATAGGATCGAAATCTCATATGGGTTATTGGAATTTGCTCCTCTTAGTTCTTCATGCTCTTTGCGTTAATGGAGGACAGAGAGCTTGATTTCTCGAACCAAGAGGTGTTTCCAGGTCCAAACATGGGTAGTGAAGTTCCGAGTAGTTGCTTAATGGACAACTTCTTTGAGGACGTTCTGAAAGATACTCATGCTTGCACTCACACCCATACTTGCAACCCACTTGGCCCTGATTACTCTCATACACACACTTCCTTTCATGTCCACACAAAAATTGTATCTTCAGCAACAACAAGTTAAGACAAGGTTGGAACTTATGATACTACTGAGTATGGGGATAAAAAATCGAAGAAACGGCGTTTAGGTAATAGGGAAGCAGTTCGTAAGTACCGCGAGAAGAAGAAGGCACGGGCTGCGTCGTTGGAGGATGAAGTTGTGAGATTGAGAGCTCTGAATTAGCAGCTATTGAAGAGGTTGCAGGGTCAGGCTGCATTGGAGGCTGAGATTGCTAGGCTCAAGTGTTTGCTTGTGGACATTTGAAGAAGGATTGAAGGAGAAATTGGATCTTTTCCATATCAGAAATCCGTGAATCCTAACCTTCTCAACCCGAACGTGGAGCTGCTCCACGCAATTGGACGAATGAGGGGAAGAGGAGGCGAGAGTGTTGAGTTTGCAGAGGTTGGTGGGTGATTGGGGTGGGTTGGGGTAGGATTGGAGGGTTTGGATTCGGAGGTTTGGGAATTGGTTTAGAAACCCAGATAGTTCATCATTTTCTTCTTAATTTTTTATTTTTTGTTTTTTTTAATATCTAGTTTTAATATTTTTTCTACAAAATGATTAAAACACTCAATCCCTTGCTGCCACGTAAGCCTCCTAAACAGAGTGTGTAACGCTGTGAATTATTTGGTGCAATGGCGCTGACAAAACACCAGTTCTTGGTACAAAGTGACACGATTCCTTGTTCTGGGTGCAAATTGAGACTTCGTGTCCTGTTCTAGGTGCATTTCGAGTAATAAGCCTTATAATTATTAAGGAACATGTTGTTACGAGAATGTTTATTTGTTTGTTTTTTTGGCTGCACATGAGTGTCAAGTTGCCTACATATTATTTTGAGGAAACCAAGCCAACTCATCATTTATTTGGATTTTTTTGGTGATAGGATTTGGTTAGTGGCTGGTTATGAAAAAGAAGAAGTATTTGTAGGCAAATCAGTAGTGTTTGTGGTGAATTGGGCCACGTGGTATTTGGGTGAATTTTAATCAGGGATTTTGTTTGGGCTTACGGTTGTATCTAAATTTTATTTTGGACTACTAATATACTCTTGGCATGATCAAATCAGCGTATTTTAAGAATTTGGGTTGATAAAATTTTGGAACCTAACTAGGGATTTACAATTGGTTGCGGAGTTGTGGTTTCATCTAGTGGGACACTAAATTACCTAAATATCTCTTTACGGAAATAAAAATGATGTATTTCATTTGAGTGGTTTTGTAACACTTGAAATTTAAATTGAATTTTGTGGATTAATGGGCCAGTATCATTATGAACTATTTTTTTTTTGTTAGGTGGTATTATTATGAACTTGAACTCATAAGTAGAATCTGTTTTTTTTTTTTGAGAAGATAACTAGAATCTTTAGAATAGAATATATATTTCATATATATATATATATTTTACTTTCTATATATAGATATAGAAAAATGTTTATATTAATCATTTATGATGCCAATATTAATCCTCTCTTGCTTACAAACCCTAACAAAAAAAAAGGACAGTTTATTTAAAACTCTAACTCGAACTGTCTCTAAACCCTTCAAAGAAAAATTATGATTTTATTTGTAAATGACTTTGGATAGGTTTAGTTTGGTTAATGTATTGATTGTAAGTCTAGTATGTGATACTCTTTTTTCTTATTACATATTTTATAGAGTTTTTCCGATAAGAGTTTAGCTATGGCATTCCTTGTACCCTCAACTAAAGCCGTGCATTTTGTCCTCTCGATCTCTTGAATGAAATCCATATATTCATTCTTCAAAAAAAAAAAAAAAATTAAATTAATCCAATATTAGACAAGCAATCTCTAAACTAAGGAAAAACCAAAAAACGTACATTAATAGGGAAAAGAAAAAAAATGATTAAATAAATTTGAATATCTAAAAGAATAATTGTCACGGTACTTAGTATTACGGTCTAGTGGTATTCCTCTCTACAAGTTATATGGAAGGTTTCGAATTTGACTTTACTACAACTGAATTAGTGGTATTCCTCTTCATTGTATAGTGGATGGTCTTAAATTATAATTCTTAAAGACGCGATACGATACCCAATGTATATACTCCTTCCAATCCCCCCAATATCATTTAATTAAAAAAATACAACTAGTTTTCAAATGGTGCAAATTTATTTACAATGCTCCACGTTTTTTATTTATACATCAACAATGTTTTACTTGAATTCAATATCAGGGCGGATAAGGGATTTGGCTTAAGCTTCACGGTGGCCTGTTCTATATATACTAAGTAATAAGTTAACATAACTATACAACGTTCTCGTCATCTATTGGAGTTGAACATGAAGCGTCTCACTAGATCGCATAATGTTAGTTAGTCCAACACCCGTCATTTAATAATACCGTATTCTTTGCCAAGTTAATTCAACACCCACCATTGAATAATATATACCGAATTCTTCGCCAAATTAGTTCAACGCCCGTCATTTAATAATACCAAATTCTTCGCCACAGCGAGATGTAAAATTAAATTCTTTTACTAAATAATACAATAATGACCAAAATATATATCTTTAGATTTGGTGATGATTTTGATGACAAAAATGGCACTTGATCCCTTATTTGGTTTGATTTCCAAACATGTTATTAGAATAAGGGTCTTGAAACTTTTCCATTGTGTTATTATATATATAAACTATGGCAGATAGTGCAAGTCATCAAGTTGAAAAAGAGGAAGGGATGGCTCATGAAGAAATTGCGTGACCTAAACATGAAGAACCAGGAATTAGAGATTCACCTTAAGAAGATATTATTAGCCAACATCAAAGAGGAGCTGGTGGAGACTCAAAGAAAGAACAAGGAAACTGAGATAAACCTCATCATGGAACAAGTTGACAATGGTATGCCACTAGATGAACTCACACCTACTGAAATAAATTATCTACATGTCTTTCTGGAGGAGAAGACTGAGATGGTTGCGAAAGAGTGCTTGGCCAGAGAGAAGGCTAAGGCCAAGGCAGTTGAGAACAAGACTGATGCTGAAAGTTTTGATGCCATCAAGAACAGCACTATGGATGCTTGAATTGCAACATATTTTGATAATAAAAAAGAGACACTGGAAGAATAAGGGAAGCTGGGCCTAAGAAAATAAAGGGGAAAAATTTGAGGAACATTATTTAATTTACGCAAAATACTTGTCTAGCTAGTGTTCTTTTAAATTGTTTTCTTAATTTGGTTATATTCAGCCTTGCTAATGGTTGAATCATATATATATATATATATATAGATATATATTTGTCTTCTATAAAATGAATGATAATATATTTCATTTCCTATAATTGTACGTCATTGTTTTAAATTCTCATTTTGCTTAATTTTCATTGCACGAACTCCAATCGTCAATAACCATCGAGGCACGACCTCCAATGATTTGATGTTATGGTATGAGGTAAGTTGATTAGATTCACAAGGAATACTGGTTTGAGAGCTAAGGAAGAACTGCTATAGCGTCAACGGTCTAGGGTATCCTGGCTTAAAGACGGGGACCGAAACATGAAGTTTTTTCATCAGTTTGCAAAGAAGAGAGGTAAAAGAAATTTTTTGAATGGTGTTTATAATTTACAGCAGGTTTGGTGTTCTTCTGATGTGGAGGTGGGAGGAGCCTTCGAGCACTATTACCAGTAATTATTTCAGTCCAATGGGGTGACAGACATTGAGAGTGTGATGGGAGCGGTCATACCGATTTTAGGGGATAGTGAGAATGAGTCCCTGTGTAAGCCTTATTGCCGTGAGGAGGTGGAGGTTGCTCTTTTTAGTATGTTCACGACAAAAGCCCTAGGGGTGGATGGCATGCCGGCGTTGTTCTACCAAAAATACTGGGATAAGGGGATGATGTAGTAGCTTTCTGCTTGTTAGTTCTGAATGATGGTGTTAGCGTTCGGGAAGTTAATCATACACTTATTGCCCTAATTCCGAAGGCTACTCACCTCACGTAGGTAACGGAATTTAGACCTATTTCTTTATGACGCATAATTTATAAAATTATCTCCAAAACTATTGTGAGCAGGTTGAAGAATGTCATGCCTCTTATTATATCCAAATACCAAAGTGCCTTTGTGCCTTCCCAGTTAATTACAAACAATATTATAGCTACTTTTGAAAGTATTCAAGTAACGACCCGGACCAAAAATTAAAATAAATTTGTAAAATTACCGAGAAAAGATGACTTTACCCTTGAGGTTTAGGGGGTTCGAGGTTCACTTTTTGTTTAGAATTTTTTCTTGAATCGTTGCGTAGGTCTCGAACTCATGAGTTCGTAGACAGGTGTCACATAGAAATCAGAGCTAGTTTGAGAAGGTTACGGGTCTAGGAAGTGAAAGGGTATTTTGGTAATTTTGAAAAATTAGATATTTTCACATCTTTACTTTCTCTCTCATGTCACAAAATATCTCACTTCTCTCTCTCTCTCTCTCTGGAATTCTCTCAGTGTAAATAAAGAAAGGAAGGGAAAAAGGAAGAAATAAAGGAAAAAGGAAGAAAAAAAATCAAACCCTACCCACCCATCACGATCTCATCCCTTTTGACCCAAACAAAGGACACCACGACCTTCCTCTCCTCCCCACGGACTCAACCATATCCTCTGTGAGCCATGAAGACTGCCGTGGAAGACAGAGCGAAGCTTGGAACGCATGCCGAAATTTCTTGGCCATTTTTCCGCCACCACAAGTATGAGTTCTCATTTTCGACCCTGGATTTGAGTTCTTGGACCCGAGTAGATAGATTTTTGACTATTAGAACGTTAAATTTGGCTAAGAAATGAGATAGTTATGAACCTTTGAAAATCGGCCAACAATAGCGAAATCCGACCGGCAACTAGCGGCACCAGCGAACCAAGAAAGAACACGACCCTAGGCGTATGGGGGAGGGCCACCTGGCCGTCCACCGGCGTGTGGGGCCCTCCCTCGGCCTCCGACGAATTGCGTTTCAATGTTTTTGACATTTCGGATATTTTGGCGCAGGTTTCGAGTCCATCGGAGTTTGTTTAGGGGCAATTTTGGATATCCTACGTTGCTTTGATTTTCGTTAGGAGGCATGTGTACCTCTGGGAGTTAAGGGGTTGGATCATAGACTTACAATTGTCGTTTAGTAACCCCGGTTGTCACTTTTGACGGGAATGGTGGTCCCGGAGGTTGTGGAGGATCCAACAACTCGAGGTTAAATTGCTTGGATGTAGAGGTGAGTGGACTTTGGTTTCGAGATAGTAATGCATGCTTATTTTTATGTTTCAAGTATTTTATTATCGATTACGAATTTCAGAAATTAAATGGAATGATTATTTAGTATTTTAATGAATCTCGGGAATTAAGGATAATTATTATAAAGTGCTTATTACCTTTGTAGGACTCGGGAACTAAGGATAACGAGTTACTTGATTTTTCATTGATTACGGATTGCAGTATAGATTTTGTAATGACTTGAACTTAGTCGAATTTGGCTTTGGCCAAGCATATAGTTTTGGACTCAAACCTAGTTACCTGGTTTTGAGACTTCAGGCCGGGATGGTGATTTGGGCTTCGGTCCGAGGTGAGTACTTGGGCTTCGAGCCTGGAGTGATAGTTGGGAGAGAGTTGGTCACTGTCCTCGAGCTAGGGGTTCTGGGCACAAGTCGAGTAGTAACGATATTAGCTTCGATCAGCATCTTGAAGAGCTATGGTATGGAGGAATCCATCATAGGCTCGGTGAAGTATGAGGTATGGTATAGAGGATTCCATCACACGCTCGGTACGATATGAACTTTGGTATGGAGGATTCCATCATAGGCTCGGTGAGGTATGAGGTATGGTATGGAGGATTCCATCATACACTCGGTTGGACATGAGGTATGGCAAGAAGAATTTCCTCATACCCTCGATAAGGTACGAGGTATGGCATGAAGGATTTCCTCATATGCTCGGTAGGGTACGAGGTACGGCAAGAAGAATTTCCTCATACGCTCAGTATGCTATGAGCTATGGCATGGATGATTCCATCATAGCTACGGCTCGGGATGAAGGCTACGGCCGGAAGATATAGGTACGGCTCGGGATGACATCTATGGTCGAGATCGAGGTACGGCTCGGGATGATGGCTATAGTCAGGAGGTCAAGCTCCGGCTAGGAATGATAGCTATGGCCGGGAGATCGAGCTACGGCTCGGGATACGGCTCTAGCCAGGTTATTGAGAGGGTGGGCACATATAAAGGTGGTACGGGTTCCACCGAGGTAAATGAAGTGGTTCTGGTAAGTTGTATTACTTGTTTTTACGGATCTTATTGCATGTAAGGTTTGATAACGATGTGGGATTTTATGGCTTGTATTATTATTTTATTTGTTAGATCACACTTTTATTTTTGGTTCTATTGTCCACTCACAGTTGTTTTGGTTTTTGTGCCCTCCAAGCCATGGCGGGACGAGGCACCGAGACTAGGAGAAGGCATCACCTTCGGCTGTGTTGTCGGCGTAGGATTTGGTTGGGTTGTAATTTAACTTGACCTAGTGTGCTCTGATAAACCTTTGGGTTGTTTATTGAGTGTTGTGTGGTTTGGGTGAATTTGGTTTTATCTAGGTTGTTTGGATTAGTGGTTTTGTTATTTGCATCCTTCATCTGATAAGTGGAAGACGATTTGACCAAGTTACGAGGGAGATCCTACTGAATTTTCAGTAGAATTCTCGTAAGGTTTGTTTGGCAGTGTGAGGGTGTTTCTAAAAGTTTATGAGTTTTTCCATGGTTGTCAGATGGGAGGTGGACTTCTCACGGATTTGGAGGGGAAATTCAGAAGGGGTCATGTCAATTCAGGCAATCAACCGCTGGGGAAATAGTAATTTGAAGAAAAGGATCCTGAAACTTGACATGTCCAAGGCCTATGACCGTCTGGAGTGGATTTACCTAGTGACATGCTGAGGAAACTTGGTTTCGGTAATTGTTTAGTGAGATTGATCATGGACTATATCACCATAGTAAGCTATTCTATTCACATCAGGCGCTAGGCCACTGGGGACGTCTCTCCTACTAGGGTTTGCGACAGGGAGACCCCTTCTCCCCATATCTTTTTTTAAACTGTGCTGAAGGTTTCTCAGCCCTGTTATCCCAAGCACAACGCCGGAAGTTGATTCATGGAGTGTCATTTGCCACTGGGGCGCCTACTATTTCTCATATTTTTTTTTCTTATGATGACAGTTTAGTGTTTGTAATGCTAGGCTAGCTACCAACAACTACTGCCAGTTATGCGGGAGTATGAACGAGCTTCGGGTCAACTAATCAATTTTAAGAATTCTGCGGCGTGTTTTAGCCCACACACTTATCCGATCATGATTCGTCTGTTCTCCAATATGCTGGGTGTCAGAGTTGTGCATTGTGATGAAAAGTATCTTGGGTCACCAACGGTTACTTCTCAAAATAAGAGGCGGATGTTTGGGAAAGTTTGGGATGTTCTAAGAAGTTGACTTACTTCCTGATATGGTAAACTATTTTCGGAAGTTGGGAAAGAAGTTTTTGTAAAAGTAGTTGCCCAGGCTCTTCGTACCTACTCTATGAGTGTCTTCGAGGTCCCCCAGTCTATGTGTCATGATCTGTATGGTGAAATTGCCCGATTTTCGGGGGGCAAAAGGGGCCAGTGTAGTTTTGATTTGCTAAGTTGGCAAAAACTTTGCAGTCCAAGATGAAAGCGCGGCTGGGTTTCCAAAATTTCGAAGCATTTAACCAGGCAATGGTTGCAAAACAATCTTGACGGTTGATTGAAAATCCTCACTCCCTGGTGGCTCGAATCCTGAAAGCCTGTTATTTTCCATATAGAGACTTTATGGTGGAAGAGTTGGGTTAAGCTCCCTCGTTAGTATGGCGTTCTATCCTATCGGGTAGGGAGGTGTTAAACCCAGGTTTAGTCTACCGAGTTGGTACAGGGGGTTCAATCTCAGTTTTCAAGATAAGTGGATCCTGAGGCCTAAAACTTTTAATCCCATCTTGAATATGCGGCTACCTGATGCAGCCATGGTTTCATCACTGATAAAATCGACGGGAGAGTGGGATATGGCTTTGCTAAGAACGGTCTTCTGCCTTGAGGATTTAGCTGCGATCTGCGGCATTGTGTTGAATTCTACAGCCAGGTTTACTGATGACCGGTACTGGTTTTATACTAAGAATGGAAATTATACAATTAACTCATGGTACTATATTGCTTTAGCTCTCTCTGACCAAACTGTTGCAGAAGGAAGAGAGTGTTCTTCAATGGTAAACTCGGATTTGTTAACGGACTAGCTCTCTCGGATTTGTTCACGAAAAAGCTCTGGGGTTTAAATATTCCTCATAAGCTTAAAATCTTCGCTTGGAAAGCTAGCTTGGAAATTTTGCCTACTTTTCTCAATTTGTTAAAGAAGCATGTTACTCCTTTAGGATTATGTTTAGATGTGGGAAAGGTGTGGAAGATGTGTTCCATGTTTTGTGGGGATATAAATTGAGTCAAAAGATGTGTTCCAGGTGTTCCATCTTGATCGTTTCCCCTCCAATGGTCGTTTTATGGATCTCTTTGAGTGTGGGGTAAGTATTCTTTCTACAAATGATTTAGAATGCTTCATTTTCATTTGCTGGCAGGTGTGGAATTGTCGAAATAAGCAGATGCACCACTTGTCATTCAAAGAAGCTCAGGAGGCAGTTGTTAGTGCAATGGGAGTTCATTCCGAGTTCAAAAATTCTGCATAGAAAGATTGCAGTAGTGCGCCATGTTCGTGTGGCCAAAATGGCTCAAACCGCAGGCTCTCTACTATAAAGTAAATTGCGATGGTGTTGTTAATCCATCAGGTTTCGCGAGAGGCATTGGGGGAGTGCTGCGGGACTGGTATGGAGAGGCTGTGGCTGGTTTTTCGGGACTGGGCTCTGCTGGTGTCTCAATTTTGGTAATGGAATTAGAGGCTATTCGAGCGGGGTTGTTTTTGATTCAGTACATGCAACTTCTAAACGTCACTTTGGAAACATATTCTAAGGCTGCAATATCCCTCATCAATGGCGTTGGGCAAGATTAAAGCATGATAAGGCAACTTTCGGCACCCCGCCTCGCCCCCTAACTAATTGGCGGGCTTGAGGAATAGTCGAAGCCATACCTAATCAGAAAAGGATGTTATCTAAATTCATTTCAAGTAATTGCCACCGCGACCACGCAGACCAAGCGCTATCGCAGTTTCACTTAAGGACCCCCCAGACCATGCATGTTCCAAACCACAACAGGGCGGATACGCCCCAACAAAGGGCATCAAAACCACCTGGATTACTGGAGCCGCAGCTTCCAGAGCTGAGACATTCATCAACCTGCTGATTTAATAATACAATAGCTTCCTCACTGTATGGTCCTCATCTTGAAAACAACCCACGTTCCCAGCCTTCTAAATCCTCCAAAAGTCGAAGGAAATGAGCTGAAATACGGCATTAACATCATCCACTTTCTTGTATATGTCTGCTAAAAGAAACCAACAGTCTCGAAAAGAAAGGCCCAAAAATCTATTTGTTTCCAACTGAAGTGGACCCCCAAACCAAAACACGTTTGCAAACACACATGTAAAAAACAAATGAGACTCAGATTCATCATCCTCGCCACACATATGATAGATATTTTCAACCAGGACCCAAGGCCGCACAAGGTTGCGCCTTACTGCAAGAAAACCACAACAGCAACGCCATGTAAATTGACAATTTGATTTGGTACCTTCATCTTCCAAATCTGCTTCCAAAATCCATCATGGTCCCCTACATTACTTGATTCCCCACTTCCACTGCTTGTCAACTCCCTATTTCGTTGCATCTCCTTCGCCAAAATATAACCCGAGTGAACAGTATACGAGCCAGTCTTAGAGAAATGCCATAAAAACCTGTCAGGTCTTCCAAATTTGGCAAGAGGTATGGATAAAATGGAACCGACTCCCTCAAGACTAAATATTTGTTCCACTAGGTCCTTCCTCCATTCACACCGTGACTGAGACACCAAATAAGCAACCAAAGTCGAAGTTTGTAAGCTAAAATCCTTACTTTGAAGGGTCGCACCGTACGCAGCCAAGGGTCATCTCAAACATGAAAATTTTCACCATTTCTCACATGCCATCTAACACATGCCTTCAATATTCGCTACCCTTGAAGTATCCCCTTCCATCCCCCTGAAGAACCTGCCTTGTCCTTTGGACTAAAAAATGGCTCATTTGGATGGTACTTCACTCTTAGCAACCTTGCAAGCAGAGACAAAGAATCAGAGATGATTGTCCACCCATTTTTCGCAAGCATTGCTAGATTAAAACACCTCAAATCCTGAAAGCTCAATCCACCCTTACACTTTGGCGTAGTTGTTTTATCCCAAGAGGCCCAATGAATGCCACACTACAGGTGTTGCTTTACCCACCAGTACCTAGCCAATATGCGCTCAACATCCCACCACACACCCACTGGAATTTGGAAGCACGATATTGCATAATTGGGCATTGCAAGAGCGATAGCCTTCACCATTACTTCCTTCCCTGCTATTGACAAAAAATGTTCGGACCATCCCTGGACTTTTACTTCCACCCTATTCAGAATCTCCTCAAACACAGCCTTCTTTGATGCCCCAAAATTTGCTCTGAGCCCCAAGTATTTACCAAACTCTTCCTTTTTACTAACCCCCAACACTGCCACAATTTGATAATGAGTCTGCACAGAGCAATTAGTACTAAACAGAACTGAGCTTTTATCAAAGTTAATCATTTGACCTAAGGTAGTTTCATAGATCTGCAGAGCCTCCTTGATACAAATAGCAACCACCACTGACGCTTTAGAGAACAGTACCGAATCATCAGCAAAGAACATGTGCGTTAAACTAAAGGCTCAAGTAGCTACAATTCCATGTAAAGCTCCAACTTCCTCCTTCCTTCTCATGAGCGCCGAGAGGCCCTCTGCACATAGCACAAACAGAAAAGGAGACAAAGGATCCCCCTATCGTAGCCCCCTAGATGGTTGGAAAATTTCAGTAGGCACACCATTTACCAGTATGCTGAAATATGCCATAGATATACATTCTTTAATCCACTGACAGAAAGTCATCTAAACCCCAGTTTCCTCATTACTACCAACAATAAAACCCATTCTACACGATCATATGTCCTTGACATGTCCAGTTTAAGCATCATATCCACTCCCTCCTTCCTGCGTTTCTTTCGAATGGCATGAAGACTTCATGAACCACCAAAATGTTGTCAGTAATCTGCCTTCCTGAAACAAAAGCTGTTTGGGCATTGTTGATTACAATCACCATCAACTTCTTCAAACGGTTAGTGATCACCTTAGATATTATTTTATACATGGACATTGCGCAGCGAAATGGGTATCAAATGAGTCATACTCCGGGGACAAGGAACCTTTGGGATCAAAACTAGGTGAGTAAAATTTACCATCTAAGCATACGCCCTGACTAAAAGAAGGAAGATATAGCCCTAATCACTTAATTTTGAATCAAATCCCAATGTTTATGATAGAAACTCGTCGTGAAACCATTAGGGCTCGGGGATTTCAATGGATGAATTTGCATCATAACCTGTCGGACCTCCTCAGGCAGAATTGGAGCCTTTGCTGAAACTCTAGTTTGAATGCAGGCCGTGAAATACTCAATTTGAGAAGGCAACGAGGTTGCAAACAAGCCGTAACACCATTATCCCCTCACTTGGTTTGGTTTCCTAGACTAGCATAGAATGATCAGATCCCGAGAGTAGCAAATGAGAAATTATTGCATGATGGTATGTTTGGACCCATGACTCCGTAGCCAAGCCTCTATCAAGCTATTCCTGAACAAAACCGTTTTCATGCTTGTTTCTCCATGTAAAGGGATGTCCCATGAACCCCAAGTCAAGTAGCTTCATATCTGTCACGAAAGACATGAACATTCTCATGCTCGAAGCAGTTCGAATATTACCCCCTGTTAGTTCTTGTTTCTAGGAATGATTGATGTAATTAGCTTTGGCCCTCCATGTATAAATTGAATCATGCTCAAACTCTAGGACTTAGACATTAAGGTCATTAAGACTTCCATACTGATTGAAGGATTATATATTAAAAAGGAAGTTTCAAGAGATTGCAGTGGACCTGATGACTAGTCATCTTGTAACTTTTATTACTTACTGCTTCAAGGTTTTTACTAAGAATTAAGTCCAGGATATTTTGGTCATCTTCCTTTCGATATGTTTTGATTACGGTGTGTTTTGAGTTTCACAATTTTGGGTGATATCTCTGGGTCTCCTTCGCGAATCTAGGAGTGTGTAATTTTGAAAGAAAATTGATAATCGATTCTCTGTGGGTTTGCTCAGTGATGGTAGCTGAACGATAGAGTTGATGATTTATGGGTTTTGATAAAACGCTTTCGTATTTGATGTTTGTCGAATCAATTGCTGAGTAAAGATGGTTTTACAAAAGCTGAATCATTTTTGTTAAATGTTTTATCAAAACACTTCTTTGATTTTCTAAAATCTTTTTTTGAAATATGCTTCATTAAAGTTCTTCAATGGTTTGCTTCTTTTTGGGTTCATCAAGGACTATGGCTTGATGAGCTCGGATTGAATGTGTTTTGAGTCTATCATTCAATTATGGCTGCATCCGAGTGTGGATGAATGGAATGAGGATAGTTGAGCTGCTGTGAACGGAGTTTGCAAACGAGCATAGCTGGTTTGGATAAAATCAAGATTGCATGAGGTATGGCTGCATCTTTAGTTTAGACTAGAAGATAAGAGCATGAGTTTGCCTTGTTTTGAACGTTGATTTTATTGGATTGCCTGGTCAGCAGAGAGACCCCCTGTTTTTACTTTGAGGAAAGTTTCTGGATATTAAGCTCTCTGTTTTTATATTTTTAATCAGTATTGTTAGTAATGCTATTGAATGTTGATAATTCATGAGCTCACACACCATCACTTAGTACTAACACAAGGCTACCTACATTGACGGAGCCTCTGAGTGCTTAAGGTGTCATTTGTGTGATTGTGATCTTTGCAGGGTGTATGTGAATGGTGTGTGTGCATGTGGTTGTGATATGTAATTGACTAATTGATTATATCTGGAAATTTAGTCATAATTTCACGAGTGTGTTACTTGAATCTTTTGTTAGAATTGGTATCCAACTCATAGTTGGTATCAGAGCCGACTCTAGACACACTTAGAGTCAGTCCAAGGGTTGTCAGTTGATATCAATTTTGTGTGTAAAGTGATGGAGTGTGACAGGAATTCCTGTAACAATCCACCTTTCTTTGATGGAACAAACTATGCTGCCTGGAGAGAAAAGTTTGAAATTTTTCTTGATGCCTACGATGAAGTTGTTTTTGAATATCTTACTGTTGAATGGAGGTGTCCTAGAAAAACTGTAGGTCTTGAGTTTGTTGATAAACCGAGATCTGACTGTACTTAGGGTGAGGCACTTGCCTCATCGTCAAATAAGAAAGCTCGAAATGGCATTGTCACGACATTATCTATGTCATAGTTCATACACATTTGAAATTGCACCACAACAAAGCAAGCTTGGGATAAGCTTAGAATTGTTCATGAAGGTGATGCTCAAGTCCGTGACTTGAAGCTTCCAATGTCTTGGCAAAATATGAATGTGTGAATCAGAAACTTTCACAGTGTTCTATGAACGTATTGAGTCAATCACAAATGAATGTGTCAGTCTTGGTGAACCAATCTCTGAAATTACCAATGTTCAAAAGATTCTTCGTGTCTTACCAAGTAAGTTTTGACCTAAGAAGATTGCTATCATGGAAGTTCCAAATCTAAAAGGCATTAGGTTAGCCAAGTTAGTGGGTAAACTAATGACTTTTGAAATGGAGATGGACATGGAAACTTTGGACTCTAAAAAGGGAAAGAACATTGCTTTACAATATGCTCAAACTGAATCTGATGCATTGTCTGATTCTTCACAAAGTGTGGAGGATCAAATGGCTCTCTTTGCTAAAAAATTCAGGAGAATACTAAAAGACAAGAGTAGAGATGCAAGGGCAAGTGGGAGTCAGCCTAGGGACTTTGGAAATAAATGGGAAGTCTGAGTCTAGGAACTTTGGAAACAAAGGAAAGTTTGAGTCTCAAAATGATGGAAACAATAATAAATCATCATGTTTCGAGGAAAATAAGGGACATAGAAAGTCAATTTGTCATACAATTTTCTTTGCACAAAATATGATGATTTATTTGAAGAGACATGTGAAATTCAGAAGAAAAACATTCTTCTTGAAGGTAAACTGAGTGAATTGAAAGATTCTAAAACTGATCTTCTAGAGTCAATTAGGACTAAAGATGAGGAGTTGAAAAATTCACTTGCTGAAAATAAAAGACTGGTCAATCAAGTTGCTGAGTTAAAAAGGAATGTGACTCTTTTTCAAAATGAAAATAAGAGTCTACATAATCAGGTCAATGAAGCAAATGAAAAAAAATCATTAAACTAACCATTGTAGCCCAAAAGGTTGATAAAATGCTTAACATGGGAAAGGGTCATGGTGACATGTCTGGAATTGGGTTTAGTATGTCATATTCGAAAGGGTCTAGCAAATGAGTGAAGTTTGTGAGAGAATCCAAACCATCAAGTTCTGAGACTAGTCCTTTCAGTCCTCCTCAGACTCAATCACATGATGATTCAAAAGTGAGTCATAACAAGAAAGAGAGATTCATTCCAGTGTGTCATTATTGTGGAGACAAAGGTCACATTCGGCCAAAGTGTTTAAAATTGAAACAAACACAAAATGCACCACTCTCAAGTATCACATCATTACATGATACAATTCAATATCTTTTGCATGAAGTGACTAGGATTGCTAAGGTGCTTGCATCATCATCATCATTGAATAAGTCTAAGCATCAGTGGGTAGAGAGAACAACACAATAATGTCAAGTTGTGTTGAATGCTCTTGCTGCCTCTCATTCCAGTGTGTGGTATCTCGCTAGTGGTTGCTCTCGTCATATGACAGGTGATTCAAGTATGTTTGAGTCACTTGATACTTTTGATGGTGGTAGTGTTACTTTTGGAGGTGGTCACAAAGGTCTTGTGACTGCAAAAGGCACTGTCAAAATACCAGGATTGCCTGATCTGACAAATGTCAGATTTGTTCAAGGTTTAACTTCAAATCTTATTAGCATTAGTCAACTCTGTGATGAGTGGGCTAAAGAGGTACGGATGACTAGAGCTCGATGTAGGATTATTGGTGAGTCAGGAAAGGAAATGTTGTATGTTGGTCGGTCCAAAGATCACTGTTTTTGTATTGATAGAAGTTCCATTTGTCAGACTAATGTTTGTCATAGTGTTGTGGATGAAACAAGTCTTTTGTGGCATCAACGTCTTGGTCATATGAACTTTATTGATTTAACACGTTTATCTAGGAAATAATTGGTTAGGGGTCTTCCTAAACTCAAAAGAATTGCTAATCATGTGTGTCGACCATGTCAACTTGGCAAACAGACCAAGTCATCTCACTCTACAATTTCTCACATCACCACTTCTAGAGTACTTGAACTCCTTCACAAGGATTTGATTGGACCTGTTAATGTCCACTCACTTGGTGGGAAGAAGTATATCTTAGTGATTGTAGATGATTACTCAAGATTTTCTTGGGTATGTTTGCTTAAAGATAAAACTGAGACATTCATTGAGTTCAAGACTCTAGTTAAACAGTTATAGTTTGCACATATGACTAGTCATCTGTCTCTTGCTCGTATCAGATCAGATCTTGGTACTGAGTTTGAGAACTCATCATTTGCACAATTCTGTGTCAAGCATGGTATTAAGCATGAATTTTCTGCACCTATCATACCTCAAAAAAATGAGATTGTTGAGAGAACAAATCGTGTTTTAATTGAAATGACTCGTGTCATGCTTAATAGCAAAAATCTGGGTAAACATTTCTGGGCTGAGGCCATGAATATTGCATGTCATATCATCAATAGAGTGTTTCTAAGACCTAGATCTCATCAAACTCCTTATGAGATATGGAAAAAGAAAAAACCTAAGGTTGATTATTTTCGTGTCTTTTGTAGCACTTGTTATATTTTACGAGATAGAGAATCATTAGCAAAGTTTGAACCTAAAAGTGATGAGGGTATCTTTCTTGGATATTCCTCAACTAGCAGGGCATATCGAGTGTTCAATCTTCGAACAAACACATTGATGGAGTTAGTTAATGTTAAAATTGATGACTTAGGAGCATCAATGGAGTTAGCTGCTGATGTTGATGATCACTTTCTAGATGAGTCGCTTGTTTTATCTCCTTCTTGTGTCACACCTTCAACACAACTTCCACCATATGAACTTAATAGCTTAAAGGTGAATGTTGATGTAATGAACAAACCAAAATGGACAGATAATCACCCAGATTCTGGTATAATTTGTTCCATTAATCAAGGTGTTCGCACTAGACATCAAGTGTCCAAACAAATTGCAAATGTATGTTATCTGTCACAACTTGAACAAAAGAAAATCACTGAAGCGTTAAAATATAAAGAGTGGATTCTTGCAATGCAAGAGGAACTGGGTCAGTTTGAAAAGAATCAGGTCTGGGAACTAGTCACACGACCTCAGGATTTAAATGTGATTGGAATTAAGTGGATATTCAAGAATAAGTCTGATGATAGTGGTGTTGTGGTTAGAAACAAAGCTGATCTTGTAGCTCAAGGATATACTCAGATTGAGGGTCTTGATGTTGATTAGACTTTCGCTCCAGTTGCTAGGATGGAATTTGTTAGATTGCTATGTGTTGTTGCTTGTCATCTCAAGTTTACACTTTTTCAAATGTATGTCAAAACTGCTTTTTTAAATGGATATCTGAATGAAGAGGTCTATGTTGCCCAACCAAAAGGCTTTGAAGATCCTCTTCATCCTGATCATGTTTATAACCTTCACAAAGCACTCTATGGATTGAAACAAGCACCTCGTGCTTGGTATGACAGATTGCCTTCTCATTTTCTTAGAAATGGATATCCTAGGGGATCTGTGGATAAAACTTTTTCTGTGAAACACACTAACACTGATGTCTTGGTAGCTCAAGTTTATGTTGATGACATAGTTGTTCGTTCCACTTCAAAATCTCTTCTTCAAAAGTTCATTCATGTTATGACTAGTGAGTTTGAAATGAGTCTTGTGGGTGAACTATCTTATTTTCTTGGTCTTCAAATTCGACAGGATTGTGATCGGACTTTTATCTCTCAATCCAAATATGCCAAGAATTTGATCTCCAAGTTTGGCATGGATTTTGTTAAACCTGTACCCACTCCTATGTGTCAAAGCACAAAGCTCACACCTGATCTTCTTGGTAAGACTGTAAATCCTACTTTGTATAGAAGTATGATTGGTAGTCTTCTCTATCTCACAGCTAGTCGACCTGATATTGCTTTCAGTGTTGGTGTGTGTGCTCGTTTTCAGAGCGCTCCTCGTGAGTCTCATCTTCTTGATGTCAAACATATAATTAAATATGTGAAGGGAACTCTTACTTTTGGTTTATGGTACACACACAATACAACCACTAACTCGGTGAGATATTGTGATGTTGATTGGGCAGGATGTCTTACTGATCGCAAGAGTACATCTGGTGGTCTTTTCTATGTTGGCAACAATCTTGTTGCATGGCATAGCGAAAAACAAAGTTGCATTTCTTTGTCGATCGCTAAAGATGAGTATGTGGCTGTAGGAAGTTGTTGTACTCAGTTCTTATGGTTGAAACAAATGCTAAGTGATTATGGTGTTAGTCAAGCAACTTTTACAGTATATTGTGAGAACACTAGTGCCATAGACATTTCAAAAAATCAAGTTCAACACTCTCGAACCAAACATATTGACATCCTTCATCATTTCATTCGTCATTTAGTTGAAAGCAAAACAGTATTTCTCTCATTCATCCCTATAGATAAACAACTTGCTGAGATTCTAACCAAGGCATTAGAACCACCAAGGTTTGAATACCTTAGTCGTTCTATTGGCATGTGTGCTGTTTGATTTCTATTTTTATGATTGGTCAGGTCTCTTATTCTCTTAAAAAAAAAAACCAAAATACAAACTTCAACCAAAAACATTCTTTTTTCTTCTTCAGTTGTGTAGTTCTGGTTTGAAGTCCTTCTCTCTTTTGTTTTTCTAACTTATTATATGTGGTTTTTGGCTATTGTTTTACCCTTCTTGAATCCCTTAAACATTTGAGTACCATGTTTCACATATCTCTAACACTTAGAGATTGTTTGTTCTACTCACAACGCACACCTCTAGGTTTTTCTGTGTTTCTTGAAGAGTGATAAAAGCATCACGAACCTAGGGTGCTATAAGGATGGTATTTGGCGATCTAGGGTTCAAAAGGGTACTATTGAAGTGTGAGCAAATAACTGAAAGTCCTAAGGAGTTACAAGGGTGTGTTTGGTGCTTTAGGACAAAGAGCCATCTTATTTGGGCCACAATTTGATTTAAAAAATAATAATATTAAAAGGAGGGAACAACAAAACGATCAGATCGGATAATAATTATAGAAAATTTAAAAAAAAAAACCACAACAACACACTTCCCAGTGGTTAGTGTTTGTTTGTTGGTCAAACCCTTCTCTTTGTGTCGGTCTTTATTTTGAAGTCTTTGGTACTCTTTTGTTTCTGTGACTCTTTTTGGGTTTATTCGTGTGCCATGACTTAACCATGTTTTTCTCAAATTTCTTAGACATTGGGTGTATAAGGACTTCTTTTCAAACTATACTTCTAAGTTTGAGGGAGACTAATGGATTAGTTTATATATTTATATTTCTTTATCTAGTTTTCTTTTCTGCTCTGACTAGCCACAAGTTACTGTTTCACTAGCTCTTTTTCACTTTGTCAGTAAATAGTCATCTCTTCACTGGTGTATTGTTTTGTTTTTCTGCTTGATTCAATTTATTGATAGTTTTTGGTTTGAGACTGTGTTCACAGTGGTCTGTCTTGGTATTAGTGGTGTTGCTTGTTCAAATGTTTCATGCCTTGGATACTCTAAGAATATTAAATGTTGCTTTGACTCACCTTTCACCTAACGGCTCTTTCTGCATTTACTATTTCACCGTTCCTACTGGCCAATCCATACCTCCTCTTTTCTTTATTTATTTTGGGTTTCACCTTCTTTGATTCATGCACCAACTTTCTTTTTGTTTTCCCCGTGAGTCACTTTTTGTTTTTTCTTCTCATCATGTCTTCCTCCCAATCTCTTTCCCAATGCCCAATTGTGTTTGAAAGTAACTTCGTGTTCGAAGATTTTCCCCTTCGTGATGGTCTTCGATTGTTAGACATTGTAGATAAGTATGCTCTTCATGCTCTTGTCTCCACTCAAGAGTCCTTCAATTTGATTATGGTTCGTGAATTCTACAAGAACATCCCCTATGAGACTCATCCCTGGGGCACTCACGTCGCCGTTTGTGGTGTGGCCATCCCTTTCACCATTGAATCTATCAGCATCGTTCTTGACCTTGATCCTTCATTCTCTATGGCTGAAGTCATTGAGTTCTTCACTAAGCACATGACTTATGTAACATTTGATGTCTATAAGTCATTAGCCTATTCTGATCTGGCCATGCCGCTTAGGACTGGTCACAAGCTGAGCAAAGCCTTTCTATCCCCTCTTCATCGAGCTCTTTGGACTCTTCTTCGTCACAATGTTCTTCCAATAGCTAATAATGCTAATCCGACCCTGTTGGCGTGCAGAGTAGAAGTTGCCATATCTCATGAGCTTCCTGTCCCTTTTGCTTGGCTCATGATGACTCATGTGCTTTCCAAGTCTGCAAGTGGCTCTCTTGGCTTACCCTGTCTCATTACCCGTCTTTGTTCCCACTTTAGTGTGCCTTCGTATGCTGATGATGAGATTGTTGTTGCCACTGAGCCTTTCACCACTCGATCCATGGCCTTGAGCTCTAAGCTCAGTACTTCCTCCTCTGTTTCTATGTCAGATGATGCTGCCTTTGAGGAGTACTTGCAGGAGAAATATTGCATTGCCAATGTTGCTTATGAGGCCAAGGAAACTAATACCCAAATTGTTGAGGATGCTTCCTCTAGTTTTACTTTCGGGGTCTCTGGTGCTCGTGGGCGTGGTCATCCCCGTGGCCGTGGTGCTCAACAAAGGTGGAGTTACTCTAGGCTTTGTTTTGTCTCCTTTGGCTTTCCTTGTCAAAGGGGGAGAAATTGTCATTCATTTTGAACTTTGGAATGTTTATTTTTTATGTGGACTGGTTTATTTTTTATGTAGACTGTCTGATGTTTAACTAGCTGATGTGGGATATTATCTTTGATGTGGACTTTCTAATGTTTAACTTGCTATGTTTCATGCATTCACTCTGACCTTTGATATGTTTCTCTACTTTTGTTTATGTTCTTGTGCTTTTTCTTTGAGCTTTGAACTTTGATATGTGTTTATGTTCTGTTTTCTTGGTATTATGCTATGTTGTTAGATGTACTTTCTGCAGGTTTAGTCTCAAGAGTTGCTACATATTTGGTTTGGGAAGAGTGAGTTTAGTTCTAGGTTTGAGTGAATGGTTTTGACGAGTCAAAGCCAAAGGGGGAGATTGTTAGTTCTTGTTTCTAGGAATGATTGATGTAATTGGCTTTGGCTGTCCCTACATAAATTGAATCATGCTCAAACTTTAGGACTTAGACATTAAGGTCGTTCAGACTCCCTTATTGATTAATGGATTATATATTAAAGAGGCAGTTTCAAGATATTACAGTGGACCTAATGACTAGTCATCTTCTAACTTTTATTACTTACTGCTTCAAGGTTTTTACTGAGAATTAAGTCCAAGATATTTTGGTTATCTTCCTTTCGATCTATTTTGAATGCGGTGCGTTTTGAGTTTCACGGTTTTGGGAGATATCTCTGGGTCTCTTTCGCGAATCTGGGTGTGTGTAATTTTGAAAGAAAATTGATCATCAATTCTCTGTGGGTTTATTCAGTGATGGTAGCTGAACCATAGAGTCGATGATTTCTAGGTTTTGATAAAACGCTTTCGTATTTGATGTTTGTCGAATCAATTGCTTAGTAAAGATGGTTTTACAAAGCTGAATCGTTTTTGTTAAATGTTTTATCAAAACACTTTTTTGATTTTCTAAAATCGTTTTTTGAAATCTGCTTCATTGAAGTTCTTCAAAGGTTTGCTTCTTTCTGGGTTCATCAAGGACTATGGCTTGATGAGCTCGGATTAAATGTGTTTTGAGTCTATCTTTTAATTATGGTTACGTCCGAGTGTGGATGAATGGAATGAGGATAGCTGAGCTGCTGTGAATGGAGTTTGCAAAGGAACATAGCTGGTTTGGATAAAATCAAGGTTGCATGAGGTATGGCTGCATCTTTAGTTTAGACTAGAAGATAAGAGCATGAGTTTGCCTTGTTTTGAACGTTGATTTTATTGGATTGCCTGATTAACAGAGAGACCCCCGGTTTTTACCTTGAGGAAGGTTTCTGGGTATCAAGCTCTGTGTGTTTATTTTTTTTATTCAATATTGTTATTAATGCTATTGAATGTTGATAATTCATGAGCTCACACACCATCACATAGTACTAGCACAAGGGTGCCTACATTGACGGAGCCTCTGAGTGCTTAAGGTGTCACTTGTGTGATTGTGATCTTTGCATGGTGTATGTGAATGGTGTGTGTGCATGTGGTTGTGATATGTAATTGACTGATTGATTATATCTAGTAATTTAGTCATAATTATGTGACTAGTCACTTGAATATTGTGTTAGAATTAGGAATGGTGAATCCATCAGAGTGTTGTATGACAAGTGGATCTGCAAACCGGTAAATTTCATACCAATTAATATGTTTTCACCTTTAGAGACTAGGGTGTTAGAGTTAATTACAAATTATGGTTATTGGAATATGAACCTGTTAACTGCTAGTTTCTATATGGAAGATGTCCAGGCTATTTGTTCTATACCTCTAGCGAAGTTTGGAAGTTATAGAGATGGAAAGTATTGGTTCTATATATACTAAAAATGGTAATTATTCGGTGCAACTGATGACTGCATATATTGCTTTGGTTCAGGTGGATAAGAAAATCGAGGAGTGTATGGGTGGGTCAATTCTGACTCGATCTACTAGATTTTGGAAGAAACTATGGGGCCTTATAGTTCATGGCAAGAAAGCAATGGATGCTTCGGGTTCCTTCACTACAAGAAAATCAAGGTTGCCCGACAAGATTTTGCCCGACGAAGTCGTTTTCACCGCGTAAATAGATTTTGCCCGACAAAACATAACGCTCGCCGGGTAAGGTTTTAGCGGGAAGAACAAGTTGTTGGCGCGTAAAATAGGAAGTGTTAGCTCGACGCTTTGTTCAATCCGTCGGGCAAGATTAGATCTAACGACGAATATTCGTCGTCGGGTAACACTTGGCGTTGACTAAAGTTTGCCCGATGAATCATTAAATTTTGCCCTACGAATATGCTTCGTCGGGCAAAAGTCTAAACACACTAAATAACCCAGATGCTCATTTCTTCTTCCTCCTCTCTGCTTCATCAGACTCTCACATTCTCTCTCTCTCTCTCTCTCTCTCTCTCTCTCTCTCTCTCTCTCACTCTCTAGCTACAATCATCATCTCATCACCATTTTCACTACCAATCAAATCATTTTCTCTCCCAATCACCAATATCAATTTTGAAGGTTTGAGAAATTTAATTTTTTTTAGTTTTAAAATTTTGATTTCTGATTGGAAACTAATAATGTTTTGTGTTTTAGGAATTTTGGGGATGATTTGAGGGAATACTTATAAAAAGGTATGTGTGTTTGCCTCTCAATTTAATTTTGTTAAGAATGTTGGATATAATTATGTTAGGTAATTGTGTATTTATTGTGAAAAATGTTTAGAATTTGTGGAAATTAGAAATTAGAAAATTTGTTAAGAAAATATGAAAATAGAAAATATGTTATTAAATTAGGGAATTAGAAAATATGTTATGAAATTAGGAAATTAGAAAATATTTTAGGAAAATAAAAAATATGTTAGGAAATTAGAAAATTAGTTGGGAAAATAGGGAAATAGAAAATATGTTAGGAAATTAGAAAATATTTTAGGAAAATAGGAAAATATATTAGGACAATAGGAAAATATTTTGTGCTATGTACCTTTGGAATGTTGAAACTTCCTTCAATAGGGCCTCGCGCAACGACGATGGTGGTCAACGTCCAGAGACCCTATATGTATTTACTCAACCCGTACGACCTTTCGGCACTAGTCCAATCTCGGAGCCATTCACCAATAGCGACATGGAGGTGGATCATTGGTTCATACTGAACAATAGTGACGAAGTCTGGCTTTTCCACGAGCAGCACGAGGCATTGATGAAGGCCCAATTTCCTTCGAATTGTGAAGAAATGGACAAACAACTGTTTCTACATTGCTTTTCCTAAGCATGTAATTCACAAATTTTAATGTCCCAATTTCTAAAATTGTTTTTAAGTTTACCCATTTCATTTCTTGTGTGTATCTTACCAGATGGCACAGCTGAAAGATGACAACTCACCAAATTTCAATAAAGAAGTAATGCAGCTGGCCATTGGCCCATTTCGAGGAGAAACGTACGCTGGTTGTCACATTAACGGAGTTAAGTTCGTGTGCACATAATGAGACGAAAAAATTGTCTACGCAAAACAACGGGGTCTTCGTGTCAGGAGATGGGGGAATCCTCAAAACATCGGGATTAGGTAATGGTGTGCGACGATTCAACGGTTACACAACGTTTCTTCACGATCAAACGGGTTGAAATCCTCAAAACCTCAAGATTTTCGACGGGCGAGATCTAGGCACGTAAAACCACAAAATGAACGGTTAGATCGGTCAAATTCAATCGTTTGAATATCAATAGAACCAAAAATTCAAAAAATGTATTGAAGTTTCCTTCAAGTGTTTAAACTCCTTGATGAATATGCTTGTTTTACGATTTTCAATCATTTACATATTGAAATGGACCAATCTAACCATCTACATTTATTGTAGGTACTCATAGATCGCCTACACGAAAAATTACCCAATTTGGAAATCCCGGGATTAGGCAATGGTGCGCAACGATTCAACGGTTACACAACGTTTCTTCACGATCAGACGGGTTGAAATCCTCAAAACATCAAGATTTTCGACGGGTTAGGTCTACAGACTGAAAAGTAACCATTGAACGGTCAATTTTTTGAAATTCCATCGTTTGAATATCAATTGAACCAAAACCACGAAAAATCCAATGAAATTCACAAACTTAACAATCGAGGCACATAAGCTCCGAACAACATGACGATAACGATCGAGGGGGCTTTAGGCATGTAAAACCAAAAATTGAACGGTCCCGATCTTGAAAATTCTATCGTCGGACCTAGTTTTTAGATCAGTCATAAACTCAACAACAAAAGAATTTAAGTCGACGAAGGTAACTATTCGTCAGCCAATATGTAATGAGGCGTCAGGCAACTATACACACGTCGTCGGGCAACATAAACATAAGGCGCACTTTTTTTTCGCGTAAATTTCAAAAATTCCGCCAAAAGTTTCGCGAAAACTCAAACTTACCGCATATATTTTCCTAACGAACTGTAAACTTGTTACCCGACGAATATCCACCGCGTTTTGTTACCCGACGAATTGTAACGACCCGGAAATTTAATTATTGAATTTCCGTAAATTATTTTGTAAAAAGACGAATTTACCCTTGGTGGATTAAGAGGCGTGAAAGTCAATTTTTGTTTCGAGACACTTTAGGCTGTGTTTTTGGTACCATAGCGTAGGTCTCGAACTCACGAGTTCGTAGATAGGTGGCACTCGGAAAACGGAGTTTGTGTGCGGAAGATGCGGGTCTAGAATGTCAGGGGCATTTTGGTAATTTGGAAGGGGTAGATATTTTTTAACCCCCAATTTGATATGATCTTCATCATTTTCACACACTCTCTCTGGACTACCCCGAACTCGTGCAACCCAAAACTCAAAACCCTTAAAATTGAACTTTGATTCAAGGCCAAGTCTCCCATTTTAGTTCCACTAATCGAAATCTCCTCCTTCCCACAATCACAGACGTACCAACCATCGAAGGAGGCAACCGCGGGAGACGCCGGACCAAGGAAATGAAAAACCGGAAGTTCCGATCGATTTTTCGGCTAGAACAGGTACGGGTTTAGTGTTTTGAGGTCAATTTTGAGATCTTGGGTTCGAGTAGATAGATTTAGACTTAGTGTTTTGAGGTCATTTGATTTTTCATAAGAGGTGATGTAGGCTATGCATGTATTTAACCTCATTTAAGCCTTTATCCAACTCTTTGCGTGTGCCATTAGCCCATTTGAAGCCAAACACTAAACCTTTTCTTTCATCACCTACATCAATTTTTCTTGCTTAACCTTCAAATAATTAAGGCATACCCTATGGTTTGAGAGATACCAAGGTGGTGCATTTAAAGGGAATGTTTTAATCTTGATCTCCATAAAGGGCAAGATGATTCGTGAGGAGTAGAAATTGAAAAAAAAAATGGTGAAGTTTTTGATTTATTCCAAAAAAAAAAAAAAAAGAGAAAGAAAGAAAGAGCAAGCTACGGCCAAAGAAGATAAAAAAGAAAGAAAAAAAAAATCAAATGAATTGTTTGAAGAAAATAATTTAAGGAGTTGTTTCATGCTAGATTCAAAGAATGTGTAAGCCAATAATTCTGAAGATTAGCTATGTTTTGAAGAAATGCGTGTTCTTGGTCTCTTTCAACCTTTTTTAGCCTCTATTTTTTTTCTACCATACCATTTAGCTTAGCCTCATTACAACCCTATTGAAGACCTAACGGATCTTATGGGAGTCATGCTTGGAATCAAGGTAATGTATTTACGTTCCTAATTTTCAATTCCTTTCATGAGATCAAAAAATCATAAATTTTCCGTTCTTTCATTGCAAATTCATATGTGATATAATTTTTATTTCCATTTCATAAACTCCATCACATATGCTTGATTGAGTGTATGCCTAGGATTCGAGTGGAAATTGAGAGATACCTTGTGAGGATTAGAGTCGAGGTGAAATATTTCTATGGCATTTGAGTGTAGTAATTTTTAAGCTTGATTATTTTAGTATTGGCATTTACACTTAACACAATGATACACTCTTGTAATGGCATATTTTTACCTTAGCAAGAATGATTGACATTCATTGATTCTTATTAGTTTGTTTAAAAGTGAAGATTTTAACACTTTTGTTTTTCAGTAAAACATTTGTGGGTATCGTAATTAGTAAAACCTCAGGAGACAAAACTTCTCCTGCTGGGGACACATAGGAGTGTAAAATGTTCTATCTAAGTAAGATTGAGTCTTTTATTATATTATTTTCTTATTGATTTGCTCGAGGACTAGCAAAAGATAGGTTTGGGGGTATTTGATAAGTCACATTTTATATACATTTTTATACCCTTTTAGCCTATGATTTAGCTTAACTATTATGATTAAATTGGAGAAAATAATATGTTTTGTGACAATGGTGTAGGATTTGATACTTCCTAAAATTCTGAAGATTTTGGTGAAAGAATGACACAATTTGGAGAAGGAATGAAGAAGTTATAGGACTTAAATGGGAAACCACCAATTTATTCAAAGGCTTATTACTCAAAATGCTCCCCGAACCAGACTTCGAGTCTCAATTTGCTCCCCAAACGCGAAATCGTAACAATGTGATCCCCGAACCCCCCTTCTGTCAGCTCTGTTGCACCAAAAGTTATAGTCCGTTACTAACGACTGTTAGAGTGATGACGTGTTAGCATGGGATTGGATGTAACAAAATGGGTCCAATCCCAAAACTACCGTTCGTATTCCTCATCGCCACGCTCCTTTTTGTTGCCACATTCACTGGGTTATTTGAATCCAAGTCGCAGAACTCTTATCCATCCATCGCTGTTGGTGGGGTGTTGCGAGATAGCAAGGGGGTGTGAGTGGGTGGCTTTGCTGCCTACTTGGGCCGCGGTGAAGTGTTGGAAGCAGAACTATGGGGGATTTTCTATGGGTTGAAAGTTTCTTGGGAGCTGGGCTTTAGAGATGTCTCTCTTGAATCTGATTCTCAGGTTGCAGTGCATTTGTTGAAGTCGATGTGGAGTACCACCCATCCTCTGGCCATTCTCATTCTTGGTTGCCAAGCTTTCTTGCGATGGGAGTGGAGAAGCAGTGTGTGCCATAATTATAGCGAGTGTAATTGGGTGGCGGAACGGCTGGTATCGGTGGATTATGATTTAGAGCCTAGTATGTTGGTGTTTGATAGCCCTCCTAAAAGGGTGGTCTCGATTGGGCAGAGAACAGCCTAAAGCTGTTGTGTGAGTTGGGGGTTTGTTGTTGGTTGTTTCTTTATGTCACCAAAAAAAAAGTTACACAAAATGAAAATTAAAAAAAAAAAAAAAAACCAAAAACCAATGGTTTTGTAGTTTTCACATTCAAGGTTTTGTTTTCAATATTCTTCAACATATTACTACTTTTTTCCACATTTTCTTTGTAACGACCCGGACCAGAAATTAAATTATTTTGAGAATTGGAAAATTTTACCCCCAGTTTTGGACGGGTTCGGGAATCACTTTTAGACTGGCAGTACTTTTGGGAATTTTTCTTGTGTTGTTACGTAGGTCTCGAACTCACGAGTTCGTAGACAGGCGGCACGCGGAAAACGGAGACCCGGTGAGTTCGTTACGGGTCTAGAAACTTCAGGGGCAGTTTGGTAATTTTGGAAAAGTTGGAACTATATAGGAGATATTTTTCTCTCTCCTCGGTAGATTGGTCCGTCTCTCTCCAACCCGAGTCATCCCCGTGCGAACACCGAAGGCCCATTTTCATCGGATGGATTTTGATCCGATTCGAACAAAAACAAGGTCGGGAGGATCTTCCCCGGGACCCCACGAGCATTTTGGGGTAGTTATTGGAGCGGGAGCACCGCCGTGGGCGACGGACGGAGGAGGGAGGAGAACCGAATCTTCTCGGCAATTTTCCAGCCAAACCAGGTACGATCTCGAAACTTTGACCTCATATTTGGATTCCTGGTGAAAACTAGATGAATTTCCATGTGTAGATCGTGAAAAACGGTCAAGAAATGAAGAAGTTAGAAAACCTTGAAAATTGACCGGAAATGGCAATTTCCGACGAACCAGACGGCTGCGGAGGTGGCGGTCCAGTCATCTTCTCCGGCCAGCCTCCGGTGACGGCGACGACCGTCCGGTCGTCTTCTCCGGCGAGTCACCGGTGAACAGGTCGAGTTGAGTGAACCGGTCGAGTCGAGTGAACCAGTCGGGTCGAGTGAACCGGTCAAGTTGAGTGAACAGGTCGAGTCGAGTGAACCGGTCGGGTCGAGTCGAGTTGGACCGAGTTAGGTCGAGCCGGGCCGGGTTGGACTGGTCCAGGCGCGTGAACACTGTAGCAGGCGCGTGACTGGCGCGTGGCGGCGCATGAGCGCGTGTTCTGGCCTTCCGGTGGCGCGTGGGACTGTTCCCGAAGTCACGGCGGCGCGTGACTAGGGTTTTGGGACGTTCCGGATCAGATTTTGTTGGTTTCGAGGCCATAGGAGTTCATTTAGAGCCCGGTTGGGCAATCCCGGCGGTAAGGATTGACCGTGGAGAGGGTTTTGAGCTCGGAAAGTCAACGTAGTTGGGTCATTATTGTGTAGGTGATTCTTAGGCTAGAGCGTGCATGAATTTTGGGTTGGATTATGTTTGTAAGCGGACTTTTGATTTATAAATTGTAATGCATGTATAAATATCTTTGATTTAAATACTGTTGTGTATGGTTGTATTTATAAATTGTAATGCATGTATAAATATCTTTGATTTAAATACTGTTGTGTATGGGTGCAATGATTTCCTGGAATTTATAATTGATTGCTGGACATTTGTTTTTCCAATATTTCAGTGGAAGTGTGTTGTGAGAAATGATATGGTTGTTGGATTCGGTTTGATATTGTTTTGACGTGGTAATTATTTGGGTCTATGAACCGTAATTGTGAGAAATGATAAACAAAATATATAATTGATTTTGGATACAATATCGTTTTGAGGGGGCCCAGGAGCCGGACCTAGGATCCGCTGTTGGCGGTGAACCCCCAATATAAGCAAAACCGATTTGAGGGGGCCCAGGAGCCGGGCCTAGGATCCGCTGTTGGCGGTGAACCCTGTGAACCCCCAATATAAACAAAACCGATTTGAGGAGGCCCAGGAGCCGGGCCTAGGATCCGCTGTTGGCGGTGAACCCGGTGAACCCCCAATATAAACAAAACCGATTTGAGGGGGTCCAGGAGCCGGGCCTAGGATCCGCTGTTGGCGGTGAACCCGGTGAACCCCCAATATAAACAAAACTGATTTGAGGGGGCCCAGGAGCCGGGCCTAGGATTCGCTGTTGGCGGTGAACCCGGTGAACACCAATATGAACAAAACTGATTTGAGGGGGCCCAGGAGCCGGGCCTAGGATCCGCTGTTGGCGGTGAACCCGGTGAACCCCCAATATAAACAAAACTGATTTGAGGGGGCCAAGGAGCCGGGGTAAGGATCCGCTGAGACGGGGAACCCGGTGAACCTCCAATATAAAAGGTGATTTTGTAAAGAGTTGTGATACAGGACTCGCACATCCCAAGGGATACCCTGGTGGCTAGGGTTATGCCGACTAATGTGATATGATAGCCGAATGTTATTCCTGCAGAGGATACGATATGATAGCCGAGGATAATTTCGACTCTAATATGGTTTGACGATGATTGTCATGTGATTAATCAACCTATGAAAATACTTCGTCATCCGGGTCTGTGGGTAGGTGTGGGCGGTGACCCAGAGTGACGAATTATTGTTGGTTCACAAATAATAGACTAATCGGTTGTTTTGTGGTATTCCAGTAGAGATGTCAGCAGTGTCTGACCTACTAACATTGGTGTCAGAGGGCATTCCTATTTGAACCACAACTATTCCGAGGTCTTGGCTTTGACCTGTATACTATCATGCGTCTGACAGGTAGGAGTGGTCAGTAAGTACCGAGGTTCTGTCGGGAACCCTGTAAGGTTTAATAAAAAAATTATTCAAGAATAAAGGGTATTTCGGGTATTTAAATTTTGAGGTAAATGAGCTGTCAGACGGGATAAGGGTTCTTTCCGGGTTTCGAGGAAAATTCGGGAAGAGTCCTTACAAGTGGTATCAGAGCGCTAGGTTAACTTCCTGCAGACCGCACACTTGTGTGCAAATTATTTAAGGATTTCTGTTAACAAGGTGTCTCCGAGGCGTTTACCTCTTTAGCCACCTTGAACTGAATAAGAGGTTGGTTCTTTAACCTGTGTTAGGGAAATTTCAGGGACGAAATTTCTGTAAGGGGGGTAGATTGTAACGACCCGGACCAGAAATTAAATTATTTTGAGAATTGGAAAATTTTACCCTTAGTTTTGGACGGGTTCGGGAGTCACTTTTAGACTGGCAGTACTTTTGGGAATTTTTCTTAGGTTGTTGCGTAGGTCTCGAACTCATGAGTTCGTAGACAGGCGGCACGCGGAAAACGGAGACCCGGTGAGTTCGTTACGGGTCTAGAAACTTCAGGGGCAGTTTGATAATTTTGGAAAAGTTGGAACAATATAGGAGATATTTTTCTCTCTCCTCGGCAGATTGGTCGGTCTCTCTCCTACCCGAGTCATCCCCGTGCGAACACCGAAGGCCTATTTTCATCGGATGGATTTTGATTCGATTCGAACGAAAACAAGGTCGGGAGGATCTTCCCCGGGACCCCACGAGCATTTTGGGGTAGTTATTGGAGCGGGAGCACCGTCGTGGGTGACGGACGGAGGAGGGAGGTGAACCGAATCTTTTCCGCCATTTTCCGGCCAAACCAGGTACGATCTCGAAACTTTTACCTCATATTTGGATTCCTGGTGAAAATAAGATGAATTTCCATGTGTAGATCGTGAAAAACGGTCAAGAAATGAATAAGTTAGAAAACCTTGAAAATTGACCGGAAATGGCAATTTCCGACGAACCAGACGCCTGCGGAGGTGGCGATCCGGTCATCTTCTCCGGCCAGCCTCCGGTGACGGCGACGACCGTCCGGTCGTCTTCTCCGATGAGTCACCAGTGAACAGGTCGAGTTGAGTGAACCGGTCGAGTCGAGTGAACCGGTCGGGACGAGTGAATCGGTCAGGTTGAGTGAATCGATCAAGTCAAGTGAATCGGTCGGGTCGAGTCGAGTTGGACCGGGTTTGGTCGAGCCGGGTCAGGTTGGACCGGTCCAGGCGCGTGAACACTGTAGCAGGCGCATGAACACTGCAGCAGGCGCGTGACTGGCGCGTGACGGCGCGTGAGGGCGTGTTCTGGCCTTCCAGTGGCACGTGGTGGCACGTGGGACTGTTCTCGAAGTCACGGCGACGCGTGACTAGGGTTTTGGGACATTCCGGATCAGATTTTGTTGGTTTCGAGGCCATAGGAGTTCATTTAGAGACCGGTTGGGCAATCCCAGCGGTAAGGATTGACCGTGGAGAAGGTTTTGAGCTCGGAAAGTCAACGTAGTTGGGTCATTATTGTGTAGGTGATTCTTAGGCTAGAGCGTGCATGAATTTTGGGTTGGATTATGTTTGTAAGCGGACTTTTGATTTATAAATTGTAATGCATGTATAAATATCTTTGATTTAAATACTGTTGTGTATGGTTGTATTTATAAATTGTAATGCATGTATAAATATCTTTAATTTAAATACTGTTGTGTATGGGTGCAATGATTTCCTGGAAGTTATAATTGATTGCTGGACATTTGTTTTTCCAATATTTCAGTGGAAGTGTGTTGTGAGAAATGATATGGTTGTTGGATTCGGTTTGATATTGTTTTGACGTGGTAATTATTTGGGTCTATGAACCGTAATTGTGATAAATGATAAACAAAATATATAATTGATTTTGGATACAATATCGTTTTGCCCAGGAGCCGGGCCTAGGATCCGCTGTTGGCGGTGAACCCGGTGAACCCCCAATATAAACAAAACCGATTTGAGGGGGCCCAGGAGCCGGGCCTAGGATCCGTTGTTGGCGGTGAACCGGTGAACCCCCAATATAAACAAAACCGATTTGAGGGGGTCCAGGAGCCGGGCCTAGGATCCGTTGTTGGCGGTGAACCCGGTGAACCCCCAATATAAACAAAACCGATTTGAGGGGGCCCAGGAGCCGGGCCTAGGATCCGCTGTTGGCGGTGAACCCGGTGAACCCAATATAAACAAAACCGATTTGAGGGGGCCCAGGAGCCGGGCCTAGGATCCGCTGTTGGCGGTGAACCCGGTGAACCCCTAATATAAACAAAACCGATTTGAGGGGGCCGAGGAGCCGGGCCTAGGATCCGCTGTTGGCGGTGAACCCAGTGAACCCCCAATATAAACAAAACCGATTTGAGGGGGCCCAAGAGCCGGGCCTAGGATCCGCTGTTGGCGGTGAACCCCGAATAAAAACAAAACCGATTTGAGGGGCCCAGGAGCCGGGCCTAGGATCCGCTGTTGGCGGTGAACCCGGTGAACCCCCAATATAAACAAAACCGATTTGAGGGGGGGCAGGAGCCGGGCCTAGGATCCGCTGTTGGCGGTGAACCCGGTGAACCCCCAATATAAACAAAACCGATTTGAGGGGTCCCAGGAGCCGGGCCTAGGATCCGCTATTGGCGGTGAACCCCCAATATAAACAAAACCGATTTGAGGGGGCCAAGGAGCCGGGGTAAGGATCCGCTGAGACGGTGAATCCGGTGAACCTCCAATATAAAAGGTGATTTTGTAAAGAGTTGTAATACAGGACTAGCACACCCCAAGGGATACCCTGGTGGCTAGGGTTATGCCGACTAATGTGATATGATAGCCTAATGTTATTCTGGCAGAGGATACGATATGATAGCCGAGGATAATTTCGACTCTAATATGGTTTGACGATGATTGTCATGTGATTAATCAACCTATGAAAATACTTCGTCATCCGGGTCTGTGGGTAGGTGTGGGCGGTGACCCAGAGTGACGAATTATTGTTGGTTCACAAGTAATAGACTAGTCGGTTCTTTTGTGGTATTCCAGTAGAGATGTCAGTAGTGTCTGACCTACTGACATTGATGTCAGAGGGCATTCCTATTTGAACCACCACTATTCCGAGGTTTTGGCTTTGACCTGTTTACTATCCTGCGTCTGACAGGTAGGAGTGGTCAGTAAGTACCGAGGTTCTGTCGGGAACCCTGTAAGGTTTAATAAAAAAATTATTCAAGAATAAAGGGTATTTCGGGTATTTAAGTTTTGAGGTAAATGAGCTGTCAGACGGGATAAGGGTTCTTTCCGGGTTTCGAGGAAAATTCGGGAAGGGTCCTTACATTCTTCATCTCCAACTAAAAAATAAAAAACCATATAGTCATCAAACGGGCATTTAAAGATTGGTTTTTCAAACCATATAGTTTCAAACCATATCTTCAGTTCTCTTTCTCAAACAGGCAGCTGAGAGAGAGAGAGAGAGAGAGAGTTTCAGACTTGCAAGGGACGGAGTCGATTTGATTTCTACGTTTAATTCGTCCGATTATACATATGTTGATGTTGGTGGTGGTGACATGGACGGTTTATGATGCTTTTCGTTTTCAGTTTGTAGTTTGTTCTGGGGGAAGCCGTGGACGGTGAGTGGTCGTCAAGGTGGATTACCCCAGATTTGGATCGGGCTTGGATGGATAGGAGTGGCGATGAGGAAGACGAACAGTAGTTTTGGGATTGGACCCATTTTGTTACATCCAATCCCTTGCTGACACGTCATCACTCTAACAGTCGTTAGTAACGGACTATAACTTTTGGTGCAACGGAGCTGACAGAAGGGGGGTTCGGGGATCACATTGTTACGATTTCGCGTTCGGGGAGCAAATTGAGACTCGAAGTCTAGTTCGGGGAGCATTTTGAGTAATAAGCCTTATTCAAAAGACTTCAATAGGGAGCTGCTAAAGTACATCCAAACCCAAGCCAAGGAGGTGCCTTCCTTCGGTGGACGTGTACCGACCTTGTCTTCTTCCTTTCGGCGCCCTTGTACTGAGCGTATTATCTTATTGGCGGCCACCGTCTACCGAACTTCATATGGAAGCCAGAAGTATCCCATGCTGCACATATCCCCCTGTTTCGGCAGTCTTCCACCGAGCTCCCTGATGCTTTATCCAGCGCCTATTTTCCATGTTTTTGGAGGAAAACTGCTCCAATCAAGTCTTGGTTTTGCATTCCTTTCTCTTTAAGGAAACCATTTTTCATTAGAACTTCAATTTACAATTATTTTATTAAATGGAAAGGTTTTCTAAACCTTTTCCTTCTAGGATTTCAATTGCGAACTCCTTATTATTTGTAGATTAATTTTCTCTTATAAAAAGGAGGCTTAGGCTATTGTAAAAAAAAAACCACCAACTTCCACCAATTCTTAGAGAGAATTAGAGATTTTCTTGTGACCTTGGAGCACGGATTCGACTTCAATCAATAAGAGTTTTTGATTTATTCATGTCATTCATTATCATGTTTTTTCGTTAATTTCATTATGAACTAACTTTCTTTGCTAGGACTAGGAGGATCCTAATTATGAATATCTAATTTCTTTATGTTATGCTAATTTTAATTATTATTCTAAGTTGATTATTCTCTACTATACTTAATTCTTGCAAATAATTGGCCAACTATTTGTTTGATTTAAAGAACTAGCTAGGTTGAGAACGGGAGTTGATATCTAGTAATAGCCTTTTTTTATTGAATATCATAAATTACATAGTTTGGTAGGGATGCATGACTATGGTTTGCGTGGTCTTTTAGTGTATCCCATAAAGCTTAACGGGTTCTTGTTTATCTAAATTCATTGTTAGGGATAGAGTGGGTTGATCTTCGAAGAATACTATTAATATTGCTCGGGAGAGAGTATTGATTAGGTTAAGGGAAACGGCTATCAACTTGGGTAGTAATTGAATTTAGTATTCATATAGGAATAAGATTGGATTAATAACGGTGAATCTGAAGTCCTAGTGTTTTCTCATCCATAAATCTCAATTCTTTTAATTTGTTCACTTTACTTTCTCATTTTTATTATCTTCTCAAAACAATTTATTTAATCTAAGGTCAAATTACGTTAATAATTACTGAGTTAATCAAATCCGCATCTGAACGATACTTAACTTACCATTATCTTACTTGAGCGATTGTGTACGCTTGCAAATCCTTATTACATGTGTTCCTCATAGGTGAAATGACATTTTTTGTCATCTGTCATGTTATTTAATTAGCCTCATTAACTTAACTCCCCTATTGCCTATCGTAGTTGCAAATTCTAATGAGAACCAATAATTGAAATTTTCTCAAATTTGAAATAAATTTCATCTAAAAATAGAATGGGTCCCTAAATGTTTAATTAATAATATGTTTATATATTAGGCTTAAGGCCGAGCCGAGCTTTACCGGGTACATCCTATGGTCTATTATTTTGGGTTTAAACACCTAAGTCCATGCCCAGCCCACTAACTTTCAAGCCTAGCTGGCCCACGGCCCATAGCGGGCCGGGCTGGGCTTTTCTTCAACAAGCCGAGCGGGCTTCCACAAGCCCATGGGCTGAATGTGAGGCCTAACTCCATGTTGAGTTGGACCTACGGCTGACCTCGATCAATTGTACACGCCACCTCGACGACCTCTTTTGAAAGAACATGAATCCTCGACGACCTCCTTTTGAAAGAACATGATCAGTGATCGAGCTTGGCCCACGCCGACCCCAAACCCATGGATGGTCCGTCATTTGGCAGATACGAGTTGGTGATGTGACAAATAGTCGCTTCGCCTACATGCCTAATATCCTCCCCAAAGAGTGTAACAATTTTTAAGGGGCATGAAAGTCAATTTTTGTTTCCAGGCACTTTTGGTTGTGTTTCGAGTACCGTTGTGTAGGTCTCGAACTCACGAGTTCGTAGAAAGGGGCCGCGCGGAAAACAGAGTTTGTGTGCGAAATATGTGGGTCTAGAATGCTCAGGGGAAGTTTGGTAATCTACCATGGGTAGATATTTTTGCCCCCAATCAGATCAGTTCATCATCATTTCACTCTCTCTCTCTTCCACACACCCCGAACCCGTGCGACCCCAAACTCAAAACCCATAAAATAGAACTTCGATTCAAGGCCAAGTCTCCCATTCTAGTTCCACTAATCGAAATCTTCTCCTTCCCACGATCACAGACGTACCAACCATCGATGGATGCAACCGCGGGAGACGCCGGACCGAAGAAAAGAAAAATCGACAGTTCCGATCGATTTTTCGGCCAGCGCAAGTGGGGGTTTAGAGTTTTTAGGTCATTTTAGAGTTCATGGGTTCGAGTAGATAGATTTAGACTTAAAATTCGTGAAAAATAGTTGAGATTTGAAGAAATTAGGAAAAACTCAAAGTCGGCTGGAAATGGGGTTTTCCGGCGACGGCGGACTGCAGCGTGGCCGTCTTCTCCGGTGAGACTCCGGCGACGGCAGACTGCAGGTTGATCGGACGTCGTTTAGGGGTACATTTGGGCATCCGAAGTTGCTGCATTTTTAGTGAGACGTAGGCAAACCTCCCAGGGTTTAGGGAGTTTAAATGTAGGGTTTTTATTATTAGCCGGTAACCCCGATTGTTAATATTGACAGGCGATACTGGTCCAGGAACTTCGGAAATACGTACGACTCAGGATTGAGCTTGCTTGGACGTGTGGTGAGTGGACTTTGGTTTATAAATTGTAATGCATGCATAAAGGTATCTTTGAATTAAATTATGTTATGTATTGTTTGTGACAATTTCCAGAATTTAGAAATTATTACTGGACACAGGTTTTCCATATTTCAGTGAAAAAGTGTTTTGGGAAAATGGCCTGGTCTTTGGCCTTAAATGATTTTTCAATGACTTTGGCTTAGACCAAGAAACAAGGATTTCAAAACACGAATTTTTGTTTTCACTGAATTTCTGTCCCCGATGGTCAAGGTTTCTCCGACTGGCATTGAGGGTTTTGCTCCGCTGGTTCATTGAGGGTTCTCCGACGCTGGTGTCAAAGGGTTTTTCTCCACCGGGTCGTTGAGGTTGTCTACGCATAGCACAGGTTTCTGCACAACTTGAGGTATATCGTGTGTTTGGAGGGTATTTCGGAAACAGTGGGTTATGTGTTGTTATATTTTGTGTCCATGTCAATTTACATGATTTTAAACTCCTTTGAGTAGGATTTTCAAACCAAATTGTGGACCACGGTGTGTTTTTCATTATACAGATTTTCGTGGGTCCAACCAAGTCTTTTAAAGAAAGATGAAATTCCGGTGGTTTTCAGATCATCTTTATATCATAATTGCATAAAAAGAAATGTTTATGTTGTTCATGCATGGTTTTACTCGTGAAGGGGGAAAATGTAAGATTTCCTTGGAAAACGATTTCTAAATGATTATTTTTGTCCACTCACAACTTTTTTGTTTTAAATCCCCTCCAGGTGTTGAGTTGACGTGGGGACTTTCAGAGGCCGAGGCATTAGTATATCAGCTGCGCTATTACCTATACTCGAGTAGGATATTTAATTCTGTAATTATTATCCTACCTAGAAGCTCTGATAACACTTTTGGACTTATTGTAAAATTTTCGATTTCATCGTTGGATGGTTGTTGCCTGTTGGCATTTGGAGTGCTATCTTATCTCTTGTCTAGCAGGTCGAAGACGGTTAACCAGTCCCTAAAGGGAGACTCTACCGAACTTTTGGCTGAGTTCTCATAATTAAATTGTAAGGACTTAAGGGTGTTTTGGAAAATTCCTTAGGTGGTCTGACGGTAGCAGGGTTCTTCTCGGGTTTGGAGGGGAAATTCGGGAAGGGTCCTTACATTTGGTATCAGAGCACTAGGTTTAAATTCCTGTAACCGTACACCTAGTGTACAACTGATTATGGTATTGATGATTTACGGTTCTTTTAAGCGTAATGCCTCCGAGACGCGAGCCCCGTCAGCGGTCTTGAAACAGTAGGGACACGCATGAATCCGCAGTGGAGCCTGATTTGAGGCAGACCCTGGAGCAACTGGGTCGGGCTTTAACTTCAGTACTTCAGGGTAAGGCTGCTACTGAAGTTTCGGACATCGAGAGAGCCCAGAGGTTGGGGCGACAATGTTTACGGGCGAGTTAGGCCCAAAGGATGCAGATGAGTGGATTTCTCAATAGGAACGAGTGTTTTTGGTTATGAGCTGTCCTCCGGAGGACATGGTACGGTTAGCCACATTCCTTCAAGGTGGTCATGCGTACCATTGGTGACATGCTTTGGAGCTGTCAGGCCGGGATGTCCATGCATTTACCTGGGAAACTTTCCGGGAGCGCTGGCTTGAGCAATTTTACCCTCGCTCGTACCGGGATGCCAGGGAGACTGAGTTCTTGCAGCTACAGCAGGGACAGATGACAGTAGCCCAATATGAGCAGAAATTTCTTGACTTGGCACGCTTTGTACCGGTTCTGGTGGCAACAGAGAGGGAAAAGTATCGCAGATCCGAGTATGGGCTAAGAGGTGAGATTCGGTCAGCAGTAACGTCGGTGGCTTATACTTCTATGAGGGACTTGTCCGATGCTGCAGCTAGGGTAGAGTTGAGTTTGCCAGTTCAGCAGTAGTTCAGTGGTTCCAGGCGACGCCGGGATTGCTGGAATTTTGGAGCCTCTAGTCAATGACCATCCAAGATAGGCGATTACAGTTCTGGATCTTCTGGGAGTGCCAGATCCGAGTCGGGCAATGGTAGAGCTTGTCAGGAACAGCAGTCATCCGTTCAGTCTAATTGTGCTTCCGTTTAGTCTAATTGTACTTCAGTACAGTTGACCGGAAGACAAAGTGGCAAATCTGGTGACACTGGTTGTTTCTTCTGTGGGGAGACTGGTCATTTCAAGAGAGACTGTCCACATCGTCGTCCGAGCAGTAGTTCCTTAGGTCGAGATGCTACTGAATCGAGTCAGAAGGCATCGTAGACGTCTGGTACTACAGCGGGGAGCCAGACCCAATCAAGTGGGGCCAGTATGGCCAGTGGGGCCAGCAGGGCCAGAGGGAGACATGGGGGTCGGGGTGATCTTTGGGTACATATGTCCGAGTTTTTGCGATGACGCAACAGGAGGCCCGAGCAGCACCAGAGGTGGTCACTGGTACGTTATCTATTTTTAATCGTGATGCTCGTGTTTTGATAGATCCCGGGGCGACACATTCTTTTATTTCTCAGGATTTCACGCTATTTGCTGATATAGAATTGTCCCCGATTGGTTGGGAAATGGGTATTAGTACTCTACCGGGGATATTTTAGTGGCGAACCTCATGATTTGCAGTTGTCCGGTGATAGTGGAAGGTCATGTGTTGGAGGAATATTTAATCCCCTTAGATATTTATGATTTTGATGTGATTCTGGGGATGGATTGGTTAACCATGCACCATGCCTCCATAGATTGTTATGAAAAGAGGGTGGTTTTCTGGAGTCTAGGTTTGTCGAAACTTACGTTTCGGGGAGATCGTAGGGTACTTCCCTCAGGAGTAATATCGGCTTTGACTGCTGAGAAATTGTTGAGGAAAGGTTGTGAGGGCTATTTGGCTCACATGTTTGATTCTCGAGATACTCCGGTAAGAGTAGAAGATATTCCTATGGTGAGTGAGTTTTCCGATGTATTTCCAGAGGATCTTCCGGGATTGCCACCTCACCGGGAGATTGAGTTCACCACAGAGCTTCTTCCAGGTATCCAACCTATATCGCAGGCACCGTACAGAATGGCACCGGCATAATTAAGGGAGTTGAAGACTCAATTGCAGGACTTGGTGGATATAGGATTTATTCGACCAAGTGTATCACCTTGGGGTGCGCCGGTGTTATTTATAAGGAAGAAAGATGGTGGTCTGAGGTTATGTATCGACTACCGGCAGCTAAACAGGGTTACGGTGCAAAATAAGTATCCTTAGTCAAGAATTGATGATTTGTTTGACCAGTTAAAAGGGGCAAGGTATTTCTCAAAAATTGACCTTCGATCCGGGTACCATCAGATGAGGATCAGGGAAGGAGATGTTCCTAAAACGGCTTTCAGGACACGCTATGGTCACTATGAGTTCCTGGTGATGCCCTTCGGGTTGACTAATGCACCGGCATCATTTACGGATTTGATAAACAGGGTGTTTCGAAGGTATTTTGATCGATTTGTGATTGTGTTCATCGATGATATCTTGGTGTATTCGAGGAGTGCTAAGGCACATGAGAAGCACTTAAGGTTGGTGCTGAATATGCTAAGGAAAAAGCAATTGTTCACCAAGATCAGTAACTATCAGTTTTGGTTGACCAATGTGGGATTCCTAAATCATGTGATTTCTGCTAAAGGTATCAACGTGGATCCCCAAAAAGTTGAGGCAGTGGCAAACTGGGAGCAACCGAGGACAGTGACAGAGTTGAGAATTTTTATGGGTTTAGCAAGTTATTATCGACGATTCGTAGAAGGATTTTCTACGATAGCTGCCCCGTTAACTCGGTTGACTAGGAAAGGAGTCAACTTTTATTGGGATGATGGGTGTGAAAAGAGCTTTCAAGAGCTAAAAGGGAGGTTGACTTCTACCCGAGTATTAACCCTTCCAGATGGTAACGGGGGATTCGAGGTGTACAGTGATGCATCATTCCGGGGTATAGGCTGCGTGCTGATGCAGCATGGGAAGGTGATAGATTATGCTTCAAGGCAACTTAAACCCCATGAGTTGAAGTACCCCACGCATGATTTGGAGTTAGCTGCGGTGGTGCATGCACTGAAGATCTGGAGACATTATTTGTATGGGGAGACGTGTTGGATTTTTACTGACCATCAAAGTTTGAAATACTTCTTCATCCAAAAAGATCTGAATTTGAGGCAGAGAAGGTGGCTTGAGCTTATAAAAGATTATGATTGTACCATAGAGTATCACCCAGGAAAAGCCAATGTTGTGGCGGATGCCTAGAGCAGGAAGTCCATGGGTTCCTTGGCCTATTTGCATACAGTTTACCTACCGTTGCTGGTGGAATTCCGTAGAGCGGGAATTATACTTGACATGGATAGCCAGGGGGCCTTGTTGCCTAGCTTCCATGTGAGGCCTATCTTGATTGACCGGATTATTAAGGCTCAACTCCAGGATCCTACTTTATGTGTTATTAGGATGGAGTTGGAGGCTGGGAACAGGCAGGATTATGCGATTAGGGATGATGGGGCCTTGGTTAAGGATGGCTGGTTGTTCATACCAAATGAGCTAGAGTTGAAGAGAGAAATTCTTGAGGAGGGTCATAGTTCTGCTGATGCTATGCATCTAGGAGGTACCAAGATGTATCGTACTCTAAAGGAACACTACTGGTGGACTGGGATGAAAAAAGAAATAGCAGATTTTGTGAGTAGATGCCTGACGTGTCAGCAAGTGAAAGCAGACAGGCAGAAACCATACGGGGCACTACAACCATTACCTATTTCAGATTGGAAGTGGGATCACATTACGATGGATTTTGTGTATAAACTTCCAAGGATGCAAAAAGGACATGATGGAATATGGGTAATTGTTGATAGACTCACGAAGTCAGCACATTTTTTGTCAGTACGAGAAGATTACCGGATGGGCCAGTACGCCAAATTTTTTGTGGATGAGATCATACGGTTACATGGGACTCCAGAGTCGATTGTGTCAAATAGGGATCCTAGGTTTACCTCCAGGTTTTGGCGGAGTTTGCAGAAAGCCTTTGGCACTACATTTCATTTCAGTACAGCTTTTCATCCTCAGACTAACGGTCAGTCTGAGAGGACAATTCATATTTTGGAGGATATGATGAGAGCTTATGTATTGCAGTTTAAAGGAAACTGGGATTCACACTTGTCTTTGATGGAATTTGCATATAACAACAGCTATCAGTCGAGTATTGGGATGTCTCCTTTCGAGGCACTGTATGGGAGACAGTGCAAGACACCGATATGCTGGAATGAGGTAGGTGAAAGGAGACTGTTGACACCAGAGAAAGTGGATAAGACTGAGGAAAAGATTAGAATCATCAGAGAAAGGTTGAAGGCAGCCCAGGATCGCCAGAAAATCTATGCAGACCGACGGACCAGAGACCTTGAATTTGAGGTCGGAGACTGGGTGTTCTTGAAATTATCACCCTGGAAAGGAGTGGTCCGTTTTGGTAGATGAGGAAAACTGAGTCCTCACTACATTAGGCCGTATGAGATTGTGGAGAAGATAGGACCAGTGGCGTACAGACTTGCTTTACCCCCAGAGCTGTCAAGTGTTCATGATCTCTTCCATGTGTCCATGCTCCGGAAGTACCTATTAAATGAGTCTCATGTGTTGGAGGACTAACCAATTGAGCTGAGAGATGATTTGACTTTTGAGGTACAACCAGTGCAAATTCTGGATTGGAAGGAGAAAGTACTTCGCAGAAAGACTATTCCTCTGGTTAAAGTTTTGTGGAGGAATCATAACGTGGAGGAGGCCATGTGGGAAACCGAGGCACTGATGCGAGCGCAGCATCCACATTTGTTCCAGTTACAGATATGAATTTTGAGGACGAAATTTCTTTAAGGGGGATGAATTGTAACAACCTGGAAATATAATTGTTGAATTTTTGTAAATTATTTTTCAAAAAGATGAAATTACCCTTGGTTGTTATGGGGTGTGAAAGTCAATTTTTGTTTCGATACACTTTTGACTGTGTTTCAGATACCGTTGCGTAGGTCTCGAACTCACAAGTTCGTAGATAGGCGGCGCGTGGAAAATGGGGTTCGTGTGCGAAATATGTGAGTCTAGAATGCTCAGGGGTAGTTTGGTAATCTACCATGGGTAGATATTTTTATCCCTAATCAGATCAGTTCATCATCATTTCACTCTCTCTCTCTTTGACAACCCGAACTCGTGCGAACCAAAACTCAAAACCCATAAAATTGAACTTCGATTCAAGGCCAAGTCTCCATTTCTAGTTCCACTAATCGAAATATCCTCATTCCCACGATCACATACATACCAACCATCGAGGGAGGCAACCACGGGAGACGCCAGACTGAGGAAAAGAAAAATCAAAAGTTCCAATTGATTTTTCGGCCAGCACAGGTACGAGTTTAGTGTTTTGAGGTCATTTTTGAGTTCCTAGGTTTGAGTAGATAGATTTAGACTTAAAATTCGTGAAAAATAGTTGAGATTTGAAGAAGTTAGGAAAAACTCAAAGTCGGCCGAAAATAGGATTTTCCGGTGACGGCGCACAGTGGCGCGGTCGTCTTCTCCGGCGAGACTCCGGCGACTACCAGCGATGCGACCGTCTTCTCCGGCGAAACGCCAGCAACTAGGTTGGTCAGATGGGGTTGACATGGTATGCCACCTAGCTACCACGTGGAGCCATGTGGATGCCACATGGCATCCACGTGGAGGTCACCTGGCTACCACGTGGGTGCCACTTGGCCACATAGTCAGCAGTTAGTTGACTTAACGGTCAACTGACGCCGTAAGGGTTTGACGGAATATGTTGACGGCGTTGGCATATTCCGTTAAAAGTTAACGAAGTTGACGGAACCCTAACGCCGTTAGTCTGGAAGGAATATTCTGATTCCGTCATGATATTCCTTCAGGTTTGACGGAATATTCTGTCAGAGCGACGAAAGATTCCATCGTGAACAGTATCGGGCACATGGGGACGCGTGGGCCGACCTTCCATCGGCTCGTGGCGATGCGTGGGACCGGTTCTGGGGTCACAGCGACACGTGTCAGCTAGTTTTTGACGTTTCAGATCTTTTGGCCCAGGTTTCAGGTTGATCGGACGTCGTTTAGGGGTAGTTTTGGGCGTCCGAAGTTGCTGCATTTTTAGTGAGACGTAGGCGAACCTCCCAGGGTTTAGGGAGTTTAAATGTAGGGTTTTTATTATTAGCCGGTAATCCCAATTGTTAATATTGACAGGCGATACTCCTACGGAAATTTCGGAGGAGCGTACGACTCGAGATTGAGCTTGCTTGGACGTGTGGTGAGTGGACTTTGGTTTATAAATTGTAATGCATGCATAAAGGTATCTTTGAATTAAATTCTGCTATGTATTGTTTTTGACAATTTCCGGAATTTAGAAATTATTACTGGACACAGGTTTTCCATATTTAAGTGAAAATGTGTTTTGGGGAAATAGCCTGGTTTTTAGACTCGGTTTTTATGTAGTCTTGACGTGGTAATTATTGAGTCCGTGATTTTGGATTTAGACCCGTATTTGTGATTTACTGGATTTGGCCTTAAATGATTTTTCAATGACTTTGGCTTAGACCAAGAAACAAGGATTTCAAAACACAGATTTTAGTTTTTACTGAATTTCTATCCCCGATGGTCAAGGTTTCTCCGACTGGCGTTGAGGGGTTTTGCTCCGCTGGTTCGTTGAGGGTTCTCCGATGCTGGTGTCGAGGGGTTTTTCTCCAGCGGGTCATTGAGGCTGTCTTCGCGTAGCACAGGTTTCTGCACAACTCGAGGTATATCGGGTGTGTAGAGGGTATTTCGGGAACAGTGGGTTATGTATTGATATATTTTGTGTCCAGGTCAATTTACATGATTTTAAACTCCTTTGAGGAGGATTTTCAAACCAAATTGTGGATCACGGTGTGTTTTTCATCATACCGTGTTTTAAAGAAAGATGAAATTCCGGTGGTTTTCAGATCATCTTTATATCATAATTGAATAAAAAGAAATGTTTATGTTGTGCATGCATGGTTTTACTCGTGCAAGGGGAAAATATAAGATTTCCTCGGAAAACGATTTCTAAATGATTATTTTTGTCCACTCAAAATTTTTGTGTTTTAAATCCCCTCCAGGCTGTTAAGTTGACGTAAGCACTTTCAGAGGCAATGGAATTAGAATATCAGCTGCGCTATTACCTATACTCGAGTAGGATATTTAATTTTGTAATTATTATCCTACCTAGATGCTCTGATAACACTTTTGGACTTATTGTAAAATTTTCGATTTCATCGTTGGATGGTTGTTGTCTGTTTGAATTTGGAGTCCTATCTGATCTCTTGTTTGACAGGTGGAAGACGGTTAACCAGTCCCTAAGGGGGACTCAGCCGAACTTTTGGCAGAGTTCTCATAATTAAATTGTAAGGACTTAAGTGTGTTTTGGGAAATTCCTTAGGTGGTCAGACGGGATCGAGGAGGGTTCTTCCCAAGTTTCGAGGGGAAATTCGAGAAGGGTCCTTACAAATAGTTAGTAAGGAAGGGAGAGTTATAAGGGAGAAAGGGTTTATGTCACCCTCAAGTTGGAATATTTCCATATGCCAAATCCATAGGCTTTTCACTTTCATTGGGCCTCAATTCATGGAAACATGCCCCAAATAAGAGGTCTCTATAAATAAAGACATCTTCCTCTTTAGTATGGTAACAACTTCTACAGACTGAAAGCTACTCGATCTGCCCTTTTATATTTAGGGTTAGCACTGACATAGCCATCATAGGGGAATAAGCTGGACTACCCCAGTCTCCCTCTTACTCCTCTCTTCTCTTACTGTGTTCAAGTGTAGGCAAACCCCACTGACCTGCTGGCTGAACCTTGAATCCATCTCCAGCTCACCACTAAGGTTTTGACCCGATGAAGTACGTCTTCTAGCCCTTTTGACTAAAATATTACGTATACGTTAATCTGTATAATTGGCGGATAACAAACCAATAAAAATAGATGAAATCATGAGTGATAACATGAAAAATGACAATAATAATACCCACCTTATCCATATCTGTAAGAAGCACGTGCTTATTTCTTCAAGTAATTGAAAAAAAATTGGACATTTCCTCAAATTGTTATGGTTATTAAATTACACTATTCGAACTAAAGTGCAAATCGAGCAAACTAATTAAATGAACCAAAAGCGACTTCTCCTCTATGAAATATCATTGATATATTGTAATTTTCATTAATTAAGAATTAGAAACGAGCCTGCCCGTGACTGAAGAAAGCAATTTATGATTATGAGTGATGACAGTTTTCGAATTTGGATATGATTGAGACCCCATATGAACAATGTAATGCTGCAACATCAACCATACTTATTTAGATCAAAGAAATATAATTGAAAAATAATTAACGGATGTTTAGTTTTTACATAAACTTGCTGTCACATTCAATGAACATACAGTACGTGTTTCTCATCAAATAACACTTGCAGCAACAAAATGCAGAAGCCAGCAGATCTGAAGCATCGCATTCAAATTTAATTCAAGAAATTAATAATTAAATACACTAACTACCAACCTTGTTATTGCATCCATGATTACGGGATGATATTGATTGATTAAACTCATATGCAGAAAACATATCAAGTGAAATTAGCAAATGAAAAAATTAAGTAGTGAATTTCATTGTTGGTGCTGGAAATTAATATATATTAGTAATAATTCTGGGTACGTAGTGGCAATAGATGGAGGGGTACTGGGGTTATATGGAAAGGACCATTAATTGTTGTCTCTATCTCTATCCAAGTGCAAGTACTCAGCCAGTACGTAGTAATAATTCTGGAATTTCAACTACCTTTTTTTCGACGGCAGTTGTCAAAAAGTCTGAATATAAAAAATATAAAAAAATTTATGAAAACTTACCAAATAAGACTTATAAGAAAATTGTATTGAAGATTTGTAGAGATTGATGAATTTTGAGGAAATGAAAAATGAATGTACGTTGGGCTTGAGGTTAGCCGACGGGAACAGTAAATTCGTAGAGCAATTTAAAACTTGCCTGGCGGATTCATGCGGCGCAAATGAGTTGTCTTGCAATCCAAAAGTAAACATAGTTTGCTCGACGACAACATTTCACCGGGCAAAATTGTTAAGTAGCCCGACGAAATGACTATGCGTCGGGCAAAATGTTAATAATTAAAAAAAAAAATACTTTATTTAGTTAAATAAATGAATATATATATATATAATTAAAATAAAAATATTTCAAAAAAATACAATTAAAAGAATAAAACAAATCAAATGAAAATAAAAAAAAATATTTATAAAAATTAATGTTATGTTTTTACATAATTAAAACTAAATAAATGTTTTACATATTAAATTCTAGCTACTCGGCGACGGGTCGGGGTCCTGGGCGGGCTGTTAGGTTGGGGGCTGAGGCTGTGACAGAAGCTCATCTAGCCCACGCTCACCCAAGCAGTCAAGCACCTTGGCGAGGGCGGTCTTGATTTAATCGTTTTGGGCCTGTATGTGCGCGTTTTGAGCCTTGATCTCAGCATTTTCGGCCTGGACGGTCTCGAAGTTTCTCTTGAGCTCCGACATCTCCTCGGGATTGGCTCCCCAAGAAGAATTCGAAAGAGTGACTGGAGACATTTCGAACTATCCCGTCGCCCGCCCCCCGAACGATATTCCCTGGACGCCTACCAAGTCGTCGCTCCAGGATGACGATCGACCTCTCGGGATCCGGTAGCTACTGCTCCAACGGCACATCGGGATGCTGTTGCGTGAGCTCAGCCTGTGTCTGCTGGATGTCTTGCACCATCTCTGCCTACAAATTCGAATAAATATCAATTAGAAATATAATTATCAAATTAAAAATTAATGTTTAATCTGCAAAAAATAAACTTACGTGAATAGTATTAGCCTCTTGGTTGCCCCGACCATCGTACATTTGCCCCCAGGCATCCACCTCCAGGAACATCGACCCGGCGATGCGCGGATCCTCCTTAACGAATCACGACCCCCCCCCCCCCCCCCCCCCCCCCCCGTGGTGGTTGATTTTTTTTGCTCCCCGATTTGATGTGTTGGCAACCAATTTTTGTTGTTCATTAGTAAAAACAAAAAATTATATTTTCTAATGAAAAATAACATAAAAAAATAAAAAAATAATTTAATTAGGTGGATAGTACGTACCACGTAGGTGGGAGACACGAAATGGTTGCATAACCACAGCCACCCTGCTAGTTTCGGTCCGTCCAACTCCTCTGGAGGATTTGCCCGAGCTTCCTCTAGGGAAGGCCAGCTCTTGTAGTACTTGTAGAGCTCGTACTTCCAGTCAGTGTACCGTAACTGCCAGTGCTTTATCAGGTATTTACTGACGTCGGTGTCCTCCAGGTTGAACTCAAAATTGATATGCAATAAATTATTAAAGTTATTATAATAATTTTAAAAAATGAAATTAATGTAAAAAAATGGAGAAACACGTACCGATAACTCTCCCCAACAGCGCGTGATCTCCTCCAGGGGTTGGTTCCTAAAAGTATCCCCTATCATCAGGGACTTAGTGCGAAGACTCGCGCCAATGTCATGCACCACCTGGCTGTGGATATTTACGGACGCTGACCGGAGACGAGGCAAGTACACCACCGGGATCTTTGAATTTGTTGTCCTGCAAATCCGCTGGGATGTCAAACCCCGGTTAATCCCGCGGACGTTCACCGACTCCCCTGCAAATTCGATGAACATTCGTACATAATATGAGTAACAAATAAAAATGGTTGTTTAAATAAACAAAATAATCAACTTACCCTTAAGGAGTGCTCCGACAACAGTCGCCGGATCGTCTGCTCCGACTTCTTCCTGTGGGGGCTAGAGGTTGGTACGAGGTTTCCCCCGTTTCTTGCTGTGCTGTTGACGAGCCGATCGCGCACCTAGTTGCTAATGATCTGAGATCGGTGCTTGAATGGACGCCGCTGTTGAATCAACCGAGGCAGGGGCTGCCTCTTCTGCCGCAAGATAAACGGGTTCAGGGCAGGGGCGGGTCCTCGATGTGATCAAGGTGCGATGCGAAATCTACAATAAGAAATTTAAAATAATTAATATAAAATTAACCAACATATTTTTAATTTTAACAAAAAAAACCAAACATTTTTAATATTAAATATTAAATTCACATAATAAAAACAAAACCACATATAAAATTAACCAACATTTTTTAATTCGAATAATAAGTAAATAAATAAAACAAATTTTTTTTTATTGAAAATTAGTAAATTGGTATCTAAAAACTAAAACCGCCAAATTCTAATTTTTTTAAATAAAACCAACACAAACCAAAATTAAACCTAAAATACTAATTAATCTAAACAAACTTAAACCTAAATTCCTAAACTCAAAATTCACAACATTATACCTAAATTTCTAAATCCAAATTTCGGGAATAAAATAAAACTTAAAAATTAATCCAAACATACAATAATAATAATATCCTGTGGGGGCTAGGGGTTGGTACGAGGTTTCCCCCGTTTCTTGTTGTGCTGTTGACGAGCCGATCGCGCACCTAGTTGCTAATGATCAGAGATCGGTGCTTGAATGGACGCCGCTGTTGAATCAACCGAGGCAGGGGCTGCCTCTTCCGCCGCAAGATAAACGGGTTCAGGGCGGGGGCGGGTCCTCGATGTGATCAAGGTGCGATGCGAATTCTACAATAAGAAATTTAAAATAATTAATATAAAATTAACCAACATATTTTTAATTTTAAAAAAAAAACCAAACATTTTTAATATTAAATATTAAATTCACATAATAAAAACAAAACCACATATAAAATTAACCAACATTTTTTAATTCGAATAATAAGTAAATAAATAAAAAAAAAAATTTATTGAAAATTAGTAAATTGGTATCTAAAAACTAAAACCGCCAAATTCTAATTTTTTTAAATAAAACCAACACAAACCAAAATTAAACCTAAAATACTAATTAATCTAAACAAACTTAAACCTAAATTCCTAAACTCAAAATTCACAACATTATACCTAAATTTCTAAATCCAAATTTCGGGAATAAAATCAAACTTAAAAATTAATCCAAACATACAATAATAATAATATCCAAAATCATAAAATTCACATATCCAAAATTTATAAAACTCACATATCCAAAATTTATAAAACTCACATACCCAAAATTCACATATCCTACACCATATAAAAAATTCACATAAATGTTTTTAAATTCAAATATCCAAAATTCATAAAATTCACATATCCAAAATTCACATAAAATTCATATCCAAAATCATAACAAAAATCATATTCAAAATTCATAACAAAAATCATATGCAAAATTCATAACCAATTTCAACATTATACCAAACATCAAAATTTCAACAACTCTTCAACATTAACCCTAAATTCCTAAATCCAAACAAACTTAGTAATGAAACCAAATATTTATATTCCAATCCAATCCAAATTCACAATATTTAAGTAAAATTTCCCAATCTGCAAATTTGAGAAAAATGCACAATCTGTCAAAATCCAATCCAAATTTCAATTCCAATTTCAATACAATTTCATAATATCCAAACCAAATTTCATTTGAAATTTCAATCCAAACTAAAATTAAAATATAAACAATCAAAATTAACAATAACCAATCCACGTTAACAATAAAGAGAGAGGGAGAACGTATTCAACCTTGAGATTTTCGCCGGCGAGAGAGAGGTGTGGCGGTCCGACCTAACCGCGGCGAGAGAGAGAAGGCGCGAGAGAGAGTTGCGGCGGCGGAGTGCCTGGCGGAGTCCGAGTGAGAGAGAGCGAGAAAGGAAGGGAGTTGTATTGGACGCCGGTGACCACCACAGAGAGGAGTAATTGTGTTGCAGAGAGATGGCGGTCGATCGAGAGAAAATTGGGAAAATGAAGAAGAAGGAAGAAGAAGAAGATTCGGTCGTGATTTATCTGTCTGAATATCCTTGCCCGAAGAACTCTACGTCAAGTCAACTTTTAATTTCTTCATCGGGTAACAAAAAGCGGTGAATATTCGTCGGGTAATAGTTTCACATTTCGTTGAGCACATATACGCGGTAAGTTTGAAATTTTGTGAAAATTTTGTAGGAATTTTTTAAATTTTGGAGGAATTTTTGAAATTTTCGTGAAAAATAAAGTGCGCGTTTGTTTACTTTTCCCGACGACGTGTGTATGGTTGCCCGACGACTGATTACATTTTGTCCGGCGAATACTAACCTTCGTCGGGCTAAGTTCTTATGTTGTTGAATTTATGACTGATCTAAAAACTAGGTCCGACGATAGCAATTTCAAGATCGGGCCCATTCAATTTTTGGTTTTACATGCCTAAAGCCCCATGGATCGTTATCGTCATGTTTTTCAAAGCTGATGTGCCTCAAATGTTAAGTTCATGAATTTCATTGGGTTTTTCGTAGTTTTGGTTCAATTAATATTCAAACGATGCAATTTCAAAAAATTGACCGTTCAATTGTTACTTTTAAGTCTGTAGACCTCACCCATCGAAAATCTTGATGTTTTGAGGATTTCAAGTTGTCCGATCATGAAGAAACGTTGTGTAACCGTTCAATCTTCGTGCACGTTTACCTAATCCCGGGATTTCAAAATTGGGTAATTTTTCTCATAGGTGATCTATGAGTGCCTACAATAAATGTGGATGGTTAGATCGGTCCATTTCAATTGTTAAATTATTGAAAATCGTAAAACAAGCATATTCATCAAGGAGTTTAAACACTTGAAGGAAACTTCAATACATTTTGCGAAGTTTTGGTTCTATAGATATTCAAACGATTGAATTTGACCGATCTAATCCTTCACTTTGTGGTTCTACATGCCTAGATCTGGCCCATCGAAAATCTTGACGTTTTTAGGATTTCGAGCCGTCCGATCGTGATGAAACGCTATGTAACCGTTGAATCGTTGCGCACCGTTACCTAATCCCGGGATTTCAAAATTGGGTAATTTTCCTTGTAGGCGATCTATGAGTACCTGCAATAAATGCGGACGGTTAGATCGGTCCATTGTATTTCGTAAGTAATTTAAAAAAGGTGTTTAATAAATAAATATAAATTGAATCTGGTATATATGACCTGGCAAAGCTAAATGAATACTCGTCGGGCAAATACTTCAAGTTTCGGAAACCACCGGCCGAACAGAGAAACAGGTGATGATATTGGCAGACTTAGCCCGACGGATTTACAAGTATATTCGTCGGGCAAATACTTCAAGTTTCGGCAACCGTCAGCCGAACAAAGAAACAGGTGATGATATTGGCAGCCTTTGCCCGACGGATTTACAAGTATATTCATCAGGAAAATATTATTTCCCATTTTTCCCAAAATTCTGTACACTATTTTATCAAGTAAGATGAAATGTTGGAAGCTGAATCAAGGATGAGGACATCAAAATTTGTAACGTTAGTACATAAAAGATTAATTGAAACTTTTTGTGAATTAAACCATAAAATATACATATAAATCACATTTATTGATTTGAAGATGTATATTACATATATAAATGAATTTTCTAATTTGCAATTTTCATTCAGTGTCGAATTCACTCTCCCCTCCCAATTACGCTCGTCATCCGAGACGTGCACAGTACTTGATTCCTCATAATCACTTTCAATTTGCTCTAATTCCCCGAGATCAATAAAAATGTCATCAATCGCGATTGGTGGGATGATGTCGTTGGTCCGTACTCCATCCACATTTAGGGTGAATGCCTAGGAATCCACCTGATAAACGATTTGGTCATCGTCTGTTTCCCCATCCTCTTCATGGTATCGGTCATCCAAGTCCCAAATATTTCTATGATTCACCATCTCATATACTCTCCAACTAGCACCCGTTTTTGGATCATCCACATAGAATACTTGTTTCGTCGTACTAGCGATGATATAGGGATCACTCTCAAACCACCAGGTGTTTGTGTTGATAGAGGTACATAACTGATCTTTAATGACACTGCTTGGGATACTTGGGTTCGTATCAAACCAATGACACTTGAACAAGACGACTTCTTTGCGGTCTGCGTATAATACCTTAACCACACTTAACAATCTGCCGTAGAACCCCATATCAGCATTTTCCCCATCCCCCGGCACGAAGACCCCGCTATTTTGCATAGACAATTTTTCGTCTCGTTCTGTGCACACGAACTTAACTCCGTTAACGTGACAACCAGCGTACGTTTCTCCTCGAAATGGGCCAATGGCCAGTTGCATTACTTCTTTATTGAAATTTGGTGAGTTGTCATCTTTCAGTTGTGTCATCTGGTAAGATACACACAAGAAATGAAATTGGTAAACTTAAAAACAATTTAAGACATTGAGATATTCAAATTTGTGACTTACATGCTCGGAAAACCAAACTGGAAACAATTATTTGTCTATTTCTTCCCGATTCGAAGGAAATTGGGCCTTCATTAATGCCTTGTACTGCTCGTGGAAGGGTCAGACTTCATCACAGTTATTCAGTATGAATGTAACGACCCGGACCAGAAATTAAATTAATTTGAGAATTGGACGATTTTACCCTCGATTTTGGACGGATTCGGGAGTCACTTTTTGACTGGCAGTGCTTTTGGAAATTTTTCTTTAGTCGTTGCGTAGGTCTCGAACTCACGAGTTCGTAGACAAGCGGCATGCGAAAAAATGGAGATCCAGTGAGATCGTTATGGGTCTAGAAGCTTCAGGGGTAGTTTGGTAATTTTGGAAAAGTTTGAACTATAAATTGGATATTTTTCTCTCTCTTCGGGAGATTGGTCAGTGTCATCCTCTCTCTCTCCTACCTGATTCCCCCCACCCGTGCGGTCATCGAACCTCTACCCTCATCGGACCGTGGCCGGACCAAAACGACCGGAACCAAGGTGGAGATCGTCTTCCCCGCGACTCCACGAACGGTTTGGGTCATCATCGAAGGTGGAGTACCGCCATAGACGACAAACAGATAAGGAAAGAGAAGACCGAAACTTCTTGGTCGATTTTCGGCCAAACCAGGTATGATCTCGGAACGTTGACCTTATTTTTTGGATTCCTGGTGAAAAGTAGATGAATTTACATATGTGGATCGTGAAAATCAGTCAAGAAATGAAGGATTTGGAAGCTCGCCGGAAATGGCAATTTTTGGCGAGAAATTCCAGTTTCTAGTAACGGCGAATGGCGCGGCGGCGCAGCCGTCTTCTCCGGTGAGTCACCGATGACCTGTCGGGTCGGGTCGAGTCGAGTGGACTAAGTCGGGTCGAGTGGATCAGGTCGGGTCGAGTGGACCGAGTAAGGCCGAGTTGGGATGGGTCGAACCGGATCATCACATGGGCACTGTAGCAGGCGTGTGGACGGCACGTGAGGGCGTGTGGCCAACGCGTGGCGGGTGGTCTGGCCTTCTGTCGGCACGTGGCGGCGCAAAGAGCTGATTTTGGGGTCACAGTGTCGCGTGGCTAGGGTTTTGGGACGTTCCGGATCGGATTTTGATGGTTTTGAGGCCATATGAGTTCATTTAGAGCCCCGTTTGGGCAATCCCATGGGTAACGGTTGACTATGGAGTGGGTTTTGAGCTCGTGAGGTCAAGGTAATTGGGTCAATATTGTTTCAAGAGTTCCTTGGGGATAGAGCGTCCATGATTTGGTATTTTATTCGGGCTGTGAACGGACTAGGGTTTCAGAATTTCATGGGTACGTATACTTCTAGGTATTGGGTTATACCATGGGATTCTCCGATGATTGGCGAGGAGGGTGTTTTTCTCCGCTACAATGTTAAGGGTTCTCCGATTGGCGTTAGAGGGTATGTCTCTGCCAGATCGCCGAGGGGATCTCCAATGTTGGCGTTCGAGGGATCTTTCTCTGCCATATCGTTGAGATCTGAGATAGCTCTGGAGGAGCAGGGATATCGAGTTATCACTCGGGGTGCTCTGGAAGAGCAGGGATATCGAGTTATCACTCGGGGTGCTCTGGAGGAGCAGGGATATCGAGTTTGACTCAGGACGAGTCAGTGAGACTCAATTCAACCAAGTCTGGTTCCTTCGTCATCCGGGTCAATGGGTTACTGTAGGCGGCGACCCAGAGTGATGAGTTATTGACGGTTCTCAAGTGGCTGACCAGTTAGTTGTCTTGTGTTATTCCAGTAGATGTTTTAGCAGTGTCTGACCTACTGACATTTGGTGTCAGAGCGTGTTACCTTTTTGGACCACCACTATTCCGAGGTTTCAGCAGTGACCTGTAAGCTATCCTGCATTTGACAGGTAGATGTGGTCAGTAAGTACAGAGAGGTTTTGTCGGAAACCCTGTAAGGTTTATTTATTATATTTAAGAATAAAGGGTATTCCTGGTATTAAATTTGAGGAAAAAAAGAGCTGTCATACGAGATAAGGGCTTTTCGCGGATGAGCCACCTCCATGTCGTTATTGGTGAATTCTTTCTTCATGCATCTCCAAGGAGGCAAGTTATACGGAACCATAACCACCAGCCAAGTGCTATAGGGCTTTGTAAAACTCCCAAAAGGATTAAACCCGTTAATAGCGAGCCCTAATCTGACATTTCTTGACTCCGCGGCAAACTCGGGATACATCTTATCAAATTCCTTCCAAGCCTCTCCATCGGCCGGATGCCACAATACATCATCATCAATGCGTTCATCCTTGTGCCACCTCATATCACGTGCTATGCGGGATGACATGTAGAATCTTTGTAACCTTGACTTCAGTAGAAAATAACGCAACACCTTGTTTGGAATCTTGTTCTTTTGAAACCTAGGCTCATTACACACGGGACATTTGCCAAGCTGCTCGAATTCACCGTAAAATAATGCACAGTTGTTCTTGCATGCATGGATCTTGACATACCCTAAACTGAGGCCATTCAACAGCTTCTTCGACCTATAATGATCTTTAGGCAGACAGTTGTCTTCAGGGAGCATTCGGATGATGATGTCCATCATGTGATCAAAATGCTTGTTCATTTGATTATACTCAACTTTCAGGTGTATCAACTCCACAACTGCCCCTAGAATCGAAAAGGATTTACAACCGGGGTACAATTCGCGTTGAGCTTCTTTCAACAATCTCTCGTAATGGAGCTCAGAGTCATCGAGTTGCAACCTAGACGCCTCATCGTCCATATCATCCGATGCGGGAGGAAAAGCATCGGTTAATAACTCAACGACTTGATCATTATCACATCGCCCATCTAAAGAACTTTCGTCCCAACGGGTCCCGGGAACTGAAGATGTCGATGCGGAAAATATTTCTTCACCATGATAGTTCCAATTAGTGTAGTTGTGTACGATCTCATTCCATTCCAGATGTGTTTGGACCTCATTCAACGGCATCCAACTGCAGTTGTTACATTTACGGCATGGACACCTGATACGTCTTTCATCACTGCAATGACTACGTGCAAAGGTAATGAAGTTGTTGATCCCATCCAAATACTGATAGGAAGATCTATCCAACATTTGCATCCAACCTTTGTCCATTGTGCCTGCTTTCACAACATAGAGTCAATGTAAGTAATTGAGTTAACATTGTTCCGTAATAAGAACAAGTTAAAAGCAAAAGCAGCTCGTCTCCTTATGCCTCCGGTGATTTGGCCATATCCCACTCGAGAGTGCACGTTCTGTGCTGTGTAGTTTGCGACCTACGAGGCTAAGTTTCGATCGAGGAAAATTTCGGTTGCATCTCCCTACAATTCCCCAAATGCACGATGTACATATTATAAACAAATATCTAGTATGCATTCAGAGAACGTTGAGCGGATACAAACCGAATTTCCCACAATCGAAACCTAACCTCGTAGACCGCCAACTACACAACACATAGTTACGCACCCCTAAACTGTCCGAATAAATGGACAATTCAAGAGTCAGTCAATCAACCTAATTCACTGACTCTCAAACGAGTATAAGGTTTTTCATTGAATTTCATTATATGAAGTTAATCCACTCGATTAACTTCGCATAAACAGTTATGAAATATAAACATATTTCGCTCCGTTATAACTACATAAAGCGCTTTACAAAAAATATCACAACAAATTCACAAATACAAACATATATTAATTATGCAGAAAACAGAGTTTACAATTTTATAATTTCCGTACATATTTTCTATTTTCTTATTTCCCTAACATATTTTCTAATTTCCTAACATTTTTTCTAATTTCAATAATTTCATTGCATATTTTTTATTTTCCTATTTTCCTAAAATATTTTCTAATTTCCTAATTTCGTAACATATTTTCTATTTCCTTAATTTCGTAACATATTTTCTATTTTCATATTTTCCTAACAAATTTTCTAATTTCATAAACATTCTAAACAATTTCTAATTTCCGTACATATTTTCTATTTTCCTATTTTCTTAACATATTTTCTAATTTCCTAACATATTTTCTAATTTCATTACATATTTTTTATTTTCCTATTTTCCTAAAATATTTTCTAATTTCCTAACATATTTTCTATTTCCCTAAGATATTTTCTAATTTCCTAACATATGTTCTAATTTCAATAATTTCATTACATATGTTTTATTTTCCTATTTTCCTAAAATATTTTCTAATTTCCTAACATATTTTATATTTCCCTAATTTCATAACATATTTCTATTTTCATATTTTCCTAACAAATTTTCTAATTTCCTAAACATTCTAAACAATTTCTAATTTCAGTACATATTTTCTATTTTCCTAACATATTTTCTAATTTCCTAAAATATTTTCTAATTTCAATAATTTCATTACATATTTTTTATTTTCCTATTTTCCTAAAATATTTTCTAATTTCCTAACATATTTTCTATTTCCCTAACATATTTTCTAATTTCCTAACATATTTTCTAATTTCAATAATTTCATTACATATTTTTTATTTTCCTATTTTCCTAAAATATTTTCTAATTTCCTAACATATTTTCTATTTTCCTAACATATTTTCTATTTTCATATTTTCCTAACAAATTTTCTAATTTCCGTAAATTCTAAACAATTTCTACACATTTTCCACAATAAATACACAATTTCCTAACATAATTATATCCAAAATTCTTAACAAAATTAAATTGAGAGGCAAACACACATTCATTTTTATAAGTATTTCTTCAAATCAACCACAAAATTCCTAAAACACAAAATTTCAAAACTAATTTCCAATCAAAAATCAAAATTTCAAAACTAAAAAAATTAAATTTCTCATACCTTCAAAATTGATATTGTTGATTGAGAGAGAAAAAGATTTGATTGATAGTAAAAATGGTGATGAGATGATGAAGCTAGAGAGAGAAAAAGAGGCGGGACTGAAATTGTGAAGCAGAGAGGAAGAAGAAGAAAAGAGCGGCTACGTTATTTAGTGTGTTTAGACCTTTGTCCGACGAAGTATATTCGCAGAGCAAAGTTTAATGATTCGTCGGGCAAAATTCAGTCAACGCCAAGTGTTGCTCGACGACTGATATTCGTCGTCATATCTAATCTTACCCGACAGGAAGAACAGCTCGTCGGGCAAACCCTTACTATTTTATGTGCCTACAACTTGTTCTTCCCACCAATACCTTACCCGGCGAGCCTTCGGGTTCGTCTGGCAAACTATATTTACGTGGCGAAAAAGACTTCGTCGGGCAAAAGTTTGTCGGGCAACCTCGAATTTTTTATAGTGACTTAACATCGATTGACCTAAAAAAGAAAATGGAAATAGTGAATAATATAAATAAAAGAAAATTAAAGAACATTCTACAAATTTAAGCAAGGAACATCCCCTTTGCTAGAGTTCTAGAAATTCATCACCACAATAAACATAGCTAGATTTAAAGATAGTGCTCAAGAAATATGATGTAACAATGTATATATTATTAGAATATTAAGCGGTGAATAAGAATATTCATTGTATGGAAGGAGGTGCCAAAAAGTCTTAGTACGAATGTGTTCTTATTGGTGATTATTGTGTCATATATTAGGCACGATTTTCAGCACATTCTTGCCGAAAAAACTATTACTGCCTCATTTTTTATTATGAATATTCAGCCACTCCTCAATACATAAAAATGATGATCTCTTGCCGAAAAGTTGATAGGATCATTTATGATGGTAGTGAGGTAAGTGGAAGATTAATGCATAAGTTCATAGGTAATGAAGGCAGTTGATGGATTAAAGAAGGTTTTGATGATGGAATATTGTTTATTGAGAATGAAGTTATGAGATAATGAGAGTAGAATGAGGATAAACGCCGATGAATGAAATGTATAGGCTCTTTTCTATCAACCTACCTACTTTTTTTCTTTTGTTTCTTCATTCCATTCATCCAAAGTTAATTCTTCAATGAATTAAGTTCTTCCATCCATTCCTCCTCCCGACAACCATGAATTTGGACAAATCCATTTTCAGTGTTTTAGGTTTTTTTCTTTTCAGAAATTAAACTTGAATAACACAAGGACAAAGCCCATAAGAAGCACAAGGCAATACAAAACCCAGCAGAGCAGTACCACAGGCGGCCCCGCCCCCACAACACCAAAGGAAAACTGGGCACTCCAGAAACCAGTAGAGAAGCACCACACACGGCACCGCTTTACAACAACACAACCTACTACCAAACTAGCTAGGACCAGATAAATTCCAATTCATAGCCATAAGCAGATTAGAGGGAGAAGGCTTCCAAGAAATAGTAGAAAGCCTCCAACGGATCAAAGAAAAAATGGATTGCAGAATAAGAGAAGGGGGGTTCCTTTGGGAGGAGAACATACGAGCATTACGCTCTTTCCATAAGCAGTACACAGAGGCTGCTAGGGCAGTTTTGCGAGCCCCCACTGAAAGAGAATTCCCTCTCCAACGCCCCTCAATTGAATCAATAAAATCAGGCCAGGAAGAAATTACCACTGGCACCCACACTTAGCTAGCACATCCCTCCAAATACCACAACTCACCGAGCACTCAAAGAAGAGATGACTGATGGATTCAGGAGCAGAATTGCACAACAAACACACTCTGATAGCCAAACAGAGAATGAAGGAAGCACGAGGGATTGCGCGCAGCTGCATAGCATACAATTTTGGACCATGGCACTTTAATTAGTTCTCCTACTCCTCAAAGCATCCCACATAGAGGTGCAAGAAAATTTGCCATCTAACCCCAGAGACCAAAAGGAAGAATCAGGAATATCTGGATTTAAGGGAACCGAAGCAGAGGCAATCTGAAATTGATGGAACCCCACATGGCTAGTAATTGGCCAGTTCCAATTGTTTCCTCTTGTAACCTCCCTGATCTTGACATCAACATGAAGACCCGACACTGCCAAACTTGGAACCCCACATACTAGTGATAGGACCTCAAGGCAGCCAAGAATCATGCCATAAAAAAATCTTAGACCCGTCTCCTACCTTAACAAGGATAAATGGTCTAACCACGTCTCTAAGCTTTAGCATTTTCCTCCAATTCCAAGAACAAACCGAGGGAGTAGTAATGTTCCAAAAGTTACTTTCCTTGATATAGTAGGTTTTCACCTAATCTGTCCACACATTAACTCCCATATCAACGAAGATATGCCAAATATGACCCTCCATGAGGGCTCGATTCCAAGTGTGCAGATCACGGAACTCGAGCCCACCCGCTCATCCCTTGGCCTACAAACTTCAACCCAAGCAATCTGCGCGAAATAGCCCCTGCAGCTCTGACCAGACCAAAAGAACCTTCTAAACTTCCTCTCAACCTCCTTAGAAATCTTCTTCGGGAGTAAGAGATGAGATCCCCAATACACCTGGAGGCTTCCCAACAGCGAGGATATGAGCTGCATTCTGCCAGCAAAGGAGAAAAGCGGTTCTCCCAACTCCGGATACGACAATCCACTCTCTCTAACAATGGGGCACAGTCAGCAAAAGGGAGCTTGGAAGAGATTAAAGGGATACCTAGATACCTAATAGGAAGAGAACCCCTCTCAAACCCAAGAATACTCAATCTCCTCTGACTCACTCAGGTCAACTCCAGCAAGAAACACATTACTCTTCCTCTGATTCGGTAAAAGGCCCGACATATCAACAAAGGCCTCTAAGGTATGCTTAATAACTGAAACCGAATCCACATCCCCATTACAAAAAGTAATCAGATTGTCTGCAAAAGCTGCATGACTCAGCCTAATTTTCTCACATATCCAATGGTAATAGAAGGTAGGGGAAGCAACAATTCTACCATTTAACATTCTCGAGAACACCTCCATCACTGAGACAAACAAGTAGGGAGACAACCGGTCCCTTGACGTAACCCACGCTTACCAACAAAGAACCCAGCGAGCTCCCCATTAATAGCCACTGAGAACCTTGTAGTAGAGAAACAATATTTAATCCACTCAACAACCTGACTAGGAAAATTTAAAGCAATCAGCACATCAACAAGAAAATTCCAATTGATCGTATCATAAGCCTTTTGGAAGTCGATCATAATAGCACACCGAGGCGACCCCTTATCCAAATGATAAACTTTAACCAACTCCTGGACAAGTAAAACATTATCTCCAATGCGCCTGCCCCCAACAAAGGCAGATTGAGACTTTCCAACAATCAAGAGAGGCACCCCTTAATTCTACCTGCAATCAGCTTAGATATAATTTTATAAAAGGTATTGCAGCATGAGATAGGTCTAAAATCATACATAGAAGAGGGATTAGGGACCTTAGGCACTAAAGCGATAATGATAGCATCGAATTCACCCAGTAATCTACCTTTCGCAAATTGACCCAAAAAAAAAAACTCATTAACAGCAAGACAAACCAGCTATAATTAAACCCAAAAACTATCATTCTAAATTATGTAAATGTTATTTAACTTCAAATTAAATCATCATTATTAAGTTATATAAACAAAAAAAAACCAAAATAATATCAAAAATTTTTTTGAGAGTCTCATTAGTTATGGTCGCCGAGGTGGAGGCAATCATGGTGGGAAATTGGGAATGATGATTGAGCTGGTGGTAATTATGGTGGTGGTGTTGATGAAGATGGTAGAAAGTGGTGGTGGTTGAGGTGGAGCAGGCCCGGCCCAAGCCCAAGGTAGACAAAGCTTGTACCTTAAGCCACGTTTTGAACAAAAACCTCATTTTATCTAACCCTTACTTACAAAAATAAAAGATATAAAAACAATTTTAAAAATTGTCCAAATGATAACTTTTATATTGGGCTGTACACATGCAAATGTTATAGACCTAAAAAAAAAAAATTTCCAACTTTTATATTGGACTGTGTGCATGGAGATGTTGGAGGCCTCAAAAAAATGTCCTCTTTCTTTCATTTCCTTCCATTTTAATCCATATATTTAGGCCTAGATTTTACTCCCCTTGTCAATTTATATATTCTAAATTTTTAATAGTTTGTTTTCGATCTCCCTCCCAAATTTCAATCTCTAATTTCTATAATTTATTCTATATAAAAGAATGTTTCAATTTAAACTTGAGATCCCTTCTATTTTGTTAGAATTAGTTTAATAGCTATATTTGTTGAGAAAAAGTATGATGTATTTGATTTTTTGACGTTATTTTTACTTTATTTTCTTTTTCTACTCAAAGTTGTTATTTTATTTCTGTAAAAAGCAATTGACATTCTTCCAAAACTATCAAGCAAGCAAGTGAAATACAAACATTAGCAGGCAATTTTGCATTCTAAAAGTAAAATTTATGAATAATATTTCAAATTAAATTAATTAAAAATATATTATTTATTTATATTTAAATATTAAACCAAAATGCCTCATTTGTATTTTTACCTTAGGCCTCCATTTGGCTTGGGCCAGCCCTGGGTGGAGGCAATGGTTATGGGGATCATGGTAGTAGAAATGATGATTGAGTTGGTGGTATAACGGTGGCAATACCAATGGTGGTGGTGGTGGTGGTGTTGACGGGGATAGCAGGGAGTGGTGGTGGCAATAGCGGAGAGTGGTGGTGGCAATAACGGGTTGTGAACGCAATGAAAATGGACTCATAAATTTATATATCAAATTGGCAAGTGTCGAAGTGATTTCCATTCCACTTTTCTCTTTCATTTTTCTCCTTCTGTACTGATTAGTGTATTTCTGTCTATCACTCTTCTCATTCCACATGAAACCAATTGATAAAGAACCATAATATAAATGGTTAAACTTGCAAAAATATGTATCCAGCATATTGAATTGAACATTATCTATACTAAAGCTAAATCATTTATGTGCTGATAAATAGTGTAATACCATTTTTGTCCTTTTTTTTTTTGGTAAATCATTTTTTTGGGTACCATTTTTGCCCTTTAATTTTTAATAAATTTTTTCCTTTTTCTCTATACCTTACATTATATTCATTTATTATTATTATTATTATTGTTATTATTATTATTATTATTATTGTTATTATTATTATTATTATTATTATTATTATTCCCCTTATTTTTTTCCTTTTTCTCTAAACCTTACATTATATTTATTTATCATTCTTATTATTATTATTATTATTATTATTATTATTATTTTATTTTTTATTATTATTATTTATTATAATGTGTTTAGCTATTTACATGATCATCTACATGATTTTAATTATACAAACTGTACCTTATAATATGGTGTATTTAGCATATAAAACATTTTTCATTCAAAAATCTTTCAGTCTTTGCAAAATTAAAAACTACCAACCACCTCAATCTGCTAATCATCAAACAAAATCTAACGTAGATGAGAATAAATGTTATATATTAAGAAAATTAAAGCTCAAGTTTTCAATGAAACTATCACAAACATAGAAGCTCATGAGAACCATTAGTGGGATTCAACCGCCAAGATGACAACAAAGACAATCGTTCAGAGAGATTTCAACACACACAAAATTGTTAACATAAAAAAAAAATGAGTTAATTAAAAATGAAACGTATATAATATAGGCTCAATTAAAGTTTCAATGTCTATATAAATAGATGGAATATATATGCTGGCTTTTGTCATATATGGAGCATATATGTGCTTATGAATAATGCAGTATCATTTTTGCCCCTTTTTTTTTATAAATATTTTTTTTCCTTTTTCTCTAAACCTTACATTACATTCATTTATTATTATTATTATTATTATTATTCCCCTTATTCTTTTCTTTTTTCTCTAAACCTTACATTATATTCATTTATCATTCTTCTTATTATTATTATTATATTATTCCCCTTATTCTATTCCTTTTTCTCTAAACCTTACATTATATTCATTTATCATTCTTATTATTATTATTATTATTATTATTATTATTATTATTATTATTATTATTATTATTGTTTATTATAAATAATTATTATTAATTTATTACTCAATTTGGGAATATTATCTCATGCCTTGAATCTAATGAAATAATAATATTAGGATAACCTACATAAAAGTACCCAAACTATAGGAGTCATTTCAAGTTCATACTCCAACTATGAAAATTTTCATTTAGGTACCCAAACTATCAAAAAACAACATCTAGGTACCCACCGTTAGCAATTTGTTAAAAAAATCTGTTAAGTGCCGAAGTGGCACTTGTGGGACACTTTTTCATGCTGACTTGGACGCCATGTAGACAAAAGAAAATTTTGAATGTATTAATAACAATAAATAAATAAAAATAATTAAAAATTGAATATATTAAAAATAATTATTTTACTTTTCTTTTTATTATTTTAAAAAAAAAAATTACTCTCTCTCCTACACAACCATTCTCTCTCAAGTGGCTGCCATCAAAGGATGGAAGCGGGTACTACACCACCGGCATCATCAAAGGACTGTATAGAAGTTCCCAATCTCCTCTCCTCTTTCGTCGACACCTTCGTTGACTTCTCCGTCAGTGGCGGCCTATTCCACTCACCTCAAACTCCCCAGCCCCCTCAAAATTCCCAAAATGCCCTCCCTAACCACCACAATCCCAGTGATCCTCTGCCCTTACCCCCACATTTGCAAACCTTTTATGAAAGGAACCTTCCTAAATTTCCCTTCGAAACCCGTGAAAAGCCCTTCTCCCGCCTAACAACTTAATAACTTGCCTAGAATACCCTTAAGCCCTTACAATTAGTTACGAGAATTCTGCCAAAACTCCAGCACCTCTCCTATAAAATAGTTAACCGTCTTCCACCTGTCAGGCGAAGGATCAAATACCACTCTCAAATCCCAACATCACCAAATAACCATTGACGTAGTCATAATTTATAAAAAGTCCAAAAGGCTTATCAGAGCAACTGGGTAGGAAAGGAAAATACAGAAAATTTATAAATCCTACTCGATAGTCTTAGGTAAAGGCGCAGCTGAAATTTAGTGCTTCCGCCTCTAGATGTGCCCTCGTCAACTCATCGGCCTGGAGGGAATTTAAAACACAGAAAAGTGTGAGTGGACAAAACAATCGTTTAAAATAATTTCCGAGGAAAACATACATTTTCCCCCTCCATGAGTAAAATAATGCATGCATAATATAAAATTCCTTTTTAAATAAATAATATATATAAAGATAATCCGAAAACTTACCAGAAAATCTATTTTTAGTTAAAAACCCTCGGTGGGACCCACGAAAACCCAAATAATGGAAACATCTCGTTGTCCACAACCTTACTTTGAAAACCCTCCTCATATAATTTAAAAATCATGTAAACAGACTTGGACACAAAAATATCATAACCTATTTCACCGCTCCCCAAATGTAATCCCGAGCCGTAGCTCGATATACGAGCTAACTAACCCGGGTCCCACACTCCACACACCTGATATACCTCGAGTTGTGCAGAATCATGTACTATGCGAAGACAGCCTCAACGACCTGGCAGAGAAATACCCTTCGACACCAGCATCGGAGAACCCTCAATGATTTGGCGGAGAAAGACCCTCGACGCCATCATTGGAGAACCCTTGATGAACACATGATGGGAAATACCCCACATCACATATCGTAGAAAACCATGACCCTTGGGGATAGTATACATAGTGGAAACCAACTCGTAAAGAAAAATCCAAAATCCCTTTTTGAAATCCTTGTTTCTTGGCCTAAGCCAAATTCATTGAAAAACCAGGTTTATGCCCAAATCCAATAAAGTCACAAATCCAGATCTAAACCCAAAAAATCATAGACTCGACCGAAACTCAAAATCTATAAAGTCAAAACTACATAAAAGCAGAGTCCAAAAGACGGGACATAGCCCAAAACGTCATTTCCAATTTATTATTGAGAACCCGTGTACAGTAATAATTTATTAGAATAATACTTGACAATTTGACAAAAACAATACTTTTATTTAAAATATACATTTACACATGCATGACAGTTTACAAACCAAAGTCTACTCACTGAACGTCCAATTAAGCTCAATCCCGAGTCGTACGCTCCTCTGAAGTTCCCGGGGCAGTATCGCTTGTCAAAAGTAACAATCGGGGCTAACAACGATAATTAAAAAAACCCTAAATCCAACCCCCTTAAATCCCGGACGTGCGCACACATTAAACCTAAAATGGTAGCGACTACGGACGTCCAAAACAACCCCTAAACGATGTCCAATTGACCCGAAACATGCGCCAAAAGGTCTGAAACGTCGAGAGCTTTGAAACTCTTGTTTGTCGGAGCTCGAGGAGGAGCTCCACGCGCCGGTGGACGGCAGGGACTCCCTCCCCACACGCGACTACATCACATACTCTCCTTCAACCTCTAGCTGTGGTTACTATTCATCGCAGAAAATTCTCCATAACCACCCTAACTTCAAGTCTTAATATCTCCCTCATTTCTCAACCAAATTTGATGTTCTAATAATGGAAATCTATCTACTCGAGCCCATGAATCTAAATATGCAATTATAATTGAGATTCAATACCTATGGTAGCCGAAAAATGGCCAGGAAGGTGGTTGTTACTATTCACCTTCGAATCTCCTTCTCCTAACACTTCCAAGCTCGATGAAGGATATAGTTGAGCTCAGAATGAAGTGAGGAAGATGATTATGTGAATGGTTTGTGGTGGTTTGGCCTAAATCAAAAAGTCAGATTTTAAAGGTTTGTGTGTTTCACGGTTTGGATGAGGAAATTGTGCCGAGGGAGGGGAAAAATGGAAAAAAATCTGGAAGTAATGGGTTTTCAAATATCTTACCTGCAAAAATTACCAAATTACCCCTAAGCATTATAGACCCACAACTCTCTCATACGAACTCCGTTTTTCGCGTGCCGCCTGTCTACGAACTTGTGAGTTCGAGACCTACGCAACGGTCTAAGAAAAACTGTCAAATGTGTCTCTAATCAAAAAGTGATTTTTGAGCCCCTTATCAAACCCAGGGGTAAAATCGACATTCCCTAAATTAATTTACGAAAATTCACTAATTAAATTTACGGGTCGTTACAACTCACCCCCCTTCAAGAAATTCCGTCCTCGAAATTCATACATGTCACTGGAACAAATGTGGATGCTGCGCTCGCATAAGTGCCTCGGGTTCCCACGTGGCCTCCTCCACGTTATGGTTCCTCTATAGAACTTTACCCAAGGGAATAGTCTTTATGCGCAATACTTTTCCTTCCAATCTAGAATGTGCACTGGTTGGTCCTCAAAACTCAAATCATCTCTCAGCTCAATTGGTTGCACCACCAAATGAGATTCTTCAAATAGATACTTCCGGAGCATGGATACAAGGAATACCTCGTGAACCTTTGACAATTCTGAGGGTAAAGCAAGTTTGTAAGCCACTAGCCCTATCATCTCAATGATCTCATAAGGCCCAATGTAGCGAGGACTCAGTTTCCCTCATCTACTAAAACGTACAACTCTTTTATGGACTCTGCTTTTATGTCGTTTCGACCTTGTAGATTTTGGGTTTCGGTTGAGTCCATGATTTTTGGATTTAGACCCAGATTTGTGATTTTATTGGATTTGGGAATAAACCCGATTTTTCAATGAATTTGGCTTAGGCCAAGAAACAAGGATTTCAAAAATGGATTTTGGATTTTCTTTACGAGTTGGTTTCCACTATGTAGAGGGTCATGGTTTTCTCTAGCACATGTTGTGGGGTATTTCCCATCACGTGTTCATCGAGGTTTCTCTGATGTTGGCGTCGAAAGGTATTTCTCCGCCACATCGTTGAGGGTTCTCCGATACTAGCGTTGTAGGGTATTTCTGGGTTTCTCTGATGTTGGCGTCGAAGGGTATTTCTCCACCACATCGTTGAGGGTTCTCCGATAATGGCGTTGTAGGGTATTTCTCTGCCAGATCGTTGAGGTTTCTCCGATGCTGGCGTTGCAAGGTATTTCTCCATCACATCGTTGAGGCTATCTATGCATAGTACAAGGGCCTGTATTATATGTGGAGGGATTTCTCCGATGCTGGCATCGCAGGGTATTTCTCTGCCACATCGTTGAGTCTGTCTATACGTAGTACAGGGATCCTAAAATTTTGAGATACTCGGATATGTGGAGGGATTTCTCCAACACTGGCGTTACAAGGTATTTCTCCGCCAGATCATTGAGGGATCTGCATGATTTCCCAATACCTTCGAGTGCACGTGTATAGGTATATATTCGGTCATGTGACATCATGACTGAAGGTACATTCGGTCATATGGGGGGCCGAGGTGGACCTCTCAGGTTCAGACCTGTACCTTGAGGTATCGCCATAGAGGATAAAAAAGGAAATTTTTTGGGTTAAATAGCCCTAGGTATTAAGCATTTTGGTGTCTTCAGGATGTCTCCAGGATGTTTTTCTCGCCTACGGGTTGTTGTCGAGACGGGAACAAAGAAATCTACAGAGTCCACAGATCCAACTTGGGAATCGCAGCTGAGGCCCAGTTCGTGTCAGTGGTGATGCGAGAGGTCTCGAAAGCAGAAGGCTGGTTCTTTGACCTGAGTTAAGGGAATTTAGGGGGCGAAATTCCTTTAAGGGGGAAAATTGTAACGACCCGAACTAGAAATTAAAGTAATTTTATAATTTAATTAAGGAAATGATGATTTTGCCCTCAGTTTCGGAGGGGTTCGGGACTCACTTTTTGTCTGGCAGTACTTTTGGAAGTTTTTCTTGGGTGGTTGCGTAGGTCTCGAACTCACGAGTTCATAGACAGGCAGCACGCGAAAAATGGAGACCCGACGAAAGCGATGTGGGTCGAGAAGCTTCAGGGGTAGTTTGGTCATTTCTGAGAAGTCCAAAATTAGGGGGATATCTTTCTCTCTCTTCGAAGACTCTGCTCAGACCCGACTCAGACTCTCTCTCTCATCTCCCTCGGTATCTCTCTCCTCCCGTGCGATCACCGCACCATTATCCCCTTTATCGTCCCAGTTTAGGGTTGATTCGACCAAAACCAAGGTCGTGGAAGTCTTTCCCTCGACTCCACGAGCAGTTTGGTGCCATTGTCAAGGTGGTAGCGTTGTCGTGAATGGCGGATGGAAGAGGAGATATGGACCGAAACTTCTCGGCTAGACTCCGATCAAACCAGGTAAAATTTCTCAATACTGAGCTTGGATTTGGACTCTTGGGATGGAGTAGATGAATTTGCACGTGTGGATCGTGAAAAATGATGGAGTTTGGAGGAATTTGGGAAGCTTGAGTTTTTGCCCGTTAATGACGGATTCCGGCGAGTGATCCTAGATTTCGACCACTGGCAACGGTGGCGGTCTGGTCGTCATCCCCGACGAACTTCGATGACTAGTTCGAACTACTGTTTCCCACGTGGCAACACAGTCAGCCGTCCAATCAGCAGTTAGTTGACCTTTGGGTCAACTGACGCCGTCAGGGTTTGACAGAATATGCTGACAGCGTTAGCATATTCCGTCAAAAGATAACGGTGTTATAATGGAACCCTAACGCCGTTATTTGGACGGAAGATTCCAATTTCGTCAGGATATTTCATCAGGTTCGACGGAATATTTCGTCGTGACAGTACAGATGCGCGTGGTGACGTGTGGCCAGTGCGTGGTCTGGCCTTTTACAGGCGCATGTAACTGTTTCTCGGCCCAAGGCGAGACGTGTCTAGGGTTTCAGAACATTTCGGATTGGATTTTGGCAGTTTTGAGGCCGTTGGAGTCTGTTTAGAGCCCCGTTAGAGTAATCCCAGCAGTAATGGTCAACCACAGAGCGAGTTTTGGCTTGGGGGGTCAAGGGAGCTGGGTTAATTGTATGTCAAAAGGTTCCTTGGGGCTAGGGCTTCCTTCAGTTGGTACTTTGGTTGTACTGTGAACGGACTGAGTTTCCGGGATTGCATAACAGGTGCACTTATATGTATTAAGTCATACCACGGATTATGCGTGGTGGGAATATAATAATTATCATCATTTCGAGGCATGGAAATTAAGTTTAAGGTTTAAAGGGATTTATCCATTGTTTTATCACTACGCATCTCTCAAGGCGTATGAAATTATTTTAGGGTTTCAGACCGGGATATGATTTGGGCTTTGACCCTAATGAATGATCTGAGGTATATTATGGAAGATTCCATCATACGGCTCGGGTTGAACCGGGATATTGAGTTATGGCTCGGGTTGAGCCGGGATATTGAGTTACGACTCGGGTTGAGCTGAGATATTGAGTTACGACTCGGGTTGAGCTGAGATATTGAGTTACGACTCAGACTGAGCCAGAATATTGAGTTACGGCTCAGGCTGAGCTAGGATATCGAGTTACGACTCGGGCTGAGCTGGGATATCGAGTTACGGCTCGGGCTGAGTCGCGATATCGAGTTACGGCTCGGGGTAAGGTCCTTGAGACTCAATTCAACCAAGTCTTGAACTTTAAATAGCCAAAGAACCTTTCGATAAATGTAAGATGTTTACGGTCACAAAGTGTGACTAATGCCTGAATTTTTGGCAAGGGTACTTTTGTCATTAGGGTCAGCGGGTGGTGTGGGCGGTGACCCAGATTGACGAGTTGTAAACTACTGGTCTACCCTTCGTCTGACAGGTAGGTGAAGGTCAATCAGGTACATAGGAGGTTCTATTGGAACCCATGTAAAGTTCATTTAATGTTTCCAAGAATTTAGGGTATTTCAGGTATTAACTGTTGTGGTTAAAGGCTGTCAGACGGGAGCAGGGCTTTTCACGAATTTCGAGATGAAATTCGGGAAGGGTCATGTCACTTGTACTACGTGTAGACAACCTCAACGACCTGACGGAGAAATACCCTTCGACGCAAGCATCGGAAAACCCTCAACGATCTGACGAAGAAAGACCCTCAACGCCAGCATCGGAGAACCCTCGATGAACACGTGATGGGAAATACCCCACATCACATGCTAGAGAAAACCATGACCCTCGGGGACAGTATACATAATGGAAACCAACTCGTAAAGAAAAATCCAAAATCCCTTTTTGAAACCCTTGTTTCTTGGCCTAAGCCAAATTCATTGAAAAACTGGGTTTATGCCCAAATCCAATAAAGTCACAAATCCGGATCTAAACCCAAAAATCATGGACTCGATCGAAACCCAAAATCTATAAAGTCAAAACTAAATAAAAGCAAAGCCCAAAAGCTGGGCCACATCCCAAAAGCTGGGCCACATCCCAGTGTCCAGTAATTTATTAGAATAATACTTGACAATTTGACAAAAACAATACGTTTATTTAAAATATACATTTATGCATGCATGATAATTTAAAAACCAAAGTCCACTTACTGAACGTCCAATTCAGCTCAATCCCGAGTCGTACGCTCCTCTGAAGTTCTAGGAGCAGTATCGCATGTCAATAGTAACAATCGAGGTTACGAACGATAATTAAAAACCCTAAATCCAACCTCCTTAAATTCCGGACATGCATTCACATTAAACCTAAAATGTTAATGACTTCGGACGTCCAAAACAACCCCTAAACGATGTCTGATTGACCCGAAACCTGCGCCAAAAGGTCCGAAATGTTGAGAGCTTCGAAACTCGTGTTTGCCGGAGCTTAAGAAGGATCTCCACGCCTCGCCACGCACCGGTGGACGGCAAGGACTCCCTCCCCACGCACGACTGCATCACATAATCTCCTTCAACCTCTAGCTGCGGTTACTGTTCATCGTAGAAAATTCTCCATAACCACCCTAACTTCAAAGCTTAATATCTCCCTCATTTTTCAGCCAAATTTGATGTTCTAATAATGGAAATCTATCTACTCGAACCAAGGAATCCAAATAGGCAATTAGAATTGAGATTCATTACCTGTGGTGGCCGAAAAATGGCCGGGGAGGTGGTGGTTATTGTTCACCTTTGAATCTCCTTCTCCTAACACTTCCCAGCTCGATGAAGGATATGGTTGAGCTCAGAATGAAGTGAGGAAGATGATGATGTGAATGGTTTGTGATGGTTTGGCCTAAATCAAAAAGTCAGATTTTAAGGGTTTATGTGTTTCACGGTTTGGATGAGGAAATCGCGAAGAGAGAGGGGAAAATTGGAGAAAAATCTGAAAGTAATGGGTTTTAAAATATCTTAACCGCAAAAATTACCAAACTACCACTGAACATTCTAGACCCAAAACTCTCTCATACGAACTCTGTTTTTCGCGTGCCACCTGTCTAATAACTCGTGAGTTCGAGACCTACGCAACGGTCCAAGGAAAACTGCCAAATATGTCTCTACTCAAAAAGCGATTTTCGAGCCCCTTATAAAACCCAGGGGTAAAATCGTCATTCCCCAAATTAATTTACGAAAATTCACTAATTACATTTACGGGTCGTTACATTTTATCCCCCACTGGAGCGCTTGATCGCGATCGGCGACCTCCACGGAGACTTGGAGAAGACCAAGGAATCGCTCAGACTCACTAAGTTGGTCAACCCCGAGTCCGGAAATTGGGTCAGAGGGTCCTCCATTATGGTCTAGATTGGCGACGTCTTAGACCGGAGCGGCGACGAGACTAAAATCCTCTATTATCTCGAGAAACTGAGACGAGAAGCCGCCAAATGCGGTGGTAAGGTAATTACAATGCATGAGAACCACGAGTCAACTCTAGGTTCGTGACTTTGATTCTTCCTCTATGGTGGACTATGCCTTTTTCCTCGATCCAGGCATCATATGCACCTTCGATCGCCAAGGGAAGTGTGGTTATGCTCTCTTTGCCCAGATGAAGCTATTGGAGGTGGTCTCGAAGGTTTGGTCGACTAGAAAAGCTGTCGATGGCGACGAAGGTTTGTAGGTTTCTCAACTGCGATTCGTCTTCTACGGTGTGCTTGACGATGATGGGTGGCAGGGACGGGTTCATCTCGATGAGGGGAGGCGTTTAGGAGTGGTGGTGAGGCTGGTCCTGGTCGAAATTGAGGGCGGTGGTGATGGCTGTCGCCGTTGTTGCAGAGAGAGGGAGTCGGGGAGAGAGAGGCTGGGTAAGAGAGAGAGTAAAAAAATAATAAAAAGAAAAGTAAAATCATTATTTTAAGTCTATGTCAATAGAAAAAAGGGCCACACAAATGTCACTTGGGCTCTTAACATATTTTTTTAACAGATTGTTAACGGTAGGTACCTAGATTGTGTGTTTTGATAGTTTTGGTACCTACATGAACATTTTCATAGTTGGAGTATGAACTTGAAATGACCCTTATAGTTTGGATACTTTTATGTAGTTTATCCATAATATTATTATTACTATTACTATTATATTATTATTTTATTTGTTAATTAAAATATATATTAACAAACAATAAATTATTTTGTTGGTTATATAACTTATATTAGACTATTAGAGTTTATATTGAAAAATAAAACAACATTATGATGTTTTACATTTTAAAATCATTATTTAATAATTTTTATAATTGTTTATATATATATATATATATATAATCATGCTTACGGTTAGCATCCAATATTGATATAATATATGTAAAATCATGTAAATGAACAAATAATGATGTATGTAAATACTTAATCATCTTTTAGAACATTTTCTCATGTCCTAAATCTATCTATATATATCATTTTGTGTAGAATTCATATTTATAATCAATTGAACAGCCCCGCAGCAACGCGCAGGCAATATCTTGCTAGTAAAAGATAAAACTGGGCGATCCAAAAGTCACAGACATGTGAAACTTTTTACCCATTAACGTCTTTAGACAACCTACAAATTTGGGACCCAACCAAGAAAGAGAAAAGTGACAACAGTGAAAACCTACCTCTTAATACCCCAAGCAAGGATGAAAATATCATTTTTCACGGAAATATCGACAGTTCAATATATGGAAATATCAATAGATATTTCGATACCCCAAGCAAGAATGAAAATATCGTTTTTCACGGAAATATCGACAGTTAAATTTATGGAAATATCAATAGATATTTTGATATCGATATCGTTCACTCTCAACAAAATGTTGGAAATTTAGTCCAAAACTTGAAAATTTTGAATGAAATTTTGGGAAAAACTTAAGCACCCAATAATATTTATATAAGACTAATACCTATATCATGGAAATTGAGGGGAGATTTTTCTTCCCCTCTATTTTTATACCAAGACTCTTAAATACGGTTATATTCAAGGAAATATTGCATATATTCCCTCCCCCCCCCCCCCCCCTCCCCTTTATTTTAATGTCGAGACCCCAAAATACGGATATATCGACTGAAATTTTACGGATATTATGGATATTTTCATAACTAAAAACTTGAATGTAAATCTTGAATGATTAATTTTGAGGCAAATTAAGTGAATAGTTGAAGCAGAATGCATGCAACAGAGGTCAAGATCAAAGATTTGGGTTTAACTTTAATGAGCTTTCAAATGAAGTGATTGTTGATTGTATTCAGTCTTCTAAATAGTTAATTTCTGCTGAGTTTAAATTTGTATTCGAGTTTTTAATTGAGTTGCTTATGTCATTGCGGCATATGTGACTTAAAATAAGGGGGCTTTCTTTTGTGACTATTTCGAGATGCCAAATTGGCTCTTCGATATCCTTGCTTGTGACGTAAACCTCCCAATTCGTCTCTAATACAAGTTTTTCTTCGAAAACAAAAGAAATAGTTTGATGGGGATTTTTGGAATGTGAACAAACGCTTGGTCGTAACCTGACTGGGCGTGGGCCGGCTCAAATGGAGGAGAAACTGGCCCAAATGAATTCGCAAATGGCGTTCATTAACGAAACTTCCGACCGAATAATCCAACGGTCGGACTATTTTTAATTATTAATTTTTCCTTTTTTTGTTGAAACGGTTGGGGTGGCATATGTGTGGTGTTAGGTCTACGCGTTATGAGTTAAGCACCAGCTGTCATGTGCAGTGGCAATTCAAGTCCAAAGTGTATCATATTGTGTATGTGGGCCTCATCTTACATGTATGAGTGTATGGCCCACACATCAGGCGTTTCCTCATCTTTTTTCCCTAGCAAAGAAAACTGATTGTTTACAGGGGAATGTTGCTGATTGATTTTTTATTTTTTTTTAATTCAATATACAATATTGCTAAACTGATTATCTGCTAGGGAAGGCTGTTAAATGATTACTAGTCTTCCCTCCATTAAGCAAGTATTTAAGTTAACAATAATAGGTTAGCTCCGTAGTTGCAGCGTTCCCAAATTCGATATGCAACTGATTCATTATGAATTAGATTCCTGTTAGTGGTGAACCTCCTTATTGTGGTCATAAGTACGCTGAAATGAATGTTAGTCTTTTCGACTCCCAAAATAAGGTTATGGGTGCGCTGAAACGCGTGTGTGAGTCTTTCGACCTCTGAAATAGTGGATTACCGTGGTTCGTCATTAGCTGCTCCCTTTTTCAAGAAAAAAAAAGTATTTAGGGTAAATCTTTTCTTGAAAGTATTTAAGTTAAATCACCTAATATTGCTAGCTGATTATGTTATAGGTTACTCTTCTCTTAATTACACATGTATTGGAGTTTTTCTTTTCATACAATCATATTGGGAGATGAGAACATATGCATTGCGTATCAACTTTGCCATTTACAAATGTCGAACCTAAACATAGAACATTCCACTACATAAGCATTTGAGTTAAAAATACATCCATATTTTGTTTAAGTTACTAATGAATAAGTCAATCCTATATGGATATATTTTTGCCATTTATGAGACTTTGTCCGAAACCTCTCATTTATGAAAGAAATCATGGAACCTTATTCAATTTAGGTTAGCTTAGTGTATCAATGGAGTTTAGGTAAGAAAGTTAGTGATAAGGAATAAGATTCAAGGATCAAACAAGCGAAGGAAAAGAGAGAAAGTTTTGAGAGTAAGTTTGGTAATCTTCATTATGTAAAATATCTCTCATACCATTGAATGACTCTCACATTCACTTTATATACTAACACTAATACAATGACTTAATATTGCTAACATCCCCCCTCAATCTCATGTGGAGAGGCTCCATCATGAGATTGGGACAACAACACTTGACAATGATAACAAAGAGCAACACACTAGCACAAGGCACAAGCTAAACAATATGGTGAGGGGAAGAGACAAAGAGAAGTCCTGAAAAGTGCCATCCATAGACCCAAACATGCTTAGGATAAGCAGTCTAAGGTTCCAGACTGCAGAAGGAATTCCAGTAGACAGCATATCATAACAGACTGCAGAGGTGCCATCATAAGGCTCTCACGGTTCAATCAGTATACGCGAAGAGATGCAAGCCGTATCATCCAATCTGCTGAGACACAAACACAGCAGCCAACGATCCATTCCAGCACAATATGACAAACACTATCTCAGGCAGACCTACAACCACGACTGCCAGCCCAAAAACAAGCCAATGCAGGCCATACCACATAGCAAACACAAGCACAGCAGCACAACCCACACTTCACAACAGCAGCAAGATACAATCACCAGGAAACACCAGCCTCACAACAGAAGATCAGAGGCATATGGGGCCAAAACACAGCTGAAAGCTGAACAGATATTCTCCAGCAAACTCAGATATAAGCCATTCCAGGACAATTTGACACAACACGATATGGCAGTTCAGAATTCAACAACAATGACCAAAAATAGAACACACCTCAAACCAATTGCATCAGCATAATACAGACATCAGATCATCAGTAGAAACCAGAATGCAATTACCCAACTCAAATAGGATAACTCAGAAGGAGATCCATTGCAAGCAATACCACAACACAGTAGCTCAGCTCAGTAAACAACCGATGCAACAAACAGCACATTCCACATCATAACGGGCTTGACACTTTGCCAAACTAGGTGTAGAGCAGCTCAACTCAAATAGAAACATAGGAGCATACAGAAGTAACAAAACCCAACAGCATACACAAACACTACAACAGCAGCACACCCAAAAATCATCCAAACCACAACTCAGGACATAGCAAAATACATATCAGCCCAACTCAGTAAACAAATTCATAGCTCAGACAAGCAATAGGAAGATGAGAACAGACCCAATTCAGTAGCACAAACATTGTAGCATATTGAAGAGATCCATTCCAGTCATATAGACTTTACAATTCAGCTTAATTCAGCAGCAATGCAGACCAGCACAGACAATATAACTCAGACACAAATCAATAGCATATCTCAGACACTTGAACTCAGCAATATATCTCATAAGGTAATCAAATTTGAGAATCAAGATCGAGAAGAAAGAATGAGAGATCGAAGAAAAATTCAATTGGGAGAGAGGGAAGGGACTGAATTGAGGGTAGAAAGAAAGATAAGGTAAAGGCCATAGTGAATTCAAGAATCAGGCCAAATTCGCACAAGATGAGGCTCACAATAAATTTTGTGTGTAATCAAGAAATTGAGGATCGAAAGAAGGGAGCAAGAAGATCCAGTAGAGGATCGAAAGAAGATTGAGGAAAAATCGGAGCTCGAGGATTGAACCTCTATACCAGACAGAAAAACAGAAATTGAAGATCGAAAGAAAGAACAATATTTGAGAAATAACCTGAGCAATCAGAAGAATCGAAATCGAAGAAGACATATGATTTTGAGCTGAGAACACTTAGCTGAGAGATTCGAGTTGAGAAACCAATGGAACGAAGATGTAGACCCGAAGCCGTCGAAGAGGAAGAACAGTTCTGAGGAAGAAATCGAAGCAGTCTCGAAGAAGAGGCAAGACCGAAGAAGCTGAGAATCTGACCAAAATTCGAAGCCGTCAATCGCAGATGAGCAATTTCAATCGCACAAATTGATCAGTGCATAAGTGGAGAGGAAGCCGAGACTCGAAGCAGAAATTGAAGATTGCTGAGCAAACGCCAGGAAACTGGCGACGAGGTTTCTGAAATTCACACAAGAACGACGCCGTCACAGGCGAAGTAGACGAACGAAGAGGAAACGCATATCGAAGCAATCGCAATTTCCTCAGTGCAATCGAAGCCGTTGATTCGAAGCCGACAATGAAGAGCGCGAAGGATCGAAGCTGACGAAATCTTCAATTGCTGGAATCGAAGATCACAGAGGACACCATCTCCATGGAAGAGCTTCGAAAACCGAGAACATAGAGGACCATCGCCATGGAAGCACCTGAAATCTACGATCGAACAGAGGCAAGATCGAAGCAATCGCGATGGAAGCAGCAGAAATCATGGATCGAAGAACACGAAGCCGTCGCAAGAAAGCAAGAGCGAAGCAGAGGCAATCGCAGATGAGCAGGTTTGATGAAGATTAATGATCTGATGTCAAGAACTAGAAAAACTAGGTCAAAACCCGTACCAATTTCAATCGAACAAGTCTCCAGTGCAGAATCGCAGAGAGAGCCGAGACTTGAATCAGAAGTTGAAGCTTGAGGATTCGAAGCAGCATCTCAATTACTTTGTAAGCCGAAATTGAAAACAACAACTAAAAATCTACCTAGCAACGGAAGCAAAAAATAGCAGGACCACAAGCTATTAGCTTTGTAGCTTTGATACCATGAAAGAAATCATGGAACCTTATTCAATTTAGGTTAGCTTAGTGTATCAATGGAGTTTAGGTAAGAAAGTTAGTGATAAGGAATAAGATTCAAGGATCAAACAAGAGAAGGAAAAGAGAGAAAGTTTTGAGAGTAAGTTTGGTAATCTTCATTATGTAAAATATCTCTCATACCATTGAATGACTCTCACATTCACTTTATATACTAACACTAATACAATGACTTAATATTGCTAACAATTTATAAGTGAAAAAATATATCAATAGACCGTATTGGTATTGCTGCCTCTAGACTAAAGGCTTGTTTTATACAACGATATTGGAATGGAGGAATGAGACCTCTCACTTTCGAGTGAAGAGAAATACTATTAGACACGTCCACTTAGTCGGTAATGAACTGCCGACCTTTGATGATGCCGATTTTCCTCCCCTTGGGTGTAGCTCTCCTCGTCGGAATCTCTTAACAAAACATCTCGAGGCATTGTTCTGCATCGAACATGTTCTTTGCCACGTCGTTGTGGGATGTCCTCTTGGGAATTTCGCAGCGCGGCGTGTCTTCTGGTGGCTCGGGATGCTCCTCGTTCTACCAAGAATTACTGCAGCAGCTTTGACTGCACCTGAACTTGATTACTTAGTCACTTGACTTGCTACGACAAGTTAGATTGGGGTGGTGATTGCAGAGGCACACGCACATGAAGCAGCCCGTTGGGGGCGTTGCTTTGCGGTTTTCGCGGGTCTGAACTTGCACCCTTGCATCTCGAAAGTCGTCTAAGAGTCTCCGAAGATCCATATTAAGGGAGCTGCCAGTTTAATCATGGAGAGAAAACTGAAGAGCAAAATAAGTGATTATTTTTTTAGGGGTGAATGGAGGCCTTATATTTATAATGGAGACCTGGGGTCATTCGAAACTCTGATTGATTGAAAGGAATTGCAATGAATAAGTAATTCCTTCGAAATAATTACTTATTATTGACTTTTATTAATAATAAATAATTCGATGGGAGATTATTTATTATTGGTCAAAGAAGAGTCCTAATTAATACAACTCTCTTAGAAAAAGATGTTTTTTTATTTATTGACTTCTAATTAATAAATAATTCTTATGGAGATATTATTTATTATTGAGATATAAATCCTATTAATTAATATATTTAACTGGTAAAAATATTAATTAATGTATGAATGTTTGCATGTCGACAATGCCCTTACTAGGTGTAATTTGGACATTATAGGAATTATGGGCCATGTGGTAGGTCCACAATTTTTGGATATGTCATAGGCCCACAATGACTAAATGACATCTAATGTTGTTTATTTTTTACAGAAATGATCTTGAAATGATGATTAGAAGTTGAACATATCCGGTTATGATATATGTATAATGATTATTTGATAAATTGAAAAGATGGAAAGAGGAGCTACATCTAGAGGTTAAGGGCGGCAATTTTTGACACGATCGAATCGATAAACAGTTCGAAGCCCGCACGAAATTTATCCGGGTCAGCCCGCACAATTAAAATTTCGGGTCATTTTTGGACCAACCCGTTATAACACATTAAATAAACGGGTGGATTTCAGGTCAATCTGTTAACCCGTATAATAACCTATTAACCCGTTTAATAAACGGATGAATTTTGAATCAACTTGTCAACCCCTATAATGAACTATATATTAACCCGTTTAATAAACGTGTAAGTCACTAACCCATATATCTACCCATTTACTTACCTAACTACCTATTAAATCTTATAGTTTAAATAAGTTAAACATGTCATAGGTTAATTGGGTTTCGAACGTGATATGTTTATTAAATGGGTTACACGAGTTACCTGGTTCATTAATAGATCGGGTTTAGGTTGGACATCCTTGCCACGATTATTAAATGGGTCGGGTTCAGTTTGGGCATATTTGGATAAAATAGAGTTCATTTCGCGACACGACCCGACCCATTGCTAGCCCTACTAAAGGTGGGATGCAAATATTATCCTCATAAAATTATTAAATAACTTATCATTTTTTCTTATAAAAGAGTGGAGGAGATATCTATTAAATAATTTATCAACAATTTATATAACACCCAATCATTCATGAGAGTTGAATTCGAGATATCTGATATACTAATAAAGATGAATAAGATTATATCTTAGTGTTAATTGATAAAAAAAAAAAACCTTTGACTAACAAAGTCTTACTATACATATTGGTTATCTAATTTTGAGGTTTTCATTTTTATAAATATAAAATTTACAACTTTGGGCCATTGATCTGAAAAAAGAGTACTACTGAATGTTACTACCAGGAGCAACACATCATCATTATAATAAGTATTCAACATTATAATAAGTATTTAACTTTATTGTCTCAATTCAATATCTAAGAAAAAAAATAAAATTAAGCCTATGGTTCCATAACTCTGTTACCCTAAGCACACATCCCAATTCCCCAACAAAGAAGAGAACCTCTTGCCTTTTTGGTCTGTACAAAACCCACCTTCCATTTACTCTTCCGAAACTAAAAAAGCAAACCAGACCCTTCTCTCTCTGTTTCTCTCAAACCCAGAGATGGGTAAGCTAAAAACCCTAATAGCTCTTCTCATGCTACCACTCTTCCTCCTCCTGAGCGCCACCACTACCACAGCCGACGACTCCGCCGTAATGGCCAAGCTTGCAGACGGCCTGAAGCCCACACCCAAAGGTTGGTCAACATCAACACCCTTCTGGAACTGGGAGGGCGTCAAATGTGACACTTCAAAAAGAGTGACCGCCATCAATTTAGCTTCTGAATCTCTCTCTGGCTCTCTCCCTTCAAATCTCAACTCTCTCACTCAGCTCACAACTCTCTCTCTCCAAAGTAACTCTCTTTCTGGCCCCTTTCCTTCTTTAGCCAATCTTTCTTCCCTTCAAGAACTCTATATTGACACCAACAATTTCACTTCGATTCCATCTGGGTGCTTTCAAGGCCTCACAAACCTGCAGGTTTTGAGTATGAGCCAAAACATCGATCTCGGCCCTTGGGTTTTCCCCTCTGAACTCACTCAAGCTTCCAGCTTGGTCACTTTGGCTGCAGGTAATACAAACTTATATGGGTCTTTGCCTGATATCTTTGATTCCTTTCCAAACTTGCAAAATCTGAGACTTTCTTACAATAATTTTACTGGGGCCTTACCCAAATCCTTGTCTGGATCTGGGATTCAATTCCTGTGGCTTAATAATCAGTTAAATGGGTTATCTGGCACCATTGAAGTTCTATCAAATATGACCCAATTGCACCAGGTTTGGCTTCATAAGAACCAATTCATTGGTCCGATCCCAGACTTCTCAAAGTGTGAATCTTTATTTGATCTTCAGCTTCGTGATAATTTGTTCTCTGGGATTGTGCCAGCCACATTGACATCCTTGTCTTCCTTGGAAAACGTTACGTTGGACAACAACAAGCTGCAGGGTCCTATGCCTGTGTTTGGGTCCAATTTGAAAAAGGCCACATTTGATGGCACCAATAGCTTTTGTCAAACGACTCCAGGACCTTGTGATCCGCAGGTCACCACTCTGGTTGATGTTGCAGGGGCTTTGGGGTACCCGGTTTTGCTTGCTGAGTCTTGGGAAGGAAATAATGCTTGCGATGGATGGAGCTTCATTGTTTGTGATACAGGCAAAGTTATCACAGTCAATTTTGAAAACAAGCATTTCACTGGGACCATATCACCTGCATTTTCCAATCTGACCTCTTTGAAAAATTTGGTGTTGAGTAATAACAATTTGGGCGGCTCCGTACCGGATAGCTTGTTAAGTTTGCCTCAACTACAGCTTCTTGATGTTTCAAACAACAATCTAGTTGGGCCGATTCCCAAGTTTCCATCTACAGTGAAGTTGGTTACAAGTGGTAATGCCTTGATTGGGAAAACTCCCAGCACTGGAGGTGGAGGAGGAGCTCCCTCAGGGTCTGGTTCGAATGGAACTATACCTAGTGGGAGTCCAGCTCAGGCACCAAATAATTCTACCGTGTCACCTGTTATGATTGCTGGTATAGTTATTGCTGTTGTTATTTTCATTGTGGTGCTATTGTTTGTGTCTATCAAATGTTATGCTAGTAAAAAGCATAGGAAATTTGGAAGGGTGGAAAATCCAATGACTGGGATCGAAATTGCTAAGAGTGATGTCATGAGTAGTGCAAACGGATATAATGGAGTTGCAAGTGAATTGCATAGCCAGAGCAGTGGTGACCTTCATGTTTTTGAGGGTGGAAATGTCGCAATTTCGATCCAAGTTCTTAGGCAAGTGACCAACAATTTCAGTGAGGATAATATATTGGGGAGGGGAGGATTTGGTGTGGTTTATAAAGGTGAGTTGCACGATGGGACTAAGATTGCTGTTAAAAGGATGGAATCTGTGGCAGTGGGAACTAAAGGGTTGAATGAGTTTCAAGCCGAAATTGCTGTCCTTACAAAGGTCAGGCACAGGCATCTGGTTGCTCTTTTAGGATACTGTATCAACGGCAATGAGAGGCTTTTGGTGTACGAGTATATGCCACAAGGGACATTAACTGAACATTTGTTTGATTGGCGTGAGACTGGAGTGCCTCCACTTACTTGGAAGCAAAGAGTAACAATAGCATTGGACGTGGCAAGAGGAGTGGAATATCTGCACAGTTTGGCTCAACAAAGTTTCATTCACAGAGATCTAAAGCCCTCGAACATACTTCTGGGAGATGACATGAGGGCCAAGGTTGCCGATTTTGGTTTGGTTAAAAATGCCCCCGACGGGAAGTATTCTGTTGAGACACGATTGGCAGGGACATTTGGGTATCTTGCACCAGAATATGCAGGTAAGAAACCCTCTAACTTGCACATTTTCATCTCTTATTTGAAGTATCATATGCTTACGCTTTCCAAGCTATTCTTATATATTTATGTTGCAGGACTGGAAGTTATTTCCGTAGTTCATGCCATCTGATTCTTTTGGAGCAAATAATATTTGTCTGCAATGCATGTTCTGTTTTGTTCTGAATAGAATTTGAAACTCCAGAAGAGGAAGGAAAAGAGACACTATAATACCTGTCTGTTGTTTATTGAAGCGGACAGTAATTCACTAGGAAGGGATGTTACTGTTTAGGAATTTTGTCAATTTATTGTCACTTTGAATCTGTGGATTTACTCTACTTTATCAATCTGTGATGTTTATGTTGTTATGCTAGAACATTGATGTGATTTGTGTCTTATGTTTAGCTACTGGTAGAGTGACGACAAAAGTAGATGTATATGCTTTCGGAGTGGTGCTCATGGAGCTAATGAGTGGTAGAAGGGCTCTAGATGATACTATGCCAGATGAAAGGTCTCATTTGGTCTCATGGTTCCGCAGAGTCCTAGTGAACAAAGAAAACATTCCAAAGGCTATTGATCAAACTCTTGACCCTGATGAGGAGACAATGGAGAGCATATACAAAGTTGCTGAGCTGGCAGGACACTGCACTGCTCGCGAGCCGTACCAGAGACCAGACATGGGCCACGCTGTCAACATCTTGGGTCCTCTTGTTGAGCACTGGAAACCTACCACTCGTGACGAAGAAGAAGAGAGCTCGGGCATTGACCTGCACATGAGCCTTCCCCAAGCATTGCAAAGATGGCAAGCCAATGAAGGTACATCAAGAATGTTTGATGATACGTCCTACTCTCAAACTCAATCAAGCATCCCTTCGAAACCTTCTGGATTTTCAGACTCATTTGATTCAATGGATTGTCGGTGATAAGAAAATTAGAGGCCGTAACATTTTCAAGACCAAGAGAAAGAGACTAAAAAAAAACAGGTAATGAATCACATCAGGCTATTTTGATCCCAGCGGATCACCCATGTGTTGTAGATGTAGATTTATTGTATTTGGTTGTTCTTTTGGTGGTGCTTGAGTCAGCAAACCTCATGCATCCATGAACCTGTAAAAACTTTGCGACTTCATGTTGTTGATTCTTTGATAGCTAACAGATCGAGTTGGTGATCATGAGAAAGAAAAATGAAAGAAATGAAAGAAAGTTTGTTGTACCATACTCATTAAAGCCAATTTTCAATGATATTCTTTTACTTTTGTTTGTTCTTTTGACAACTCATTCATCAAGTTTGATCTGTTTGATTGATTTCCCAGGCTGTATGGGAAGACACCTGCTTAGGATTCTGGTTTACTCTACTTGCAAGATTTAATGATAAAAAAGAAAAAAACAAAGATTTTGGTTATTAAAAGGAGTAGGTTGACATGATTTGATTGGATTGGATATAAGCTGGAAGAGATTACTTGGATCAACAGTTTGATTTGATTGGATTGGATATAAGCTGGAAGAGATTACTACTTGTTGCGTGTTGTGTGAAGAATTAAGTGTTTATATTTTATGGTCTGTTTAATAATTTTTGAGGAATTCGGTGCACATGGGATGAGAAGGAAACATGTTAGGTTGGTTTGAAGATGTGACTTTTGTAGTAGTGGACATGTTGTAGGGACCTTTGATACCCTATCTTTCCTGTCATATCAGCCACTCCACAGACAGCAATTTCTGATGGGATCAAGCGGTACGTAATCTGATGCTGATTCATTCATTGTTTATGTGGAATGATAGTGACAAGGATTTTATAGTTGATCCTGCCTTTTTTAAACAAATGGATCTCTTTGAGTTTGACTTGAGTCTAAACAGCATTGCACTTGTTTTCCTATTACAAATTAGTGACGTGTCCATGCCTTTATTGGTCACTTCCGGCCGTTTATACATTTGATGTGTTTTTTTTTTGTGATTAAACAATATTGGAGACGGAAATTACAATATAAATATTAGTATTGATGCATAAAATAGATCAACTTAGACCGTGAAGATACGTACGTACCCAAGACACAATCATGTACGTGGTTCACCCAAATCGGGCTACGTCCACGGTATTGCTCTATTCTCATTAATAATATATTTATTTGCACGTGATACAAGTGACATTGAGTCTTTAGAGAGAAAGTGAGAATGTAGATTATAGAGAGAAATAAGGGCTTATGTCTAGAGAGAGAGGGATGTCTTTTAGAGAGAAAGGATTGTGTTGAATGACGGGGGCTCCCTATTTATATAAACAATGTCTAGGTTTAGGTCATAGGCCACAATAGTGGGCTTTAGGCATGGGCCTTGTTAATGGGTCTTGATGACTGGCTTGGTCTCGACTCAAGTGATCTTTCTGGTATTTCCGTTAGGTCTGTTGCTTTGTCAGATTAGGTACGCACAAAAGTCCCCTAAGTTCTTGACTGAGGTGGACTGCCTTGGTGGAGGATTTGTAACAAGAGTGCACTGACCGAGCAACCTCTTTGTTTCTGTCTACCAATCCGTACGGTGCACTATATCCAGTCCCCCAAGTCCTCAGTTGAGGTGGGATACCGAGGGAAACTTGCATGTCGTTGTTATAAGTGTCTGTTATGTCATTGGGAAAAGTGTCGTCTTGTCAAGAGTGAAAAACGCTAACTGCTCCGCTTTGTGGTGGCCTGGGCCTTTTGTGTTGATGTCAAGTCGGTCTGGTTATGATGGGAACCTTGTAGTCCCCAGTTGATGCCTTCGACCGAGTTGTTGCCTGCAAGGTTATGTTGGTCGATCGAAGTGATGCCTTTGGCCGACCAGGTGCCACTTTGCTACCTTGAAGTAGTGGTGGGTATGCCATTTTTTGCAGACCACGAAAGCGGAACCTCGCATGATGATGTGGGTTTGCCACTGTGACAGATCAACAGTGGAGAATGTCTTGTTTTAACCGATTGAGAACCACTTTGAGATGAGTGTATGTCCTCTCGTACGTCGCGCAGGAGTGGAATCTCGCACGAATATGTGACTGATTGGCTAGGATGATGTCCATGGCCGATCGAGTGCCACTTGCAAGATGAGTGTATGTGTTAAAGAAAATCTCTATCCAATTGTGCCAAAATTACCTTTCAAAACCCAAATTCAAAGGTCATTTCATGATAAAAACTCTCAAGGTACCCTAATGGGTATTTCGGTCCAAATGGCTCTAAAATAAATGTAAATTAGAAATCCTTTAATCGGGGTGTTACAATAAAATTGGCTAATTCATATATGCATGAATTACTGTGAAAGGCCTACGGCCTTAGACTCCATTTTTTTTGTCCTAATGCAAGAGTTGATTCCTATAAATAAAAATTAAACTAAAATTTTCGATCGATTGTGAAAGATATCATGAAGATTGACGAAGTAAGTGAAATAGACGAGTTTCAAGGGAAATCGAAATATTAAACATTAGTTTAATGGTTAAAAAATTTATATATGCGTGTACACTACTCTAGAGGCTCGAAATGACACATCATGACCCAAAAATTCATCTGGATACTAGATTAACGGGATGTTGGCCAACACATGGACGTTGAGACCCGGTGATGAAAGCCCATTTAAAACCACGCAGCGGCGGAAATTTAGAGCATATTAATTACAAATGATGATCATAACTAAAGCACTAAAAGCTAAAACTGATTACGACCTTGTTACACGTCAGAGTGTGATCTAGAGCTGTCTTTGAAGGACCTTCTCCTCGACTCCACGAAGCTTCCTTCTAAAACCTGAGAGGCACAAAACAGAAAGGTGAATGGACCTTAATAGTTTTTAGTGAAAAATATTTATAAAACATATAATAACCCCTTAGCAAGTAAAACATCAATAAAATACTATATAATATAGTATTTTTTTTTACCAAATATATAATATAGTATAGCACGCAAAATGATGCATAACATTAAAATAATAATATAATATTCTAATATCCCCGCAGGGTTGACATTCAACCCAAAACAGGCATACATAGTAATAAACTACATTAGCTATCACTTATGGCTGAATCTTCAACTTAGAAGATGACACATCCACTGTGAGTGGATAAAGTGGCTCGAAATATCTCAATGTCGTCATCTCTCTACTATCGGTATCGATAATCTCGAACATCGCACTCGTAAATACAGACCATACTCTCGTTAATCTGGATCACCGTCCACTCCATACCCACTAACCTCGATAATGAATGTACCCTCACTGGTACTTCAAACTCTGGTCACCTCCTGTGACAAAAATCATCATATGTAATAAGCCGGCAAATCCCAAGGCTATCATATCTCAATCATCATATCATATAAGCCGGTAAATCCCTCGGATATCATCATATCATATAAGTTGGCATATCCCACAACTATCATCATATCATGTATCTCAATGGCACTATAGTCGCACAAGTCACACCCACGTGACAAGCATGGGTGTCTTCATTCGTACCACGACCACGTGAAGGACTGGGTGCAAGCACCATCACCACATGTCCCCATAGGAGCTCTGGTACAAGATTGGCGCTATTTAACTAGTATAGAACGAGCGCAGCTGAACGATCATATAGAGGATTGGTACGTGGCCTACAGACAGGTACAACACTAGCGACAACCAAATGGGCATATCAAACATCAACACATGTGTTAAGCTGGTAAACCCCTCGGCTGTAGCACCTCAATCACATACATATCATGTACTAGACCGGCATATCCCTCGGTAGTAGCACCTCAATCACAACTCTGGTGCTAAGTCGGCATAATCTTCAAACTTAGCAATCTCAATCAAATCACTATCCTCTCTCGATTATCGTAAGTGTCACATCGTCATTTCACATCGATATCTCTTCGTGGCTCGTGACTCGATATCGTAAAACTTATCTTGAAATCGAACCTCGAGATTTACTACTATCGTTACCATTTCATGCATACTAGAGACTACACAGATTACATTGGGATTCTAACCCTCAACTAAAGCAATCAAAAAAATGCCGGCCCCTAAACTAACCCATGACATGGTCTATGGTTCCTAGCATCATACTCAGACATACAATTTCATCAACACACCCCATTCACAACATCTATATATATATATAACACATAGATTTGTGAGTTTAGGGAAGGAGGTCTACTCACAGTATGTAGGGGAGAGAGAAGTCACCCGACAAGATCCACCGCCGCAAGCACTTCGATTTTCTCGCTTCCGAACGTCCCCTCGAGCTCTGTCTCGACTTGTGTGGTCCTTCATAGTCTCCACGACCTTAACGCCTACCAAAAGTGGTCATTAGGGTCAATAAATTATAATTTAATTCCTTAAACTCGGGTCCCTAGCCCCCGTGGGTGCCCTCGCATTCCAAAATGGTCCCAAACCAACTTAGAACTCCCAAAACGGCACTAAAACGACCTCAAATGGACCCGAAACCCTCAAAAAGGGCTCCGGAACGCCTTGAAATTGTTGGTTCAAGTCAACATAAAAAGTCAACAGTCAAATTCAACGGTCAACGGTCATCGGTCAGGTCAACGGTCTTCAGTCACTTTGACGAAATATTTTATCGCCATTAGGGCATATTCCATCAATCCTGACGAAATATTCCATCGTCGTTAAGGAATATTTAGTTAAAAATGACGGAATATTCCATCGCCGTTTAGGAATATTCTATCAAACCTGACGGAATCATCGGCATCAGAATATTTCGTTAGTCAACGACCGGTCCACCAAAAACCAGACGGTGGCTGAAGTTTGTCGGAATCCGTCATTTTTGGCCTGATTTTCAAGCTTTTCTAACTTCTTCGTTTCTCACCCATTTTTCACGATCTACTAGTCTAAATTCATCCGAGCCCAAGAATCCAAAAATAAAGTACAAAGTTGGAAATCTTACCTTAGTTGGCCGAAAAATCTCCAGAAAGCTATGGGTAAACTTTAGGCCGTAGATTCGCCGCCTACGGTGGTCTTCAATGTCCATTGAGGGCACCAGTGGACTCATGAGGTCGAGAGGAAGAAGAATATGGTGTTAGTTGAACTCAGGGTGGCCGAAAAGTTGCTGGAGGTGGTGGTGCCATGGTGGTGGTCATGGGAAGAAGAGAGAATGAGAGATGGACCAATGAGGAGAGGAGAGAGAAACGTCCTATTTATATTTTTGGACTTTTCCAAAATTACCAATACCACCTTTTTGTTCTTGAACCATAATTTTCTGGTACTAATTCTGATTTTTTAGCACCACCTGTCTACGCACCCTTGAGTTCGAGACGTACGTAACGGTATGAGAAAAACTTTCCCAAAATGTTCCTGATCGAAAAGTGACTCCCGGGCCTTCAGTAATTCAATGGAAAAATAGCCAATTTGCAAATTCAACTTCTAATTACAGCCCCCTATGCGTTGGGCCTTCACTAATAGCCCAAAGCCAACTTAGTTTGACCCAATACTTACCGGGTATTTAAGTAATCCATTAATTCAAATTTTTGTTTTCCGATATGAGTCGTAACACGAAATCCACTCTTTAGAGGATTCTCTATTTTAGAATCTTTATAGTTGCATGGTTAAAGCTAAATTTTAGAACAAACTCATATAATTATTCTATTAAAGATACTCTCATGATGGTTCCATATAAATAAAAATGGTTAATACCTCAAATGTTCCATGAACTATATTAAGTGCTATTTTGGTCCATAAACTAAATTATTATATTTTTTATCTTCAACTCTATCAAATGTGCCAAGTTGGTAATTTTTAGTCAATTTCAACCATTTTACTCTCTATTTGAGGAAAATAATGATCAATTCATATATTTTTAAAGGGAGAATTTGAAATTAAAACAACAAAAAGAAAATAGCTTCTAATCCTCGAACTTGCGATCGCCTTCCGCTTGCAGACCCTTACTTTTTGAAGTATCAACAAATTAAACTCCTTAGTAAAAAGGAAAAAATGAGATTGATCATTTTTTTAATGTAAGTGATAAAAGTTAAAAGTGAATGTCTGGGAAGGTCAAGTCAATGATAGGTGACAGGTGAAGATTATTTGATGGCCACGGTGGTGAGCTAGGAATTGGTAATATTTTCATTTATAGTGTTTTTATTTTTTTAAATTTGCTTTTATTTAATTTTTTTTAAAATGTATTTTCTATACATATTAAAAACACATGAATTTATATTCTTCAAAATGAGAGTAGAATGGTCAAAATTAAAAAGGACCAACTTGACACATTTGATAGAGCTTAAGGACTAAACAATGTAATAATTTAGTGCAACGACTAAAATGGCACTCAAGGTCTAGTTCATGGACTATTTTGATAGAGTTTGATGACTAAAAAAATGTAATAATTTAGTGTAAGGATTAAGGCACTCAAGGTCTAACTCTTTTGTTTTTTGGGTCAACAAGGTCTAGTTCTGGGACAATGTTGATAGAGTTTGAGGACTAAAAGATGTAATAATTTAGTGCAAGGACTAAAATGACACTAAAGGTCTCATTCAGCGACTATTTGAAGCATTAACCCAAATAAAAATGTAAAACATCACTTCTGTTACAGTTACATTGCACCAGGCTGCATTGAGGATCCCAAACTAACAATTGTCATCATCCTTGAACTTGACTCAAATTTTACCAATTCATTATTAAACTTTAATATTAGAGTATGTTGTCGCTGAATTTTACCCAAATGTATGTGCAACAATGGTCCTTCCATTAATTTTTTGAGCGTTTTCTGTTGAAAATAAGAGTAGATATGTCATTTCATGTGACGTTTTTAACAGAAAACGTTAAAAAAAATCGACGGAATGATCGTTGCACATTTGAGTAAAATTCAAGAACGACATACTCTAATATGGAAGTTTATGAACGGTTGATACAATTTTTGTAAAGTTTAAATACGTTGGTAACCATTTAGTGAATAGAGAAATTTCAAACACACCAAATCCAACGTTTATATATATTTAATGCACTTTTTTTGAACCAATTTGAAATGACTTGTATGTATAATGAAAGAAAGATAAACCAAGACAGCCACCAAGGCTCATATGTACTTTTACATCATAAGCTTTACCTTTGTACTTTATCAAATCGTCTCCTCTTTCATACGGTTCAAATTTCATCAATGAGTTCAATCCTTCTCATAAAACAAAAAATCAAAATCATTGCCTTCAATTATTTCTATGATTTGCCCCTTTTTTTCTTCATGTCCTCACAAAGATCACTCAGCTAATATAGCAGTCTAGAACATCTTGCATGGGAATATAAATTATCCAACATAACATAAACACACCTTCTGCATTCACCAAAATGTAAATATATAAGGGATCTCAATGCTGCAAATGAACACACATCCCTGCGTCATCAAAACACCCAAAAAATCATATGGCACCTTTCTTTTTCTTTCTATTCCCTCTCCTCGGTCTTTCATGTACGTTCCTTACATAAATCATCATAACTTTTAGTTTTGTCAAATGTTATTTCTTGTTTGCTACCTATCCGTCATGGGTAGACATATAGGATGCGTCCTCTTGGACTAGGACCACTCCAGTAATCACTTTAATACATCTGCTTAGCTACAAGCTTAGGCCACTAGGCTTGACAAATCGTCGTAACTTTGCTAGAGAGTAACGCCTTTCACGTACTAACACATTTGAATTTCTTCTTGAAACAGTTGCAGAAATTTCGAGCAAAATTGGCATAAACTATGGGCAGCGAGGCAACAACTTGCCATCCCCAAACCGGTCGATTGAGCTCATCAAATCCATGAATGCAGGCCGAGTGAAGCTCTACGACGCCAACCCGGAAATCTTAAACCTCCTATCTGGAACCAATCTTCAAGTCTCAATCATGGTCCCAAACAATGAAATCTCAAATATTGCTTCAGACCAGACCAAGGCGGACCAATGGGTCCGAAGCAATGTCCTTCCCCATTACCCCAAAACCATGATCCGGTACCTATTAGTAGGCAATGAGGTCCTCAGCTACCAAGACCGCCAAATGTGGCATGATCTTGTCCCTGCCATGACTAAAATTAAGTCCTCTTTAAAATTCCAAAACATCACAGACATCAAAGTAGGTACCCCATTAGCAATGGATGTGTTGCAATCAACTTCCCCGCCATCAAACGGCAGGTTTAGGTCTGAAATCTCGGATTCGATCATGGTTCCAATGCTGAGATTTTTGAACCGGACCAAGTCATTTTTTGTCATTGATGTGTACCCTTTTTTCCCATGGTTTTCAAACCCTACCAACATTAGCCTGGACTTTGCATTATTTAGTGGGAACAATAGTATTGAGTATACTGACCCAGGAAGTGGCTTGGTCTACACAAATCTCCTAGACCAAATGCTTGATTCCTTGATCTATGCCATGGCCAAGCTTGGGTACCCCAACATCCGGCTCTTGATTGCGGAGACCGGGTGGCCTAATTCTGGGGACATTGACCAACCGGGTGCCAATGTACACAATGCGGCTATATACAACCGGAATTTGATACGAAAAATGGTGGCGAAACCTGCTCTCGGGACACCAGCTAGGCCTGGTGTGGTCATACCCACATTCATATTTTCTTTGTTCGATGAGAATCAGAAGACAGGGCCAGGGACTGAGAGGCATTGGGGCTTGTTGCATGCTGATGGAACTCCTATTTATGAAATTGACTTAACAGGCATGTTCCTCTTTATACGTAACACTTCTACTCATAAACGCTTTTATTATAAATATGCTGAAATTTTAATATAAAATGAATTAAAAACACTTGAAAGTTGTTCCTCAAAAAGTACATACTTGATGCTTCACCAAAAATAACTTTTAGGATTCAAAAACGCTTTTATCCGTTCTTGGAGCACTCCTACAAACCGTTAATGTCTATTTTGTTTGTATTTTAGACTTTCAATATGTGTTAACATATTTAATTATAGGTGAGCGAGCATTGAAAGACTACGAAACCTTGCAGAAGACACCTAATAACACGGTGTACAACGGCACGGTGTGGTGTGCGGTGGCTAAGGGTGTGAGTGGGAACGATGAAGATCTGGGTTTGGCTTTGAACAATTTGTGCAGGAGTGTAGGGAATGGTACTTGTGATGCGCTTTCACCAGGGAAGAAGTGTTATTTGCCGGTTTCGGTGATTTCTCATGCCAACTATGCCTTCAGTTCGTACTGGGCCAAGTTTAGGGCCCAAGGAGCTATTTGCCATTTCAATGGGCTGGCAGAGCAAACCACTATCGACCCAAGTAAGTTTTCATATTTTAGTTCTCAAGGACAAAATAGTGTAAATGCTTATAATAATTACGGAGTTGTTTGATAATCCTTTCGTTTTTTTCTTTTGAATTTTATTTTTTGTGGATGATATTTGTAGAAAATATTGAAGAGGTAGAAGGGATTAGGAAAAGTGATTATAGGGAGAGCTAGAAATAAAGAAGGAATAGTGAAAAAAAAAACTAAAATGTGAAACCCACAAAAAATAGGTTTTGGGTTTTGGTGGTTGTGTCATCATATCCTTACTCCATTCTTCTTCATGTCTCTTATTTTCACATATCTCAAACATAAAATGTAAAAATGAAAACTGAAAAAGGAATTAACTATCAGATGGCCCCCTAAGTTCAAATAATTATATTTGACAGAAATTTTTATCATCTTATTCATGCAAAACATGAGTTAATTGATACTCGATTAGCCATTTGAGACAATATATATCATATTGTTCGCATGCAATTTAGCATAAGATGAACCTATCGAGACAAGTAAAAGAAATAGAGATTGAAAAGATGGTTCAATCACATGATCGATGTTTCGGATCAAAAGATTTGCTTATGATGAAACTTGCGTTGTTAAATTATGAATTTGAAAATTAACTAATCTTCTTGTTTTTATTTTCTGACTATGAAATTTGGATGTATAAATACACGCAGGTCATGGATCTTGCAAGTTTCCAGGTGTGATTCCTCTAAGAAGTTGGAAAAATAATAACAAATGATTGGACCAAAATGGTGTCTCAACTGTTAGCTAGAAAATTGTAACTGTGACTGCAAAAGATGCATGTTTGCCTTGTTTATCATATATATGTAACTCTATACTTATCTTTGAAGTTGAAAGAGTTGGAGTGAAACCCAAAAGCCTTCTTACAAACCTATCCATGTTTTATTATGTTTGTGTTGTGGGAATCTAAATTTCGGTGGATTGGACATTGGAGGAGGTAAATCAAAATACCCCTAATTCCAAACTTGCTCATTTGAAAAGGCCCGTAAAGAAAATAAAATCATATTCCAAAATTCGAGCATAGAGAATCTTCGACATAATAGCTTCGTGCTTCCAGAAATATGAGGGTTCATAATGTCCATCTAGCTATCAACAATGTGCCTCCACGTCTCATAGAAAACAAGAGGCATGAAAGTAAGGACGGTTTCTGAATCCAAATTTCGGATTGACTAAACTTACATGCTAAATCGAAAAAAATTCGATGATAAAAGTGAATTTCATTAATGAACATAAAATTAATTTATCTCCGGTTTTAGGAAAATAGACTTGAGGAATTTGTTTTAAATCCTTTTTTATATTTCTTGCTATTTCAGATTCATTTTGAGTCCAACTAAATTTCGGGTCCTTTCTTAGTTTTTTTAAGAGAGGGACTTCCTTTTGTGATAAGTTTTTTTATAAATTTAGGACTCCTAAAAACCTTTGTAACTATTTTTTATCTTTTAATTCTTTTGGAACATCTCTTATTTTGGAGACTATATGTTCTTGCAGTTTTATACGTAAATGATCTAAGATTATTCCTAGAAAATCTGTTGATTCTTTTTCTACTTCTATCTTTTTAGGAGATAGACTAATTCCATGGTTTTGGATTCAATGGTTTTGGAATGTTTTACAAAGAGCTTGTAGATGACGCTTATGCTTTTCTTTGATTTTAGAGAACACAAGAATATCATCGATGTATACCACACAAAAATATTTGAAATCTTTAAAGATTTTGTCCATCCATCTCTGCAGGTATACGTGTGGCGCAATGTTTAAGCCGAATGGCACCGCCATTGGTAATGTCCGACATTCGTAGTGAAAGCAGTTAATACTTTTGATTTCTCAGTTAATTTGATTTGCCAGAATGTTGATTTGCAATTAAATTTATTAAATATTTTTGCACCCTTAATTTGGTACTAAGACATCTTTCTTCTTCTTTTCCTCCATAACCAAACTTTTCCTAAAGTCATAACTTTCATCTTATTTGCTCAAATTTCAATCCGTTTTAACCTAGACGATCGTGGAGTTAAGCTCTATAATTCAAGCTATAGAATTTTGGTAAAGTTCTAAGCTCAAGTTTCTTTTCCAAATTTAAGGTTTTTAATTAATTAGACTTAAACTCCAAGTTTTAATTAGTTTTGGTTGATTTTGCTAAAAGGAGCTTCAACTAAGCTATCAAGCGGGGAGAGAGTTATTTTTAAAATAACATTGTGTAAGTTGAAAATGGAATCCTTATTTTGATAATCTTGATCTTGAAAAGTGTTTTATTAACTATAATGAATTTTAGTTAAGAAATGAAAGTAAATTTTTAAATGAATAAATGGACTTTAAATTGAATTTTAATTGTGAATTTTAACAAAATGGTTGAATCTGCTTTTTCATCGCCAAAATTTTTTATTTTCGAAGTAGGGACCAAAGTACAAAGAAAGTTATGATTTGGGAAACCTTGTAATTTTCATAACGTTTGGGATAACTTTGTAATTCCTGTAATTTGAAGGAATAAATTGTAATTTTTACTAATTTTAATGGACATAATTTTGATACTCATCAGGACTAAAATGAAAATATTATTTATTTTTGTAATAGTTAATTTGTAATTGCTAAAGTTTAAGGGCTAAATTTGAATTACTAAAATGAAGGGGCACTGGAGGACTAAATAACTAGGACTAGAACCTAATTACTTTATAAGGACTTGTTTAGTAACTTCTTTATTTATTGTTGAATTAGGGACTCCCAATCAGCGTAGATGACTGGCAATTTTGTTAACTCTTTGGTAGGAATTTGCTTTGGATTCTAGGTAGGGGCAAGGAGGAAAATATCGCTTTTCACATAAATATGGACAGTCAAATTTATGGAAATATCAACGGATAATTTGATATTGATATCGTTCACGCTTAATAAAAATGTTGAAAATATAGTTCAAAATTTGGAAATTTGAAATGAAATTTTGGAAAAAACTTTGGGAAATTTTGAATGCGTCCTCACAAGGAGTTAGGGTTCTGCTAGGGTTTGGGTTCAGCCGCCTACGGTTTCTTGACAGCTAGGTTAAGTGAGTGTGAGATTCTAGTGAGCGAAGGTGGATCGCAAGCCTCCCTACGAGAGTTGTGTTAGGGGCAGAATTGGTTAGAGAGGTATACGCGAGTCGTGTGACATGGAGGACCTAGCGACACGGTTTGGGTCGAACCTCAAGCTTTCCAAGAGGGAAAATAGAGGAGTTACCCTGGACAAGAATGAGATGGATGAGGCTCGGTTAAGGGCTCAACACAGCCTGGTGGCTGAGGTTTTCTCCCAAAAAACCATTAGTAGAGAGGCTTTTGCGACTGTTTTCACAGGATTGTGGAAGGGACATGATGGAGTGTTGTTCAAGGAGATTGGAGAGAGGAAGTTATGGATACAATTTGGAACCGTGCGAGACAAGGAAAGGGTTCTTGATATGGAACCATGGTTTTCAAGGACGCCTTGATACTAGTGGCGGAAATTCCAAAAGGGACTAACGTCATAATCGTGAGATTAACGCAAGGGACCTTCTAGGTTCAATTACATGGGGTTCCCCCATGAGCATGACTGGTACATCGGCGAGAAGAATCCATGGGTGGATAGGTTCCATTTGGGAGATTGATCAGATATAGGGTAAAGCATGTGTGGGTAGGTTCATCCGAGTGCAACTATACTTGCATGTTACGTTACCACTGATGTGTAACGACCTGGATTTTATTTTAAATAAGTTTGTAAAATTGATTAGGAAAGGACGACTTTAACCTCGGTTTAAGAGGGGTTCAGAAATCACTTTTTGTTTGGAAGTTTTTCTTGCACCGTTGCGTAGGTCTCGAACTCACGAGTTTGTAGACAGGCGGCACGCAGAAAACAGAGTTCGTATAAGAGAGCTCTTGGTCTAAAAGTTTGAGGGGCATTTTGGTAATTTTGGGAGGTTAGATATTTTGGGAAGATTATTTCTTCCTTTCTCCAGATCTTTCCCTCAGTCTTCTTTTTCTCTCTCTCGTTAACTCCTCTATCTCTTTTTCCCGTGAAAGCACAAAAACCCCAAATGGGGTGAATTCGTTTGAGGCCATTTCGAGCCAAACTGAGGTCATAGATCGGCTCCCCTCGACTCCACGAGCTAGTTGATAGTGATTTCGAGACTAGAACACTCCCAGATGCGAGGGATCGAAGGGACGAAAGTGGGCCAAGCCTTCTCGTTGGATTTCCGGCCAAGGGAGGTAAGTTTTCTCACTTTTGTGCTCAGAATTGGAATCCTAGAGGTGAGTAGTTGAATTTAGGTACGTAGATCGTGAAAAATGATGAATTTTCCAGAATTTGGCCATTGTAGCGGCGGCGACCGCGGTGGTCAGGTCGTTTTCTCCTGCGAGCTGGTTCGATTCAGGGGCTGACGTGGCAGCTAAGTCAGCTGACACATTGAGTCACGTGGTAGCCTAGTCAGCTGACACGTAGTGCCACATGGCAGCACAGTCAGTAGCCCAATCAGCGGTTAGTTAGCTGATGTCGTCGATGTTTAACGGAATATGCTGACGTCGTTAGCATATTCCGTGAAAAGCGAACGACGTTATAACGGAACCCTAACGCAGTTAATATGGACGGAATATTTCGATTCAGTCAAGATATCCCGTCAAATTGACGAAATATTCCGTCAGAGCAATGGAATATTCCGTCGTGACTGTGCAGACGCGTGAGACGCGCGTGGGGGGGGGGGGGGGGAGCGTGGCCTACGTGTGGCAAGTGTTCCGGCCTTCCGCAGGCGCGTGGCGCCATTCCTCGACCCACGTCGACGCGTGTTTAGGGTTTTGAGACGTTCCAGATATGTTTTTGGTGGTTTCGAGGCAGTTTGAATCCGTTTAGAGGGGTTGAGTAAATTCTGTTTGTATTGGGTTGTTATGGGGCGAGTTTTGATTCGAGGGTCAAGGGAACCGAGTTAGTTGCTTATTTAAGGGTTTCAGAGTACTAATGCTTCCTTGATTCATACTTGGACGTACTGTGAATGAGTTTTAAATTTACACCAGGGTTTTTACTAGGTATACCATCCCCAGGTGCCATAGTATTTCTCCGACACATTACGTTGAGGTGTTCTCCGTCATGAGATCGTTGAGGTTTCTTCGATGTTGGCGTCGAGGTGTTCTATGCCAGATCATTGAAGTTGTCTACGCGTAGTACATGGATCCTCATATCATGAGGTATATTCGGATATGTGGAGGGGTTTCTCTGATGTTGGCGTCGGGGTGTTCTCCGCTAGATCATTGAGGTTGTCGATGGGTAGTACAGGGATTCGCACATCTTGACGTAATATCGGATCGGTGGGAGTAGGTCCCCGGGTTGGACCTCTCGGGTTCTAGCCATTGCTTAATGTAGTATCGACGGTGGTTAGGAGGGCTTGTTCCCGTGTTGGACGGCCCAGATACCGAGCCGCGGCTCGGGATTATACTCATGGGATGGTAGGACGTTGTAGGTAGGATAGTCGAGGGACATGCAAACTTGTATTTGATATGCTGATGGTGGTGCCAACTGATAGGGTACGATATACGGGTTGATGAGACATATTAGCCAAGGGTTATGTTGTCTGAGATAAGTTGACGGAGATTATCAAGTGTTAGGGCTCGGGATGAGCAGGACATCTCCCGAGCTGGGATATTGGGTTTACGGTTCGGGGTGGAGTCAGCGAGTCTCAATTCAACCAAGTTTTGAACACTGAATTAAATAAAATCATTGAGGCATGTATGGACTTCTATTCCGGTTCAGGGAAACAGAAGCCTGACCATATTATCATATTCAGGGAATGGCTATGATGTGATAGCTGAATTGACGATATGATAGCCGAAGAACTTACCGGCTTATATGATACAACGATTACTGTCACGGATTGTGACCAGTGCCCGAGATATCTAGCGAGGATACTTTCGTCATCGAGGTCAGTGGGTGGTGTGGGCGGTGACCTGGATTGACGAGTTGTGGCTGGTTCATACGAGGGCGACATTTCGATTATTGTGTATTGCTTGCTGTGGAAGTCCTTAGGGGTAGTTTTGTAAACTACTATTGAATTCTTCGCCTGATAGGTGGATGATGGTCAACCAGGTACGGGGGAGGTTCTGCCGGGTTTATAGTAAAACTTCGTACGAAATTTATGAGGCAGTAAGGGTAATTCTGGTATTAAACTGAGGTGTCAGAGGTTGTCAGACAGGAGGAGGGCCTTTCTCGGGTTTCGAGGGGAAATTTGGAAGGGGTCCTGTCATGATGCATGGAACTTTCGTTGAATTCCCATAAGAGGGGAATCAATGGATCGATTTCTGATATGAGAATCTGCCATAATACTGCCTGTTGTGTGGAGGTTTAATCACACAACCAAGAGTTGTGAGGAGTACGATGGATGGAGTAAGATTATGAACATGCTGGAATTGATGTGGAACTCCTCCCCTTTTAATAGGTTTGGATACAGAGGAGGATCTGAAAGGAAGGAAACTAAGGAACTTTGGGAGATGATTCCAAAGTCCAGTCAGAGGACCATGGAGTTTGAACTGAGGATGGTCTAGTGGCTCAAGCAGTGCTACAAGAGCAGACTCTGCAACTTGGAGGAAGGAGAATGTCCGAGGTGGGTATAGCAAGGAGATGAATGACCAGGAACAGAGAAATGAGATGGGGGGATACTGCAACCTCACCATACAAACCGGGCCACGGGGGGAGGAACGTGACACACGATATACTCCTACCCAAAAAATGGCTCATCCTAGTAAACATGATGTGGATCAAGGGGAAAGAAAGAGGAGGACGATGTTGGTTCAAGCTGGGCTGAGTGAAGCTATGTATGAGGACCAGCCTGAAAGTGAGGGAACAGTGAGAGGTGGCAGACGCATCATACAGTCACAGAGCTGAACGTGGATGATCTAGCTTAGAACCCGCAGAGGGCTGAAGAGGTGGTTGTGTATGAAAATCGAGAGAGACAACCTGGGGAACGGGGAGATGCAAGTAGGGAGGTGCAAGACTCTGACCCCTTTGAGCTGGGTCCAATCATTGACAAGCTCCACAAGGAGAAACACCAGAAAAATAAGAAGTTCAAAAGAATGAACCGAAATAAGGAGACTAATGTGCAGCTGAAGGGAAATGTGGGTTCTAAAGAGGGAGTTGTACCCAGTAGTGACATGGTGGGCAAGAAATGGTGCGTGAACAATGAGGAGGTGGAAATTGATAGTTCTCGACGTCTGTCTAGTCGACGTCATTTGTTCTCGGAAGTCAGTGATTCGCAAGTGGTCGGGACCTCCCTGAATGGGTCTCTTGAGAGGAGAGGTGATGAATCCACCTCCCCCGAACGATTGTAATTACCATGAGGATACTTTGCTGGAATTGCCAAGGCATCGGTGGTGACCTAACAATCCAGACCTGGGGGAGCAAAATTCGCTCCTCCAACCAAAAATTAATGTTTTGTTAGAGACGAAGAAAATAAATGCGAAGTATGAGTTTTTGAAGAGAAGGCTATGGATGGAATGTATGCAAGTAGTAGAACAAAGAGGTTTGAGTACAACTTATAATTGTACAACGTAAAAACAGGTTAGACGACAATACCTTGACAAGTACATAGATTATAAACCTCCAATATTTAAATGAACTTAAAAAATTAAAACAACAAAATTACTAACGATACAAACAAGCACTAGCCCTAGCCTTACCACCATAGGCGAAGGAAGGGGGTTTTAGGGGGGGTCATGGGCCTCTCCTCACATATATTTGTTTAATTTATTATATATAATATTATAAGATATTTTATTTGAATAAATATTAAATAAATTTTATTTTAAGAACGTATTTCTATTTTCTTTTTAATTTTAATTTTATTTAATTAATTACTATCTTAATTAATGTACATTTGAACTCTTTGTTCATAATTTCTTATTTTTATTACAAATCTTATTTGGATTTTTATTAGTCAATATATTTTATGTAATGAATCAGTAAGAATATAATCTAATATTTTGGATCTTTATTTAGTTTGCAATAGCCTTATTATGTTGGTTTAACAAATTGAATACTATTTTGGTAAAAAATAAATAAATTATGTGAATACTATTATGAGTTACATTACATCAAAATATTAATTTCCTTCTTTTAAGTATTTTGTGAAAGGCCTTCCCCCTTACAATTTGATTCCTGACTACGCTTTTGCTCACCAGGTACTTCCATGCCCAGTCATTGATGTCCGACCTCAAATTATGGTGCCACACACAAATTAGGCTGATAAATCACATCAGACAATCAAACATGTAAGAATCTCCACACCATCAAGTGAGGGTAAAGAGAAGGTGTGATTCGTCGACAAAAATAACAAAGTCAGAAGAGATAAGGAGGCTAGCGAGGATTGAGTCATATTCTCTTGCATGACGATTGAGGACTTGCCAAATATACCTTGTCATATGTACCTTGCCATATTATTACATAATTATTAAATGTACAAGTACGTGAATAAGTCTCAGCACGTGCATCATGTAGTTTTTTTTGTTAAAGACCACAATAAACTTCCTTAATTAATAAGTACAAAATTTTAACCATATATCCTAGCTATCTAGGCTGTGCTTCATTTGAGATTGTTAAATATAAGGTTAACATACTTGCAGACAGTTTCAGAACAATAATCTGAAGGAGGCCTCAGACTCGAAAATATGTATACAACTGGTGTACCTAATCAAATGATTTAACTTTATCAATTAGCTTGGCGATCGAGAAGAGCCTAGCTAGCTTGCTAGCTAGATTCTTAAATCAAATTATTCAATTTCTTTTCTGACAAAGAAAGTGGTTGAAAGTCAAGTAATTAAATTAAGTGCCTACAAAATTAGAATATATCCACCACAGTTCTCAGTAATCTTTTGAAAATTTTACTTTCCATGGACCACTGTTGTTCTCTTAAAAAAGCCTACTACACCATGCAATGATGCAAACCCACCAGGGCGTAGGCTAGTTGGCGGATGGGGGAATTGAGACTATGCCTAATAAGCCTCAGGCCAGCCTTTCGACTCTTCCAGGCTCGTCGAGTCCTGACTTAATTGTTCTACTGTAATTGTGGAGTCTGCAGTAGGGGCCCATGATTAAATCTAGGCCATTAAAAAAAAAAAACAAAACATGCAATGATGCAAATGTAGTCTATGAAAATCAATGGTAGATAAACGTCGACCAACTCTCCAAAGTAATAGGGGACGATAGTCTATATGATTGTAACAACAGTTTCAACCACTGACTTCATATCATGCTGTTGTTTCAACCACTGCCTTCATATCATGCTATCGCGCATGTTGTGATTGTTGTCTATCAATCATATAATAAAATTTAACTCATATAAGTTTTAAAAATTTGTGACTTAAATTACTCATATAAATCTTACTCATACGGATACGGTTAGGATACGCCGATTAAAAAAATAATTAAAATATACAAATAATTAAAAGGGAAATTAGCTGAAATGGACTACCATTACACAAAAAATTCTTCAATGCCAATTTTCTTTAATCCTTACAATCCATATATTTTGATTTTTGATATTTGCACTTTTGGCCCAAGTATAAAAACAAAACAAAACAATCTCAAACCCCCCTTAGTTACTTCCCATTCACCTTCATCTCTCTCTGCCGATGAAATCCTCTCCTCCAAACCTAGAAATCCTCTCATCCAAACTCATAAATCCTCTCATCCAAATCCTCCCAACCAAACCCAGAAATCCTCTCCTTCCAAACCCAGAAATCCTCTCCCATCCAAACCCAGCTCCGATGAAGATGCCGATGAAGAAGATGAAGACGCCGATGAAGACGATGCCGATGAAGATGATGAAACGATGCCGATGAAGTCAAGAAGTTCACCAACTGCTTTGTCATTTTGGTTTCAGATTTTTGGGTTTTTTTTCTTCTGAATTTGGATATTGTGATTGTTCTTCAATTTCTTAATCTGGGTCTTGTTGATAGTTAATTCCTTAATGGGTTTGATGAATTTGGTTTTTTATTGAAGATCTGAACTAATTGGTTACCCAGAAATAGATCACCCACTGCTTTGTAATTTTGGTTTTAGATTTTTGGGTTTTTTTTTTAATTTGGATATTGTGATTGTTCTTCAATTTCTTAATCGGGGTCTTGTTGATAGTTAATTCCTTGATGGGTTTGATGGATTTGGTTTTTTATTCAAGATATGAACTAATTGGTTACCCAGAAATAAATTTGGTTGTTTATTGCAGATCTGAACTAATTGGTTACCACAGAAATGGATTTGGTGGTTCTTCAATTTTTGGGTTCATGAAACCCAAAAATGGTTATGTAACTAAGTGGTTACCAACTGGTATATAAGTGGGAACTAATTAGTAACTAACTGCGAAACTCACAAACCCATTAACAAACTTCATCTTCCTCTTCATGTTCATGTTCATCTAGAAAACCCAAAAATGGTTATGTAACTAAGTGGTTACCAACTGGTATATAAGTGGGAACTAATCGGTAACTAACTGCGAAACTCACAAACCCAGAAACAAACTTCATCTTCCTCTTCATGTTCATGTTCATCTAGAAAACCCAGAAATGCTTACGTAACTAAGTGGTTACCAACTGATACATAACTGGGAACTAATCGGTTACTAACTGCGAAACCCAAATGAAGAGGAAGATGAAGTTGCTTTATCGGTTTCCATGATTTTGCATTTAGTTACCAATTAGTTTCCACATACATACCACTTAGTTTCCTAACTATTTATGGGTTTATGAGTTTCCATGATTTCACAGTTAGTTACCGATTAGTTTCCACTTACTTACCAATTAGTAACCACTTAGTTACCTAACTTTTTCTGGGTTAGGTAACTAAAATAAACTCAGAATTTACTCTTTATGAAATAAGAAACTGAACAACTTGTGCCCAAAATAGAATAATAGAGTGCAAGCCAACAACTCATCCAAGCAATTTCTAAAACTCATATATCAAGTATATACCAAAACATTGATATATAGTGCAAGACCCACAAATGAAAATACTCAATTATCAAATTGGAATTAGTTTGGTTCTTCAATTGGAAAAAAAAACCCTAATTTTCTTAGGAAAAAAAAACCCAAGAAAAAAAGAGCAAAATTTCGAAAAAAACACATAAAAGCATCTTCTTCATTTGCTCAGTGGGTGAATTTCTATTTTTGGGCACCTTCATTGGCGTCTTCATCGACATCGTTTCATCATCGGCATTGTCTTCATCGTCTGCATCGGCATCATCTTCATTGTCTTCATTGGCACCTTCATCGGCATTGCTTCTTGATCGGCATCGTCTTCATCAGCGTCTTTATCGGCATCTTCATTGGCATCTTCATCGAAGCTGGGTTTGGATGGGAGAGGATTTCTGGGTTTGGAATGAGAGGATTTCTGGGTGAGGATTTATGGGTTTGGATAGGAGGATTTAGATGGGAGGATTTCTGGGTTTGGATAAGAGTATTTCTAGGTTTGGATGAGAATTTGGATGAGAGGATTTCTAGGTTTTGATGAGAGGATTTCTGGGTTTTGATGAGAGGATTTCTAGGTTTGGATGAGAGGATTTCATCGGCTGAGAGAGATGAAGGTGAATGGGAAGTAACTAAGGGGGGTTAGCGATAGTTTTGTTTTGTTTTTATACTTGGGCCAAAGTGCAAATACCAAAAGTGAAAATGCATGGATTGTAAGGATTAAAGAAAAGAGGCATTGAAGAATTTTTAATGTGATGGTGGGCCCATTTTAGCTAATTTCCCATATTAAAATATCTACTTCCATCCTAATATATCAACCTTTTAAATTTTAAATCCAATGAAACATAAAACATGAGATATTCCAATTAAAAGCGCATAACAAAATACGACAGTCTACAATAGCTACGAACTTTACTAAGCATCATTGTATTCAATGGCATCACCAATTCCCTTATTGGTATCATCACTAAATATTAATAATGTAAACTCCAATGGTAGTTCATTTAGAGTTCGATTTACAACGTGCAGCTGAAAATTTAATACCTCCGCCTCTAGATATGCCCATGTCAACTCAACGGCCTGGAGGGGATTTAAAACACGAAAATTGTGAGTGGACAAAATAATCATTTAAAATAATTTCTGAGGAAAACATACATTTCCCCCCTCCATGAGTAAAACCATGCATGCATAACATAAAATTCCTTTTTATATAAATATAATATATAGATAATCCAAAAACCCACCGGAAAAATCCATCTTTTGTTAAAACACTTGGTGGGACCCACAAAAACCCGAATAATGAAAACATTCTGTGGTCCACAACCCTGCTTTGAAAACCCTTCTCAAAGGAGTTTAAAATCATGTAAACCGACCTGGACACAAAATATACATCAAAACATATCCCACTGCTCCCCGAATAAAATCTCGAGCCGTAGCTCGATACCCTCCACACACCCGATATATCTCCAGTTGTGTAGAAACTAGTACTACGCATAGAAATCCTCAACGACCTGGTGGAAAATATACCCCTCGACACCAGCGTCGGAGAACCCTCAACGATCTGGCGGAGAAAGACCCTCGACGCCAGTCGGAGAAAACCTTAACCCTTGGGGACAATAGTTCAATGAAAACCAAAACCAAAATCCAAATTCATTGAAAACCCGGGTTTAAACTCAAAATCGTGGACTCAACCGAAATCCAAAATCAATCAAGTCAAACCATATAAAATCCGAAACCATAAAGCTAGGCCATAGCCCAAAACGTCATTTCCAAATAATTATTGAAAGCCCGTGTCTAGTAATAATTTAATAATATCCAGAATTTTTGCCAAAACAATACGTAATAAGATATTATATCAATATACCTTTATGCATGCATTATACTTTACAAAACCAAAGTCCACTCACCACACGTCCAAATAGTTCAATCCCGAGTCGTACGCTCCTCTGAAGTTCACGGAGCATTATCGCCTATCTAAAGTAACAATCGGGATTACCAACTATAATTAAAACCCTACATTCAGACTCCCTAAACTCCGGGAGGTCCGCTTGTGTCACACTAAAAATACAGCCACTTCGGACACCCAAAACAACCCCTAAACGACGTCTGATCAACCCGAAACCTGCGCCAATAGGTCCAAAACGTCGAAACCTGGTCGACACATGCTGCCGTGACCCAAGGACCTATCCCACGAGCTGCCACGCACTAGCGGAAGGCCGACCACGTGCCGGCATGCACCTGCTACAGTTCCTCACTCGCCTGCTACAGTGTTTCACGAGCCGCTATAGTGTTTCACGCACCGCTACAGTGTTTCACGCGCCTAACTCAGTGCTGACTCAGTCGCTAAGTGGCACCACGTGGCTTCCAGGTGGCCTCCACGCGGCTGCCAGGTGGCATGCCACGTCAGCCCCCATCTGACTGAACCAGTCGGCGGAGAAGACAACCACTCTACCGTGCGCCGGCGTCTGCCGGCGTCGGAAAACTCCATTGCCGGCCGACCTTGAATTTTTCCTAACTTCCTCAAATCTGAACCATTTTTCACAAATGTTTTGTTTAAATCCATCTACTCGAACCCATGAACTAAAAAATGTAGTATAAACACGAAACCCATACCTGTGTTGGCCGAAAAATCGATCGAAAGTTCCAATTTTTCCTTTCCTCAATTCGGTGTCTCCCGCAACTGCTTCCTGCGACGGTTGGTACGTTCTTGATCACCGGAATGAGGAGAGTCCGATGTGTAGAACCAAAACGGACGATCTTGCCTCGAATTGAAGTTCGAATTTGTGGGTTTTTGGATTCGGTCGCACAAGTTTGGGTGAGTCGCGAAGAGAGAGAGAGAGTGAAATGAAGGAGGATCTGATCTGCTTGGGGTTAAAATATCTACCCATACCAAATTACCAAAATGCCCCTAAACATTCTAGACCCACAACTTTCTCACTCGAACTTCGTTTTCCACGTGCCGCATATCTACGAATTCGTGAGTTCGAGACCTACGCAACGGTCCCCGAAACACAGCCAAAAGTATCTCGAAAAAAAATTGACTTTCAAGCCCCTTAAACAACCAAGGGTAATTTTGTCCTTTTGCAAATTAATTTACGAAGATTCACAAATAAAATTTTCCAGGTCGTTACAATTCACCCCCCTTAAAGAAATTTCATCCTCGAAATTCATACCTATCACTGGAACAAATGTGGATGCTGCGACCGCATCAGTGCCTCGGTTTCCCACGTGGCCTCCTCCACGTTATGATTCCTCCACAAAACTTTTTCTGCGCATTACTTTTGCCTTCCAATCTAGAAATTGCACTGGTTGCTCCTCAAAAGTCAAATTATCTCTCAGCTCAATTGGTTGCACCTCCAATACATGAGATTCATCGAATAGATACTTCCGGAGCATGGATACATGGAATACATCGTGAACCCTTGACAATTCCGGGGGTAAAGCAAGTTTGTAAGGCACTGGCCCTATCCTCTCAATAATCTCATAAGGCCCAATATAGCAAGGACTCAACTTTCCTTGTCTACCAAAACGTACAACTTTTTCTAGGGGGATAATTTCAAGAAAACCCAGTCTCCGACCTTAAACTCAAGATCTCTGATCCGTCGTTCCGCATAGCTTTTCTGGCGGTCCTGAGCTACCTTCAACCTTTCCTTGATGATTCTAATATTTTCCTCTGTCATTTCCACTAACTCTGGTGTCAATAGTCTTCTCTCACCTACCTCAGTCCAGCATATCGGTGTCCTGCACTGTCTCCCATATAGTGCCTCGAAAGGAGACATCCCCATACTAGACTGATAGTTGTTGATGTATGCAAATTCCATCAAGGCCAGGTGTGAATCCCAGTTTCCTTTAAACTGCAGTACACAAGCTCTCATCATATCTTCTAGAATCTGAATTGTGCTCTCAAACTGACCGTCAGTCTGAGGATGAAAAGCTATACTGAAATGCAATGTAGTTCCAAAGGCTTTATGCAAACTCCGCCAAAACCTCGAAGTAAACCTAAGATCCCTGTCTGACACAATCGACTCTGGAGTCCTATGTAACCGTATGATCTAATCCTCAAACAATTTGGCGTACTTGCCCATCCGGTAATCTTCGCGTACTGGCAAGAAATGTGCTGACTTTGGGAGTCTATCAATAATTACCCAGATTCCATCATGAACTTTTTGAGTCCTAGGAAGTTTATAAACAAAATCCATAGTAATGTGTTCCCACTTCCATTCCAGAATAGGTAATGGTTGTAGTGCCTCGTATGGTTTCTACCTCTCTGCTTTTACTTGTTGACACGTCAGACACCTACTCATAAACTCTACTATTTCCCTTTTCATTCCAGTCCACCAATAGTGTTCCTTAAGAGTACGATACGTCTTGGTACCGCCTGGATGCATAGCATAGGCAGAACTATGAGCTTACTCAAGAATTTCCATTTTCAACTCTAGATCATTAGGTACGCACAACCGGCCATCCTTAACCAAGGCCATATCATCCCTAATCACATAATCATGCCAGTTCCCAACCTCCAACTCCATCCTAATAACACACAAAGTAGGATCCTGGAGCTGAGCTTCAATGATTCGGTCAATCAAGACAGGTCTCACATGGAAACTAGCCATCAGAGCCCCCTGGCTATCCATGTCAAGTATGATTCCCACTCTACGGAATTCCACCAGCGGTAGGTAAACAATATGCAACTGGGCCAAGGAACCCATGGACTTCCTGCTCAAGCATTTGCCACTACATTGGCTTTTCCTAGGTGGTATTCTATGGTACAGTCATAATCCTTTATCAGCTCAAGCCACATTCTCTGTCTCAAGTTCAAATCTTTCTGGGTAAAGAAGTATTTCAAACTCTGATGGTCAGTAAAGATCCGACATGTTTGCCCATACAAATAATGTCTCCAAATCTTCAGTGCGTGCACCACTGCAGCTAACTCTAAATGATGTGTGGGGTAATTCAACTCATGGGGTTTAAGTTGCTTGGAAGCATATGCTATCACCTTCCCATGGAATCAAATGCATAACCTCTTACTTCACCTTTAAAAAAAAAAACTCATTAACTTTAAAAATATCAAAGTTTACCCCATTATCTTGAAAAAAATATATTTATAAAATAATCCGAAGTATCCTACAAGTATCGGAAAAGTCCCTCTAGATTTTGAAATGTTTCGGAATTTCTTCTTTTTCCGAAGCTCGTATCCGAAAGTTTCATATCGGTATCAATTTCTGAAACGCAATACGTTACTCAAATGGAATTTATGTGCTTCATAATTTATGAGTATGTTAGTATACATATACACTTTAAGGGTCCGTTTAGAATATGCCTATTGATTTGGATCTAGATTTGAATTTGCATACGACCCAAATTCCTACAAGATTTCTTAAGGTAAAATTTAAGGATTTAAAATTACTTTTTAAGCTAGGAATTTGGGTGGATTTAGATCGCAACTTTTTATCCAAAAAACATGTATGCCACCCCTCTCTGTCTTCTTCTCTGTCCCGTTCATTCCCCCCGCTCTCTCTCTTTCTCTCTCTCTCTCTCCCTCCTTTGTGCCTCCCCTTCGTTCTCTCTCCTCCTCTTCTAGCTCGCCCCCTCTATTTAGGCCATTTTCTCTTCTCAGATGTACCCCAACTCCCTCTCTTTCTCTCCTTATCCTCCTTTCTCCAGCTCCCTTTGTCTATCGTTTAGATTTTGAGTTTTTTTTTGTTTTAAAATATAATAATTATTTTTATTTTTAATTTTGGTATCATTTTAATTTAATTATTATTTTTATTCAAATCTCTATTGAAATCCTTGCACTTCCTTGCACTCAAATACTGATTTCAAAAAGTGTAATTTAAAAGGAATAGATTTAAAATGCCTAGATTTCAAATCCACATTTTAGTATCTGATCGGAACCTAAAAGAAGAGAAAGGTACGTACTAAATATATATAAGATGAACAAGAAAAAACTACTATGTATTCGATCGTTTAGTCTGACAGTATCTACGAAAATACTACACGTGTACGTAAATAATATCTACATTGGAATATAAATTGAATGTTTAGTCACATTAGTGATAAGTATAGAATCACTCAAGTTTTCTACACATTCATTTCTTTGAATTCTAGTCTTTTCCTAAGCTTTTGAGTCAAATAGGTTGCATTTTACATGGTTTGTGCAAGATGTGCATATGCATAGAATCTAGGAGCCATTGGAGCTAATGGAACTCAAAGTGTTTCAAAATCAAAGACAACTAGCTCGGAATGAAAAAAATGATTATAGAATTGATTTGATAGCCCATAATGCTATGAAGATCTTGGGTTGCAAGGAAGAATACTTGGGCAGTAAGGAAAATATCAATAGGAGTTGACACTATTCACGGTATTGTTCACACTAACACTATTCACATGAATAATGCACGCGAATACTGCTTATGAACTCAAATGCCCCTCCTTTTTCTCTATTTAAAGAGTCTCTTAGCTCTCATTTGTGACCTAGCCTCCAAAGAACCAAGAAATCAGATCTAGCCTCCATCTCTTTTTCTCTTCATTCCACAACACAAAAAACATACAATCTGACCTAGCCTCCATCTTCTACCATTTTCTCTTTCATTCCACACAATCCAAAACAAATCCCTCCATTCCCCTTAGCCCTTCTCAATTCATTCAATTCCCCAGCAGCTTTCCATTCAATCCTTGCACAAATTATCTTCCTCATTGAAGAATAGAAGTTCTGTGGAGACAAGTCAAGGATTGGTTGTGGCTTTCTTTCTTCAAGGGTTCTTCTAATCTTTACTTTTCTTTCATGTGTAATTCATCTGCTATGATTTTTATGAACATGTCTAGTGGCTAAGTAATTCATCCTAGCTAGGGTTGTGATGTAACCAAACATGATTATTTGAAGTTAATAAGAATTTCAGTCATTCAAGTTCTATTCTGATTTCTGTTTCTATTTATTGTGCATAATTGAATATGCTTGTTTTGATGCTTGATCACCATTGGAATATGCATATCTAAATTAGGATTAAGGGCACATACCATGCTTTAGTTCTAATGGATGTATGCATAGAATGAATAAGATTCGATGACACATACCATGCAGAAGAGACTTAGTTGATTAGTTGAACTTCTCTTGAGCTTAATGGTTTTCTGGTGCTTAGTCTAAGTTACATACCATGACTAGATTAGGTTTTAAATCATAAATACAAGGTTAAGATCACATACCATGACTTAATCATAACTTAGAGAGAAGCAATCCTGGAATCAGATTAGACTTGTTAGGTTGATTACTTAGAGACTTTGAATTAAATTGTTTAGGTGAAATCACTGCCCTAGGTCCCCATAACTTGTTCACAACTGTAAGCTTTGTCATTTTCATTCCTTCCTTGTTAACTTGTCCTAAACTCTTGCTGTGACACTTGAGATTAGTTAGTGTGCTTAATTTCATTTTCTTGCGTTTCAAAGCATTCAAGCAACTCATTTTACATTCATCTTTAGTATAACTTCTTAATTTTTAAGAATTGGGTTTCTATGCACTTAACTAGAGAAGATCTTCTTCAATCCCTGTGGGATCGACCTTGCACTTACCTAGCTGTACTATTGTGTGGCCTTGTTCTATTGCAAGCATAACAATTTTTGGCGCTGTTTTCGGGGATTGAACGAAAGTTCTTTCCCTAGGACATGGCCTTGGTTACCCTATTCGTGTTTATTTTTGGTTTTCTTGTTTTAATCTGTTTAATTCCTTTGTATCTAGGTAGTTTATCATAAGTGAACCTTTAAGGGAGAAAATCAAGAGGTTAAGCCATAAAGGATTTTCAACTCAACTCAATCCACTTCGGGGCCTCTCACAAACATCCGATCTGCTTGAAGGAGAGTATCAACGAGCAAAGGAAGCTACCCTCGAGACTTTAAGCACATTGGCAGTGCCCATTGAATCGACATCCCTTTCAAATTTTGTTTCAGATTTAACTTCATAACAAGAAGAAGTAGAAATGGCTTTGGCACCTAACACAGTTATGAGGGATCTTGATGTCCCAACTATCCCATCCACCTTATCATGCATTGTCTTACCAATAGCAGCTCGAAATTATGAGCTGAAATCATCCCATCTCAATATGCTTCATTCTTTCTACGGTTTGCCAAATGAAGATCCATTAACTCATTTAAAGGAATTGATTACCGTGGTTGGTTCTCTTCCTTTGGCGGCTATAACTGAAGCACAATTGAGGATGAGAATGTTCCTTCTTACAGTCTTAAGGACAAGGCAAAGTATTGGTTCAACACTTTGAAGCCTAGTTCGTTGGATTCATGGGAAAAGGTGCAGCATAAGTTTTTGGAGAAGTACTTCTCAACTCATAAGACGGATGTATTGAGACACATGATCCCTGCCTTCACACAACAACCTGATGAATCATTTTTGGAGGCATTGGAAAGGTTTAATGGCTTACTAATTCAGTGTCCTCATCATGGATTGCCTTATATTCTAACTATGAAATTCTTTCATAAAGGACTAACCCATGCAGGTCAGAACATGGTGACTAACTTTTAGGTGGTTCTATTAAAGGAGCTAGTGCACAAGAGCTTCAAGACCTTTTTGAAACCATAGCAAGAGAGACACAACATACGGATACTAAAGGTAAACGTGGTGTTTATGATGTTAGTAGTTCTAATGGGTTTCATTCAAGTGCACAGATTTCTAAGTTAGAGAAGAAGTTGGATGCTCTCCTTGCACTAAACTCAAGAGGCCCTACAAGGGAGGTGTGTTCCCTTTGTGAGGCTACTGATCATGGCATTCAAACCTATCCATTTGGTGAGGCATATCTAGAATTCATGCAAGAGCAAGTTAATTTGGTTAATTCCTACAACCAAGGTCCAAGGAATGATCCTTATTCAAACACATACAACCTGGTTGGAGAAATCACCCAAATTTCTCTTGGAGGAATAATCAGAACCAAGCCAATTAGCCCATTATCCTAGGCAACAACCACCACCCCAAACTCAATCTCAATCACATCAATCCTTGGAGGAGATGGTGAAAAGTTCGGCAGTTTTGGCTATAAGACTTGAACTTAACACACAAGCTTCTATCACCAAGCTTGAGACTCAGATTGGGTAGCTTGCTGAAGCTATTGGGCAGAAAGAGCAAGGAAAATTTCCAAGCTAAACTGTGGTGAATCCTAGAAGGCAAGAGCAAGCTAAGGCAATAACAACATTAAGGTCCGGGAAGGTTTATAATAATCAAGTTGATTCTCCTTCTAACCATGATGTTGTGAAAGTTGAAGATGATGATGAGGAGGAGCAGCCAAATCTCAATGATGACAAAGGCTAAAGGCACAATCCCAGAATCTGTCAAATTCACCCAATCTATCTCATTCTTCCTCTATCGGTGATAATAACCCTTTTCAGCTCCATAAGAGGAATGATGACAAGTTTGTGCCACCACACCAGAAAAAGGATAGAGGAATCCCTCCAGCCCCTTATGTGCCTCCTTTACCATTCCCCGTGGACGTTTGAAGAAAACAAAGAAAGATAAGGCCTTCCAACAAATTTATGACATTTTGAGTAAAGTTTCTATGAACTTGCCTTTACTTAATGTTATAGAACAGATTCTGGCGTATGGGAAATTCATCAAGGACCTAAGCTCACATAAGCTCAAATTTGCCGCAAATGAAGAGGTGAGGTTGCCCAAGAATGTAAGTGCTATCTTGCAAAGAAAGCTTCCACCTAACCTAGAGGACTCGGGCAGTTTCGATGTCCCCGTCACCATTGATATGATGGGCCTAGGATCCAGCATTAATCTCATGCCATTCTCTGTTTACAAGAAGCTTGGCTTAGAAGACATGAAGTGGACAACCATTAGTCTCGGACTTGCTGACTACTTTGTTAAGTACCCCAAAGGTATTGTTGAGGATATTCTAGTTCAAGTTGATAATTTAATTGTGCCTGCAGATTTTGTTGTCTTAGACATGGAGGAAAGTTCAAAAGGAAATCGTGATGATCTCATTCTACTTGGTAGACCCTTCATGGCCACGGTTGATACAGTCATTCGAGTAAAAGATGGCACTCTTTCCATGACCGTTCTAGGTGAAACTGTTCAATTCAAAGTTTTTGATGCTTTAGCTCATTTTTCTAGTTCGATAAAGACTTGTTGTTCTATTGATATGTTGGATCCCATTGTTTCTACTAAGATGGTGCATGAGAAGGTCAATGACGCTCTAGGAACTGTTCTTACTCAAGGAGAAGGAGAATCAGACGATGAAGAATTGAAAGAAGTTGCTGCTACCCTAGAGCTATACAAACCATACACTCATCAGTTCAGACCACCCATTGAGCCTCTTGGTCCTTCCTCAACAAAATTGGAGCCTTCTACTGTCACCCCTCATAAACTTGAACTTAAACCTCTCCCTACTCAACTTAAATATGTTTATTTGGGTGATAATGATTCACTTCCAGTTATTGTTGCTGCAGATCTAACAAAAGATGAAGAGGAAAGTTTGATTGAGGTTCTACAAGAGCACAAGACAACCATTGGATGGACCATAGCAGACATTAAAGGAATCAGCCTCTCCATATGCATGCAGCGATTCCTAATGGAGGAGGAGAGCAAGCCAACTCGTGAAGCTCAATGAAGGCTCAATCCTAACTTAAAAGAGGTGGTAAGGGCTGAGGTGTTGAAGTTACTTGATGTGGGAATCATTTACCCCATTTCGGATTCAAAATGGGTAAGTCCAGTTCAAGTTGTTCCAAAGAAGTCCGGAATCACTGTGGTGAAGAATGAACATAACGAATTGGTGCCTACGAGGACTGTGACATGATGGAGAGTTTGCATTGATTTTAGGAAATTGAACACATCCACTAGAAAGGATCACTTCCCTTTACCTTTTATTGATCAAATGCTTGAACGATTATCATGTCATGATTTCTATTGTTTTCTTGATGGCTATTCAAGTTATAATCATATTCCCATTGCTCCGGAAGATCAAGAGAAGACAACTTCAACTTGCCCTTTTGGTACATTTGCTTATAGGAGGATGCCATTCGGATTGTACAATGCTCCAGGAACCTTTCAAAGATGCATGACAACAATCTTCTCAGACATGGTGGAAAGTTTTGTAGAGGTATTTATGGATGACTTTTCAATTTTTGGTTCTTCTTTTGATGAATGCCGCTATCATCTTTCATTAGTGCTTAAGAGGTGTCAAGAAACTAATCTGACCTTAAACTGGGAGAAGTGTCATTTCTTGGTTAGGAAAGGGATTGTTTTAGGATATGTGATATCTAGTAAGGGAATTGAAGTTGGTAAGGCTAAGATAGATATAATCTCTAATCTTCTGCCCCCTGCAAGTGTCAAATATGTTAGGAGTTTTCTTGGACATGCTAGGTTTTATAGACGTTTCATTAAAGACTTTTCCAAGATTAATAGGCCTCTTTGCAATCTTCTGGCTAAAAATGCCACCTTTGAATTTGATGATGCTTGTTTGGAAGCTTTTGTGCGATTGAAACAGGAATTGACTTCAGCCTAAATCATCATGGCTCAAGATTGGTCTTTACCATTTGAGGTGAAGTGTGATGCTTCAAATTATGCCATTGGAGCTGTTCTAGGCCTGAGAGTTGATAAGCTGCCCCATGTGATCTATTAGGCAAGTAGAACATTGAGTGATGCTCAAATCAACTATTCTACTACTGAGAAGGAATTGTTGGCGGTCATCTTTGCTTTGGAGAAGTTTAGATCATATCTAGTTGGACCCAAGGTCATAGTCTACTCAGATCATGCAGCCCTCTGTTACTTGCTCACCAAGAAAAATGTGAAGCCAAGATTGATCCACTGGATTTGTTGCTACAAGAGTTTGATTTAGAAATTAGAGACAAGTAGGGAAGTGAGAATGTGGTGGCTGACCACTTGAGCAGAGTTGTTCACCAAGAGCCTTCTCTAATCATTCCAAAGAACCTTGGTATGCTGATTTTTTCAATTACATTGTTTCAGGTTATATTCGTAAAGAACTAACCTTGCAGGAAAGAAAAAGTTTCTATCCATGGCAAAACACTACCTTTGGATTGATCCCTACTTGTACAAGCATTGCCCAGACTTGATCATTAGAAGTGTGTTCTAGAGGAAGAACAAGAGAGCATTCTATAGCACAGCCATACCTTAGCATGTGGAGGACATTTTGGAGCCAAAAAGACGGCTCTTAAGGTTTTGCAATCTGGTTTCTTTTGGCCTACCTTGTTTAAAGATGGTTTTAACTTCTGTGCTAAGTGTGATAGGTGCCAAAGGATGGGAAACATCAGCCGGAGACACATGATACCATTGAATAACATACTGGAGCTCTTTGACGTGTGGGGAATAGATTTCATGGAACCTTTTCCCCCTTCTTTTGGTTATACTTACATTCTTGGTGTTGTAGATTATGTTTCAAAGTGGGTGGAAGCTATAGCAACAAGGTTTGTCACACCTAGGGCTATCATCACAAAATTGTGTTGAGCTTCTTAAAGGACTTTATTTTCACAAGGTTTGGCACACCTAGGGCTATCATCAGTGATGGTGGTAACCACTTCTGTAACAAACCATTTGCAGCTCTCTTGAGGAAGTACAACATCACACACAAGGTAGCTACGCCTTATCATCCTCAAACCTTTGGACAAGTTGAAATCAGTAATAGGGAGATAAAAAAACATCCTAGAGAAGACTGTGAATCCTTCTAGGAAAGATTGAGCAATCAGATTGAATGATGCATTATGGGCTTATAGGACAGCTTATAAGACTCCAATTGGTATGAGTCCTTATAGGCTGATCTTTGGGAAGGCATGTCACTTGCCAATGGAGCTTGAGTACAAGACTTATTGGGCTATCAAGGAGCTAAATTTTGACATGGATCAGGCCGGCCAAGCTAGGAAGTTGCAGTTAAGTGAGTTAGAAGAACTCAGACATAAATCCTATGAGAATGCTAAGCTGTACAAGGAGAGGACAAAGCTCTATCATGACAAACACATCAACCGCAAGGAGTTCACAACTAGTATGAAAGTTCTTTTATTTAACTCATGTTTGAGAATTTTTCCAGGCAAGTTGAAGTCTAGATGGATGGGACCTTTTGTTGTCACTAACGTTTTCCCTTATGGAGATGTGGAAATTCAAAATCCAAAGAATGGTGGTCCTTTCAAGGTCACTGGGCAGAGATTGAAGACTTTCTATGAAGGAATAGCTGGTGGTATTCAAGTCAACTCAGACGTGGACCATCTCCCAATCCAGGATTCCCCTTAGCTACTTCGCTGCCGTCTTGTCTTGCCAGAACATTAACTAAGGCGCTTGTTGGGAGGCAACCCAACTAGGTTTTGTCATTCAATCCCTTTTATTTTGTTAATATTTTTCTTAGCAATTTTTTTAGTCTGCAATTCATTCCATGTCTCTCTAACTTTGCTATGCATTGCTTTCCTTCCACTCTAGCTTACACATTGAGGACAATGTTTAGTTTAGGTTTGGGGGTGTGAGATTGAAAATTTCGAGTCAGTTTATTAATGCATGATTGAATTTTGATAATGGGAGTGTATATGATAGCTTTGTCATGCAATAACAATTTTCAGCTTGCACTTTCACTCTTATGCTTTGGGAATCATTGCAGAATAAGTATCGTGCTCTAACCATGGAAGAAGAATAGTGGAGACTACCCTAGTGAGCTTATTGAGCCCATGATCTGTTCTTGAGAGTTTTAAAATTGTATCTAATCCTTATCTTTCGTTCTTTCGAATTCTCTCTAAACTGATCTCAATATTTTATTTGATTGAAAGCTAAGAATCTCTCATCATTTGCAGATGCTATGTACTTGCTAGCATTCATGGATGACTTCCTTGAAGTGATGCTAGGCTATGTGTGTGATTTAGCCTCCCAAAAGCCTTTCTCAAATCCATGTCCCTTTGTGTGCATCATTAGCCCGTTCGCAGCCTAAACACAGTGTAGCATTTCTTTCATCACCTACAACACTTCCTACCCTTTTGTTATCTCAACCTGAGATACTTCGCCTATTTATGACTTCACCCTATAGCTTAGGAATGTACCAAGGCTATTGAAAGACAAATTTAAGGCAAAAAGAGGTGCTTCTTTTTACATAAAAGAGATGTACAGTCCATTAAGTTCAAAAGGTCAGGATTAGTTCAAATCAAAAGATAAGCTCTTTGTGTTCAAAAGAAAGAAAAAAAAGGAAGTTCCATGTGCTTTCAAGTTAAGTTTTTCAAAAAAAAAGAGGAAAAAAAGGAGAGCTGAAAAAAGTTACAAGCTATCCGGATCAAATGAAACATTGTCCAATCCAAACCACAAAGAGAAGCAGCTGAAGTAATCATAATCATCATGCCTTGCCATGTGCTTTCAATGTGTTTGCTATGTTCTTAAGTTCTTTGTTGCCCTATCCTTTCTTTCACTACCCCTTAACCTAGCCTGACATTACAACCCGAAGCAAAGACCTAGCTGATCTTTGGGGAAGTTCATGATTGCTAGTAAGTTCAAATGGTATCTCTAATTCTTAGTTTTCAATTCCTTTCCTTGAGATTATATCCAAAAGTTGTGCTTTTTTCCTAATGTTCATATGTGAAGTAACTTGATTTCTATTACATAAACTCGTTCATATATGCTTGAAAGAGTGATAAGCCTTAGGTTCTGAGTATGAGTGAAATCAGTGAGAACTAGAGTTAAGAGGAATTCAATCTTCCTTCTCTTGAGTATGGTGCTTATGAAGTTATGAGGCTTGGAAGGTAGGGTTGATTTGCAAGCTAATTGAGTTCTGGAATTGGCAGCTTTAAGGTGGTGAATGTATGCTTAAGTTATCATTGATTTCTATTACCTTGATTCATTTGTGCACTAAGCTTTGTTTTTTTTAGAGAGTCTAAATGGCGTTTGTGGGTATCGTCTCTAGTAAACCCTTAGGAGGCAAAACTCCTCCTACTAAGGCTTCCCTAGGGGTTTTAATGATCTATCTAGGTCTGTGTCTTATTTTTGTTTAGATCGAGGACTAGCAAAAGTCAGGTTTGGGAGTGTTGATAAGTATAGACTCACTCAAGTTTTCTATACATTCTTTTCTTTGAATTCTAGTCTTTTCCTAAGATTTTTAGTCAAATAAGTTGCATTTTACATGGTTTGTGCAAGATGTCCAGATGCATAGAATCTAGGAGCTATTGGAGCTAATGGAACTCAAAGTGTAACGACCCGAAAATTTAATTAGTGAATTTTCGTAAATTAATTTGCAAAACGACGAAATTACCTTTGGTTGTATAAGGGGCTCAAAAGTCAAATTTATTTGGAGACACTTTTGGCAGTGTTTCGGGGACCGTTGCGTAAGTCTCAAACTCACGAGTTCGTAGACAAGCGGCACGCGAAAAACGGAGTCCGTATGAGAGAGTTGTAGGTCTAGAATGTTCAGGAGCATTTTGGTAATTTTCCATGGGAAGATATTTTTAACCCAGACAGTTTTCAGATTCTCCTCATTTCTCTCTCTCTTCCTGATCCTCATCCATTCCTTGCATCTGAACCCAAAAACCTCCGAATTTGAACTTTGATTCGAGGCAACCTTTGTCGATTTGGTTCCACCCATCAGAATCTCCTTCTCCCCGTGATCAAGGACGTACCGACCATTGAAGGAAGCAGCCGTGGGAGACACCGAATCGAGGAAAGGAAAAACTGAACCTTTTGAACGATTTTTTGGCCAACACATGTATGGGTTTCGTGTTTATACTTCATTTCTGAGTTCCTGGTTTCAATAGTTGGATTTAGACTAAAAATTCATGAAAACGGTTAAAATTTGAGGAAGTTAGGAAAATTTCAAGGTCGGCCGGTAATGGCGTTTTCTAGCGACGACGCAAGGCGGAGCAATCGTCTTCTCCGGCGACTAGTTTGGTAATAAGGGTTGACGTGGCATGCCACCTAGCAGCCACCTGGCAGCCACGTGGAGCCACATTGAAGCCACCTAGCAGCCATGGGGTGCCCCCTAGCAACCACGTGGTGCCACCTAGCAGCAAAGTGGTGCCACCTAGGGGATGAGTCGGCACCGAGTTAGGCGCGTGAGGTACTGTAGCGGCGCTTGAGGTACTGTAGTAGCACGTGAGGTACTGTAGTGGTGCGTGAAGTGTTGTAGTAGCGCGTGAGGTACTGTAGCAGCGCGTGAGGTACTGTAATTGACGCGTGGCTGAGCTGTCGGCCTTCTGCCGACGCATGGCTGAGCTATCGGCCTTCCGCCAGCACGTGGCCGAGTTACCGATCTTCCGCTGACGCGTGGGACCGGTCCTTAGGTCACGGCTACGCATGTCAATAAGGTTTCTACGTTCCGGACCTTTTGGCACAGGTTTCGGGTTAATCGGACTTCGTTTAGGTGTAGTTTTGGGCGTCTGAATTGGCTGCATTTTTAGTATGACGTGAGCGAACCTCCCGAGGTTTAGGGAGTCTAAATGTAGGGTTTTTAATTATTGTTAGTAATCCCGATTGTTACTTTTGACAGACGATTCTGCTCCGAGAACTTCAGAGGAGTGTACTACTCGGGATTGAGCTAATTGGACGTTTGGTGAGTGGACTTTGGTTTTGTAAATTATAATGCATGCGTAAAGGTATATTTGAATAAATTCTTGTTACGTATTATTTTTGGTAAATTCTGGAATTGTCAAGTAATATGCTCATAAATTATTACTGGACACGGGCTTTAAATAATTATTTGGAATGACGTTTTGGGATATGGCATGGCTTTATGGTTTTGGCTTTTATATAGTTTGACTTGATTGATTTTGGATTTCGATCATGTCCACGATTTTGAGTTTAAACCCGGTTTTTCAATGAATTTGGCCTAAGCCAAGGAACAAGGATTTCAAACATGAATTTTGGTCTTCAATGAATTACTGTCCCCGAGGGTCAAGGTTTTCTCCGATGCTGGCGTCGAGGGTCTTTCTCTTTCAGATCGTTGAGGGTTCTCCGACGCTGGTGTCGAGGTGTATTTCTCCACCTGGTTGTTGAGGCTGTCTACGCGTAGTACAAGGTTCTGCAAAACTCGAGGTATATCGGGTGTGTGGAGGGTTGGACCCGGGTCAGTCAATTCGGATATCGAGCTACGACATGGGATTCCTTTCGGGGAGTAGTGGGATATGTTTTGATATATTTTGTGTCCAGGTCTGTTTACATGATTTTAAACTCCTTTGAGGAGGGTTTTCAAAGCAGAGTTGTGGACTACGGAATGTTTTCATTATTCGGGTTTCATTATGGATTTGTTTGAAAGGGATTTTTACATTATGCATGCATTGTTTTACTCGTGGAGGGGGAAAATGTATGTTTTCCTCGGAAATGGTTTTAAAATATTATTTTGTCCACTCACACTTTTCGTGTTTTAAATCCCCTCCAAGCCGTAAGTTGACGAAGGCACATCCAGAGGCAAAGGCATTACATTTCAGTTGCGCATCTACCTAGACTACCGAGTAGGACTTATAATTTTCTGTCTTTCTCTTTCCTACCTAGATGCTCTGCTAAGCCTTTTGGACTTATTGTAAATTCTTACTACATCGATGGTTATTTGGTGACATTGGGATTCGAGAGTAGTATTTGATCCTTCGTCTGACAAGTGGAAGACAGTTAACCTTTCTTTAAAGGGAGATTCTGCTGGATTTTTGGCAGAATCCTCGTGACAAATTGAAAAGGGCTTAAGGGTATTCTTGGAATTTTATGAAGTTGTCAAACGGGAGCAGGGCTTTTCCTGGGTTCCGAGGGGGAATTCGGGAAGAGTCATGTCACAAAGTGTTTCAAAATCAAAGAGAACTAGCTCGGAATGAAAAAGATGATTATATATAACTGATTTGATAGGCCATAATGCTATGAAGATCTTGGGTTGCAAGGAATAATACTTGGGAAACAAGGAAAAAACTCAATTGGAGCTTACACTATTCATGGGCACTGTTCACAGTAACACTATTCACATGGGTACTATTCATGCAAATAGTGCACACGATTACTGTTCATGGACTAAAATGCCCCTCATTTTTCTCTATTTAAAGACTCTCTTAGCTCTCATTTGTGACCTAACCTCCAAAGAACCAAGAAATCAGATCTAGCCTCCATCTCATTTTCTCTTCATTCCACATCACCAAAAACATACAATCTGACCTAGCCTCCATCTTCTACCATTTTCTCTTCATTCCACATCACCAAAAACATACAATCTGACCTAGCCTCCATCTTCTACCATTTTCTCTTCATTCCACACAATCCTAAACACATCCCTCCATTCCCCTTAGCCCTTCTCGATTCATTCATATCCGCAGCAGCTTCCCATTCAATCCTTGCACAAATCATCTTCCTCATTGAAGAATAGAAGTTCTGTGGAGACAAGTCAAGGATTGGTTGAGGATTTCTTCACGGGTTCTTCTAATCTCTACTTTTCTTTCATGCGTAATTCATCTGCCGTGATTTTTATGAACATGTCTAGTGGCAAAGTAATTCATCCTAGGGTTGTTATGTAACAAAACATGATTATTTGAAGTTAATAAGAATTTTAGTCATTCAAGTTATATTCTGATTTCTGTTTTTGTTTATTGTGCATAATTGAATATGCTTGTTTTGATGCTTGATCACCATAATATGCATATCTAAATTATGATTAAGGGCACATACCATGCTTTAGTTCTAATGGATCTGTACATATATAGAATGACTAAGATTCGATGGCACATACCATGCATAAAAGACTTAGTTGATTAGTTGAACTTCTCTTGAGCTTAATGGATTTTTGGTGCTTAGTCTAAGTTGCATGTAACGACCCGTTCATTTAAATAGGGGAATTTCGTAAGTTAATTTGGGAAAGCAAGATTTTACCCTTGGTTTGAAAGTCGAATTTTGTTTGGAGATACCTTTGGAAGTTTTTTGTAGACCGTTGCGTAGGTCTCGAACTCCCGAGTTCGTAGACAGGCGGCACGCGGAAAAAGGAGTTCGTATGAGAGAGTTGTAAGTCTAGAATGGTCTGGGGAAATTTGGTAATTTTCACTGGGCAGCTATTTTAAATCAGACCCTCTCCAGATTCTTCCCATTTTCCTCTCTCTCTTCGCGATCCTCATCCAAATCGCGCCACCGAACCCAAAACTCCGTACCCTTGAACTTTGATTCGAAGCAACCGCGTCCATTTTGGTTCCACCCATCGGAATCATCTCCTCCCCACGATCAAGGACGTACCGGCCGTCGGGGGAAACAGCCACGAGAAACACTGAACTGAGGAAGGAGAAAGCCGAACCTATCGATCGATTTTCAGGCCAACTCTGGTATGGGTTTCGTGTTTAGACTTTAGTTTCGAGTTCCTGGGCTTGATTAGATAGTTTTAGGCTATTAATTCGTGAAAAATGGTTAAGATTTGAAGAAGATAGGAAATTTCAAGGTCGGTCGGCAATGGCGATTTTCGGCGACAGCACACGGCAGCACACGGCGGAGCGATCATCTTCTCTGGCGACTGGTTCGGTTACAGAGCTGACGTGGCATGCCACCTGGCAGCCACATGGAGGCCACCTGGCAGCCACATTGAGCCACGTGGATGCCACGTGGAGCCACCTGGCGGTCCAGTCGAGTCAGCGTGCGTGCAGGCGCGTAGGCTCTGTAGCCGGCACGTGGATGAGCCGCCGGCCTTCCGCCAACGCGTGGGGCCGGTCCTTGGGTCACGACCACATGTGTCGACATGTTTTCGACTTTTCAGACCTTTTGGGCGTCCGAAGTGGCTGCATTTTAGTGGGATGTGTGTGGACCTCCCCGGGTTTAGGGAGTCTGAATGTAGGGTTTTTAATTATCATTGGTAACCTCGATTGTTACTTTTGACTGGCGATACTGCTCTGGGAACTTCAGAGGAGCGTAAGACTCGGGATTGAACTTAATTGGACGTTCGGTGAGTGGACTTTGGTTTGTAAATTGTCATGTATGCATAAAGGTATATTTTAAATAAAAGCATTGTTTTTTTCAAATTGTCAAGTATTATTCTAATAAATTATTACTGGACACAGATTCTCAATAATAAATTGGAAATAATGTTTTGGGCTATGTCCCGGCTTTTGGACTCTACTTTTATGTAGTTTTGACTTTAGAGATTTTGGGTTTCGATCGAGTCCTTGATTTTTGGGTTTGGACCCAGATTGATGACTTTGTTGGATTTGGGCGTAGACCCAATTTTTCAATGAATTTGGCTTAGGCTAAGAAACAAGGATTTCAAAAATGAATTTTTGATTTTACTTTAGGGGTTTGTTTCCATATTTCTACTGTCCCCAAGGGTCAGGGTTTTTCTCCAGCACATGATATGGGGTATTTCCCATCATGTGTTCACTAAGGGTTCTCCGATGCTGGCGTCGAAGGGTATTTCTTCGTCAGGTCGTTGAGGCTGTCTACGCGTAGTACATGGGTACATCTGCACAACTCGAGGTATATCGGGTGTGTGGAAGGTTGGACCTGGGTCAATCAGCTCGGATATCGAGCTACGGCTCGGGATTACATTTAGGGAGCGGTGAGATATGTTTTGATATTTTTGTGTCCAGGTCTGTTTACATGATTTTTAAACTCCTTTGAGGAGGGTTTTCAAAGCAAGGTTGTGGACCACGGGATGTTTCCATTGTTCGGATTTTCATAGGTCCCACCGAGTGTTTTAACTAAATAATGGATTTTCCGATAAGTTTTCGGATTATCTTTATATATTATTTGTTTCAAAAGGAATTTTATATAATGCATGCATTGTTTTACTCATGGAGGGGGAAAATGTATGTTTTCCTCAGGAATTATTTTAAACGATTATTTTGTCCACTCACACTTTTCTTTGTTTTAAATCCCCTCCAAGCCGTTGAGTTGACGAGGGCACATCCAGAGGCGGAGGCACTAAATTTCAGCTGCGCCTTTACCTAATACCATTGAGTAGGACTTATAAATTTTCTGTATTTACCTTTCTTACCTCGATGCTCTGATAAGCTTTTTGAACTTATTGTAAACTATGACTACGTCGATGGTTATTTGGTGACGTTGGGATTCGAGAGTCGTATTTGATCATTCGCCTGACAGGTGGAAGACGGTTATATTTACCTTTCCTACCTAGATGCTCTGATAAGCCTTTTGAACTTATTGTAAACTACGACTACGTCGATGGTTATTTGGTGACGTTGGGATTCGAGAATGGTATTTGATCCTTCGCCTGACAGGTGGAAGACGGTTAACTATTTTATAGGGGAGGTTCTGCCGAATTTTTGGCGGAATTCTCATAACTAATTGCAAGGGCTTAAGGGTATTCTAGGCAATTTCTTAAGTTGTCAGGCGGGAGTAGGCCTTTTCATGGGTTTCGAGAGAAAATTCGGGAAGGGTCCTGTCATTACATGCCATGACTAGATTAGGTTTTAAATCATAAATACAAGATTAAGATCACATACCATGATTTAATCATAACTTTGAGAGAAGCAATCCTAGATTCATGTGTTAGACTTGTTAGGTTGATTACTTAGAGACTTTGTATTAGATTGTTTAGGTGAAATCACTGCCCTAGGTCCCCATAACTCGTTCACAACCGTAAGCTTTGTCATTTTCGTTGCCTTCCTTGTTAACTTGTCCTAAACTCTTATTGTGACACTTGAGATTAGTTAGTTTGCTTAAATTCATTTTCTTACCTTTCAAAACATTCAAACAACTCATTTAAAATTCATCTTTAATATCACTTCTTAATTTTCAAGAATTGGGTTTCTAAGCACTTAACTAGAAAATATCTTCTTCAATCCATGTGGGATCGACCTTGCACTTACCTGGCTATACTATTGTGTGGCTTGTTCTATTGCAAGCATAACAATTAGTAACATACGTACTATATATAATAGAATCACATATGGTTTATTATTAAATTTGCATGCATTCGTGAATTAGTTATCAATAAAGTTCTTTGGTGCAATACAAGCATCGAGTAATTCTAGATCCTTCATTTTCTTTTCTTGAATATATATATATATACATTTTCATCTTCCTAATAACAAGGAAAAAAGGATCAGGCCTTCAAAAATGCGTGAACAAGGAAGAGAGAACATAGGAACAAAAAACCAAACAACTTCTATTTATTAAATTTTTAGTACTTCAAATTCAAGTGGGATAGAGAATAAAAAAACACCCTGTGGTTTCAGAAAAACTGATAAAAGGCATGCATCAAAAGAAATAATTAACTTAAACATAAGAAACTAATGCTAAATTTTTCAAGGGAAAGCGGGCTTTTGAGACCAAGCATCATGCAGGTATGGATCCTCATCAAATGGCAAGATCTCATCATCCCCAGGAATAGATCCCATATGTTCTTGTGTGTTCCTGAACCATGAAGGCCTATCATCCATTGTTACCTCAATGTCCATGTTCTCTCCACTCCCTGCCATTCCCTGATTCGCTACTTCAAGGAATGGCAATCCCTGGTCCGTCGCCTGAGGGAATAACATTCCCTGATCCGCAGCCTGAGGGAATAACATTCCCTAATCAGCAGCCTGAGTGAATGGCGGTATGGCTTGGACTTGATCATTCTGAGCACGGAACACCTCTTCCCGACTCTTGATGGTCTGATCCATCTTCATCAACTGTTGTTCAATCATTGGTCCAAGATCTCTCAAGTCATTCATGTTCAGTCCCTTCAAGGACTTCCCACTCAGACACTTGTACATCTCCTTTTAGCGGTTTTCCTCCCGTTGTTTCTTCAGCTGCTCTGTGATTTTTTCGATCATCTACCTCATAAGAGTCTCTTGGTTCACCATCCTCCTTGTTTGGTCCATCTCCGGCATGCTCCTGAATCGAGCAATGAAATCTTGGGCTCTCGAAGGGGATGGCCAAACCTCAGGTTGAGACTCATTTTGGCGATAAATGATAGCACATGCTGGAACGTCACAAAGAGTGGTGATTTCAGTAATCTTTTTCATAAAACCCTTCCTCCCTTTCTTGAATGTTGCTTTCCTAGTTGAGTCATTAGCAATTTAGGTAAGTCTTAACTTCCTTCTAGTCATGACTCAAAGGGAAAATACAGAGAAAGAAGAAAGCAATTACTAGGAAGAAGAAGGGAAGAGCCTTGGTGTTTGCTTGACACCATATATATATATATATATCATCCTATACTATATATAAAATTTGCAAGGGCATATCTAATAAATTATATTTATTTTTTTCCAGAACAGAAATTGAAGGATAATGTTCATGTCCAAATTCATATGTATCCAATTAATTACATGCTTAAAAATTTTAAAAAACAAAAATACAAAAACACGTTTTCTATTCAAACAACTTAAACATAATAAATATAGTCAATGAAAGGGAAATGCGAGAAATACCACATTTGTAGACCACATACGAATACAGGTAGGACCTGCCAATATAGATCGAGTCCGCCTGTATTAGTATATGGTTTACAAATATAGGTTACCAATATCTTCTGCCTAACATTTTCCTCTATAAAAGACTACAAAATTACAATGGTAGAAACAAGTCCAATGCCTCACTTTGAATAAAAAAAAACATCCTCACTAAACAAGAACAACATCTTAACACCCTTGATAAATATTACACACATAAATTCTAAAGCCTATTCCCTTTGTATGTAGTAGAAGGTTTCAAATTTGACTATCGTAAAGAGTGAGATTGATTCTCCGCAATATCCTTGTATGTCAAAAAAGACTCTAAACCCAAAGTCGGTGTTTTTTTTTTTGGGAATCCATGTGTAAGAATTTGAATAAGACTTTATTATATACACTCTAATAAACATTGAATAGTAGAATTTAATTAATTATAAAAGATATAGAATAATTAAACTTGATTAAATGGAAGAAAAAAAATCACTATAAGTTGGACTTGGATTTTCAAAATTCTATTTTCTTAAAAATAGAATTAGTTAGCGACGAACCACGACAACACAGTAAGAACTAACTAGTAGGAATTTTCAAAATTTATTAAGCTCAATTTTAATGGAGAGTGAGTAGGAATGGGCCACACAGGGTAAAAATAGGTCTTTTTATTAATTTGTACTTGGGGGAAAGGAAAATAAAATTGAGGCCTTTTTTTCATGGGCCCTATATCGTTGTCACGCTCGCGCACCTTTTGATAGTCACTTTAACAATACCACTACTGCTCTCTAGTTTTTATTAATGTTGAATGTTGATTTATTTTCTAAAGGGAATGATGATTATAGGAAGAAAGATATAGAGAACAAGAATTGGTCAAAAGTCATTTTCTCTCATTGATAGCAGCATAGGTAGTAATTGTTCATCACCAAGTTAAATTTAATTTGAATTTGAAGATAGCTAATATATTGGAGAAAGTTTTGGACCAATATTCTGCTAAATACATATAAACGGAAAAAAATACATCTGGAGAGTCAAATAGACATTGCTCTAAGGCTATTGGACGAGAGATTATCAAATTTCAATCAATTACAGCTAAACAACAATACAATGATGATCACATTTCAAGAAATTATCAAATGGTACAATGAACTTAGAAGTATTAGTACGTACATAATTCACAATTTGAAAGGTTTCATCATAAAATACCTCCTTATAATGATGTAATGCATTCAAAGCTCATTTGATGCTTATGTTTAAATAGTCTCAACATCAGGTAATTATTAAATGACGTGGCTTATGAATAGGTTCCTAAATTACTATAATATACATGTATATTTAGTTGGTTACTAAATAGTAAAATACTATATATGGCATATTTGACATCTCATCTATTATTATTATCATTCATACATGTCTTCATGCATATGTGTTGATGCATAAATCGTCCGGACTAGAAAAAATCTTCTTGATCCCTACACACAATAAATGAAACAACGGGGTTATAGTTGAATCTCGGAAGGGGGGATTCAACCAAAAACACTCTGATGCCTAAGTCAGGTTTTGAGAGAATACACTGACATAGCGTTTGTCTGAATTCTGAATTACCTTTAGAAGTGAGGTGAGGCCTTCTATTCATAGTGAAGTCTTGAGGGTCACCGGAGCGTCTGATTGACTAAATAGGATAGTGTTTAATAGGTGATTCCACTGGGAGAAATCATTTACTATTAACTATATAAACAATAATAAATAACTCGTGGAGAGATTATTTGTAATGATCCGGACCAGAAATTAAATTATTTTGAGAATTTGATGATTTTACCCTCGATTTTGGACGGATTCGGGAGTCACTTGTTGACTGGCAGTACTTTTGGGAATTTTTCTTGGGTCGTTGCGTAGGTCTCGAACTCACGAGTTCGTAGATAGGCGGCACGCGGGAAACGGAGACCCAGTGAGTTCGTTACGGGTCTAGAAGCTTCAGGGGCAGTTTGGTAATTTTGGAAAAGTTGGAACTATAAATAAGATATTTTTCTCTCTCCTCGGGGGGTTGGTCCATTCAGTCTCTCTCTCCTACCCGATATTCTCCCCGTGTGAACACCGAACACCCCCTTTCATCGGATGGATTTCAGTCTGATTCGACCGAAACCAAGGCCGGGAGGATCTTCCCCGGGACCCCACGAGCATTTTCGGGTATTTATCGAAGCAAGAGTACCGCCGTAGGCGACGAACGCATGAGGGAGGTGGACCGAATCTTCTCGGCCGTTTTCCGGCCAAACTAGGTACGATCTCGAAACTTTGACCTCATATTTAGATTCCTAGTGAAAAGTAGATGAATTTATGTGTGGATCGTGAAAATCGGTAGAGAATTGAAGAAGTTAGAAAACCTTAAAAATCGGCCGGAAATGGCGATTTTTGGCGAACCAGACGGCGGCGGCGGTCTGGTCGTCTTCTCCGGCGTGTCGCCGGTGATCGGTCAGGTCGAGTGGACCGATCGGATCGAGCAGACCAGCCGGGTCGAGTGGACTAATCGAGTAAAGTGGATCGGGTCGGGTTGGACTGGGTCAGGTCGAGTTGGGCCGAGTTAGACCGGTCCAGGGGCATGGTTATTGTAGTAGGCGCGTGATCGGCGCGTGGCGGCGCATGCAGGCACGTGTGCGTGTGTTCCGGCCTTCTACCGACGCTTGGCGGCGAGTGGGACTGTTCCCGAGGTCACGGCAGCGCGTGACTTGGGTTTTGGGACATTCCGGATCAGATTTTGATGGTTTTGAGGCCATAGGAGTTCGTTTAGAGCCCCGATTGGGAAATCCCAGCGGTAACGGATGACCATGGAGCGGGTTTTGAGCTCGGAAGGTCAAGGTAGTTGGGTCATTATTATGTCATGAGTTCCTTGGGGCTAGAGCGTCCATGATTTAGGGTTAGATGATATATGTGGGGGCCAGGATCCGGGCCAGGATCCATTGTAGGCGATGAACCCGGTGACCCTCCAATATAAATAATACTGATATGTGTGGGGGCCAGGATCCGGGCCAGGATCCACTGTAGGCGGTGAACCCGGTGAACCTCCAATATAAATAATACTGATAAGTGTGGGGGCCAGGATCCGAGCCAGGATCCGCTGTAGGCGGTGAACCCGATGAACCTCTAGTATAAATAATATTGATATGTGTGGGGGCCAGGATCCAGGCCAGGATCCGCTGTAGGCGATAAACCCGGTGAACCTCCAATACAAAGAATACTGATATGTGTGGGGGCCAGGGTCCGAGCCAGGATCCGATGTAGGCAGTGAACCTGTTGAACCTCCAATATAAATGGTGATTTATCGAAGAATTTAGTTTCACTAGTTTTATGTCCCGCTGGTTACTGTTTCTCAGATACTGGTGTCGTGAGGAGCAGGGTTATCGAGTTACCACTCGGGTGCTCTGTATGAGCAGGGATATCGAGTTTGACTCGGGACGAGTCAGTGAGACTAGAGTTAACCAAGTATGGTTCCTTCGACATCCGGGTCAGTGGGTTGGTGTGGGCGGTGACCCAGAGTGACGATTTATTGTTGGTTCACAAGTGGATGACTAGTCAGTTGTCTTGTGGTATTCCAGTAGAGGTGTTAGCAGTGTTTGACCTACTGACATTTGGTGTCAGAGGGTATTCATATTTGGACCACCACTATTCCGAGGTCTTGGCTTTGACTTGTATGCTATCCTGCGTCTGATAGGTAGGAGTGGTCAGTAAGTATAGAGGTTCTGTCGAGAACCCTGTAAGGTTTACTAAATATTGTTTTTGTAAGGATAAAGAGTATTCCTGGTATTTAATTTTTGAGGTAAAAGAGCTGTCAGACGGGATAAAGGTTCTTCCCGGGTTTCGAGGGGAAATTCGAGAAGGGTTCTTACATTATTTATTATTGCCATTGATCTCATTAATTAATACATTCAACTAGTAAATATATTAAGTTAATGCGGAGATCGTGTTATTGGGTCTCTAGTGAAGGTCAAACGTTATTGGGCCTTGATTTAAAAGTTAGATTTAAAAAATTTACCCCTGAAATTCATGATGGCCTGAAAGTCATTTTTCGATCGTGAACTCCTTTTGGAAGTTTCTTTACACCATTACGTAGGTCTCGATCTCACGAGTATGTAGACAAGTGGCACGCATAAATCAAAGTTCGAATGAGAAAGTTACGGGTCTAAAACGATCAGGACATATCGATAATTTCTGAAATGTTCAAATTATAAAAAAAAAAAAAAAAATAGGGACCTTCTCTCTCCTTGTCCCATTGGTCAGCCTATTCCTTTCTCTTCTCTCGCAGGCCACACTCTCTACTTCCCGTGAAAAATCGCAGAAAAATACCCCAAACACTCCCTCACGGCTGCTGCAATCCCCGACGACCCAGACTGCCACAAGACCATCATCCTCTTCGCCTCCTCCCCACGATCACAACCATGCCCTCGTGCGAGACTGTCGTCCACTGTACACTGCGCAATAAGCAACTAAATAAATGGGTCACTGCGCCTTTCGAGGCAATTTTCGGCCACCACAGGTAATGATTCTCGATTTGGACCTTATATTTGGATTCCTGGAATTGAGTAGATAGAGTTAGATTATTGGGTTGCTATTTTTGGTTAAGTATTGAAGGAATGGGAAAAGCTTGAAATCTACCAACAATGGCGGATTCCAACTAGGAGGGCTGGTGGGAGGTTAGGGGCGAGTAGCCACTTGCAGTCGCGGCCCAAAGTGAGGCAGATGAGAGAGGGGCGGGTGAGGGCGCGTGGGCCCCAACCCCGGTCTCCAGCAATTAGTGTTCTATATAATTCGACGTTTCGGATCCATTGGAGTAGGATTCGGGTCCATTGGAATTCGTTTGGGGGTTGGTTTTGATAGTGTTAGTCGCCTAGAATGCGTTTTTAGAGCGTGTGAACTCTCAATGATCGGGAGTTAGATTTAATAGTTTAAATGACTATTTACTAATACTAATTTTCCTGTTTACGATGCACTACGGTATTTGAGAGTTCGAAAGGCCATATGGCTCGATACGAAGATCCTGGAGACCTTCAAGAATGAGTGTCTCGAAGTACGTGTATTAGTGGATTCTGTCGGGTGAGTTCTCCCCGACGTACTGTGAGTGTACTTCTTTCTCTAATCTTATGAATATGCAATGGTATATGATTGTGATATGATTTGAGTAGTTATAGATTGATTGGTGTTGAATATTTGATTCACTAAATATATGCTTAGATAATTTGATGAATTATATTAAGTGGTATGAGATTGGATGTGATTAGAGTAAATTATGGATTTGGATTTATGTTGAATGAATTGGTTGTGACACTTAGGGAATTTGATTGGTTATGTACGTATGATGATAATAGAAATCGTAGATGATGCCACGAGCTAAATTCATAGCCTAGCATGGGTTGATTTTCTGATTGATGGATGGAAAATTCCTATAGAATTGTAAAGTAGAAACCATAGGCTATACCATGGGTTAGATTAGGACCCGGCATTTATTAATTATAATAGTTGACGGTTGTGAACCCTAAGAAAGGTGAAATACTCCGAAATGAGTATAAACTAATACTATAGCAAATATCTCGAGGTTTGATTCCGAGATACAAGTTAAGATATTCGAACCGCGAGTAAGGGCGAATATAGACATGAAACGAATAATATGAAGATTTTGATGATCGAGACAGATTAGGTATACGATTGAGATGCTATTATCGAGAAGTCATGCTGGCTTAGCAAATGAGATAGAGTTGAGATGCTATCACCAAGGAGTCATGTCGGATAGCACATAAGTCAGTATCGAGATACTATTGCCAAGGAGTTATGTCGACAGAGTACATGTGTCATGTATGAGTCATGTGGAGTCTTTTCGAGTCATGTTGAGTCGTATTTCAGTGTCGAGTCATGGTATGCCTTGATGGTAGTCACTGGTGTCGTACCTGTCTGTAGGCCAGAGACCAGTCTTCCACGTGATCATTCACCTATGCTCGCTCTATACTAGTTAAATAGCGTCAGTCATGTCCCCGAGCTCTTATGAGTCTATGTGGTCCCAGAGCTCCTAGGCGGACTCGTGGTGATGGTTCTTGCACCCAGTCCTTCACATGGTCGTGGTACGAACGAAAACACCCAGTCCTGCCACGTACACGTGATTCTTGCGACTACAGGGCCATTGGGATACCAGAGATGATGATTGAGTCATGATATGCCAGCCAAGGGATATGCCGGCTGATTAGATGTGATAACCGATGTGACATGCTGGCTTATATGATATGATAGCCGAGAGATATACTAGCTGATGAGATATGATAGCCGAGGTGACATGTCGGCTTATATGATATGACAGCCGAGGGATATCCCGGCTGATGAGATATGATAGCCGAGATGACATGCCGGCTTATATGATATGACAGCCAAGAGATATGCCTACTGATGAGATATGATAACCAAGGTGACATGCCGACTTATATGATATGCCAGTCTAAGGATATGCTGACTGATGAGATATGATAGCCGAGGTGACATGCCGGCTTATATAATTTGCTAGCCGAGGGATATGCCGGCTTATGAGATATGATAGCTGAGGTGATATGCCAGCTTATATGATATGGTAACCGAGGGATATACCAGCTTATGATATGATGTTAGCCGAGGTTTATGCCAGCTGTTACGAGATGATATACGCTCATATGAGATATGGTAGCCGAGGGACTTACCGGCTTGTACGATATGACGACGGATTGTCTTGACTAGTGATCAGAGTTTATGTGCCAGAGATGGTACATTCGTTATCGTGGTTAGTGGGTTTGGTGTGGGTGGTGAGCCCGATTGACGAGATCTCGTTGTGTGTATAGTGCAACAGGTGAGGTGATCGATATCGTGCGTAAAGAAACGCTGATATCGGGATAGTATCATTCCTGTTAGCCATGAGTAATGGATGTGTCATCTTCAACGTGTGAAGATTTAACTATGAATGCTAGTTGGTAGACCTTTATGTGATTAGGTTGAGTATGAATGTTTGTGTGGTTGCCAGCCTCGCGGGGTTATTTCATTGTCATAAAATTATTTTATATTGATGTGTTTCTTGCTGAAGGGTTAGCATACACTCATGACAGGTTCACGCACTTATTTTTTTACGCCACTAAGGTTTCATAAGGAAGTTAGTGGGTACGAGGAGGAAGTCAAGTGGTGACTGCGCTGACACCACCGTCAAAGGGTGTAACAAGGTAACAATCGGTTTAAGCATTGATTCTTTAATTATGATCATCATGTACTTTAACTATGCACTGGGTTTTCCGCTGTCGCGGTGAAACGGTAATTTAATGTTTACTATTTTACCTTTCACTAGACTTCCTAAAATGCATCGTTTTAGTTAGGCTTTCGTCACCTGGACTTACTGTCCATGTGTCGACCATCACCCAGTATTCTCGGTATCCGATTGTATATTAGGGACGGGGTGTAACAATTGGTATCAGAGCATGATTTTAGGAAGTAAAGTTGATTACGTATATTTGATGATCATAATTCCTAATGCTTACGTGTCAGAGCACCTCCTCGAACAAATTCTTGTGACTAAGTGTTAGTTAGTCTTACCTACTAAGGTAGGGAACACATGTAGTAATCGATCATCACGACGACTCATATTGGAATTAGTAAATTTTTCATAATTTTTTTGCATAAATTGGAGCAGGTTGATTGTGATTTGATATGAACTGTTTGGGTATTAGTTTAGTATTTGAATTCTTTGTCTGACAAGTGGAAGATGGTTTGACCAAATTACAAGGGAGATTCTGCCGAAATTTCGGTAGAATTCTATTAGAGTCTGGGTTGAACTAGAAAAGTATATTTCAGGGATTGTTTCAAGGTTGCAGGTGTTGTCAAACGAGAATAAATCTTCTTAGGGATTTCAAGGGAAGTTCGGAAAGGGGTCCAATCAATCAAGGGTGAGGAGTTTGAGTATCTGTGACCCTTTATTTGAGGTAACTATGTGAAATTCCCATCAAATTCCTCGTTTGGGTGGTGAGAACGAGTAGTAAGACTCGTTGGGGTGGTGTGAACGAGTTATTCGAAGGTGAGCACTGCGATGTAGTTCCGTGAGCGATCAGTAATCAAACGTTTGTTCAACCTATAAGACTTAGGAAGTAGTATCAACAACTAAGCCGTATTCCGCTGAATTGGAAGAGCAAGAAAAGTGTTGCGATTGACACCCCTGGAATTCACTGATGCATTCCCGAGAACAGAGCATTCTCAAAGGAAAAGTACGGATTGAAGCAAAACGAAGAAACATGTGACAACTCAAGCGAGGAGTCTTATAGTAGATCGAGAATCACACCCCTGTATGGTTGATGGAGAGCCCCACAAAGGGATAATCTTGTGTAACAACCCGGACCAGAAATTAACGTAATTTGATAATTTAATTTGGGAAATGACGATTTTACCCTTGGTTTTACAAGAGGCTTGAAAGTCAATTTGAGTTTGGGAATACTTTTGGAAGTTTTTCTTGTACCATTGCATAGGTCTTGTCCTCACGAGTTCATAGACAGATAGAAAGTAAAAAACGGAGTTCGAATAAGAGAGTTATGGTTCCAAACCAAAAGGGCAGTTCCGTAATTATGAAAAGCCACATTTGTTTTTTGGATGACACTTTCTCCCTCCTCACTTTCTCTCTCCCCGAGCTCAGCCCCCTCCACCCACAAAATTTTCGGCCAAACCCAAAATCCCAACTTTGGAGGGCCATAACTCCGTCATCCGGCCACCAATTGACGCAATTCTTTTACCAAAACGTTCATCTCTTCAAGCTCTGCCTATTCCCCAAAAGACCCAGTCCAATTAGTGCCTTATTTGATCGAATTTTGGCTCAAAAGGGGCCGGCCAAAATGACACTGCGAAGACCAATCTTCAAGTTGCAATTCTGACCACCTCCGGTGTCCGTTTGTCTTGGTTCTTCTTGCAAAAGGTGTTGGCCCCTAATTTAGAAATTTCTGGTTGCCGGATTGTTGTCGGGCCACCACCGACGGTGGCGGAGCTCAGCGGAAGCGCGGCGTGGAGGCTCCGAAGGTTACGGGGGATCAAATAGCTTGGAGTTGAATTTGAACGGACATTGAGGTGAGTGGATTTTGGTTTTACAAATTATAATGTGTGCATAAACGTATCTTTTAAATAAATTCGTATCAAATATGAATTTTGATAGATTAGAATAATTATTCTAAATGATTATTAACTTTTATGAATTTAGGGTATTTAGAATAATTATTCTAGTGACTTATGTTGGTTAATGATTTTGAGATAATTTTTGGAATTAAACCCGGTTACATGGATTTGGAAATGACTTTGAATAATATAAATTGGGTTTAAGCCTGATTTTCAAGGTTTGGGGCTATGACCGGTTTTATGGATTTTGGATTCATGGATATTGGGCTCGTTTGGACATTATGGTGAGTGGATTTTAGCTTTTAAATTATAATGCATGCATATGTGTATGTTCTATATGTTTTATTATTAATTATGCACTTCGGAAATTAAAGGTGATCCTTCCAATGTTTAATTATTAAATATGGAGACACGAAAACTACGAATAATCATTTTAATGACTTATTATGAATTATGGATTTCAATAATGGTTTTGGGAAACGATTGTGGGTAATGACTTGGGCTTAGGCCAGGATGGTTATTTTAGGGATTTCGGTTTATGGATTTTGGGCTTCGACCCAGGGCTATGTATTTGGGCTTCGGCCTAGGTATTTGACAGTTTTGGGGTTTTGGCCCAAGAAGGTGGGTTAGGCTTTGACCATGGTGGGAGGGTTGGAGGGAGTTTCTTGGTGAGGTATGGTAGGGGAGATTCCATCATATTATCGGCGATGATATGATACGAGGTATTTTATAGAGGATTCCATCATACTCTCGGGGATGATATGATACGAGGTATGCTATGGAGTATTCCATCATACTCCCGGGGATGATATGATACGAGATATGTTATGGAGGATTCCATCATACTCTCGGGGATGGTATGATACGAGGTATGCTACGGAGGATTCCATCATACTCTCGGGGATGGTATGATACGAGGTATGTTATGAAGGATTCCATCATACTCTCGGGGATGCTATGATACGAGGTATATTATGGAGGATTGTAACGACCCGGACCAAAAATTAAATTAGTTTGAGAATTTGACGATTTTATCCTCGGTTTTGGACGGTTTCGGGAGTCACTTTTTGACTGACAATGCTTTTGGGAATTTTTCTTGGGTCGTTGCGGAGGTCTCAAACTCACGAGTTCGTAGATAGGCAGCACGCGAAAAACGGAGACCCAGTGAGATCGTTACGAGTCTAGAAGCTTCAGGGACAGTTTGGTAATTTTGGAAAAGTTTAAACTATAAATTGGATTTTTCTCTCTCATATCCCCATTGGTCTATGTCATTCTCTCTATCTCCTGCTCGAATCCCCCTCCCACCCGTGCGATCATCGAACCCCCCACCCCATCGGACCATGGCTGGACGGATTCAACCGAAACCAAGGTCGGGAGGGTCTTCCCCGTGACTCCACAAATGATTTGGGGTCACCATTGGAGCGTGAGGACCGACGTAGATGACGGACGGACGAGGGAAGAGGACATAAACTTCTCGGATGATTTTCAGCCAAACCAAGTACGATCTCGGAACTTTGACCTTATTTTCAAATTCCTGGTGAAAAGTAGATGAATTTACATGTGTGGATCATGAAAATCGGTCAAGAAATGAAGGAGTTGGAAGCTCGCCGGAAATAGCGATTTCTGGCGAAAATTTCAGTTTCCGGCCACAGCAACGACGACACCGCGGCGGCACAGCCGTCTTCTCCGGTGAGACTCCGATGGTGGCGGCAAACGGTGGTCCGGTCATCATCTCTGGCGACTGGTTTGGCCGGTTGTTACTGACGTCAGCCGTCAATTGACCGTTGAGTCAAGTGACGCCGTCAAGAGTTGACGGAATATGCTGACAATGTTAGCATATTCCGTCAAAGGTGAATGGCGGTGGACGGAACCCTAACACCGTCAGGGTTGATAGAATATTTCGATTCCGTTAGTAGAATCCGTCTGGATTAACATAATATTTTGTCATGTTGACAGAATATTCCACCGTGAACAGTGCCAGCTTGTGGCGGCGCGTGGCGCGTGGCCCAGCCTTCTGTCGGCACGTGGAGCCGATTCTGGGGCCACGGCAACGCGTGGTTAGGGTTTTGGGACATTTCAGATCGGATTACGGTAGTTTCGAGGCTATAGGAGTTCATTTAGAGCCCCATTTGGACAATCCTAACGGTAACGGTTGACCATGGAATGGGTTTTGAGCTCGAGAGGCCAAGGTAGTTAGGTCAATAATGTGTCAAGAGTTCCTTGGGGCTTGGACGTCCATGATTTAGTATTTTAATTGCGATGTGAACGGACTAGGGTTCTGGGATTTGCATGGGTATGTATACTTCTAGGTATTGGGTTATACCACGGGATTCTTCGATGATTGGCGTGGAAGGTGTCATCTCCGCTACATTATTGAGGGTTCTCCGATTGGCGTTAGAGGGTATGTCTCCGCCAGATCATCGAGGGGTTCTCCAATGTTAGCATTCGAGGGATCTTTCTCCGCCATATCGTTGAGGTTTAAGGTAGCTCTGGAGGAGCCAGGATATCGAGTTACCATTCGGGGGCTCAAGATGAGTCGGGCTATCGAGTTACCACTCGGGGGCTCAAGACGAGTCGAGATATCGAGTTATCACTTGGGGTGCTCTAGAGGAGCCGAGATATCGAGTTACCACTCGGGTTGCTCTGGAGGAGCAGCGATATCGAGTTCGACTCGGGGCGAGTCAATGAGACTCAATTCAACCAAGTTTTGTTTCTTTGTCATCTGGGTCAGTGGGTTGGTGTGGGCGGTGACTCAGAGTGACGAGTTATTGACGATCACAAGTGGCTGACCAGTCAGTTGTTTTGTTTTATTCCAGTAGAGGTTTCAGCAGTGTCTGACCTACTGACATTTGGTGTCAGAGCGTGTTGCTTTTTTTTGGACCACCACCATTCCGAGGTCTCGGCTATGACATGTAAGCTATCATGCGTCTGACAGGTAGGTGTGGTCATTAAGTACAGAGGTTCTGTCAGGAACCCTGTAAGGTTTATTTAATATATTTAAGGGTAAAGGGTATTCCTGGTATTATGTTTTGGGGAAAAAGGGTTGTCAGACGGGATAAGGGCTTTCACGAATTTCGAGGTGAAATTCGGGAAGGGTCCTTACAAGGATTCCATCATACTCTTGGGAGGCTATGATGTGAGGGGTGGTAGGGAGGATTGCACTAAGGCTCAGGATGAGTTGGGATATTGAGTTGTGGCTCGGGATGAGTTGGCATATTGAGCTACGACTCAGGATGAATCGAGATATCGATTTGAGGCTCGGGATGCACCGGAATATTGAGCTACGACTCAGGATGAGCCAGGATATCGAGTTACGGCTCGGGATGAGCCGAGATATTGAGCTACGGCTGGAGATGAGCTGAGATATCGAGTTATGGTTCGGGATGGGCCGGGATATCGAGTTACGGCTAGGGATGAGCCCGGATATCGAGTTACGACGCGGGATGAGCTAGGATATTGAGCTACAGCTAGGGATGAGATTGGATATCGAGTTATGGTTTAGGATGAGCTGGGATATTGAGCTACGGCTGGGGATGAGCCGAGACATCGAGCTACGGCTCGGGATGATGGCTACGACCGAGATATCAAGGTATCGCTTGGGATTACGGTTACGGTCGGGATATCAAGCTATGGCTCGGGATGATGGTTTTGGCCGAGTTACTAATATTGCAGGTAAAGGTCACGTGGATTCCACCGAGGTAAATCTATTGAATTTCAGTAAGTTATCTTTACTTATATATGTGGATATTGATGCATGTAAGGTTTGATAAAGAGGTGGGATACGATAGCCGAAAGTTAAGCCGGTTGATAGGAGTTGATGACGACTTTCACGGGCTTTGATTGATTGATGCACCTGTGAGCAAATGCTCGTTACCATGGTTAGTGGGTTGGTGTGGGCGGTGACCAGATTGATGAGTTGTGATTGGTTTGCACGAGTACGGCATTTCAGTTATTTAATACTGTCTTGAGAGACGAGGTTACAATTGTGGATATACGAGGCTAAGTGTAACAATGTTTGATTTATTTTTATTTTATTTTATATCCTTCGTCTGACATGTGGAAGAAGGTTCAACCAAAATATATGGTAGATTCTGTCAGATTTTCGGTAGAATTCTCGTAAAGTGTTTATAAGACAGTAAGGCATTTTAGGAATTATTTTGGGTTGTCATAAGGGAATAGGGCTTTTCTCGGATTTCGAGGGGAATTCGGGAAGGGTCCTATTATTTTGAAGGATGGCTATGAAAACAAGGTTCTTAGGAACTATGATAGTTCTTGTTATAGTCTAAGATGCCTTTTTGCCTTGCCACCAAATGGTTCTTTTCCCGAAGTTGAAGAAGACGAGAAGAATCTACGGATCATAGAAGTAAAGTGTCGATCACCACTATTAGTCCTAATGCAGGCATTGTTCGATTACGATGGGAAGAAATGAAAGATCAACACCGTTGTCATGTTGTGACTAAGTACGTATGGGATGAGAGTAATTCACGACGAGCACCTGAGTTATGTTAACATTTGAGTTATTAATGTGACTGTACTCGAGGGTTGTGCCAAGTTAACGTTACGATTGATATCGGTTAGTCGTGATGAATGATTTTGGTATTATTACAAAAAGTAAATAAATTATGCTGGATTACATCGAAGGCGACGACCTCGACATATGAAAACCGGAGAGAGACAATCGAGTACTAGTTTAGGGTGGCAAGACCTTTTGGATGGGACATGTAGGGGCTTTGTGACAGCCCACGTGCGATAGTTAATGGGTCAAACGATTTAAATCGGCTCAGTGTGGATATATGATATATTGAGACCCTAGAGAGGTCATAATAATATAAAGTTATGTTCGGTGGTATTTAGATGTGTGAAATTAATGAAACGACAAAGAGAACGATGTGACTTATGGTGATGTTGACACCAGTCCGAGAAAGGCCTTCTTGAAGTATTAAGGCACCTCCATATGCTCCAAAGAACTCATATGAAATTGTTGGAATGTGACGATCATGTGGTTGCTCTAGATTGGCCAAGGTGCCTAGGAGTGTTAAATGGCAACTTGAGAAAAATGATAATGACTACGCTCGAGGATGGCGCCGAGCTAGCTTTATGATCGATGTGATGATATTGAGAAATACTGGACACAACTCCATAATGAATCTCAGAGAAAAATACTTGTGCCATGATGATTATGAGAAACGGTGACGACCATCCGAGATGGTGGGAAAGTAATTAATGAGTACACAGCGGAAACATGGAATTAGACATAACTCAGTGGGCTACAGACTTTTGAAATTGAAATATGAATTTCCACACTTAAAAACGTGGAGGTTATGATGGATAAGTGATAGAAATTTAGTTAGTGGCGATGGGAGGTACTCCCCTTGATTGAGCGAATTTCGGGGACAAAATTCACATAAGGGGGAAGATTGTTAGAACCCGTTCCGAAAAACAAAATCGAATTAATGAATTACTGGAAATTCCTGTGAATTATTGGGCCGAACTAAGTTGGTATTGGGCCTCTAATGAAGGTCCAACGTTATTGGGCTGTAATTTAAAAGTTGGATGTACAAAATTTACCGTTTTACCTCTGAAATTCTCGTTGGCTTGAAAGTAATTTTTCGATCATGAACTCCTTTTGGAAGTTTCTTTACACTATTACATAGGTCTCGAGTTCACGAATACATAGACAGGTGGCACGCGGAAATTGAAGTTCGAATGAGAAAGTTATGGGTCTAAAATGATCGGGATGTATCGATAATTTCTTAAAAGTTCAAATTATAAAAAAGTGACCTTTTCTCTCCTCGTCCCATTGGTCAATGTCTTCCTCTCTCTTCTTTCGCACGCTACTCTCTCTGCTTCTAGCGAAAACTCGCGGAAAAATACCCCAAACCCTCCCTCACGGCTGCTGCAATCCACGGTGACCCAGACCACCACAAGACCGTCATCCACTTCGTCTCCTCCCCGCGATCATAACTATGCTCTCGCACGAGACTGTCGTCCACTGTACGCGACGTAACAAGCCACGAAAGAAATGGGTCACTGTGCCTTTCGAGATGATTTCCGGGCACCACTGGTAATGGTTGTCGATTTGGATCTTATATTTGGATTCCTAGGATTAAGTACATAGATTTAGATTATTGGGTTGCTATTTTTGGTTGAGTATTGAAGGAATGGGGAAAGCTTAAAATCTACGAATAATGGCGGATGCCGGCGAAGAGGGCTGGCGGGAGGTTAGGGGAAGTAGCCCTTTGCATTCGCGACCCAAAGTGAGGCAGAGGAGAGGGGGTGCATGAGGGCGCGTGGGTCCCACCCCCATTCTTCGACGACTGGTGTTCTATGTAATTCGACGTTTCGGATCCATTGGCGTAGTTTTCAGGTCCATTGAAATTCGTTTGGGAGTTGGTTTGGATAGTGTTAGTCGCCTAGAACGTGTTATTAGAGCATGTGAACTCTCGATGGTCGAGATTTAGATTTAATAGTTTAAATGACTATATACTAATACTAGTTGCCTTGTTTGCGAGGCGCTAAGTTATTGGAGAGTTTGAAACGCCGTATGGTTTGAGACGAAGCTCCTGGAGACTTCCAAGAATGAGTGTCTTGAAGTATGTGCATTAATGGATTCCGTCGGGTGAGTTCTCCCCGACGTACTGTGAGTGGACTTCTTGCTCTAAACTTATGAATATGCAATGTTATATGATTGTGATATGATTTGAGTAATTATAGATTGATTGGTGTTGAATATTTGATTGACTAAATATATGCTAAGAGAATTTGGTGAATTATATTAAGTGGTATGAGATTGGATGTGATTAGAGTAAATTATGGATTTTGGTTTATGTTGACTGAATTGGTTGTGACACTTTGGGAATTTGATTGGTTATGTACCTATGATGATAATATAAATCGTAGATGATGCCACGAGTTAAATTCAGAGCCTGGCATGGGTTGATTTTCTGATTTATGGATGGAAAATTCCTATGGAATTGTAAAGTAGGAACCGTAGGCTATGCCAGGGGTCAGATTAGGACCCGACATCTATTAATTATAATAGTTGGGGGTTGTGACCCTATGAACGGTGAAATACTCCGAAATGAGTATAAGGTAATACTGTAGGGAATATCTCGAGGTTTGATTCCGAAATACGAGTTAAGATATTCGAACCGCGAGTAAGGGCGAATATAGACATGAAACGTATAATATGAAGATTTTGATGATCGAGACAGATTGTGTATACGATTGAGAGGCTATCGCCGAGGAGTCATGCCTGCTTAGCATATGAGACAGAGTTTAGATGCTATCACCGAGGAGTAATGTCGGCCTAGCATATGAGTCAGTGTCGAGATACTATTGCAAAGGAGTTATGCTGGCGTATTACATGTGTCATGTGTCATGTATGAGTCATGTGGAGTCTTGTCGAGTACTGTTGAGACGTATGTCAATGTCGAGTCATGGTATGCCTTGATGGTGGTCACTGGTGTCATACATGTATATAGGCCATAGACTAGTCCTCCACGTGTTCGTTCACCTGCTCTCACTCTATACTAGTTAAACAGCGCCAGTCCTGTCCCTGGGCGCTTATGAGTCTGTGTGGTCCCAAAGCTCCTAGGGGGACTCATGGTGATGGTGCTTGCACCTAGTCCGTCATGTGGTCGTGGTACGAGCGAAGACACCCAATCCTGTCCCGTGCGCGTGACTTGTGCGACTACAATGCTATTGGGATACCTGAGATGATGATTGAGTCATGATATGCCAACCGGGGGATATGCCAACTAATGAGATATGATAGTCGAGGTGACATGCCGGCTTATATGATATGCCAACCAAAGGATATGCCGGCTGAAAATATATGATTGCCTAGGTGACATGTTGGCTTATGTGATATGCCAGCCGAGGGATGTGTCGGTTGATGAGATATGATAGCCGAGGTGACATACCAGCTTTTATGATATGTCAGTCGAGGGATATACCGGGTAATGAGATATGATAGCCGAGGTGACATGCCAGCTTATATGATATGCCAGCTGAGGGATATGTCGGCTGATGAGATATGATAGCCGAGGTGACATGCCGGCTTATATGATATGGCAATCGAGGGATATGCCGGCTAATGAGATATAATAGCCGAGGTGACATGCCGGCTTATATGATATGCCAACCGAGGGATATGCCGGCTGATGAGATATGATAGCCTAGGTAACATGTCGGCTTATATGATATGTCAGCCGAGGGATATGCCGGCTGATGAGATATGATAGCCGAGATGACATGCCGGCTTATATGATATGTCGGCTTATGATATGATGGTAGTCGAGGATTATGCCGGCTATTACGAGATGATATACGCTCAGATGAGATATCGTAGCCTAGGGACATGCCGACTTGTACGATATGATGACGGGTTGTCATGACTAGTGATTAGAGTTTATGTGCCAGAGATGGTACGTTCGTTATCGAGGTCAGTAGGTATGGTGTGGGCGGTGACCCCGATTGACGAGATCTCGTTGTGTGTATGGTACAACTGGTAATGTGATCGATATCGTGCGTAAAGAGATGCCGATATCGGGATAGTATCATTCCTGTTAGCCATGAGTAATGGATGTGTCATCTTCAACGTGTGAAGATTTTACTATGAATGCTAGTTGGTAGACCTTTTTGTGATTAGGTTGAGTATGAATGTCTGTGTGGTTGCCAGCCTCGCGGGGCTATTTCATTGTCATAAATTTTATATTGATGTGTTGCTTGCTGAGGGGTTAGCATATGTTTATGACAGGTTCACTCACTTATTTTTTTATGCTGCTCAAGTTCAGAAGGAAGTTAATGGACATGAGGAAGGAGTCAAGTGGTGACTGCACTGACACCACCATCAAAGGGTGTAACAAAGTAACAACCGGTTTGAGCATTGATTCTTTAATTATGATCATCATCTACTTTAACTATGCTATGAGTTGTCCGCTGTCGCGGTGAAATGATAATTTAGTATTTACTATTTTACTTTAACTAGATTTCCTAAAACGCATCGTTTTAGTTAGGCTTTCATCACTTAGACTCAGTGTCCAGGTGTCGGCCAGCACTCTGTATTCTTGGTATCCGGTTGTATATTCGGAACGGGGTGTAACAATATAGGTTCTTCGAAGTTCCAATAAATTATTTTTATTTTTTATGGGCGTAGGATTTCATTCTGAATATTCCTGCAATTTAAAATCCAATTGGCCTTGGATGTCCTCTGGTTTGTAATATGAAACTTTGGGCTTGAAGCCTTGCCTTGAGTTGATCTCAGGAACCCAATAGATAATTAGGATTTTTTTGATCTCAGGAACCCAATAGGATAATTATGATTTTTTCGGTTTCTTTAATTAAATGAGGTCGTGATGACCTTCATTTTAAATAAAGATAAACTAAACCCCAGCATTGGGTGAAGGAAGATTGACGCTGTCAAGTTTTTGCAGTGAAGGGTTTGAATCGCGGTCTGAAGAGGTAGAAAACCTTTACTTTTTCCTTAATTTTTCCTGGTCTCTGTTGTCCTTGTGCAGGTCTGAAGAGGAGAAAAATTTCTCCTTGTACGACTACGAGCAACTACAGAAAGAAGGCATTTTTTTTGCTTCTGTCTTGCCAAACGGTCAGAGAGGGTGAGGAATGGTGGGTCCAAGGAGCAGAAATGGCTGGGCCAATCAGCAAGTGAGGCTCCATGTGACGCCGGGCCCCATGAAGAGACAAGTGACTAGGGAAGTCAGAGGGAGTTGAGATTTCTCGGGGGCGTGCTTCGCACGCGCGGAGCGCGCGACTGGAACGGAGAGACAGCAGGTGTGTCAGAACTCGTCTAAGGATTGTTGGCGCATGCGTTCCACTCGCGCGCTGGCATGACTGCAACGTCGGAGGAGGGTCCCGCGTGTCTGATTTGAAGGGGTTTGTCGGCGGCTGAGTTGGTGGCTCGGCGGCTCGTTGCTAGCGGCTGGCGGCTCCGTTTTTTGTCCTTTTCTGGCAGCTTTTTTTGTTTTCCATAATTGTAATGTGTATATATGAGTTTTGTTTTCTTTTCAGTCTTGTTCTTTTTGAACATTCCAGGAGTTTGTAGTGGCTGATTGATTAGTCATTATTTATGCATAATTTTGATGTTATTATATGTTTCTCTTACATATCTTTTGAATGATTTCGTGCCATTAATAGTAGACAATGATTAATCTCGTGAGACTTGTGCAGATTTGGAAAGATAGGTAAATTCTGAGAAGAACGCAAAAAGAATGACTCAAATCGGAGTTCAGATGAAGGAGATGTCCTAATTTCAATATAAGTTCCTGAATGCGCCAATGCGCCTATTTTGGGTCCTTGATAAAGTACCTCAAATCATGCCATCCGGGTCCCAAACATGTGTCTCGTGACATCAAGTTCATGTCCTAGAAGTATCAAGGTCTTGCCAGGACATGCCCAAGAACTTCCCATCCGAGCCCAAACTCTGCGCCTAAACCCTGGTTCTTGTTCCGCCATCGGTGGATCAAAATTCCTCCTCTGCGCTAAGCCTGACAACCTATGTGCCTAGCCTGAACCAAGATGCGCTTCTACTATGCTCATGGTGTGTCTCAAAAGCGCAGTCCCAGAACCCTATGACGAAGACATTCCAAGGGCCAAGTTCTAGGTTTCCAGCGTCTGACCGCGGGAATACCGCTGGCTACCCGCAGTCGGCTTGTGTTCCCACTTGCCAGCTTGGTTCTGATAGATTTTAGGGACTTTGTAATTACTTAGAAGTACAATAACTGTTCTAGAACACTCTAGGCTAGGGTTTCTAATTCCAGTCCTTGTAGGACAAGGTTTTCCCTTTGTCTATAAAATGGAACCTTTGTTCAGTGTTTTAGGGACCAGATTTTTACACATTAATTTAGAGACCAGACTGGAGAACCCTAACCGCATACATTCTTTGTAATTTAGTATTAAATTCAAACAGTTTTTATTTTTTCCAAAGTTAAGAGTGTTGTGCGTGGAACTTGGAGAGGAGGCTATGCCGTGTCTCTGCTGTGCACCATTCTCCATCATTGCTCATCAACGTTCTTTAATTTAAACATTTATTACATTGCAATTTTAATTAAGAATTTAAATTACGTCTTTGATTTCAGTTATGCGTGAGTAGTTCCTTTTAGGATTAGGGATGCTTGAAGCCCTAGCCATGTTAGTTCATTGATTAGATTTCTGGCTCTTGATTATGATTGCTATGCATGCTGAATAAGTTAGATTACTTTGCTTAATGACCTTAATTTATGCCTATAAGATTGATCACCTTGTTTGCATATAATTATAGATGTAATTGTTTGACGGACCATCATATCATCTTGTGATTTGTAGCATCGAGGGTATTTGGGACACTTACTTGTAATCTTAAGTCATGACAATCTAGAATTGCATATCACTTTTCTAGGGATAGTGTAGTGTCATTAAATTCTCTTCATACTTCATGCATCATCTTAAACGGTAGGTGATAGACGTTCTAGAGTTCACATCATGCTTAGAACATGCCAAGTAAGAGAGAATAACATATGTGGAGTGGGTCGGCCATCGGGACCTTCGCATGGGCACTTAATTAAGAGAATGCATAAGTAATTAGGTCAAGGATATCTGATTAGTAACTATAATTGGTTAGAGTGGATAGTAAGCCTTAATTCGCCTTAGTTAATAAGTAATCAACCTATCATTCCAGCATTTTAATTTACTGTTTTACTTTCTTGCGTATCTCTCAAAATCATAAACCACCCCCTCCTCCATTTTTGCGTGTGTGTGTGTTTTTCTCTAAGTTAACAAATCTGAACTGAAATGGACATAACGTTGATACAAGTCCTCGAGGGATCGACTCTTGCTGTGCTACTATACTATTCTTATCGATTTGTGCACTTGCAAGGATTTTAACTGTTAGAATTATATTGCATATTTCTTGCTCTAATTTTACCAACACTGATCGTAGCGATTCAAGTGACATGCTTCATCTTTGAGACAATTGCTTCAAGATGTCAGAAGGAAGGCAAGTAGCGAAATCTGGAAGATTACCCTTGTGTTAGCACGGGGGCTCGCACATCAGGCATCCATTCGTCGGGAAGCAATCTGAATTGTACGAACTTGAAGATTTCGAGAGCTGGAAGAGTTATCATAAGGATGCTTTTCCTGAAGGTGTGGTTGTGACACTTGGCGAAGCATGTGCTGCTATGAAGATTCCAAGAAGAGCTGTTGTTAGAGGCAAAAGCACAAGCCTTCTCCGGTGGATTCAGTTTCATCCTCTGATTATCAAATAGGACTTCAAGTTCCCGTTCTCCAAGCTCTTCACCAAAATTATTTGCTAGATGGGGTGATATCCTTCTCAACTGCATGTCGACGCATACCGCAACATCATTTGTTTCGAGAAGCTGAATGAGTTCTTCGACTTGGAACTCACTAACGACGATTTTTGGCATTGCTATTCAGTGGAGCATAGGCCGATCCCAGGAATGAGGACTTCTCATATGGTCACGAGAGTTGAGCTCTTCGTGAAGACGTCGTTTGACGACGAAGTGTACAGGTATACTTGCATTGAAGTAGGAGGCAGCTGGGATTCCAACTGCTCCAACAGCCTGAACATTGCCTCGCGCTATCATAGCCACACCATTTTGTATTATGTCTTCGAGTATCATCCCGACATCAAGAAGTTTGACAGAGCCTTAATGATTCCTCCAAAGTTCTGTGTGATGAGCTGGCTACTCAATCCTTACAGACGTTTGACCGGCATGCGGCCTCCTGAAGACTTAATCAGAAGTTGGTTTACAGCTCCACTGCGGGTGAAGCGAAGTGCTCCAAAAAGCAATGTCCAAGGTGACTCAACCATTTTTCCAGCGAGGAAGCTCGACCAGTCCGCGCTCGACCAGTTCGTGGGAGTTGATAAGGGGCGAAATGGTGATTGTTTGGGGAGCTTTTTAAGGATTAGGGTTGAGCTGCTAGTTCAGGAACCCCTCAAACAGTTTGTTACCTTGAAAGTGTTGGTAGATGAACCAATCAAAAGGTTTGACATCGAATACGAGAGGATGCCCTTCGTTGTCTGCGTAATGGCCGATTGGACCACACTAGGAGCTCATGTACGGTGTTGGCTACGACAGAGGAGGCAGATGAGCCATTTGGATGGTGGAAGACTTTGGAGAAGGAGGTGTATAGTATTCAACTTAAAAACAAGTTTAAGGGGTGTATCTTTGGGCTGACTTCTAGGGCCAAGGGGCTGAATGTAGACAGGATTGAGTCTCCGCTAGTGACTGGGACAATGAGGTCTTTCCAGGATGCTTTTGGTGCTTTGATTTGAGGTGCAAGTAGGGAGGCAAGTGCTGGGAATGCAGGCACATTAGGAGGATTGTAGAAAAGGATTGATGAGCTACTAGAGGGTGGTGTGGGTGCACAGGTCTGAGAGGTGGCTGTAGGGGCCATGGAGCAACCGCAACAGGGAAATGGACGACGCCGGGGGATAGTATTGGGGGGCTCCCGATTAAAGTTCGTCCCCAAAAGAGATATTAGTCAGGACAGAAATCTGGTTTTTCGAACTTTGGTGTTACTTCTGGCAAACAATTGGTGGGGCATACCACAACCGTGATGGGGTCAAAATACATGACCCATCAGGATAAATGAGTCTATTATGTTGGAATGTTCGGGGGCTGGGAAGTCCCCCCCGGGTGCAACATGCTTTGAGGTATTTCTTCAGGGCAAAACAGCTAGGTATTATTTTTTTGATGGAAACATAGAAAAAAGTTCGACATATGGATTTCATAAAACAACAGTTAGGAGTGGCAGGGGGTTTTTGTGTGGGCAGAAGTGGCTTTGCATGCGACTTGGCTCACTTTTGGGCTCGTGGAGTGGATGTGAGTATTTGGTCCTATTCTTTGGGACATATTGATGCTTTGTTAAGGGGGTGGGAGACTGCCCTTTGCGATTCACATGATTTTATGGGAATCCTGAAGTTCGACTTCGGAGGGACTCCTGGGATCTTCTTCGGTGATTAAATTATGATCTTGAGAGCCTGTGGCTTGTGGAGGGTGACTTTAATAAGTTTAAGAAGTCTGATGTACATATGAGTAGACGACTTCCACCTTTGTCTCAAATCACTGATTTTTGTAATGCGTTGGATGATTGTGGACTTATGTTTATTCCTTTTTGGGGGCACAATTTCACTTTGACTAACAGATGGCATGGAGATGGGCAAATCAAAGTCCGATTAGACAGGGTGGTAGTTAATGATGATTTCCTTCAAGTGGTACCAGACTGTCTTACGTTTCATTTAAATTCTTGGGTGTTGGATCATCTTCCGATCTGGACAAAGATCTCAATGAATGCTCCAGTTAGGAGGAGAGGCAGACGTTTTTTCTTTGCAGAGTTATGGGTCAAGGCGGATGGTTGCAAAGACACGGTGGTCTCTGCTTGGGGAGGCAATGCCACAACAGTGCCGTTGAAATTGAACAATTGTAAGTAGTTGCAGCAGCAATGGAATCGTGACTCAATTGGAAACATTCCAAAGAAAATCCAAAAATTGCAGGCTCGGCTTGATGGTTTTAGTGGTACCATTCAATCGACACGGGATTTGAATACTCAAAGGCAGCTTGATTTGGAACTTGATTCTCTCCGTGCCTAGGAAGAACTTCTCTGGCGGCAACGATCACAGATTAACTGGTTGCGTGAGGGGGATCGTAATACGAAATTCTTCCACCAATTTTCCAAGGAGAGGGACCGATGGAACGATCTGGCGGGAGTGTTTGATGGGGCCAACTGCTGGCAGTCGCTTGAAACTTGTGTTGGCCATGTTATTGTTCAGTATTTTAACGATTTATTTTGCAGTTATGGAACCTGTGATATGGAGGGTATTATTGGGGTTGTCTGTAACGACCCGCCCCGCACGGCAGCCCCGGCCTTGACGGCATCGTTATGGCCGCCGGAAATCCTCCCAAAGCGAAGCCCTTGGTGGCAGCCTTAACCACACACACCAGCCCAAATGTAAAATTAGCGAGGTCCCCATCCAAATCCCCTAGCTGCAGCCTTTGAGGATCGAACCATGGACCAAGCCTTTTTATTCCTCTCAAGGAGGACACCTTTCACCAATTGAGCTGTAGCTAGGGGATTTGGATGGGGACTTCGCTAACAATACCTTTGGGCTGGTGTGTGTGCTTAAGGCTGCCACCAGGGGGTTCGCCGTGCTATAAGGCTGGTGCCCATAGCGATACCGTCAAGGCCGGGGTTGCCGTGCGGGGCGGGTCGTTACATTGTCCAACCCCGTGTGACTTCTGCCCAAAATGTTGAGTTGGGCACAGGTTTTAGTCGGGAGGAAGTGGATGCGGCTTTGTTTCAAGTGTTTCCTACCAAGGCCCCGGGTGTTGATGGCATGCCAGCATTATTTAATACTGGGATGTGGTTGGTGATGATGTGGTTGCGCATTACTTGGGGGTTCTAAATGATGGAGCGAGTGTTGGTGATATTAATCATACATTTATCTCACTAATTCCTAAGGTGGATTATCCAACCAAGGCTACGAAGTTCAGGCTGATTGCTCTTTGCCAGGTTTTGTATAAAATCATCTCTAATAAGATTGTGAACAGATTGTAGCTGATTATGCCGTCGATTATATCGGAGTTTCATAGTGCTTTTGTGCTTTCCCGTTTGATTACTAACAATAGTATTGCAGCTTTCGAGAGTATCTGTGCCATTCGTAGACGGGGTAATAGTAAGGTGAAAAAGTTGGTGTCGAAGCTTGACATGTCCAAAGCGTATGGCAGGGTTAAATGGACTTTCCTAGAGGCAATGGTAAAAAGGATTGGGTTTGCTGATAGCTTTGTTCGATTAACTATGAACTGTGTAACCACAGTTACTTATGTTATTCAAGTTAGAGGGCAGGCGGTGGACCACATTGTTCAAACTTGAGGGCTCAGGTAAGGGGGCATGTTATCTCCTTATATGTTCCTGCTGTGTGCAGAAGGTTTCTCTGTGCTTCTATCTCAAGCTCAGCAAAGGAAGTTAATTCATGGGGTATCTGTGGCATCTGGGCTTCTACCGTGTCTCATTTATTTTTTGCATATGATAGTCTTGTTTTCTTCAATACTCAATCGCCAGAATGTATCACCTTTTTTCTCTTTTGAAGGAATATGAGAAAGTGTTTGGGAAAACTGTGAATTTTGATAAGTCCGCTGCTTCTTTCAGTCCTAACACAGACCCAATCATGATCAGGCTGATTTCTAATTTATTAGGCACTCGGGTGGTGGATTGTCATGAGAGTTATCTAAGATTACCATTAATAGTTGTTCGAAATAAAAGGAAGATGTTTGGCAAGGTCCGAGAGGTGCTGAGAAACTGTTTGACAACCTGGAATGCTAAACTTTTATCGGGGGTTGGGGAGGAAGTTTTAGTCAAGGCGGTGGCCCAGGTTCTCCCAACTTATTCCATGAGTGTGTTCCAACTCCCTCGTTATCTGTGTCAGGAATTATCTGCTCAAGTTGACAGATTCTAGTGGGGGAAGTCAGGGCGTAGGAGCATTCACTAGATGAGCTAGCAGAAATTGTGTAGACCTAAGTGCAGATGAGGGTTGCTTGATGTCAGCTGAGCTTGGTTCCTCTTCCTCCTTGATTTGGAGATCGGTCTTATGGGGTAGAGAAGTTATTCAGCAAGGGTTGGTTTGTCTGGTGGATAATGTAGAGTCCATTTAGCTATTTTGCACCCCAATTGGTTTCTGTAACTCTCTTCCATACTAGCTGGTTTTTTCTGGGAAATAGCTAAATGGGGCCTCATTAAAACCTCGGCTTGAAAACCCAACAACGATCATGAATAAGGTAATTCTTAATCCAAGCAGCCTCTGATTTGTTCATAAATGTTGATCTCATTACATCGTATTTGCATTGAAGTTTAAAGAACTAACATTATATAGATGCTCTTGGTTTGAAGTGTGGTTTTCCATAAGAAGTTATGTAGGCTATGTGTGCTTAACCTCTTAAGGTCCTTTCCTACCCTAATGTGTGCTCCCTAAGCCATTTGGAAGCCAAACACTTAGCCTTTCTTTCATCACCCTAAGCATATCATACCCAATTAAACAACCAATCAAATTGGTCATGCCCTATAGCTCCGGTGATGACAAGGTAGTGCCAAATGAAGTACATGACTTGAATGAGGAAGGAGAACCTGCATTGCTTATGACTCAAGTCACTAGCCGTTGGTACACACCGCGCCACGCTGCGCCACAGGCTAGCGCATGACATGTCCCAGGACATGCCACTGGGCGTGCTCACAGACATGCTAGAACTTGCGCTGAGATGCGCCACATTGCGCCAAGATGCACCAAGCTCAGGGATGTCAATAGATCACATCATTGCATGATCTTGAGTTAGTTCAAGAAAAGAAAGAAAAAAATAAATAAATAAAGAAAGCAAATTGAAAGAAAAGTGCTGAACTAACTCAAGCGAGCCAATGAGATTCAAAAATCAAAGATTAGCATCCAGTCAAGAATTCAAGTCAGTGTGAGGCCATTTAATGCCAAATTGTTGTGGGGTTCTAAAAGATCAAAGAAGGACACATTCCAAGTCATGCTACTCCATGCCTTGTACCCATATGAGTTCTTTGAATTCCAAACTCTTTTTTCCTAAGCCAATCAGCCTAGCCCCACTACAACCTGATGTGAAGACCTAACTGATCTTATGGCCAGCCATGCTAAGGACTGAGGTAAGTGTCTATGTTCTCAAGATTCAATTCCATTCATGAGATCTTAATTCCAGAATGTGCTGTTTTTCATTGAATATTCATATGTGATTATATCTTGATTCCCATTACATAACTTCATCACATATGCTTGATATGAGTGTAAGCCTAGGATTCTAGAGTGAATTGAGAGATATCTAGTGAGGATTAAAGTCGAGGTGAAATCTTTCTGGAGCACTTAAATGAAGTTGTTTTTCAGCATGATTGTTTGAGATTTTGGCATTCCCACTTTACATATGACTCTTACTGTTGTGGCATGATCTTTTAGTTCTGCAAGGTGTGTTCATTTTACTTTGATTCTTATCAGCTGGTTTTTTCCCAGACTAGCTGGGTTTTCAAGCCGGTTTTAATGAGGCCCCATTTAGCTATTTTGCACCCCTGTTGCTTCTGTAATTCTCTTCCATAAATGATTTCTCCTACTTTGATAAAAAAAAAAATAGGGAGAATAATTTACATGGGAACAATTGAACATAAGTTGCAAAAAAATTTCATAATCAATCGAAAAAGAAAAGAGGAATTAAAACAGTTGATCAATGACCACAAGCATTTAATAGATAAATAAGAAAGTGTTTAAGGAGAGAACTTATCTGGGCAACAGCCAATATCCAAATTACCAACCGACTTGAGTAATGGAGTAGGGCCTACCGATGCAAAACCAAGCATTGCCATCTAGATCGACTACGATGGTTATAGAGTTGTAAAAGGCTAGATAGATAACATCAATAACCGATTTTGACGGTTTAGAGCAGTTTGATTGGTTACGATTGACTTGACGGAAAATTTCGTACTCAATGGTTCTGCCAAGAGAATACTCAGAATACGAAAACTACATCGTCGTTGCGGAATCATTGGTAACTGGAATTCAACCCGATCATCATCTTGCGCCAAGACTCAGAGTCTCATAACAGAGGAGAGAGAAAGAAAGATTGTGATACATGTTGGAAAATTTCTCTCACTTTATGTTGTATTCTCTGTATATCCACGTCTTATGCACATAAATGTTGTAATTTGTGTTGTGTCAATCGGTTAGTTCTCTTAAGTTTGGTTTGGTAACTGAATTTGGTATTTTCAGCTAAATCCTGCACAAACATATAGAGCGAGAGAGAGAGGGGGAAATCAATCGGACCGTTGCAGTGGGAGAAACAACTTTCAGTCTCCAGACATCTCCGACTTGATATCACCTTTGAGTTTGAACCAAGTAGTTGTCTCGGGTAAGTAGATTTGGTTTTGATTATCAGCTGAATCCATGGAATTTGAAATTTCTGGGTTTTTGGCGTACAATGCCAAAGGTCAAGGTCGATTATGTAGAATTTCATGGAATCAAACAAAATCTATTGTTATTCACTGCTCGTAGATTTTGGGTTTTACAGTTTCTCTTATAGGGGAAGAGGATGAAAGTCAACATCTTATGTATCATTTCTTTCAATTGCACCATTTTATACCATTTATAATCATAGTTTGTTAACTTTGTTGCAATTTATGATGGTCTTGAAGATTTTACTTCCTTTTCTTCCTACTTTTATTGGGTGCAATGCAATTTTGATAATAATATGAAAATCTCGTGTGCTCCATTGTGATCTTATTTGCTACTTACCTAACTGCAAACATCTTTGTTGTGAAATATTTGTTTTAGTTATACACATTTTTATAGAACCGGTGTTTTCTTGACTCGATGCTTTTGCGAATATCTACTGGGATTTTCAAACAGAGTATGTCCTCTTTATCTTTTTCCTATATGTTATGTTCATTGATCAATTTGGAACTAATCAATTGTTGACGGTTTTGCCTTTTTTTTTCTTTTCCTTTGTTGTGAACAGTAAATTTACATCTTTTTCCTTGGTGGACAGATGTCTCAGTTTTGTGGTAGCCTCTGCTCAGATATTTCTGGGCTCTTCTTCGCCGCCTCATCGCACGTTTTTTTTTTCTTCTTCTTCTTCTTCGCCACCCCATCACCTACCATCGATCATCTCATCGCTTCAACGTTTCAGCCCCCACAAAAAAGCTTTGATCCTAGCGGCGATCATCAATCCCAACCTTCGGTAAAATATTGATTTTTTGCATTCATGAGTTTAATTTCTGCGTTCATTTCTTTGAATATATTTTGAAAAATATATGTTAATGGAGGATTTCATGGGTTTTATTTAAGATTTGAATAATGTCAGGGATTCCCGTCTAGTACTCGTTGAAGGGCTCCTGAAGGACAGGTCTGGGACGTGTTAGGGACACGTCCTGGGCCTGTTTTAGCGGTACTTGGACAAGTTCCTCAGCGGGGCTCCTGGGCATGTCTTGGGACACTAGGATCCAGTTTTGGACTTCTTTAGGACCCGATATTGCTTTTGAGATATCTCCTACATTTCAACTCCGAATTGAGTCATTCTTTTTGCATTATTCTCATAATTACCCTATCTTTCCAAGTTTTCATATGTCTCACAAGATTGATTACTTTCTATTATGAATGACACGAAATTGAGCAAAAGACATGTAAAAGGGCCTAAAATGACATCAAATGGATATATGAATAATGACTAAACACCACTCCAAACAGACCTAAATCAGATCGGAGCCACTTGTCAATCATCCCTTGGCTCCCATCTCATACATGGTACTTGGATAAAATTACTATGAATTTAACAATAAAACATAAATCTGTAAATTCGCTGGTTGAGGGCACCGACGCCTTGTCTAAAGCTCAATTGCGATGGGGCTATAGGATGTACATGCAAGAAAAGAGGGATGGGATCCGCAATGCAGAGGGTACCTTCATTGAATGTTTTGCAGCAGGTGGCACCCAGGGGTTGAACGCTGATTAAGGGGAGTTGGAAGCCGCGTGTGCAGGGCTGCACTTGGCTCGGTAGATGAGTCTAGCTAAGGAAATCTTGGAACTAGACTCCCAGGTGGTAGTGGTTATGTTGAATGGTCGAGCAAAGTATCGAGGGGAGTTGCGGGCTTTGGTATTGGAGGCTTCAGCGCTGATGGAGTAGGTTGGAGTTCGAGAAGCCGTTTTCCAAAGGAGAGAGGGCAACCGAGTAGCCCATATCCACACCCAAGCGCGGTTAGTAGAGCAAGGATTCAGAATCTGGTTTGATGAAGCTCTTTCGTGGGCTATAGCTGCTATTGCAGCTGATTTAGAATAGCCTTGATGGGTAGTGTCAGCGGTGCTTGAAAGCTTTTTGTTTTAGGCTGCCATTTGTTTTATGTGTTTAATGTTGGCAGGACCAGGACACTCTTTTTCGTTGCCGTATTTGTTTGAATAACGGGTTGTAATGGGAGGTTTTAATGAGGTCCCGTTTACAGTCCATGCTTGTAACCTTATTACCATTTTTTTTAATCTAAAAGGGAATATCATTAATAATGAAGGAATACATGATAGTTTAGGGGCTATAAAGTATGGGGGCCTCGTTAAAATCTCACTTTGAAAACCCAGCTAATCTAGGAAATATCCAGTGAGGAAAAAGAGTGCCCCACCCTAACAAACACAGCAATACAATTGACAAACTAAGCTTCTAAATCTGCCTCTAAAAGAGCCTCTAGCCATGGAGGAGTGGAAGCAATCCACTGCACCCAAGTCTGCGATCGTAGGCCTTATTGATCCAACCCGTGAGCCACCTTGTTGGCAGTTCGAGGCGTGAATACCAGCTGGTTCAATTGCACGCCAATCTGCTGCATCAGCACTGCAATTTCCAGCGCTGGTAGCGCCTCCCAGGTTTTCTGCCAAAACAACAGCCACTGTTGCTTTTGAGTCAGTCTCAATAGTCACCACCGAAGTCCCCAGTTGCTGAATTAGCAGTAGTCCCGCCCTAATAGCCTCTAATTCAATAACCAATACCAAAACACCCAAAGAACTTGATCTTACGAAGCCTGCCACTGCCCTACCATCAGCGTCGCAAATTATCCCCCTTACCCCCCCCCCCCCCCCCCTCCCCCCTCTCTAAACCGTGAAGGCTCCTTGCTCCATTACAGTTTAGCTTGAAAGAGAAGGAAGGAGAGTTTAGCTTGAAAGAGAAGGAAGGAGGTTTTTTCCATTTAACAGCTTTGAACACCTTGGGCCTCACCATTCTGTAGTTTATGGCAGCGTGAGCTTCCAGCTACACCTCTAGCTATTCATGCACCTCCTTAAGGGGCAATTTATGAATCACCTTGTTTCATGAGTTCCAAACTTTCCAGCAAACAAATATAAGTCGTTTCAATCCTGCATTGAAAAAATATTAGCTGTTGTCTCAAATAAGTCCATAAATCGGCCTTTATCAGGGAACTTTGATAAATGGAACTTTGTAGCCCTCCAAACTTTCTGACTTTGTTTACAACTCCAAATGGCATGGAATACGTCTTCTAACTTATTTCCATAGCGAATGCATATCCCCGAGGGAGTGACCTTCCGACTAAATAAGTTCAGAGATGTTAGCAAGATTTCCAAATTAGCTCTCCACCCAAAAATCTTCAGTTTTGTAGGAACATTTAAGTTCCAAAACTTCTTCCAATATGCTTCAGCTATAGTCATAGAGGAGCTCTCGCTGCCATCTCCCAAAGCCAAATCAACTTGGGGTAGCGCAACATGGTAGCCAGATTTGACTGAGTACTTTCCATCTTTTGTATCGAACCAATATTGTCCATCAGCAAAGGTAACGGTGGAGGTAAAGGGAAAGCTGCAGATTGTAGCGACATCTTCCTAGCAAAAAATTCGTTGTAGGAGTTCAACATTCCATTTCCCTCTCGAACTAAGTAAAGTAGCTACTTTGGCATCCAACGGAAGCCCTATATTGAGAATAGGCTTGAAAGTCAACGACTTCGGGATCAATTTGTCATAGAACACTGAAATCGTCTCCCCCGTGCCAATTCTGCATACTAGACCTTGCTGAATTACTTCTCGCACACAATTGCCCTCCAAATCAGAGAAGGAGACGCTCCTTACTCAGCCGCCATCAAATTTCCATCCAGGAAGTACCGGGCCCCCAAAATTCGAGCCACTGGAGAGTCGGGATACTCCAGTATATGTGCCAGGGCTATTTAGCCACCTTGGCTTTATTAAAAGCTTCAAAAATTTTAAAACCGAGGCCTCCCCCCTACACTTTGGTCTACAGAGCTTCTGCCAACTCATCCAATGTATACTTTGACGGCCCGACTTCCACCACCAAAATCGTGCAATTTGGGCAGATGACTCATGACATAAGGAGCGAGGAAGCTGGAATACACTCATAGAATATGTAGGGAGGGCTTGGGCAACCGCCTTAACCAACAGTTCATTTCATGCAACCGATAACAATTTAGCATTCCATGTAGTCAAACGATTTCGCAGGACATCCTGGACCTTACCAAACATTTTGCGCTTGTTTCAGATGGAAATTGTCAGTAATCCCAAGTAGCTCTCATGACAATCCACCACTCGAGTCCCCAACATATTAGAAATTAGACGAATCAAAATGGGGTTCGTGTGAGGGCTAAAAGCAACTGCTGATTTATCAAAATTTACATTCTGGCCTGAAACCTTTTCATATTCCTTCAAGATCGAGAGCAGATGCATACATTCCGGCAACTGCGCATTACAGAATAGAAGATTATCATCAACAAAAACTAAGTGAGAGAGAGAGAGAGGGAGCACGTGATGCCATAGAAATTCCATGAATTAAATTCCTTTGTTGAGCTTGGGATAAGAGCGCCAAAAATCCTTCTACCCATATCAAGAATACATAAGGAAAGAAGGATCTCCTTGTCGTAAACCTCGACTTGGCATTATGTGTCCCGTCGACTGGCCCCTAATTTGAATTGAGTAAGTGACTGTTGTGACAAGTCCATGACCAATTTCACAAAGTTGGCGGCAAAACCCAATTTAACAAGGCTCAGAAAAACCCACTCAACCTTATTACCATTTCAATGCATAGCTACTATCTTTTGATAAAAAAAAAAAAATTAAATCTATAAATTAGTTGAAGAAAAAATATACTGCAGTCATAAAATTCAGAGGAAAACGACATTTTGTTCCTGTTTCTATGATATGCCAGAATTTTGTTTGATGATCGAAACTTATCCTATAGTTGAAAACTAGCAAGAATTGCCCGCGCGTTGCTGCGGGGCTGTTCAATTGATTATAAACATGAATTCTACAAAATAATATATATATATATATATATATATATAAATAGATTTAGGATATGAGAAATTGTTGAAAAGATGATTAACTATTTACATACATCATTATTTGTTTATTTACATGATTTTACATTTATTATAACAATATTTGATAGCTAACCGTAAGCATGATTTATACATATATATATATATATATATATAAAAATAATTATAAAGACTATTAAATAATGACTCTAAGATGTAAAACATAAAACTGTTGTTTTATTTTTCAAGAAATAAAATATAAAATATAAACTCTAATAGTCTAATATAAGTTATATAACCAACAAAATGATTTGTTGTCTGTTAATATATTTTTTAACTAACGAACAAAATAATAAAATAATAGTCCTAATAATATTAGTTATTGTAATAATAATTGTAGTAATATTTCATTAGACTCAAGGCATGGGATAATATCCCAAAATTGAGTAATAAACTAATAATAATAATAATAATAATAATAAATGAATATTTAAGGGAAAAATTGTAATTTTATTATTCACAACAAAGAAAAAGAAAAAAATACGGGCAAAATAGTCAAAATACTATTGATAAATAGTGAATTTTATGACTTAGCTTTAGTATATACTAGCAAAAATTGTCCGCGCATTGCTGCGGGGCTGTTTAATTGATTATAAATATGAATTCTACAAAATGACATATATAAATAGATTTAAGATATGAGAAAATGTTGAAAAGATGATTAACGATTACATCATCATTTGTTTATTTACATGATTTTACATTTATTATAGCAATATTGGATAACTAACTGTAAGCATGATTTATAAATAAATATATATATAACTATTAAATATTGACTCTAAGATGTAAAACGTAAAAACGTTGTTTTATTTTTCAAGAAATAAAATATAAAATATAAACTTTAATAGTCGAATATAAGTTATATAACCAACAAAATAATTTGTTGTCTGTTAATATATTTTTTAATTAACGAACAAAATAATAATATAATAGTATTAATAATAATATTTTTTGTAATAATAATTGTAATAATATTTCATTATACTCAGGGCACGAGATAATATCCCAAAATTGAATAATAAACAAATAATAATTATTTATAATAATAATAATAATAAATGAATATCTAAGGGCAAAATTGTAATTTTACTATTCACAACAAAGAAAAAAAGAATTAAGGACAAAATAATTAATGAATAATATATTTTATGACTTAACTTTAGTATATATATATAATATAATTTTCGAATGAGACTATTCCGTTTCGATCTCTTAAAACAGGACGTGCCTTTCAAACTTGACTTTTTACTTAAAATGTTCCATGAATTTTGAGATTAATCTCACATTGCATCATGAACTCGATTGTATAACAAAATACAATCTAAAATTCATTTTAATCTCAAAATGCCTCAATTTCGTTATCATTGTTAATTGACCGACAAATTCAAGTGCAAAATTGTCCAATTCCACTACGTTCCTCAACTTGACCCGGAAGCATATCTTCGGAGACCCACACCCACCAACTGGGTTCTTCATTGTCAACATTGATGAGAATTTCAGCTGCCTCCAAATCACTTCCTAAAACCCAAAAATAGATTGAAAACATAACCAACTGATTTAATGGTTTACATGGGTATTAAAATATAGTTCTAAAATTTTAAATCTGTGGCCAACTTGAGGGATGATCGAACCAAACCAACACAAAGCCGTTGTCCCGTTAGGAACCTGGCTCGTCTCAAGTTACTCCGCAAATTATGTCTATGAGCCGACACGGTTTCAGGCATATGGGCTGCAGGCCAAGCACAACCGATTCTTCCAGCGGATCTTTTATTTTTATTTGAACTGAATTTTACAACTAATTCATCGATCGAGTCCTGCTTTAGAGCTCTGATTCGCGTCAAGAAATTGTTCGAATCCACAGTAGCAACTAAATGAGCATACAGCTGAATTTTCAAAATCCCAAAAAATCAATTCAATTTTTAAATCGAAATTTGAAATCTTTACACAAATTAATAATAGGGAACTGAATTCAATCCAGTTGTGAACTTAAATTGCTTACATCAGGAGGGCAATCGTTCAGCAAAGAAGGTGATTCCGATAGGTTTTCGAGGAGCTTGAGATTCTGCTCCAGTGAGTTCCTCAGCCGCCGATTCTCAGCTCACAGAGCCTCCAATTCTTCGTCAGACACCGCGCACTACGTGCTCTCGTGGTCGTGGTCTTCAGGTGGTGGTGGCGGCACTCCATGGTGACGCTAATTTGATGTACCGCAGATTGAAAGAAGGGGACGGCAATTTAGAGTTTTATCGTTCAGCCATTTAGAGTTTTATCGTCCAACAACAATTCATAGAAAAGATAATACGAAACTCCATGGCTAAATGGTTGAATGACGAAAGTCCAACAGTTAAAAGTCTAATTGGACAATTTTGTTCTTGAATTTGACGGTCAGTTAATAAAGATAACGTAATTGAAGTATTTTGAGATAAAAATAAATTTCAGAGGATATTTTGTTATAAATGTTTTCCTTAAATTTAACGGTCAGTTAATAAAAATAACAAAATTGGAGCATTTTGAGATAAAAATCAATTTCAGAAAATATTTTATTATAAAATCGAATTTAAAATGCATTGGGAGACTAATTCCAAAATTCAATGGGCATGTAGAGTAAAAAGCCTATGAACTTTATAACATTAACATTGCGCGGTTCGTTGTTTCAGTGGGACAGGTTTCGCCATTGATAGAACTTTGATCATTCTCGCCTAATCCTCCACACTAATAAAACTGCTAGTCGTACTCTTCTGGGCGAGCACTTCGAAGGTCTGGAGCCAAAATTGACGCTTTATTTAATCTAGTCGGCTAAATATCACAATCATTACTTTTTGACAAACGGCACCAGCTATCTCCATCTTCGTTTTTATCGCGTCATATCTCTTTCACACTCTGAATATATGCCTAATATATCCCAAGTCAGAGCCGCACAATTCCTAAAAACAGAGCTATGTTTAGAAGTATGGGAAACCCAATTTTCACATTTTCTGCTTCTGCTTCTGCAAATCAAATGGCCGCCATTTCCTCAAGGCCCGATTCTGGGCATGCCCTTCAATTCCTCTTCTCTAACTATCACTTCAAAAGCAGACAACTTTTTATCACAAAATGGCATGGAAGGCGAGGTGGGTTTCCTCTCAATCGTGGGTTTCGAGTGTTTTGCCAGGTGAAGGTGATTGTTCTATGCCCTCTTGAAAATTCCATGAATTCGCTATTTTGGTTGGTTTGCTTTTACTTCACATTTTCATTTCCTGTGATTTTTGTATGTTTTGGTTCATAATGTTGCTTACACATGTTTCTCAATTTTTCCTTTAATTCTATTAATGTTGGTGAGAATGTGGAGTAATTCTATGACTGATTTGATAGTTTTCTGAAATAGCACCATGTATCCGTCCTTGAATAGTTGAATTGGTAGAGTTCATTCTGATTGGGGTCTATTATCAGAAGCCCAATAAGCACAGAAAGTCAAAGAACAGTGAACTCATCATAAATGCAAAAAATTTATGCGGTCCAGCTTTAATGTCCACTTCCATAAGTAAAAGTGCAAGGAATTTTCACTATGATTAACATAAATTACAAGGAAAGGCCCCTTACACTCACAAAGTCCTCATTTTGTTTCTATTAATTTCTCTGGGTCATGAAATCATATTAGAGAACAATCTGATACATGCTTAGTTGAGTATCACCAGCTGGGTATTCAACTGAAAATGTACTTTTAAAATAAGGAGTTAGACAATGTTATATGGATTAAAACACAGCTAGAGAGTCCTGACATATACTTGAATCCAATATTTTGTGTTACAGACCGAGGAAGTGCAGATTAGAAAGTATTCACCATTTCTAGAAGGTGCTTACCTAGATGCGAATGGTGTTTCTGTGTCCGATGAGTGGCACGCAGTTCCTGACATTTGGAGATCTTCAGCTGAGAGGTACGGTGATCATATAGCATTGACAGATCCATACCATGACCCACCCTCAAGTATGACTTATATACAGGTTACTTTTCTTTTTCATTTTAAATTCTCCCTTTCATATCTGTTCTATCATGATTATCCAATTGCCTCTATATCCAAAAGTGTCTGAAATTTGAAGAAATTCCATGGGCCCCAAAGCATCGTTCCTGGTAGGAGCTTTATACATTGAGAAAGGGTTACTTCCCATTTCTTCTGTTAGGAGCTTACTTCCTGTATTGTAACCCGTAGATAAAAAACTGTTTTTCTCTCTTTCTTTTTTGTTTAGTTTACTCTTTCGCATATTAGTGAAGATTGTGCTTTAGTATTTAGGAATATTAAAATTGATTTTAGCATTTTCAGCCTGTTAGAGAGTATTATTGAGTTTGTATTTGGTATAAAGATTAAGCTTTTGGGAGCAAAGGTAACTTGACGCAAATTCAAAGATTTGACTGTGAATGACAAATGAGTCATTTTAACCTAAATATTAGACTTGTTTTTCTTAGCTTTTTTAATTTTTTTTGTTATAGATTATCCTGTAAACTTTACAGTTCTTAGTGATATAACATAAATACTGGAACGTGCTGATGTTCCACAATTATAAATTACAAGTAATGAGGAGCATAAACTTGGTTCATTTATTAGTTCCTACTATTGCTTTATTTTTCATTTAATATTATTTCTATGCTTAGCTCTTCAAAACTCCAATGAATTTCTGTCTTCCAGTGTTAATAAGATAAGAAACTGCTCTGTATGTAACTTTGCTTTTGAATCCAATTGGCTCCTTCGGAATTGCAGCTGGAAGAGGAAATTTTGGATCTTTCTGAAGGCCTAAGAGTTGTTGGAGTAAAGCCTGAAGAAAAAATTGCACTTTTTGCTGATAATTCATGCCGTTGGCTCGTTACAGATCAGGGTAAATCTCTTTTTTTTTTTTTTTTTATTTGTTTGTTTTTAAACATTTTGGCCAATAAAATGTGTGCTTAAATCGTCGCTCATTCTCTTGTTTTGTTTTTGTTTAGGTATAATGGCCACTGGAGCAGTCAATGTGGTAAGAGGTTCAAGGTCATCTGTCCAAGAGTTATTACAAATATATGATCACTCTGAAAGGTTTGGGAAAAGCTCTCTGTTTACTTGTATGTTTTGATATTCAAGTCAATTTCCAACACCGTTGCCATATATGAATTATAAGATGTCCGTGTGTTTTACATTATGTTCATCTATGTACCTATTTCCGCTCTTGATGTGTAACATGGTTTGTCTCATTGAGTTCTATTTTTCTACTCAGTGTTTTGTTGATTTGTTCAGTTTCAACTTATTCTAGTGGCTGCTTTCACTTATAGTACGCTGCATTCACACTGTGTCTCTTATCACGGAACAATTCCTGCAAACTTATTTACTTGAAAACAGTGTGAATACCTAGTATTTGAGGAATCTCATAGTTTTAGTTAGTCTACTTCTACTTGTTTTTGTTATTTCCTACTGTCGAAGTAATCACTGTTTGACAATAAATGTTGATATGTTTTCCCATTCTATGATATTCGTAGGCATTGCTTTTGCTGTTTAACTTGAGTATGGCTTTGAGATCATTAAAACCCAGTTGGAGCTACAAAAGAATGCATATCATGTTCTGATGTGTGTGTATATATATATATATATATATATATATATTTTCAGCCATGCCTTCAGGTTTTGCTTGATGACACCATGAAATAATCTTAAGTTTACTTTCATTGCTGCTACAGTGTCGCACTTGTTGTGGACAGTCCTGAATTGTTCAATCGAATTGCAGAAGTGTTATCTTCCAAAGTTGTCATGAAATTTGTAATTCTGCTTTGGGGGGAGAAGTCAAGCCTGGTAAGTGAAGGAAAGATTCCTCTGTTTAGCTACAAGGAGATTCTAGATTTGGGGCGAGAGAGCCGTAAGAGAATGCTTGATTCTAATGATGCATGTAAGTCAGCCATTTGTCTTTGTTAAGAATTTCGTTTTTTTACTTTATGATAAATAAATCCCTTTCCTGAACTTTGGTTTCACACTCAAGCTTCAAATTTCCTTTTGAGCTTCTTTTTTTTATTTTACTTGATATCTTAAAGTGTGCATTAGACAAAAAAAAATCTTGATTAACTTGGGTAAGAACTATGGAGTTGGAATTTGTAGTAAGTTCATTGATATAAGCAAGGTTGAAGTTGTAGAAACTCTAGAAGAACAGGTTTTGGAAATGTTATTAGAAATTATAAAGGACGGAAGTATTGCTCTAAAACTTTCAAACTTTGGATGAAACTTTGGAAAATTTCAACGCGATCAATTGATCATAAACAAAAATAATCAAAATAGGAACTTAAAAGTTGAGAACCATAATCGCATGTGCAGAAAAAGAAAAGTGTGCACCGTACTCATATGACAGTTAAAAGTACTTTAAATATTTAATTGTCTTCTCTTTGGGTAAATGGACTACAATTGGCATGTGGCTTAATTTCAGGGGAACACTATATGTATGAAGCCATCAGATCTGATGATGTTGCTACACTAGTATATACAAGCGGAACAACTGGGAACCCAAAAGGTGTCATGCTCACTCATCGGAATCTGTTGCATCAGGTTTGTTTGTTGTATAATCTTGGTATTATTGACAAAGCAGCGATATCCAGAATTTCACTTCATGTAATGAATTATCGTCATCTCATCCTTTCTGTTTGATAGGTAATACTACATTGATGAAAACATGCATCATCCTGTTATATGAGAAGTACACGAGAGCCATCTAAAAGAACAAGAAATTAAGTGCATATAAGTGACGAATGATATTAAGAATCCAATATTAAGATAACATATTGAATCCGGAGTTGACATTTATAAACTCTAATTAAATGTGTCCATATAATTTGAAAATTTGTGATTAATATGGACTTCTGTCTCACCATAAGTCCATCTTCTCGGTTAAAGAGGTTTTGAAATTAATTTTTTTTTTTTGTGGATAATAGTTTGCATTTATAAATAATGGTTTAAGAAGCAGTTCAGCTTTTCCTTTGTTACCACTTCTTCCTTGATTTGCATTTTGGGCAGACTATTTATTGCTTTGTTTTATTGAAGCCTATAAGTGTCTTATCCGTAATTCTTAACGGGTATGTACTTTGTTCCTTTTCACAGATAAAGAACCTCTGGGATGTTGTACCTGCGGAAGTTGGGGACAGATTTCTGAGCATGCTTCCACCTTGGCATGCCTATGAACGAGCTTGTGAGTATTTCATATTTACACATGGAATCGAGCAAGTATACACGACTGTGAGGAACTTGAAGGTATTACTATTTTGAACTTTGATTTTCATGGATGTTAAGTTGCTCTTTGATTTAGCATATTATAGTTACAGAAATGTTATTTCCAGAGCTGAAAATTGTCTCTAGGAAGGGTACATGATGTTGATAGGGAGGTCGTGGATGTGGCTTTCACATTCTTCCATTTCTCTGCAAATAACTTTACCTTAAATATTTCCAGTGATTTGACAAATTACAAAAGAATATTATTGGTGTGATATAAAATGTCAAAAACAATTCATTTTGACATCCCTTCATTTGATATCTTGTTTTAGTCGTACAGGTTCTAATTGTTTTGATTATTGTTTAATAGGATGATTTGCGAAATTATCAACCAAATTACATAATTTCGGTTCCCCTAGTGTATGAGACACTCTATAGGTACGTCCTTTTCTTGGGAATTATGCTACTGAAGAGGTCTGCTTTTTATTGATGACAAAGTGTTCTGGACAAATGTCTTTTTACCTAGCATGTGTTCATTTCTTGCCTTGTTCTCTTTGTTTAATATGTGACTTTTTCTATAGAATGTATTTCACACATTTGTAACCAAGAAAGACATTTGACATTTATGAAAGAGAGTTTCAATGGAACAGAATAGATGTAGACCAACGAGGAGAACTATCTAACCAAGTTAACTGAACAGGATTAGAGCTAGATGCTTTAGTTTTATCAGGCATCAGGCACAAGTTTCTTTTCTGATTTTTTGTTGAGGTTTAGCTTCTTAGAAATAACCTTTTCAGAATGATATAGCATATCTAAACAAGAAAACTTTCTATTCTGAGTCCTGAGAGATTTTTGTTTGTTGCTTGTGCTTCTCCTTGTTATAGAGGAATTTCCAACTTCAAAATTTCATGATGTAATACTAACAAGTAATCCTAACTCCGTGGTTTGGTTGGTATATCTAGACCTTATTTTGGTTATGCTAAACTATTTTCTTCTAGAGTTTCTTCATTCTTTTTTAGTTTAATATAAAATTATTTACATTCGCTTTTCAGTGGGATTCAGAAACAGATTTCTACGAGCTCTGCAGTTCGAAAGTTTATCGCACGTACATTCATAAGGATCAGTTTGGCATACATGGTGTTTAAGAGGATTTATGAGGTTCAACTACTGACCATTTTGTCTTGATTGGATCAAGCTATATGCTATTCTCATAGGTTAAACAAGAAAACGAAAAGCATAAACATAAATTGGATCTTTACTTCTGCTGTCTTGAATATTTTTTAATGTGACATTATAGCATACTGATGTCAACTGGAGATATCACTTTCGGAGGTTTTTTTAAAACAGATTCTTTAATACCATGTCGAGAAAAAGATTAATACTGATCACACCGAAACTAAGAAACTGCCTGAAAATCCTAAATGCAACTTACGTTTACTCTCCAAAAACATCCCTATGCACCTTGAAAAATATGTGACCCACCAATTGAATGGGTCTTTTGAACTAAATATGCTGCCTCATAATTTTGTTTCACTGAATTTATTTGAAGCTGATAAAGTTTTCGCTTACATCGTGTTTTGGTTTCCTTGTGATCATAGTACGTCTAATATATATCGGATTAACAACTAGTTTCCGACCAGAACTTATTGCATTGGTTGATTTCAATATTGTTCATAGGGGACATATTTGACGAGGAACCAGAAGCAACCATCTAATCTTGCTTCACTATATGATTGGTTATGGGCAAGAACTATTGCTGCAATATTATTGCCTTTGCATATGTTGGGAAAGAAACTTGTCTACAGTAAAATTCACTCTGCTATCGGAATTTACAAGGTCATCTTATTCCCAAGCAGTTATTATAGTCAGCTTCATTTTATTGGAATTTAGCATAGTGATAAGTGGGTATTTTTTGGTTTGCTTTCATATATCATCATAATAATAAAGGTCTTTGTATTCTACATTAACTTTTGTAGTCAGCCTCATTGATTAGTATATGAACTTTTGGGAAATTGATTTTTGTCGTTCGCTTTCATAGATTATTGTTCATAAGCCAACTCAATACCTCGGAAAGGCCATCTGAACAATCAATGTTTCTTCTTCGAATCAATTCTCTAGTTTTTTGGTCAGAAAACCTTTTTGAAAGTCTTGTAACTCCTTATTTTCGACATTTTGTTTGTCATTTGCAAAACTTTAAACTTTTCTGAGGAGAATTTATAATCTCTCGTCGGATTTTCAGCTTTTATTTTTTAATTTTTTTTCCGTATATATCATTAATAATTAATAAAGTAGGAAATTATTCTGCTGACCTGCATGAAGATAGTTTGCCGTCAGATATTGATAAATTCTCCTGGCTTCTTGCAGGCTGGCATTAGTGGAGGAGGTAGTTTGCCGTCACATGTTGATAAATTCTTTGAGGTTAGATTCTCACTCGTGTTTTTCTGGCCAAAGAGAATTGTTGGAAAATCATCACTCATGTTAGTGTTGTACACTTGAAGGCAATTGGCGTGAAAGTACAGAATGGATATGGTTTAACAGAGACCTCTCCTGTTATTGCAGCTCGCCGGCCAAACTGTAATGTAAGAAATACAATCCAATTCTCATTAACATGATATGATACTGTAATTGCACCTATGATATGACAGTGCATGAGATAACAGAAAGTTCTTCCGAAATCTTATAGCGGTCATAGAAAGTTCTGTTAAGTTCTTACGCATCATTCCTTAATCTTGTTGGCTAATAGAAAGTTCTTTACCATATGTCAACATTATTTTTTAGCTTATTGCGGTCATATACCAAAATCTTCAATTGTTAGGTGTTCCGAAATTGGAATCATAGACATTGCATTTCTAAGACGTGTAACTTTTATTAATTTTTCACCTGCTTCGTTTATTTTTTGTTTCGGTCGTATGTTTTTCTTTTCAGAGTGGTACATTGTATGACAATGTCACAGATTTAATTTTTTGAAGGTTCTTGGTTCAGTTGGGCCTCCAATTCGACATACAGAGTTCAAAGTTGTAGACTCTGAAACCGGTGAAGCTCTCCCACCAGGTTCAAGTGGCGTTGTAAAAGCTCGGGGCCCACAGGTTATGAAAGGATACTATAAGGTAAAACTATCTTTTGTGGATCAAAATGAGCTTTCTAACTTTTGATAAGAGATGTAAGCCAACTATTGATTCATATTCTACATTAGCCATAATTTTCTGCCATATAGTTGTACACTCTTCGAACCTATTTTGCTCTTTTATACATCTTGTTTTTTCTTATTTTTCCCATAAGCAAAAGAAATTTAAACCACACAACATCTTGCTTGTTTTTCATAATTGGTGCCTAATTAGCTTAATCACTAGCTGGTAAACGAAGTTGGTTCGCTCACATCTTATGCAACGGAATTCAATATCTCCCCTTCTAATTATTAGTCTTCTTTTCAACAGTATCTATATATTTTCACTTCTGAATTTGATTTCTAATTAGTAACCAGAATTCATAGTACTTTTCCTTCCCTAAGATGTCAAGTGACCTTTTTGTATTCGCACTTGAATTAGAATCCAGGTGCTACAACGCAAGTACTAGATGAGGATGGTTGGCTGAATACTGGAGATATTGGTTGGATTGCTCCTCACCACTCAAGAGGGCGAAGTCGTCATTGTGGAGGTGTCGTTGTCCTGGAAGGACGTGCAAAGGATACTATAGTCCTTTCAACAGGTATACTACCACCTTAATCTTCTTCCGTGCACCGTCATGTAACTTCTTGGTAGAAGTGAAACTTGAAATATTTTAGGGAAGGTTTTTTTCTCTTAATAACCTACATATATATTTTGTTATTCTTTAACCTAAGTTTACTTGAAAACTCAGGTGAAAACGTTGAACCAGTAGAGCTGGAGGAAGCTGCCATGAGAAGTAGTCTAATTCAACAAATTGTGGTGGTCGGCCAGGTAGAGTTTCACCAGCTTTCTTTCGTACTTTTCCATTTTTCTGCATTGGACTCTCGAGAACTGTAGTTATCTATGTTCTGCCACTTGTAAGAGGAGACATATGTACTTTATATATATCATGTCCTATTTGTGTATGTAGGATCAGAGGCGACTTGGGGCAATAATTGTTCCAAACAAAGAAGAGGTGTTACTTGCAGCCAAAAGGATGTCTATTGTAGATGTTAATGCCTCTGACCTCAGCAAGGATAAAATGACAAGCTTGGTATACGAAGAATTAAGAAAATGGTAAACTTTCGCTTTCAGTTATTCTGGATATAGTGGATGGATTTGTGTGACCCTGCATGTCACACGCTTCGCTCAAGAAGCTGAAATGTGTGACTTCATGCTTACTATAACTAATTTCTCAATCCCAGGTTTTGTAAATGAAATTTCGTTTCTTCATGCAAATAATTGTCATAATTAAAACTATTAAACCAAACTATTATACAATCACGGACACTTGTACACTGTAATAGTTTCCTTTATGTATCATGCAGGACTTCAGGGTGTTCGTTTCAAATCGGACCAATCCTGACCGTGGATGAGCCCTTTACGGTAAAGTATCTTTGCTTCTTTCAAGTTAGAGAGGTGACTGGTTTGGGTGATGAATAATGCCTTTCTCTTTCTATTGCAGATTGATAGTGGTCTAATGACTCCAACTATGAAAATTCGAAGGGACAGAGTGGTGGCTGTGTACAAGGAGCAAGTAGAGGAAATGTATAAGTAAACTTTAAAGTGCATGTAATTTATACGAAATAAGTATTGGAAGGCCTGGTTAATGTACGTAAATTCCTTGCTTCTTGTTCAAACCCCATAATTAAGTACAATCCGTAGAGATTTACATGTATGTATATGAATAATATCTTTCAACAAATGAGTTGACGTTTGTTGAACAAAGTGATGCGAGATAATTTCGATCGAGTTGTCTCATAATAAAAAGAAGGATAAACTACAAAAAAATATCCAAATTATAATGGTAATTTCAAGTTCATATTTCAATTATGAAAATTTTCATCTAGGTACTCAAATTATCAAAATACAATATCTAGATACCCACTATTAGCAATCTGTTAAAAAAATTTGTTAAGTGTCAAGTGACATTTGTAAGGTTATTTTTTATACTGATATGGACGCTATGTAAATAAAAAATAATAAAATTTGAATATTATTAAAAGTAATTACTAAAATTTTAAAATAAATTCTAAGACAATTATTTAAAAAGAAAAACCCCAGTGTCACCTACAACCTCCCGAACCACGACCCACCTTCCTCCATTCTCCATCTCCATCTCCATCAACGGTGTCGGAAAACCACCATTAACTCTGGCATATCTAAAACCAGAGCTGAGAGAGATAAACACTAATCATTTCAACTGAAATTTTTCTTAACCCAAAATATCATCAACCCAAAAACCCAAAATTTACTGAAAATTGAATAAAAATCAAGTCTTTCTAAAGATGGTACCTAAAAATTTTAGCCTATTCTTCCTACACAACATCCATACCAACCTCCAAATTCGAACAGCCGCCCAAAAAAACACCCACCAGCGAAAACCCAGAATATCATCAATCCAAAAGCCAAAATTTACTGAAAATTGAATAAAAATCAAGGCTTACCCAAAACCCAAAATATCTTCAACCCAAAAACCAAAAACAAAAAAACAAATTGTATGCAACCTCTATCACCGCTTTCTGCAACGCCCCAATTCTACCTCTGCAACCTCCCCCAACCACCGAATTCGTAACAATCCTACATTCCCAATGAACCGACACCCAATATTATACCCTCTCGATGGACTCGCACCTCACTCTCCTACCTCCCCCAACCACCGAATTCGCACCAATATTATACCCAGGGGGCTGCACAATCTGAGCCATCTAAACCCAACCCCACTGCTCCCGCCGCCTAAACTCAACCCACAATCCCTGCACCTGAACACAACCCACCATCCTGACGCCTAAACCCAACTCACCACGATTGATGGTGACGAGCACCAGGACCGGGTTCTGAATGGGGTCAACATGCAATTCAATTAAGCCTTCGGATCTCCCCGAATCGAGCTTCGATTTTTGAATTGCGGATAGAGTCGGTGACGATAGAGTGGTATGAAACATACCAGTTTCTTCACCTTCATCAGCTTGATTCTTAGTGGCTTCATGTTTTTCTGCGACGAGCTCTCTCTGTCCCTTGCTAGGGTTTTCATGCTGGATTTGTGATTGCGGAGCCTATGAGGACAAGAGTTGACTCACGGAGTTGATGGCGGCGCGAGTTAGAGGTTCGGCTCTAGTTGGGGTTGAGAGAATGGTCGCTGATGAGAATAAAAGGCCGAGATTGATTGCCATTTCTTCCCCTTTTTCTTTTTTTCCTTCTCTGCAAAACAGAATAATATGTGGTTTGTGATATTGAATGAAGTTGTGTTTTGTTTTTTTTAATTGTTTTGTTTGTTTATTAATTTTAAAATTTTATTAATTATTTTTTGTCAATTTTATTAATTATTTTTAATATATTCAAAAGTTTATTAATTTTTTTTATCTATATAAAGAATATGTCAGCATAAAAAATGATCTCACAAATGCCACATAGGCACTTAATAGATTTTTTTAATAGATTGCTAACGGTGAGTACCTAGATGTTGTGTTTTGATAGTTTGGGTACCTAGATGAAATTTTTTATAGTTGAGGTATGAACTTGAAATGACCCATATAATTTGGGTACTTTTATGTAGTTTATCCTAAAAAGAAACAAGGTGCTTATGAACTTTATGAGTCGAATAAACCTAACCTCAAGCTCGGTTCATTTTTTAACGATCATAATATTTTGTTCATTTTGTTTCTTGTGCGCACTAAGTTACAATGAGTACTAATTTAATTCATTGCAATCCCAATTTTTAGATTGATTAGAGGAAGAAGTTGATCACATGCTCATTCATTTTTGGCCCTATTCAATCTCATCGACGGCACGACGCCTCAATTTGTTCCTCCCTCGAACTTATCAACGGCAGCGCCTCAGTTTCTTGTTCTCTCAACACAAAACACTTTCAATTTGATTGTTCATCTCATGTCCTCAATTGATCTCTCCAACACTCAACCCAATAAAACCTCTAAATCTCACCACCATACAATTACATTACACGTACTCTTTCTCTCTAAACCAAAAGCTCTCTCCTGCGCGAAGAACCAAAACCCCCAACCCTAGTTGCCGGCCTTGCTTTTGACTGGGGTCGGTGGCAGCCCCCACCCTCCACCCCCTCCCCCTTTTTCCCCTTCCTCTCATCTCCTCTTCCTCTCCTCTTCTCTTCTTTCCCCCTTCTCCTTTTTCTCTTCCTCTCCCCGTCTATTTTTCTCAGTTTTTTCCTTCTCCCCCCTTTTCCTCCATCTCGGCCATGCCCTCTGCATGTTGCTCTGCCCTTCGTGGTGGTCTCTCGGCTCCTCCCTTTGTGGAGGCTTTTGCTTCACCTCCTTTGGTGACCCCTGATGCCTCTCCGGTTATGAGCTCCCACCTTCATCTCAAATTTCACCCACCAAGCCTCAATCCTCTCTTCACCCCTCACCAAATGCCCTATGTCGTGACCTGATGTGGACTCTCCGCCATCGGTTCCCGCCCCTTGACCCAGCGGCTGCTTCAGCCACTGATCTTCATCGGTAATCTGTGGTGGTTTTGGGTTGTTTTTAAAGTGCTAGATTCACTCGTTGAATGGATTATGGGAGCGCTTTGTGCTTGGGTGGCTTGCTCACCCCTATTTTTCGGATGGTTCTTCGATTTCACCTTTGTTTTTCTCCTCTTTGGTGGTGATGAGTTTGCAGTATTGTGGCGGCTATGGCGGATCGGTAGGGCGGCTGCTAGAGTGGTAGAGGTTGTCCAATTTTAAGATCTAGGGTTTCAATTGGGTTTTTTAATTTTTAATATTTTAGACTTATTTTATGCTTATGAGCCTTGTTGGTTTTACCATTTGCATTTTATTTGTCTTCTTTGGCTATTCTTGTCTTTGGCCTTTCAATATCTTGTATTTGTTTGCTCTTATTGATGAAAATGCTGAATTATCTGATAAAAAAAAAACAATTACATTACACCTCCATTTAATCTAACCCTCATAATCCTTAGATTATCCAATCTCATCTCAATTTTTGCCGCCGGCTTTGATCCCTCCCGCCTGCACAGCCTTCTTTGCCGCCTTCTCTTATAGGGTTTTGACATCCCATTGTCTGCACTGCTTAGGGGTTAATCCATCGTTTTTGGGGTTCTTGGTTTTGTTGCCTGACCTGGCCTGAGCCTTTTCACAGTCTCAGTCTCTCTGATTTCCGCATTCGCTGATTGATGATCAGAGTTGACAGAGATTGAAGAAGGCTTTGCTTGATTGCGTTATGTGTGAGAAGTCTAATAAGAGTTGATGCCTTTTTAAAAAGGCGAGTTGTTGCGAACCAACTAATCTATGGAACTCTCGATTGGGGTGGGTTGGGGAAATGTTGTGTAATTTTATATTAGTTTTAAAATAAGATGTAACAAATGTCTTAATTGCTCATATAAATTTTGTTATATTATTGTTACAAAAGTAATTTTAATGGTAACTAACAACAATTGGATGAGAGTAACAAAATTGGTGCAATGAAGATAACATAATCCTCTTTTGGTAAAAAGTGGCCCGATTTCTTGTTTTTGGTGCAAAGTGAAACTTCACATTCTATTCCGGATACATTTGAAGTACAGTAATAAGTCTTAATAAATATCATTGATTGCCTGTACCAAACGACCGCAGCAAAACCATATTCAATGGAAAACAGACAACAACGACATTAAGCAAGTAGCAGTAGAGAGTTTTAGAAAGATAGGTCTTCCTCCTTCTCTCTAACTCTCTTCCCCCAATACCTTCTTTTGACCGCTCCTTACACCTTTCCTCCGCCCTTCAGGGCAGCACACCCCCATCTTCTACTTTTGTTTGCTCCATCCTTTGGGGTTTTTTTCCACTACTCATTCCTTTGTGATGGTTGCTCCATCTTTGTGGTGGTTGCTCCATCTTTGTGGTGGTTGCTCTTTGCCTCATCCTTTGTGGTGACTTTATTGTTTTTCCGGTATGTCCTCTTCCCTATCCTTTCTCCTAATTGAAGGCCTAGATCTCCTCCATCTCCTCTCTTCTTCCACATAGATCTCCTCACATTTCTTTCATCCCACACCATCATCTTATTTACCATTTCCTTTCACAACTCCTCCACCATCAATATCCTACATTTCACCCAAAATCCAAAAACTCAAGAACCACTCGTTTTCTTTGCTGCTACCTCCATTCAACAACGCAATTCCAATTTTGGATGGGTTAGTTTTAAGGTTTTTGTTGACCTTTTGGATCGCTTGAGTATGCTGAATGTTGGTGGCTTTGTGCCCTAACACCATCCTTAGCAGATCCCCTTTTATGCCCATCTTTTTCTCTGGTTTTCTCTTGGTAGCGGTTGTGGCGGCGGCGGAGCGGGTGGAGACAGCGATGAAGCTGTTGGCGGCGGCCTCCTTGTGGTGTTTACTGCTACTAAAGTTTTGATGTTCTGAGTTTTTATTGTAATGGGCATGTTTGTATTGTATGTGATTTGGGCTTTTATTTTGTTTGTAATTTTTTTGGTTGAGCCTTTTTTTAATCTTTGTTATATTTTGTATTTGAGCTCCCATTTTACACTTGGATTAATGAAATTATCTATCCATTGACCAAAAAAAAAAAACCATATTCAACGAAACCAAGAAAAGTTCTCTTATCTGATAACTTCAGTAACATTTCAATTGACGTTTAAAGACTGAAACAGCCTCTTCTTCATAAATAAATTTTGAAAAAATAAAAATAAATACCATTATCTCTTCATGCTCTTGGTTCGACGTCAGTAGCTTCCATTGAATGAGCACAATAAACGTCGTCCTCGTCCTCAGTACCCATTCACAAATTTTGCATTTTCTGCACTCTTTCCTTTCCAACTCCTTCAAATCTGAAACCTTTCTCTCTACTTAACACAAACGCTATCACTTCTCTCTCTTTCTCTCAATATATGCAAAGGGACGCACAAACGGAGCTATATTGGGAGCTCTGGTGAACCCAATTTCCATACTTTCTGCTTCTCACAATCAAATGGCCACCATTTCCTTAACTCCCAACTTCATTTTGGGCAGCTCTTCTGACTCTGGGCATGCCCTTCAATTCCTATGTCCTAACCACAGTTTCAGAAGGAGACGAACTTTCCTTAGAAAATGCCATGGAAGCCGACGTGGGATTTCTCTCAATCGTGGAATTAGAGTGTTTTGTCAATCCAAGGTGATTCCTGAACACACTTTTAAAGAATTCAATCTCTAACTTATATTTTCATTTTCTGCTCGTTTAATTAATATGTTTGGGTTGGGTTCGTAACTTCATTGTAGTGCATGTAATGTTACTATGTCTCCAATTATATCAATATTGGATGGCCAGTGAGAATTTATTATTCCATGGCCATATAAGACCGTCTTCTGAAATAGGAGTCTTGGTGCTGAAAATTTTAAACTTTTAAAACAATGAACTTCCAACCAAACCTACTAGCTCGGCAACTCACTTCTTCTATGAATATCATCTTTGGCTTCATAAGGTTTTTATATTTGATGTATTCAGTTTTGTTCCTATGTCGTCGTCCCTGCCCCATTCATACCTTGAGTTTTCTATTTGATTTTATGATGTGAAATTGTCCTGAATAGAGCCAGTGTTCTGAAATCAGGCGAAAAAGAAAATTATTAGACATTGGTTGCCCGGAGCTGAAATTTAAACAAGTTACTACATATAGGTGCAAGATTCAAAGTTTAGCCAACATATTGAGATTGGTAATTGTGGCGCAGGTCAGGAACCTTAGGCTGTAATCTTACCTGAACAAGTTAGTATCAAGGTTCAATGTTTAGCCTAGATACTGAGATTAGTAATTGTGTCACTTCCGGCTAATGCACAATTCCTATTGATGACACCTGAGATAAAAAACTGTCTGTGCCCATCATTTTCTTTCTTTCTTCAGTTTTTGCAAATTCCTTTTGAAATATGGAATTAGAACCTGATATATGTATGTTTTTAGAGTTTCTAGAGCTATCACCTTTCTGCCTAGATGATTTGGTATATTCTCTTATCAATCTATCTGCTTGATTGCTTTAAGTATTCCCCTTTCATAGTGGTAGTGTCCTGCTCCTGAGACTTCAGAACCGATATCTATGGGATTACATGACTATAATCTAACTTCTTCCCTCCATACTCAAAAGTATCATGACCATTTCAGTCTCACTGCAATGATCTCATTGGTTACATATTACAAAGTTTTGTCTTTGTTTTCTCTTAGCTTTGAAGGCTTTGAATGTCTGATAGACAGATGGTTACACCAGCTAGCGGCTACTTACAATTATTTGCATATTAAAAAAAACTTCTGTTACAGACAGAGGAAATGCAGATACGAAGGTATTCACCATTTCTAGATAGTGTGTTTCTGGACAGTAACAGTGCTTCGGTATCTGGTGAGTGGAAAGCAGTTCCTGACATTTGGAGATCTTCAGCTAAGAAATATGGTGACCGTGTAGCCTTGGTGGATCCCTACCATGACCCACCTTCAAGTATAACTTATAAGCAGGTTAATTTATTTTCTTTTTCTTAATTATTTCTTTCATACTTATTTCATCATGACTATATTGCTCACCGACTCACCAGGATGGGACTTAATGCATTGATTAGGGGTTCCTATTTTGTGATTAGTAGATATAGTGGGAGTACAATGAACAGAAAAAGATTCCTATAAGTGAATGCTATTTTATTTCTGCCAAGATGATTTGGTCAAATCTGTTAAAATGAATGTTTTACCTATATAAGATGATACAGTAACATTCACTTTAGTGGGAGTAGCGATGAACAGAAAAAGATTCCTATTGGTGAATGCTCTTCCTTTGACGTTACTACATTTTTCCTTTATCAAATATATAAACCTTTATCATAAAAAGCACAAATGAATTACATATTATGCATGAAAAGTGATAAATCCATTAACAATCAGTTCATAGCTCCCAGGCAATAAAGATGGAATAAATGGGAAGAAATGTCTCTGAAATGCTTTAACAATGAAGCTCATAGGGATGCCAAAGAATCTTCATCATCCTCCACCTTATCATTTCTTTCCCTCCAAATACTCTAAATCCAAAGATAAGGAAAAATAGCACATCTCCAGAAATTATCATCTTCTTTAAGGCCCAGAGGCAAAGTAATCCAAAACCATCAAACATCAAAAGATTCTTTTTAAAATGAACATGACTTTGTAGCTGCCTAACCCAAAGTTTCAATGTGAAAGGGCAATGCTCTTATAAGTGAATGCTTTGCCTTGGGAATACTTTTAATTACTACTATAGTATTTCATTCTGGTAGTGTCTTTTGTTGAGTTTGTATTGGGCTTGTCTACCTACAGTTTAAGGTTTTGGGAGTTGTAAAACTATAATCCGTTATTAGCAAAGGGTTTGAGTGTTGTAATTGAAGCTTTTTGTATGTTGATTTGGCTTTTAAAATGTTCTCATGTATAGCAGTTTTACAGATCCATTGAGGTTCTTTTTGTTATTTCAAAATTGCAGCTTGAGCAGGAAATTTTGGATTTTTCTGAAGGGTTGAGAGTTGTTGGAGTAAATCCAGAAGAAAAAATTGCGCTTTTTGCTGATAATTCAAGCCGCTGGCTTGTTGCAGATCAGGGTATGCAATTTTCTTAACATTGTAGCTTTAAAAGATGTTTATTAAATCATTTCTTTATAGCCATCTTGTATTACCTTCTCTAGGATGTGGTATGCTCATTTTCTCTATGGCCACGCTATTGCTCTGATAGCGTCAATTTGTGCTCTTCAGGTTTGTTGCTTCACATCCTGCTATTGACAAGTGGAATATGGACTGAATGCATGCTTGAAAATATAGCTGATCGATCTTTATGATAACCTTTTCTCAAACATCTTGTGTGGCATGGCTGTACTTATCACTTTTAAAGGAAGTAATATTCTTAAATTGAACTTCAGCCACTGACTGTAAACTTTGGACTTCTTATATCAATAAATCATGCATGGTAGCTGTGTCAATCCACCAACCACATGGCATGCAATTTGTATTAGTTTTATAGAATAAACTTGAATGTGTTGGGTCTAAACGCTTATTTATTGAGTATGGAAGTGGGTGGAACAATGTGATATTTGCATAATATGCAGCTATCATAATACCAGTTAACCCATATGCTTGGCGAGAAACACTTTCAATTTTTAGAATAATCTTGACATTAACTTTCTGTATGAATGTTTGGACAATGCTTAGCTGACCAATTCTATTCTGTGGAAATAGTCATCAGAGAAAATGTGTCTGCTACACAGACACATGATATTAAATATTTGTGCTAACGTATTAATATATCTCCTGTGGCACAGGCTTTAAACAATTAAAGCTCATTGTTATGTTTATGTTGACTTAGGTATAATGGCCACTGGAGCAATCAATGTGGTCAGAGGTTCAAGGTCATCGCTCGAAGAGTTATTACAAATATACAATCATTCTGAAAGGTTTGGGAAAAAATTCTACCTTTAAGTATACTTATTTCACGTATATGACCAATGTCTCTATAACCATAATCTTGATAAATAGCCATATTCTTGATAAAGTTGTATGTTTTTTATAACCTGCCTCCATCCAGTTCATTTTCAGTCTTGTTGACGTAGGACAGGAAGGTTAATATGATCTTTGAAGGGTTTAGATTGTAGGTAGGGAGAATAATAGGAAGTTTAAAAAGAAAAGTAACAACAACAATAATAGACCAAGGATAGGATAGGTTCTACTGATATCGCACCGGTAAATTTTCTAGGATTCACTCCTAGAGTTCTATGCATCACACCTAGAGATCCTTAGGCACCACACCTAGGGTTAGGTTGCATCACTCAAACCTGGAGAAAATTGAAGCTCCACAATTTTATTCCATATCAAAACTATCATCTGGGGATTACAACGATATAATTTATAAAGACGTAGGCTGATAAAGAGAAATTAATCCTGCTGGAAATAAAACAAGAAATTAAACCTAATTCTTGTGCTAGAAGAAAACGAGAAGACTGAGCATTTAAGACGGGAAATAATCCTGCTGACAAAACAGCAGATTTTATTTGAAACCCTAATCCTTCAAAGACTAAGACCCAAGACACTTATGGTATGTTTGGATGAGGAACTTTCAAGTTCCAAGGAATTTATACTATTACTAAGCAATGTGCTATCAACAATTGAATAGAGTTTTGACAGTAACTAGGGGAATAACTAGTAAGGGAGCACATGCACCACATGAGCATATCAAAACCACTAGACAAGGGATTTCCAAATTAACACCTTAATAGGTGTTACTTACAAATCCCTTATAAATGTCTTGCATCTAATCATTTGAAACCCCTTGGTAATTTGAAGTTCTTCATTTTTAACTAATTTAGCCTAAATCCTTGGTGCTTTGAAGTTCCTCATCCAAACATAGCCTTAATGAGTAAAACACCCTTAACCATTCTCCATCACTTGGTTTTCAATTTTTGTGCTACACATTTTTTTTCCACTACAACTTATTTTAGTGGGCCACTTTCACATCAAATATCTTTTTGAGGATCAATGATAGCAATTTTCTTTCTTGAATACAATATGAATATACAGAATTAAGATTGTTCATATCTGTTTTTATTCAGTGTTGAAATAGTTACCGTTAACAATAGATCTTAATCTGAAATTTCATTCTATGAATTAGTAGCAGGATTTAGTTCAGATCATTGAAAGTACTTAGACCTTTAAAAACAAGGATTCATGTATTTACAAAATCATGTTTTTCCTTTTTTTTTACCTTGATGGCTTCGTGGATTAATGTTTAACTTCATTGTTACTACAGTGTTGCACTTGCTGTGGACAGTCCTGAATTGTTCAATCGGATTTCAGAAGAAATCTGTTCGAAGGCTATGAAATTTATTGTCCTCCTATGGGGGGAAAAGTCGAGCCTAGTCAGTGAAGGAAAGATTCCTATTTTTAACTACAAGGAGATTCTAGATTTGGGACGAGAGGGTCGCAAGAGTATGCTTGAGTCTGATGATAAACGTACGCCAACCATCTGTATTTGTTGATAATTTCATTTTCTTCTACATAATTATCTAAGTTTTTAGTTTGGTTACTTGTGATGATATGCATGTTTCTTGTTGTTTCTTTCCTGAGTTTGATTTACTTCGAGTACCAAAGTCTTGTTTCTTTTTTGGTTAAATCCTTTTCATGTTTTCATTTTCATTTTGTATTGCGAAGCATGCATTATGAGACAACATAGATAATCAAGTATTTGAAACCCAATAATCTTGCAGGCAAGCATTTGGGAAAATCATGCAATCCAACAAAAATAACTATTTTATAATGATTGGATTAGTTCAGTTTTTGAGGTCCACAACCCCACAAGAATACTATTGGCTTTGTGACTTTACAGTCTGACCCAATCCAAGCCACTTGGATTGTGGCTTGGATTGGGTTATTTATTCAGCTTTTGGTGTTTTCTTTTTATTGTTATTTTATCTTTAAACTGCCCCAGATAAATAATTAGTATCGTTTGTTGTTATGGTATTACAAAATCACGTAAAGGATTTCAACATGTTTGTTGAGGTTCTTGTCACTATAGTTTTGAAATGGTCATCTGACATGCCATAAAGTTCACAGAAATTTTATGTGACAGAATTCCCGCTGATGGAAAAGCATACATCTTAGAAAACGGACATGTATCTTTATTCACATACCAAAAACCCTGTAATATGTACATGCATGTATATACGTGTGTTTTTGTATTTATATATGTAGGTACTGTTGGGAATACATATTATGTTTGGTATGTTACTTAGCTGTCTTTCCTTTACAAGAATATTTCTGTGTAGTTAATTTTAGTTTTTAATTAGCTGCTACATCTTTACTTTCTGCAAGTGGACTATCATATGGTCGGTGCGTTTGCATCCTCTAATGTAATTATTCTGATTCCAGAGCAGTCCTGTATGTATGAAGCTATCAAATCAGATGATGTTGCTACATTAGTATATACAAGTGGAACAAGTGGCAACCCAAAAGGAGTCATGCTCACACATCGAAATTTGTTGCATCAGGTTGGTTTTGGTGGTATTGCTTTTGCCAAGCTACAATATCGAGAAGATACCCCTGTTAGCTTTGAATATTCTGGGCGAGAGATGGATTTTGGGCACTTTTGTTTTTTATTTGTATTCTTTTTTGGATAGTTACATGATTTTGAATGAAAACAGTTGTTATAAAGAAGCAGTTACATTACCTAATTCTTGTTTGCATTGCATCTTGAAAGTCCTTCCCTAGTTTCTTGTTTCTCTAATTGAACCTCAATCAATTATGTTTAATTTGTTTTGAGTTACTTGCGTCGTTCTTCGCTCAGATAAACAACCTCGGGGATATTGTACCTGCTGTCGGTGGAGACAAATTTCTTAGCATGCTCCCACCTTGGCATTGCTATGAACGAGCTTGTGAGTATTTCGCTTTTACGTGTGGAATTGAGCAATGTTACACAACTGTGAGGAAACTGAAGGTATTATTATCTCAATTGTTAAATTTTCTTGTAAGATGTTATATGCTTTGGTATACTTAACTGGTAAATGCTATTCATAACTTAAATTGTCATGGATAGAGCAAATACACTGTAATGACCGGCCATCACAGTGTTTCTTTCAAATTAACTTTATACTACATTGCAGTGATTTTGAAGAAGAATTTAAAGAATATATGCTAGTGTTAAATGGAAATACAATTTAGATCACATCTAAATATTTATTATTCGTTATGGTTTTATATGTACAAATTGATTAGCATTATTTGACTTTGTTTTTTTTTATTATTTGATAGGATGATTTGCGGCAATATCAGCCAAACTATGTAATATCAGTTCCTTTAGTGTACGAGACACTTTACAGGTATGTCTTTTCTTGGGAATTGTCTCCCTGTGGGGGTCTCTACTAAAAATTTCTTTACTAATGTCTATTGAAGCTTGATGTTCATGTAGGTTTTCTTTATCTGATTAAAATCATGTAATGGATTCAAACTATTTGATCAGATGTGCTTAATGAAGATCATATAGCTTCAGAGTCTAAGAAGTTAAATTGAGATATCTGTTTCAACGTCTTTTACTTTTTTACTTTGCTATAATTGGGAAATTCTCAAATGTCTTGCATTAATAATAATGATGATCATGAATGTTCTTCATAATTTACTTGTCTTTCTTGACCTTGTTTTGGATAAGTTACACTATAGCTTCCTTTTTTGACCAAATTATTTCTTTTTCTCTTTGCAGTGGGATTCAGAAACAAATCTCTTCCAGCTCTACAGCCCGGAAGCTGATTGCACTTGCGTTCATAAGGATCAGTTTGGCGTACATGGAGTTTAAGAGGATCTATGAGGTTCCTTCACTGAGAACTTATTCTTCTTTAACTAACTTTTTATTTGCTATTCTCATCTCCTAACTGAAATTCTCTACAGTGTGATCATGTTTCTTGTTCATTTCATGTCAATTTCTAGTAATCTGATAGTTATAATAATTTATTATTAGGTAACGACATATAATTATCTGCCATGACCTATATATTTTGTTGTCCTTTAATTGATTCATGGTTTCGTATTGTTGTAGACAGACCACTAAACCAATAGGTCTCCATATGGTCGAATTGCTTTATGTAAATAATTTGCAGGAACATGTTTTCTGCATTTTCCTCATATTTGTATCTTACGAAATCTAGGTAATAGAACTTTTTTAGTGAAATTAAAAAAGCTTAAATTTGGTATCTCTAACACAGTTAACCTTTAGCTACCTTAAGGTTGCAGACATGTTTTCTAAGTGATATTAAAAAATGCTTAAAGTTGATAACACACGCCTGTATATATAATAGTTCCCTGCATATCAAACACATGAATATCAACAATTCAAATTTTCCCTTAATGATCACACTGAAAAAAATTTCCTAAATGAGAAATATGTAAGACTTCTCTGAGTAATCGAACATTGTCAATGAACAAAACTTGTCGTTTGTTCCAACCACTATACATAAAGTAAAAGTTTAACCCCTCTTAGATATATTATCTCCTTCATACTTGGCTTGAATTTCCGAGATAGGGAAACGTTATATAAACTCCCAAATGGAAGGTAGCCTCCATATTGATCGCACTGCTCATCTCCAAGCCTTATGGTCCATTAACTTATTATGTCTTCACATCAAAGAGGTCAAACAAAGAATAAAACCTGCTTTGTTGGCATCTACAAAGTAAATTGCATAACCTTGCAATGTATGACACAACTGTGAAAGAGTCTTTTGCAACTATTCTATTGCTCATAATTCTGTTTCACAAAATGTAGTTGAATCTTCTGATAAACATTTGTCCCTTAACTCCTATTTCATCGCTTTCCATGTATCAAGCTCGAAACTTATTTCAAACTGTATTTTGTTATTTCTGTTGTGTTTTTAGTAAACAGGTATTTGCATTGATTGGTTTCGATTGGTTTTATAGGGGACATATTTGACGAGGAACCAGAAGCCACCTTCGTATCTTGTTTCAATATCAGATTGGTCATGGGCAAGAACTGTTGCTACATTATTAGGGCCGTTGCATGTGTTGGGAAAGAAACTAGTCTATAGTAAAATTCACTCTGCTCTCGGAATATCTAAGGTCATCTTATATCTAATTCGAAGTTGTTATTTGTAGCTTATTTGTACTGTTATTTGAATTTTTGAAACACGGTGTTCCATGTTTGGCTTTCATAGATCATATTGAACAAGCCAGATAAAAGGTTTTCAGAAGTGATTATTTAACTACAAGAATTCTTTTTACATGGTGGCTTGTCATTGCTGAGACAACTCTATTTCAGAAGAGAATCAGTATTTAATCTTGGCGTTTCTAGATCTTCTTAGCCTGTCTATGTATGCTGTAGATTAGAGAGAAAGGGACTAATAAGGACAATATCTGGCATCCTGCAGGCTGGCATAAGTGGAGGAGGTTGTCTGCCTTCACATGTTGATAGGTTTTTTGAGGTAAGGTTCTCACTCATATATTTCCTTGCTCAACAGAAATTCTGGATAATCAGGTATCATTTTAGTGTTGTATGCATGCAGGCAATTGACCTGAAACTGCTGAATGGATATGGTTTAACAGAGACTTCTCCTGTTGTTGCTGCTCGACGACCAGACTGTAATGTGAGAATTACGATTTAAATTGTGTGTAAAGCCCAATTTTGGTTACTTTTTCTGAAGACTTATACATCAAAGGGGTTGTATGTGTTGTTGAGTTGTGCTTAATATACATTTCTTGGCCTTACTAATGGTGATGCCATCCTTTTTAAATACGGGTCGTACCATAAGCAAGTACTCACTTCTCTTACTGCTGGAATTAACCTAAAGCTAGTGCAAAATTATTACTCATGTAAATGATATATGAACTTTTTCTTTTTAGTTATAAACAATTGCATTACAAAAACTACAATGCTTTGGTGGATGTTCAAGTCTTTTGAAACATTCGGCACTTAATAGTAGGATTAAATATGTATTCTGATATTTCAGACTTCTCTTTAGTTCTCCTTCAAAAAAAGACCTCTCTAGTTTTGTACTTATAGTTTTTCTTTTTTCTGTTCCTCATCTACTTTCTTGAAGGTTGTTGGCTCAGTTGGGCATCCGATTCGACATACTGAGTTCAAAGTAGTAGATCCTGAAACAGAAGAAGTTCTCCGCTCTGGTTCAAGTGGAATTATAAAAATTAGGGGCCCACAAGTGATGAAAGGATACTACAAGGTATCATTAATTTTTGTTGATCAAAATGAGCTTTCTAAATTTAAATGAAAGATATGCTAAAACCGTTTTCTCGTCATTTTGTCGATAGTTATTACTAAATTTTTAAGTTTCTTTTAGAACTGTGGAAAGCTAAAAAACATAATAACGAAGTCCTAGTTAATGGACCCTTGTAAACAAGAATAATGTATATTCTTTTGTATGACCTCAGTAGTATGTCAATGGTAACCTTCCATAATTTATCAAAGAGCCTTCTGCAATTTTTTTATAATAAAAACTCTTGTACTTGTGTTATAATGGCTCTCTTGTACTAAAAACTGACATTTCTGCATATGGTAGAAAATTGACATTTCTACTAATGATAGATTTTCTTACTATCCTTTGCTGGTTCAAATTTGAACCCACCGGCTACTGTCTGTATTTTAAGTGCAGGGTTGTGGAAGTGAATGAATAAATAAATTTATGAAAACACACTCAGTATTGAAGATATCTCTTAGTGATTATCTTCGTATTTCAGTTTTCTTGTGTTAACTTTTTCAGTTTTGAATTTGATTTTAATCATTACAATTAGAATGAGTTTTCAATATACTCTTTGTTAACTAATTATTTGTTTTTAACTTGTTCTGTTCATGTTTGGACTAGAATCCAGAGGCTACAGAGAAAATATTGAATGAGGATGGTTGGCTAAACACTGGAGATATAGGTTGGGTTGCTCCTCACCATTCAATAGGGCGAAGTCGCCGTTGTGGAGGTGTGGTTGTCCTTGAAGGGCGTGCCAAGGACACTATAGTTCTTTCAACGGGTATAGTAAAGCTTAATTTTCTTCTCTAACACTATCATGGATCTTCTGTTTCTTTGATCTAATATCATGGATCTTTTAATTAACTTGAATCTGTGTAGTTTCCGTTCCATGGACTAAGTAATATCATTGACAGAAAAAAGAAGACTACGTAATGCAGAATCGTCAAGGGCAGTTTAGTCTTTAGGCGTTTAGGGTTTTAGAATTTTAATGTTTGAACGTTTTTTATTAGAGGCAGAGGCTTAAAGCTTAGTTAGCCTAATTCTAAAGGGACTTAGATTAGTTTTCCTGTTTTATAAGTATTAGATTTATTTTCCTGTTTTATCTCTAGCAAGTTTCTTTCCTATTTTATTAGGATTAGGGTGTTCTTTTCAATTTCAGTTTAATTAGGACTTCTAGTTTGTTTAGTTCCCTATAAATACCCCATTGTAATTCAATGGAGGACTACGCGTTTATGAATAAAAGTTTTCTGAGAATTATTTCCTGCGAAAGGACTTCTTTGGTGCGAAACCAAGTTTTGGTGTGAAGCCAATTTCGGATGTGAAACCCTTGGAGTGATTCCAAACCCTATTTTATAGTTTTATTCTTGTGTTTTCCTAGAGTTTGCTTCCGCTAAGTTACTGTTTTCTGCTATTCTGTTCTGTCCTACATCACTATGTACTTTCTCTTACACAACATCGGAAACTTTCATTACAAAACAAAGTCTAAACTACTGATACTCCTTCTGAAATATGTTTCAGACAATGGCATTCTGATAATAGATCTTTACTAGAAAAAAAATGAAAGAAATGTGAAACTTTTGGGGGGAATATTAGTATTGAAGATTTTATGAAAATTTAAGTGCACCAATAGTGAGTTATGCTATGGACATGTTCTTTCAAGTTAAAACATTTAGCTATCTCTTAGTGTCAGCTGTTTCTATGTAAGAAAAAATTATTCCTCTTATCGTTTTGTATTTATTTTTCTTATCATTGGTTTTCTATTTCTGTTTTCTTTCCTCTAACTTTGTGCATGGTGGCTATTTAACTAGGGGAAAATGTTGAACCGGTAGAGCTTGAAGAAGCTGCCTTGCGAAGTAGTCTAATTGAGCAAATTGTTGTCATTGGCCAGGTTATCTAGTCTCAGTTCCCCCCCTCCCCCTCCCCCTTCCCCCTCCCCCTCCCCCGGCCATGTAGTTGGTGCATACTTTTATGGTCAGTGTACTGATTATTCATGTGTGGTATTCATATATGTAGGATCAGCGACGTCTTGGGGCAATAATTGTTCCAAACAAAGAGGAGGCTTTACTTGCAGCAAAGAAGTTGTCTGTCGTAGATGTTAATGCCTCTGACCTACGCAACGATAGAATGACAAGCTTGTTATATGAAGAATTGAGAAAATGGTAAAAATGCTGTGCTTGACTGCAAGTTTTGTTAGTTATATTTGTTCTCTCTTTCTTTCCTCCTTTGGCTCAGTAAAAAAGTCCCATTGCGGTGCACTAAAATTTGTTGGCTTGATTAACATTGTTGGTCCTTTCCTTCCCCAAAAGCTTTTCAAAATGTCAGAAACGGGTAAGGCATCAAAATTATGAGACTTGGGACTTGGTAATGTCAGCTTTATGAAACTATGCAGATTTCGAATCTGGGCTTCAAATCATTTTGTGACCGTTAATTTTAATGCCTCATCATCCTGCTCAGTCTGCCTTAATGTTCCTAATGGCCCACATGTTTGAAATTCAGTCGTCTCCAAATTGTAAGCTTTTTGGTGACTTGCAACTCTACCCCTCATAGCTCCCTTGTATTTTGTATTTTTTGCAGGACTTCAGGGTGTTCGTTTCAAATTGGCCCGATCTTAATTGCCGACGAACCCTTTACAGTAAGTTATCCATGGTGGTGGTGCCACCAGCATTGCCTTTGGCTTTCTTTACAAGATCAATGTGACTGATTGACTGATTATACCGTTGTATTGCAGATTGACAGTGGCTTAATGACTCCAACCATGAAAATTCGAAGGGATAGAGTGGTGGCTCAATACAAGGAGCAAATAGACAATCTGTTCAAGTAAAACCAGCAAACTTTTATCTATTTTTTCATGCTATTATTATGCATGCATGGATTGGATCACATATATCAATCACAATCATAGTGAAATCTTTATGAAAATATATAGTGCTTTTCAAAGATAATTCGAGTCTCAAGGCAAAGAAAAGAATGAATAATGTTCTTACAATACTTACTAAAAAGGTTTGTCCTATCAAAGTTGGAACATTGCCGCTATTACTTGTCTTTACTATTCTTACCAACGTCATCGTGCAGTGGGAGTCTCGAATTTGACTCTCGCAAAGTGCAAGGTGTACTCAATATTTATAATCACCCTCCCAATATGATTATATCAAAATGGAAAATGATAGGGAGATCACATGGTTTGCAAACCACACACTAATACATGTAGCACAAATATGGCCCTTGTATTAGTGTGGTTTGCAAACCATATAGTCTCCTTAGCATTGTTCTATCAAAATTAGTGTTTGTTTGTTGCCATGTCTAGTTGAAAGTTGTTACCCAAAAAGGGTCATGCCCTAGGCATGAAGACTATGGAATGTTCTATTGTTAAGAAGTCTTAAGTTCGACTCTTAGAGGTTTAAAATGTTATACTACTTAGAAGTTTTAAATTCGACTGTCATGGATGAAAATATGGACTTTCGTGATTAAAGATATATGGAATTCGAAAATTCGTTCCTGACACCTTTCAAATTAACAGATCAAATTGTGCGGCTTACTCCAAATCTACGGACCCAACGGCCCTCCTCTATTTTCACTCCAAAATGAAGAGAAAAAGAAAAACCCGTCGCTTGTCTTGTTGGACAGAATGTCCTTGAATTTTAAAGGGTCATGATTCATTAGCCTGGTTAATGGGTTTTATCAAACAAATTAAACGAGTAACAGATTGGCTTTAGAGAGAGGGACTAAGCGAGCTAAGCAATTAAGCGAGCCGCCACCGTAAATTGGCCGATACAACTCTTACCACCGTGCGGGCGTTCATAGAAGAAGGTGATGAATGCCAGTGTCTTACTATCTACGCCAACTGCAACTCTGCGCCAGACGCCAAACGCCTTCCACCGCCAAAAAACTCCACGCTCAAATCATCAAAGCAGGCCTCCATCTATGCGTGCCCTTACCCAACACCCTCTTAGATTCTTACGGGAAATGTGGTCTAGTCGAAGACGCGCTCCATGTGTTCGACGAAATGCCTCAACGAGACCCTGTCTCATGGGCCTCAATTTTCACTGCCCACAACCAAGCCAACATCCCCCGAAGAACTCTCTCCATGCTCCCTGCTATGTTTGAGTTTGATGGTCTGCAGCCTGACCATTTTGTGTTTGCTAGTGTTGTCAAGGCCTGCTCTAGCTTAGGAGCTATTAGACAAGGCAAGCAAGCGCATGCCCGCTTTTTGTTATCCCCCTTTCACGACGATGATGTTGTGAAGTCGTCTCTGGTTGATATGTATGCAAAATGTGGACTGCCTGATAATGCTCGTGCTGTTTTTGATTCTATTTGGTCTAAAAGTCCGGTTTCGTGGACTGCTCTGATTTCGGGGTATGCCAAAAGTGGAAGGAAATCAGATGCTTTTGACATGTTTGAGAGGTTACCAGTTAAGAATTTGTTTTCTTGGACTGCTTTGATATCTGGGTTGGTGCAAAGTGGACATGGTGTTGATGCATTTTATCTGTTTATTGAAATGAGAAAAGAGGGGGTTGATATATTAGACCCATTAGTTCTCTCCAGCATCGTCGGAGCTTGTGCTAATTTGGCGGTATTGGAGCTTGGCAAGCAGGTACATGGGCTAGTTATAGGTCTTGGCTATGAGTCTTGCTTGTTTATTAGTAATGCACTAGTTGATATGTATGCAAAATGTAGTGACATTTTAGCTGCTAAGGATATTTTTGGTCGAATGCATAGAAGAGATGTAGTTTCTTGGACTTCTATAATAGTCGGGGCGGCTCAGCATGGACAAGCTGTGGAAGCATTGGCTTTATACGATGAGATGGTTGCAGCCGGAATAAAGCCAAATCAAGTTACCTTTGTCGGATTAATTTATGCGTGTAGTCATGTTGGTTTAGTTAGGAAAGGACGTACTCTTTTCAGATCCATGATTGAGGATTATGGAATTAGCCCCTCTTTGCAGCACTACACATGCTTTTTGGATCTTCTTAGTCGGTCTGGGCACCTTGGTGAAGCTTCAAATGTTATCGATTCAATGCCTTTTGAGCCGGATGAACCCACTTGGGCAGCTTTATTAAGTGCTTGCAAGCATCATGGAGACACCCAAATGGGAATCAGGGTTGCTGATCATCTTTTAAGCTTAAAACCAGAAGACCCGTCAAGTTACATATTGTTGTCCAACGTCTATGCCGGTGCAGGCATGTGGGAAAATGTAGCGGCAGTGCGAAAGTTGATGGTGGCTAGAGAAGTTAAGAAGGAGCCTGGCTATAGTTGCATTGGCATTGGAAAGGAGAGCGAAATTTTTTATGCCGGAGAGATATTCCACCCTATGAAGGATGAGATTTTCGGTTTGCTTAAGGAGTTAGATGCAGAGATGAGAAAAAGAGGCTATGTTCCTGATAGTAGCTTTGTTTTGCATGACATGGAGCACCAAGAGAAGGAAAGGCAGTTATTTTGGCATAGTGAGAGGTTGGCTGTGGCTTATGGGCTGCTTAAGGGTGTTCCGGGGACAGCTATCAGGATCGTGAAAAATCTTCGTGTCTGTGGAGATTGTCACACCGTACTGAAATTCATAAGCAGCATTGTGAAGAGGGACATTATTGTTCGAGATGCCACAAGATACCACCATTTTACTAACGGGGAATGTTCGTGCAAGGACTTTTGGTAATTTATTTTCCTAGTTTTTGCCTTCTAATTAATGAAAGTGGTTATAATTTCTTTCAATCTGAGTTTGAGTTCTATGTTTTTTTTATAAAAGATAATTTCAGTGATCGAATAGGACAATTCAACAGAGAAGGTAAGATTGACCTGTCTGTGCATACAAGTGGCTTCATAGAAACTTGCCGTTCTAAACAGATTAACAAAAAATAGTACCACACTTCGAACAAATCAACCTAAAACACAATCCTCAAAAACAAAAAACAAAATTCAACTATATAGCCGAAAGGTTCTTCAAACCATAAACACTAGCGGAGACGCCCAAATCATATTGGCCTTGTGTGCAACAACTCAAACTTCAACCATCTGGTGTTCGCAAGCACTCGCCCAAATAGAGGATTTTGAAAAGAAATCAGACAACAAGAACCCCACACAACAATCTCTAAAATTGTACTAACACAAAGCAGCCCGATCACAAAGAGGGGTGCCGACACTAAAAAACTTAAGAATTTACTCTCCTAGTACGCTAGAGAGACGAATTGAAATCCTTCTCCATCCTTGTTCCCGAAGTAAGAACAAAATATTAGGACCTCCTCCTCTGCCATCATAAAAGACATCCAAGAGAAAATCTGAAAGCAAAACCATTGCAATACCCAGCAAAGTCCCATAGCATTGATCTCGCATCCTCTAAGCAACCATTAGCATCGTCACCGCGTCCACTAGGTACAACAAAGCCACCATTAAGCCCCATCATGGTAGATCTCCTCACCACGACATTGAGTATACATATAGGGAACTGATTTGCACTCTAATTTTTATTTAATGCACTCCTTTATTTTGTTTTTACTGTCAGATTGAATAAATTCACACAAAATCAATGGACGATAACAAACGGAGGAGTGCATAAGGAAAAAAGTGGAGTGTAAAAATCGCTTCCTTACATATGATGTTGCACAATATTTTAAAAGTCTAATTAAATATATCTGAATTTTTACTGATTTTAAAACAATTCATCAAAATTTAAATTGAACATACCAAAAAATTTGTCATTCGTATTAAAATCCTAATTAAATACCCTTAAATTTGAAAATTTCTCATACTCTTTTAAAATCTCAAACTGAATACACCCATTATGCTTACAAGGGTTTAGAACTTAGTACCTACATTACCACATGGTTAAAAACAATAATTACAATTACAAGAATTTTGATTTAACACCTATCTCTCAAGTTTGAAAACAAGCACTTAAATTATGCATGAAGGCAAGTCTCTATCATTACACCAATAAAAAACCCAACCTTTATACACAAACTTAATTTATTTTTGGTAATTTGCCCAAAAAATATTGCTTTTGGTAACAAAAATACAAAAATTCAAATTTATTTGGTATAACCTTTTTATTTTTTTCCAACTTTTACATGGAAAATAGTCAAACCACCAACAGCGGTTGAGTTGTACACTGTAACTTCTGTATAATTTCCTTCATCAACACATCACAGCCGCTCATCTTCTCACCTCTAACTTGGAACCACATCACAGCCGCTCATCTTCTCATCTTTGACTTGGAACTAGAAACCCTTCATTGCTGCACCAATCACTTGTTTGATTGGATTCTCGTTCGATTTTACCATAATGTCCCTCAAACGTCCTAAGTACTTGCAGGGCAAGACAGAGGGGTAGTATTGTCCAATAAATTACATACCCTAATTTGACGGGAGAGTCTCGGGTACGGCACCAGCTCAGCCTGATTTCCATGTCACATTTCTGAGTCATTTTTTTTTATTACTTTCTTCCGACAACACTTTATCATTTTTTCCACAATCAACTTTCTTTTTGGTGGGTTGTCTTTTTCAACATCCATCATCACCATTGTTTGCTTTCTATTATTAAGCAAGGGAATCTTATCTTTTTTTATAAGTTTCAGGGCCAACTACGCTTTCAACATGTTGTTCATATTAGCATATTCAATTTCATCTTCATTGAACTTATTGTCATTAGGTTGTCATTTTGCCTATGTACTTCCATTTCTTCAACGGCAATTTCTAGATCCATTGGGAAGTCTAGTGAGCTCCTTTGGTTGGCAAGTTTCTTTATTAAGTCCATGGCCTTATTTTTCTGTGTTTCAGAAAAACTGTAGTTTTTCTGTAAATTGGTCAGGAAAAATCTTCTTCCATATGTTGCTTTGACCAAGTTTACGGAGTCCACAAAATGTCTGGCAACTTCAGATATGTGAATCTGGTTGTCAATCCATTGTGTTATGGGATTGATGCATAATGCAAGTTGCTTTGTTTCAGCAAGGGTTTCAGTTGGAACATCCCCATCGATTGTTTGTGTTAACAACCAAATTTGATAGGGTTGGAAAAACTTTTCTCTTTCTCTCCACCCCATTGTGCTGGTTATGGAGAAAGTAAGATATTTATTTCATCTAAAATCTTTAACTACTCCATATACCATCGCTTTGATAAATGCAGAAAAGTTTTTGAGGTGATCGAAGTTAAAACTTTGGAAAACTACTTTGTTAGTAATTCCCCAATCAATGGTTTCTGTATTCCAATGTTCACTTGTTTGAACAAAAGAGAGTCTTGGAAAATTATCTGCCAAATTTATATTTTCATGATTTCGAAAATATAAATCCATAATCCTTTCATGATGATCCAAAATCTTTTCGTTTATGTTGTTAAAAACATCAAGTGTCAATATTTTGTTTGCCTTTTCAAAAAGACAAATTCTTTTCATTTTTTGAAAGATGGGATCCAAATAATTATTTTGAAGAATTTCCGTCATTTGAAGAAAATTATTTATTTTATCAAAATTAAAATCTTTGTCCCAATTCATTTGTTTAATGGTTTGGAAATAGAGGTTTTTAAGCAAAATATTTTTTTGTTTTATCGAAGAAATTTCTTTTCTTTCTCGTTTAAGCTAGTTTCAAAATTAGTTGTTTTCAACTATTTTGAATGATAGTTGGGTCATGTGTTTTCTGAACCCTTTATTTTCTTTTTGGATATGGGTTTTCCATATTCCATTAATTTCCTCATATAGATATTCATCCAATCTAGGATTAAAGAAGTCTTTTACTTCTTAACTATATTCTCCTGCCATTTGTTTAGCATTTAAATGGTTGTTGAAGACATTTGTTGCCTCCTCATATCTTTCAAAACTTTCATAACATGCTCCATAGTATTTGTTTATCCGAGCGTGACAAGCAGAGCAGTTGTTATAGATTCCTTGTTGGAATCCCTGGTAAACAACATATACTTTTTTGTTGTGGAGAAGGTTTTTTTCTTACAACTGTACTCCAAGGGGTTTTTCCCTTATCCATATCCTGCATAAATAAATCACTTGTTTTAGTGATCTTCACTGCTAAGATAATCTGCAAGAACATTGTTAGTACCTTTCAGATATTCAACTTCAAATGTATATTGGGAAATAACATGATACCATTTTAATCTACGACCATCTGTTATGACTCTTTTATTAATTAGAAAATCTCGAACTGCCTGATTATCAGTGTTAAAGATAAAAACTTCTGATGCCAAATAGATATGAAATCTTTTAATGGCAAGTTTAATAGCCAAAAGTTCTTTCTCAAAGGTAATGTATTTTACCTCATTAGGTTTGAATTTACCGGAATTATAACCACAAATTAATTCTTCTTTTTGAAGTTTTTTAGGTAATGTGGGTTTTAATGGTTTAATACCATTTTCTTTTAATGGTGTATCTCTGTCATTCTAATGTTTTTTTTTTGGAATGGCTTTTAGAATACAACCCCAACATAAATTTGAGGCATCTGTTTCTAAAATTAGGTTATCTTCTGTTTTGGGAAAATAAACATGTGGAATCTTTTTTAGATCCTTTTTAATATTTCTTATTATTTCAGAATCTTTTTCTGTCCAATTAAATCTTTGATCCTTTTTTAGTATTTCTAAAAGAGGAACTTCTTTTTGTGACAAGTTTTTTTATAAAACTTCGTCCATAGTTTAGGACTCCTAAAAAACTTTGTAATTGTTTTTATCTTTTAGTTCTTCTAGAAAATCTCTTATTTTAGAGATTATATGTTCCTGAAGTTTTATTCCTGAATAATCTAGGGTTATTCCTAGAAAATATATTGTTTCTTTTTCTACCTCTATCTTTTTAGGGGATAGAATTATTCCATGGTTTTGGAATGTTTTACAAAAGATTTGTAAATGATGCTTATGTTCTTCTCTGGTTTTTGAGAACACAAGGTTTTGGTTAAAAAACTTCTATAAAATTTTTATTTATTTCTTTCATGGAAGTTTTAGGGAATTTTGTTAATTCATGGATTGTTCGCCATTGAATTGACAAATCCTGCGATTGATGATTCATGCTTAGATTTTTAAGTTGAATCTTTATTTTTACTGAATTTTCAATGTTTTCATCAGTAATGGAAACGAAATAATTTGGTTTGACATTAAACCAAATAACTCCATTTACCAAGTTTGATTGTATTCCTCCAATAATAGCTTGAAGTGGGTCGTTCAGTCTATTATTGAATACTACAGCAAGTATTGGTGTGTCCAATCCTTGTCTGAGCAAAGCAGTTATAGAGATTTGGATTAATCCTATATGAACATATTTTATTTCTAGATATTTCTTTTTCCATTTCCTTATTTTTTCTTTGCTGAACATGGGTATTTCCGCTGTTCCTTCTTCAGTGCATTTAGCGGTGATGTTACCACTAAATTGATCAAAGACTCTTGCTGAAAACATTCTAAACCTTGATAGTTTATAAATGTCATATTTTTTAATTAATTGCTTAGTTTTTTTTAAGGCTTCAATTTGTTCTTCTGAATAGGTTACGCTTTCACATATTACATCTCTAAGTGTTTTATTTTGATTTTCTTCTTCGGTACTTTGTTGTATCACAAAAGTTAGTAATTCGTTCATTATGAAGATTTGTTCATCTTCATCTGAACTTTCTTCTTCACTAGTAACTTTGTAAATGATATCTTCTATATCAGAGATTTCTTCTCCAAACAGAATTTCTAACTCTTGTTCTTCAAGAGTTTTAATCATCTTTTTAACACTTTTTCCCTTTTTTGGGCATTTAGGTGCTATATGACCTTCTTCATTACAGATATAACATCTGCATTTCTTCTTAAAAAATTTTGAAGTAGAATTTTTGTTAAATTTCTTCTTCCTTCCTCACGTATCTTTTATTTTTTGAAAACTTGTTTTGTTTTTTCAGTCTCCATTTAAATCTTTTCTTTTTAAAAGATTTTTTAGGTGTATAACAACCTATTTTCTAAGTTTCTTTAAAAATTTTGGTCAAAATTTGTTATTGATATGGTTCTTAACCTGCTTCTTTTCTTTTAAAGACATGCAATGTTCTGTTATTAATCTTAGGACATAGTTTATTCTAAATCCTAAAGTATTTATTTTATTGGCTTTTATTAACCAATCAGGATATCCCTTAATTGATAATTCATCTTATGGTGAGGAAAGTTTATGAAAGAACTTATCTAGCTAGTGTTTGCTAGTTGAAGGTTCTAACATAAAATAATATTTTTTAAAGACTTTTGTATAATATTCAAATTGACAAATATTACACATCTAGTTTAGAGAGTATAAAATTTGCATCTTCCTGAATTATGGTTTCTCTAGTTGTTCCACAAAAATGTTCTTTAATTATCTGTGCAAATTTTTTTAATATATCTTCTTTAGATTGAAAATTTGATAATAAACCAGCTTTTTGGTTTTGACCCTCGTTAGACTTTTTCAATTGTTTTAACCATTGCAATACATCTCCTTGGAGAGTAGCTGCAACATAATCTAAGAATTTTTCTTTAGTCCAACTATATTTGGAATTTACAACTATGATGGACAGGGATTGTGCCCAATCATCAATTACCTTTTCTTGATCTTTAAAGGATACTTTTGTTAGATCTAGATAGGTTCCATTTTGAGCTATTGTTTGTTTATTCATATCATCTTTCCTAGTATAGGATGGAGATGGATCTTCATCCTTGACTTTTATAAATTCTTCATCTTAAGGATTTCTCAAGTGTTCTTCAAATTCTTCAATATTGTGAAATTCTTTTAACGGTTGTTTCGCTTTTCTTTTACCTTTTTAATGGTTTTCTTCTTCTAAATCTGTCTCTAGATAAGATGAAGAGTCAGATGATTCTTCTGAAGCTTCTTCTTCAGACACAACATTTATCTCATGGTTAAAATGAGATAAAAATGGTTCATACTCGAGGGATGTTACTCGAATATTTTCTAGAATTTTATTTCTTTCCTTAACGGTTAATTGAGGATCTTCATAAAGAGTTTTCTAATAATCAAGTATGTAAAATATATTTTTATACTCTTCATAATTAAAAGAAGACTCAACCTTTTCTATTTTAAAGGTCATAATATCTTCAGATCCATAAAACAACCTAGGGACTTTGTTATCTCCAAGGTGATTCATTCTTCTAGATTTTTGCAATTCTATGTTCTCAATTTTTTGAACTAAAATTGACAATTGTTCCTTAGATTCTTGTGTTAGATCTAAGTCATTAATTTTTCCAAGTTTGGTTACTTGTTTAGTTAAGTGTTCAAAATTAATTTCCATACTTTCGAGTTTTTTCTCGATATAATTTTCATAAGTAACTTGCCTTTTTTCTAGCCTTTTTAGCCAGCTTCCTAACATATCTATTATTGAATTAATACTACCACTGATTTCACCTAAACTATTTTCAGATCTTTTATCAATATGTAATTTATGATTATAATTATCTTCACTTCTGCCTAACGAAGTAGCTACACACTCTATTTTATTATGTGCTTCATTCATTTGTTGGTTCAGCGATACCTAAGACCATCTACTAAGATTTTTGGTGCCTAAAACTAGTTATTCCCACAATATCTCCACGCACTCAGTGGCTATGAGGTTTAACAGGGACACTTATGGGCTTTGAAACCTTAATAGCGTATGAGTTTTCTTTCCCAATAAATAAAATTACACAAAATAAAATAGAAAGTAAGTTACTTAGGGGGGTGTATTCAATTGGAATTGTGGAGGATTATAAAATAAATTAGCAATCCTAGTGTATTCAATTAGGATTTTTCAGAATATAAAAATATTGAACACAAATCCATGTGTTTTCAATTAGAATTTTAAAGAACATTTAACAAATACCTACAAATCTAGGTGTATTAAAAAACTTGGAAATTTTTAAGAATTTTGTCATGGGAGGGATTTGAGTGAATTTTTTTGAATTTGTAAGTGAAAAATATAACTAGCAAAGGCCAAAAACAATTCTAGCGTTCCCCCAAAGATTTTTGTAGCATTTTCTTTCAGCAAAACGCATAATCTCTAGAGAACCCTAATTTCCAGAGAGAGAAGAAGAAGAAGAAGAGAAGATGTTGACGCCATAGCAAGAAGAGGACAAGAAGCCCAACGATCAGTCTGGCCACATAAATCTCAAAGTGAAAGGACGGGATGGGAATGAAGTGTTTTTCAGAATCAAGAGAAGCACTTAACTGAAGAAGCTTACAGATGCATACTGTGATCACCAATCTCTCGAGATCAACTCAATTGTCTTCCTCTTTGATGGTCGTCGCCTACGAGCAGAGCAGACCCCTGATGAGGTCCCTCTCTCTTCGAACACTTCAATGATCATATTTTGCAGTCAATTATGTTTTTTGCATAGATTCTAAATTATTTATGTTGTTTCATTGTTTCAGTTGGAAATGGTGGATGGTGATGAGATTGATGCAATGCTGCACCAGACCGGAGTTGTAACGACCCGTAAATTTAATTAGTGAATTTTCGTAAATTAATTTGGGTAAGGACGATTTTGAAGGGTCCTGTCAGGAGGAGCCGTACATATATGAAACAATAGACTCTGATTGAAAAGAAGCTGTTATTATTAATGGAAATGGAAACACATAATCTCCATCCTTGTTATGCAGAATGAGGAAGGGAAAGGACAGAGGAGGAGGAAAGGAGGAAGAAGGATTGAATTGATGAACAACAAAAGAAAAAAAAAGTTGGACCAAAGAATCCCACCGAAATTCATAATTACAAAAAATATGTCAAAAATATTCATATAAATTCATGAAAGAATTTAATAGAATTTTATAGAAATTCTCAAAACTTCCACATGATCCATTACAATTCTATAAATCCGTCATTTAAAAAAACCTCTTCAAAATTCTCTTGAATTCTAATTGAATACATCCCCCTTAATTAAGCACAAGAGAGAAAATCTAAATATTTTCTCTATGCTCAATATGACACTGAGCAGTCTCTGTAGCTTCTTTACATTCTTCTTTTATATCGTTTATATTTTCTAACTCAATATTAATATACTTGCAAATTCTTAATATGTTATTAATAGCTCTTAATTTTTTTTTCCATTTTTTTATTTTTCTTTATAAAACTTAATATCATCTATACAATCTAGACGAGAAAGTTTAAAATGAGATTTATAATAAGGCATAAAAATTTCTTCATAGAAACATAATACTTACAGTGATGACTTGCTTCTTCAAGCCTCTGATACACAAGCTACAAGCTAGTTGTTCTAGCTCTGATTACAGCTACAAGCTAGTTTGTTTTAGCTTTGATACCACTTACACAAACGGGACCTTTTAGACCTTTTACAAACAAACAAACTTACTACTATATTTTACAAGTTGCTCAATACATGAGCTCCTAAGGGTACTAAAGAAAGAAAATTATTTACAAATAGTAGTGATGGATGAAGAAAGGCAGAGTGTTTTCTCTAACTTGGAATTGGAGTATGAGTTTCTTAGAAGAAGAAGAGGAAGAGGATTGATGGAAAGGAGAGGAGTTTCGAAGAAAGCTTGGTTGAAGAGTTGAGTCTCTCTTGCTGCATCAGTCTGATCTTATAGGAGGAAAGAGTCGAATTTTTTCTAACATCTTGAGGCCACCTTTATCATCTTCAATTATCTTCTTTTTCCTTCTTTTCCGTAATTGTTGGCTTTTTTTTTTGCTGATTGGGTGTTGACTGGATTTCAACTGACAACTTTTAATTGGACGACCAGACCATTGTGTTGATGAGACGGCCGGACACAAGACTTTCTCCAATTTGACATGTTTTCACCACTCATGGCTTATGCTTCACACACAGTAACGAAAACTAGAGACGAAAAGGGTTGGTTCTAAAGAGCCCTTTGCGTTGTATGCTCTGAGTCTGAAACTCTCTCTTCGCGCCCTTTTGTCTTCTTCCGACTCTCTTGCTCCGTCTTCATCTCTGAAAACTTGCCCGTAACCCTCTTCCTCTCCCAAAAGATAAAAATTCAATCTTTTCAGTCAATATTTTGGTCACCCTATAAATAAATATTCATGTGTTGTATGATTTTGTGTATCTGAGTGTGTGATTCTGATTATTTTTTGTGTTTCTGTGGAAAAGGGTTGAAGTTTGTAATGCTTTGCTCTGTTTATGTTTTTAATTTGATAAACTTGTAATTTGCCTGAACTCTGATCTTTGTGCCACATGTATGGCTAAGATGAATTCTTGGATTATTGACCCAAATATAAAAGCTAAAAAATCTCAAATTGCTTTTTGCCAACATACCTGTGTCTCTCTATTTTCTCTTCTCTGCCGTGGTTTCTGTTTTGCAGCTCAACATAGAGGTGATTTCTTCTCTTTCTTTCTTCTTGAGTTGAAATCAACCAAATTCTAACAAAAAGGTCGAATTTTTACCATGGATTATTCTAGGTTGCCAATTGCAAAGAGGACACGGCGAGGGAAGAACGGTACTGGAAAGAGGTCTGGGAAAAAAAGCATGGGAAGAAGAAAGCCCAGGATCGGTCTGAGAAGAAGAATGCCCAGGATCGGTCTGGAAAGAGGCCTCCTCCACCCCCTGGATTTCGTCTTCTACACTTTTTTTTGCCCCTGGATTTTTTTTGTGCTCACAGTGGCCTCCTCCACGCTCTCATGAGAGTCATGGATATTGTCACTGTGAGCAGCTGACTCATGACTCTGATGAGAGCGTGGAGGAGGCCACTGTGAGCAGCACCGCCAAGAAACAAGGAGAACAAAGAGAGAGAAGGCCAAACAAAAATCTCCTGATCTTTCTAATATGAAAGAGAAATTAAATGTTGTTCCCATTTCTTATCTCCTGATGGGTCTAATAAGAAAGAGAAATTAAATGTTGTTCCCATTTCTTACACGTTGATCTTCCTTGTTTTTTCTTGTTCCTTATTCAGAAAGATCAAGTTTTTGTTTATATATCATTTTTCTTCACATTTTCCCATATATTATTTCTTTTGCTTATTTTCTGCTTGGCTTTATATTTGCAGAGGGTTACTCGAATGGATGCAGCCATTGATGCGATGACGCGTGAAATGGGGTTTGATGAGAAAGTAGTGCGTTTGACGGTGAGAGAACTGCTGAAGGTGGGTTTATTATTATTTTTTCTTGGTTCTGTTTTCATTGGTTTCTGAGAGGAAATCTTTTCTGGGTTTTGTATGACATATAATCAATTTAATTTCAATTGGGTTGGGTAATCATTTTGGTTTCTGTCAATAATCAATTTAATTTCAATTGGGTTGGTTTGGGTTTTGATTTTGCATCTGCTCTGGCTGCCCAATTGGGTTGGTTGGTTTAGTTTCGGTTCACAGGAACTTGAAGCCCAGCAACCTGTTGTTGAATACCAATTGCGATCTTAAGATACGTGATTTTGGCCTTGCTCGTCCCAGTGCAGAGAATGAGTTATTGACAGAGTATGTTGTCACCAGATGGTACAGGGCACCTGAGCTTCTTTTGAACTCTTCAGATTACACACCTGCAATAGATGTATGGTCTGTTGGTTGCATCTTTATGGAGCTTATGAATAGGAAGCCTTTGTTTCCCGGAAAAGATCACGTGCATCAGATGCGCCTATTGACAGAGGTAACATGAATTATAGACAAGTAGGGACAAAATTTGAATTTGGCATGACCTGACTTTGACTGTGGTATTTAAGAATCGCACTTTAGAAGAAGGATTGCTGAAAATACTCATTGTACATTTAACTGGCTCCTGCACCTGCATTAAGTTCATAACATTATAACTCATGATGTTTCAATTGTGGGGATGGTTCCTACTGGTTCATACTTTGTTAAAATACTGAATACTTCCCAACCTTTTCTAAGTATCTATAGATTCCCTCTTCATGGAATGCTTCATTGTAGTTGTCTGTACTTGACTTTACATGGTAGTTATAGTTCTGCTAGTTTGCTTTCCTCCACGTTTGTACAGGACTAAATTATGTAGCTATTCTTGTAGAGCAATATCTGCTGGACAAAATTACTAATAATGGTTTTAATTTCTATTTTTGCTTCTTGGGACACCAACTGAGTCTGACCTTGGGTTTGTTCGGAATGAGGAGGCTAGAAGTTATATATGGCAGCTCCCCCCACATCCTCGTCAGTTGTCCGCCATTGGGGAGGTTGTTTCCACATGTTAATCCACAAGCCATTGATCTCATTGATAGAATGTTGACGTTTGACCCTGCTAGAAGGATAACTGGTAATTTTCTCCATGCCAACTTTTGTTGCTTTTCGTTGTTTAATATGTATAGAATGTTGCCACATTCAAGTCTAGTTATGAGTTAAGCCTGAAACGTACCTCAACTTGTTCTAATTGTGTAACTTGTGCTTATGCAGTTGAAGAGGCATTGGCTCATCCTTACCTGGAAAGACTACATGACGTAGTTGATGAACCCATCTGCACTGAGCCATTCTCCTTTGATTTTGAGCAACAACCCTTGGGAGAGAGGCTCTACCACTCAATCCAGAGTATGCTTGATATGAAATGCATTAGTACTTTGTTTCTATACAGGTAGAAAAATTTGCACTTCCAGCGCTCTTTGTTCAAAATGGTTATTATGGCCAAAATATTCCAATCATCAGTGAGCGCTGTGTTAAACAATTTAGTAGGCTGCTGATCAAGTGACCTCATCGTCCTATTTGATCAACATCATTACAGGTGGGTTTGCTGGATTTTCCAGAATGAACCGCCCATCGATTTTACTAGACTATTATTTGAGGTCAGTTCCTCTTTTTTTCTTTTTTTTGTTGGTTGAACTTGTATTCTATTTTATCTTGTTTGTATCTTCATTTTTTGTTTTTGTTTGTACCAAACTTGTACCATGTATAGCAAGATTGTATTGACGAAGCTAATTCGATAAATACCTTTATTTATTCCTTGTGAGGCCAATTTCTGAAGCTTGTGTACTTATTATTTGTCTGCCATTTGTTTGATGGACCAATTTATGGTTGTGACATTGTTGTATTGATCAGTTATGCTTCCAAGTTTCCTCCCACTCCTATGAGTTTACTATTTAGGTATTCTTTAAGTTCAGCAATGATGATGAGCTTTGGGTTGATTAAAAGTCATTTCACATCAGAGCCCTCCTTGCTTGCTTATTTGCTTGTGTTGTAATTTTATTTCAATTTACAGCATTTATGTTATAACCACTTCAGCAATGCTCTTAGCCAAAGAAACAAGCCCTTCTTTCATTAAGACTCCAGGGATTCTGTGCATGAAGTTTATACTTTCTTAAATGAGCAAATTACAGCTTATTATCATGTGATTTAGTCAAAATTACATGGCTATATTTGTTCTTTAAAATTTTTCAATTTATTACCCCTGAATTTTTTATTTGTTTCAATCGGAACCTTCCGTTATATTTTCTGTTAAGTGGTGGTGTGTCCAAAATTGGATCCACATATAGCTTATGTGAGCTGAAATTTGGACACATTAATACTTAACAGACTATTTAATAGAAAATTAAATGCAATAGAGGGCTCCGAATGAAACAAAATAGAAAGTTTACGGTACGGTAATAAATTGAAGGATTTGAAAGGAGGAACTCAAGTCTTCTGCAGAAATTATTGATTACTCTAATCCATTTGCCATATCGGACTCGTTGGAGATGTTAGACTCTGGTAAACATGGAAGTGTTACAAAGGATATAGAAGCACTTGGTGGCCGAAAGAGGCAAACAGAGAACCACTTATTTTTGCTGGCAAAATATCTTCACTGTCTAATCTATTATTGGAGGAGGACGAAAGGCAGAGTAGAAAAGCTCCTAAACTGGGAAACTTCAGAGTAAAAAGGCGCTCCTAAACTGGGGAAACTTTCTTGTTGTAGAAAACTTTATCGCTTCAATGGAATGGGTTGATAGGACATGCGTTGAATTTTGCAATTACATTGGAAAGAACTAAAACTAACAGAATAACAACAAAGAATAAACTTATTTTGAAAAAGGTTTTATTTTATTATAACTGGACTCAGCATTCCAGTTTGAGGTTGGACATAAAATTTAAAAAATTAAAAGAAACAAAAACATGCAATTGAAAAAGTAGAAGAAAAACAAAGGAAATGAAAATCACCTCCCACGCTTACTTGGTCACTAAATTCATATTTGATTTGCTCCCCCAGTTTACTAACCCCCAAATGCAAGGACTGAACTGAAGGACGACATGTTAAAGAGGAAAACGGTGTTGGGTACGTATAACAAAAAAGGAAAGTAACTTGGTCACCAGTGTAAAAGTAAAAAAAGTTGGCATCATACTCTTTGATCACATGCCACAAGGCTTGGTATGAAATTGAAACCATAACAATAATACTACAGGCTACAGCTAGTAGCTACTTGGAATAAGTTGTTCGATGATTCAAAAGGCTCCCAAGTTGAACACCAAGGTTTGGACGTGTAATTTTGTAATGTTATTAAGAGAGTTTATATATATATATATATATATGGGCCTAATCCTAAAAAGGATTGATATATAAGGGCTCAATTGATCTTACTAAGACCAGTAGCTAGGTCAAAAAAACAAAATTTTTGAGAGTTTGTATTTATACAATGATATTAGGAGTGTAGATTATATTATAAATATTGGGTATCGATAACATGTGGAGAGCAATACTACTAAGTCATAATACTAAGTGACTTGAAATTTTGTATTTAGTATATGTATTTTTATAAGAGTGATTAATTAAACTCTTCAAAGAGAGTGGTTTCACAATCTAAATATAACGTACGTTTTACCCAATTTATAATGATATACACACACACACACACACACATATATATATATATATATGAGAAATGGTAGCTAATGATTATATATACACATGAAGGCTGAAACATCACGTACTTAGGGATGGCCATAAATACCCATGGGTATTGTTTAAATGGGCAGAAATTAGATAGGATAAAATTTACCCATCTTCTAATGGGTAGGGTAAGAGTTTACCCATGGGTATTCAGTACCCATTAAGTTAAAAGCACATTCTTTATCCCTACTTCAAATTACCCATGGGTATTTAATACCCTATCTTCCCTCTACTAATTTTATTTTTGTCTTATTATTATTATTATTTCTAATATATTTATTTAATTGAACCTCAATTATTTATGCTTTGATTAAAAAATTAAACCACAATTAGAAAAATGTTTTCTTTTGGGAAACTAACTAGAATAATATTACAAATTTATATTAACATCAAAGTTTATTTTGAGAACTTAACTCATTCATTTTTTTTTTTACCAAAAGATCAAAAAACTTTATTAATAACAAATAGCAACACCAGCATCAAAGGCTAATGTATCAAACAACCACTCCGTCCCCAGTTCATCCCAACAGTGAAACCCACCAACCATAGTAACAAAGGCAGCTACAAGATGCGCAGCTTTATTAGCCTGCCTGGATGCATACACATAATGAACACTTCTCAACTGCAAGGCCAATGCATGGATATAAAAAAGAATACAGTCTAGATCGACGTCACCTGGGCTCTGTCCACGAAGGGTGTTAACAAGCCCCAAAGCATCTGACTCAATCACCACCCGCTCATGGCCAGCCAACAAACAATGGGAGAGAGCACACCACACCGCCTCTGCTTCAGCCACCAAACTTGACTTCAGACAGAGGTCCCCTTTACCCCTCGCACACACCAGCAGCCCAAAACAGTCTCGAATGACCCAACCAACTCCACCACATGCCGTCCCCTTACTCCAGGCACCATCACAGTTATCATTCAGGACGCCCAGGGCTGGTTTCCTCCAACGGTGCACCACCTCACCACCACCCAAATTCGGCGGTCTAGGCTGCGAGAACTGTCCCCACAAGACCGGGACCCCAAACTCGCGGAATTCAGCCACACAATTTGTAAGGTTGCCAATGGCCTCCTCTAGTGGCACATGAATACCCTCAAACACCCTTCGATTCCGGCACTCCCAAATCCCCCAGAGCCCAAAGTAAGCGTTTGGATCAGCTCCTCTCGATGAGGTAAATGAAGGAATTTAGCAACCAGACGCTGCCAAATACTTGGAAAATCATCCCCCTCTAAAACACTGACATCAATGATAAGAGGGCTCCCAAACCAGAAGACCCTGGCAAACTGGCAGTGAAAAAATAAATGGACCTCGGTTTCCTCAGCAAGACCACAAATAGGGCAAACAGGATCCACCACCAAGTGACGGCGCAACAAATTTGACTGAACTGCAAGAGTGTTATTACAGCCCCTCCAAACAAATTGCTTAAGCTTCGGCGGAACCTTCATAGACTAGATTTGACTCCATTTCGAGCCCTGAGCGGGAGAGGAACTGGGCTCCCCCTCCCCCGTCTACCTAACTCTCCATTTCTATGCAAATAAAAAGCAACACCATAAGCTGATTTCACTGAATAACAACCAGTTTTGTTGAAATGCCACATCCACCTATCTCCCAAGCCCCACCGGCTGAGGGGCAGCCGGAGAATAACATGAGCCTCCTCCTTTTGAAAGCACCGAGCTATCAACTCAGCCCTCCAAGTGTGGGTGTCATGATCAATCAAATCTTTCACATAGAGAAGAATATCAGGATGTGAGGAAGTCACCTTAAATGTGTAGGGAGTCGGCAGCCAAGGGTCGGACCTAGATCGTACGTGTGCACTATCGCCAATCCTCCATCTCAAGCCCGCCACTAGGATTTTCCAACCTTGAATAAGTCCCTTCCACCCCCAGGAGGACCGGCGGCCCACCTGCGCTTGTAGGAACGACCCATTGGGGTAGTACTTGTCACGCAACACCTGTGCGAGTAGCAAAGAGGGATCATGAACGATACGCCAGCCAATCTTCCTAAGCATTGCCAAGTTGAAACATTCCAAGTCCTGGAAACCCAGCCCTCCAACCTTCTTCTCCCGTGACACCTTCTTCCATGCCACCCAATGGACCCCACGCTGTCCATGTTGTTTCCCCCACCAATAATTGGCAACCAGCCTCTCAATATCCCGACACACACCCATCGGGAGTTTAAAGCACGACATAGCATAATTAGGCATGGCCATGGCCACCGCCTTTATCAATATCTCCTTACCTGCTGGGGAGAGAAACTACTCCGACCACCTTTGCACTTTACTAGCAATTCTATTCCGCACTTCATCAAATATTACCCGCTTCGACATACAAAAATTTGCCTAGAGACCAAGATACTTCCCAAACCCGTCCCGGGCCGCGATCTGGCATCTCCGAGACAACCTACCCCGCAGGCACTTTGAGCAGTTCCCCCCAAAGAACAGGGAACTTTTCTCCAGGTTGACAAGCTGGCTGGATGCCTCTGCATAACAATCAAGGATACTCTTCACCGTATCAATTTCCCTAGACGTAGCACGGCAAAAGACAACCGCATGATCAGCAAAGATCAGATGGGTGATGCGCAAAACACTGGACTCTATCAATCTAAACCCATGAATGGCCCCCTCTTCCTCCCGCCGGCGAAAAAGAGCGGAAAGCCCTTCCACACAAACCAAGAAAAGAAAGGGTGACATAGGATCACCCTGCCGGAGCCCCCTGCTAGGCGAAAAATAGCTAGTTTCCTCCCCATTGACCAGTACACTGTAGGAGACCGAAGACATGCATTCAAAAATCAACCCACAAAACCGGTCATCTACCCCAAGGACTTTGAGCATATCGTCAGAGCCAAATCCTTATCTTCCCGTTTACCACGATGCTTCATAAAATGAAGAAGCTTATGGACAACAAGAATATTATCCTGTATTTGCCGTCCCGACACGAAAGCTGACTGGTTTACACTAATAATCCGATCCATCACCAACTTCAACCGATTAGTAAGGAGTTTCGAAATGACCTTATAAATGACATTACAAAGTGCAATAGGGCGCATCTGAGACATCTTGACCGGGCTAGGGACCTTGGGAATCAGACAGAGATGAGTGAAGTTAACTTTCCGAAGTAACCGCCCTGACCTCCAAAAGTGCATCACCATCTCGCAGATATCCCCTCCCACCACCTCCCAATTTTTCTGGAAAAAACCACTGGTGAACCCATCCGGCCCCAGGGCCTTTGAAGGGTTAATCTGAAACATCACGGCTTTCACTTCATCCCGAGTAAAGGGTGCCAAGAGACCCTCATTTTCCTCCTGCGTAACCCGCCTCCCAATACAATCCAAAATGGCCGGGCATGATGGAGGATGAGTAGTAGTGAATAGCTATTCAAAATAGTCCACCACCACCTACTGCATCTGGGCACCCTCCTCCACCCACTCCCCATCCTGGTTTTAAAGTCCCCTCAGTCTATTAAATCGCCGACGTTTGACTGTGGAGGAGTGAAATTTTTTTTAGTGTTTTTACAACCCTCATGTAGCCACTGTACTCGAGCTTTTTGTTTCCAATAACACTCCTCCTCACGGATCGGGCGGTTCATCTCTAACTCCTTTTCCTGCACCCAAACCCCATCAAAGGAGGGTTGCACATAAGCACTACGTAGTTGCTGCTGTAATTCTTCAATAAGTACCTTGCTATTGCGCTGGTTACTCTTCCTCCATCCAAGAAGACCCGCCCGCACCCCCTTCAGTTTTTCACAGACTTGGAAGGCCTTTGAGCCCCGAGTCTCATGTTTCCAGCAATCTTTAATCACCTGTCGGCAACTCTGTTCATTCCCCCATCTAGAGTCAAGGATAAACCTCCTCCTTGGTCGTCGCAAAGGCGGTGCTAAACACAGTAGAAGCATCAGGTGGTCGGACCCTTCCACAAGGAGGTGGTGGAAAGTCGCGGCTGGGTACAACTCCACCCATTATGCGGTGGCCAAGCCACGGTCCAAGCGGGCTTGAATGAACCCCGAGTCCCTTTTGTTTCTCCAAGTAAACGGATGCCCTTGGTACCCCAAATCTAGCAATCGATTATCAGCAACAAATTCCCGAAAGGAAAGCATTGAATTTTCAGACCGAACAAGGCCCCCTTCTTTTTCGGTAACTAACAACACATCATTGAAATCCCCCATCAGAAGGCAAGGGTCCCCACACCAGGCAATACGAGCCCCCAAGCTCCTCCAGTGATCCACATGGATCCTATCATCTGTACTTACATATATAGAAAAAAATCGCCAAGCATAACTAGAAATAGCATCCTTTATTAAAACTTCAATAAGAAAATCACCATATTTAACTAACACTACTTGTTGAACAACCCTCCAAAAAATACAAAGGCCACCACTGAAGCCCCGTGGCTTAACAACATGCATGAATGGCATCCTCAACTTATTTTTTAGATAACCAAACTGTCTACTATTATTCTTCGTCTCCAGCAATACCACAATGTCAGGTTGATGAAGCAGAGTTTGCTCCACCAAGTTATGAATGGTTAGCGTACCCCGATACATTGACAATTCCAGCATAGAACATTCATGGCGATTGGGAAGAGGTGGAACATACACCCCTTCTCTCAAGAGACCCATTAAGGTCGGTCCCAACCACCTAAGAAGCAAAGACTTCCACTCCACACTCCAACCTTCGCCACCTAGCCACACCTTCACGCAACAATGGTGAGACTCCCGCAGCCTCCAGCACCAGCCGCTGCCATTTGGCCAAGCCCACACCACCGGCCCTCCCGCCCAGTATGATAGGCATAAGTTGAAAAGGGTCAGATTGCTGGGACACAGGAATGTCAAGCCCAGTGCAATCCCCCTCTCCAATCTCCAAAGTCTGCATAGCATCCCTTCCATGACTAGATTCCTTATCAGCCACCGCCCCCAAAACCAAGGTTTCCATCTCAGCACCAATCTGTCCAATAGTAGACTGTGCGGGCGGGACCGGACCAGATGTATCCCCACCCTCAGTCGGCACTCCAAGACCATGTTCCTGGTCACCTAGTCCCCCTCTCTCCCGTTCCATCCGTGAGTCACTTGGACCCCCTCAGTCAATTCGCCCGCTCTGTCAATCAACCCAGCATCAAAAGCAACCTCCAAGACTCGTGTACGCCGTACCTCCTCCTCTTTCTGTGCACGTATACTCGCAGCTAATCCTGAGGCAATCCCATCCCCTCGGTCTCTCCCCCGACCACCGATCCCCAATGCCTCCTTACCACTGCTCTACCTGCGAACAACACTACGTAGGGGACGTTCGCTAAGATCCGTCTCCGCCTCCAGACCCCCAAACACCAGACCCCGGTCCTCGCCCACCCCCGCCATTTCAGAACCTCCACATTGCCAAGTAGTGTGACCCAAAGAGCCACACACCAAGCAGTACGCCGGCAACAACTCATATTTGAAGTCAATCCATTGCTGCCCCTCCACCGGAAACTCCACAAAAGTCCCACGCATCAACGAGTCATCCACCCTTATTCTGACTTGGACACGAACAAACCATCTGATACACTCCTTGCCCCAAGACGTGTCAACCGCCAACACAGCCCCCACAAGGCTGTCAATTTTCTTGGCCACTATAACAGTCATGATGAAAGGAGGGATACCATGAAGTCGCACACAGAAGGAGGAGTGGTTCATCCTCAAACGCCTGGGGTTTCTGGTACTTGACCCTTCTTCCAGGATTACCAAGGCCTCCATAAAACTCCACGGTTCCATGTCCAATACCTGCTGCATATCCTGCTAAACAACAAAGCATGCCATGAATTTTTTCTCCCCAATCACCAAAATGGAGACCCCCTCCCTCCCCTTCCAGAGACCCGAGAATAACCGCACAAAGGCATCACTGCTTATTCCCTTGTCCGTGAAAACTTCTGCCACAAGACAGAAACGGAACCCTAAAGGGAGGTCCTCGACTTCCTCTGGTAACACCTGAACACCCAGCCGCTCTCTCTCCGAGAGTCCAAGATGAGAACCGAACTTCCTTTCCAAGTCTTCCATGTCCATCGTAGCTCCCAGCCATCACTCCGCAACCCACCCCCGTGAGCACTTGCACTCAGGGTCTCAAACAGCAGCCGCAAGAGACCAGGACGAGACCAAGGTCCCAACCTTATCTGATCAACTGAACCGCCGCAGACCACAGCCCACACCCGCCGCCTGCCCTTTACGATCACCACCCGACCAGGCCTCAAACCCTCCTCAGGTCACAGTCACCAACCGCAGCCCACCAACACGATCAACACCAAAGCAGGGAACCAACGACACCCTCAGAATATTTTCAGGTGTGCCGGCACCCTAAACCCTAGCAGACCTAAAAAACTCTCATTTCGAGAGACGCATTGTGCGCGTCCACTTAGAACTTAACTCATTCATTGATCTCAAAATTATCTCAAGCCTTTTTAAATTTTTTTAACAAAAATCAACATAAGCTATAGAAATTTCCAGGATTTCACAACCATGGCCTTACATGTGGCCGCTTGCATGTATGGCCCTGGTTGTGGTTCATCACTTATCCAACATAAACATGTGAGAATTGATTGTTTCTATTCACGGTTGGATGGTAATCAAGATTTGCTAGGATGAAATACGTTTGATGATATTTTTTTGACAAATGTGGGTCACATAATTTGATTTTTTTTTTTTTGAATAATTTTATTTTTTTTAGTTTGTAAAATTAGCTCAATCAAATATTGTGGAACTGACAAACTGAATAAAATATCATAGTTAGTAGGCGTATCCTATTTTTTATATAAGAATATTGAAAAAAGGGTTATACAAATTAAACCCAAAGGATCAGAGGATTCGAAAGACGGTAACACATTTCAAATCAAAATTGGGTGTCTATACTATGTATCTTCTAAACGTGTTTTAAATAAGTATCTCTTCTAACAAAAAAATTGAAAAGCAAAAGAAATTGAAAAGAAAAAAAAATGAAAAGAAAGAAAAAAGTGAAAAGCAAATGAAAATGAACGTGTTAGAAGAAATTTTAGAATTTTTTTTGAATAAACGTGTTAGAAGATATTTTAAAAAACAAATAAAAAAATGAACAACAACAAAAATGAAAAGCAAAAGAAATTGAAAAAAAAAAGCAAAAAAAATAATGAAAATCAAGAAAAAAATTGAAAAGTAAAAAAATAGGTTAATTTGTCATGAGTACGTATTACCCTGTGGATAGGGTGTGGGTAAACTCTTAAAAATTGAAAATGGGTCTAAATGTGTATAATGCCCATTAGTACCTATGTTACCTATGTTGGATAAGGATCTACCTATACCCTCTAAATTACCCATTTGACCATCCCTACACGTACTGAAGACTGAAGATATGACAAACATAAATTGATGATTCCAATTTCCAACTAGTTAGAAGCAGCCTCATATATGCTTCCTGGGGAATTCATCCATATATATATATATATATATATATATATATATATATATATATATATATATATATATATCATCTATATATATGATTGAGGATGGATGACTTCTTTTAATTTCTCGATCCTCTTAAGTCTTAAAGCCTCGATCTTAACTGGGTATATCTCACTACAAGAAATTAGTTCTTGCTCTACGAAATAAGTTCGTCGAGCAAAGCTGATAATTCACCGGGCAAACCTAACACCGTCGAACCTCCGTCGGGCAACAATCGTCGGGCATGATGTTGCCCGTCCAAAAAAGTGAATTCGCCGGGCAAAGTAAACTTGCCCGACAAAGGGCAATGGTCGCCGAAGATTCGTCGAGCAATAAAAAATCGTCGGGCAAAGTTAAAAAAAAATGGGACATTCCACCGAATTCAGATTCTGAAATTCGGCAGCTGTGCATCGAAGTTGTTGTCATCTTGCCTGGCGAAATATATTAGTTCGTCGGGCAAGCCTTAAATTATAGGAAAAAATATATATTTTTAAATGAATATTGTAACGACCCGGACCAGGAATTTAAAATAATTAAGGAAAAGAAGATTTTACCCTCAATTTTGGATGGGTTCGGGAGTCACTTTTTGACTGGTAGTGCTTTTGGGAATTTTTCTTAGGTCGTTGCGTAGGTCTCGAACTCACAAGTTTGTAGACAGGCGCATAAAATGGAGACCCGGTGAGATTGTTACGGGTCTAGAAGCTTCAGGGGCAGTTTGGTTATTTTGGGAAAAGTCCAAAAATGCGGGATATTTCTTCTCCCTTTTTAGTCTCTGCCCGGACAAGCGAGGATACCCCTCCCCTCTTTCCTGCCCGACTCCCCCTCCCACTCGTGCGCTCATTGAACCCCCCCTCCCACCCTCATCGGACCATGGCCGGACCGAATCAACCGAAACCAAGCCGTGTAAGGCTTCCCCGCGACTCCACGAGTGGTTTAGGGTCATCATCGAGGTGGGAGCACCGTCGTAGACGACAGACGGATGAGGGAGGCGGGCCAAAGCTTCTCTGCCATTTTTCAGCCAAACCAAGTACGATCTCGAAACTTTGACCTCATATTCGGATTCCTGGTGAAAAGTAGATGAAGTTACATGTGTAGATCGTGAAAATCAGTCAAGAAATGAAGGAGTTGGAAGCTCGCCAGAAATGGCTATTTCCGACGAGAATTTCCAGATTCCGGCAACGGCGGACAGTGGCGGGCGGCGGCGCGGCCGTCTTCTCCGGTGAGACTCTGGCGACGATAGATGGCGGCGCGGCCGCCTTCTCCGACGACTGGTTCGACCGGCGGTTGCTGACATCAGCCGTCAGTTGATCGTTTAATCAACTGACGCCGTCAAAGGTTTGACGGAATATGCTCACGGCGTTAGCATTTTCCTCAAAGGTTAACGGAGTTGACGGAACCCTAACGTTGTTAGGGTTGATAGAATATTCCGATTTCGTTAGGAGATTCTGTCAGGTTTGACGAAATATTCCGTCAGGGTTGACAGAATATTCTACTGTGAACAGTGCCGGCCCGTGGGGGCGCGTTAGGGCTCGTGGGGGCGCGTGGGGGCGCGTGGGGGCACGTGAGGGCGTGTGGCGAGTGTTTCGGCCTTTTACCGGTGTGTGGCGGCGCATGGGACCGATTCCAGGGTCATGACAACGCATGGATATAGTTTTGGGACGTTCCGGATCAGATTTTGATGGTTTTGAGGCCATATGAGTTCGTTTTGAGCCCTGTTTGAGTAATCACAGCGGTATTGGTTAACCAACGGAGCGGGTTTTGACTCGGAAAGTTAGAGGAGCAGGGATATGTTTATATCAAGGGTTCCTTAGGTCTGGGGTTGCCATGAGACGGTACCTTGGATGTATTATGAACGGATTGGGTTTCTGGGATCACGGGGTATTCATACTTCTAGGTATTGGGTTATACCACAGGATTATCCGATGATTGGCGTGGAGTGTGTCTTTCTCCGCTACATTATTGAGGGTTCTCCGACTGGCGTTAGAGGGTATGTCTCCGCCAGATCGTCGAGGGGTTCTCCAATGTTAGCATTCGAGGGATCTTTCTCCACCATATCTTTGAGGACTAAGGTAGCTAAGGATCAGCAGGGTTATCGAGTTATCACTCGGGGTGCTCTAGAGGAGCAGGGATATCGAGTATGACTCGGGGTAAGTCAGTGAGTTTAAATTCAACCAAGTCTGGTTCCTTCGTCATTCGGGTCAATGGGTTGGTGTGGGCGGTGACCCAGATTGACGAGTTATTGATAGTTCACAAGAGGTTGACACGTCAGTTGTTTTGTTCGATTTCGGAGGAAATCCTCCGAGGTAGTTTGTTAACTACTAGGCTATCCTGCGTCTTACAGGTAGAAGGTTCTGTCGGAACCCCTGTAAGGTTTATTTAATATTTCTAAGGATAAAGTGTATTCATGGTATTAAATTTTGTGGAAACAGGGGATGTCAGACGGGATAAGGGTTTCTACAGATTTTAAGGCGGAATTCGGGAAAGGTCCTTACAAATATAATTAAAATAATAAAAGGAATAAAATGACATTTAAAATAATATTTCTAAAAATTAATGTTTTAAATAATTAGGAATCAAATAAACATAAAAAAAAAAATTTAATGTTTTACAAAGTCCTATAAATATATCTAACTGGGCGGCGGCTGGTCGGAGGGGCCGGGTCCTGGGCGGGCTGCTGGGGGGGGGGGGGGGCGGCTGCTGGTTAGGCTGCTGAGCCGGGTGCTGAGGCTGTGGTAGAGGAATATCCATGCCTCCTGCATTCGTTCTGGAGGTTTTGTTAGCATCTCCGTGAACCTCTCGACATCGACTCCCCGAGAAGAACTCGAAGAGCTACTAGTGACATCCCGCACGATCGCATCACCAGCCCCCCGTATGATCTTCCTTGGACGCCTACCCAGTCGTCGCTCTAGGATCTCGATCGACCTCCCGGGATCCGGTAGCTGCTGCTCCAACAGGACCTCGGGCTACTACTGCGACAGCTCAGTCTGAGTCTACTGGACGTCTTGGTGCATCGCCGCCAATAAATTTGGATAAATATTAACTAGAAATATAATTATAAAATTAACATTTAATAACTAAAAAAAAACTTACGTAATAGTGTTAGCACCTAGTTGCCGCAACCAGCGTAGACTTGGCCCCAGACATCCACCTCCGGCCACATCGACCATCGACCCGGCATTTCACTGGTCCTCGTGCCGGTGGGCATAGGATTGCTGTAACGATCCAAAATTTTAAATAGTGATTTTTCGTAAATGAATTTAGGAAATGACGAATTTACCCTTGGTTTTATAAGGGGCTCAAAAGTCAATTTTTTGTTTGGAGACACCTTTGGCAGTTTTTCGTGGACTGTTACATAGGTCTCGAACTCACGAAATCGTAATAAGGCAGCACATGAAAAACGGAGTTCGTATGAGTGAGTTGTGGGTCTAGAATGTTCAGGGGCATTTTGGTAATTTTCACTGGACATATATTTTTAACTCCGACTTTTCTAGATTTTTCTCATTTTATCCTCTCTCTTTTCGATCCTCATCCAAACTGTGCCATCGAACCCAAAAACCCCATACCTTGAACTTTGATTCGAAGCAACCTCGTCCAATTTGCTTCCACCTATCAGAATCTCCTCCTCCCCGAGATCAAGGACGTATCGGCCGACGAGGGAAACTGCCACGGGAAACGTCGAACCTTGGAAGGTGAAAACCAAACCTTTCGATCGATTTTCTAGCCAACTCAGGCGATACTACTCCAGGAACTTCAGAGGAGCATAGGACTCGAGATTGAGCTTAATTGGACATTCAGTGAGTGAACTTTGGTTTGTAAATTGTCATGCATGCATAACTGTATATTTTAAATAAAAGTATTGTTTTTGTCAAATTGTCAAGTATTATTCTAATAAATTATTACTGGACACGAGTTTTCAATAATTCATTCGAAATGACGTTTTGGGTTGTGACCTGGCTTTATGGACTCTATTTTTAAGTAGTTTTGACTTTATAGATTTTGGGTTTCGGTTGAGTCCCCGATTTTTGGGTTTAGACCCGGTTTGGTGACGTTATTGGATCTAGGCTTTGGCCCCGGTTTTTCAATGAATTTGGCTTAGGCCAAGAAACAAGGATTTCAAAAAATGGTTTTGGATTTTACTGTATGGGTTTGTTTCCACTATGTCTACTGTCCCCGAGGGTCAAGGTTTTCTCCGATGCTGTTGTCGAGGGCCTTTCTCCGTAAGATCGTTGAGGGTTCTTCGACGCTGGTGTCGAAGGGTATTTCTCCCCCAGGTTGTTGAGGTTGTCTACGCGTAGTACAGGGTTCTGCATAACTTGAGGTATATCGGGTGTGTGGAGGGTTGGACTTAGGTCAATCAGCTCGGATATCGTGCTACGGCTAGGGATTCCATTCAGGGTGCGGTGGGATATGTTATGATATTTTGTGTCCATGTCTGTTTACATGATTTTTAAACTCCTTTAAGGAGGGTTTTCAAAACAAGGTTGTGGACCACGAGATGTTTCCATTATTCGGGTTTTCATGGGTCCCACCGAGGATTTTAACTAAAAATGGATTTTTCGGTAGGTTTTCAGATTATCTTTATATATTATTTGTTTAAAAAAGAATTTTATATTATGCATGCATTGTTTCACCCATGGAGGGGGAAAAAGGTATATTTTCCTCGGAAATTATTTTAAACGATTATTTTGTCCACTCATACTTTTCTGTGTTTTAAATCCCCTCCAGGCCGTTGGGTTGACAAGGACACATCCAGAGGCGAAGGCATTAAATTTCAGATGCGCCTTTACCTAAGACTATCGAGTAGGATTTATAAATTTTTTGTATTTACCTTTCCTACCTAGTTGCTCTGATAAGCCTTTTGGACTTATTGTAAACTATTGCTATGTCGATGGTTGTTTGGTGACGTTGGGATTTGAGAGTGGTATTTGATCCTTCGCCTGACAGGTGGAAGATGGTTAACTATTTTATAAGGGAGGTTATGCCGGATTTTTTGCAGAAGTCTCGTAACTAATTGAAAGGGCTTAAGGGTATTCTAGGCAATTTATTAAGTTGTCAGGCGGGAACAGGGCTTTTCACGGGTTTCGAGGGGAAATTCGAGAAGGGTCCTGTCAATCGCGACCTCCCTGTGGTGGTTGAATTCCTTCTTCTCCCGATTTGCTGTGTTGGCGGTCAATTTTTGTTGTTCATTAGTAAAAACAATCATTATATATTCAAATGGAAAATTAAATAAAAAATAAAGAAATAATGAAATTCGTTGTCAAGTATCAGATACGTGGGGTCCTGGAAATGGGTGCACAACCATAGCCACCCTTCCAACCGACGCCCCACCACTAACTCTGATGGAGGATTTGCACGAGCTTCCTTCTGGGAAGTCCCGCTCTGGTAGTAGTTCTACAGCTCGTACTTCCAGTCCGAGTACCGTTTCTGCCTGTGATAGTACAGGTACTCATTGACTTCGGCCTCCTCCAGGTCGAACTTAAAATTTACCTGCAATAAAATAATAAAGTTAGTAAAATATTTTAAGAAATGAAAATAATGTTAAAAAAGGGAGAAACACATACCGATAACTCATACCAACAGTCCTTGATCACATCCGGTTGTTGCTTCTTTAAACTATCCCCCATGATCCGACACTCGATGCGAAGAATTACGCCCATGTCGTGCACCACAAGGCTGTGGATTTTTTGGGTCACTTTCCGTAGACGAGGCAGGTATACCACCGAGATTTTTGCATTCGTTGTCCAAAAAATCCGCTGGGATGCCAAACCCTTGTGGATCCCACGCACGTTTACCAAAGTCCCTGAAAATTCGACAAACAATAGTACAAAATATGAGTAACAAACAAAAATGGTTTTAAAAAAAGAAAATAAACAACTTACCCTGGGGGATTACTCCGTCCCCAGTCTACGGCTTAGTTAATCCGGCGTCCTGTGAGGGCTAGGGGTTGGGGGCCTGCGAGGGCTGGGGGTCGGTACGGGGTTCCCCTATTTCTTGCTGTGGCGTCGACGGGCTGAATGCGCGCAGTGTCGCACCGACACCGATTGCGAGGTGTCGACCAGACCCTGTGTGGACTCAACCACGGAGGCTACCGCGGTAGGGGCTGTCTCCTCCTCCACACGGTTATCAGCGGGCTCAATGCGGGGGCGGGTCCTGAATGTGAGCAAGGGGAGTTGCGACATCTACAATAAGAAATTCAAATTAATAAAAATAAAATTAACCAACATATTTTAATTTGAATAACAAATAAAAAAAACAAAAACCAAATTTTTTAAATTTTAAATAGTAAATTTACAAAAATAAAAAATAAACCACCTAATTTTAATTTTTAATAATAAATTCACTAAAATTAAATAAAACCACCTAATTTTAATATTTGATAATAAATTCAAAAAATTAAAATAAAACCAAATTTCACAAAATTAAACCAAAATTACAAATTAATCCAAACATACAAATTATATTAACAAATATCCAACAATCCAATAATAAAATCAAAACCAAAACTAAAATTCAAAAACAATTTCAAAACCAAAATAACTAAATCCTAAACCAAATTTTTTTTTTTCCAAAAAGGGTAATTTTTGATAATAATTTTTAATTTTTGAAATGAAACCTAAATTACTAAATCCTAACAATCTTAACCTTAAAATACTAAATCCAAAATTAAAAAAAAATCAAGTCCAATAATTCATATCCAAATAATTAAAATAAAATTAACCAACATATTTTAATTTTAATAATAAATAAATAAACAAAAAATCAACAATTTCCAGGAAAATAAAAAATAAAAAACCAACAATTCATCATCATCATCCCAGCATCATCATCATTATTAATATTGTCATCAATCCAATTTCAGCATTTCATCACCATTCAAAAATCACAATTTCAACAATCCATTAACATTCAAGTTCTAAATTTCAATTACTCTCAAATCAATTAATCAAATAATCCTAGAGAGAGGGACTTACATTGAGCGACAGAGAGAGAGGGATTCCAAGAGAGTGCGGCGGCTTTCGCGGCTGAGAGAAAGGGAGTCCGAGAGAGAGAAGCGGCGATGGCCTTCGCGGTTGAGAGAGAGATAGTGAGGCTGAGGGAGAGGGAGAGAGAGAGAGAGAGAGAGAGAGAGAGAGAGAGAGAGAGAGAGAGAGCTAGTTGTTGGGTTGAAGCTCTCTGCTTTTTGCTTGCAGAATGGCTTGAAGGCGGAAGAACCGAGAGGAAGAGGAAGGGGAAAAGACAAGTCGTGAAGTTTAAGTATCAGTGCATGCCTTTCCCGACGAACTAATTCATCGGGGCAACCTTAATGAATTTTCCGAGAAAAAGACAGCGCCATTTTTAATTTTTCACCATTTCTATGGAGGACTTTTTTGATTTTTCGCGAAAAAAATTTACAGGAGTTTTGTACTTTTTCCCGACGAATATTTTACATTACCCGACAAATATTTGTTAATTTTGCCAGGCGAATATTCATTTTCATCGAGCCAAATCAGTTTTTTATATGGAAATACGGTTGATCGTAAAACCAGGTGGGACAAGACCCTTCTCGAATTCCCCTCGAAATTCGAAAAAAGCCCTGCTTCTGTCTAACAATAAAAAATCATTCTTAAAATACCCTTACTGTCTTAGAAACACTTTACGTGCATTCTACCGAAAGTCTGGCAGAATCCACCCTATACTTTGGATGAACCGTCATCCACCTGTCAGACAAAGGATATAAAATAAAAATAAAGCAAACAGTGTGACACTCAGCCTCGTATATCCGCAACTGTAACCTCGTCTCTCAAGACGGCATTAAATAACTGAAACGTTATACTCATGCGAACCAATCACAACTCGTAAATCCGGGTCACCGCCCAAACCAACCCACTGACCACAGTAACGAGCATTCACTCAAAGGTGCATCGATCACCTGTCAAAGCTAGTGAAAGTCGTCGTCAACTCCTATCAGCCGGCTTAACTCTCGGCTATTGTATTCCACCTCTTTATCAAACCTTACATGCATCAATATCCACATATATAAGTAAATACAATTCCTCGGTGGAACCCACGTTATCTTTACATGTGCCCGCAATATCAATACCCGGCCGAAGCCATCATCCCGAGCCATAGCTTGATATCCCGACCATAAACGTATTCCCAAATCGTACCCCGATATCTCGATCATAGCCGTCATCTTGAACCGTAGCCCGATGTCTCGACTCATCCCCAGCCGTAGCTCAATATCTCGGCTCATCTCGAGTCGTAAGTCAATATCCCGGATCATCCCCAGCCATAGCTTAATATCCCAGCTCATCCCGAGCCATAACTCGATATCCCGGCTCATCCCCAACCGTAGCTCAATATCCTAGCTCATCCTAAGCCATAACTCGATATCTCGGCTCATCCCCAGCCATAGCTCAATATCTCGGCTCATCTCGAGCCGTAACTCGATATCATGGCTCATCAGACTATTAAATAGTCCTTCCACTTAATTCCTGAAATTCGTAAGTAAATATAAAATACTAACAACATAATAATATGCATGCATTTCCATATAGGAAGTAAAATCCCCTCACCTCGAGGCCCAAAAGAGCCTAATTTCCAGCTAATCGGTTCCTCATGACCTTCGGATCCACCACTCTTCTCAAAATGATACATCGCATTATTAAATTGCAGTTATAAACCTAAAATCCAACCCCTGAAACCCCAGGAGGTATACACCCGTCCTAACTAGAAATGTAGCCACTTCAGACGCCTAAATCTACCCCTAAACGAACTCCGACTGACTCAAACCCTATGCCAACAGGTACGGAACATCGAGAACTTCAAATCTCGTGTTCGCTGGAGCTTGAGGAGGAGCTCCACGAGCCACCACGCACTGATGGACGGCCGGGAACACTCCCCCACCCACCCCTACCCACCCACCCCCCCATGCACCAGCAGGCGCGACTACACCTGGTACTCGCCCTCAACCTCACACCCGAGTTAATGTTCACTGTGCAGAAATCCTCCATAACCACCCGAAATTCAAAGCTCCATAACTCTCTCAATTCTCAACGAAAATCAATGTTCTAATAATGGAAATTCATCTACTCGATCCAAATAATTCAAATATGAAGTCCAAAATGAGAAACCTCAACTGGGGTGGCCGAAAAATGGATGGGAAGTTTCGGCCCATGTTCAAAGCTCCACCCCGTCATCCAAGGCGGTCCTCACGGCTCAAGGAGGATATGGATGAGTTCGTGAGGTCGAGAAGAAGGTTATAGTGTGTTTAGTTTTCGTCAAAAAGGCCAAAATCAAAATCCCAAATTTTGTGGGTTCTTGGTTTCTACGGGAGAAAGGGAAAAGAATTTTCAGGAGAGTGGAGAGAGAGTGATCAGAAAAATCCGGAGAAAAGGAATATAATATCTTCCCAAAATATCTACCTTCCAAAATTACGAAATGCCCCTCAAGGTTATAGACCCGTATCTCCCACATCCGGGCTCTATTTTTCGCGTGCCCCCTGTCTACAAACTAGTGAGTTCGAGACCTACACAACCGTTCAAGAAAAGTTTCCAAAAGTATCTCTGAATGAAAAGTGACTTTCGAACCCCTCCGAAACCGAGGGTAAAATTGTCCTTTTCCTAATTAAATTCTCAAATTACGTCAATTTCTGGTCCGGGTCGTTACAACTTTCCCCCCTTAAAGAAATTTTGTCCTCTAAATTTCCTTAACTCAGGTCAAAGAACCACCATCCTGCATCCTTTCGAGTCCTCTCGCGTCACTACCGACATGAACTGAACCTCTGCTGCGATTCCCAATTGAACCTCTATAAGTTGACCCGAAATGATACAATATGTCAAAACCTTAAATCCTATGTACCTTGCACATTTCTTTTTTCCCGTCTCGACGACAGACCGTAGGCGAGAACAACTTCCAGTAGACATCCTGAAGGCGCCAAAATGCTCAATACCTAGGGTCGTTCAAGCCAGAAATCTACTCTTTTTAACCTCTGTTGAAGATACCTAAAAGAAATAATCAGAACCCGAGAGGTCAACTCGGGGCCTACTCTCCACATGACTACAAATACCTCAAGTCATGACGTCACATGACCGAATATACCTGTTGGTCAGGTGTCAGATAGGTACACGTGTACCAAGTGTAGTCAACCTCAACGGTCTGGTGGAGAAATACCGTTCCACGCAAGCATCAGAAAACATCGACGATCTGGCGAAGGAAATACCCTCCCACACCAGTCTCGGAGAAATCCCTCCACATATCTGAGTATCTCAAAATATGTGGGTCCCTGTACGATGTATAGACAGCCTCAACGATGTGGCGGAAAAATACCCTGCAACGCCAGCATCGGAGAAACCCCTCAACTATCTGGCGGAGAAATACCCTGCAATGCCAGTATTGGAGAAACCTCAACAATGTGGCGGAGTAACCCCTCAACGATCTAGCGGAGAAAGCCCTCAACGATCTGGCGGAAAAATACCCTGCAACGCCAAATCGGAGAATCCTCAACGATGTGGCGGAGTAATACCCTGGAACGCCAGCATCGGAGAAACCCCCAACGATCTGGCAAAGAAATACCATGCAACGCCAGTATCGGAGAAACCTCAATGATGTGGCGGAGTAATACCCAGCATCCCCAGCATCGGAGAAACCTCGACGAACATGTGATGGGAAATACCCCACATCACGTGCCGGAGAAAATCGTGACCCTCGGGGACGGTATATAGAGTGGAAACAAACCCGTAAAGTAAAATTCAAAATCCATTTTTGAAATCCTTGTTTCCTGGCCTAAGCCAAAACCATAGGAAAACTGGGGCCAAAGCCCAAACGCGATAAAATCACAGTCACGGTCTTACCCAAAGGGCCCAGAATAAAATTAAAATCGTGTTTTAAAAAAAAATATTCATAAAATCGGAATCTAAAATCTATCAAGTCAAAACTATATAAAAACAAAATCCAATAAGCCGGGCCATCGCCCAAAACGGCATTTCCAATTCATTATTGAGATTCTAATTAGTCTAAAGTCCAAATATTTGCCAAAACAATACTTAACAAAAAAGTATTTAAAATGACAATTTACAAACCAAAGTCCATTCACCTGCTACGGCGTGGCCAAACTCGCCCATAACTATCATGGCTCCCAACATATGGCCCTCTCAATGTCCCAGACCTCAATAGTACTTCTACTCCATATCATCCTAATCATCGCCCGACCCAATGGATCCAGGGTCTGCCCAAATTAGCTCAACCACAGAATCATGTACCTCCTCCCTTATGCACTCTCCGCCTCCCCCAGTACTAGGTCGCTGACGAGACAAATGTCTCGGAGGCATCTCGCTGACAAGAACCACTAAAATAATATGCACACAAGTGTGCGGTCCGCATGAAGTTAAACCTAGAACTCTAATACCAAACTGACAGGACCCTTCTCGAATTCCCCTCGAAATTCGAGAAAAGCCCTGCTCCCGTCTGACAACCCAAAATAATTCCTAAAATACACTTACTGTCTTAGAAACACTTTAGAAGCATTCTACCAAAAATCCGGTAGAATCTCCCCTATGCTTTGGTTCAAACGGCATCCACCTGTCAGATGAAGGATATAAGCTAAAAATAAAGCAAACAGTGTGACACTCAGCCTCGTATATCCGTAACTGTAATCTCGTTTCTCAAGACGGTATTAAATAACTGAAATGTCATACTCGTGCGAACCAATCACAACTCGCAAATCCGGGTCACCGCCCAAACCAACCCACTGACCACGGTAACGAGCATTCGCTCACAGGTGCATCGATCGTCTATCAAATCCCGTCAAAGTCGTCGTCAACTCCTATCTACCGGCTTAACTCTCGGCTATTGTATTCCACATCTTTATAAAACCTTACACGCATCAACATCCGCATATATAACTAAATACAATACCTCGATGGAACCCACGCTATCGTTACCTGTGCCCGCAATATCAGTAACCCGGTCCAAGCCATCATCCTAAGCCATAGCTTGATATCCTGACCGTAAATGTAATCCCAAGCCATACCTCGATATCTTAGTAGTAGCCTTCATCCCGAGTCGTAGCCCGATGACTCAACCCATCCCCAGCCGTAGGTCAATATCCCAGCTCATCGCGAGTCGTAACTCGATATTTCGACTCATCCCCAGTCGCAACTCAATATCCCAGTTCATCCCGAGCCGTAACTCGATATCCTGGCTCATCCTCAGTCGTAGCTCAATATCCGAACTCATCCCGAGCCGTAACTCGATATCCCGGATCATCAGAATACTAAATAGTCCTTCCACTTAATTCCAGAAATTCGTAAGTAAATATAAAATACTAAAAATATAATAATATGCATGCATTTCCATATAGGAAGTAAAGTCCCCACACCTCGAGGCCCAAACGCGCCTAATTTCCATCTAATCGGTTCCTCATGATCTTCGGAGCCACCACGCTTGTCAAAACGATACATGGCATTATTAAATTGTAATTATAAACCTAAAATCCAACCCCCAAAACCCCCGTGAGGTATACGCGCGTCCTAATTAGAAGTGCAGCCACTTCGGACGCACAAAACTACCTATAAACGAACTCCGACTGACTCGAAACCTACGCCAATAGGTCTGGAACATCGAGAACTTCAAATCTCGTGTTCGTCGGAGCTCGAGGAGGAGCTCCACGTGCCGACACATGCTGGTGGACGGCTGGGAACCCTCCCCCCATGCGCCAGCAGGCGCGACTGCACCTGCTACTCGCCCTCAACCTCAAACCCGAGTTACTGTTTACAGTGCAGAAATCCTCCATAACCACCCGAAATTTAAAGCTCCATAACTCTCTCAATTCTCAACGAAATTTAACATTCTAATAATGGAAATTCATCTACTCGATCCAAAGAATTCAAGTATGAAGTTCGAATTGAGAAACCTCACTTGTGGTGGCTGGAAAATGGGCGGGAAGTTTCGGCCCATGTTCAAAGCTCCACCTCGTCGTCCACGGCGGTCCTCATGGCTCAACGAGGATATGGATGAGTTCGTGAGGTCGAGAAGAAGGCTATGGTATGTTTAGTTTTGGTCGAAAAGGCCAAAATCAAAATCCCAAATTTTGGGGGTTTTTGGTTTCTCACGGGAGAAAGCGAAATGAATTTTCAGGAGAGAGGAGAGACAGTGATCAGAAAAATCCGGAGAAAATGAAGAGAAAATCTTCCCAAAATATCTGCCTTCCAAAATTACAAAAATGCCCCTCAAGGTTATAGACCCGTATCACCCACATCCGGACTCCATTTTTCGCAAGCCGCCTATCTACGAATTAGTGAGTTCGAGACCTACTCAACCGTTCAAGAAAAGTTTCCAAAAGTATCTCTGAACGAAAAGTGACTTTCGAACCCTTCTGAAATCGAGGGTAAAATCGTCCTTTCCCTAATTAAATTCTCAAATTACGTCAATTTCTGGTCCAGGTTGTTACATGGTCCAACGATTGAAATTTCAAGGTCGGGACCATTCACTTGGTTGTTTTACGTGCCTAAAGCCCCACCGTCGGAAATCGTCATGTTTTTTGGAGCTTACGTGCCTCGATCATTCAGTTTGTGAATTTCAAGGTATTTTTTGAAATTTTGGTTCAATTGATATTGAAACGATTGAATTTGAAGAAATTGACCGTCCAGTTTGTGGTTTACGTGCCTAGACCTCGGCCGTCAAAAATCGTGAGGTTTTGAGAAGTTAAAAGCCGTCCAATCTTTAAAAAATATTTTGTAATCGATCAATCGTCGTGCTCCGTTACCTAATCCCTGAAATTCCAAATTGGCTAATTTTTCGCGTAGGCGATCTATGAGTACGTGCAATAAATATGGCCGGTTAGATCGGTCAAATTCATTATATAAATTATTGTAAATCGTAAAATCAACTTATTTATCGAAGACTTTAAACATTTCAAGGAAACTTGAAAACATTTTTAGGAATTTGGGTTCAATTGATATTCAAACGATTGAATTTGACCGATCTAATTGTTCAATTTGTGGTTTTACGTGCCCAGACCTCGCTCGTCGATAAATCGTGAGGTTTTGAGGAGTTAAAGTCGTATAATCATCAAAAAATATTTTGTAACCGTCGAATCATTGTGCACCGTTACCTAATCTCGGGAATTCCAAATTGGCTAATTTTTCGGATAGGCGATCTATGAGTACATGTAATAAATGTGGACGGTTAGATTGGTCAATTTCATTCCGCAAGTAATTTAAAACCATTGTTTAATAATTAAATGTAAATTCAATATGATATACAGCCCGACGAAATTTCCCATTCACCGGGCAAAGTTATTTCATTAAACGGTCCTCGACGAAGTGTACGTGTACAATCGTCGGGCAAAGCTTCTGACCATTTTTTTGTCAAAATTCTTTGCACTATTGTATCAAACAAACTAATTTCAATATGGATATAAGACTGGATTAATTGAAACATAGAAACATAAAAACATAATATCATGTATTAATTGAAACATTTAAAACATTAATTTTATTGATTTTAAGATTCATATTACATATGTAACTGAAGTATGTAACTTAAGATTTACAACTTTCATTCTGTCGGATTCGCTCTCCCCCTCCCAATCACGCTCGTCATCTGAGATGTCCACAGTACTTGTTTCTTCAGCATCAATTTCAATTTGTTCTAAGTCCCCGAGATCAATAAAAATCCCATCAATCGCAAATGGTGGGATGACGTCGTTGGTTCGTACTCCAACCACGTTTAGGGTGGATGCTGAGGAATCCACTTGGTAAACATTTTGGTCATCTTCCGTTACCCCATCTTCTTCGTGGTATCGGTCATCCAAGTCCCAAATATTTCTATGATTAACTATCTCAGCTACTCTCCAACCAGTACCAGCTTTTGGATCATCTACATAGAAGACTTGTTTCACCGTACTAGCGAGGATTTAGGGATCACTCTCAAACCACTGGGTGTTTGTGTTGACAGAGGTACATAAATGATCTTTAATGACCCTTCTTGGGATATTTGGGTTTGTACCAAACCAATGGCACTTGAACAAAATGACTTCCTTGCGGTCTGCGTATAACACGTTAACCACACTTAACAATCTACCGTAGAACCTCGTATTAGCATTTTCCCCCTCCCCCGGCACGAAGACCCCACTGTTTGGAGTAGACAGTTTGTCGTCCCTTTCTGTGCACACGAACTTAACTATGTTAACGTGACAAACGTCATACGTTTCTTCTCGAAATGGGCCAATGGGCAGCTGCATTAATTCTTTATTGAACTCGGGTGAGTTGTCACTGTTAGCCGTGTCATCTGGTAAGATACACACAAGAAATGAAATTGGTAAATCAAAAAAAGACTTTTAAGACATTTGCAAATAAAATATGTGACTTACATGGTTGGAAAATCAACGTGGAAACAATAGTTGGTCCATTTCTTCCCAATTCGAAGAATATTGGGCCTTCATCAACGCCTCGTGCTGATCGTGGAATGGCCAGACTTCGTCACAGTTGTTCAGTATGAACCAATGAGCCACCACCATGTCGCTATTGGTGAACGGATGTGACATTGGACCAGTGCCGAATGGTCATGCTGATTGGGCAAATATAGATAGGGTCTCGGGACGTTCACCTCCGTCGTTGTTGCACGAGGCCCTATTTAAGGAAGTTACAACATTCCAAAGGTAGATTACACAAAACGTCAGTGACTCCTTTGCAATGTACGCCTCCGCTATAGAGCCTTCGGGACGTGTCTTGTTACGGACGTACCGCTTTTACTTACCTAGAATTCTAGAAGGAAATATACATTACAATAGGTCACATATATTAACAGCATAGTAAGGAAATAGTACCAAAAATATATGAAGTTTACCTCTCGATTGGGTACATCCAACGATAATGCACCTGGCCAGCTAGCTTTCCCTCATTTGGTAGATATATTAGTAGGTGCACCATTATTTCAAAGAATGCTGGAGAATATATTTTCTCTAGCCGGCACATGATGTCGACAATATCCTTGTTAATTGCTCCAAAGTCTGCCTTTACCTACGATTTGACGCATAGGATACGGAAGAAGCCGTTGTAGCAAGACATTAACAACACCAGGCTCCAAGTAGGGCCGAATACCAATCGGAAGGAGCCGTTGTAGTAAGACATTATAGTCATGGCTCTTCATACTAGAAATGGTGCCACCGTTTGTGCTAACGTTCCGGGATATGTTACCGGCGTACCCATCGAGAAATTTAACACTCTACAACCACTTCAGGAATTTTTTCTTATTCTCCGGGGTAAATGTATAACTTGGATGAGCCATTATGTATTTGCCATTCATGAATTTTGGCGAGAAATGAGGCTGAATCCCCATATCTTGCATGCCCAGACAGGTCTTTTTTGTGTCCTTTGACTTGCCTTCGATGGGTAAAGTCGTTCCCACAACACTCTGGGAAACATTCTTCTCGATGTGCATAGGATCTGCGATGTGTCTGATTTTCAATTTCGACCAGTATGCCAAACGGAAGAATATGCTCTTCTTCATCCAATTTTCCTGTTCCGCTATTTTCAGTCCTCGTGTGACAAAATCCTGGATACTGTTCAATTTGGACAATATCTCCTCACCGGACCTCTCCCTTGGTCATGCTCGTAGCTCTGTGTTGCCATCAAATGAGTCAGACTGCGTATGCCACTGGTGATTCCAAGGCAGAAATCTTCGAGCACCAAAGTAGCATACCTTTGATGCATTCCAAAAGGATGTTGTGTCTAGTCCACATGTCTGGCATGCAAGACAACCCTTAGTACTCCACCCCGAGAACATACCATAGGCAGAAAAATCATTAATTGTCCACATTACGGCCGCTCGTAGAGTGATCATTTCCCACTGTACTTGTAGTATGTTCGAACACCATTTTCCCACAAATCTACTAGCTCATCAATCAACGGTTGCAAATAAACATCGACGAAGTTACTCAAGGATTTGGGCCCCGGTATCAAAGTACTGAGGATTGTGAATTCTTTCTTCATGCATCTCCAATGGGGCAGGTTGTACGGAACCATGAACACCGGCCAAGTATTATAGGATTTTGCAAAACCCCCAAATGGATTAATACCGTCAGTAGCAAGTTCTAATCTTACATTTCTTGGCTCCGAAGCAAACTCGTGATACATCTTATCAAATTCCTTCCAAGCCTCTCCATCGGCCGGATGCCTTAGTACATCATCGTCAATGCATTCATCCTTGTGCCACCTCATATCACGGGTTGTGCGAGTCATGTAGAATCTTTGTAACCTTGGTGCTAGTGGGAAATAATGTAGCAACTTGTTCGAAATCTTGTTCTTTCCAAACCTAGGATCATTGCACATGGGACATTTTTCAAGATGCTCGAATTCACTGTAAAACCATGCACAATTGTTCTTGCATGCATGGATCTTGACAAAATGCTTGTTCGTTTGATTATACTCAACTTTCATGTGCATCAACTCCACAACTGCCCCTAGAACTGAGAACGATTTACAACCGGGGTACAATTCGGGCTGAGCTTCTTTCAACAATCTCTCGTAATGTTGCTTAGAGTCTTCGGGTTGAAAACTGGGTGCTTCATCGTCCATATCAACCAATGCGGGAGGAAAAGCATCGGTTAATACGTCAAAGACTTGGTCATCACATCGCCCATCTAAAGCACTTTCATCCCGACGGGTCCCAGGATCCGAAGATGTCGATGCCGTAAATATTTGTTCACCGTGATAAATCTAATTTGTATAGTTGTGTACAATTTCATTCCATTCCAGATGATTTCGGACCTCATTCAACGTCATCTAATTGCAGTTGTTACATTTTTGGCATGGACACATGATACATCTTTCATCACTGCAATGATTATATGCAAAGGCAATGAAGCTGTCGATCTCATCCAAATACTGATCAGAACATCTATTTGTCATTTGCTTCCAGCCTCTATACATTGTGCCTACTTTCACAAAATAAAGTCAACGTAAGTAATTGAGTTAACATTGTCCTGTAATTAGAAAAAGCTAATAGCAAAAGCCGCTCGTCTCCTTATGCCTCCAGTGAGTTGGCCCTATCCCATTCGAGAGTGCACGTTCTGTGTTGTGTAGTTTGCGACCTATGAGGCTAAGTTTCGATCGAGAGACCATTTCAACAGCATCTCCCTACAGTTCCCCAAATGCACGACGTAGATATTATAAACAAATATCTAGTATGCATTAAGAGAACATTGAGGGGATACAAACCGAATTTCCCACAAGCGAAACCTAGCCTCGTAGACCGCAAACTACACAACACATAGTTGCGCACCTCCAAACTGTCCGAATAAATGGACAATTCAAAACTCAGTCAATCAACCCAATTCATTGACTCTCAAACGAGTCTAAGGTTTTTCAATGAATGGAATTATAAGAAGTTAATCAACCCGATTAACTTCGCATAAACGATTATGAAATATCAAAATATTTAACTCCGTCGGAACTACCTAAAGCTTTACAGAAAAAATAAAAATAAAAAGTCACAAACACAAACATATTTAAATTCAAAAATACAAACATTTTTCTAATTTCCTAATTTTCTAACAATTTTCTAATTTCCTAACATATTTTCTATTTTCCTAATTTCCTAACAATTTTCTAATTTCCTAACATATTTTCTATTTTCCTAACATATTTTATAATTTACTAACATATTTTCTAATTTCCTAACATATTTTCTAATTTCCTAATCTCCTAACAATTTCCTAATTTCCTAACATAATTTCTATTTTCCTAATTTTCTATTTTCCTAATTTCGTAACATATTTTCTATTTTTCTAATTTCATTTCCTAACATATTTTCTAATTTCCTAACATATTTTCTAATTTCTTAACATATTTTCTAATTTCCTAACATATTTTATAATTTCCTAACATATTTTCTAATTTCCTAACATATTTTCTAATTTCCTAACATATTTTATATTTTCCTAACATATTTTATAATTTCCTAACATATTTTCTAATTTCCTAATCTCCTAACAATTTCCTAACATAAATTCTATTTTCCTAATTTTCTAACAGTTTTCTATTTTCCTAATTTCGTAACATATTTTATATTTTCCTAATTTCCTAACATATTTTCTAATTTTTCTAATTTCCTACAAAATCACACAACACATTTTCCACAATTTCTACACAATTTTCCACAATTTCTACACATTTTCCACAATTTCCTAACATAAATATATATTCAATTTTCTGACCAAAATTATAGTAAGAGGCAAACATACATACCTATTTATAAGTATTCCTCCAAATCAATCTCAAATTTCCTAAAAAACAAATAATAATTACTTTCCAATCAAAATATCAAAAATACAAAACTAAATAAATTAAATTTCTCAAACCTTCAAGCTTGGAATTTGATGGAGTTTGGTGTTTGAGAGAAAAAGAGGGAGAGATTGGTAGTAAAATGGTGAAGAGATGATGGTTGTTTTTAACGACCCGGAAATTTAATTAGCGAATTTTTGTAAATTAAATTACAAAAGGACGAAATTACCCTTGGTTGTTTAAGGGGCTTGAAAGTCAATTTTTGTTTCGAGACACTTTTGGATGTGTATCGGGGACCGTTGCGTAGGTCCCAAGCTCACGAGTTCATAGACAGGCGGCACACGGAAAATGGAGTTCGTGTGAAAGAGTTGTGGGCCAAGAATGTTTAGGGGCATTTTGGTAATTTGGCATGGGTAGATATTTTTAACCCAAGCAGATCAGATTCTCCTGATTTCTCTCTCTCTTCCCGATTCTCTTCCGATCCGTGCGACCAAACCCAAAAACCCAAGAATTCGAACTTCGATTCAAGGCAGCCTCGTCCAATTTGGTTCCACTCATCAGATCCTCCTTCTTCCCGTGATCAAGAACGTACCAGTCGGCGCAAAAAGTAGCCGCGGGAGACACTGAACCGAGGAAAGAAAAATTTGGAACTTTCGATCTATTTTTTGGCCAACACATGTATGGGTTTCATGTTTAGACTTCATTTTTGAGTTCTTGGGTTCGTGTAGATGGATTTAGACTAAAAATTTGTGAAAAAACGGTTAAGATTTGAGAAAGTTAGGAAAAATTCAAGGTCGGTCGGCAATGGAGTGTTCCGGTGACAGCGGATGGCGGCGCACGGCGAAGCGGTCGTCTTCTCCGGCGACTGGTTCGATCATAGGGGGGCTGACGTGCCATGCCACCTGGCAGCCACGTGGTGCCACCTAGCGGCTGATTCAGAGCTGAGTCAGTATCGAGTCAGCGTCAGGTCAAGCCGAGTCAGCGCGTGAAACGCTGTAGAAGCCCATGAAAAAATGTAGCAGGCGCGTGAGGTACTGTAGCCGGCACATGGCGGTGCGTGGCTAGAGTGTGGCGCGTGGTCTGGCCTCCCACAGTAGCGTGGCGTTGCGTGGGACCGGTGCTTGGGTCATGGTGACGCTTGTCGATAAGGTTTCGGCGTTCAGGGCCTGTTCACGTAGGTTTCGGGTTGATCAGACGTTCTTTAGGTGTATTTTTGGGTGTCCGAAGTGGCTGCATTTTCAGTGTGATGCGAGGGGACCTCCTGGGGTTTAGGGAGTCTAAATGTAGGGTTTTAATTATAGTTGCTAATCCCGATTGTTACTTTTGACAGGCGATACTTCTCCAAAAACTTCAGAGGAGCGTGCGACTCGGGATTGAACTATTTGGATGTGTGGTGAGTAGACTTTGGTTTTGTAAAGTATAATGCATGCAGAAAGGTATATTTATTATAATTTCTTATTACGTATTGTTGTGGCAAATTTCTGGTTATTATTAAATTATTACTAGACACAGGCTTTCAATATTTATTTGGATTCAGGTTTTATATGGTTTGACTTGATTGATTTTGGATTTCGGTCGAGTCCATGATTTTGAATTTAAACCCAGTTTTTCAATGAATTTGGCTTAGGCCAGGAAACAAGGATTTCAAAACATGGATTTTGGTTTTCACTGAATTATTGTCCCCGAGGGTCTAAGTTTTCTCCGACTGGCGTCGAGGGTCTTTCTCCGCTAGATCGTTGAGGGTTCTCCGACGCTGGTGTTTAGGGGTATTTTCTCCACCAGGTTGTTGAGGCTGTCTACTCGTAGTACAGATTTCTGCACAACTCGAACTATATCGTGTGTGTGGAGGCTATCGAGCTACGGCTCAGGATTTTTATTCGTGGAGCAGTGAAATATGTTTTGATATATATGTATATATATATATATATATATATATATATATATATATTGTCTAGGTTAGTTTACATGATTTAAAACTCCTTTGAGGAGGGTTTTCAAAGCAGGGTTGTAGACCACGGGATGTTTTCATTATTCAAATTTTCGCAGGTCCCACCAAGTGTGCATACCTAATGATCCAGAGTTGAAAAGAGAAATTCTTGATGAAGCACATAGTTCTGCTTATGCTATGCATCTAGGAGGTACCAAGATGTATCGTACTCTTAAGAAACACTATTGGTGGACTGGAATGAAAAGGGAAATAGCAGAGTTTGTGAGTAGGTGCCTAACGTGTCAACAAGTAAAGGAAGAGAGGCAGAAACCATACGGGGCACTACAAACATTACCTATTCCGGAATGGAAGTGGGATCACATTACGATGGATTTTGTTTATAAACTTCCTAGGACTCAAAAAGGACATGATGGAATCTAGGTAATTGTTGATAGACTCACGAAGTCAGCACATTTCTTGCCAGTATGGGAAGATTACCGGATTGACCAGTACGCCAAATTGTTTGTGGATGAGATCATACGGTTACATGGGACTCCAGAGTCGATTGTGTCAGACAGGGATCCTAGGTTTACCTCGTGGTTTTGGCGGAGTTTACAGAAAGCCTTTGGAAGTACATTACATTTCAGTACAGCTTTTCATCCTTAGACTGACGGTCGGTCTGAGAGGAAAATTCAAATTCTCGAGGATATGATGAGAGCTTGTATACTGCAGTTTAAAGGAAACTGGAATTCACACTTGGCCTCGATGGAATTTGCATACAACAACAGCTATCAGTCTAGTATTGGGATGTCTCCTTTCGATGCACTATATGGGAGACAGTGCAGGACACCGATATGCTGGACTGAGGTAGGTGAGAGAAGCATGTTGACACCTGTAATAGCCGAAATGACAGAGGAAAAGATTAGAATCATCAGGAGAAAGTTTGAAGGCAGCTCAAGACCGCCAGAAAATCTATGCAGACCGAAGGATCAGAGACCTTGAGTTTGAGGTCAGAGACTAGGTTTTCTTGAAATTATCCACCTGGAAAGGAGTTGTACGTTTTGGTACACGAGGAAAGCTGAGTCCTCACTACATTGGGCGTTATGAGATTATTGAGAGGATAGGGCCAGTGGCTTATAGACTTGCTTTACCCTCGGAATTGTCAAAGGTTCACGATGTTTTCCATGTATCCATGCTCCGAAAGTATTTATTCGATGAATCTCATGTTTGGAGGTGCAACCATTTGAGCTGAGAGATGATTTGACTTTTGAGGAGAAACTAGTGCAACTTCTAGATTGGAAATAAAAAGAATTACACAAAAAGACTATTCCTCTGGTTAAAGTGCTGTGGAGGAATCATAACGTGGAGGAGGCCACGTGGGAAATCGAGGCACTGATGCAGGCGTAGCATCCACATTTGTTCAAGTGACAGGTATGAATTTCATGGACGAAAATTTCTTTAAGGGGGGTGAATTGTAACGACCTGGAAATTTAATTAGTGAATTTTTGTAAATTAAATTGCAAAAGGACGAAATTACCCTTGGTTGTTTAAGGGGCTTGAAAGTCAATTTTTGTTTCGAGACACTTTTGGCTGTGTTTCGGGAACCGTTGCGTAGGTCTAGAACTCATGAGTTCGTAGATAGGCAGCACTCGAAAAACAGAGTTCGTGTTAGAGAGTTGTGGGTATAGAATATTCAGGGCCATTTTGGTAATTTGGCCTAGGTAGATATTTTTAACAGAAGCAGATCAGATTCTTCTCATTTCTCTCTCTCTTCCCGATTCTCATTCGATCCATGCGACCGAACCAAAAATCCCAAGAATTCGAACTTCGATTCAAGGTAGCCTCGTCCGATTTGGTTCCACACATCGGATTCTCCTCCTTCCAGCGATCAAGAACGTATCAACCGTCACGGGAAGCAGTCATGGGAGACACCAAACCGAGGAAATAAAAATGTGGAACTTTCGATCGATTTTCCAACCAACACATGTATGGGTTTCGTGTTTAGACTTCATTTTTGAGTTCATGGGTTCGAGTAGATGGATTTAGACTAAAAATTTGTGAAAACGGTTAAGATTTGAGAAAGTTAGGAAAAATTCAAGCTCGATCGGCAATGGAGTTTTCCGACGACGGCGGACTGGGGCGCACGGCGGAGCGGTCATTTTCTCCCGTGACTGGTTCGGTCAGATGGGGGGATGACGTGGCATACCACCTGGCAGCCATGTGGAGGCCACCTGGCAGCCACGTGGAGGCCACCTAGGGGCCACGTGGAGTCCACCTGGCAGCCACGTGGTGCCACTTGGCGATTGAGTCAGAGCTGAGTCAGCGCCGAGTCAGGCCAAGTCAGCGCGTGAAACACTATAGCAGGCGCGTGAAACACTATAGCAGGCGTGTGAGGTACTGTAGCCGGCGTGTGGCGGCTCATGGAGGCTCGTGGCAGTGCGTGGTGGCTCATGACCGGCGAGTGGTCCGGCCTTCTGTCGGCGTGTGGCTGCGCGTGGGACCGGTACTTGGGTCACGTCGACATGTATCGAAAAGGTTTCAACGTTCTGGACCTGTTGGCGTAGGTATCGAGTTGACCAGACGTCATTTAGGGGTAGTTTTGGGCATCCGAAGTGGCTACGTTTTTAGTGTGACGCGAGCGGACCTCCCGGGATTTAGGAAGTCTAAATATAGGGTTTTAATTATACTTCGTAATCCCGATTGTTACTTTTGACAGGCAATACTGCTCCGGGAACTTCATAGGAGCGTACGACTCGAGATTGAACTATTTGGACATGTGGTGAGTGGACTTTGGTTTTGTAAAGTATAATGCATGCATAAACCTATATTTGTTATAATTGCGTATTACGTATTGTTGAGGCAAATTTCTGGATATTATTAAATTATTACTGGACATGGGCTTTCAATATTTATTTGTATTCGGGTTTTATATGGTTTGACTTATTGATTTTGGATTTCGGTCGAGTCCATGATTTTGAATTTAAACCTGGTTTTTCAATGAATTTGGCTTAGACCAGGAAATAAGGATTTCAAAACATGGAATTTGGCTTATTATGTATCTTCAGGCAAAGTCTGTAATTCTCAAAACATCCTTGCCTAGATTCGTCCTTGTGCAAGATCCATCCCCATCCATAATCCTCCGGTGCACCGCTTTACCAGGCTTCAGAAATGTTTGCCCCTTTGAAACTTCCCTGAGTAAGTAAATGGATGAGATTAATGCCTCTTCAACGAAGGCATGACTCCAAAAAATGAGGACCTTGTTCATCCGAAAAGGTTCAGGCTTCTCATTCCGTTCAGTGATTACTGGGCCTTGTAAATGCATCCTCAGTAATCACTAAACGAGACGAGCAGCCTGAACCCTTTTGGATGATCATGGTCCTCATTTTTTCTAGCCATACTTTTGTTGATGAGCCATTAATCTCATCCACTTACTCACGCAAGGAAGGTTCAAAGGGGCACACATTTCTGAGGCCTGGTCAAGTGGTGCTTCGCAGGATCATGGATGGGGATGTATCTTGCACAAGGACAAATCTAGGCAAGGATGTTTTGAGAATGATTTGAGAATGCTCATTCCATCTCTTATATAGGCAATGATGCTTGAAAATCCATTCATGCATATCGACGAATCTAGCCAATATTGCATCCCATATTCATAAATGAGTTTTCATATCAAATTTCGATACTAAATTAATTTTCATATGAAATTTCGATACTAAATTAATTTTTATATCAAATTTCGATACTAAATTAATTTCCATATCAAATGAATTTGACATATCAAATGAATTTGACATCAAGTTAATTCACATTGACGAATCTAGCCAATATTACATCCAATATTCAAAGATTAATTTTCATATCAAATTTCGATACTCAATTAATTTTCATATCAAATTTCGATACTCAATTAATTTTCATATCAAATTTCGATACGAAATTAATTTTCAAATCAAATTTCCATACCAAATTAATTTCGTTACATTAATTCCATATCAAATTTCCATACCAAATTAATTTCCATAAAAATAAAGGACAAACTACATAAAAGTACTCAAACTATAGGTATCATTTCAAATTCGTACATCAACTATGAAAATTGGATTCTAGGTATCCAAATTATCAAAACACAACATTTAAGTACCCACCGTTAGCAATCTGTTAAAAAAAAATCTGTTAAGTGCCCAAGTGGCATTTGTGGGCCTTTTTTTATGCTGACATGGATGCCATGTAAACAAAAAAAATAATAAAATTTTAATAAAACCTTAATAAATATGCAAAAAAATTAATAAAAAAATCTTTTTATGAAAAAAAAATAATAAGAAAATAAAAAACAAATAAATAAAACATTAAACAAAAATTAATTATACACAGGAACCTTCATTGTTTTCATCACCTTCATCGTATCAACCTAAGAACCATCATCGATTTCATCGCAATACGAAACCCTAGCAACCATCATTGATTTCATCATCATCACTACCAGCCGTCGAACCCAACAAAGGGTCTCTGATTCCGCATGGATCGTCTCCGAGTTGGGTTTTTCTACTCGTCTTGCTCTCTCTCTACGTCGGTCAACCTCTCTACTAGAAGCTCATAAATCGGTAGGCTAGTACCACAACGAGGCGGACTCGGGTTCCCGCAAAGATCGGGTCGCGAAGAATGCTGGGTTGGCGAAGACTCGGAAGCTGTTGCTCCATTAAGTTTCATGAAATCCCTTTACTACTTCTTCATATCTGCCCCTTTCGTCCCCGCACCAAGATCATCGCATACGTCGACTACGCCATCACCGTCGGATCCAACCTCCTCGGCGAAATGCTTGGTGATGGTGTTTCGCCGTTTCAAGCTCGCCTTCGCACAACAACGGTCGCCCTGCGACTTTGGGGACAGAAGCGGCGCGTTGCTTTGGGGTTCTTGACTTGGCGGCCTCGATGTAGTCATGGTGTGGCGATTGGGTCTGGGTCGGAATCGGAGTCTGAGGCTGGGTTTGGAACTAGGTTTGGACGTAGGTTTGCTCGCCCATTTGTGTAAGTACATTCAAATTGCATCAAATTGAACGGGTGGATTGAAATTGAATTGAAAATATTGGGGCGGCAGTAGGTGGTGGTTTATCAGAATGATTGAATTGAAGCCATCGGAAATTGGGGGGTGAGGTGGAGTTGGAGAGGACGGAGAAGACGAAGGAGGGTCATCGTTCTCGGTTCTGGGAGGGATTTGATTTTGATTTTTTTTTTGTTTTTTTATTTATTTATTTTAAGATTTTATTAATTACTTTAATAATATTCAAATTTGATTATTTTTTTATCTGCATTGCGTCCATGTCAGCATAAAAAAAGTCCCACAAATGCCACTTGGGCACTTAACATATTTTTTTAACAGATTGCTAACGGTGGGTACCTAAATGTTGTGTTTTGATAGATTGGGTACCTAAAATCCAATTTTCATAGTTGGGGTACGAATTTGAAATGACCCCTATAATTTAGGTACTTTTATTTAGTTTATCCTAAAATAAATTAGATATCAAATTAATTCACATCGACGAATCTAGCAAATATTCCATCCATTATTCAAAGATTAATTTTCATATCAAATTTCGATACTAAATTAATTTTCATATCAAATTTCGATACTAAATTAATTTTCATATCAAATTTCGATACTAAAGTAATTTTGATATAAAATTTCCTTACCAAATTAATTTCATATCAAATTTTCATACTAATTTAATTTCATATCAAATTTCCATACTAATTTAATTGCATATCAAATTTTCATACTAATTTAAAATCATATATATCAAATTTCAATACCAGTCAATGCGCAAGCTTTTCTCGACGAATCTCTTGGTTGGGCAAGCTTTGTAATTACGCGCCAATTTTTTTTTATTGCGCCAAAATCTTGCCCGACAAATATTTCTAGCCCTACTAAATATTTCGTCGAGCAAACGTAACCAAATTACGCGAGAAATATTTCTGTTTCGCGCCAAAAACTTGCCCCCACATACTTCATTTGCCCTACGAAATACTTCGCCGAGCTAAATTGGACAAGTTTTTGCCCGGTGAATTGATTATTTCGCCGGACAAAATATCTTTAGGCGGCGAAATTTCCTCCGTCGGGCAAAATATGGTCAGGCAACATCTGATTTCTTGTAGTGTATGCTGGCACCCTTGGGAACTAACGGATCATGGTCTAATAATAATCAAGTCACCCATCCATCATCTCCGAGCGATCTCTACAGTCATGATAATGATCACCAATGAGATATATGATTCGCCATTCACCTCATCCATGATCCATCCATCAGTAGTCCTCTACCTAGTATAAATACAACCTAATATCCATCATCTCCGGCTCTCTACAGTCATGATAATGATCACCAATAAGATGTATGATTCTCCGTTCACCTCATCCATAATCCATGATCCATGGTCCATGATCCATGATCCATCCATCAGTAATCCTCTACCTAGTATAAATACAACCTAATATTCCGACCATATATTTACAAATAGCTAGGGTACTTCACTCTACTCTACTCTACTCTACTCTACAAAAAAAAACCCAAAACATGTTGAGAATTTTCACTTGCATTTTGAATTTAGCCAAAGCTAGTGGCAGCCAAGGCACACATTTTTTGGACATTCCCAAAGCCGGAATTACAGTATCAAAAAATATTACAAACGAGAAGAGTCCACATAAGAGTAGCAACCTCTTTGGAACGACAATATCGTGGTCTTGGTGAACGACCTACATCCAGTGACCAAGTCTACAATTCGATCTTTGTGGTTGCGAAGATGTGGCAATTTTTCAAAAATATCTATTGTATGTAGTGCATAGGTAATGTGTGTTTTGGTGTGCATGCTTTTGGTGTTTCATGAAAGAAACCACAGAGCAATAATGGGGAAGTAGGTAATCGGCGAAAGAGTAATCGTGAAAGTAGGTAATTATTTTCATTTAGCTCTACGTTTACTAATAAACATATACAAAGACCTACAAAATATTGCATTCTTTCATGCTATCAGAGCACCAACATAGGTGACTCTGCCCCAAACGTCTTCCGCTACCAACCTACACATATCATCAACAAGGGTGATGAAATATCATCCGGATATGAAATTAACATACCTGATCCACTTACCCTACATCATTCCAACTCACCCAGCCTGGTTCTGGTTTCCAAACCCCTCGAAGGCCATAACTATGGTCAATGGAGTCGCTCGATGGGAATTGCCTTGAGCGCTAAAAACAAACTAGGATTCATTGACGGGACTATCAAATCCCCAGCAACCAGTGATGCCAAATTCTCCATTTGGCAGAGATGCAACGATATGGTTTTATCCTGGATTTTGCACTCATTGCATCCCGACATCGCAAGCAGTGTGCTTTACTGCACTAGCACATCCATGGTGTGGAATGATCTTGCAGACCGGTTCTCACAAATCAACGATTCCCGGATTTACCAAATACGTCAAGAAATAGCTGAACATCGACAAGGCCATCTTTCGATTTCAGAGTATTACACCAAACTCAAGGCCTTATGGGATGAATTAGATTCATATCATGAACCCATCATCTGCACTTGCGAAGGTTCCACAACGCGTGCTTCCAGAGAAGAGAAGGAGAGAGTTATGCAATTTTTAAAGGGTCTGAACGAACCTTATTCAACTGTGCGTGGGTCAACTCTGATGATGTCGCCGATCCCAGACACACGTCGCGTCCATGGCTTGATTCTCCAACACGAGAGGTAGATGGACGTGGCAAATCGACAGATCAGATCCCACGCCATGCAAATCGTTCGTTCTGCGATTACCAAGGGCGACGCCAACCTTGGCAACTCAGCAGCGGCGGCGAAATCCTCTAGTGCTGGCTATGGTGTTGGGGACGGAAAAAACGGCTCCAACTTCAGAAAGTCTCTGAACTGCTCTTATTGTGATGGAGACACCCACACAATTGATAAATGTTTTTTTCTTAATGGATTTCATGTGGGCCACAAGGTCCATGGGAAGAATGCCAAGCCCAAAAATAAAAGGGCTGCCTACACTGCCGAAAAGAATCCATTCCCAGGGCCTGACGTCAAGTCCAATGACAGCCCCACTTTCACTACCGAAGAATGCAATCAATTGATCGCCCTTTTGCACAACCGACCCGGTAATATTTCACTTACAAATACAATAGGTATTGTTACATCTTCCTGTAACCTTTCGCAGCATACCCCACATTCAAATCTCTATTGGATACTGGATAGTGGAGCCTCATATCATATTTCTAGTTTTACACCAACACACAACATAATTGACACGCAACACGATTTTGTTGGTTTACCCAATGGAGGAAAAGAATCAATTAAAAATATTGGATCCATTACATTGTATGAAGCCTTAACTCTTGATGGTGTCCTTCATGTCCCAAAATTCAATGTGAACTTGTTATCTGTGAGCAAATTGACAAGAGGATTGCAGTGTATTGTGATTTTCTTTGATAAGTTTTGTGTTGTGCATGACATGAACACAGGGAGGACGATTGGCCTGGGCAAGCATTTTAATGGGCTCTACTACCTCAAAGCCACCCAAAATCCGCATCTAGCTCATCATGTTCAACACACCTCTCATCTTTGGCACCAACGCCTTGCACACCCATCCAACGCACCTACTCAATTCCTTTCCAATAAATTTCCAAAAATTGTCTGTGATAAAACTCTTTTTTGTGACATTTGTCCTTTAGCAAAGCAAACTCGTTTATCTTTTTCTCCATCTACTTCAATGTCATCCAATGCACCTTTTGATTTAATTCATTGTGACATTTGGGGGCCACACAAAATTCCCACTCATACTGGCGCACGATACTTTCCCACTATTGTGGATGACTTTACTCGATTTACATGGATCCATCTCTTAAACTTTAAATCAGAAACACAAGGGGTAATGATGAGCCAAAAATATACTTGTATTTCCCATATATTTAATTAGTTATTATTATTATTTTGGGAGGAATTGATACTCGAATTTATTATATTGACATATTTATTCTAGAATGAGTTTTTGGAGCAAAAGAAGGAAGTATATCAATGAAATCCCAATTCAAGTAGGAGAAGGCATATGCTTGCCTATTTCTGTTCAAACTAGGAATTAGATTTTCTTATTTTTATTTTACTCCTTTTCAAAGTAGGATTAGGAATCTTTCCTTATAAATACCCAAGCTTGGCATAGATTTAAGGAGACCAGAATTCAGATTACAATTCTCCATCTAAGAGCACGGCAAAGCTGGGATTTCGGCTACCCTTGTTCTACAAACTGTTTGTTCTCTTAAACTTCAATTTTAATGAAATTATTTCTATTCATTATGAGCATGAGTAGCTAATTTTCTCACTAGGGTTAGACCTAAGTCTTAACATGATTATGTGATTTATCTTTTTCCTATGTTTTCGTATATGCATGCTTTGAATCTTTAATCACTGTTTAAAACTATCTTTATGTCTTAATGCTTGATCACCCTTAGGATATTTAGACAAGTAATTTGATGCAATTTTATAGGAATGCCCACCTAAAAATTGGGATTAGCTTCTTGTGATTAAGGATTGTAATACATCTAGGTTAAATGCCATAACTAAGATATTGCATGGTTATAAAAGATTTTCATGAACTTAATGAATCTTGCATGTAGAATTAGATCTAAATGCCATAGACTAATCGCATGTTAGGTATACGTTTTCGCTTGAATGCCCACGAGGAAAATATGCTTTCGAAAAATCTAACCTTCAAAGTTTCATGTATTGATTCATAGATTCTTTTCTAAGTCACATATGATTGTTAATTGTGAAGGTTGAACCCTAGTACTTGTTTAAATTGTTTACTTAATTTTTATTCAGTCACCAAACTTATTGCAATTATTTTATTATTAATTAAGAGTGAATTCTAAAAATAAGAATTATCCATATCAGTCCCTGAGGAAATCGACCCTGCTTTCAGTGCTATACTATAACAGCCCTGTACTCTTGCAGGTATTATTTGTGTGATTTTAACCCTTGTTTTACAGGTGGGAAAAATCCTATCAAGAAATTGGCGCCGTTGCCACCAGGTAATAAAATCATTTTTCACTTGGGTCCAAACCCAAGTCAATCTTCATGTCAAAACCTTACGTGCTGATAATGGGAGTGAGTTCACGTCCCTCCAAACTTTTCTTAGAGACCAAGGCACCCTTTTCCAACATTCATGTCCATATACACCCCAACAAAATGGTGTAGTTGAGCGCAAACATCGACATCTTTTAAATATGGGCCGCGCACTTCGTTTTCAGGCCAATGTTCCCTTACGTTTTTGGAGGAAAAGCTTACAAACTGCATGTTATCTCGTCAATCGTCTTTCGACACCATCACTCCAACACAAATCTCCATGCGAAATTTTGCACCACAAATCTCCCAATTATTCCCATTTACGAATTTTTGGTTGTTTGTATTATGCTACCAATCTTCTTCCCAAACACAAGTTTGATGCACGGGTCCGTCGTTGTGTTTTCTTTGGCTATCCACTTGATCAAAAGGGCTATTATCTTTATGATCTTAGTACACACAAATTTCTTTCTTCTCGCGATGTAGTCTTTCATGAATCTGCCTTCCCTTTTTCTACCTCACCACCCGAACATCAAGATGACACTACTGTTCTTCCCACCTCATCTGATGATACATTACCCCTTTCAGCCCCCCATCCGGCCCACATTCCCCTCGTCCAACTCCCTGATTCGGCCCATCCTTCTTCTCCCATACTCATATTTCTTCTCCTCCGCCCCCCGCCCCCCCCCCCCCCCCCCCCCCCCCCCCCGCCCCCTTCCTTCCCCTACACATTCCCCTACTTCTCACCTCACCCCTGATCTCGCTCAGACCCGCCCACCTTCACCCTACGCATTCCCCTACTTCTCACCTCACCCCTGATCTCGCTCAGACCCGCCCACCTTCACCCCTATCTTCCGCAGCGTCTAACGACGCATCTCCCTCATCCTTCAACCCCCCGGCGTCATCGCCCCCAACCCCCACACATCCTCTTCCCCTTCTCCCCTCTCCTCCCACCGACAACCTCCCCAATTTCACCGACCCCTCTGTTCGCCGATCCACCCGACCTACCAAACCCCCTTCCTACTTCCAAGATTATCGTGCTCACCATGCTGCTATGCTTGCTCCTGGTGCTCCTCCCTCCCTCACGTCTGGCACCCGCTACCCCATCACTCGGTATGTATCTCATTCTCTTTTTTCTTAGCCTCATCGTTCCTTTGTCAAAAATATTTCTCAATTAGTTGAACCCTCCACTTATGAGGAGGCACGCCTTCTTCCTCACTAGGTTGCGGCCATGGATTCTGAACTTGCGGCTCTGGAGGAGAACCACACTTGGTCCTTAGTCCACTTACCGGCGATCGTCCCATTGGTTGCAAATGGGTCTTCAAGATTAAATACCGCTATGATGGTTCCATTGAGCGATACAAAGCTCGATTGGTCACCAAAGGGTTCACCCAGCGTGAAGGCATCGATTATACTGAGACATTTGCTCCCGTTGCTAACCTTATCACTGTCTGTTGCCTCCTCACTATTGCATCTGTCCGCCATTGGCCAGTCCATCAGATGGACGTGCACAATGCCTTTCTCCTTAGCGATTTTCTTGAAGAAGTCTACATGCTTCCACCGCCGGGTTACCGACGACAGGGGGAGCACACTGTCTGTCGTCTTCACAAATCTTTATACGGTCTCAAACAGGCGTCTCGAAGCTGGTTTCGTAAGTTTTCCTCTGCCATACAGAACATTGGTTTCTTACAATCTAAAGCAGATTATTCCATGTTTACACAAATCCGTGGCAATTCCTTTACTGTTATATTGTTATATGTTGATGATATGATAATCACTGGAAATGATGATGATGCCATACGACACCTGAAACATTTCCTCGGCACCTGTTTCAAAATCAAAGATCTTGGACCTTTAAAGTACTTTCTTGGAGTTGAAATTGCACGGTCCAAGTCTGGCATTTCTTTTTGTCAACGAAAGTATACACTAGATATATTGGAAAATGCAGGATTACTTGGTGCTAAGCCTGAGAAAATTCCCATGGCAGCAATGTTGCACTTATGCCTACAGGGAGTGACCGTCTCAACGACCCTACTCGTTATCGAAGACTTATTGGAAGATTAATCTATCTTACAATAACAAGACCAGAAATCACATATGCAGTTAACACACTTAGTCAGTTTATGCAAGAGCCCCGGAAACATCATTTTGACACCGCACGTCAACTCCTTCACTACCTCAAAGGAGCTCCTAGCCAAGGTTTATTATTTTCTTCGAATGGGCCACTACAATTGACAGCATATTGTGATGCAAATTGGGCATGATGTCCCTTTACAAGGCTCTCGGTTACTGGCTATTGTATCTTTCTTGGCAGGTCACTCATATCATGGAAAAGCAAGAAACAGGTCACTATCTCACAGTCTTCTGCAGAAGCTGAGTATCGCTCCATGGAAACCACCACTTGTGAACTTACTTGGTTACGATACCTCTTACGGATCTTACAAGTGGAGCATCGCCAACCAGCCACCTTACTTTGTGACAACAAGGCAGCACTCTACATTGCAGCCAACCCAGTCTATCATGAACGGACCAAGCACATCGAGTTGGATTGTCACACTGTTCGTGAGAGAATTCAAAATGGGGAAATCCAGACAACGCATGTTCAAACGAAACATCAAGTGGCTGATATTTTCACTAAACTGCTGCCTACACCCTTGTTTCAATCGCATCTTGGCAAGTTGGGTGTAATCGACATTCACACTCCAACTTGAGGGGGAGTGTTAAAGGAAGGAAATTGGTCAACCATTGCAATTTCCTCAATCCTAGTAATTAGCTAAGATTGAGTTAATTACAGCTATTGAGGTTTACTTACTTAGAATAGATTTCCTATTTACTAAGAATAGAGCTTGTAATCTGTATAAATCTTGTACATCCCAAACTCATTAGTAATATACAAAGACTACAGTATATTGTATTCTTTCAATATAACATTAGAACGTTTACTAACCATTTTAGGCACCAACAATTATCTCTCTTATTGATCACTTTTATTATGTGGCGCATGTACATCGGCGGATAGACGATGCAACCTGCACCCAATTCGACCACCACATCAACAAAGACTCCACAGAGCAATAATGGGGATGTAGGTAATCGACTAAAGAGTAATCGCTGAAGTAGGTAATTATTTTCATTTAGCTGTACGTTTACTAATAATCATATAACATTAGAACGTTTACTAATCATTTTAGACACCAGGAATTATCTCTTATTGATCACTTTTATTATGTGGCGCATGTACATCGGCGGATAGACGATGAAACCTGCACCCAATTCAACCACCACATCAACGAACCCTAATAAAAAAGAGAAATTAATAGGTGTACCGAGTTTTCTTACCACATTTCATTCCATCTTTGAATTCCACATCCAAAGGATAAAATTGACAAGACAATGGAACACCACGTACAACACTGCCTCTACCTCACGCTAAAAACACTCAACCGCATAGGGTAGATCAAAGACGAAAACAAGGTCTATGTCACTGAGGTCGCTCATGTAGATCTTTTCAAGGAGCTCAAGGTTGGTGACGACATCTCCAAATGAGGAAATTGTATCAAAAAATACTACAAAAGAGAAGAGCCCGCAAAAGAGAAGCAACCTCTTTGGAACGACAATACCGTGGTCATGGTGACGACCTGCATCCGGTGACCAAGTTTGCAATTCGATCTTTGGCTAAAAGATATAAACTTGAGTTCGAGGACGTGGCGGTCCTGCCCGAAGATATCAAAACCTCTTAATTCACTTCTCTAGCCTTCAGGCTCCGCCGATGATATAATTATAATCAGCTCTTCATCATCAAATGCAAGTGGCGTCGCCATTACGTACTGCTACCCCCTAGGCTCCTACCTCCAACCTATTAGTTGTGTGTTTGTCTCTGTTTTATAATTAAATATAAATTAGTCCAGTTTTAATAGTCAACATATAAGTTTGTTTCAATTATTGATGACTCTAATTCTACCTAAGCTTATTAACCTTTTTTATATGTAATTTTTTTTATTGTCCTAATACCTTTTATACCCATTTTTCATTTTGACTGATTCTTTTCCATGTAAGTACATATATTTTTTAGGATATGATTATCAGATAGGGATGAAGATATTTTAAATTTAAAATTCTATTTTTTTTGTACGAATATTGATTTTGATAAAATAATTTTGCTAGATAAATCTCTAACATATTTGTTTTACGAGTCATTTTACTCGCTTAAGCCTCTTGGAGCCTTTCATCTCATAGATTCGAAATTTTATATTCATACAGGTAAATAGCTTAGTGAACGAACAACTAGTCATTGATGCAAAACAGATTGAGATGCTGAATGCCCAAATTGCTCTAGTTTTTGTTGTTAGTGGATTTGTTTGTTCCTGCTGCTCCAAGGATGTACTCCAATTACACCGACTGTGAGGAACCTAACACATTCGAAGACTTTTTCTGGGCAGTCCATTAGCTACTTTTTCGGAGACTCCATTAGCTACTTTTGTCATCAGAGGTTGTTTGGCCGACATCCCATTCGAAGACTTTTCCAGGCGGTCAATTAGTTATAGGGGCTCCATTAGCTACTTTTGTCATCAGAGGTTGTTAGGTCGACAACCCATTCGAAGACTATTCAGGGCGGTCCATTAGTTGATTTTGTCATCAAAGACTGTTAAGTCAACACCACTAGGGCAATCCATTAGCTACTTATAAGTTAATTTTTCAATTATGTGGTAATGTTAATTTTAATTTATGGGATTTGAAAAATATGGTTCAAGCTTCTAACTTCTCTCGGGCCTTTAACAAACACTTAATGAACCGTGTAATTAATTATCGCAAAAGTAAACTATCTTAAACACAAGGCCCATGATTCATTATCTTAAACACAAGGCCCATGGGGCTAATTAAGATCTTGTATAAGCCGGAAATCACCTCACACAATTTTGAATTATAACCAAAAATTGCCTTCACAACTATTAAGTTTTCTCTCGAAAATAGTATAGGATGGAATTGAAATATCACCCTTTAGACCGTAATTCTAACTACCCTTGAGATGGAATTAATTTCGATTAACTCCTCCTTCATTTGCCTTTCCCGTAACTCGTCAAATATAAAAATTTAATGGAATGAGAAATAAATTACTACCATGTCATCAAAACAAATTGAGACCTAAGTGAATCTAAACGTATGCTGCACGGCACTCAGTTCAGCGGCGTATTGTAGAATTTTCGCTCATATTGGTGCCTAATTATTGTAGGCATAATCTCCCACCTAGGCCTCTGAGATCTGAGATCCTGAGCTTATCTCATGCTAAATAAAATAAGAATATTCCACGCCCTATTTCTCCAAGCCCATACCAAGTTTCCAAATGATAGCTGTCCGTCAAGATTCCAACAAGAAAATTACTAAAAGCCCTGAAGCCTAAATCAACAGACAGAGACACTGCCGTTATCAAATCAAAAATCTTTGCAAAACTTCAGCCACTCCTCCTCCTCCTTCAATTCCTAGTACACACCACCCAAATCCACTTGTATCCTGACACGTGGTATCAGTTTCACCGTCTTGATCGAAACGGTAAAATGCCTTTGCACTTCCGAAGCTTGGAAACAGCGAAATACCGGATACATCCCCCCTGGACATATACGACGAATAAAGACATTATCGTTGACCTAATACTGACAAAACCGATTTCTAGGAATCTGCCACGTCCTCAACTCATCCTCTATGTAGTATTGTAATGCCAATCAATCCGCTTCAGTTCTTCACGTCTTCTTCTTCTTTCTTCGTCTGATCAGAGCCTTGGAGAGTTTGAGATAAGGAGAGCGAGAGAAATATGGCTACAGATGTGGCGGTGTTGCAACATGATACAGAGGGGAAGAGGCAGGGCAATGGGGAAATATGCTGCAAAAGTGGGCCAGGTTACGCCACTCCGCTGGAGGCCATGGCGGGTCCAAGAGAGGCTCTCATCTATGTCACTGCCATTTACTCAGGTAACCCAATTCCACTTTAATTTGGTCTCTCAATAAAGATTCAACCTTTGATTGATCTTCTTGCTTGTATGTATCTGAGTTCATTTCCTTATTTTTCAATTTGTTTTCTGTTTCTCTTAGCTGAATTTGTTGGTTTAAGCTCCAATTAGGAAGGGGCAAAGAAAACCCATCTTCATCTTCATGGTGTAGTTTAATTGCCCACATACAATAAAAAATTTGAACTTTTAAGTGCTTGATGGTCTAATTTTTCATGGGGAAATTGGCATTACTTGGCCTATTAAGTGTTTGATGGCCCGAGAGCTGAGAATTGCAGAAAAGAGTTTGCTCAAATTGATCCTTTTTGTTTGTGTATTTATCTGCTTACTTGGGGAATATGATGTGATACTGATTGTTGAAGATGAAAATCTAATAGGAACGGGAATAGAGAAGCCTGATTACCTTGCCACAGTGGATGTAGATCCAGCTTCTCCTACTTATTCGAAAGTCATCCACAGGCTGCCTGTGCCGTTTGTAGGTGATGAATTGCATCATTCGGGCTGGAACTCATGCAGCTCTTGCCATGGAGATCCTTCTGCCGAACGCCGGTTTCTGGTCCTGCCTTCATTAATGTGAGGGACTAACATTTATGTGGCATTAATTTCTATATCTTGTTTTTGTTTTAATGGGAGATTCCATTTCATAATGAAGTCTGTTAATATGCTGTTTTTTATTTATCGAGCATTTATGATTGTTTAGCAATGAGATCTTTTGTTTTTTTGACATCAATTCATGTTAATAGAAACTTTCCCCACTATTAATCTATTCTGCCTGTTCTCCTGCTTTAAGATATCACCTAAGAATTATCGGCTCAATTCCATGAGATGCTGAGTGAGGTCTTTCAACTGTGTACCCATGTGTAGGTTTGAGAGTATTTTGTTGTCCATGCTAGGGATAGAATGGACTGTCTGTTGTATACTTTTTAGAACCTATTTTATCTTTCAGATCTGGACGTATATATGCGGTAGACACAAAAACAAATCCGAGGGCTCCCTCTTTGTATAAGGTTGTTGACCCTGCAGATATCGTACAGAAGACTGGATTGGCATATCCACACACATCTCATTGCCTTGCTTCGGGTGATTTATTGGTTTCATGCCTAGGTGATAAAGATGGAAATGCTGCAGGAAGTGGATTTCTCCTCCTTGACTCTGAGTTCAATGTGAAGGGCAGGTACGACCTTCTGTAGTAAAACACAAGTCATTTTGAAAAAACTTGTCTTTGCTCCGACTGATCTTGAAAGACCCACAGACATGCACATCAATATGTTCATAAGTTTTAGTTGATATTTTTACAATATAAACATGTGAAATGAGATTGATCATGCCAAATTGATATATGCAACCCATTTAAACATCTCAAAGAGATTTAATACCACGGCTCTAGATGTGGTTGCATGGTAGATTGAGGACATCTGCCACAGTTTTGAATATTGATTGCATATGAATTCTAGCTATTGTAATGTCTGACAGGTGGGAGAAACCAGGGCACAGTCCACTTTTTGGGTATGATTTCTGGTACCAACCACGGCACAAGACAATGATAAGCACATCATGGGGCGCCCCTTCAGCTTTTACGAAAGGTTTCAATCCTCAGCATGTCTCTGATGGTCTTTATGGGAGGCATCTTCATGTCTATAGCTGGCCTGAAGGCGAATTGAAACAAACGTTGGATCTAGGAGATACTGGCCTCTTACCCTTGGAGGTGATTTTTTTTAACTTATTAAACAGTACTCATTATTATATACAATTTTTGTATTTTCCTGAAAGACGTTATGCGTGTCTGGATCAATCTATAATCAATCTCACCGTTTGCAGGTAAGGTTCCTGCATGATCCTTCTAAAGACACTGGGTTTGTTGGGTGTGCTTTGACAAGTAACATTGTGCGTTTCTTCAAGACAGAGGATGGCTCGTGGAGCCATGAGGTATTATTAGCATGCATATCTGCATTTTGCTTCAATCTTATTATTTTTTGTTTTGAAAATGAAGTGCATGGTAATAAATCTTTATTTACTTTTCGAGGTTGCAATATCAGTGAACGCATTGAAGGTGCAGAACTGGATTCTCCCAGAAATGCCTGGGCTTATAACTGATTTTCTGATCTCACTTGACGATCGTTTTCTATACTTCGTGAACTGGCTTCATGGTGATGTGAGACAATATAACATTGAGGACCCTAAAAGTCCTAAGCTGACAGGCCAATTGTGGGTCGGGGGGCTAATCCAAAAGGGAAGCCCGGTTGTGGCTGAGGCTGAAGATGGTACAACAAAGCAGTTTGATGTTCCACGGATCCAGGTTTTTATGATCTTTTTAGTACACTATTTTTTGTCCATTAGGATTCAAAACTGAGAAAGATTGATTGATGAGTTTATGTGTGACATTCAGGGAAAGAAGTTGAGAGGTGGACCGCAGATGATACAGTTGAGTTTGGATGGGAAGCGGCTTTACATAACCAACTCACTTTTCAGTACATGGGATCGACAGTTTTACCCTGATCTTCTGGAGAAGGGGGGTCACATAATACAGCTTGATGTTAATACTGAGAGTGGTGGGCTTGCAATAAACCCAAATTTTTTCGTCGACTTTGGAGCTGAACCTGATGGTCCTTCTCTAGCTCATGAAATGAGATACCCTGGTGGTGACTGCACCTCAGATATCTGGGTTTGAGTCTTCTTCCCAGAGTTGTTGTCTTTGCTGTTTTACTTGGAACATTGGTGGTGAAAATAATAAATTGCCTAGTTTCAGTGCCTTGTGAAAAAAATAATGTAACTTATCAAAAAACAATTAATGTACCTTATGACAGCTTATTAAAATTCCTAGAATACCTTAAGCCCTTGCAATTAATTATGAGAATTCTGTAAAAAATCCGGCAGAATCTCCCCTTAAGGAATGGTTAACCGTCTTCTATCTGTCAGACGAAGAATAAAAAACACTCTCAAATCCCAACATCAACAAACAACCATCGACATAGTCATAATTTACAAGAAGTCCAAAAGGCTTATCAGAGCATCTAGATAGGAAAGGTAATTACAGAAATATAAATCCTACTCGATAGTCTAGGTAAAGGCGCAACTGGAATTTAATGTCTTCCCCTCTTGATGTGCTCTCACTGCTCCCCGAATGGAATCCCGAGTCGTAGCTCGATATCCGAGCTGACTGACCCGGGTCCAACCCTCCATACACCCGATATACCTCGAGTTGTGCATAACCATGTACTACGCGTAGACAGCCTCAACGACATGGTGGAGAAATACCCCTCGACACCAGTGTCGGAGAACCCTCAACGATCTGGCGGAAAAAAACCCTCGACGCCAGCATCGGAGAAAACATTGACCCTCGGGGACAATAATTCAATGAAAACCAAAATTCATGTTTTGAAATCCTTGTTTCTTGGCATAAGCAAAATTCATTGAAAAACCGGGTTATTGCCAAAATCCAATAAAATCACAAATCCGGGTCTAAACCCAAAAATCATGGACTCAACCGAAACACCCAAAATCTATAATGTCAAAACGACATAAAAGCAAAGTTCATAAAGCCAGACCATAGCCCAAAACGTCATTTCCAATTTATTATTGAGAACCCGTGTCCAGTAAATTCTAAATTCCAGAAATTTGCCAAAAACAATACGTAACAAGAAATTATTTCAAATAAACCAATATGCATACATTAAAATTTACAAAACCAAAATTCACTCACCGAACATCCAATTAAGCTCAATCGCGAGTTGTACGCTCCTCTGCAGTTCCCGGAGCAGTATCGCCTGTAAAAATTAACAATCGGGGTTACCAACGATAATTAAAAACCCTAAATTCAGAATCCCTAAACCCCGTGAGGTCCGCATGCGTCCCACTACAAACGCAGCCACTACGGACGCCCAAAACTACCCCTAAATGATGTCCGATTAACCCGAAACTTACGCCAAAAGGTCGGTAACGTCGAAAACATGTCGACACACATCGTCGTGACCCAAGGAAAGGTCCCACTCGCTGATGGAAGGCCAGCTACTCGTCCACGCGTCGGCTACAGTACCCCACGCACCTGCACGCGCACTGACTCGGCGCTGACTCAGCCACCAGGTGGCTCCACGCGACTGCACGTGGTTCCTAGGTGGCCTCCACGTGGCTTCCAGGTGGCATGCCACGTCAGCCCCTCTGACGGAACCAGTCGCCAGAGAAGACGACCACTCCGTCGTGCGCCGCCGTTCGCCGTCGTCGGAAATCACCATTATCGGCCGACCTTGAAATTTTTCTAACTTCTTCAAATCTCAACCGTTTTTCATAAATTTATAGTCAAAATCCATCTACTCAAGCTCAAGAACTCGAAACTGATGTCTACACATGAAACTCATACATGAGTTGGCCGAAAAAATCGATCGAAAGGTTCAGGTTCCTCCTTCCTCAATTCGGCGTCACCCGTGGATGTTTCCTTCAACGGCCGGTACGTCCTTGATCGCTGGGAGGAGGAGAATCCGATAGGTGGAACCAAAAAAGACGATGTTGCTTCGAATCAAAGTTCACAGATACTGGGTTTTGGGTTCGGTCGCACGAGTTGGAGGAAGATTGCGAAGGGAGACGATAAAATGAGAAAATTTGGATAAGTCTGACTTAAAAAATATCTACCCAGGGCAAACTACCAAACTACCCCTAAACATTCTAGACCTAAAACTCTCTCATACAAACTCCGTTTTCCGCATGTCGTTTGTCTACGAACTCGTGAGTTCGAGACCTACGCAACGGTCCCCCAGAAAATGCCAAATGTGTCTTTAACCAAAAAGTGATTTTCGAACCCCTTATAAAACCAAGGGTAAACTAATCCTTTCCCAAATTAATTTACGAAAATTCACTAATTAAATTTTCGAGTCGTTACAACTCACCCCCCTTAAAGAAATTTCATCCTCGAAATTCATACATGTCACTGGAAAAATGTGGATGCTGCACCCACATCAGTGCCTCGGTTTCCCACGTGGCCTCCTCCATGTTGTGAGTCCTCCATAGAACTTTAACAAGAGGCATAGTCTTTCTACGCAATAATTTTTCCTTCCAATCTAGAATTTTAACTGGTTGTTCCTCAAAGCTCAAAGCATCTCTCAGCTCAATTGGTTGCGCCTCCAATACATGAGATTCATAAAATAGATACTTCTGGAGCATGGATACATGGAATACATCGTGAACCTTTGACAGTTCTTGAGGTAAAGAAAGCATGTAAGCCACTGGCCCTATCCTCTCAATAATCTCATAAGGCCCAATATAGCGAGGGCTCAGCTTCCCTCGTCTACCAAAACGTACAACTCCTTTCCAGGGGGATAATTTCAAGAAAACCCAGTCTCCGACCTCAAACTCAAGGTCTCTGAGCCGTCGGTCCGAACAGCTTTTCTGGCGGTCTTGAGCTACCTTCAACCTTTCCCTGATGATTCTAATATTTTCCTCTGTCATCTCAACTATCTCTGGTGTCAACAGTCTTCTCTCACCTACCTCAGTCCAGCATATCGGTGTCCGGCACTGTCTCCCATATAGTGCCTCGAAATGAGACATCCCAATACTAGACTGATAGTTTTTGTTGTATGCAAACTCAATCAAGACTAGGTGTGAGTCCCAGTTCCCTTTAAATTGCAGTACACAAGCTCTCATCATATCTTACAGAATCTGAATTGTCCTCTCAGACTAACCGTTAGTATGAGGATGAAAAGCTGTACTGAAATGCAATGTAGTTCCAAAGGCCTTCTGCAAACTCTGCCAAAACCTCGAGGTAAACCTAGGATCCCAGTCTGATACAATCGACTCGGGAGTCCCAAGTAACCGTATGATCTCATCCACAAACAACTTGGCGTACTGGTCCATCCTGTAATCTTCCCGTACTGGCAAGAAATGTGCTGACTTCGTGAGTCTATCAACAATTACCCTAATTCCATCATGTCCTTTTTGAGTCCTAGGAGGTTTATAAACAAAAATCCATAGTAATGAGATCCCACTTCAATTCCGGAATAGGTAATGGTTGTAGTGCCCCATATGGTTTCTGCCTCTCTGCTTTTACTTGTTGACACGTCAGGCATCTACTCTCAAACTCTGCTATTTCCCTTTTCATCCCAGTCCACCAATAGTGCTCCTTAAGAGTACGATACATCTTAGTGCCTCTTGGATGCATAGCATAGGCAAAACTTTGAGCTTCCTCAAGAATTTCTCTTTTCAACTCTGGATCATTAGGTACGCACAGCCGGCCATCCTTAACCAAGGCCCCATTATTCCTAATCACATAATCCTGCATATTCCCAGCCTCCAACTCCATCCTAATAACACACAATGTAGGATCCTGGAGCTGAGCTTCAATAATTCAGCCAATCAAGACAGGTCTCATATGGAAGCTAGCCAAGAGAGCCCCCTGACTATCCATGCCAAGTATAATTCCCGCTCTTCGGAGTTCTACCAGCAACGGTAAGTAAACAGTGTGCAAATAGGCCAAGGAACCCATGGACTTCCTGCTCAATGCATACGCCACTACATTGGCCTTTCATGGATGATACTCTATGGTTCAATCAAAATCCTTTATCAACTCTAACCACCTTCTCTTTCTCAAGTTCAGATCTTTCTGGGTGAAGAAGTATTTCAGACTCTGATGGTCGGTAAAGATCTGGCATGTCTCCCCGTACAAATCGTGTCTCCAAATCCTCAATGCATGCACCACTGCACCTAACTCTATATCATGTGTGGGGTAGTTCAACTCATGGGGTTTAAGTTGCCTGGAAGCATATGCTATCACCTTCCCATGATGCATCAGCACGCAGCCTATACCCTGTAATGATGCATCGATGTATACCTCAAATCCTCCGTTATCATCTGGAAGGGTTAACACTGGCACATAAGTCAACCTCCTCTTAAGCTCTTGAAAGCTCTATTCACACTCATCATCCCAGTCAAACGTGACTCCTTTCCTGGTCAACCGATTCAACGCGGCGGCTATCGTAGAGAATCCTTCTATGAATCACCTATAATATCCTACTAAACCCAGAAAACTTCTCACCTCTAACACTGTCCCCGGTTGCTCCCAACTTGCCACTGCTTCAACTTTTTGGGGATCCTTGGACCAAGGGATGCTTTCATTATTCGGGTTTTCGTGGGTCCCACTGAGTATTTTAACAAAAGATGGATTTTTCGGTGAGTTTTCGGATTATCTTTATATATTATTTGTGTAAAAAGGAATTTTATATTATGCATGCATTTTTTTACTCATGGAGAGGGAAAAGGTATGTTTTCCTCGGAAATTGTTTTAAAAGATTATTTTGTCCACTCACATTTTTCGTGTTTTAAATCCTCTCCAAGCCTTTGAGTTTACTACGGCATATCAAGAGGCGGAGGCATTAAATTCCAACTGCGCCTTTACCTAGATTATCGAGTAGGATTTATATTTCTGTAATTACCTTTCCTACCTAGATGCTCTGATAAGCCTTTGGACTTATTGTACATTATGACTATGTCGGTGGTTGTTTGGTGATGTTGGGATTTGAGAGTGTTATTTGATCCTTCGTCTGACATGTGGAAGACGGTTAACCATTCCTTAAGGGGGAGGTTCTGCCGGATTTTTGGCATAATTCTCATAATTAATTGTAAGGGCTTAAGGGTATTTTAGGATTTTAATAAGTTGTCAAACGGGAGCAGGGCTTTTCCCAGGTTTCCAGGAGAAATTCGAGAAGGGTCCTGTAAACTTGGTATCGAAACCCAGGAAAACGAAGGCCAGGAATGGAATCCCCTCGACCTCGCGAGCGGTTTGGTGCCAGTTCGAGCCTCGATCACCACTAGAGGCAGCGGTTCGATGGTCGGAGATGAAGCTGAAACTTTCCATGGACTTTTCGATCGATCGATGTATGTTTTCTCAAATCTAAGCTTAGATTTGGACTCCTGGGACGGAGTAGAAGAATTTCCATGGGTGGATCGTGAAAAAGGGTGGAGTCTGGAGGAATCTGGGGAGCTTCTAGTCTCTGTCGTTAATAACGGATTTCAACCACCATCGACGTCGGCGTTGACGGAGGTCCGGTCATCTTTTCAAATGAGAATTTCCAGATTTCAGCCATCGGAGACGGCGGCAGTCCGGTCTTCTTCCTAGACAAACTCCGATGACTGGTTCGAACTACGGTTACTAACGTGGCATGACACCTGGCAGCCACGTGGCGACCAATCAGCAACTGACTCAGCTGCCACGTGGAGCCACGTGGCAACACAGTCATCATCAAGTCAGCAATTAGTTGACCGTTGGATCTACTAAAGCCGTCAGGGTTTGACGGAATATGCTGACGGCGTTAGCATATTTCGTCAAAAGGTAACGGTGTTATGACGGAACCCTAATGCCGTTAGTTTGGACAGAAGATTCCAATTCTGTCGGGATATTCCATCAGAGCGACGAAAAATTACTATCGTGAACAGTACAAACGCGTGTGGGGCATATAGGAGCGCGTGGCGCATGGTCCGGTCTTCTACCGGCGCGTCGGGCTATTTCTCGGCCCATGGCAACGCTTGTCTAGGGTTTTGGAACATTCCGGATCGGATTTTGGCAGTTTTTAGGCCATTGGAGTCTGTTTAGAGCCCCGTTTGAGTAATCCCGGCTATATGGACGACCACGGAGAGGGTTTTGGCTTGGGGGGTCAGGGAGCTAGGTTATTCATTAGGGCTAGGGTTTCCTTGAGTTGGTACTTTGGATGTACTGTGAACGGACTGGGTTTCCGGGATTGCGTGGCATGCGTACTTTTACGTATTATGTTATGCCACGAATTGTCAATTGGGTTTTGACCCTGATGAATGATCTGAGGTATGTTATGGAAGATTCTATCATGCTCTCGAGATATTGAGCTACGACTTGAGTTGAGTCGAGATATTGAGCTACGACTCGAGTTGAGCTGAGATATTGAGCTACGGCTCGAGTTGAGCCAGGATATCTGGTATGGCTCGGGATGAGTTGGGTTAGTGAGCTACGGCTCAGGATGAGTCGGGATATTGAGCTACGACTCGAGTTGAGCCGGGATTTCTGGTATGGCTAGGGATGAGCCGGGTGAGTGAGCTACTACGCAGGATGAGTTGAGATATCGACTTACGACTTAGGGTAAGTCAGAGAGACTCAATTCAACCAAGTCTAGTACCTTCGTCATCAGGGTCAGTGGGTGGTGTGGGCGGTGACCCCGATTGACGAGTTGTTGATGGTTCACCCGACGGTGACACGTCAGTTGTCTTGTGTGATTACGGAGGTGGTTCCTCGGGGTAGTTTGTGAACTACTGGTATGTCCTTTGTCTGAGATGTAAGTAAAGGTCAATCAAGTCTAGGAAAGGTTCTGTTGGACTCCCTGTAAATTTCATTTGATGTTTCCAAAGAATTAAGGGTATTTCAGGTATTAATATCTGTGGTCAACGGTTGTCAGACGGGAGTAGGACTTTTCACGAATTTCGAGTCGAAATTCAGGAAGGGTCTTGTCAACTTGGTATCAAAGCCCTAAGTTTAACTTCCTGTAGACCACACACTTGTGTGCAAATTATTTTAGTGGTTCTTGTCAGCGAGATGCCTCCGATACGTTTGTCTCTTCAACGACCTAGAACTGTGGGAGGCGAAGAGTGCGTTGTTGATTTGAGATAATTTGGGCAGACCCTGGAGCTGTTGGGTCAGGCCATGATAGGCATGGGCGAGGTAGGCGCCGCCGTTGCAGGAGAATGGACTTTGGTTTTGTAAATTATAATGCATGCATAAAGGCATATTTGAAATAAATTCTGGTTACGTATTGTTTTTGGCATGGAAATTTGAAAATTATTTTATTAAATTATTACTAGACACAGGTTCTCTTGGAAATGATGTTTTGGGATGTGGCTTGGGTTTTGGACTCTGCTTTTATGACTATAATTTTGGGTTTTCGGTTGAGTCCATGATTTTTTGGGTTTAGACCAGGATTTGTGATTTGATTGGATTTGGGCATAAACCCGATTTTTCATTGAATTTAGCTTAGGCCAAGAAACAAAGATTTCAAAATATGGATTTTGGTTTTCACTGAATTGTTGTCCCCGAGGGTCATGGTTTTTCTCCGGCACATGATGAGGGGTATTTCCCATCACGTGTTCATCGAGGTTTCTCCGACTAGCGTCAAAGGGTATTTCTCCGCCAGATCGTTGAGGGGTTCTCCGTTGTTGGCGTTGCAGGGTATTTCTCCGCCACATCGTTGAGGTTTTCTCCGACTGGCGTCAAAGGGTATTTCTCCTCCAGATCGTTGAGGGGTTCTCCGATGTTGGCGTTGTAGGGTATTTCTCTGCCACATCGTTGAGTTTTTCTCCGAATGGCGTCAAAGGGTATTTCTCCGCCATATCGTTGAGGGGTTCTCCGATGTTGGCGTTGCAGGGTATTTCTCCACCACATCGTTGAGGCTATCTATGCATCGTACAGGTACCCGCATATATTGAGATGCTCGGATATGTGGAGGGATTTCTCCGAGACTAGCGTGGTAGTGCATTTCCTCCACCAGATCGTCGATGTTTTCTGATGCTGGTGTGGCAGGGTATTTTCTCCATCAAATCGATGAAGCTGACCTTACGGAGTACGGGGATCTGAATGACTTCATGATATCTTCGGATGCACGTGTACCTATCTGACCCCTGACGTCGAGGTATATTCGGTCATGTGACATCCTGACTTGAGGTAATTGTAGTTATGTTGGGAGTAGGCCTGACGGTGGACCTCTCGGGTTCAGAGCCTTGCTTTGAGGTAATTTATGCGTTGAATGGATTATGGTGCTTTCAGGATGTCTCCTGGATGTTGTTCTCACCTACGGTTTGTTGTCGAGACGGGAACAAAGACATGTCCAGGGTGCACAGGTTCCATTGGGAATCACAACAGAGGTTCAGTTGACCTAAGTAAAGGGAATTTCGGGAAGGGAATTTCGGGAAGGGAATTTCGGGGACAAAATTCCTTTATGGGGCTAAATTGTAACGACCCGGACCATAAATTAAAGTAATTTGAGAATTTAATTAAGGAAATGATGATTTTACCCTCTATTTTGGAGGGATTTTGGAGTCACTTTTTGTCTTGCAGTACTTTTTGAAGTTTTTCTTCGGTCTTTGCGTAGGTCTCGAATTCACGAGTTCGTAGAAAAGTGGCACGTAGAAAATGGAGTTCGTATGTGAGAGATACGGGTCTAAAAGCCCAGGGGTATTTTAGTAATCTAGGTAGGTGGACAATGTGATAAGCCCCATTTTTTCTAGATTTTTTCCACTCGAGGGGTCACTCTCTCTCTCTCCTCCCTCGAACTCTCTCTCTCTCCCCCCGTGCGAGCATCGCTCATCTCCACCACCATTCACCCAATTTGGGGTAGATTCGACCAAAACAAAGGCCATGGATAGAATCCCCTCGACCTCGCGAGCGGTTTGGTGCTAGTTCGAACCTCGATCACCACCAGAGAAGGCGGTTCGATGGTCGGAGATGAAGCCGAAACTTTCCATGGATTTTTTGATCGATCGAGGTATGTTTTCTCAAATCTAAACTTGGATTTGGACTCCTGGGAAGGAGTAGAGATGAATTTGCACAGGTGGATCGTGAAAAATGGTGGAGTTTGGAGGAATCTGGGGAGCTTGGAGTCTCGGCCGTTAATGGCAGATTTTGACCATCGTCGACGTTGGCGTTGACGATGGTCCGGTCATTTTTTCCGGCGAGAATTCCCAGATTTCAACCACCGGAGACGGCAGATGTCCGATCGTCATCCCCGACGAACTCCAATGACTGGTTCAAACTACGATTGATGACGTGGCATGCCACCTGGCAGCCACGTGGTGACCAGTCAGCAGCTGACTCAGCTGCCATGTGGAGCCACATGGCAACACAGTTAGTGTGCAATCAGCAGTTAGTTAACCGTTTGGTCAACTGACGCCGTCAGGGTTTGACGGAATATGCTGACGGCATTAGCATATTCCGTCAAAAGGTAATGGAGCTATGACAGAATCCTAACGCCGTTAGTTTGGACGGAAGATTTCGATTCTGTCGGGATATTTTGTAATGACCCGGACCTGGAATTTAATTAATTTGATAACTTAATAAAGGAAAAACAATTTTACCCTCGGTTTCGGAAGGGATCGGAAGTCACTTTTTGATTGGTAGTGCTTTTGGAAAAAAAATTTGGGTCGTTGCTTAGGTCTCGAACTCACGAGTTCGTAGACAAGCGGCTCGCAGAAAATGGAGACCAGGTGAGATCGTTGGGGGTCTAGAAGCTTCAGGGCAATTTGGTCATTTTGGAAAACTCCAAAATTTGGGAGATATTTCTTCTCTTTTTCGGACTCTATCGGGAGGGGGGGGGGGGGGGGGGGGGGGGGGGGGGCAAAACACTCTCTTTCTCCTCCCCGATTCTCTCCTCTGTGAGATCACTGAACCCTCACCTTCATGAGCCCATTCCCAGACTAACTCGACCAAAACCAAGGCTGTGGACGTCTTCCCCTTGACTCCACGAGTTGTTTGATGTCACTATCGAGGTGTGGGGGGGGGGGGGGGGGGGGGGGGGGGGGGAAACACTCTCTTTCTCCTCCCCGATTCTCTCCTCTGTGAGATCACTGAACCCTCACCTTCATCAGCCCATTCCCAGACTAACTCGACCAAAACCAAGGCTGTGGACGTCTTCCCCTTGACTCCACGAGTGGTTTGATGTCACTATCGAGGTGGGAGTATCGCCGTAGATGGTGGATGGAAAATGGAGGTGGACTGAAACTTCTCAGCCATTTTTCGGCCAAACCAGGTACGATCTCGAAACTCTGACCTCATTTTCGGGTTCTTGGAGAAAAGTAGATAAATTTACATGTGTGGATCGTGAAAAATGATCAAGGAATGAAGAAGTTGGAAGCTGAATTTCGGCGAGAATTTCCAGATTTGGACCACCAGAGATGGCGGCGACGGTTCGGTCATCATTTTAGGTGAACTCCAGCGACTAGTACAGTCGGCAGTGGCTGACATGGCATGCCACGTGGTGACTAGTCAGCGGCTAACTCAGCTGCCATGTGGCAGCCCAGTCAGCATCCAATCAGACGTCAGTTAACCGTTGACTCAACTGACACCATCAAGGGTTTGATAGAATATGCTGATGGCGTTAGCATATTCCGTCAAAAATTAACGAAGTTTGACGAAATCCTAACGCCGTTAGTTTGGACAGAATATTCCGATTCCGTCAGAAGATTTTGTCAGGTTTGATGGAATATTCTGTCAGGTTTGATGGAATATTCTGTCAGGTTTGACGGAATATTCTGTCAGGGTTGACAGAATAGTCCACCGTGAACAATACCGACATGTGGGGGCGCGTGGTCCGGCCTTCTACCAGTGCCTTCTACCGCCCCGTTTGAGTAATCCCAGCGATAATGCTTGACCATGGAGCGGGTTTTGGCTCGAGAGGTCAAGGGAGTTAGGTCATTAATGTGTCAAAGAGTTCCTTGGGGCTAGGGTTTACTTGAGTTGGTATTTTAGTTGCATTGTGAACGAACTGGGTTTCCAGGATTGCATGGGATGCGTACTTCTAGGTATTATGTTATACCACGGGGTTCTCCGATGATTGGCGTGGAGGATGTCTTTCTCCGCTACATTGTTGAAGGTTCTCCGATTGGCATTAGAGGGTACGTCTCTGCCAGATCATTGAGGGTTTCTCTGATGTAGGCATTCGAGGGATCTTTCTCCGCCATATCGTTGAGGTCTGAGGTATGTCTGGAGGAGCAGGGATATCGAGTTGCCACTCGGGGTGCTCTGGAGGAGCAGAAATATCGAGTTACCACTCAGGGTGCTCTGGAGGAGCAGAGATATTGAGTTACCACTCGGGGTGCTCTGGAGGAGCAGGGATATCGAGTTACCACTCGGGGTGCTCTGGAGGAGCAGGGATATCGAGTTACCACTCGCGGTGCTCTGTAGGAGCAGGGATATCGAGTAACCACTTGTGGTGCTCTGGAGGAGCAGGGATATCGAGTACGACTCAGGATAAGTCAGTGAGACTCAATTCAACCAAGTCGGGTACCTTCGTCATCTGGGTCAGTGGGTTGGTGTGCGCAGTGACCCAGACTGATAGGTGGTTGACGGTTCACACGAAGGTGACATGTCAGTTGTCTCGTTCTATTACAAAGGTGGTCCTCCGAGGTTGTTGTGAACTACTAGGCTATCCTACGTCTTACAGGTAGGTGGGGTTTGTCAAATAAAGAGGAGGTTCTGTTGGAACCCCTATAAAGTTTATTTAATGTTTCTGAAGGTTAAGGATATTTCAGGTATTGATCGTTTGTATTAAAAGCTGTCAGTCGAGAGGCCGGAGCGTAAAACCAGTTCGTAAGGTTACTCTATAGGGCCACCACTGGTCTGAGGTTTTAGCAGTGTCGGACCTACTGTGAACTTGGTATTAGAGCTTGTTAGCAGACGACTATAAACTTCGAATCATGATTAGGGGTTCTCACTTGTGATCGGTGGCGAAGCATTGGCTCTTACCCTGATATGACCAGGCCGGTTAGCCACCGGTGTGGTTGCTCAATTGAGAGGCTAACACGGTTAACCAGTCCTTAAGTGGAGATTCTGTCGGATTTTTGGCAGAATTCTCATATTTAATTACAAGGACTTGGGGGTAGTCTGGGAATTTCTTTAGGTTGTCAGACGAGAGCAGGGTTCTTCCCAGGTTTCAAGGGGACCGTCAGGTTCGACAGAATATTCCGTAAGAGCGATAGAATATTCCATCGTGAACAGTACAGACGCGCGTGGCGGCACATGGTCCGGTCGTCTACCGGTGCTTGGCGGTGCGTGGGGCTATTTTTTGACCCACGATGGCGCGTGTTTAGGGTTTTGGAACATTCCATGTCAAATTTGTGCGATTTTGAGGTCGTTGGAGTCTGTTTAGAGGCCCGTTTTAGTAATGCCAGCTATATGGACCACCACGGAGCAGGTTTTGGCCCAGGGGGGTCAGGGAGCTAGGTTATTCCTTAGGGATAGCGTTTCCTTGAGTTCGTACTTTGGATGTACTTTGGATGTATTGTGAACGGACTGGGTTTCTGGGATTGTGTGGCATGCGTACTTCTACATATTATGTTATGCCACGAATTGTGAATTATGTTTTGACCCTGACGAATGATCTGAGGTATGTTATGGAAGATTCTATCATGCTCGTGGGATATTGAGCTAAAGCTCGAGTTGACCCGAGATATTGTGCTACGGCTCGGGTTGAGCCAGGATATCTGGTACGGCTCGGGATGAGTCGGGTTAGTGAGCTACGGCACAGGATGAGCTGGGATATTGAGCTACGACTCGAGTTGAGCTGGGATATATGGTATGGCTCGAGATGAGCCAGGTGAGTGAGCTACTGCGTAGGATGAGTTGAGATATCGACTTATGACTCAGGGTAAGTCATAGAGACTCAATTCAACCAAGTCTAGTACCTTCGTCATCAGGGTCAATAGGTGGTGTGGGCGGTGACCCCGATTGACGAGTTGTTAATGGTTCACCTGAGGGTGACATGTCAGTTGTCTTGTGTGATTGCGAAGCTGGTTCCTCGGGGTAGTTTGTGAACTACTGGTCTATCCCTCGTCTGACATGTAAGTAAAGGTCAATCAAGTCTAGGAAAAGTTCTGTTGGAGTCCCTTTAAATTTCATTTGTCGTTTCCAAAGAATTAAGGGTATTTCAGGTATTAATTTTTGTGGTCAACGGTTGTCAGACGGGAGTAGGGCTTTTTGCGGATTTCGAGTTAGAATTCGGGAAGGGTCTTGAAACGGTTGTCAGACGGGAGTAGATGAATTTGCACAGGTGGATCGTGAAAAATGGTGGAGTTTGGAGGAATCTGGGAAGCTTGGAGTCTCGGCCGTTAATGGCAGATTCCGACTACCGTCGATGGTGGCGTTGACGATGGTCCGATCATATTTTCCGGCGAGAATTCCCAGATTTCAACCACCGGAGACGGCGACTGTCCGGTCGTCTTCCCCGATGAACTCCCATGACTGGTTCGAACTGTGATTGCTGACGTGGCATGCCACCTGGCAGCCACGTGGAGCCACCTGGCAGCCACGTGGAGCCACGTGGCCACCAGTCAGCAGCTAACTCATCTGCCATATGGAGCCACGTGGCAACACAGTCATTGTGCAGTCAGCAGTTAGTTGACCGTTGGGTCAACTAACAACGTCAGGGTTTGACGGAATATGATGACGATGTTAGTATATTCCGTCAAAAGGTAACGGTGCTATAACGGAACCCTAACGACGTAAGTTTGGACGGAAGATTCCGATTCTATCGAGATATTCTGTAACGACCCGGACCTAGAATTTAATTAATTTGAGAATTTAATTAAGGAAAATATGATTTTACCCTCGGTTTCGGAAGGGTTCAGGAGTCACTTTTTGATTGGTAGTACTTTTGGAAATTTTTCTTGGGTCGTTCCGTAGGTCTCGAACTCACGAGTTCATAGACAAGTGGCTCGTAGAAAACGGAGACCCGGTGAGAGCGTTGCGGGTTTAGAAGCTTCAGGGGCAATTTGGTCATTTTGGAAAAGTCCAAAATTTGGGAGATATTTCTTCTTTCTTTTCAGACTCTGCCGGGAGGGGGGGTCCAAAACACTCTCTCTCTCCTACCCGATTCTCTCCTCTGTGAGATCACCGAACCCTCACCTTCATCGGCCCATTCCCAGACTGACTCGTCCAAAACCAAGGTTGTGGATGTCTTCCCCTTGACTCCACGAGTGGTTTGATGTCACTATCGAGGTGGGAGTATCACCGTAGACGGTGGATGGAAACGAGAGGTGGATTGAAACTTCTCGATCATTTTCCAGCCAAACCAGGTACGATCTCGAAACTCCGACCTCATTTTCGGGTTCCTGGTGAAAAGTAGATAAATTTACAAGTGTGAATCGTGAAAAATGATCAAGGAATGAAGAAGTTGGAAGCAGATTTTCGGCGAGATTTTCCAGATTCTGGACACCAAAGACGGCAATGACGGTCCATTCATCGTCTTCAACGAACTCAAGCGACTGGTACGGTCGACGGTGGCTGACATGGCATGCCATGTGGATACCAGTCAGCAGCTGACTCAGCTGCCACGTGGCAGCCCAGTCAGTGTCCAGTCAGACGTCAGTTAACCGTTGACTCAACTGACGCCGCCAAGGGTTTCACGGAATATGCTGAAGGCGTTAGCATATTTCATCAAAAATTAACGGAGTTTGACGAAACCCTAACGCCGTTAGTCTGGACAGAATATTCTGATTCCGTCAGAAGATTTTGTCAAATTTCACAAAATATTCTGTCAGGGTTGACGGAATAGTCCACCGTGAACAGTACCCACGAATGGTCCAGCCTCTACCGGCGCGTGGGACTGATTCTAGGGTCACGGTGACGCGTGGTTAGGGTTTTGGGACATTTCGGAACAGATTTTGGCATTTTTGAGACCGTAGGAGTTCGTTTAGAGCCCCTTTGAGTAATCCCAGCGATAATGCTTGACCATGGAGCGGGTTTTGGCTCAGGGAGGTCAAGGGAGTTGGGTCATTAATATGTCAAAGAGTTCCTTGGGGCTAGGGCTTCCTTGATTTGTATTTTAGTTTCGTTGTGAACGGACTCGGTTTTCGGGATTGCATGGGATGCGTGCTTCTAGGTATTATGTTATACCATAGGGTTCTCCGATGATTGGCGTGGAGGATGTCTTTCTCCGCTACATTGTTGAGGGTTCTTTGACTGGCGTTAGAGGGTACGTCTCCGCCAGATCGTTGAGAGTTTCTCCGATGTAGGCGTTCGAGGGATCTTTCTCCGCCATATCGTTGAGGTCTGAGGTATGTTTGGCAGAGCAGGGATATCGAGTTGCCACTCGGGGTGCTCTGGAGGAGCAGGGATATCGAGTTACCACTCTGGGTGCTTTGGAGGAGCACGGATATCAAGTTACCACTCGGGGTGCTCTGGAGGAGCAGGGATATCGAGTTACCACTTTGGGTGGTCTGGAGGAGCAGGGATATCGAGTTACCACTCGGGGTGCTCTGGAGGAGCACGGATATCAAGTTACCACTCGGGGTGCTCTGGAGGAGCAGGGATATCGAGTACGACTCAGGATAAGTCAGTGAGACTCAATTCAACCAAGTCGGGTACCTTCATCATCTGGTTTAGTGGGTTGGTGTGGGCGGTGACCCAGATTGACTGGCGGTTGATGGTTCACAAGTGGGTGACACGTCAGTTGTCTCGTTCTATTGCAGAGGGGGTCCTCCGAGGTTGTTGTGAACTACTAAGCTATCCTACGTCTTACAGGTAGGTGGGGTCAGTCAAATACAGAGGAGGTTCTGTTGGAACCCCTGTAAAGTTTATTTAATGTTTCTAAAGGTTAAGGATATTTCAAGTATTGATCTTTTGTATTAAAAGCTGTCAGTCGAGAGGCCGGGGCGTAAAACCAGTTCGTGAGGTTACCCTGTAGGGCCACCACTGGTCTGAGGTTTCAGCAGTGTCGGACCTACTGTCAACTTGGTATCAGAGTTTGCTAGAATAGGGCTATAAACTTTGAATCATGATTAGGGGTTCTCACTTATGATCGGTGGCGAAGCATTGGCTCTTACCCTGATATGACTAGGTCGGTTAGCCACCGGTGTGGTTTCCCAGTTGAGAGGCTAAGACGGTTAACCAGTCCTTAAGTGGAGATTCTGTCGGATTTTTGGCAGAATTCTCATATTCAATTGCAAGGACTTGGGGTAGTTTGGGAATTTCTTTAGGTTGTCAGACGGGAGCAGGGTTCTTCCCGGGTTTCGAGGGGACCGTCAGGTTAGACAGAATATTCTGTCAGAGCGATGGAATATTCCATTGTGAACAGTACATACGCGAGTGGCAGCACGTGGTCCGGTTTTCTTCTGGTGCTTGGCGGGGCGTGGGGCTATTTTCTGACCCACGACGGTGCGTGTTTAGGGTTTGGAACATTCCATATCAGATTTTGGTGGTTTTGAGGCGTTGGAGTCCGTTTAGAGCCCTATTTAGTAATGTCAGCTACTTGGACGACCACGGAGCGAGTTTTGGCTAGGGGGGTCAGGGAGCTAGGTTGTTCCTTAGGGGTAGGGTTTCCTTGAGTTGGTACTTTGGATGTACTGTGAACGGACTGGGTTTCTAGGATTACGTGGCATGCGTACTTCTACGTAGTATGTTATGCCACGAATTGTGAATTATGTTTTGACCCTGATGAATGATCTGAGGTATGTTATGGAAGATTCCATCATGCTCTCGGGATATGGAGCAACGGCTCGAGTTAAGCCGGGATATTGAGCTACGGCTAGAGTTTAGCCGGGATATCTGGTACGGCTCGGGATAAGCCGAGTTAGTGAGCTACGGCTCAGGATGAGTTGAGATATTGAGTTATGGCTCAAGTTGAGCTGCGATATCTGGTACGACTCGGTATGAGCCGGGTTAATGAGCTACTGTGCCGGAAGAGCTGGGATATCGAGTTACGACTCGTAATAAGTCAGAGAGACTCAATTCAACCAAGTGTTGTCCCTTCGTCATCAAGGTCAGTGGGTGGTGTGGGCGGTGACCCCGATTGACGAGTTATTGATGGTTCACCCGAGGGTGACGGGTCAGTTGTCTTGTGTGATTGCGGAGGTGGTTCCCCGGGGTAGTTTGTGAACTACTGGTTTGTCCTTCGTCTGATAAGTAAGCAAAGGTCAATCAAGTCCAGGAAATCTTCTGTTGGAGTTCCTGTAAATTTCATTTGATGTTTCCAATGAATTAAGGGTATTTCAGGTGTTAATTTCTGTGGTCAACGGCTGTCAAACTAGAGCAGGGCTTTTCGCGAATTTCAAGTCGAAATTCAGGAAGTGTCATGTCATAAGGACTGGTCCCACGCACCGCCACATGTCGGCGGAAGGCCGACGGCTCATCTACGCGCTGGCTATAGTACCCCACGCGTCTGCACGCGCGCTGACTTGGCGCTGACTCAGCCGCCAGGTGGCGCCACGTGGTTGTCAAGTGGCCTCCATATGGCTCTACATGGCTACCAAGTGGCATGCCATCTCAGCCCCTCTGACCGAACTAGTCGTCGGAGAAGACAACCGCTCCGATGTACGCCGTCGTCCGCCGTCGTCGGAAATCGCCATTGCCGGTCGACCTTGAAATTTTCCTAACTTCTTCAAATCTCAACTGTTTTTTACAAATTTATAGGCTAAATCTATCTACTCGAGCCCAGGAACTCGAAATTTAAGTATAACCACAAAACCCATACCTGAGTTGGCCGGAAAATGGATCGAAAGGTTTGGGTTCCTCCTTCCTCGATTCGGCGTCACCCGTGGTTGTTTCCTTCGACGGCCAGTATGTCCTTGATCGCGGGGAGGAGTAGATTCCGATGAGTGGAACCAAAACGGATGATGTTGCTTCGAATCAAAGTTCACGGGTACTTGGTTTTGGGTTCGGTCGCACGGGTTGGAAGAGGATCGCGATGGGAGAAGATAAAATGAGAAAATCTGGCTAAGTCTGACTTAAAAAATATCTACCCAGGAAAAATTCCAAAATTGCCCCTGAACATTCTAGACCCACAACTCTCTCATACGAACTCCGTTTTCCGCGTGCCGTCTGTCTACGAACTCGTGAATTCGAGACTTACGCAACGGTCCCCAAAAAACTGCCAAATGTGTCTCTAATTAAAAAGTGATTTCCGAGCTCCTTATAAAACCAATGGTAAACTCGTCTTTTCCTAAATTAATTTACGAAAATTCACTAATTAAATTTTCGGGTCGTTACAAGTATAGTACATGAATACAAGTAGAGACTTTTTTAAAAAGAAGTTATAAGTTAGGGTCCTTTTAGAATGAGATATAGTAAATAGGGCCTATTAAATAATTCCCCCTAAAATAATGACGATATTATTTCATAGTATTTTTCCTTTTTTAGTTTTTCATGTGAGAATGAGATCAAGTTATAAACCATACTATGCTAGTTCCCTCTAGAACATTAATACCATGAAGCGGACAACTGCAGTATACTTGAGAGGGCAATACTAAGGTTTTAAAGTAAGGATGAGATCATCCTACTTACATTTCAATTGATGATACGCGTAACTTTTTTTTTTTTTTTTTTTTTGTAATAAATAGAACATTCAATTCATGCATAATTAATTTGTTTGAAAAGTTTATACAAACGGTTACAATCCATTTCGAAAAATTAAAATTTGAAAGGTTAATTTACCAAACCCCTTAATTGCACCTTATTCGGGCTTTCGTGCATAACGTGTGCATTTGAATTGGGCCAAGTAGGGAGTATGATTGTATAGGCCTAAAACCCAGCCCATTTACTCTCTCTTTCTCTCTCCCTCTCTAACTATGTCTCCCTCTCTCCCCCAAAACCACCTCACGATCGTCGCCATTCTTCGCCGATGACCCAGACCACCGCACCACCACCATATTCATCATCTCCTCACCACGAATCCAATGGTACAAGCCACTACCATCGACGATCACCGTCGAAGGCAGATTGTAAGGTGAAAGGGAAATCGCAACCGGGACTTCACAGCTAGATTCCAGCCACAACAGGTATCTGTTTGACTCAATGACACCGGATTTGAATTGCTCTCGTTGAGTAGATGAATTTTAACTATTGCATCATAAAAATTGGTGAATCAACGAAGGTCGCCAAAAATGGCAATTTTTCGACGAGTTTTACAAATTCTGACAGTCGATCGACAGTCCAAGACGGAATATTCTGCCAACGACGAAATATTCTACCGGCGAAGGAATATTCCTTTAAAGGTGACGGAAACCCTTAATGGCATTAGCCGTTAGTGACGCCATCAAAGTTGACGAAATATGCTAACCCCGTTAGCATATTCCGTCAGGTTAACGAAATATTCTGTCAAGTTGAGAGAGTATTACAACGGGTGCGTAGCTGGAGCCTGCCAACTCCAACTAACGCGTGACGGCGAGTGGGGTCGTTTTCCTGCCTCTGGCAGCTCGTGGGCCTAGTTTCGGAGCCTTTCAGACCTTTTTTATACGTTTTGCGTCCGTTAGAGTCTATTTTAGGTCCGTTTAGAGCAAACCAAAAGAGGATTTTCTTAGTTTTCTATTTCAGATTTGATTCTAAACTTTGTAATTGCTTTTGGCTCAGGGAACGAGCAGTTTGGAGTATTTTTAGTGGCGCAGCCTTGTCGGGTGATTTATTCCTCAACTCGTTGTGAGTGGACCTTCTTCCTTAACTCATGTTTTTCATACTATATTATACTATGTGTGTGTGATTGTTTTTAAAAGATTTCGTACTGCATTGCTTTGTAGTTGAGTTGATACCGGAAATTTGAGTTAGTGACGATGTTTTATTGACGATGTTATGAGCTAGTGCTAAGGCATTATTCTTCTTTTATTTTTTACTCAAGTGTCCTTTTCTGAGTTATTTATTATGGTTTCTTGTTGAGATTTGAACGACCTCGTTCAAGGGATTATTTCGAGAATTGACCTCGGATTATGAGTTTCGAGTTTGATACCCACTTGGTAGTCGTCAGTATATGAGTACCCTTATGTATGCCAATTCCAGTCCTCCACATAATCATTCACCCCACATTTCGCTCTACACTAAAAGGAAGAGCGTATAGAAAGATGTGCATTTAGAAAAAAGCGAAGAAATTAGTAAAAACTAGCTAAATAAGGAAAATTAATTAATATCATTCTTAGAATTAATGCCAAATTAAATTAGTTTTTTTAACTAGAACCTAATTAAACAAAGAGATAAATTTTTTTAGTAATTACTAAGACTATATATATATATAGTACTGCCCTAGAACCAGCTAGTTGGTTCCATAATACGGAACCAACCATTCGATTAGACCCACTCAACACAATAATATCACAATTTAACTGTTCATTTTGTAGTTAATTATTTAAAAATCATCTCTACAAAAATTCATCAAATTTGGTCAAAATTCATCCACTCCACACAATATATGGTCCTAATAATTTTAACCCTTTAACTTTTTGGGCCCGTGACGGTGGCCTTGCCAGCCCTAGGTTAGTGACGACTTTAGCTCTTACCAATTAGGCTAGACTCTTTAACAATAACCAAATTTGGAACCCTTTATTAGTTAGGATAGTTTTGAGTCCCTTAGTAATCTTTCTACAAGGTGAGTGAGGTTTTTAACTTGGAGGTTAATTTTCTTAATCTACATACATACCTTTTCTGTTTTGCAATCTTCATCATATTACTGTATATGAGTCATTGATATTATGTACTTGAGTTTATTAAAATTATGTACAGTTTATTGCGACAATGATATTAACAGCCTTTGTTCTTTATTAAAGATGGAATAATATATATCTTGTAGGTCGGATACTGGACTGTGAAAGAATTCACTCGGCTTTGCAATTCATTGAATATACAGATGAAACAAATGAATCCTTCAAAGATATATGTATATGTGATGTGGGGATCCATTATTTTCCTACTTCTGTGCAAGTCTGCATGAATGAACAAGCCATGAACTATTACTAAAGTGTCTGCAAAACCAAAAAAAATAACTTTGCTATTACTTATAGACAAATTTTGGTCACAATCAGAGTCCCACAAGCAGACACAAACAAAAAATGGGGCACATTTTGTTTCAAGTAGCAAAAAGAAAAAGGTCAAAAATGATATAAAGAGGGGGGTAATTAAAGTAGTGGGTAATAAGGAAATTATATCACACACACAAATGAATATTAGTGGACTCAGAAAAACCTATTACTTGTGCTTCATGCTTCCACTAATGATGCTATTGCTGGTTCAAACTCTAGCCTCTGGTTCAGGTGCTTGTACTGCAGAAAGAGGCAATGAGGGCTGTCAAGAAAATTGCCGACCAGAAATTTGTGAAGATTCGAAAATTGAATCCGGAATGAGCACAAGGTTTCTATATCCGGGGGTTTTCAGGGCGGATCGATCAGTTTGTGCTAGTGGAGGATTACCCTATGGTACCACTTGTCTTCCTCCGCCATCAAACCCCGGCCCCGGCGCCGGGTATAGAGCCTGCTCCAAAATCTACAGATGCAGAGGTTGAACACTAGGCATTTAGGCAATGTAAATCCCATGTAGCCTCTGCATTGGAGAAGTTAGCACAAATTTACTATCCCCATAATTATATGAATATATATCTATGTTGTTGGAGGCAGTAAAATAACACCAATTTTCTGGTTTGCAAATTTAGCATGCATTCTAAAATATTTGTAATACTTAACCATGGTTTTTGCTTATTCCTGCTTATATTTCACAGGGTACGTGGCACATTTTCCCACTTTCATTTTATCGATCGGTTGAAAAACGAACTAAGGACACGTCTACTTACCAGAAATGGCAATAATGGATAATGAGAGAAGTAGGCAATTGGATAAGTGGGTAATCGAAGAAGTGTGTAATCATTCTCATTAAGTTGTTTAATTACTAACTATATAGAATTAAAACAGTAATGAGATTGATTTTCATTGTTATTGTTTACTAATTACTGTTAAATGGAATAAAAACTAATTTGATTACTAAAATGTTTTTGCACATATATATATATATATACATATTATATTTTCTTTATTTTGGTTTTTTTAAGATCAAGGTTGAGCCTTACATAGCCAATTAATAACAAATTCAAAATGTCATATATCATGTTATGGTTATTCACTAATAAAATATGAGAAAATATGGCCGATTGGTTTTTTTTTAGAAGTATATAACTCATTGATAAATATTGTAAATCATGATTTTAGTTGTTGAATGAGTTAACTCGGAAAATGAGGATTTATTCACATGAGAACATCATTACTAATTAGAATTATTATAATTAATACTTGTAAACTATGTTAGTTTTTTTTTATAATATTGGGTTGGGGTATTGGGAATTATTGTAGAATTGTAGGTTACTTTAGTAAATTAAAATAATGAAAAGAGGTAATGGGAATCATTAACACCCCTCTCTTAGTTAATGGGATTACCCCAAAATGGATAATGGGATTACCTATTTTGAATGGGTAATGATTACCTAATTACAAGTAAACATAGGAGAAATAAGTAATGAAAATCATTACCTTTGATTTCATGTTCATTGCTGGTAATTAAACATGCCGTAAAATTAAAGCTTAAAAACAAGAGCAATTGAAATGGATATATAAGTGTGAATTCCCAATCTATTTGAAAATGTAAACTTGGATATTACGTTAGTAATAACTTAGTACTACAATATAACAGTATTTTTTTTTCATAATGTGTAGTGTAATTATGTATAATGTCATCTCCCTCACTCATATCATTGTATAAAAAAATAAAAAAAACTTTTTGTATTAATTAAGACCTATTTAATGAGCGGTTATAATTTACTATCACATGATTTACCTCAAACAATAAAGTTATATTTATATTTTAAAAACTTTCAATTTACCTTTTTATGATTTTATGTTTTCCTTCAATTTTTTCGCTCTGTTATATGATCTTGTAAATGTTTACCGTGTCTGTATTGATTTTTTACATTTCGTGCGGGTTGCCCCGACTTTAGATAAATTAACACTCAATGGAAAATTTTAAATAAAATGTGACGGGGACCAAGATTGAAGAAAAAAAAAAGAAAATTTAAAGGTACATTAAAGATTTGAAAGAAGATATATAAACCACAACAATATCATAAATGAGAGAATTTTTAATAAATTATATAACAGGATTGATCATTAGACATCAAACTTTAATGGAAAAAAAAAAATTAGACATCGAACTTTACACAAATTTACAATCGTTATTTAAGAGTCCTACATGATTGAGATTGCCATCTTTATACAAGTGGATGTTGAAAATAACAGGTTTGAACACAATTTTCTTGTAAGTGGGTTTTTCAAAAAGAGAAAGTAGGTATGAACAAGTCTAGCGACTATAATATTACCATCTATTGATATATCTCGTTAATTGTGTTATATTTATAACCGAGAGATCTCAAATTCGATTTTTATAAATAACAAGGATATATTTTACCTATATAAAGTTAAAAAAGGTCAAAACAAAGACATGGAAAACATAATACATGCCCAAGTCTAGACTCTAGTTCAGGTTTGGTGAAGTGCGGTCCCCTCTGCTTATCCATAATGCGCATTCCACTACCGTCTTTTCAAAATGAAAGAAAAAAGAAGGAAAGATACATTGATTCTCTATAAAGTGGGTTCAAAGTGGGAAGAAAAGAGAGCCAAAGACAAAATGCATAGGCCAAACATGGTGTCTCTGCAATTTGGGTTCCTCCTACTAGTCCTTAGTCTATGCTATTTTAGCACAAGTGCCTCATGGACGACTCAAACTCAATCATCGTGCAATGGTTCAATAGCAGAGTGTGACACAGAAAGCGAGCAGCTGATGGAGTCGGAGACAAGCAGAAGGTTTCTTGAGACAAAGAAATACATCTCACCGGGGGCTTTAAAACCAGACCAGCCAGTTTGCAATGGCGGCAGTAGAGGTGAAGCTTATAGTAGATCAGGAGGCTGCCTTCCTCCGCCATCTAACCCTCACAACAGAGGTTGCTCTAGGTACTACCGTTGTCGATCAGACTCGTGAACAAGCAAGTTTGGTTTTTCAATTCTGGGTTTTGACAGATCTATATGTATAATGTATCATCACACTTGTAGCTATACTTACTGCTCTTCACTTTTCCAGTGACTCTTGTTTTGGCTGCTTATTCAATAAAGTTCTGAGTTGTGGGTAAAAGACCCTAACATCTATTCAATTTAGGGTAAGGTATGAGGCATAAAGGCATAATCATCCGATGACCAATGACAATTGCAACACAAAAATTCAGCAACCAACCAAATTCTAGTTTGTCAGCCAAGCGATAATAATTAGGAAAGCAAGAACAATGAAGAAAAAGAAAACAGATCATATAAAAGAAATCTAATCACCAATATGCTCTAGATTATTTTTGCCTGCGTATAGACTAACAACTGTAAAATTTGATTCTTGTTTTTTAGGGTTACAACATTTGATTCTTCATATTGGAAAGAAGTGACCAAATTGGCTGATAAGGATAGTGTTTGATCTGCATGTATTCCAAGTCTACTTAAACGAAAGCTTCCATACCTCTCTTACATTAGAAGAACCATCTGCAACTTCAGCAACCATGGTAGAAGCCAATAACCCTGCAGAAGAAATTCCGAGAAAAAGATATTTCAAATTTCCTATTAAGCATCTATTTTGAGACAGAGATAGTGAGCTCTATAAGAAGCTAGGCATAATTTCAAAAACAATAATGTACAGATATATATTACTTGAAAACAGTAAATAACCATATTGTCACAGCTTTAAGGTTTCTGAAATGCATTTACATAGAAGAAACACATGTTTAGCAGAGGAACCACGAAAATTTTAATTTCAATAACAAAAGCCTGCTCATACATGAAAGTAGGATGCTGTAACTTGTTCTTATCTCCTTTTACCCAATCTCAACCACATTATCACAGCTTTAAGGCCTCCGAAATGCCTATTCATACAAGAAACATATGTGTAATATAGAACCATGACAGCTTTAATGTTGTGACTTGTGCTTATTCCCTTTCACCCCATCCCGTCAACCCAAGGAATTGGGTAGAAAAGAAATAAGAGACAACAACTTCTACATTATAGTTTCTCAATCATTTGCTAACATAATTCAGACTAGCTCACCATCTTTCTCCACCAGGGATAGGAACCTTCGAGTTCCCCCACCTACTCCAAAATAATGCTTCTTACCAGCCATGTAGACTACTCCATGGGAAGGAGTTATGCACTGTAAAATAAATATTATTAGACCTGCAGCAGTTGCAAAAGGTCACAGATACGAATCAAAAATAGTAACAAACTAAATGAGATAATACCTTCTTTATGAGTTCATAGAGATGTGGGAGAGTAGAGATTGAGTAAACTGTCTCTGCCATTAAAATAATATCATAGCGAGCATCTGAACTTTTCCCTGAACTACCATTAAGATCCTTCTCAATGTCTTGTGCATAGGGAAGAAGATTATAGATTTCACACCAGTCACCAGCAAAAAAACGAATTTCCAAGTCCACATCATACTTTGTCACTTGTACTTTTGGGGTTTGGAAGCTGGGAATATTTGAATTAACATTGGGTATGGTGAGACACTGCAGGACCTCCGCATTGAAGTCTTGGAAATGAATGGCAGCTGCACCCTGATGCAACAATAAAGAAACTTAAGAATCTAATCTAAGAAAGTAAATTTACAAGCTTAAGAAACACATATTCACCTCAAGGCTGGCAAAGATACCGGGAAGTCCATGACCACAACCAAGCTGAAAAACCATTACGGGAAACACAGTAAGTCATAATGACAAATTGAAAAAGGAAATCAAAGGCAGCAGACTCAACTTCTATGCCAACCAAGTAAACAACCATGGAATGCGGTCACTTGTAGAAGTGATATATGATTTCTTCATTGATTAATGATCAATGATGATGTGGGTTCACCTGGGATGGGTGAAGGTGCACCAGCAAACACAATTTATAACGTCTGTGCAGATGTGAAGAGATATATCCATTGTTGAAAGATACATTCATTTAAATGCAGAGATATTACTTGTCACTTGTTAGGATGTTAAAATTTTTGTTGGGTGGATTGTATAAACAAGACTCCAACCAAACATAGTTTCTGTAACATATTATATTCTCTTACACAGGTTAAAGTAAGAAGGTTATTCGCGATTTACACTTTCTAAAAGTATCACATAGAGAATGCAGTTCACTAGAATCAAGTCACCATTTTTAATTTAATAATGTTCCAAGCTAGGATAATACAACCCCAAAAGGTTGAACTAGCCATCTATTAGGAACAATTAGAAGGTTAGTTCTCTTGGACATAGACCATTGAAGTTGACAAGAAAGACGAAACAGGGAAAGCTAGAAAGCCACCTAGATATTTGAAGAGGTGTCCGTATGATGTATACCCGTGAAGAAATGGACTAATACTTCGTGAGGACACCCTACAGTCTGAATTAAGTAGGTATGAATTCAATCACAAACCAAAAGAGCTTCACTTTGTAAAGTTATAATGCATTTCCAGGCAAAGAAGCTAGCATGTCTCTACTTGCACAGAAGCACTTTTATGACTAAATCAGCTAATTTACTTGAACATTAGACGATCATGCAAGGGAAAATGTGCACTAACTAGAGCATATAAATCCGGAAACTTTATTTAGTATATTTATTCGCACGGTAGTAAAGACTATGGAAAATTAGCATGCGTATACATTGTGGGACAGTATACATTCACCTGAAAACATTAGGATGCCCACCTCTAAAACTCTTTTACCAGAAAATGATAAATTCCCATTTTGAACTTCAGATCTAAGAGCTTTAACTAGATCAAGAGAACCTTCCCATAGCTTCAATCCACCTGCACCCGAAAAGCAACAGATATAGCATCACACTTCAGTGCAACAGCACATCATAAAACAATAAACATTTCATTACTAACAAAGAAAGATAGGAAGAACAGTATACACCTTCATATTTCCCGGGAACTAAATCCGAGTTGGATAGCGTGAAAACCTCTTGAGTACTAACCCGACCCTACAACCAAAGCCCGCATGAATTCTCAGTTACACTCCAAATCAAGCTTAGTTGTAGGGATTATCAAGATTTTCTATTAAAAGGGGCATTTTTTTTTTCTTCTCAATGGGAAAGTACATGTATGTAACATTGACATTTTCCATTCCTTTCTAATATCTCTATTTTACTTTGCTCTATTTTGTAGGAAATCAAACAGAATGGAAAAAGAAAGAAGTGACCTTGAGCAAAGTAAGTCCACCCAACTCCACTGGCTCCACAGTGCATTTCACAGATGAAAAAACCTATTCCACATTTAAATCAATCCATTGTTCAATATCAAATCTTGAAAGAGGTCATTTGTGTGTCTAAAATACACTAATTAATCATTAAAGAAATAAATATTTATCAATTAAATTATACCTCAGAGGGAAGCACTTCGACGCAAGGAGGTGGAGGAGGAAGAGGAAGCTCTGACTGTTCAAGAAATCCTGACCCTGACGATGAAAACAACCGAAACGGTTCGAAACTTGGTTTCTGAAATACACAGTAAACATAATTCAGTATCGGGGAAGTGAAGCTTTAAATTATATAACCAACTCAAACTCACCTGAGACGCCATTGCTGTCTGCTCCGGTCTCCGCTGAGTGTTTGTGAGTCGATTCTGCTCCTCAGCTTTGGGGTTTTGGGTTTTTCTCTTGGGTTAGAAGGTTTTGGACTTTTGGTATGGGTTTTTATTATTTTCTCAAGTAATTCAAACCCAGGCCCAAATTACAAATTTCCCTCCCATCTTTAAAAAAAAATTATTTAATTCTTTTATAGAACAATTTGTATCAAAAAAATTTCTATATGCAACAATACGTGTGGAGTGGATTATACCCACATTGGGCATCGACTCCCTTTTACGAGAATCAAACATCTTACATTTTTATTTTTATTTACGAAGAGACCCATTTTTTCTGAACCCCATTTTTAGTTACATCCCTCCTTGACTCCCATGTATTGAAGTATCATTTCACTCTTTTCAAGGGAGTCTCACTAACAACATGTGGTTTGTTCATGGAATAGGACGCATCGATCCGTAATCAGCAAGTCATTCAAAATCGAACTGAATAGAATTGTGACTTTCTGAAAATGCTTGTTGAAAATAAAAGAAAGAAATTGAAACCACACACTTCACAATGGAAATCAATACCATTAGACTATTATATTAGTGACTTCCCTTCATCTTATTTAGAACGAAACAAACTAAATATACTCATGGTTCCTTAACATCCATTTTTGAAATTTCTAGTTTCTCATTTGAAATTCAACTTATATATAACATTTTTTTTTGTTATTATCAATTTTAAATACAATCTTCACAAATGTTAATGATATTAAGTTAGTTCTCGAGTTTTAGGCTCCACACAAAACTTGAGACCTATATAAGTGATAAGCTTCATTCACACCCTCTAAATAAGCATTTATGAAACTTTATAATCGAAACATATTAACCCTCATCGTCAATCATCATATCATAACAAGTGTAATGATAACACATTGAGTTACCTTTTTAAAAGGGTAAAAATGTCATTTTATATATCTAAAAGCATAAGTGTGATTGATAATAAATAGAAACAACACTTTTTTATTTGAATTGCTTTAAGAATTGGACAACAAATCTCAAGTTGCATCCTACCAATTGTAATTTGTCTTATTTGACTTTCAAAACATGTTACACCATTTTCGTAAATGTCATCCAATTATCAATGAATTTACTTCTGTGATAGCCAAATAGCAAAATTAGTATGGGTATTTCAGAAATTTTATATGGAAATATTATAAAAAGTTAACTATACTAAAATTGACTGCTGGTACTATGCTCAGCAATAGTGTAGTACCAATTTTGCCACTCCTTTAACACCTGTCTTGCCATTGCTTCGACAGGTCTCCATTTTATAGTCTCTTTTCGACATCTCGACGTGTTAACTTGATGGTGGGCTAGAGCCCATCCATCTCGACATTTTGGGATCTTTTCTAAATAAAATAAATGGCAGTAGATTTATTCTCAAAATCAACTTGATGGTGTTGTTTGGTTGATTTTAGTTGTTCCATTATTGGTATGGTTTTCAAATTTCGCTGGTAAATGGTAGGTGTGATTTATTTATTTTTTAAATATAGGTAGATGTTTTTGTAGGTGGTGGTAATTGTTGATCAAACTATACCTCATTATTTGGCCCATAAGCTCATGGACTTGTGGGGGCCTACTAGGTCCATTGAAAAAAAGCTAGGCCCATCTGTTATAGGCTGTGGGTCGGTCCGGCCCGATATTTTATGAGTCAAGTTTGGACTTGGGTGCTTAAATCCGAAATACCCGATAAGCCTGACCCATTAAGGAAAAGCTTGGCCCTCCCATAAGCTCAGCCTACAAGGCTCACAAATTTTATTATTGTTCTAAAATGAAAGGAGTTTAGTGTTTAGGATAACCATATAACCAAAATAATTGCAAATTAAGTCCGGATTTTACAATCATATATACATCAACAAAGATATATCCAATACGTAACCATATTTATTGTAACTATATACATCAACAAAGATATATTTACAAATTAAGTTCGGACTATGTATACATCAACAAAAATATATTCACTATGTAACCATATATTTATGGCTAAAAAGGTTGAAACGTCCATGAACTTTACCATAATTTTAGCAACCGTCCATATACTTCAATATTAGTGTCCACAGTCCCTAAATTTTACCATAATGTTTCTGTTAGTCCCTCATTCTATTTTTCAAATGAATTCCATTAAAAAATGACAAATTTGTCAATTCATGTGCATTTCACGTGACTTTTTTTTAACGAAATTCGTTTGAAAAATAGACGGTAAGTTCAAGGCGGGAGACACTAATATTGAAGTATATGGACGGTTGCTAAAATTATGGTAAAATTTAGAGACGGTTGCAACCATTTTGCCTATATTTATTGTAATCATATACATCAATAAAGATATATTCCCAACCTACAATAATTATATAAGCCCAGAGTTACAATAATTTATTATTATTTTTTAAAGTTTGACTGAACATTTTTTATGTTCATAAAAGCCCATTTAAGTCCGGCACGACCTGTAAAGCCTAAAAAAGTCCGGCCTGATGATAGACTTGGGCTTTCTATATTTTTCATCAAACTCATCCGGCCCGCCCCCACAAACTTTGACATAATGACATAAGCTCGGCTCGACCTGGTCCAAGCCCATAGATTTTAGGCCCCAGCCTATTGACAAGGTCTAGATGAAACTATCAATGAATCATGTTTGGTTGTTGAGAAACTTCTGAATGAAAGAAAGAAAATTTTCAATTTTAATTTTGAATTTGTTTTCATGGTGATCAAACTAAGCTTCTCAAAACTACAATCAAGCGCCGTCGGAGGCCGGAAAACAACCCCATGCACCAGCCGGAGGTCGAGAAATGACCTCAAGCACAACAACGCGTCGACTGAAGGTCGAAAACCCCTCTCACGCTCCGGCTGGTGGCTGGAAAGCTCCTCACGTGCTGGCAGGTGGCCATAAACCTCATCACGCGTCGTCAAATGGCTGCCACATGGCTCCTCCATGTCCGCCGCATGTCTACCACGTTTCAGTCACGTGCCTCGCAGACTGGTGACGGGAGGTCGGATTGTAGTGCACGGTGGCCATAAACTGGAAATTTCGTTGGAACTTGTGTTTTACGCCGGATTTTTAATTTTCTCCATTTCTCCACCATTTTTCACGATATACTAGTCTAAACCTCTCCACTTGCTAAGAGGAATTCAAATCCGAGGTCAAAAGGCTGAGATCTTACATGTGGTGGCCGAAAAATGGCCTGAAAGCCACGAAAATCGTCGTCGGTCTCTTTCCTCTATTTTCACGCTACAACCGTCATCGACCGTGGAGGTTGGTACGACTGGGTTCGTCTCGTCACAGTGATTCAGTTGGTGGTGGTGTTGTTTACCCACTCGGCTAGAAACGCCGTCAGTGGTGGGTGGTTCTCGGTTGTTCTCGAAGGGAGGAGAGAGAAAGTGGGTCCGGGAGTGAGAATGGGTAATGGGCCAATGAGGTCAGAAGAGAGAAAGTGAGTGTGTTAAATGCAATTTTTTTAAAAAATTACCAAAATTCCTTTTTTGTTCTTAAATTGTAACTTTCTCGTACGAACTACGATTTTCGCATGCTACATGTTTATGAACTCGTGAAGACGAAACCTACGTAACGGTAAAATAAAAACTCCCAAAAAAATTAATTTAGCAAAAAGTGACCCCCGAATCCCCTTAACTCTCACGGGTAAAATCGTCCTTTCACTTAAAAATTACGAAATTAATTAACTTTTAGGTACGGATCCTTATAATTCTATTTCTATACGTATTATTAATTCTGATGAAGCAAGTGAAGAAGTACAGAAACGGATTTAATTCAAAATGATGCCCTCATCATATCCTCGAAGAAAGTATCTTTTCCAACCTTTGACATCACACTTTAATGAGATTTCAATCTCATCACCATGAAACTTTCCTACCAAATATGTTAACAATTTTTTAAATCTATTGGCATGTATTACATCTATGATGGTTTCAAGATAATATAAGTAGTAAACTATCACCAGGGATAGGTTAGGAATCTTTAGGACATCTCCGTATGTACTATGTCCTTCTTAGGTTAGTAATCTTTTGGACATCTTTGTATATATTGTAATTACATACCCCATGTAATCCTAAATTATTTTTTATTGATACAATGATATTAGGAGTGGAAAATTACAATATAAATATTGGGTATCGACCTCGCCATTTACGAGAGTCGAACTCGAGACCTCACACATAACTTGTGGAGAGGAATACCACTAGGCCATAACACCAAGTAGCCTAACCTTTTATATCATACATGAAACAATCACCGTTATCTTTTATAAAAATTTTGCCTTCTTCCAACTAATTTCTAAATTTCTAACATTTTTCAGACTTAGAGCATAACGCGGGCAAGCACACTAGTTTAAACTAAATTTATCAAAAAGAAAAATAAAACAATAACAATTTAAACATACCCCCAAATTAAGTATAAATTAAATATAAATAAAATAAAACCCCATCAGCCACAAAGCCTCGTTGCATTGGGTATCTTAATAGTCAATAGATATTTCTGTTCAGTACATCCATGCCGACTACGTACTGTGTGGACATTTTACCCAACCAGGTAACCATCGTCTACGTATGGTATTCACTGCAAACCCGCCGAATATATATTGAGTCCTCGGTAGGAAGCCACCGAATATATATTGAGTCCTTGATAGGAAGCCACCGAATATATATTGAGTCCTCGGTGTCTAATTTGACTTGTTTTTGAACTAGTCGAGTTTTGACTCGATTTATTATTGACTTGTTTTTGAAGTAGTCGAATTTTAACTTGATTTATTATGAACGAAAGTTAAATGACAATTGTCAAACTTAATATGAATTCGAAATGTACCAAATAAATTTATTTATATCTCAAATTATCTGATACCAAACTCAACAAAAAATAATCATAATTATTCTTTTGTATTGAAGTTAGAGACTTCAAGTTCAAACTTACAAAAGAAAAGGAAATAAATAGCATTTGATTAGAGAGTAAGTAATAGGTATGCAAATGATAGGATGAATTAAAGAAAGTTTTTGGAGCACGAAAGCACAATGCAAGGCAGTAAACTTGGTGATTGTCTGCCTACCCTATTGTCCATGAGTCATGAGTCATGAGTCAAGAGTCAAGCTCATTTAATAAGTTTACCCTCCAAAGCCTTGGCGGGTCACCCATGTCAACTGTCGGCACACAACGACAACGGGACATCTACACAACACAACTACCCTACTCAACACATCACAACATTTTCTTCTTTTTGTAATAAGGATAATTCCGCTTCGTTATTTTGTGTTTTATATTAAATTTCATAATTATATTTGATTTTATAATTTTTTGCATTTAAATATTATGAGCTTTTTAAAATATTTCACCATTAACCTACATCGTTATATTTTCCAGCATAATTTTCATTAGCTGATAACGTAGTGCGTGTAGGATCCACCCAAAAACGAATTTCAAATGAATATAGACAAAATTATTTAATTAGCCCTTAGTTGTTTCCCTCCAACATCTCCCGTAGAAATATTAGGCTAGAAATAACCAATAACTAATTAAACAATTTTATTTAAAGTCATTTTGAGATTCGGTTTTTGATGGGCCCAACAAGCCACATCATCAGTTAATGGAAATTCGGTTGAAAAATATGGCAATGAAACAAGGTGAAATGTTTAAAAAAATTAATATTATTGAAACGCAAAAATTAAAAGTCAGATATAACTTTCAAATTTTTAGTAAAATACTAAATTATAATTTTTTTTTTTTTTAATAAGATGCGGCTCCCTAATTCTCTTCACACCTAAAAATGAGAGGAGTAGTGCGACCTTGCGCATCAAGGAGTATTAAGATTTAAGAGGGGAGTTAGATGGTGATGCTCTCTTGTCTTTGCTAAATCATTCACTACAATTCAAACCCTATTATACTAAGCTTAATATATAATATCCCATTAATGAAGGGAATAACTTAATTAATTAATACATTAGTGAAGGCGACATTGCGTCAACCTGACTTCAATAATCCAATAATAATAAAAAAAATGCTACGGATACCACCTAAAATTCAACTTTTCGTATCCCACTATATGTGACGTTCCATGTCATCATCTTCAATTACTTATCTCAAAATAAAAATAAAAATAAAACAAAATCAAACATTAATTTTTTTAATTAAAATACAAAATAAATAAAATATCAACGAGATCAATTATCTCCTTGCAAATAACTAAAACCCTAAGAATTTCATAGCAACAAATCGTCTCTTTTCCAAAAAATCATAAACTCTAAAAATTCAATCATTCTCTCCTACCTCTATTTCTCTCCCTTTCAATGGCACGAACAATCTCGTTAAAATCACAACAACAAAGCCAAGGTATAGTCGATTGAGAACCCAAAAGTGAAAGCAAACTCCATAAAACCCAGTGAATCTCCACTTTCATAGAACCACCACTGACAAACAAACAGGGCGTTATCAATTAGTTATCAAATGGGCCTAGGCTTATCTAACCTGTCCATTGTAAGAAGTTATTTACACCTCAGAGAGGCTATTTGCAAGAGAAATTAAATTGGTACCCATCCCTTGAAGCTTTCGAACCTGGAAAACATTCAAGCTCAGAATATACAAATGATAGATAAAAGAGATCAACTTCGAGGTCTTTTATATGAATACAATTGTAGCCTCAATCTACAGTTCTGTGTAACACACACGCTGATTAACCAATATCATACAACAAAATCAGATCGACTATGCCTTGTTTGATAACGCCCTGTTTGTTTGTCAGCGATGGTTATGTGAAAGTGGAGATCACTGAGTTTTATGGAGTTTGCTTTCATTTTTGTGTTCTCAATCGACTATGTCTTGGCTTTGTTGTGGTGATTTTAACCAGATTGTTCGTGCCATTGAAAGGGCGAGAAATAGAGGTAGGAGAGAATGATTGAATTTTTAGGGTTTATGATTTTCTGGAAAGGAGACGATTTTATGTTATGAAATTCTTAGGGTTTTCGTTTTTTTAGGAAGGAGACAATCGATCTTGTTGATATTATTTATTTTGTATTTTAATTTTAATTTTTTTAATGTTTGATTTCATTTTTATTTTTATTTTGAGATAGGTAATTGAAGGTGATGACATTGAACGTCACGTCAGACGCCACATGTGATAGGATACAAAAAGTGAAATTTTAGGTGATACCTGTAACATTTTCCTAATAATAATCTAACAAGGGATAGATGCGATGATCAATAATTTATAATCATCTGTGTTTACCCTAAAATGTAAAAACCTGTACTTGTGAAACAAAACAAAGAATCATCACAAAAGGCTTTTGCTTTTTACTTTTTGCTTTTTCCTTTTTCCTTTATTCTCTCTTTCTGTTTTCGATTTTTGTCCAGAGTAATTCACCAATCGTGATTACAAGGGTTAAAATAGATTTAATTTTTTATAAGAATGGTTTTTTTATTCTTATACTTTATATGAATGGTTAAGATAAATGCATTTATTCTATATGCCCAAATTCTAATGTTGTTCATACGGTCAAAATTGAGTAAAATTTGAAGAAAAATACTTACATTCACCTTAAATTGGATATACTTATTTCCTCTATATATTCTCATTGTGCGACTTAATGAAAAATTACATGATATACTAGAAAATACACAAAGCAAGTTACATAATTTTTTTTTATCAAATTAAAGCAATACTTGTGTCCACACAATAATGGATGTTCTCATTATTTTCATAATTGATTACCGAATGTTCTTTATTTAAATGTGACAATTAATATCGTCGGTTCCTTAAAATATTATATAAAAATCGTCTTTACAAAAATCAAACAAATCGGTAATGATTTAGTCTTTTTTATTTATTAATTAATTTAAAAATTCACTATAAATATCTTAATATATTATTACAAAAATCAGTAATTATTGTGATATATACGAACTATCAAATGATCTCGGGAGCACATTCCTCTCAATTGGGGCAATTTTTGGCGAGCAAAACCAATTCTCTATGTGTCATCTCCAACAAAGCAACACACTTGGATCAAACTCACCACGATTTTCTGTAAAGTTAGTTTTGTGCTTGTTTGCTACATTGGCCGCCCCTATCAAGATTCAAACGCATCCCATTATTAATGCAGTGGGGTTCTATTTTTTATCACATTATTCTTTTTTCTGTTATTTTTTTTCCCTAAATCCCATTATTCTTTTTTCTGTATTTTTTTCAAATCCCAAAGCGTTTTCCTTCTTTATCACACTCCCAAGTCTCTCACTTTTCTGGTAGTGAAACTTGAGCAACAGAACTCTTTGATGCTGCTCTGAAGAAACCCCACAAATGGAGAAGCTGCTTGCTCTCAGGTGCTCCCAAGAACTCTGGTTTGGCTTCCTCATCTCCTTCGCTTTGTGCTTTATTTTCTTTTCCTTTGATTATTCAACTTTTCTGGGTTCCAACAATGGGGTCAACCTTTTGGTCAACACCAAACAAATGAACCCACCTGCAGCTTTCAACAATCAAACCATTTCAACCACCAATAACCCTAACCCTAGCTCATCAAATTCATCATGTTCAGGTCGCTTCATTTATATGCACTATGATCTCCCTGAAAAATTCAACTATGAACTTGTCAGAAACTGTCAAAATCTCACCAGAGGGACTGACAAGTCCGATATGTGCCCTTATTTTGAGAATTTTGGTTTTGGCCCTGAAATTGAGAACTCCCAAGGGGTTTTGGCTGACAAGGGCTGGTTTTCAACCAACCAATTCTTGTTGGAATTCATTTTCCACAACAAGATGAAGCATTATGAATGTTTGACACAAAATTCCACTCTGGCTTCAGCCATTTATGTCCCATTCTATGCTGGCCTTGATGCGAGTCTCCATCTGTGGGATCCTAATCTCACAGTCAGGGACTCGTCGGCAAAAGAGCTTGTCAATTGGCTTGCCAAAAAACCCGAATGGGCGAAAATGTGGGGGAGAGATCACTTCCTGGTTGGTGGGAGGATTTCTTGGGATTTCAGGAGACAAACAGATGATATTTCTGATTGGGGAAGTAAACTCAGATGGTTGCCTGAGTCAATGAACATGACAATGCTATCTGTTGAAGGAAGCTCATGGAAAAATGACTTTGCAATTCCATACCCTACAAATTTCCACCCTTCACAGGACATAGAAATTGTCCAATGGCAGAAGAGAATGAGGAAATTAGAAAGGTCTAATTTGTTCACTTTTGCTGGTGCACCGAGGCCTGATCAGCAGAGTTCGATTCGGGGGAAGATTATTGATCAATGCGTAGCTTCAAGTGGTTGTAAGTTGATAGATTGCAGTTCTGGTGGGAACATAAACTGTGACAACCCTGGGAGTGTGATGAGGGTGTTTCAGAGCTCAGTTTATTGCTTGCAGCCTGGAGGGGATTCATACACTCGAAGATCAGCTTTTGATTCTATTCTGGCTGGTTGCATTCCAGTTTTCTTTCATCCAGGTGCCGCTTATTCCCAATACGTGTGGCATTTACCAAAGAATCATAGCAGCTATTCGGTGTTTATTCCGGTGAGATATGTGAAAGATTTGCCAAGCAGCATTGAGAACATCTTGCTTGGCATTTCAAAGGAGAGGGAGTTGGCAATGAGGGAAGAGGTCATAAGGCTGATTCCAAGGCTGGTGTATGCAGATCCCAGGTCAAGATTAGAGACGGAAGACGCGTTTGATTTAGCTTTGAAGGGAGTTGTTGAGAGGGTAGAGGATGTTAGGAAGGTGATCAGAGAGGGCAAGGACCCTAGTGTTGGTTTTGCAGATGAGGATAGTTACAAGTACACATTTCCTGAGATCCAACAAGATCATCATACTTGATTGAATTCAATTCTTTTTAAGAGGTGCAGATTTACAATTGCAGTTTCGAGTGTAGGAAACTATATGAGACAGTCCATAGTTACAACTTACAAGTAGTAACCATTTCATATTCTTGTCTCTGAACATGCACAAATTATAAACTCAATGTGATGTTCTTGACATCTTGTGTAATAAACTTTATAATTCCAAACATAACAGGTTATTGATTTGCTGTTGTTCATTTGGACCACTATTTCCTGCATTAACTGAAACAAATATTCCATTTTTCGTGGCAGAGAATGAAGCCATTGCTATGCAATCTTTAGACATTTCATTTTTTAAAGCTTGGATTTTCCTGCCAAATACTACTGTCCATGATACCGATATTAATATTTTTTTTCCAAAATTTGAAACCGGCCATAAGCCAGTACATGGTTCGAAAGAAAGAAACTCAAGTGTGAGTGGGTACCTAGTGTCATAAAATGATCATTATGCACTGAGATAAATCCTCGTGTAAAATATTTAGTTCGCTTAAAGATAAAACAACTCAAAATCCACTAAATGCATGCTCATAAGTATATAAAAGGTAGGGGGAAGATTGATGCTTGTTAAAAGGGGGTGGGATTGCAAATTTAAAGGATTCAATGATAGAGGAATACCAATTATTATTATTAGCAAATACTTTAGGCATCAATAGCTTATCCATGTTAACAATATAAGCATGATGATGAACTTGCACATAAAATGAAGGGAACAGTAAAGGAAAGTACACGAACCCTTGGAGTGAGCACCATCGTGGTTTCTTCTTGATCGAAATTTATAGGCTATAGCTACTTAGCTACACGCATACTTGGTGGAGACTTTATCTTATTGGCTCAATACTTGCTATTATTTCTGAATTATACCCAAATTTTAAAATTCTCTCCTTCAATATTAGTGGATGCATGTGGTTCCTAAAATATATGTCGCACTGTATCGACTTTCCTTCCGTCAATTTTCTCAATGTTTTCGTAAAAAATTATTACATGCCACTCAAGTGCCTCAAGTTTTAAGGGCAAATATGACTTTTTAGCAATAATATAAAGAATCCGGAGAAACTGGAAACCATAGTAGCTTAATCAATGTTTTTTAGTATGTGTTACTCAGTAAAATAGAGGGTGTAATTCAGTATGTGTAAGAAAATTAAATATTTATAAAGCACACACTCTCTCCTCTCTGGATTGGGTGTAATTCAGGTTCGAACGAGAAAGTTACGAGTCTAGAACTATCAGGACATAATGATAATTTTACAAAAGTTTAAATTATAAAACACACACTCTCTCCTCTCTGGATTGGGCGGAGTCACTGATCTCTCTCTTCTCTCTCTCACTCCCGTGAAAACTCACAAAAGAACACTGAAAAATCTCCCTTTCAGCCGTCACGATTCATGACGACCCAGACCAAACTGTGACCATCATCTTCTTCATCTTCCTTGTGCGAACCCTGCCATACCAACCATCGAAGGTGAAAGGTATCCACACTGAGTGGGGGATTTCGAATGGGGCCTTGGGAACAATACCTTTAGGTTGGTGTACGTGCTTAAGGCTGTCACCAGGGGCTTCACTTTGGGAGGATTCCCGGCGACCATAACGTATCGGCTTTCCGAGGATTCGGGGTCGGTCGTTATAGTCTCCCCCTCAGGGGATACTTGGAAACAACTCTTTTTCTCCCTAAAAACTGCAGAAAATGTCTGGGCCCTCACACAAGGACTCAGCCACACCATCCCATTATGCTTCATCCTTCAAGGTTCCAAGGTCTAAAAGGCTTTGGAAGCAAGGAGGAACGTCAAGGTGTCATCCAATCACTCTGGCTGACCAACACATCATCAAAGAGCTATCTTCTTCCTCTTTTTATTTTCTGTTCTTGCTGTCTATTTCAATTATGGGTAACTAAGTACTTTAGTTAGGGCTCGATTGAAGCCCTAATCATGTTTCTTTAAGGATTTCGATATGCCTTTGCTGCAAACTACTTTTGTGATGCTTAATTGATTAATTTCAGATTATATTTTACTCTTTACATACGTTATGTTATGCTTGATCACCATATGCATGCTTTGTATTGAGTTTGTTATATAGGTAAATTTAGATGACCGAATCTTGTGCCTATGAGAGTAACAAAAGAACTAGTTATAAGTTCTTGAAATTAATCATCATGAATAACTAGAATAGATACCATGTTCTAGGAGTTGTGTGTTTGTCGATTTCCATTGTGTTATGCGTTCTTAAAGTGCAACTTAATAGATACCATGCTAAATACTTTAAGAAGGAAAAAAGTTAGCGTAGATACCCATGCCTAACTTGTTGCTTAGAGAAATCAATAATTTAAAGAGTAGATATCATGCCTTTAGGTTAACAAACATGAGCATCTAAAATATGTTTTGTAGCATTGTGCATGTCGTTTGCTTAAGGAAGAAGATTAGCGGTGAACATCGAATCCCTAATTGGTTTTCTCATTGTTTTAACCTTGATCCAATTCTGTTTTTAATCAAACGCTGTTTTTAATATTTTGTTTCAAAATTTTCAGTTTTCAAAATCATCTTAAAATCAATTTTAAACACATATTAATCCAATCCTCGTGGGAATGATCTCGTATTTGCTTTCTATACAATTTGTCTGATCTTGTGCACTTGCGAGTTAAAACGTGCATATAGTTGTGTAATTTTTATGTTACTATTTGTACAACAAATTTTTGGCGCCGTTGCGGGGGATTGTATAATTAGTTTGTGCTGAAATTGATTTTTGGTTTTCTTTTATAGGTTGAATTTTGTTTATGCAAGGTCGTCGATCCCAAAATCCAGCGGTTGTTGCCTACAATCCTGAGATTGAACGAACTCTTAGACATCTTCGGAAGAAGGCTGAGAGGGCAAAATTTAACACACAAATAGAAGATTTTGAAGCAGGAGAAAGATCAGACTCAGAGAACGAAATGGGGGATGCATAGGTTCAAAGGCCAATGAAGGACTCCTTTTCCCTCAAAACCTTAATCAACCATCATGCATTGCCTACCAACCAACTGCGCAAAGCAGCTTCAATTTATTACCTCAATTTCTTAACATGGTGCTGCGCTACAGAGGCACACCTTATGAGGATCCATAGTTGCACATTAGGGATTTCTTCGATCTCTGCAAGACTCAGAACATCCAAGGCTTAACTCCAGAAGGAATCAGGTTAATTATCTTTCCTTTCTCCTTAAAAGATAATGCTAAGTTGTGGTTGAATTCTCTAGCTGCAGGTTCCATTACTACTTGGGAACAATTGGCTACTAAATTTTTGAAGAAGTTTTTCCCAGCCCAGAAGACAAGACAACTTAAAAGGGAGATTCAATCATTTCAACAACATGATGGAGATCTTTTCTTTGAGGCATGGGAGCTTTTCAATGAGTTGCTTCTCAAGTGTCCACACCACAATCTATCTCAAGACGATCAGGTACAAACTTTTTATGAAGGCTTAAATGATATTAATAAAAGTCTTGTTGATTCAGCTTGTGGAGGTGTGCTTATGGAAAAGAGCAGTGATGAAGCCATTGAGCTATTTGAGACCCTAAGTGAAAATTCTCAGCAATTCTCATCAAGAGGGATACAAGGAGTAAAAAGTAATGGTGTTTATGAAGTTAGCACAAATGGTGGAGTTCAGAGTCAAATGGCAGCAATGGAGAAGAAGTTAGATATGCTGGTGAAAGCAATGTCAGCTCAGAACATCTCAAGTTCAACAAGTTGCTAAAGTCGAGGTATGTGCTATATGTTCTCATTTTAATCATACTACTGAGACTTGTCCTATGTCTTGTTTTACAGATCATGAGCAAGCTAATCATGTGGGGCAAAATTACTATCATCCCAAGAACAACCCATATTCGAACAATTATAATCCAGGATGGAAAGACCACCCAAATTTCTCTTGGAGCAACAGTCAGAATGTGCTTAATCCATAAGGGCAGCAGAAGAACTTCCAGCAGGGAAGTAATTATCATGCTTCATCATAGGTGGCACAACCAAATACTGACCAGAAGAAGAATAATCTTGAAGGTGCCATACTCTAGTTCTTGACTGCACAACAACAGAAAAATGCTTTAACTAGTCAGAACATTCAGAAACTAGAAGCAACAACTAGCCAAGCTATTCAGAGATTGGAGGCACAAGTAGGGCAAATGGCAAAGGAGTTAAATGAGAGAAAGAAAGGAGAGTTTCCATCACAAACCATACCTAATCCGGAAGGTCATGAGCATCTCAAGGTTGTGACAATCCTTAGAAGTGGCAAGGTAGTTGACAACAAGGTGGGGACAAATGAGAATGAACCAGAAAATGTTGAACCACCTCCAGCCACAAAGGTAGGCGAGAAGGAGAAGGTGATATTGCCACCCTTCCCTCAAAGGTTAGTTAAGCAAAAGAAAGAAAAACATCTTCTTGATATTTTTGAAACTTTGAGAAAAGTAGAAATCAACATTCCTTTACTTGATGCAATTAAACAGATTCCATCTTATGCTAAGTTTTTAACGGATTGCTGTACACACAAAAGACAGTTTCAGGAACATGAGAAAGTTGCATTGACTGAGGAGGTAAGTGCAGTTTTATTGAGAAAGCTACCACCTAAACTAAAAGATCCAGGTAGTTTTACTATTCCTTGCAGGGTTGGTGACCGTCTGTTTGAACGTTCTTTTCTTGATTTAGGAGCAAGCATTAACTTGATGCCTTATACCGTTTATGAGGAGTTGAGGTTGGGGGAGCTCAAACCAACCTCAATCATATTGCAATTGGCAGATAGAAGCATCAGAAGACCTAGAGGTATATTAGAGGATGTTTTGGTTTAGGTAAATGAATTTATTTTGCATGCTGATTTTGTTGTTCTGGATATGAAAGATTCCCCTATGCTATCTTCATTACCTATTATTCTTGGTAGACCCTTTATGGTAACTGCTGATACAAAGATAAGTGTGAAAAATGGTACTATACGCATGAAATTTAATGGTAAGAAGATATAATTCATGTTGTCTGATACTATCAAATTGCCACATGATAACCACGATTGTTTCAAGATTGATGTGGTAGGAAGTGTTGTTGAGCAAGTGTTTCAGGTACATAGCATTGACCCTCTGGAGGCATGCATAGCCCACAACCTCACAAGGCTGAATTATGAACGTGGATGTGATGTTACAGAGATAGACCTCCATGAAGTTGTGCATTCTCTTGAGGCTTCTAAGCCTTATCCAAGTAAGTATGTACCTCCCTTTGAAACTCTTGTGTCTACTAATACTACTCTTGTCCCTTCCATTGTTAGGGCACTAGATCTAGAATTGAAGCAACTACCTGAACAATTGAAGTATGCTTACTTGGGAGAGAACCAGAAATTACCAGTGATAGTTGCTACAAACTTGAGTTTGGTGGAGCAAGAGAAGTTGTTGAGAGTTCTTAGGGAGCACAAGACTGCATTAGGGTGGACCATTGCCGACATCAAAGCAATAAGTCCATCCAAGTGCATGCACATAATCCTCCTTGAAGATATGCAACAAGCAGGTGACAAGAGGAAGTTACAGCTGAATGAGCTTGAAGAGTTGAGGTATGATGCAGATGAGAATGCTAAGTTGTATAAGGAACAGACCAAGGTGTATGATGATAAGCAGCTAGTTAGGAAGGAGTTTCATGTGGGACAGAAGGTGTTGATCTACAATTCAAAATTGAGACTTTTCCTTGGTAAGCTCAAGTCTAGGTGGTACGATCCTTATGTTGTTACAAAAGTGTTCCCTCATGGAGCTTTGGAGGTTCATAGCAACGAGAAGAATCATACATGCATGGTGAATGGGCACAGAGTAAAGCCCTATATTGAGATGAGCTTTGAGCCTAGATAGGAGGATGTGACTCTCCAACCTGTTCAGTACATTACATGAGAGTCCAACAGTCTGACTGAAGACTATAAACTTAGCACTACTTGGGAGGTAACCCAAAGGGAAGTTGGGAGGCAACCCATGTGAAGAGGATGATGAGAGTTTTTGCACTCTACAACCACTGACAATCAGATTTGCTTTCTCTCACCCTTTCCTTCTTTATCGTTAACTTTTCCTTTGTTTGTTTTGTTTTTATTTTTATTTTCTTTATAGGTGTCGTCGTTTGTTTCTCCTTCCTTAAATGCTTCATTGTTTATACTTTAACTTTCAAACTTTGAGGACAATGTTAGATTTAGGTGTGAGGGGGAAACACTTGTGTTTTTCGTTGATTTTGCATTGGTTCAAAAAAAAAAATTATTAAAAAAAAAAAACAAAAAATTTGACAGCTTTGTTTTTAGCCTTAGTTTGTGTCAGTTTTAGTAGTGTTCTTTGGGTAGTTTTTGTGTCTGTTTGTGTCTTAGGTTTCTTTCCAACACAATGATGAGATTTGGTTTTTAATTGCATGACTTTAAGATGATTTCTAAGCATGATTCAAGGGCTGAAATTATTCTTTGGTTAATACTCAATTGTTCATGGTTATCATATGCAAAATCACATGTAATCACCCGAGTAAGTGGTACCCATAACATGCTTAATTGAATGAAGCTCAATACAACCCTTTTGTGAGCTTTTGAGCCTTTATCCTTTGTTTGAGAGAGTTATATTTGTTTAATCTATCACTTTCTTGTCAACTAAGTTGTTGCATGAGCTCATCTTTCGGGTTGCTACTTGAATTGCTTGTCATCATTGGAACTAAATGCTAGAACTGGTACTAATTTCTTTTCAAGGCATTGAATTGATTTGCATGACATACTTGAGATGATGAAGGCACCTAGATTACCACCATTGCCAAAATGACCTTTGACCCATGATACACTTTCCTCTAGGTAAACCCCTGTTGAGCCTTTATTTAAGCCTTTTTGTTTCATAACCCTCATTTTCCTCACCTAGCCTAAACACTTTCATCCTTACCCTTTTTCTTAAAGATTAGTGAAACATAATTTGTAGAGACTTAATTGTGAATCAAGGGGTGTTTAAATAGCAAGTTTGGGGGAATGTTAAAAAGAAAAAAAAAAAAAAAGAAAGAGAAAAAAAATCGGCATTGTGTTTGAATTGTTATGCCCTGACTGTTCATGTATTGATTGTTGAAGTATGGTCCATAATGTTCAAATCGGTCATTGAGTGTATGTACTTGCTCGGTACTTATATGATTTTTAAGCTTTGATGGTGATAAAAGTTCATATGTGTCTAACATCATAGCATGCTTCTACTTTTCTTTAAGAACCTTGTGTTATCCATATCCATTCTTTCTTTAACCCCTTACCCTTTGGCATCATTACAATCCCCATAAAGACCTTCTGATATTGTTTGTTATGTTTATATCGATATGTGGAGATTTGAATGAAGTATGAGCATATGGTGTCACTTGTTCTTGCATTCAAGTAGTAGCATTCCTTTCATGGGATCATATTCAAAAGAACATTTCTGAAAGTGCCTTTCTTTCTTGTTATATCATATGTGAGCAATTTGTTTCCATTTGACATCAATCCTCTCACATATAACTAGTATAGGAAGAGTGACTTAACCAGAAAATATGAGGTAAAATCAGAGCGTATTCAATGAGATTTTTGAGCTAATTATTTCAACATGTATCTCTCTTTGTACTGTTGCTTTGATTGATTTAATTGTGAGCTTGTGTATGATTTCTATAAATGTGTATTAACTCTCGAATTATGTGGACCAATTCTTATGCTTATGATGAATCTTAATATGTCATGATCCATTGAAAATGTCTGAGACAAATGTTGGAAGGTTTACGTTGAATCATTGAGTCTTTGTTTTTCTTTCATTCTTTGTTTCTATTTTGCTCGAGGACTAGAAAAGCTAAAGTGTGGGGGAATTTGATAGGAGCATATTTATGCGACGTTTTATCTTGTTTTCTTATGCTTTTCTTAGCATGTTTCCTATGTTTTCTTAATACTTAGCTTGTTTTCGTGTTTTGTAGGATTTTTGAAAGCAAAGTTACAAAAGGAGTTAATGAGTGCTGTTTGGGAAATCTAAAGAGGAAACTTTGAAACAGACTTCAGCAGATGTGTCAACTTCTCGAAATTAACTGCACCTGCTCATGAAGAACTAGCTGATGGGCCATATACCGTTGGAAATATACGGAAGTCTAGTTTCTAAAGGAATTTACGGTTCGTGAATTGGAATTTTCTAGAAGGAGTTATGGCCGTTTTAGTACAGCAAGTTCAGGCTGCGCAGGAATTCAGCATTCCTTCTATTTCAAGTTTTCTAATCCTTATCAGGCTTGGACGACTGAAGCCCAGTTTGTTAGGGTTATGGGAGGAGCTGTTTTAATCAGAGAAAAGAAGAAAATTAAAAAGAATAAAAAAAGAAACTCTTGCTCTCCCTCATTCAGTGAATTAACATGCACATAAATTCTTGGCAAGCCGAAAGGGCAAAGACACGCATACAAGAGAGAAGCACAGAGTCTCCCCCCTCAGGGGATACTTGGAAACAACTCTTTATCTCCCTAAAAACTGCAGAAAACGTCTGGGCTCTCACACAAGGACTCAGCCACACCATCCCATTATGCTCCATCCTTCAAGGTTCCAAGGTCTAAAAGGCTTAGGAAGCAAGGAGGAACGTCAAGGCGTCATCCAATCACTCTGGCTGACCAACACATCATCAAAGAGCTATCTTCTTCCTCTTTTTATTTTCTATTCTTGCTGTCTATTTAAATTATGGGTAACTAAGTACTTTAGTTAGGGCTCGATTGAAGCCCTAATCATGTTTCTGTAAGGATTTGGATATGCCTTTGCTGCAAACTACTTTTGTGACGCTTAATTGATTAATTTCAGATTATATTTTACTTTTTACATACGTTATGTTATGCTTGATCACCATATGCATGATTTGTATTGAGTTTGTTACATAGGTAAATTTAGATGACCGAATCTTGTGCCTATGAGAGTAACAAAAGAACTAGTTATAAGTTCTTGAAATTAATCATCATGAATAACTAGAATAGATTCCATGTTCTATAAGTTGTGTGTTTGTCGATTTCCATTGTGTTATGCATTCTTAAAGTGCAACTTAGTAGATACCATGCTAAATACTTTAAGAATGAAAAGAGTTAGCGTAGATACCCATGCCTAACTTGTTGCTTAGGGAAATCAATAATTTAAAGAGTAGATATCATGCCTTTAGGCTGACAAACATGAGCATCTAAAATCTGTTTTGTAGCATTGTGCATGTCATTTGCTTAAGGAAGAAGATTAGCGGTGAACATCGAATCCCTAATTGGTTTTCTCATTGTTTTAACCTCGATCCAATTATGTTTTTAATCTAACGCTGTTTTTAATATTTTGTTTCGAAATTTTCAGTGTTCAAAATCATCTTAAAATCAATTTTAAACACATATTAATCCAATCCTTGTGGGAATGATTTCGTATTTGCTTTATATACTATTTGTCTGATCTTGTGCACTTGCGAGTTAAAACGCGCATATAGTTGCGTAATTTTTATGTTACTATTTGTACAACAGGCACATTTGGCAGGTTTTCGAGGACCGTTGCATAGGTCTCGAACTCACGAGTTCATAGACAGGCGGAACACGAAAAACAGAGTTTGTATGAGAAAGATGTGGGTCTCAAATGTTAAGCGGCATTTTGGTAATTTGCCAGGGGTAGATATTTTTAACCCACACTTCTCCAGATTCTTATCATTTCCTCTCTCTCTCTCTCTCTTCGCGATCTTCATCCAACCCATGCGACCGAGTGTCGACATGTTTTTGACATTCCGGACCTTTTGGCACATATTTCGGGTTAATCGAACATCGTTTAGGGTTGGTTTTGGGCGTCCGAAGTGGCTTAGTAGGACGCGGGTTGACCTCCCGGGGTTTAGGGAGTCTGAATGTAGGGTTTTCAATTATCGTTGGCAACCCCGATTGTTGCTTTTGACAGGCGATACTGCTCTGGGAACTTCAGAGGGGCGTGCGACTCATGATTGAGCTTAATAGGATGTTCAGTGAGTGCACTTTGGTTTTGTAAATTATAATGCATGCATAAGTGTATATTTGAAATAATTTCTTGTTACGTATTGCTTATGGAAAATTTCTGGAATTTAGAATTTACTGGACACGGGTTCTCAATAATAAATTGGAAATGACGTTTTGGGTTGTGTCCGGCTTTTGGACTCTACTTTTATGTAGTTTTGACTTTATAGATTTTGGGTTTCGGTCGAGTGCATGATTTTTTGGTTTAGACCCGGATTGGTGACTTTATTGGATTTGGGCTTTGGCCCCGGTTTACTTGGATCAGTTTGTGATTGTGTTCATCGATGATATGTTGGTTTATTCGAACAGCGCTAAGGCACATGAGTAACACTTGAGGTTGGTACTGAATATGCTATGGAAAAAGCAACTATTCGCCAAGTTCAGTAAATGTCAGTTTTGGTTGAAAATTGTGGGATTCTTAGGTCATGTGATTTCTGCTGAGGGTATCAGCGTGGATCCCCAAAAAGCTGAGGAAGTGGCAAATTGGAAGCAACCGAGGACAATGTCAGAGGTGAGAAGTTTTCTGGGTTTAGCGGGATATTATCGGCGATTCGTAGAAGGATTCTCTACGATAGCTGTCATATTAACTTGGTTGACGAGGAAAGGAGTCAAGTTTGACTGGGATGATGAGTGTGAACAGAGCTTTCTAGAGATTAATAGGAGGTTGACTTCTACCCCAGTGTTAACCCTTCCAGATGATAACGGAAGATTTGAGGTGTACAGTGATGCATCATTACGGGGTTTAGGCTGCGTGCTGATGCAACATGGGAAGGTGATAGCTTATGCTTCCAGGCAACTTAAACCTCATGAGTTGAACTACCGCACACATGACTTAGAGTTAGCTGCAATGGTGCATGCACTGAAGATTTGGAGACACTATTTGTATGGGGAAACGTGCCGGATCTTTACTGACCATCATAGTCTGAAATACTTCTTCACCTAGAAAGATCTGAATTTGAGACAAAGAAGGTGGCTTGAGCTGATAAAAGATTACGACTGTACCATAGAGTATCACCCATGAAAAGCCAATGTAGTGGTGAATGCCTTGAGCAGGAAGTCCATGGGTTCCTTGGCCTATTTGCAAACTGTTTATCTACCGTTGTTGGTGGAACTCCGAAGAGTGGGAATTATACTTGGCATGGATTGCCAGGGGCTCTGTTGACTAGCTTCCATGTGAAACCTGTCTTGATTGATCGAATTATTGAATCTCAACTCCAGGATCCTATGTTGTGTGTTATTAGGATGGAGTTGGAGGCTGGGAATAGGTAGGATGATGTGATTAGGGATGATGGGGCCTTGGTTAAGGATGGGCGGTTATGCGTACCTAATGATCCAGAGTTGAAAAGAAATTTTTTTGAGAAAGCTCATAGTTTTGCCTATGCTATGCATTCAGGAGGTACGAAGATGTATTGTACTCTTAAGGAACGCTATTGGTGGACTGGGATGAAAAGTGAAATAGCAGAGTTTGTGAGTAGATGCCTGACGTGTCAACAAGTAAAGGCAGAGAGGCATAAACCATATGGGGCACTACAACCATTACCTATTCCGGAGTGGAAGTGGGATCACATTAATATGGATTTTGTTTATAAACTTCCTAGGACTCAGAAAGCACTTGGTGGAATCTGGGTAATTGTTGATAGACTCACGATGTCAGCACATTTCTTACTAGTATGGGAAGATTACTGATTGGACCAGTACGCCAAATTTTTTGTGGATGAGATCATACGGTTACATGGGACTCCATAGTCGATTATGTCAGACAGGGATCCTAGGTTTACCTCAAGGTTTTGACGGAGTTTTCAGAAAGCCTTTGGAACTACATTGCATTTCAGTACATCTTTTCATCCTTAGACTGACGGTCAGTTTGAGTGACAATTCAGATTCTGGAGAATATGATGAGAGCTTGTGTACTGCAGTTTAAAGGAAACTGGGATTCATACCTGGCCTTGATGGAGTTTGCATACAACAACAACTATCAGTCTAGTATTGGGATGTCTCCTTTCAAGGCACTGTATGGGAGACAATGCAGGACACCGATATGTTGGAATGAGGTAGGCGAGAGAAGACTGTTGACACCATAGATAGTGGAAATGATAGAGGAAAAGATTAGAATCATCAAGGAAAGTTTGAAGGCAGCTCAGGACCACCAGAAAAACTATGCGGACCGACGGATCAGAGACCTTGAGTTTGAGGTCGAAGACTGGGTTTTCTTGAAATTATCCCCCTGGAAAGGAGTTGCCCGTTTTGGTAGATGAGGAAAGCTGAGTTCTCGCTACATTGGACCTTATGAGATTATTGAGAGGATAGGGCCAGTGGCCTACAAACTTGCTTTACCCCTAGAAATGTCAAAGGTTGACGATTTTTTTTCATTTATCCATGCTCCAGAAGTATCTATTCGATGAATCTCACGTATTGGAGGCGCAACCAATTGAGCTGATAGATGATTTGACTTTTGAGGAGCAACCAGTGCAACTTCTAGATTGGAAGGAAAAAGTACCGCGCAGAAAGACTATTCCTCTGGTTAAAGTGCTGTGGAGGAATCATAACGTGGAGGAGGCCATGTGGGAAACCGAAGCACTGATGCGGACGTAGCATCCACATTTGTTCCAGTAATAGGTATGAATTTCGAGGACGAAATTTCTTTAAGGGGGGTGAATTGTAACGACCCAGAAATTTAATTAGTGAATTTTCGTAAATTATTTTGCAAAAGGAACAAATTACCCTTGGTTGTATAAAGGGTTCGAAAGTCAATTTTTGTTTGGAGACACTTTTAACAGTGTTTCATGTATCGTTGCATAGGTCTCGAACTCACGAGTCCGTAGACAAGCAGCACGCGGAAAACGGAGTTCGTGTGAGAGAGTTGTGGGTCTAGAGTGTTCAGGGGCATTTTTGTCATTTGCCCTTGGTAGATAATTTTTACCCAGGCATATCAGATTCTCCTCATTTCTCTCTCCCCGATTCTCATCCGATCCGTGCGACCAAACCAAAAAACCCAAGATTTTGAACTTCAATTCGAGGCAACTTCGTCCTATTTAGTTCCACTCATCGGACTCCCTTCTTCTCTGGTATCAAGGACGTACTGACCGTCGAAGGAAGCAACTACGGGAGACACTGAACCATGGAAAGGAAAAATTGAAACTTTCAATCGATTTTTCAGCCAATACAGGTATGAGTTTTATATTTAGACTTCATTTTTGAGTTCCTAGGTTCGAGTAGATGGATTTAGACTAAAAATTCGTGAAAAATGGTTAATATTTGACGAAGTTAGGAAAATTTCAAGGTCGACCGGCAATGGCGTTTTCGGACGACGGTGGATGGCAGCGCACGGCGGAGCGATCGTCTTCTCCGGTTACTCTCCACCAACACTCCAGTGACTGTTTCGTTCAGATGGGATGACGTGCGATGCCACCTAGTAGCCATGTGCAGCCACGTGGATGCCACCTGGTAGCCACGTGGAGGCCATCTGGCAGCCACGTGGAGGCCATCTGGCAGCCACGTGGTGCCACATGGCTGCTGAGTCAGCGCCGAGTCAACATTAGCGTGAGGTACTGTAGCAGCGCGTGAGGTACTGTAGCCGGTGCGTGGGATCGATCCTTAGGTCACGACGATGCGTGTCGACAAGGTTTCGACATTCTGGATCTTTTGGCGCAGGTTTTGGGTTAATCAGACGTCATTTAGGGGTAGTTTTGGGTGTCCAAAGTGGCTGCATTTTTAGTGTGATGCGAGCGGACCACCCGGGGTTTAGGGAGTCTAAATGTAGGGATTTTAATTATCGTTAGTAATCTCGATTGTTAGTTTTGACAGGCGATACTACTCCAGGAACTTCAGAAGCGCGTACGACTCAGGATTGAACTAATTGGACATTTGGTGAGTGGACTTTGGTTTTGTAAATTATAATGCATGCATAAAGGTATAATTGATATAATTGCTTGTTACGCATTGTATTTGGCAAATTTCTGGAATTTAGAAAATTATTAAATTATTATTGGACACAGGCTTCAATAATTATTTAGAAATGACATTTTGGGCTATGACATGGCTTTATGGTTTCGTGTTTTATATGGTTGGACTTGATTGATTTTGGATATTGATCGAGTCCACGATTTTGAGTTTAAACCCGGTTTTTCAATGAATTTGGTCTAAGCCAAGAAACAAGGATTTCAAACGTGGATTTTCGTTTTCATTGAATTATTGCCCCCGATGGTCAGGTTTTCTCCGACTGGGGTCGAAGGGTATTTCTCGGCCAGATCGTCGAGGTTTCTTCGATGTTGGTGTCGAAGGGTATTTCTCCATCAGGTCGTTGAGGCTGTCTACGCGTAGTACATGGTTCTACACAACTTGAGGTATATCGGGTGTGTGGAGGGTTGGACCCAGGTCAGTCAGTTAGAATATCGAGCTACGACACGAGATTCCATTCAGGGAGCAGTGATATATGTTTTGATATATTTTGTGTCCAGGTCTATGTACATGATTTTTAAACTCCTTTGAGGAGGGTTTTCAAAGCAGGGTTGTGGACCAAGAGATCTTTTCATTATTCAGATTTTGTCCCACCAACTGTTTTAACAAAAGATGAATTTTCCGGTGAGTTTTCGGATGATCTTTTTATAATATATATATATATATATATATTATTTATGGATTTGTTTGAAAGGGATTTTTACAGTATGCATGCATTGTTTTACTCATGGAGGGGGAAAATATATGTTTTCCTCGGAAATGATTTTAAATGATTATTTTGTCCACTCACACTTTTTGTGTTTTAAATCCCCTCCAGGCCGTTGAGTTGACGAGGGCATATCCAGAGGCGGACGCATTAAAATTTCAGCTGCGCATTTACCTAGACTATCGAGTGAGATATTTATCTCTGTATTTACTTGTCCTACCTAGATGCTCTGATATGTCCTTTGGGCTGGTTGTAAATTATGATTTCATCGTTGTTTGGTTGGTGATGTTGGAATTTGAGAGTGCTATTTGATACTTCGTCTGATAGGTGGAAGACGATTAATCATTCCCTAAGGGGAGGTTTTGTCGAATTTTTGGCATAATTCTCATAATTAATTGCAAGGGATTAAGGGTATTCTGGGAATTTATTTAAGTTGTCAGACGAGAGCAGGGCTTTTCCTGGGTTCCGAGGGGTAATTAGGGAATGGTCCTGTTAGTGGAGGTGAGGGAAGTCGATCCTCCACCTCGGATTGGCTCGAAATAACCTCTACGAGATCACTCAATTTTGGGGTTTTTATGCAGTCATGAGAATAGGAGAGGGAGGTGGTTCGCGAAGACTCTCCTGGAAAGATTTGGAGAAAGGAAGAAATAATCTTCCCAAAATGTCAACCATGTAAAAATTACCAAATTGCCCTTGAACCTTCTAGACCCACAACTTCCTCACTGGGTCTCCATTTTTCGATTGCCGCCTGTCCACGAACTCGCGAGTTCGAGACATACGCAACGACCCAAGAAAAACTTCCAAAAGTACTTCTACATAAAAAGTGACTCATGAACCCTTCCAAAATCGAGGGTAAAATTGCCCTTTCCTTAATTAAAATCTCAAATTACGTTAATTTTTGGTTCGGGTCGTTACAATTTCCCCCCCTTAAAGAAATTTCGTCCTCGAAATTCCCTTAACTCAGGTCAAAGATGAAAGTTGACCCGGAATGATACAATATATCAAAACATTAAATCATGTGTGCAACCTGCACCTTTCTGTGTTCCCGTCTCAATGACAGACCATAGGCGAGGACAACATGTAACGACCCGGACCAGAAATTAAAGCAATTTGAGAATTTAATTAAAGAAATGACGATTTTACCCTCGGCTTCGGAGGAGTTTGGGAGTCACTTTTTGTCTGGTAGTGCTTTTGGAAGTTTTTCTTAGGTCGTTACGTAGGTCTCGGACTCACGATTTCGTAGACAGGTGGCATGCGGAAAACGGAGACTCAATGAGAACGTTGTGGGTCTCAAAGCTTCAGGGGTAGTTTGGTCATTTTGGAAAAGTTTGAATTGTTAGGGGGATATTTTTCTCTCTCCGGAAACTCTGCTAAGACTGGATTGAGACTCTCTCTCTTCTCCCTCGATCACTCTCTCTCTCTCTCTCTCTCCATGATACTTCGTAGACCATCACCGCCGTTGCCGACTGTGTGGGGGTCGAGTTAGTGGAATCCAAGGCCATGGAAGTCTTCCCCTCGAACTCCCGACTTCATTTTCGAGTTCATGGCATTGCGTAGATGATTCTACATGTGTGGATCGAAGAAATCGGTGGAGTTTGGGAAGAGTTAGAAGCTCTCCGGAAATGGCGATTTCCGACGAGGATTTCCAGTTTTTGACCATCGTCGACGACAGCGACCGCGGTGATCCGATCGTCATCCTCGACGTAATCCGATGACGGGTACGAACTGTGGTGGCTGGCGTGGCATGCCACCTGGAAGCCACGTGGTGACCAGTCAGCAGCTGGCTTAGTTGCCATGTGGAGCCACATGGCAACACAGTCAGCGATCCAGTTAACAGTTAGTTGACCGTTGGGTCAATTGACGGCGTCAGGGTTTGACGGAATATGCTGACATTGTTAGTATATTTCATCAAAAGGTAACGGTGTTATGATGGAACCCTAATGCCATTAGTTTGGACGGAATATTTAGATTTCGTCTGGATATTCCATCAGGTTCGATAGAAGATTCTGTCAGAGCGATGGAATATTCCACTGTGACAGTATAGACGGGTATGTGGCCCTTGGTGGCGTGTGGTCTGACCTTCTACTGGTGCATGGCTGCACGTGGGGATGTTTCTCGACCCACGGCGGCTCGTGTCTAGGGTTTTGGAACATTTCGAATCGGATTTTGGTTGTTTTAAGGCCGTTGGAGTCCATTTAGAGCCCCGTTTGAGTAATTCTAGCTATATGGACGACCATGGAGCGAGTTTTGGCTCAGGGGGGGGGGGGGGGGAGGTGGGTGGTGTGTGGGGGTTAGGGAGCTAGGTTATTCCTTGGCTTTCTTGAGTTGGTACTTTGGATATACTGGGAACGAACTGGGTTTTCGGGATTGCGTGGGATGAGTACTTCTAAGTATTATGTTATACCACATATTGTGATTTGGGTTTTGACCCTAATGAATGATCTGAGGTATGTTATGGAAGATTCCATCATTCTCTTGGGTTATTGAGCTACGACTCAAGGTGAGACGGGATATTGAGCTACGGCTCAGGATGAGCCGGGATATTGAGCTACGACTTAGGATGAGCCAGGATATTGAGCTATGGCTCGAGTTAAGTCGGGATATCTAGTACGGCTCGGGATGAGCTGAGTTAGTAGGCTAGTGCAGATGAGCCGGGATATCAAGTTACGACTTGGGGCAAGTCAGTGAGACTTAATTCAACCAAGTCTAGTACCTTCGTCATCAGGGTTAGTGGGTGGTGTGGACGGTGATCGAGATTGACGAGTTGTTGACGGTTCACACGATGGTGACACGTCAGTTGTCTTGTTTGCTTGCGGAGGAGGTCCTCCGAGGTAGTTGTGAACTACTGTTCTATCCTTTGTCTGACAGGTAGGTGAACGTCAATCAGGTACAGAGGCGGTTCTGTTGGATCCCTTGTAAAGTTTATTTGATGTTTCCAAAGATTAAGGGTATTTCTGGCATTAACTTTTGTGATTTAAAGCTGTCAGATGGGAGCAGGGCTTTTTACGGATTTCGAGACGAAATTTAGGAAGGGTCCTGTCAAAACACCTAGGAGATCATGAAGGCACCATAATGCTTAATACCCAGGGTAGTTCAACCCAGAAATCTACCATTTTTAACCTCCGTGGAAGAGACCTCAAAGTAATAATCAGAACCCAAATACTGTCTTGTCACTAAACATGTGCCCTGTTTCTTGAATAGATTTCAAAAGGACAAGCTTGTCAAACATGCCAAATACTACGTTTGGGATGAGCCATACGTCTGGAAACATTGTTCAGAACAGATTATTCGAAGATGTATTCCCAAAGATGAGATGAGGTCAGTTCTAAATTTTTGCCATGGTTTGGCGTGTGGAGGGCACTTTGGTGCCAAGAAGACTGCACTTAAGGTACGACAATCTGGATTCTATTGGCCTACCTTTTTAAATATGCTCATGAGTTCATCCTCACCTGTGATAAATGCCAAAAGCAAGGTAATATAGGCCCTAGGAATCAAATGTCGTTGCACCCTATTCTTGTTGTTGAAATATTTGATGTGTGGGGCATTGATTTCAAGGGCCCATTTCCCAATTCCTATGGTTTTCATTACATATTGCTTGTTGTTGACTATGTCTCAAAGTGGGTGGAAGCCATCCCTACTAATGATTCAAAAGTAGTGGTGAGTTTTATACAGGAACACATCATAGCACGCTTTGGCGCACCTAGAGCCATCATCAGTGATGGAGGCACTCACTTCTGCAACCGTTCTTTTGATGCCATGCTACGGAAGTATGGGGTTACTCACATAGTTGCCATGCCCTACCACCCTCAAACTAGTGGTCAGCCTGAAATCTCAAACTGTGAGGTGAAAGATATCCTAGAGAAAACTGTGAGCCCTACAAGGAAGGACTGGTCTCGGTGGTTAAATGATACTTTGTGGGCTTATAGGAATGCATATAAAACCCCCATTGGCATGTCTCCATTCTGACATGTCTACGGGAAGGGTTGTTGTTAGGTCATAATTAATACATGTTTTATCCATGATTCAATACCCTTTTACTTAAGTTTTGTTAATATTTCATCCTATGCAATTGGAGAAAATAATATATTTGTGAGAAATGTGTATAATTTAATAGAGCTTGGAATTATGAGAATTTGAACGAAAGAATCATCTCAATCGGAGTTATAATGAAGAAGATATGATGGAAACAAGAGAGGCCACAAAATAGCGAAAGGAATTTGGTACGATGCTACCGAACGAAACAGAAGGGTAGAAACAGCCAAAAAAAGTCATCTGTCGGCGTCCACCGAATGCCTCTACCATCGATCGGCCTATACATCTTGAAGACCAATAGGGTCGTTCGGCTAGTGCCTACCGAGCACCTCACAACCCTTTGCCTTCCGCATTGACTAACCTTTGACCTTGCATTTTGATTAGTTTTCTAAAATGTTTAGGGCTTTTATATTTAATTAGTTTTCTAAAATGTTTAGGAAACCTTTTCCTTGTAGAATTTAATGTAAACTTCTATTTATTTGAGGATTAATAATTCTCTATAAATAGAGGTCCTAGGGTTTATGTAAAGGGGGGAATATAGGGGAGATCACCATATTACATCCTAGAGCGAAAACACTTGTCGATTATTTTGTAGTTTTTATTTAGGTTAGGGCTTCTTAAAGCCCTAGCCATGGTTCTTCTTTTATATGATTTTGGCCCTTGATTTATATTGCTATGAATGCTTAATATAGTTTGAATTACTGTGCTTAATTTATGTTTATGTTTATGAGTCTGATTAACTTGTTTGCATAAACTATTGATGAATAATAATTGTTTGTTAGACTAGTCACCTTCTTGTAATTGTTTGACAACAAGAGTAGTGGCTTTACATCTTACTCGTAATTCAACTCATGACAACCTAGGACTGCACATCACTTTTCTAGGGATAGTGTGGTGTCATTAAATCCCTTTTGTACTTAATGCTTTCTTTTGTGTTATAATCGCTTAAGATAGGTGACATAGTCTTGAGAGAACTATTGCATAATTGAATAGACGTTGTAGTGAGTTTAGGAGATCTGCCACATACAAACGAAGAAGGAGATAGTATATGTGGAGTGGGCCTTAGCCAGACCTTTGCATGGGCATCATATTCAGATAATTCATAGTAATTGAATCTTGGAAATCATATTAAGAAGTAATTGTGGTTAGTGGGGAATAGAGTGCCCTAGCCTATTATTTTTATTAATTGTTTTATTGTAGTTCGTTTATTTGTTTATTTTTAATTATGTTAAACCCCCCATGTGTGTGTGCGTTTGTGTTTTTATTTTTTTAAGTTCTGAGTTAATTAATCAATCTAAGTAATAAAGTGGATTAAACGTTAAGACAAGTCCTTGTGGGATTCGACCCTTGCTTATTTGCTATATTATCTTCACGATTTGTGCACTTGCAAGGTTAAACTGAATAGAATAGATTATATATATATATATATATATATATATATATATTTATGTTCTCTATTTTATCCAACAGTTGTCATTTACCGGTCGAGTTGGAGTATAAAGCCTTTTGGGCCATTAAGAAGATGAACATGAATGAAGATGACGCTGTAATTCATAGAAAGCTTCAGCTAAATGAATTAGATGAGCTAAGGAATGAGGCATATGATAGTGCACGAATTTACAAAGAAAAGACCAAAGCTTTTCACGACAAGCACATCCAGCCCAAGGAATTTCAAATCGGACATAAAGTCCTCCTCTTTGATTCTCGGCTCAAACTATTCCCTAGTAAGTTGCGTTCACGATGGAATGAACCATTTATTGTTACTAACATTTTCTCTCATGGTGCGGTTGAAATCCAGCACCCGGTTAGACAAGATCCGTTCAAGGGGAATGGCCATCGCCTCAAGCATTACTATGAGGCCCTCACCAACCCAACTCCTGATGTTCTTGCAACTCAGCCTACGCCAACTACATAGCTTGCCTACCCCGTCTTGCCCAAACGTTAATAAAGCGCTCCTAGGAGGCAGCCTAGCCCTGGTTTGTGTTTCTCTCTTCCTTTAATGATTCTGCCCTTTCTATCTCTCGAAACCTCAATTCCGTTGTCACACTGCTTGTTTATCACATTGAGGACAATGTTCAGCTTAGGTTTGGGGGTGTGAATTTAAAATTTTGCATATAGAAACATCTAGGTTTGGGGGAAATACACGGGCAAGAAGTTTTAAGTCCAGTTTCAAGTGAAGTGTTAGTTTAAGTATTGCTAGTGACAGCATTATAACTTGTTAATAGGGATGTACATGCTAAGTTAACTATCTTTGATTTACTCAGAGTCCTGCCATAGTCAGTAAGTCTTAAACTACACTTCACAATGCCATGTTTTAAGTGATTAAGTGAACAAACGACTAAATTTGAGTGAACCTTAGAAAATTAGTGGAGACTACGCTATGAGATTTTTGAGCCTAATTGCCATTCTTTCTTAGGGATATACTTGTTTCTACTTTTAAACACTCTTCACTTTTGTTCATAACTGTTGATCGCATTACATCATATTTGCATTGGATTTTAAAGAACTAAAATCATGTAGATACTCTTGATTTAATGTGTGTTTTACCATAAGAAGTGATGTAGGCTATGTGTGCTTAACCTCTAAAGGCCTTATTCTACCCTATTGCATGCTCCGTAAGCCAACATTGAAGCCAAACACTCAACCTTTTCTTTCATCACCCAAGGTATAACCTAACCAAAATACTTAGCCATTCATCAAAGACATGCCCTATAACCTAAGTTTGTGCTAAGGTTGCCCTAAATGAGATTCATGGTGAGAATGAGAAGTGAAAGAAACTGTTGCCCAATTCCATAGATATTGGCGTTTTTATCAAAAGACAGAAGTTCAAAGTTCAAAGGTTTCAAGGAGTGAAAAGCTCTACAAGTGACAAGCTACATGACAGTTTGAGAAAATCATTGCATGATCTTGGTACAATTCAATTCAAAAGAAAAAGAAAAAAAATAAAAAAAACAAAAGAAATTAGACAAGACGTTGAAAAAAGAAAGAAAGAAAAAATAACGAGATAAACAAAGTGAATTGTGCCAATTGAGCCAAAGACCTCAAAATAAGTCACCAAGAAGGTACAATGTCGTGGGCCCTAATGTAACGACTCGAAAATTTAATTAGTGAATTTTCGTAAATTAATGTGCAAAAGGACGAAATTACCCTTGATTGTTTAAGGGGCTTACAAGTCAATTTTTGTTTCGAGACACTTTTGGCTGTGTTTTAGGGACCGTTACGTTGGTCTTGAACTCATAAGTTCATGGACAGGCAGCACGCGGAAAACGGAGTTCGTGTGAGAGAGTTGTGAGTCTAGAATATTCAGGGGTATTTTGGTAATTTGGCCTGGGTAGATATTTTAACCCCAAACAGATAAGATCCTCCTCATTTCACTCTCTCTCTTCGTGACTCACCCAAACCTAACCCACAAATTCGAACTTCAATTCGAGGCAAGATCGTCTGATTTGGTTCCATTCATTGGACTCTTCCCCTTCTCGCAATCAAGAACGTACCAACCGTCGCATGAAGCAGCCGCGGGAGACACCGAACCGAGGAAAGGAAAAATAAGAACTTTCGATCAATTTTTCGGCTAACACAGGTATGGGTTTCGTGTTTAGACTTAATTTTTGAGTTCCTGGGTTCGAGTAGTTGGATTTACACTAACAATTTGTGAAAAACGGTTAAGATTTGAGGAAGGTAGGAAAAATTCGAGGTCGGCCGGCAATGGAGTTATCCGGCGACGGCGGACGGTGGCGCACGACGGAACTGTCGCCTTCTCAGGTAACTTTCCAACGACACTCCGGTGACTTGTTCGGTCAGAGGGGGCAGACGTGGCATGCCGCCTGGAAGGCACGTGGAGCCACATGGATCCCACTTGGCAGCCACGTAGAGGCCACTCGGTAGCCACGTGGTGCCACTTGGCGGCTGAGTCAGCGCCAAGTCAGGCGCGTGAAATACTGTAGTAGGGCGAGACACTGTAGCAGGCGTGTGAGGTACTGTACCTGGTGCGTGGCGCGTGGTCCGACCTTCTACTAGCGCTTGGCGGCGTGTGGGACCGGTCCTTGGTTCATGACGACGCGTGTCAACAAGGTTTCGAGGTTCTGTACCTATTGGCGCAAGTTTCAGGTTAATCAGACATCATTTAGGGGCAGTTTTGGGTGTCCGAAATGGCTGCATTTTTAGTGTGACGCGAGCAGACCTCCCGGGGTTTAGGAAGTCTAAATGTAGGGTTTTAATTATAGTTGGTAATCCTGATTGTTACTTTTGACAGGCGATACTGCTCCAGTAACTTCAGAGGAGCGTACAACTCAGGATTGAGCTTATTCGGACGTGTGGTGAGTGGACTTTGGTTTTGTAAAGTATAAGGCATGGATAAAGGTATATTTGATATAATTGCTTATTACGTATTGTTTTTACAAATTTCTAGATATTATTAAATTATTACTGGACACGGGCTTCAATAATTATTTGGAAATTACGTTTTGGGCTTTGGCCTGGCTTTTATTGTTTCGGGTTTTATATGGTTTGACTTGATTGATCTTGGGATTTCAGTCGAGTTCATGATTTTGAGTTTAAACCCGGGTTTTCAATGAATTTGGCCTAGGCCAGGAAACAAGGATTTCAAAACATGGATTTTGGTTTTCACTGGATTATTGTCCCTAAGGGTCAAGGTTTTCTCCGATTGGCGTGAAAGGGTATTTCTCCGCTAGATCGTTGATGTTTCTCCGCTAGATCGTTGATGTTTCTCCGATGTTGATGTCGAAGGGTATTTCTCCACTTGGTCGTTGAGGCTATCTACGAGTTATACAGGGTTCGGCCTAACTCGAGGTATATTGGGTGTGTGGAGGGTTGGGCCTGGGTCAGTCAGTTCGGATATCGAGCTACGGCACGGGATTCCATTCGGGGAGCAGCGGGATATGTTTTGTTATATATTTTGTGTCCAGGTCGGTTTACATGATTTTAATCTCCTTTGAGGAGAGTTTTCAAAGCAGGGTTGTGGACCACGGTATGTTTTCGTTATACGGATTTTCGTGGGTTCCACCAAGTGTTTTAACAAAAGATGGATTTTCCAGTGGATTTTCGGATTATCTATACATTATATTTATATAAAAAGGAATTTTATGATATGCATGAATGGTTTTACTCGTGAAGGGGGAAAAATGTATGTTTTCCTCGGAAAGGATTTTTAAATGATTATTTTGTCCACTCATAATTTTTGTGTTTTAAACCCGTTCCAGGCCGTTGAGTTGACGTGGGCATATTCAGAGGCGGAGGTATTAAACTTTGAACTGCCCGTTTACCTAGACTATCGAGTAGGATATTTATTTATGTATTCACTTATCCTAGCTAGATGCTCTGATAAATCTTTTGGACTGATTGTAAAATTGTGGTTACACCATTGGATGGTTGACATTATTGGAATTTGGAGTGTTATCTAATCCTTCGTCTGACAGGTGGAAGACAGTTAACAAGTTCTTATGGGGAGATTCTATCAGATTTTTGGCAGAATTCTCGTAATTAATTGCAAAGACTTAGGGGTATTCTGGGGATTTCTTTAAGTTGTCAGACGGGAGCAGGGTTTTTTCCGGGTTTCGAGGGGAAATTCGAGAAGGGTCTTGTCAACTTGGTATCAGAGCACTAGGTTTAAATTTCTGTAGATCGTACACCTAGTGTACAACTGATTGTGGTATTGATGATTTATGGTTCTTTTACGCGTTATGCCTCTGAGACGCGCGCCTTGTCAACGCTTTAGAAACGGTGAGCACACACATGAACCCGTAGTAGAGCTTGATTTGAGGCAGACGCTGGATCAATTATGTTGGGCTTTGACTACAGTACTTTAGGGTAGGGCTACATCTGAAGTTTTGGACATTGAGCGAGCCCAGAGGTTGGGGTGACAGTGTTTACGGGCGAGTTAGGCCCAGATGAAGCGGATGAGTAGATTACTCTTTTGCAACGAGTCTTTGCTGTTATGAGGTGCCCTTCGGAGGATAGGGTGCGACTAGCCACATTTGGTGGGTGGCTATGTGTACCATTGGTGGCATGCTTTCCAGCTGACAAGCTGGTATGTCTGTACCTTTACTTGGGAAGCTTTCCGGGAGTGCTTCCTCGAGCAGTTTTATCCTCGCTCATAATGTGATGCTAGAGAGGCGGAGTTCTTGCAGCTACAACATGGGACATGACGGTGGCCCAGGATGAACAGAAATTGCTTGAGTTGTCATGCTTTGTACCGGCTATGGTGGCAACTGAGATGGATAAGTGCCGACGATTTGAGTATGGACTGAGAAATGAGGTTCGGGTAGTGGTAATTGTTGTGGCTCATACTTCTTTGAGGGCTTTTTCAGACGATGCTGCCAGAGTGGATTTGAGTTTGGTAGCTCAACACCAGTTTAGTGGTTCAAGGCGATGCCGGGATCGCCAGAGTTTCGGGGCCTCTAGTCAAGGACCATTTAAGAGAGGCAATTTCAGTTCTGGATCTTCTGGGGGTGCAAGATCCGGATCAGGCGGTGGCGGAGCCGGTTAGGGAAAATAATCATCCGCTCAGTCTAGCGGGGCTTTAGTGTAGTAGACCAGGAGACAGAGTGGCAGACCCGCACGGATGGGTGACACTGGTTGTTACTTATGTAGGGAGACTGATCATTTTAAGGAAGACTGTCCACATCGTCGTCCGGGTAGTAGTTCCTTGGGCTAAGATTCTACTGAACTGAGTCAGAGAGCATCACATACATCTGGTACTACAGCAGGGAGCCATAACCAGTCTATGGGGGGCCAATAGGGCTAGTGGGGCCAACAGGGACAGAGGGAGACTGGGTGGTCGTGGTCGATCTTCTGGTACACAGGCCCGAGTTTTTGCAATGACTCAGCAGGAGGCTCGAGCAGCACCATAGGTGGTTACTGGTATGTTGTCTATTTTTAATCATGATGCTCGTATTTTGATAGATCCCAGGGCAACACATTCTTTTATTTCTCGGGGTTTCACACTTTTTGCTGATAGAGAAATGTCCCCAATTGGTTGGGAAATGGGTATTAGCACTCCTACGGGAGATATGTTAGTGGCGAACCTCGTGACACGTGGTTGTCCGGTCGTAATGGGAGGTCATGAGTTAAAGGCAGATTTAATCCCCTTGGACATTTATGATTTTGATCTGATTCTGGGGATTGATTGGTGAACCATGCACCATGCCTCCATAGATTGTTTCGACTAGAGGGTGGTTTTCCAGAGTCCAGGCTTGCTGGAACTTACGTTTCGGGGTGATCGTAGGGTACTTCCCTCGGGTGTGATATCAGCTTTAGCGGTTGAGAAATTATTGAGGAAAGGTAGTGAGGGCTATTTAGCTCACGTGATTGATTCTCATGATACTCTGGCGAGAGTAGAGGATATTCCTGTGGTGAATGAATTTTTCGATGTATTTCCAGAGGATCTTCCTGGGTTGCCACCTCATCGGGAGATTGAGTTCACCATAGAGGTTCTTTCGGGTACCCAACCTATATCACAGGAACCGTATAGAATGGCACCGGAAAAATTGATAGAATTGAATACTCAATTGCAGGACTTGGTGGATATGGGATTTATCCGACCAAGTGTATCACCTTGGGGTGCGCCGGTGTTATTTGTAAGGAAGAAAATGGTGGTTTGAGCCTATGTATCTACTACGGGCAGTTATACTGGGTTACGAAGCGGAATAAGTATCCTTTGCCACGAATTGATGATTTGTTTGACCAATTAAAAGGGGAAAAATATTTCTCTAAAATTGACCTTTGATCCGGGTACCATCAGTTAAAGATCAGGGAAGGGGATGTTCCCAAAATGGCTTTTAGGACACGCTATGGGCATTATTAGTTCATGGTAATGCCCTTTGGGTTAACTAATGCACCGACAACATTTATGGATTTGATGAACAGGGTATTCCGATGGTATTTGGATCGGTTTGTGATTGTGTTCATCGAGGATATCTTGGTATGTTCAAAGCGTGGTAAGGCACAAGAGAAGCACTTGAGGTTGGTGCTAAATATGCTGAGGAAAAAGCAACTATTCGCCAAGGTCAGTAAATGTCATTTTTGGTTAACCAGTGTGGGATTCTTAGGCCATGTGATTTCTGATGAGGGTATTAGTGTGGATTCCCAAAAAGTTGAGGCAGTGGAAAATTGTGTCAGGAACCGTCCTGAATTTTCCCTCGAAACCCGGGAAGAAACCCAATTCCGTCTGACAACCTAAGGAAAGGTTCCCTAAATACCCTTCAATCCTTACAAATATAATATAATTTTACTTTCACCTGTCAGACAAGGGATTCAAAGCACTCAACAATTCCAACAATAATTGACCATCCAAACAGAATATAATATCAGAGCGTCTAGGTAGGATAAATGGTACAATTTAGATATGCTACTCAAGTTTAACTACACTCGCAGCCGAAATACTAATGCCTCCGCCTCGTAAGAAGTGTCTGCGTCAACTCGACAGCCTGGAGGGGTTTTAAATACAAAAGTTGTGAGTGGACAAAAATAATCATTTAAAAATCGTTTTCCGATGAAATCTTACCTTTTTCCCCTCCACGAATAAAACCATGCATGCATCAAATAAAAGAGTTCATGATATAAAAGCATCATCTGAAAATCACCAAAATTCCATTTCTCTTTAAAACCACTTAATTGGACCCACACAAAATCCGTATCATGAAAACATATCGTGGTCCACAGTTTGGTTTGCAAATCAACCTCAAAAGAGTTTAAAATCATTTATTCCGATCTGGACACATCAAATATCAAATCCAATATTCCCGACATAACCACTAGCCACCAGGGTATCCCTTGAGGTGTGCTTCGCCTGTACTACCTTCACCTTTTATATTGGAGGTTCACCGGGTTGACCGCCAACAGCGGATCCTGGCCCTAGATCATGGTCCACCTCAAATTGGTGTTTATACTGGGGGTTCACTGGGTTCACCGCCAACAGCGGATCCTGGCCCACCTCAAACCGATGTTTATCTTGGAGGTTCACTGAGTTCACCGCCAACAGCGGATCCTGGCCCCCCTCAAAGATGGCCAAAACCGATAAACTCAATCATACGGGTTGAAACCCAAATCATGGACTCAATAATTACCACGTCAAAACGATATCAAAATCGAGACCAAAAACCATGACATTTCCCAAAACACACTTTAATTGAAATATTGGAAAACATGTGTCCCGCAATCATTTCTAAATTCCGGAAATTCAACGCAACAATACATAACAGTATGTAAACAAAGATACATTGATGCATGCATTAAAGTTTATAAACCAAAAGTCCACTCACCAACTGTCCAAGCAAGCTCAATCTCGTCTTGTTCGTTCCTCCGAGGTTCCCGGAACAATATCGCCTGTCAATAACAACAATGGGGATTACCGACTAGTAATAAGACTCTTACATAACAACTCCTTAAACCCCGGGAGGTCTACCTATGCTGTTCTAGAAAACTTAGCAACTTCAGACGCCCAAAACTACCTCTAAATGACATCCGATCAACCCGAAACCTGTACCAATAGATCTGGAACGTCGAAAACTTGTCAACACATGTCGCCGTGACCTCAGACTCGGCCCCACGTGCCACCGGAAGGTCGAAACAGGCGCCCACGCACCACCACGCGCTGGCCACGCGCTGCTACAGTGACTCACGCGCCTGGATTGGTCCAACTCAACCCGATTGATTCACTCAACTTGATCGGTTCACTTGACCCGACTGGTTCACTCGACCCGACTGGTTCACTTGACCCGACCCGATCCAACCCGACCCGACACGATTTGACTCGACCCGACTTGTAGCCGGCAACTCACTGAAAAAGATGACCGGACTGCCGTACCTTTGTCGGAGTCTGGCCGGAGAGGATGACAGGACCGCCGTCGCCGTCTGGTTCGCCGGAATCTCCCATTTCTGGCCGAATTCCTAGCTTTTCTAACTTCTTCAACACTCAACCATTTTTCACAAATTTTATGTCTAAATCTATCTACTCAAACACAAGAATCCAAATATGACCTCAAAACATCAAATCCGTACCTGTTTTAGCCGAAAAATTGATCGGAAGGTTCAAATCTTCCTATACTCGGTTCGGCTTCCCCCGTAGTCCTCTCCTTCGATGGTTGATACGGTTGTGCTCGTGGGTAGGAGTAGAATCCGATTAGTAGAACAAAAATGGAAGTTGAAGCCTTGAATCCAAGTTGACTTTTATGGGTTTTAGGTGTTTTTCTTCACGATTTCGGGATGGTTCGTGTGGTTCAGAGAGAGGATGAGAATGAGATGATAATGTATTAATGAAATGAAGATGAAGTAAAGGCTTTTGGGGTTAAAAAATATCTACCCCAAGTCAAAATTACCAAAATGCCCTTCAACATCTTGATCCGTAACTTTCGTACACGAACTTCGTTTTTCGCATGCCGCCTGTCTACGAACTTGTGAGTTCGAGACCTGCGCAACAGTAGCTGAAACACCTCCTGATATGTTTCCAAACAAAACTTGAGTTCCACGCCCTTACCCAACCAAGGGTAAAATCATCCTTTTACAAAATAATTTACAAAAATTGATAATTACATTTTTCCGGGTCGTTATAATCCATCCCCCTTAAGAAATTTCGTCCTCGAAATTCATTTCTATCCTTGGAACAAATGAGGATATTGTGCCCGCATTAAAGCCTCAGTTTCCCACGTGGCTACCTCCACGTTTTGATTCCTCCACAACACTTTAACTAGAGGAATATTCTTTCTGCGCAGTACCTTCTCCTTCCAATCCAGAATTTGCACCGGTTGCTCCTCAAATGTCAAATCGTCTTTCAGCTCAAGTGGTTGCTCTTCCAACACATGAGACTCATCAAATAAATATTTTCGGAGCAAGGTTACATGGAAGACATCATGAACTTTGGATAATTCCGAGGGTAAAGCAAGTCTATATGCCACCGCTCCTATCCTCTCCACAATCTCATACGGCCCAATGTAGCAAGGACTTAGTTTTCCTCGTCTACCAAAACGTACCACTCCCTTCCAGGGAGATAATTTCAAGAACACCCAATCACTTACCTCAAACTCAAGGTCTCTGGTTCGACGGTCTGCATAGCTCTTCTGGCGATCCTGGGCTATCTTCAACCTTTCTCTGATGATCCTAATCTTTTCCTCAGTCAAATCCACCAACTCTGGTGTTAACAGTCTCATTTCACCTATTTCCCTCCAGCACAATGGTGTCCTGCACTGCCTCCCATACAGTGCCTCGAAAGGAGACATTCCAATACTCGACTGATAACTGTTATTATAAGAAAATTCCATCAGAGCCAGGTGTGAATCCAAGTTCACTTTAAACTGTAGTACACAAGCTCTCATCATATCCTCCAAAACCTAGATTGTCCTCTCAGACTAACCATCCGTCTGAGGATGGAAAGCTGTATTGAAATGCAATGTAGTGCCAAAAGCCTTCTGCAAACTCCGCCAAAATCTGGAGGTAAACCTCGGATCCCTGTTCGAAACAATTGACTCTGGAGTCCCATGTAGCCGTATGATCTCATCCACGAATAATTTGGCATACTTGCTCATCCGGAAATCTTCCTGCACTGGCATGAAATGTGTCGACTTCGTGAGTCTATCAACAATTACCCATATTCCATCATATCCCTTCTGTGTCCTTGGGAGTTTATACACAAAATCCATCGTAATGTGATCCCACTTCCATTCCTGGATAGGTAATGGTTGCATTGTCCCATAGGGTTTCTGCCTCTCCATTTTCACTTGCTGACATGTCAGGCATCTACTCACAAACTAAGAAATTTCCCTTTTCATCCTAGTCCACCAATAGTGTTCCTTTAGGGTATGATACATCTTGTTACCTCTTGGATGCATAGCGTAAGCCGAACTATGAGCCTCATCTAGAATTTCCCTCTTTAGCTCTAGAATTTCCAGTCTCCAACTCCATCCTGATAATGCACAATGTAGGATCTTGGAGTTGAGCCTCAATAATCCTATCAATCAGAACAGGCCTCACATGGAAACTAGCCAACAAAGCCCCTTGGCTATCCATGTCTAACACAATTCCCGCTCTCCGGAACTCTACCAGCAACGGTAGGTAGACTGTATGCAAATGGGCCAAAGAACCCATGGACTTCCTGCTCAAGGCATCGCCCACAAGATTGGCTTTCCCTGGATTGTACTCTATAGAACAATCATAATCTTTTATTAGCTCGAGCCACTTTCTCTGCCTCAGATTCAGGTCCTTCTGGGTGAACAAGTATTTCAAACTTTGATGGTCGGTGAAGATTCGACACATCTCCCCATACAAATAATGGCGCCAGATTTTCAGTGCATGCACCACTGCAGCTAACTCCAAATCATGTGTGGGGGAATTCAGCTCATGTGGTTTAAGTTGCCTGGAAGCATACGCTATTACTTTCCTATGCTGCATCAGCACACAGCCTATACGCCGCAATGATGCATCACTATATACCTCGAATCCCCCGTTACCACCCGGAAGGGTTAATACTGGAGCAGAAGTCAACCTCCTCTTTAGCTCCTGAAAGCTCTGCTCACAATCAGCATCCCAGTCAAACTTGACTCCTTTCCTAGTCAACCGAGTCAACGGGCCTGCTATCGTAGAAAATCCTTCTACGAACCGCCAATAATATCCCGCTAAGCCCAGAAAACTTCTCACCTCTGTCACTGTCCTCGGTTGCTCCCAGTTTGCCACTGCCTCAACTTTTTGGGAATCCACGCTGATACCTTCAGCCGAAATCACATGACCCAAGAATCCCACCTCGGTCAACCAAAATTGGCATTTACGGAACTTGGTAAACAATTTCTTTTTCCTAAGCATATTCAACACCATCCTTAAGTGCTTATCAAGTGGCTTGGCACTCCTTTAATACACCAAGATATCGTCGATGAACACAATTACAAATCGATCCAAATACTTTCGGAATACCCTGTTCATCAAATCCATAAAGGATGCCGGGGCATTAGTCAACTCGAAGGGCATCACCAGGAACTCATAATGACCATAACAAGTCTTGAAAGCTATTTTTTGAACATTCCCTTCCCTGATCCTCAACTGATGGTACCCGGATCTAAGGTCAATTTTTTAAAAATATTTTGCCCCCTTCAGTTGATCAAATAAATTGTGAATCCTTCGTAGAGGATAATTATTCTGCACCGTCACTCTATTTAACTGCCGGTAGTCGGTACACAATCGCAGACCACCATCATTTTTCCTCACAAATAATATCGGCGCACCCCATGGTGAAACACTTGGGCGAATAAATCCCATATTCACCAAGTCCTGCAACTGAGTCTTCAACTCTCGCAATTCTTCTGGTGCCATTCTGTACGGTGCCTGTGAGATAGGTTGAGTACCTGATAGAAGCTCTATGGTGAACTCAATCTCCCGTTGAGGTGGCAATCCTGGAAGATCCTCTGAAAACACTTCAGAAAATTCACTCACCACTGGAATGTCCTCTACTCTCATCGGAGTACCACGAGTATCAAACACATGAGCCAAGTACCCCTCACAACCTTTTCTCAACAATTTCTCAGCGGTAAATGCCGATATCACTCCAAAGGGTAGTACCCTACGATCTCCCCGAAACGTAAGTTTCGGCAAACCTAGACCCCGGAAAACCACTATTTTGTCATAACAATCTATAAAGGCATGGTGCATGGTCAACCAATCCATCTGCAGAATCACATCAAACTCAAAAATATCTAAGGGGATTAAATCTACCTCCAACCCATGGCCTTTAACCATCACCGGACAACTGCGAATCATGAGGTTCGCCACTAACATATCTCCGGTAGGAGTACTAATACCCATGTCCCAATTACTCGGGGACAATTCTCTATCGGAAAACAGTGTAAAGGTATTGTTATGCTTGCCATATTCTCTCCCACTCACATGAAGCCTTATCGGGAGTCGAACCCTGGACCAAGCCTTTTGCTCCACTCAAGGTGGACACCTTTCACCAATTGAGCTGAATTGTAACGACCGAAGGAACTACTGACTGGACGACTATGTGGATAGAATCTCTGGATGTGACCAGTCTCCCCATAAAAATAACAACTGGGGCCACCAAATCTGCCACCCTATATTCTGATTGACTGCACTGAGGCACCGCTAGACTGAGCAGCTGATTGATGTGCCTGGCTAGCTACGACACTGCCTGACCCGGATCTCGCACTCCCAGAAGATCCAGAACTATGGCTGCCTCTCTTGGATTGTCCCTGACTAGAGGTTTCGTCAGTCCAGTGATCCTGACGTCGCCTGGAACTACTGTACTGTTGCGGGACTGGCAAACCCAAACTTAACTCTACTCGAGCTGCATCATCAAACAAAGTCCTCAAGGTAGTGTGGGCCATAGATGTAACTGTTGACCGAATCTCACCCCTCAGTCCACCTTCAAATCTGTGGCACTTGTCCTTCTCGATCGCCACCAAAGTTGGTGCAAAGCGACTCAGCGCTATAAATCTCTACTCGTACTGGGTCACAATGATGTCTCCTTGCTGTAAATGCAAGAACTCGGCCTCCTTAACATTCCGGTGTAAGCAAGGGTAAAATTGCTCAAGGAAGCGCTCCCGGAAAGCCTCCCAAGTAAGTGTATGGATACCCCAGCCTGATACCTCCAAAGAGTGCCACCAGTGGTAAGTAGAACCACCTAGAAAAAATGTGGCCAACAACACCCTGTCGTTGGAGGACATCTCATAATCAAGAACACCCGCTCCATGCGAGTAATCCACTCCTCAGCATCATCCGGGCTAAACTCGCCCATAAATATCGTCGCACCCAGTCTCTGGGCTCTCTCAATATCAGAAACCTCATTAGAAGCCCTATCCTGGAGTACAGAAGCTAAAGTCTGACCCAACTGTTCCAATGTCTGCCTCAAATCAGGCTCCACTGCGGGTTCATGGGCAACTCCACCATTCCCAGACCGTTAACGGGACTCGCGTCTCGGAGGCATTACGCTGAAAAGAAGCTATAACTCATTAATACCAAAATTTCACTTGTACACTAGGTGTACGGTTTATAGGAATTTAACCTAGTGTTCAGATACCAATTGTCAGGACCCGTCCCGAATTTCCCTTCGAAACCCGGGAAGAACCCTGATCCCGTCTGACAACCTAAGGAATAGGTTCCCTAAATACCCTTCAATCCTTACAAATATAATATAATTTTACTTTCACCTGTCAGACAAGGGATTCAAAGCACTCAACAATTCCAACAATAATTGACCATCCAAACATAATATAATATCAGAACGTCTAGGTAGGATAAATGGTACAATTTAGATATGCTATTCAAGTTTAACTACACTCACAGCCGAAATACTAATGCCTCCGCCTCGTAAGAAATGTCCGCGTCAACTCGACAGCCTGGAGGGGTTTTAAACACAAAATTTGTGAGTGAAAAAAATAATCATTTAAAAATCGTTTTCCGAGGAAATCTTACCTTTTTCCCCCTCCACGAATAAAACCATGCATGCATCAAATAAAAGAGTTCATGATATAAAAACATCATCTGAAAATCAGCGGAATTCCATTTCTCTTTAAAACCACTTAATTGGACCCACACAAAATCCGTATAATGAAAACATTTCGTGGTCCACAGTTTGGTTTGCAAATCAACCTTAAAAGAGTTTAAAATCATTTATTCTGATATGGACACATCAAATATCAAATCCAATATTCTCGACATAACCACTAGCCACCAGGGTATCCCTTGAGGTGTGCTAGGCCTGTACTACCTTCACCTTTTATATTGGAGGTTCACTGGGTTCACCGCCAAGAGCGGATCCTGGCCCCAGATTCTGGCCCTCCTCAAACCGATGTTTATCTTGGAGGTTCATCGGGTTCACCGCCAACAGCGGATCCTAGCCCCGGATCCTGGCCCCCCTCAAATATGGCCAAAACCGATAAACTCATTCATACGGGTTGAAACCCAAATCATGGACTCAATAATTACCACGTCAAAATGATATCAAAACCGAGTCCAAAAACCATGACATTTCTCAAAACACACTTTAATTGAAATATTGGAAAACATATGTCCAGCAATCATTTCTAAATTCTGGAAATTCAATGCAACAATACATAACAGTATGTAAACAAAGATACATTGATGCATGCATTAAAGTTTATAAACCAAAAGTCCACTCACCAACAGTCCAAGCAAGCTCAATCCCGTCTTGTTCGTTCCTCCGAGGTTCCCGAAACAATATCGCCTGTCAATAACAACAATCAGGATTACCGACTAGTAATAAGACTCTGATATAACAACTTCCTAAACCTCGGGAGGTCTACCTATGCTGTTTTAGAAAATGCAGCAACTTTGGACGCCCAAAACTATCTCTAAATGACATCCAATCAACCCAAAACCTATACCAACAGACCCGGAACATCGAAAACTAGTCAACATGCGTCGCCGTGACCTCAGACTCGGCCCCACGCGCCGCCAGAAGGTCGGAACATGCCCCACGCGCCGCCACGCACCGTCATGCGTTGGCCACGCGCTTCTACAGTGACTCACGTGCCTGGACCGGTCCAACTCAACCCGACCGATTCACTCAACCCGATTGGTTCACTCGACCCGATCGATTCACTCGACCCGACTGGTTCACTCGACCTGACCCGGTCCAACCTGACCTGACCCGGTCTGACCCGACCCGATTGGTTGCCGGAAACTCGCCAAAAAAAATGACCGGACTATCGTGCCGTCGCCGGAGTCTAGCCGGAGAAGATGACCGGACCGCCATCGCCGCCGCCTTCTGGTTCGCCGGAATCCTCCATTTCCTGCTAAATTCCAAGCTTTTCTAACTTCTTCAAAACTCAACCATTTTTCACAAATTTTATTTCTAAATCTATCTACTTAAACCCAGGAATCCAAATATGACCTCAAAACATCAAACCCGTACCTGTTTTAGCCAAAAAATCGATCAGAAGGTTTGAATCTTCCTATACTCGGTTCGGCTTCCCCTGTAGTCCTCTCCTTCGATGGTTGATACGGTTGTGCTCATGGGAAGGAGTAGAATCCGATTAGTGGAACAAAAATGGAAGTTGAAGCGTTGAATCCAAGTTGATTTTTATGGGTTTTGGGTGTTTTTCTTCACGATTTCGGGATGGTTCGTGTGGTTCAGAGAGAGGATGAGAATGAGAAGATAATGAATTAATGAAATGAAGATGAAGTAAAGGTTTTTGGGGTTAAAAAATATCTACCCCAAGTCAAAATTACCAAAATGCCCTTGAACTCGTGAGTTTGAGACCTACGCAACGGTGGCCGAAACACCTCCTAATATGTTTTGAAACAAAACTTGAGTTCCACGCCCTTACCCGACCAAGGGAAAAATCGTCCTTTTACAAAATAATTTACAAAAATTGATAATTACATTTTTCCGGGTCGTTACAAATTCGGAGCAAACTAGGACAGTGTCAGAGGTGAGAAGTTTTCTGGGTTTAGTGGTATATTATCGACGATTCGTAGAAGGATTCTCTGCGATAGCTTCCCCGTTAACTCAGTTGACGAGGAAATGAGTCAAGTTTGACTGGGATGATTGGTGTGAACAGAGCCTTCAAGAGCTATAAAGGAGGTTGACTTTTACCCGAGTGTTAACCCTTCCAGATGATAACGGATGATTTGAGGTGTACAATGATGCATCATTACGAGGTATAGGCTTCGTGTTGTTGCAGCCTGGGAAGGTGATAACGTATGCTTCTAGCCGCAGTGGTGCATGCACTGAAGATTTGGAGATATTCTTTTTATGTGGAAACGTGTCGGATCTTTACTGACCATCAGAGTTTGAAATACTTTTTTACACAGAAAGATCTAAACTTGAGACAAAGAAGGTGGCTTGACCTGATAAAGGATTATGACTGTACCAAAGAATATCAGCCAGGAAAGGCCAATGTAGTGGCGGATGCCTTGAGCAAGAAGTCCATGGGTTCCTTGGCCCATTTGCACCCTGTTTACCTACGTTTGCTGGCAGAATGCCATAGAGCGGGAGTTCTATGTGAGACCTATCTTGATTGATCGAATCATTGAAGCTCAGCTCCAGGATCCTACTTTGTGTGTTATTAGGATGAAGTTTGAGGCTGGGAACCAGCAGGATTATGTGATTAGGGATGATGGGGCTCTGGTTAAGGAGGGTCGGTTATGCGTACCTAATGATCCAGAGTTGAATAGGGAAATTCTTGAGGAAGCTCATAGTTCTGCCTATGCTATGCATCCAGGTGGTACCAAGATGTATCGTAATCTTCAGGAACACTATTGGTTGACTGGAATGAAAAGGGAAATAGTAGAGTGTTTGAGTAGATGCCTGACGTGTCAACAAGTAAAAGCTTAGAGGCAGAAACCATGCGGGGCACTACAACCATTACCTATTCCATAATGGTAGTGGGCTCACATTACTATGGATTTTGATTATAAAATTCCTAGGACTCAAAAAGGACATGATGGAACCTGGGTAAGTTTTGATAGACTCGCGAAGTGAGCACATTTCTTGCCAGTACAAGAAGATTACCGGATAGGCCAGTACGCCAAATTGTTTGTGGATGAGATCATACGGTTACCTGGGACTCTATAGTCAATTGTGTCAGACAGGGATCCTAGGTTTACCTCAAAATTTTGGTGGAGTTTGCAGAAAGCCTTTGGAACTACATTGCATTTCAGTATAACTTTTCATCCTCAGACTGACGGTTAGTCTGAGAGGACAATTCAGATTTTGGAGAATAAGATGAGAGCTTGTGTACTGCAGTTTAAATGAAACTGGGATTCACACCTGGCCTTGGTGGAGTATGCATACAACAACAACTATCAGTCTAGTATTGGGATGTCTCCTTTTGAGGCACTGTATAGGAGACAGTGCAGGACACCGATATGCTGGAATGAGGTAGGTGAGAAAAGATTGTTGACACCAAAGATAGTGGAATGATAGAGGAAAAGATTAGAATCATTCGGGAAAGGTTGAAGGCAGCTCAAGACCGCCAAAAAAGCTATGCGGACCGAAGGATCAGAGATCTTGAGTTTGAGGTCGGAGACTGGGTTTTCTTGAAATTATCCCCCTGGAAAGGAGTTGTTCATTTTGGTAGACGAAGAAAACTGAGTCCTCGCTACATTGGGCCTTAAGAGATTATTGAGAGGATTGGGCCAGTGGCTTACAGAATTGCTTTTCCACGGGAACTGTCAATGGTTCACGATGTTTTCCATGTATCTATGCTCCGGAAGTATCTATTCGATGAATTTCATGTATTGGAGGTGCAACCAATTGAGATGAGAGATGATTTGACTTTTGAGGAGCAACCAGTGCAACTTCTAGATTGAAAGGAAAAAGTATTGCGCAGAAAGACTACTCCTCTGGTTATAGTGCTGTGGAGGAATCATAACGTGGAGGAAGCCACGTGGGAAACCGAGCTACTAATGTGGGCGCAACATCCACATTTGTTCTAGTGACAAGTATGAATTTCGAGGATTAAATTTCTTTAATAGGGGTGAATTGTAACGAGCCAAAAATTTATGGTTTAGGGTTTAGGGTTAGAATGTTCAGGGTTAATTTGGTAATTTGGCCTAGGTAGAAATTTTAACCGCAAGCAGATCAGATCCTCCTCATTTCACTCTCTCTCTTCACGACTCACCCATACCCGTGCGACTGAACTCAAAAACCCACAAATTCAAACTACAATTGGAGGTAAGATCATCCGATTTGGTTCCACTCATCGGACTCTCCTCTTTCCCGCGATCAAGAACGTACCAACTGTCGCAAGAAGTAGATGCGGGAGACATCGTACCGAGGAAAGGAAAAATTGGAATTTTCGATCGATTTTTCTGCCAACACAGTTATGGATTTCGTGTTTAGACTTAATTTTTGGGTTCCTAGGTTCGAGCAGATGGATTTAGGCTAAAAATTTGTGAAAAACGATTAAGATTTGAGGAACTTAGGAAAAATTCAAGGTCGGCCAGCAATGGAGTTTTCCGGCGACTGCGGGAGGCGGCACACGGCGGATCAGTCATCTTCTCTGGCGACTCTCCAGCGACACTCCGGTGAATGGTTCGGTCAGAGGGGTACTGACGTGGCATGCCACCTAGTAGCCTCGTGGAGCCATGTGGAGGCCACCTGGTGCCACCTGGCGGCCGAGTCAGGCTCGTGAGACACTGTAGCAGCGCGTGAGACACTGTAGTAGGCGCGTGAGGTACTGTAGCAGGCGCGTGGCGGCGTTTGGCTAGCGCGTGGAGCATGGGACCGGTCCTTCGGTCACGACGATGCACATCAACAGGTTTCGACATTTCAGACCAGTTGGCGCAGGTTTCGGGTTAATCGGACGTCGTTTAGTGGTAGTTTTGGGCGTCCGAAGTGGCTACATTTTTAGTGTGACGCGAGCGGACCTCCCGGGGTTTAGGAAATCTACATGTATGGTTTGAATTATAGTCGGTAATCCCTATTGTTACTTTTGACAGGCGATACTGCTCCGGGAACTTCAGAGGAGCGTACGACTCGGGATTGAGTTTATTCGGACGTGTGGTGAGTGGATTTTGGTTTTGTAAAGTTTAATGCATGCATAAAGTTTTATTTGATACCATTACTTATTATGTATTGTTTTGGCAAATTTTTGGATATTATTAAATTATTAATGGACAGGGGCTTCAATAATTGTTTGGAAATGACGTTTTGGGCTATGGCCTGGCTTTATGGTTTCGAATTTTATATGGTTTGACTTGATTGATTTTGGGATTTCGGTTGAGTCCATGATTTTGAGCTTAAACCCGAGTTTTCAATGAATTTGGCCTAAGCCAGGAAATAAGGATTTCAAAACATGGATTTTGGTTTTCATTGGATTATTGTCCCAGAAGGTCAAGGTTTTCTCCGATTGGCGTCGAAGGGTATTTCTCCGCCAGATCGTTGAGGTTTCTCCAACGATGGTGTCAAAGGGTATTTCTCCACCAGGTCGTTCAGGCTGTCTACGCGTAGTACAGGGTTCTGCACAACTCGAGGTATATCGGGTGTGTGGAGGGTTGGACCCAGGTCAGTCAGTTCAGATATCGAGCTACGGCACGGGAATCCCTTCGGGGAGCAGTGGGATATATTTTGATATATATTTTGTGTCCAGGTCGGTTTACATGATTTTAAACTCCTTTGAGGAGGGTTTTCAATGCAGGATTGTGGACCACGGTATGTTTTCATTATACGGATTTTCGTGGGTCCCACCAAGTGTTTTAACAAAAGATTGATTTTTTGGTGTGTTTTCGGATTATCTATATATTATATTTATATGAATAGTGATTTTATGATATGCCTGGGTGGTTTTACTCGTGGAAGGGGAAAAATATATGTTTTCCTCGGAAATGATTTTTAAATGATTATTTTGTCCACTCACAATTTTCGTATTTTAAATCCCCTCTTGGCCATTGAGTTGACGTGGACATATCCAGAAGCGGAGACATTAAATTTTCAACTGCGTGTTTACCTAGACTATCGAGTAGGATATTTATTTTTGTATTTACTTATCCTACTTAGATGCTTTGGTAAATCTTTTGGATAGATTGTAAAATTGTGGTTACACCGTTGGATGATTGACTTTATTGGAATTTGGAGTATTATCTGATCCTTCATCTGACAGGTTGAAGACGGTTAACAAGTACTTAGGGGGATATTCTGCTGGATTTTTGGTTGAATTCTCATAATTAATTGCAAGAACTTAGGGGTATTCTGGGAATTTCTTTAAGTTGTTAGACGGGAGTAGGATTTTTCCCGGGTTTCGAGGGGAAATTCGGGAAGGGTCCTGTCACCTAAGCAAGGGTTCAGTTCAGAAAGTTCTAAGTTCAAGTCATGAATTCTCATGCCATGACACAACTCAGGTTCTTTGAATCCCAATCCTTCCTTTCTAACGCATAAGCTTAGCCCCATTACAACCTGAAATGGAAGACCTAACTTATCGTATGGACAATCATGCTGAGGATTAAGGTACGTATCTATTTTCTTAAAATTCAATTCATTTCATGAGATCCTTACTTCCATAAAGTTCTATTCTTTATTAATACTTATATGTAATTAAACTTGAATTCCATAACATAAACTCATCACATATGCTTGAAAAGAGTGAAAGCCTAGGATTCTGGTGTGAATTGAGAGTTGCCTAGTGAGGATTTGAGTCGAGGTGAAATCTTTCCATGGAACTTAGATGAAGTTGTTTTAAGTATGATCACTTGAAATGTTGGCACTCATACACTTAACACATGACACTCACGGCTATAGCGTCTCTGTTAGTTCTGCAAAGCCTATATACTTACTTTGATTCCTATTAGCTTGTTAAATGTACTGCCTCTTGAATCTCAGTTGTCTAAGTAAAACGTTTGTGGGTATCGTAACTGGTAAATCCTCAGGAGAAAAAACTCCTCCTACTAAGGACACCTAGGGGTTCATATGATTTATCCTTAACTAAGATCGAGTCTTTTCATTTTTGTTTAGTTTGTTTTCCTTTGTTTTTCTCAGGGACTAGCAAAAGATAGGTTGGGGGGTATTTATTCAGTCATTATTTAAACATCATTTTGATGTCATTTAGTGCCCATTTTCATGTCTTTTGCTTAATTTTGTGCCAACCATAGTAGAAAGTGATGCTCTTGTGAGACATGTGTAGGCTTTAGAAAGATAGCTTAATTATGAGAATACAGGAAAAAGAATGGCTCAAATCGGAGTTCAAATGAAGGAGAGGTCGTCAATTCAATATCTGATCTTGAGAAAGGCCTTAATGCACCCTTGCGCCCTATTCAGGGCGCATGACCAAGAACGTCGAATCAAGCCATGAGGGTCCAAAGTCCATGTCTAAGGAACAACCGATCAAGCCCCTGATGAGCCAAGGTGCATGCCAAGACCTGTCCCAAACATGTCTCAAGGATACTATATCTGCGCCCTAATCCAAGATAAGCCCAGACGAGCCATGGTGCGTCTTCAGAGCTCTCAGCTAAGTCCCAATCGTGTCCCCTGACACGCCTCAAGTTCTAGATTCCAAGCGTGTTCCTCTGAGGTGGCAGAGACAAGACAGCTAGCGGAATAGCCAGGTTTTCCAGAAAACATGTCCCGTGACATGCTGGTTTAGGCCAAATTGGGCCAATGATTTTTCTACGAGTCTTTGAGCGGGACAAAGCCAACAACTGTACTAGAAAGATCATATGGAAGTGAAGCGCATGGTTTGTCCTAGCTGCATTTTTCAATGACTTGCTGAGTTCTTAACAAGTCATATATTGGAGTCGTGGAGCCAAGAAATGTGCTAGCCGTGTCAAGAAGAGCCAAGTGTGCCAGCCAGGCTTTGTTGTTCAAGAACTCGTCAGAACCTTCCAGAATCTGCCTTGCTGCACAAAAAGGTTCCTGTCTTACATCACAAGCTCGCGGCCTAGCCTGTGTCCCTACCAAACTAGGAGACCTGTTTTAGTGATTACTGAAGGGTCTTTTTGGTCTTTTGTTGTCAGCTTTAATTCCTAGTTTTTAGGGGAAGCCCTAGGGCTAATTAAACAAGGTTTTCACGCTGAAATAGGTTCCACCCCTTTATCCGCATAACTCCTTCAGTTTTTACGTTTTTGAGTTTTTGTTCGTGTTTGGAAGAAAGCTGAACGCATGGAGTAAAGGAGAGTGATTGGGCATGTCCTTTGCATACCATTGATCTCAGTGTTTTGTCTTCTTCTCTTTACTTTTACTTTGCAATAATGAAATTCTTTATCGTTTTACTCAATACCTTGCGTGAGTAGTCTTTTTTAGGATTAGGGCTGCTTGAAGCCCTAGCCATGTTAGTTCGTTAATTAGATTTTGGCTCTTGATTTTGGTTGCTATGCATGCTGAATAATTCTGATTACTGCTTAAACTACCATTCTTTTATGTTTATGAGATTAGCTACCTTGTTTCCATAAATTATTGATGGAATTGCTTGAGTGACCGTCATATCATTCTGTAATTCATTAGCATAAAGAGGTTGAGGGTAAGAAACAATCTTGTAATCGGAATTCATGACAACCTAGGATTGCATTCCACTTTTCTAGGCTAGTGTGGTGTCGTTAAATTCTCTTGACACATCATGCACCATCTTAACTAGTAGGTGATAGACGTTCTAGGCATATGCCCTGTTTAGGGCATGCTAAGTAAGAGAGAATAATATATGTTTACTATACCAACGTCAGTACCTAGACATAGGCCCCTAATTCAGAGGTTGCATAGTAATTAGGTCAAGAAAATCTGGTTAAGAGCTATAATTGTTTAGGGTGGATAGTGAGTCTTCATTCGACTTAGTTAATTCATTCAATCATCATCTTTAAATTTGTTTATGTTATCTCTTGCGTTTCTATTATTTGTCTTTAATTTTGGAATCCAATTTGTCAAACACACTCCCCACCCCCCCTGACATGCTGATTTAGGCCAAATTGGGCCATCAATTTTTCCGCGAGTCATTGACAGGACTAAAGCCAACAACCGTACTAGAAAAATCATATGGAAGTGAAGCGCATGGTTTGTCCTTTTCAATGACTACTAAGAACTCAACAAGTCCTATATTGGAGCTGTGGAGCCAAGAAATGTGCTAGCCGTGTCAAGAAGAGCCATGTGTGCCAGCCTGGCTTTGTTGTTCAAGAACGCCTAAGAACCTTCCAGAATCAGCCTTGCCACACAAAAAAGATCCTATTTTGCATCACAAGCCCGCGGCCTGGCCTGTGTCCCTGCCAAACTAGAAAACCTGTTTTAGTGATTACTTAAGGGTCTTTTTGGTCTTTTGTTGTCAGTTTTAATTCCTAGTTTTCAGGGGAAGCCCTAGGGCTACTTAACAAGGTTTTCACACAGAAATAGGTTCCACCCCTTTATCCGCATAACTCTTTTTACAGTTTTTACGTTTTTGAGTTTTTGTTCAAGTTTGGAAGAAAGCTGAACACATGGAGTAAAGGAGAGTGCTTGGGCATGTCCTTTGCTCACCATTGATCTCAGTGTTTTGTCTTCTTCTCTTTACTTTTACTTTGCAATAATGAAATTCTTTATCGTTTTACTCAATACCTTGCGTGAGTAGTCTTTTTTAGAATTAGGGCTGCTTGAAGCCTTAGCCATGTTAGTTCGTTAATTAGATTTTGGTTGCTATGCATGCTGAATAATTATGATTACTGCTTAAACTACCATTTTTTATGTTTATGAGATTAGCTACCTTGTTTCCATAAATTATTGATGGAATTGCTTGAGTGACCGTCATATCATCCTGTAATTCATTAGCATCAAGAGGTTGAGGGTAAGAAACAATCTTGTAATCGGAATTCATGACAACCTAAGATTGCATGCCACTTTTCTAGGCTAGTGTGGTGTCATTAAATTCTCTTGACACTTCATGCACCATCTTAACTAGTAGGTGATAGACGTTCTAGGCATATGCCCTGTTTAGGGAATGCTAAGTAAGAGAGAATAATATATGTTTACTATACCAACGCCAGTACATAGGCATGGGCCCCTAATTCAGAGGTTGCATAGTAATTAGGTCAAGAAAATCTGGTTAAGAGCTATAATTGTTTAGGGTGGATAGTGAGTCTTCATTTGACTTAGTTAATTCATTCAATCATCATCTTTAAATTTGTTTATGTTATCTCTTGCGTTTCTATTATTTATCTTTAATTTTGGAATCCAATTTTTCAAACACTACCCCCTCACCCTTGACATGCTGGTTTAGGCCAAATTGAGCCATCGATTTTTCTGCGAGTCTATGAGCGGGACAAAGCCAACAACTGTACTAGAAAAATCATATGGAAGTGAAGTGCATGGTTTGTCCTAGCTGCATTTTTCAATGACTTGCTGAGTTCTTAACATGTCCTATATTGGAGCCGTGGAGCTAAGAAATGTGCTAGCCGTGTCAAGAAGAGCCAAGTATTCCTGCCAGGCTTTGTTGTTCAAAAACGCCTCAGAACCTTCCAGAATCAGCCTTGCTGCACAAAAAGATCCTGTCTTGCATCACAAGCCCGCGGCCTAGCCTGTGTCCCTGCCAAACTAGGAGACCTGTTTTAGTGCTTACTTAAGGGTCTTTTTGGTCTTTTGTTGTCAGTTTTAATTCCTAGTTTTTTGGGGAAGCCCTAGGGCCATTTAAACATGGTTTTCACCTAGAAATATGTTCCACCCCTTTATCCGCATAACTCTTTTTACAGTTTTTACGTTTTTGAGCTTTTGTTCGTGTTTGGAAGAAAGCTGAACGCAGGGAGTAAAGGAGAGTGCTTGGGCATGTCCTTTGCTCACCATTGATCTCAGTGTTTTGTCTTATTCTCTTTACTTTTACTTTGAAATAATGAAATTCTTTATCGTTTTACTCAACACATTGCGTGAGTAGTCTTTTTTAGGATTAGGGCTGCTTGAAGCTCTAGCCATGTTCGTTCGTTAATTAGATTTTGGCTCTTGATTTTGGTTGCTTTGCATGCTTAATAATTCTGATTACTGCTTAAACTACCATTTTTTTTGTTTATGAGATTAGCTACCTTGTTTCCATAAATTATTGATGGAATTGCTTGAGTGACCGTCATATCAACCTGTAATTCATTAGCATCAAGAGGTTGAGGGTAAGAAACAATCTTGTAATCGGAATTCATGACAACCTAGGATTGCATGCCACTTTTCTAGGCTAGTGTGGTGTCATTAAATTCTCTTGGTACTTCATGTACCATCTTAACTGGTAGGTGATAGACGTTCTAGGCATATGCCCTGTTTAGGACATGCTAAGTAAGAGAGACTAATATATGTTTACTATACTAACGCCAGTGCCTAGGCATGGGCCCCTAATTCAGAGGTTGCATAGTAATTAGGTAAAGAAAATCTGGTTAAGAGCTATAATTGTTTCCTTGCGTAAGAAGTTAGTGAGTTATTGTCTTTAGTTGTGTCTAGGTGTCTTGCGTATCTAAATAGGGTGAGTCTTAGTTTAGTTGTTTACTGCATTCTTGTATAGTTTTTTTGATTCTTAACTGAGTTGATTAAGTCTAACTTGAATTGGACATAACGTTGATACATAGTCTCTTGCCCGCCTCCCCCCCTTTGTGTTTCCTTGCATCATAAGTTAGTGAGTTATTGTCTTTAGTTGTGTCTAGGTGTCTTGCGTATCTAAATAGGGTGAGTCATAGTTTAGTTGTTTACTGCATTCTTTTATAGTTTTGTTGAGTCTTAACTGAGTTGATTAAGTCTAACTTGAATTGGACATAACGTTGATACATAGTCTCTGTGGGATTGACCCTTGCTTTGTTGCTATATTATCTTCTTATTTGTACGCTTGCAAGGTTTTAACTGTTAAAAATAGATTGCATTAGATTGTCTTTTATTTTTACCAACAGGGCTTGCACCCAGTCCTTCACGTGGTCGTGGTGCGAGCGAAGACACCCAGCCTGTCACGTGCGCGTGAGTTGTGCGGCTACATTGCCATTGGGATACTTGTGTGTGTGATATGCCAGCCGAAGGTTATGCTGGCTGATGCGATATGATATATGAGTCAATACGATATGAGAGCCGAGGGACTTACTGGTTTATATGATATGATGAAGATTGTCATGATTAGTGATTAGAGTTCACGTACCAGTGAGGGTACGTTAGTTATCGTGGTCAATGCATATGGTGTGGGCGGTGACCCCGATTGATGAAATTATGTTTTGTATGGATGATGTGTCCTTAAGGTGATCCATACCATTATAGAGAGGCGATGGTATCAAAGTATTAGTAGTCTTGTCATCCATAGGGTTTGATGTGTCATCTTCAATGTATGAAGATTCAATGTGAATGTTAACGGTAAATTATTATGTGATTGTGTGGTATGATTGCTAGCCCTATGAGGTTATTTGATTAGTATATTGATTATACTATGGAGTATGAATTAATGCCACAAGTGATGACCCAAATACTAAGGTGCGATGATCGGTACAGAATATATGGGAGTACAATATGGAGTCATGTATGCAAAAGGTATGGAGAATATGGTATAATAGGTGAAATCTACAGGTATGAGTGTAACTCCTATTACCTAAGTTTTTTATATTGAGGGTTTTATATATATATATATATATATATATATATATATATATATATCTGATAAGCTGTTTTATGAAATTTTTACTAGGGTTCACTCACCTCCCTGTTTTGTACTCCTCAGGTTACTAGAGAAGGTTTTGGAATACGAGGAGGGAATCAGGTGATGAAAGCTCTGACACCACCCATGGAGGGTGTAACAAGGTAACAATCGGTTAAGCGTACATGCTTTAATTATGATCATCATTTATTTTAAGTATGCTTTGGATTGTTCGTTGTCGCAGTGAAACAGTAATTTAGTGTTTACTATTTTACCTTTCACTAAACTTCCTAAAACGTAACGTTTTAGTGGGCTTTCGTCACTTGGACTTAGAGTCCAGGTGTCGGACATCACCGGTGACTTCGATATCCAGTTGGATTTCCGGGGTGGGGTGTATCAATTGGTATCAGAGCATTGTTTTAGGAAGTGAAGTTGATTACAGACACTTGATGATCATAAATACCGATTCTTACGTGTCAGGGCATCTCCTTCAGACAATTTTCTGTGACTAAGTGTTAGTTAGTCTAACCTACTAAGGTAGGAAATGCAGTTGATAAGTATGTGATCAATGTAACGATTCATAATTTAATTAGTGAAATTTTTGTGAATTGTTTACATGAACTTGGAACAGGTTAGTTGTGATCTGATTTGGACTGTTTGGATATTAAGTTAGTATTTAGGATCCTTCGTATGACTGGTTGAAAACGGTTTGATCAAATTATAGGGGAGATTCTGCCGAACTTTCGGTAGAATTCTCGTAAGGACTTGTTGGTCTAGTAAGGGCATTTCAGGAATTCTTTGTAAGGCTTCAAGGTCGTCAGACGGGAGCAGGACTTTCCATAGATTCTAAGGAAAAATTTGAAAGAGGTATGTCTACCAAGGGCGAAGTGTTTGAATAACCTTGAACCTCCTTGCGAAAAGATTCTAGTGAAGCCCCATCGATTTTCACAGTCGGGAGGTGAGAACGAGTAGTGAGACTCGTCGGGATGTTGTGAACGAGATATTTGACGGTGAGCGCCATGAGGTAGTCCTGGGCGCAGTTAATGGTTGAAAGCCTCACTTTCGCACTTAAGACTTAGGAAACAGTATCGGTCGTTGGGACCATGCATAACTAAGAAGAAAGAGTAAGGGAAGTGTCATGGCGGACACCCGCTGTACTCAGCGAGTTATTTCCGAGGACGGAGAATCCTCAGGGAGAACTTATAGATTGAGTAAGAAGGAGATACATGTAGCTACCCGGTCGAAAATTCAAGTACCATGACGAGAATAAGACACTGGATGAGGGAAAATAGAAACAAGTGGTAAGATTTTTTTTTATTGTCATTATGAATGCCCGACGTATGATCATGCTTTGATCGCATCCAATTGAAGTAAAAATAAAATACCATGATTGTAATATGGTTTAGTAACATATGGGATGATAGTAATTCAGACTGAGTACCTGAGTTACATTCCCATTGAATTATTAATGTGACTACGCTCGAGGACGGTGCCTAGCTAGTATTTTTGAGCGATGCCGGAAAATTCATAATGGAAGATTCTAATATGATCACCAAAAGGTGAATAAATCCTGACGGACTACGTTCAAAGGTAATAACCTTGACGTATGGAAAACCGGGGAGAAACCATAGAGTAATAGTGTAAAGTGTTAAGACCTTTTTGGATGACACGTAAGGGCTTTGTGATAGCCACGGGCGATAAGTAATAAGTCAAATGGTTTGAATCAGGTCGGAGTGGATATATGAGGTATTGAGACCCTGGGGAGGTCATAATAGTTTAAAGATACGTTCGGTGGTGTTCCGATGTGAGAAAATTGAGGAAACGAAAATTAACATAGATAAAGGAAAGGAAGGGAAGGAAATGGGACCTTCACAAACCTCAAAAGACATGTGATGTAGTATATACCAGAATTCAGAAAAAAGAGAATATGGTAAGTCATTTCAAGATCATGGATTTTACTCCCGGCGCAGAATATAAGATACCGAAAAAGGTGTTGTCGGTATGCTTCGGGCCACCTCGAGACGATTCAAGGGGGACTGCTGGTCGATTCGCGACTTTAGGGATCTCCCACTAATACCCCTCATCAGAGCCATCAAGGAGGTTGAGGAGCCCATAATGTTGTGGTTAGTGGATCCTAATTGACATGACACTTAACCAAGTTTAGCTTGCCTAGGCTTGCTTGGTTATCATATCAAAGAAATCAACAGTCGTGCTGATATGTGGTCAGCAAACGTAGATGACAGGACCACACTTCCATGATGCACTTGGTGAACACCTATGTTCTCTACTCATCAGTGGTTCTGCTATGTGGTCATCAGAGTATGTAGCGGTAGCGTAGGGTTAGATCTAACTCAAATAGCTTCGAATTATGGAAGTGGAAGGATGAATTTCTACGCTCGAAATATGGAAGCAATGGTCAGTAAGTGATAGAATTTGAGTAGTAGTCATGTGAGTGGGGTATTCCCCTATGATTAAGCGAATTTCGGGGACGAAATTCTTTTGAGGGGGGTAGCATGATACAACCCATCCAGAAAAATAAAAGTAGAGATTTAATTAAATTAAATAATCGTTAGTCATCGGTTGGATTAGAGCTTGGATTTGGACTAAAGTTTGGATATGGGCCTGAGAGAGGGTCCAATGAAGGTTGTTGGGCCGTAAATTAAAGTTGGACTTACAAAATATATTGTTTTGTCTCGGAAATTTCTGAAGGCCCAGAAGTCAATTTTTGATTGGTGATGTTTTTGGTAGTTTTCTTCATATCATTACGTAGAGCTCGAGCTCACGAGTGCGTAGACAGGTGGCACGTCGAAATCAGAGTTCGAACGAAAAAGTTGAGAGTCTAAAACTATCGGGACATAATAGTAATTTTAAAAACGTTTAAATTATAAAACACACTATCTCTCCTCTCTGGATTGGGCAGAGTCACTGATCTCTCTCTGTCACTCCCGCGAAAACTAGCGAAAGAACACAGAAAAAATCACCCTCTCGATCGTCACGATTTACGACGACCCAGACTAAATCGTGACAATCATCTTCTTCGTCTTCATTGTGTGAACCCAGCCATACCAATCATCAAAACCATCGTCCACCGTACGCGATGCTAGAAGCCGCGAAAGAAATGGGTCACCCCGCCTTTCGGGGCGGTTTTCGGCAACCACAGGTGATGGTTCTTGATTTGGACCTTATATTTGGATTCCTAGGATTGAGTAGATGGATTTAGACTATTAGTTTGTAGCTTTTGGTTGAGTATTGAGGAAGTTGCAGGAGAGCTTGAACCGGCCATTAATGGCGATTTCCGGCTAGGCACCGACGAGGCTATGACAGGGGCGAGTAGGACACTGCAGTTGCGGTCCAAAGTGAGGCTGAGGAGAGTGGGGGTGCGTGAGGACGCGTGCAGCCCTCCCCCGGCCTCCGACGAGTCGTGTTTTTATGCTTTCGACGTCCCGTATCTGATTGCATAGGTTTGGAGTCTATCGAAGTTTGTTAGAACTGGTTTCGAACGTCCTAAGTTACTTTAATTAACGCTAAAGAACATAAATTCTGGGGGTTAGGGTTTTGCTTATAACGAATAAATTAGGATTTATTAAGATTAACTATCTTGTTTGCGAGGCATTATGACAATAGAAAGTCCGAAGAACCGTATGGATCGTAATGGAGCTCGTGGGGACTTCTGGAAACAAATGACTCGAAGTACATGCAATAGTGGATAGGGTCAGGTGAGTTCTCCCCGACGTACTGTGAGTGGAATTCTTCCCTAACTTATAATTATGCATTGATAAATGATTAAATATGAGATGGATAGATGTGATTGAATAGTTATGAATTAGATTGTTGGTAATGTTTGGTTGTTTACATGTTTGCTATGGAATGTGAATGAATTATATTGAATTACTTATGATGGATAGATTATTATTATTATTTGAGTATGGATAGGTCATGATTGAGTCTGAAATATGTCGAAGTCGATTATCTTTATTCATCTAAATGTTATGCTAGATACTATATGTTTGAATGCCTTGGTTGTGACGCTTGAGAAGGTTCGTTTAAGTATTATGTTAGGATGATGTTAGAGATTCCTAGACGATGCCACGAGCTAAATTTAGAGTTTGGCACGTGCTTTATATTCTTACTTGATGGTAGTAACTCCTATGGAAATTGTGTTGATAATAGGAATTCAATATAGAATATGCCAGGGGTGAATTTTAGGTCTGGCATTACATAACTATATTAATTGAGGATTGAAAATCCTATGAAATGTAATTACTCAGAAATGAGTATAAACTAATATTATAGTGTAGATCTCGTAGATAGTTTCGAGATTTATACTAGAATATCGATGAAATTAATTACTCTAGAATGAGTATAAATTAACACTAGGTTAGGACGTCTCGAGGATAGATTCCGAGACATGTGGTACAATGATATTCGTGATTCATGGAGTATTATCATTACGAAATAACGAATACACCAATAATCATGACGGTTTGAGTCAATATTGTGATGCTACGACCGAAGAGTCATACCGGCTTAGCACATATGTCAGTGTTGAGGTACTATGGCCGAGGCATGCCGGCCTAGTACATGTATCATGTGTCAGTTATATCGTCATGAGTTTGCATTGTGGTGCGAGGATTGCCAAGGAGTCATGCCGGCATAGCACATGAGTCTGCATTATGGTGTGAGGATTGCCGATGAATCTTGCCAGCATAGCACATGAGTCTGTATTGTGGTGCGGGGATTACCGAGAGGTCATTAGCACATGAGTCTGTATTGTGGTGCGAGGAATGCCGAGGATTCATGATGGCATAGCACAGATGTTAGTTATGGTATGCCCATGTGGTGGCCGCTGGTGTCGTACTTGTCTGTATGCCACATACCAGCCTCCACGTGATCGTTCACCTGCGCCCGCTCTATACTAGTTAAATGGCGCCAGTCCTGTTCCCGACCCTTGTGTGTATTATGGTCCCAGGCTCCTAAGGGAACTCATGGTGATGGTGCTTGCACCTAGTCCTTCACGTGGTCGTGGTACGAGCGAAGACACCCAGCCTATCACGTGCATGTGACTTGTGCGGCTACAGTGCCATTGGGATACTTGTGTATGTGATATGCCAACCGATGATACATGCCAGCTGATGCCAGCCAATGATACATGCCGGCTGATGATGTGACATGTCAGCCAAGGGTTATACCGGCTGATGCCAACCGAGGGTTATGCCGGCTAATGAAGTGATATGATAGCCGGGGTAACATGTCGACTTATGATGGTACGCTAGCCGAGGTAATATGCCGGTGATACGATTATTATAGCCGTGGGTTATGCCGGCTAATGCAATATGATATATGAGTCGATACGATATGAGAGCCGAGGGACTTACCAGTTTATACGATATGATGACGATTGTCATGACTAGTGGTCAGAGTTCATGTACCAGTGAAGGTACGTTAGTTATTGAGGTCAGTAGGTATGGTGTGGGCGGTGATCCCGATTAATGAAATTATGTTTTGTATGGACGATGTGTCCTTGAGGTGATCCATACCATCATAGAGCGGCGATGGTATAAAAGTATTACTAGTCTTGTCATCCATAGGATTTGATGTGTCATCTTCAATGTACGAGGAGGGAATCAGATGATGATAGCTCTGACACCACCTATGGAGAGTGTAACAAGGTAACAATCGGTTAAGCGTAAATGTTTTAATTATGATCATTATTTATTTTAAGTATGCTCTGGATTGTCCGCTGCCGCGATGAAACGGTAATTTAGTATTTACTATTTTTCTTTTCACTAAACTTCCTAAAACGTAACGTTTTAGTGGACTTTCGTCACTTAGACTCAGCGTCCATGTGTCGGCCAGCATCGGTGACTTCCGTATCCAGTTGAATTTCTGGGGCAGGGTGTATCACATGATCTTTGATTTTTGGTGTTTTAATCCTAAGAATTGCTTCATAATTTTCTGAGTAAATATTAATTTATATACAAATTAATATTTTAATTAGAAAATTACGAAATATATATTTATTTATATTTATATATGAATAAAGGTACGATTGGATTGTAGCTGCAAGTCCAATCGATTGGATTGTGACTGCAAGTCCAATCGATTGGATTGGATGTGGCTGCCATGTCCATTGAATTGATTCCTGCCGCTTGCCAAATGGCGCACACCATTTGAAGGAAAACCGCGTTAGCCGTTCACGGAGATGCATGCATGCCAAGTCACCGTTTGGTAAAACGGTGCATGGAAAGACAGGCATTGGGCAACGGATCTGTTGGATCCATGAAGGAACACAACTATCGGTCCCAAATGAAAATGTGGCTGTTTATTTACAGTTATTTCCTTTATGAACAGGGGTATCAGATTCTTATGAAGAGATGTTATTATATCTATAAATATAGATACCCACAATTTATTTCATTCATTCAATAAATATTCAATCATTTAATACATTTGTGGAGATTGAATATTAGTTTTAGAAAACATATAGTTTTAGAATATTTTAAGAGAGAGTTTTAAGCACAGTTTGAGTTAGCTATCTTTGTGGATTGAAGTGCTACTTTGACAAGAAGCCAACCGTTGTATCCTGAGAGACATTTGCCAAGCAAAAATCCTTAAAGCACTAGTGAGGAAGCAATTTCGTCTTAAGAAAATAGAACCAAATTCTAGACTCGATCACATGTAAGTGTCTCTTACTTTGATTTCCTTTATAATTCATTTTGAATATAAGTTTTTGTGTAAATATAGTAATTATCAATATTTTTACCAACAATCTTAAGACGGAACTTTTATTTTGTTTGGTAATTGCTATATTTGGTTTTTAAGAATCTTAAAATTTCGTTTTTATTCTTAAAAGTGTTATTTTATTTATATTGAGTTGTGTGGTTTTCCCTCTTTATTGAAAAAAAAAATGATAAAAATAGTAATACTACTGGTCATGTTACTAGTAATGATAGTACTAGTCATGATAAGGGAATTTTTGTAGCGCATATACTACATGTGGTTATCCCTACTTCCTCCCCTCACAGAGAGAAACCTGGAAAGTTCGATGGAAACTCCATAGTGGGAGATAAGCCAAAGAACAAGAATAAGAGGAAGTATGGAGAAAGCTCTAGTCAATGGAACTCAAAGAAAATTGGAGAGTTCAAAGGCAAGTGTTTTAAGTGTAAAAAGCCTGGACATAGGGCGGCAAACTATCGTTCTAAAAATACTAAGGGCAATACCACAAAAGTTCACATGACCGATGATCGCTAATGTGCAAGTGCACAAATGTCAATCAATAGTATTTCGAAGTAAAGAGTATCGCCCAACGGAGACAGAATTATACTATCAATTTACCAATTTAATCCTTTATTTATTTGAATTGGAAAACTCAAGTTGATTGTGATTGAAGCAACAACAATTAAAATAACAACTAAGAAAACACAAAAAGTAATGAAAATATGTGGTGATGGATACTTAGGACTTCGGACTCCCCACAATTAATCATATTTAATTCCTATATGCATACTAATTCCAATTTATCCTTCCCAAGTTGATAGTATTTTCCCTTAATTTTTACTAATATTCCGGCTAAGGCACTAGATCTACATAAAATAACCCATTAAGATTTATGGAAAACAGTGAACAAAGCTGCATAAACCATACGCACGACTATCTTCCTATTGACTATGTAATTTATGGAAATTCCTACAAGAAGTATCTATTAAGTATCTCTGCTACGACTCAACTTAATTTTTCAAGCAAATAATGGCCAGTTATTTGATAACTATAAAGCATAGTAGAAATTACTCAACCATGGAAAGGAAAATTGAAATTAATATAACAAAAAGAATTAAATATTCATAATTGGGTTATGCCCTCGTCCTAGCAAAGTGATTTAGCTCATGATGAGCTTAGTAGACATGATGATTTGTGATGGACGGATGTGTTTGTAGATTGGTGGGTTGGGTGGATTGTAGATGGTGGATGGTGGATTGTGGACAAGTCGTTTTGGTGGATGGATGGGCGGTGTTTTTACAAATGCCTAATCCTCCTTTTTATAAGAGAAAATTCATTCTCAAATAATAAGGAGTTCACAATTGAAATCCTAAAAGGAAAAGGCTTAGAAAACCTTTTTAAAAAAAATACAAAATATACATTAATTGGTTTCCACCAAGAACTTGGAGACTTGCTTAAATCCAATTCCTTTAAGATTATGAACATTTGTACTTAATCCTTAACCCAAAAGAAAGTGTTGGAATTGTACTTCATTCTTTAGTCAAAACTTCATAATTCTGCAAAATATCAAATCCTACACAAATCTCACCAAACATATTATTTTCTCCTATTTAATGACAATAGTTAAACTAAATCTTAAGTCAAAAGGGTATAAGAATATATATAAAATGCGACTTATCAAAACCCCCAACCCTATCTTTTGCTAGTCCTTGAGCAAAACAACTTATAAAATAAAAATAAAGACTCGATCTTACTTAGATAGAACATTTAAACCCTTAGGTGTCCCCAATAGGAGGAGTTTTGTCTCCTGAGGGTTTTACTAATTACGAAACCCACAAACGCATAAGTACTCAAAAAACAAGTAAAAGAGCATTACGTAGCATCCAAAAGATATATAAATCATGACTGAACAATCAATATATTGTCCTTTAATTTATAATCTTTTTTCTTCTTCTTGTGTTTTTAATGAGTTTAGGGGTGCCACTAGTACTAATAATTTTGTGGTATCTCACCTTACTATGTAGTGGAAACTCTTGAGTTCGACTCTAGTAAAAATTAAATTGATATTAATGTGTAACTCTAGTAAAAAGCTTAGTTGATACTAATATGTATAATTCTCTCTCTAGTATCGTTGTGAAAAACAGTAGAGGTATGGACAACCAAATCAATTACATTTGTCATCAACTTCGAATGTGTATAATCCAATATCTAAAATGGTTGTAAAAAAGATTAGGAGTATAAGTAGGCAACCAAACAAATTATATTGACCATTCTATATGTTTATGAGAATGCAATCTTATATTTCCCATCTCATAATAAAAGTATGAGGATTGAGTTCTCTATCAATCTTTTTTCCCAGCAATCCAAACGGTGTTTGAGGTTATTGGCTGCCAACTTTTATTTGAACTATTCAAGTGAACCTCACACAGATCAATGGCTCAGAAACAAGTAGCAATATCATCATCACACAAAACTTCTACAACCAAATCAATGGAAACAATTGTAGTTTTATGAATTTGAATATTATCTGCATAAATCTTGTTCTATATCTTTTTGTGGTCTCTAAATAGTAAACATAAAAGTAGTAAACTATATGAACCAAGTAAGTGGTTATTCTTCTGGTGTCTCAGGAAACAAGAACTTAGAAAAATCCTCATCTGCAAAACCAACACTAGGATCCTTCCCTTCTCTAATCACCTTCCTAACATTCTCTATCCTCTCAAGAATTCCCTGTACAGCTAAATCAAATGCGTCTTCGGTCCCTAATGTAGACCTCGGATCTCCATAAACAAGCTTTGGTATTAGCTTTATAACCTCCTCTCTCATTGCCAGTTCCCTAAACTTTGAAATCCCAACCAATCTTTTCTCAATCATGCCTTGCTTCAAGTCCTCCACCTCCTTCACTGGAATAAACACCGAGTACTTTGTATGATTCTGCGGCAAATGCCACACGTATTGCGTATATGCGGTGGCAGGATTAAAGAAAACGGGAATGCAACCGGCTAAAACTGAATCAAAAGCTGATCTTCTGGTGTGTGAATCCCCGGGAGGCTGCAAGCAGTAAACAGATCTCTTAAACAACCCCATCACCGTCGCGGGGTTGTTGCAATTAATCCCAGATGATCCACAGTTTACAAACTTGCAGTGGCTTGAAGCTTGGCATTGGTGAATGAGTTTCCCCCGAATCGAACTTTGCTGGTCAGGTCTTGGTGCACCAACAAATGTGAACAAGTAGGGCCTTTTTTGTCTCCTCAATTTCTTCTGCCATTCAACAATTTCACTCTGGTTTGCAGGGTGGAAATTTGTGGGGTATGGGATTGCAAAATCATTGTTCCAACAGCTTCCTTCAACTGACAACATACTCATGTTCATCGACTCTGGCAAAAACCTTAAATTAGTCCCCCAATCTGAACTATTTTCGTTACGCCTCCTGAAGTCCCAGGAAGTCCTCCCAGCAACATAGAAGTGATCTCTCCCCCACATTTGTTTCCATTCGGGTTTCCCTGAAATCCAACGGGCAAGATCCTTGGCCGAGGAGTCTCTCACTTTGAGATCAGAGTCCCAGAGATGGACACTTGCATCAAGGCCTGTATAATACGGTACATAAATTGCTGATGCCTTGTCGGAGTTGTTTGTCAAACACTCATATTGCTTCATTTTGTTGTGGAATATGAGCTCAAGCAAGTAAGGGTTTGTGAGAAACCAACTTTTGTCTGCCAAAACATTTTCAGATTTTTCAATTTTAGGGCCCAGGCCTAAGTTCACAATGTTAGGACACATATTTTGTGCCCCTCCACCAGTAAGTGACTTGCTTCCTGTTGAAAGAGACGTACAGTTTTTGAGGAGATCGTAGTTGTATTTGGCCGGAAGATCATCGTGGATGTATATGTAACGGCCGTAACATGAATCTCCGGTGATGAAGGGATTCACATGTTGAATGACTAACAGATTGACCTTATTGTAGACACCCAACATTGAAGTTGAATAATCAAAGCAGAGCAATACAAAGAATAAGGAAAAGGAGACTAGTATGCCAAACCAGACTTCTTTGTAGCACTTTCCGGCGAGTGGTTTCTCCATTTGATCTTCGATTATGATCGGCTCTCCGCCGGAGTAGATTTTCTCCGGCCCACGGATTCACCGGATTCGTCTCGAGGCAGGGGAGAGACAGAGAGGGAGAAGCATGGAGTTTGGAAGTTAAGAGGCAAATGGTTGACCGCTCTGTTTTGAGTTGGAATTGTATGTCCAATCTCATCAATGGAAGGTACGTATATTTATAGGGTTTAGGAAATTAAATAAGGAAAATGGAAGTTTTGATTAGGGAAGATTTTGGGATTGATTAAAGGGATTTGGCAAATGGATGAAAATTGGGAGAGTAATCTCATTAGGATGGGATGTGGTCAAAAAAAGGGAAAAAGCTAATCAATCACTCCGGGAAAATGAAAAATAAGGACAAAAGGGACAAAAAGTGATATTGAGAGGTTAAATGAGGGAGCTATCAAAGTGAAAACATGAACCAAAACACATGAACGAAATGAGATTACTCAAAATCCAATCACTCCGAATAAAGAGTACGATTGATTTCTAATAAAGCGTGACGCCATTTTCCCCTCTTTCGATTCTCCTCTCACTCTCACTCTCACGACGTAATGAAATTAGCCGCGTACAGCTCCTTTGACATGCAAAGTTTTTAAGAGCAAGTCCCTGTTGGGTGAGCCAACACTCAACAGGAGCAAGATAACAAATTAACAACCTCACAACTGCAGATATATACAAGACTGCCACTAATAATGAACAACCTTTTTCGCATGAATCGCACACATGCACTTCAAGAGAGTGGTGGGAGGAGGAGGACTGGTGCAGAAAGAAGATGATGAAGAAGAAGAAGAAGAAAGACATTATGTTTTTTTTTTTTTTCAGAGTGAAAATTTTGGTTAGTTTGTCCCAGTTTGTCAATGGTAGTAAAACCGGTCAGGTTCCGGCGAATGAGGCTCGGCCGTAGCCCTCGGGTGCTTCCATTAGCCTTAAAATGATTTGTTCCTTGTGGCCTTGTGGGTTGTCGCCACGTGTTACTTTTCTTACAAAAGTTCTACAAAAGTGGTTTTTATTTTCTTGTTTTTCTTTCTATGTGTAATATAAACAGGATCTTGTTTCCATTTAATTTGTTGACCGAGTAAAGTTAGGGGGAATTTATAAAAAATAGCAAAAAATTGACTTCCATTTTTATAAATATCACTTTTTATAAAAAAATTTAAATATAATTAAAAATTTATTTAAAAAGACTCAAACACCCTTAAATTTAAAAGCCAAATAAACTGTTTTTATCCTCTTTCATTTCAACCCTGAAGAAGCTGAGAAGACGAGGAGGCGACACGTCTGGGGACGATGTTGTGGAGTTGGGGTTTTGGTTTTGGCTTTGGTTTTGCTCCTGTCTGGTTCAATTCGTCGTTATAAAACAGAGACAACTGCTAAACAAAGTAGCACCCCCTACTCATGCTTTAGCCATAATAAAGTTCCTTCCTTTTAGTAACGAAACAAAGAAGGGAAGAAAAAACACAAATATCATAAACACGATGAACAATAAGTAGTACCAATAGGAACACACTAAAAAATTGAAGTGAATTTGCAGTCACAGTAACTGTTTAGGGGTTTAGTAGCAGAAAAACAAGTAAAACATTACTTATGAGCAGAAATGAGAGAGGATAAAAAAATAGTTTATTTGGCTTTTAAATTTTAAGGGTATTTGAGTCATTTTAAGTAGATTTTTAGTTATATTTGAAATGTTTTATAAAAAGTCACATTTATGAAATTGGAGGTCAATATTTGGCTATTTTTGATAAATTCTCTAAAATTGGGCACTTCATGTGTCATTTTGAGTTTTCATTTCATTGGAGTAAGTCTAAAATTTGATCGACACGGTAATTAAATCAATAAGGAAATTTGGGAAAATAGCTATTTTCAAACTAATTTAAAAAAAAAAATGACCTCTCTTGCTTTAGTATTAGTGTCGTTCATAAGGGATTATGAGTTTCAATTCCAAACTTTCAGTTTTATTTTCTTGTTTTGTCATCGCCGTGTGACTGGTCTTATACCTTGACCAAGTCTCTCCTTCTCTCAAACTATACATGCTTTGATTGGTACAGAAGGGACTCTTCAAAGTCTGCAAGCAGGATTCTATTTACTTTTCAAGCCTGTGAAACCTTACCAAAAACATGGCAAGAAATCTCAGATTATATTTAATTTCTGGAGATTTAATTGAAAGTTGGCATTCAAGTCTATTTCCATCAAATTTTGGTTGATTTTTCAGGATTCTAAAATAATGACTAAAGATGTTCAAATAAGTATGAAAAAGGCTAGTTATCAAAAGTTGCCACATTTTCAAATTCATACACAAGCCACCGTATGAAGTTTAATTCAAGTTTTTAACAAAGGTTGTACATGACATTAGTCAACCACGTACCAAGCATGCCACCAACTTAGCTTTCGTTTCAAATTAGAGTTGATCCGTTAATCTTAATATTAATGCTCTAAATATTTTACGAATAGACTAACATTAAGGTTATTTTCGGAAAATCATTTATGAAAGGACAATTTTGCCCTTGAGGTTTAGGGGGTTTGGGGGTCCCTTTTTGTTTGAAAATATTTTTGGAAGTTTTTTTTGTACCGTTTCGTAGACAGTCGACATATAAAAATCAGAATTCGAATGGGAGAGTTCTAGTTCAAAAACAAAAATGGTAGTTTTGTAATTATGAAAAATCACGTTTTATCTCTCCTCACTTTCTCTCTCCCCGTACTCAGCCCTCCTCCCTCGCCATTTTCGGCCAAACCCAAAATCCTAACTTTGGAGGGCCATAATTTCGTCGTCCGGCCACCAATCGTCGCGATTCTTGGACCAAAACGTTCATTTCTTCAAGCTCTACCTTTACCCCAAATTATTCAGTCCAATTAGTACCTCGTTTGATCGAATTTTGGCTCGAAAGGAGCCGCCCAAAATACCTCCACGAACGCCATTTTTCCAATTGCAATTCCGACCACCTCCGGTGTCCGTTTGCCTTGGTTCTTCATGCAAAAGTTTTGTCTCTCAACCATCTTCAAAGCCCATTTGAGCTCTAACATCAATTGCCACCGTGGTGGTCCGATGTCGAGAAAGTTATGGTTTTACGGCAGATTTATGCAAATTCCGGCCACTTCTGACCAAAATTGGAATTTGACCTAGTTGGAAAGTTTGTTGGACTCATTGTACTTGTTCTTTTCGTCTAGGTGTTGACCCCCAATTTGAAAATTTCCAGTTGCCGGAGTTTTGCCAGGCCACCAGCGGTTGTGGCGGAGCACGGAGGTACATTGGACCACCTAGTGGCAGTCCTAGGTCTATAGAGTTGTTCCTTAGTTTTTTTGGACGGGTCGGGGTTGTCAAATCGACGAATTTTGGTCGTTTGCTTGACGATCGAAGGATCGTCAAATTTGGTATGTTCGATCGAAAATTATCAAACCGTTGGATCATCTCCATATGTTAGTATGTTTATCTTCATGCCTCTAGGATTGTTAGAAGTTGACGGATCTAGAATCGGAGCTTCAAATCTCTAGATTTGCGATTATAGGGTCGCCGACCGATTGCACAATCAAACAATTCGACTGTTAGACCTTCAATTGAGTGAATTCGGCTTGTTAAGTAACGGTCGAGGATGTGTGGGAACCTATGAGAGTTAGGGTCCTAGGTCTAGGGTTTGGCAACGTTGTTTATTAATCTCGGTCCTCACTTTTAACAGGCACTGCAGCTCCGAGGATTTCAGAGGACCGCACAACTCAGTGTTGAGCTTGCGTGAGGTTCCGGTGTGTGGACTTCTTTTTCTAATTTATAATGCAGGTATATTTATGTGTTTAAATATGTTATTATTATTTATGGATTTCGAGAATGAAGAAGAATGATTTCAAATGTTTTGGGATTCGGCCTAGTCATGTAATTTTGGGTTTAGGTCGGGTATGAGGTTTTGGGCTACGGTCCTGATTTATGGATTTTGGCTTCGACCAAGCGTATAGTTTTGCACTAAGATCCGCTTAAAGGATTTGGGGCTCTAGCCCAGGATTGTGAGTTGGGGCTTCAACCGGGTTATGAGTTTGGGGTTTGGCCTTGGTGTGAGAACCTGTTAAGGTATACATCGTGCTATGATGTGGAGGATTACATCATATGCTCAGTGAGGTATTGATAATGATGTGGAGAATTCCATTATACGCTGGGTAAAGTATCGAGCTATGATGTTGAACATTCCATCATATGCTCGGCGAGGTATTGGCTATGATATGGAAGATTCCATCATATGCTCGGCGAGGTATTGGCTATGATGTGGAGGATTCCATCATATACTCAGTGAGGTATTGGCGATGATGTGGAGAATTCCATCATACGCTGGGTAAAGTATCGGGCTATGATGTGGAGGATTCCATCGTATGCTCGGTGAGGTATGGCCAATGATGTGGAGGATTCCATCAAACGTTGGATAAGGTATCGAACTATGATATGGAGGATTCCATCATATGCGGTGCGGGATTGCAGCCCAAGAGATTGGGCTACGCTCTGAAATAGCAACTTCAGTAGGGATAAAGAGATGGCGAGTAGAGTAGAGGGTTGTATGGGTTCAACCTCTTGAGTCGACGGCTTCCGGTAAGATGTATATAGTTATAGTTGGGTCTTTGCCATTCATGCGTATTTGTAATGTGGTGGGAGCTAATAGTATGAAATTATTCTTTGAAGCATGCCCTATTTCCCTTTTGTCCGCGCACATTTGTTTTGGTTTTGTAATCTCCAGGCCGTACCGAGACGAGAAGCCGAGACTAGGAGGAGGCATCAACTACTGCTGCGCAACCACTGCATAGGACTTTTTCTTAAATTTGTAATTTAAATTTAATTTTGAACCTAACTTGCTTTGATTACCTTTGGGGTTGTTGTAAGTTATTCCTGTGAGTTGGTAGCACTTGGTAATTTGGATTGTTTGGACTTTTGTATTTTGCTATCTGCATTCTTCGTCTGATAGGGGGTAGACTGTTTGACTCGGTTACAGGGGAGATTTTGCAAAATTTTCGGTAGAATTCTCGTAAGGTTTTGTTTGGTAATATGAGGGTGTTTCTGGAAGATTTTAGTTTTTCCAGAGTTGTCAGATGGGAGTAGAGCTTCTCACGAATTTCGAGGGGAATTCGGGAGGGGTTCTGTTAACTTGGTATCATAGCTCTAGGTTTAAATTCCTGCGGACCGCACACTTATTGTGCATTCTTGTTTCGTATCAGCATGATGCCTCTTAGACGACGTCTTTGTCTACGGCCAGGTACTGAGGAAGAAGAGCAGAATGTGCATGCCGCGCATGATCTAGTGAGGAAGCCCGACTTACGGCAGACCCAAGACTAGTTGGGTAGGGTTATGACGACAATCCTGCAGGGCAGGGGTACTTCTGAGGTATCTGATATTGAGAGGGCTCAGAGACTAGGGGCTACAGTTTTTACAGGTGAGACTAACCCTGCAGATGCTAACAGCTGGATCACTCGGTTAAAGCAAGTGTTTGCAGTTATGAAATGCCCTCCTAGTGATAGGGTTCGTTTATCTACTTTCTTGATGGATGGCCATGCTTACCAATGATGTCATGCATTGGAGCTGACGGGTGGGGATGTCTGTACTACTACCTGGGAGGTATTGCGGGAGAGGTTTTTCGAGCAGTTCTACCCCCGGTCTTACATGATGCTATGCAGGCGGAGTTCCTACAGCTGAGGCAGGGTATGTTGACTGTACCGGAGTACGAGCAGAGGTTTATAGAGTTGTGGGGGGGGGAGGGGGGGGGGGGGGGGGGGTGGTTGGTGTGGAAGAGGTGGTTAGGGACTTGGAGGGCACGTTAAGAGAGAATTTCCTAACCGTCTAGAGGTTAGTGATGCTAGATGTTTTCACCCTGGTGAGACGGGGCACTTCAAGAGGGATTGCCCACACCATCTTAGTATTAGTTTAGCTCGAAATGTTTCTAGTGGCCAGGAACATGGAACATCACAGTTTCAGAGTACCGTAACTAGTAGTCAGATACAGTCTAGTTTGGCCAGCAGGTCTGGTGGTAGACAGAGAGACCGAGGTGGTTCTTCGGGGACTCAGGCTCGGGTGTTTGCCATGATGTAGCAGGAGGCACGGTGTTGGTAAAAATAGAGAACACAGAATATACAATCTATTTCTAATAGTTAAAACCTTGCAAGTGCACAAGTCAACTAAGATAGTACAGCAGAAAGCAAGGGTCGATCCCTCGAGGACTTGTATCAACGTTACGTCCACTTCAGTATTTAGAATTAACTAACTCAGATTAAGACTCAACCACACTAAAAGAAACAAGTAAAATACACCTGGAACTAGACTCAACACTACGTAAATATGCAAGACACTAAGACACGACTTATGACAGTAACTTGCGACACAAGAAAACACAAAAGACTCTGAACAAACACGCACAAGACTCACCGCTAGGGGAATCTGGGTTTAATGATTTTTGAATTGAGAATACTGAAAGTAAAACATAAACTTAAAGTGCAAGACAAGATTAGGCAGCAAGGTTGATTTTGATTAAAACTAGATATTAAGTCGAACTAAGGCCAACTATTCACAACTAACCATTACAAGTTCTTAACAATATTTCCAAGGTTCCATTACTATGAATTCACTGAATCTGATGCCTGTGCAAAGGTCCACTTAAGGTCAAATCACACATTTTATTTCCTTCTTAGTTCCTATGTAGCAGGCTTTCCCGGCTCACTACCATAACTATTCAAAGAACGCATTAAGCATGAAAAGAAATCTGAGCAATCACACTACCCGTAGAAAAGTGATGTGCAGTCCTAGGTTATCATGAGTTGGATTACAAGGAAGATGTAAATCCACTACCGTTGGTGCCAAACAATGACAAGAAGATAGTCAATCAATCAAGCAATCATTCACCTATAGATTATGCAAATAAGATGACTAAACTCATAAATATAAACTAAGATCATTACGCACAGTAATCACAACCATATTCAGTATTCATAACAATGTAAACTGAGGGCCAAAATCAAGTTAACAAACTACATGGCTAGGGCTTCAAGCAGCCCTAGTTATATGAAGAACTACTTATGCATCTTATAGAAAACAATAGAATAAGTCATGATTACAAATTAAAGATGAAAGGGAAGAAAAGAAAACACTGAAAGCAATGGCAAGCTAGGGACACGTCCAAGCACTTTCCTCCACTCTTTGCGTTAAGCCGCTCTTCCAAAAGCACGAACAAAAGTAAAAACGTACACACTGTCTAAAACTGAAAACTATGCGGCTACAAAGCGGTGGAACCCTAATTCAGCGTTAAAACATTGTTTAAATAGACCTAGGGCTTTCCCTAAAAACTAGGAATTGAAACTGACAATAAAAAACCTAAAATAACCTTAATGAAACTCTAAGACTGCTTTCCTAGCTTACCAGGGACATGGGCTGGGCCGCGGGGTGGCTGGGGGCTTGAGGCGTTTCAGGGGACATGATTGGGACTTGGATGAGAGCTCTGAAGGACTCGTCATGGCTCTTCTGGGGCTAGTTCTAGTACTCGATTTAGGGAACAATTGAGGTATCTTTGAGACTTATCAAGAACATGTCTTGGCATGAACCTTGACTCACTTTGAACACTATCTGATGGTCCTCAAACATGGATTTAGGACCCACACGGCTTGGTTCGAGGTTCTTAGTCCTGGCCCTAAATAGGACGCATGGCTTCAGAAGGACATGATTTAGGGCTCGATATCGCAATGAAGACAACTTCCTCATTATAACTCCAAATGGGGCCATTCTTTTTGCTTTCTCCTCAGAATATCCCTATCTTTCCATGATACCCCTACCCTGGATATGCACCTTGATACCGGCAAACACAGGTGCTGGCTGACATCTGCACACTGAGTTCCGGTGACAAAAGCCACTAACTAATTTTTCGCTCACAGTGAAGCATGGGGTTATCTTGGTGATCATAACTGAAGCCCTAGAGGCTAAGGCCGTCTTCGACTTATTTTCCACTTCAGCATGCAAAACATCAGCACCATCGTTACATCGAACGATGGCGGTCAATGAACTGTCATCCTTATCCGACCAAACAAGCTCGTCTATCCGGGTCACCACCCACACTAAACCCATTGACCACGGTAACAAGTGTGGAATAACTGGTACTTTGAATCTCGATCAAAGTCCGTGACAATCGTCGTCAGCTTATATTAGCCGGCACTATCCTTGGCTTTCATGTCATATAAGCCGATATAAGTCTTCAACTATCACATTCTATAAGTCGGTATGAATCCTCGGGTATCAAGTAGGTACTCATCCATCTCGTGGATGACTCAGGTCATTATACCTCACTCTCGTCGCCTCTCTACGAACAAGATCGGCCAGCTCGACATCATGCTCTCATCATCACTTTACGGACAATATCGCATATCTCGATGTCGCACTCGTGCGTACAGGCCAAGACTCTCATCAGCGGGCAAAACCCTCAGCTGGTATAATACGTGAGCTAGCATGTCACCTCGGCTATTATATCGCACCATCAATCGGCATGACCCTTGGCTGGCATTAGCCGGCATGTATCATCGGCTGGCATAACATATCATCAGTCGACATGTATCATCTACTAGCATCAGTCGACATGTATCATCGGCTGCCACAACTCATCATAAGTTGACATGTATCAACGATGGGCATCAGTCGACATGTGTCATCTGCTGGCATCACATACACAAGTATCCCAATGGCACTGTAGCTGCACAAGTCACGCTCACGTGGCAGGCTAGGTGTCGTCGCTCGTACCACGATGACGTGAAGTACTTGCACTGTTTAACTAGTATAGAGCGAACGCAAGAGAAAGATCACGTGGAGGCTGGTATGTGGCCTACAGATAGGTATGACACCAGCGGCCACCATATGGGCATACCAAAACTGATGTACGTGCTGTACCGACATGATATCCTCGGTACTAGCTTCTCGACCGTAAAATATCTCTTGAGTATCGCACTCATCATATTGGTCGTACTCGTATCGATCTCTCCGAAACTCTATGTTGTCGTCGTCTTACTTGTCTCAGAAACTCCCCTCGAGACATCCTAAAAGTGGTTGTTTATACTCATTCCGGAGTATTTATCTTTCATCGATATATCTCGAAATCTATCCTCGAAATTTATCATTATTATTTAGTTTATACTCGTTGCGGAGTATTCACCATACCTAGGGTTTCCAACCCTAAAGGTTATTTTCTACAATGCCGGGCCCATCAGTACTATAGTGGTAAAATGGTCATCTCGCAACCCAATCATTTAATTTATGGCCCACCAACACATTGGGCCTTCACGAGTGATCCAAAACTCTTTTTAGTTCGACCCAACTTACCAGATTCTCTGGTTAATTCCTTAATTTCCATTTATCTTCCGGAATGGGTCGTATCAATCTACGAAAATTCCTTAATTTCCATTAAAGGAATTTCGTCCCCAAAATTCGCGGGTGCTCGGAGATAGGGCCCCAACCAAAATAATTGACCACTTGGTCCGTATATGCCACGCTGATGCTACGCTATTCTGATTCGATGTCCCCTGATGTCGATGTACCTCATGCAGTCCTTAGTAGAAGAGGTTGGATTGTATTTGGTTCGTGAAGTGAGATTCCATCACTTCCTTTGTTTCAAGCGTAGAAATTCATCTTCCATCAGGTTGACATTCTCTTTGAGATACAATTTGTTCTCAAAACATTGTTTGACAACCTCTCAAATGGGTAGTTCTTCCATAGGAAATAAATGCTTCTTGGGTTTACTCACCCCGTTCTACTTGTTTCACGTAAAACTAAAGCAGCCATGGCAATCCATTTCTCTGGTGGAAGTTCCATCACCTCCAAGATCTCATCTACATTATCAATCCAGAATTCTGCCTGACCTCAGTCCTCAAACTTAAAGAATTCATTGATGGCATCAGAGCGGAATCTCTATGATGGGGGTACGTCCCATCCATGTATAAAACATTGTCTCCCTCCATTTGTCCATTCCGGGTATATGGGTCGACAACTACCCTGAGTGAAACATTTCTCACAACCACATAATCTTAAACTCGATTTAATGGTGGTTGAGGTCCAAACAACTTTACTCATTTGCTTCCTGAAGCAGGGAGACGAGTACACAACTCACACTTGATTCTTGTTGCGATTCCACCTTATTCACCAACCAGTAATATCTGTTGAGAGCTGTCAATTGAGCCGTCAAAATTTCGATGTTCAGTGCTTCCCCACCAGACTCAAGTTTGACCAATTTTAGCTCCCAAGAGAGTGAAGGCATTCCTTTCTTTAACAAGTCATTCAAATTTTACACACAGCTTGGGTATTTGACTCCAATGACTCAGGCATCCTTCTTAACTTTTAATGGCTTATACACAAACAATCAAAACCCTTTAGGTCTCCACGCCCATAACATGTCACATAACCCACATTGCGTAGTTCCGATGCTTATCGGGCGATAAGGGTACACACTTTGCTAGTGAGCCAAATAGTCCAAGCGAATGCTCGAACCTCAAATGTACAACACCAGCCTACACCATGTGTGTCAGACCAAGTTGCTTAAGATTACAAAGCTTCTCATCTGGTAATTTTTCTTACATCACCATTTCAGAATCGAGAGGAGTTGCAACTATGTTACAAATACAACTCACAACCCCGAACCCAGGGGTTGGAAAGGTTTTCACCTCGATTTCCTTCACACAGTATGATAGCTTTCAGCATGGCATGGGCTGTTGAGAGGATGACTAGGGTTTTGGATTCCATTATTGGTCATTATATTCCTCCGTCAGCCCCGCCCCTTGCACATTTATTTCTCAGTGTATTGTTGTCCGCCATCACATGCTAGGGAAACCATTTTCACCTTAATAAGAGGCCATACAACTCAAGAGGCCAGTTGCGCCTATTGTCATCTTAACATCCTTACCATATCTATCTCACCCTAGTCTCAAACCATCTTTAGATGTCATGAGGTTTTAGGATGTGGCATGTGTTCCTGCTTTTCATTTCATTTAACCATGCCATTTGTTGTCCTGTCAATTCCGGACATTAGAGTGTCATCAGACAACCGTTAATCGTTAACAGTGACCTCCGGCCAAAAGCTCCATACAAATTCCCAACCAGTCCACTGTTGAAAGTAAACTATCTCCACATGCTATGTGTCCCATCCAGATGGTAGTATCACTCAGCGAGTGTACTCCACAACCACTCCTTATGCCGTCATACGTCAAGACCCTCGTCTTCAGACGTAACTTGGCAGAGTTAGTCGTCTTTTGAGCAAATTCAACATTGGTTATTGTGTGGTATAGTTCATCCTCGGATTACCGCTGGTCACTAGACCGAATAAATCGTTTTTTCTCCAATTGAGAGCAACTTTTGATAGTTGCTGTAATGCTTGATCCTTGTCCCCCAGCTAAATACTTCCATAGTTTAAACTCGTCTTCTTCGACTTCAGGGAGAGGAATCATTTGATGACAACGCTAGAAGGCTTCTTGGACTAAAGTAAGAACCATCATTGTCCCTAAGCCCGTCGTTGTCATTGCCACTTTTGTCCCTTTTGGGACTCTCATCGTAGTGTTAATTGTCGAATAACTCGTTCATGCCACCCAAACGACCCTCACTACTCGTTTACCCCACCCGAACGCGAAATTCGACCAAAATTTCACACTTCAGTCCCACAACAGCATTAAGGCTATTAGGCTGGTTCACTCTTGACCATCACTAGTAAGAAATCCCACCTGATTGGGTTAGACTATTTAACCATTTTACAACACGGTCTCAATCAGGAAATTACACTAGCACGCTCATCATCACATTTATGATCATCATGGGGCCGTGCACAACGACGCTGCCCACGTCCATGCTCTAATACCAATTGATACGCCCCACCCCGGATATCCACCTTGATACCGGCAATCACGGGTGCTGGCCGACACCTAAACACTGAGTTCCGGTGATTAAAGCCACTAACTAATTTTTCACTCACATCGAAGCATGGGGTTATCTTGGTGTTCATAAATAAAGACCTAGAGGCTAAGGCTGTCTTCGACTTCTTTTCCACTTCAACAAGCAAAACATCATAACCATCGTTACATCAAATGATGGCGGTCAACGAACTGTCGCCCTTATGCGACCAAATAAGCTCGTCTATCCGGGTCACCGCCCATACCAAACCCACTAACCACAGTAACGAGTGTGGAATCACTAGTACTTTGAATCTCGATCAAAATTTGTGACAATCGTCGTCTGATGATATTAGCCATCACTATCCTCGGCTTTCATGTCATATAAGCCGATATAAGTCATTGGCTATCCCATTCTATAAGCCGATATGAATCCTCGGCTATCAAGTAGGGACTCATCCATCTCGTGGATGACTCAGTTTACTATACCTCAGGTCACTATACCTCACTCTCGTTGTCTCTCTACGAACAAGATCGGTCAGCTCGACATCGTGCTCTCATCGTCACTCTACAGACGGTATTGCATATCTCGACGGGCTAAGACTCTCATCAGTCAGCAAAACCCTTGGCTGGTATAATACGTGAGTCGACATGTCACCTTGGCTATCATATCGTACCATCAGCAGGCATGACCCTCGGCTAGCATCAGTTGGCATGCATCAGCTGGCATAACGCATCATCGATCGGCATGTATCATCAACTGGCATCAGCCGGCATGTATCATCGGCTGGCACATCACATCATCAGTTGACATGTATCATCGACTGGCATCAGCCGGCATGTGTGATCGGCTGGCATCACACACAAGTATACCAATGGCACTGTAGCTGAACAAGTCACTCTCACCTGACAGGTTGGGTGTCTTCACTCGTACTATGACCACGTTAAGTACTGGCACTGTTTAACTAGTATAGAGCGAGCGCAAGAGACAGATCACGTGGAGGCTGGTTTGTGGTCTACAAACAGGTACGACACCAACGGTCACCATATGGGCATACCAAAACTCTTTTTAGTTCGACCCAACTTACCGGATTCTGAGGTTAAATCTTTAATTTCCATTTATATTCCGGAACAGGTCATATCATTTCAATTTTGCACAAGTCTCACAAAATTCGTCACTTTCTACTATGGTTGGCACTCAATCATTCAAAAGACATGTAAAGAGCACAAAGTGACATTAAAATGATGTATAAATAAGGACTGAACAAATACCCCCAAACCTATCTTTTGTTATTCCTTGAGCAAAACAAAGGAAAAATCAACCTAAACAAACTGAAAAGACTCGATCTTAATTAAGGATAGGACATTTAAACCCTTAGGTCTTCCTAGTAGGAGGAGTTTTTTCTCCTGAGGGTTATACCAGCACGATACCCACAAATATTTAATTAGACAACTAGAAAGCTATAGACAGTGCTTTAGACAAATTAATAAGAATCAATGAAAGTAGACATGCTTTGCAAAACTAAAAGGAATGCCACAACAGTAAGAGTCACGTGTAATGTGTGAATGCCAAAATCTCAAAGAATCAGGCTTACTAACAACTTCATTCAAGTGCTTCAGAAAGATTTCGCCTTGACTCTAATCCTCACTGGATGTCTCCCAATTCACTCTAGAATCCTAGGCTTTACACTCATAACAACCATATTTGATGAAGTTTATGTAAAGGCATTCAAGCTTAATCACATTTGATCAGTCAATGAAAAACAACACTTTCTGAATTTAAGATCTCATGAATGGAATTGAACTTTAAGAACATAGATACTTACCTCAATCGTTACCATGACTAGCCATATGATCAGTTAGGTCTTCACATCAGGTTGCAATGGGGCTAGGCTGATTGGCTTAAGAAAGAAGAGTTTGGAATTCAAAGAACTCATATGGGTACAAGGTATGGAGTAGCATGACTTGGAATGTGTCCTTCTTTGATCTTTTAGAACCCCAAGACAATTTGGCATTAAATGGCCTCACACTTACTTGAATTCTTGACTTGATGCTAATCTTTGATTTTTGAATCTCATTGGCTCACTTGAGTTAGTTAGCACTTTTTTTCAATTTGCTTTATTTATTTATTTATTCATTTTTCTCTCTTTTCTTGAACTAACTCAAGATCATGCAATGATGATTATCCCTGAGCCTGGCGCATCTTGGCGTAGGTTTTTGCAATTTGGCGCAGGTTCTAGCATGTCTGTGAGCATGCATAGGGGCATGTCCTGTGTTAGCCTATGGCGCAGTGTGGTGCGGTGTGTACCAGCGGTTAGTGACTTGAGTCATAAGAAATGCAGGTTCTCCTTCCTCATTCAAGTCATGTACTTCATTTGGCACTACCTTGTCACCACCTGAGCTATGGGGCATGGCCAATTTGATTGGTTGTTTAATTGGATAGGATATGCTTAGGTTGATGAAAGAAAGGCTAAGTGTTTGGCTTCAAAATGGCTTAGGGAGCACACATTAGGGTAGGAGAGGGCCTTAAGACGTGAAGCACACATAGCCTACATAATGTCTTATGGCAAACCACACTTCAAACCATGAGCATCTATATAATGTTAGTTCTTTAAACTTCAATGAAAATATGATGTAATGAGATCAACATTTATGAACAAAGTGAAGAGTGTTTAAAGAGTAGAAACAATGTGAATCACTCTGAAAGAATGGCATTAAGGCTCAAGTTCTCACACGGATGTCTCCACTAATTTTCAGAAGTTCACTTTCATTTAGTCATTTTGCTAACCTAATCATCTAAGATATGACATTGTGAAGTGTATGGCATGCTACGAACTGCATATGGCATTACTCTTAGAAAAACAAAGGTAGTAAACTTTGCATGTACACTCTTATTAACTCGTTAAAGCACTAGTTACTGATAACAACAAAAACTATCAACTTGAACTAACTAAACAATTGAAAAACAGAATCTGAAGAAAAAAAAACTGAAAATCTAGCCGTGTATACCCTCAAACCTATTTGTTTCTATATGTACCAAAGTTTTGATCCACACCCCCAAACCTAAACTAAACATTGTCCGCAATGTTTGAGAATAAGCAAGACAAAACAGAATTTGAAGTGTAGTGAAGTGATAGGCGCAAAAACAAGAAAATGAGAGAGGGATACAAACCAACACTAGGTTGCCTCCTAGGAGCGCTTTATTTAACGTATGGGAAAGACGAGGCTGGCAACTAGGCACCGGGTGGGGTGCCTAAGTCTTGGGAACTCATGGGTCGCTCAATAAAGGCCTCGATGTAAGGTTTTTGGCGGTGGCCATTTACCTTCAACCGGTCCAGCCGTTTTGGGTTTTGAAGCTCTACTGCACTATGAGGGAATACATTAGTGACAAAGAAGGGTCCAGCCGTTTTGGGTTTTGAAGCTCTACTGCACTATGAGGGAATACATTAGTGACAAAGAAGGGTCCAGACCATTTGGAACGAAGCTTACCTAGAAATAGTTGTAGACGGGAATGGAATAGTATAATTGTTTGTCCTATCTGAAATTGCTTCCATTGGATGTGTTGATCATGGAAAGCCTTTGTTTTCTCCTTGTATATGCGGGAGCTCTCATAAGCCTTGTTTCTGAGCTCCTCCAATTCACTGAGTTGAAGCTTCCTCTGGTTCCCCGCTTCATCCAAGTCCATATTGGCCTTCTTAATGGCCCAAAACGCTTTGTGCTCTATCTCAACCGAGAGATGACATTCTTTTCTAAAGACTAACCTAAAGGGCGACATGCCAATAGGTGTCTTATATGATGTCCTGTAAGTCCACAAGGCATCATTCAAACTTTGAGACCAGTCCTTCCTTGTGGGGCTCACGGTCTTCTCCAAGATGGCCTTCACCTCTTTATTTGATATTTCTGCTTGTCCACTAGTTTGAGGGTGGTATGATGTGGAAACTCTGTGTGTGACACCATACTTTCTCATCAGAGTCTCAAACGAATGATTGTAGAAGTGAGTGCCTCCATCACTGATGATGGCTCTAGGTGCTCCAAAGCATGCTAAGATATGGTTCTGAATAAAACTCACAACTACTTTGGAATCATTAGTACGAGTGGGGATGGCTTACACCCACTTTGAGACATAGTCCACAACAAGCAAAATGTAAAGGAAACCATAAGAGTTTGGGAAGTGGCCTACGAAATCAATGTCCCACACATCAAATATTTTGACAACAAGAATAGGGTGCAATGGAATTTGGTTTCTAGGGCCTATGTTACCTCGTTTTTGGCACCTTTCACAAGTGAGTACAAAGTCATGTGCATCTTTGAAAATGGGAGGCCAATAGAAGCCACTCTGTAGGACCTTGTGCGCAGTCTTCTTGGCATCAAAGTACCCTCCACACGCCAAACCATGGCAGAAATGCAACACAGACTTTATCTCAGTTTCTGGAATGCATCTTCTGATAATCTGATTCGAGCAGTGTTTCCAGAGGTATGGTTCATCCCAAACGTAGTACTTAGCTTGTTTAACAAGCTTATCCTTCTGAATTATGTTCAAAGAATAAGAAATACGTTTAGTAGCTAAATAGTTAATAATATCAGCATACCAAGGATCAATAGCACTTAGAACAAAGAGTTGTTCATCAGGGAAAGAAGAAGTGGCAGATTATCAGCTTCTTCAGTGGACCCGTGGACTAGTTTGCTTAGATGGTCCGCCACCACGATTTCACTGCCCTTCTTGTCATGAATTTCCAGGTCAAACTCTTGCAGGAGGAGCATCCAACACAGCAATATGAGTTTGGCATCCTTTTTGGTGAGGAGGTACTTTAGAGCCGCATGATCAGTATCAATAATCACTTTAGTTTGAATCAAATAAGATCGAAATTATTCTAAAGTGAAAATAATGGCTAAGAGCTCCTTCTCTGTTGTGGACTAGTTCAGTTCTGCATCATTGAGTGTCCTGCTTGCATAGTAGATGACAAGATGCATCTTATCCACTCTTTGCCCTAAGATAGCTCCAACAACGCAGTCGGAAGCATCACCCATCAACTAAAATGGCAAGTCCCAGTTTGGAGGCATGATGATGGGTGAGGTTGTGAGCTTTGCCTTGATAGTGTTGAATGCCTCATGGTATGCCTTGGTGAAATTGAACAGGGCATCCTTGGGCAAGAGGTTACACAGTGGTCTGGGGATCTTTGAGAAATCTTTGATGAACCTCCTGTAAAAGCTTGCGTGTCCCAAGAAGGATCTGATCTCCTTGCGGTTGTTGGGTAGGGCAGCCTATCCACAATATCCAATTTAGCTTTATCGACCTCAATGCCACGTGAGGAAATCACATGGCCCAAGACAATCCCCTGTTGTACCACAAAATGACACTTTCCCCAGTTCAGCACCAAATTGCTCTCCCTGCATCTTTCCAACACTCAAGACAAATTAGATAAACAAAGTTTAAATGAATGACCAAATACAGAAAAATCATCCATGAAAACCACAATGATATCGTCAACCATGTCTGAGAAAATACTCATCATGCAACACTGGAAAGTAGCGGGGGCATTGCATAGGCCAAAAGGCATCCTCCTATATGAAAAAGTGCCATAGGGGCATGTGAACGTTGTAAGGACCCTTCCCGAATTTTCCCTCGAAACCCAGAAAGAACCCTTATCCCGTCTGACAGCTCTTTTATCTCAAATTTTAAATATCAGAAATACCCTTTATCCTTAAATAATTTTTTTCTTTTTTGTAAAACTTACAGGGTTCCCGACCGAACCTCTGTACTTACTAACCATTCCTACCTGTCAGACGCAGGATAGTATACAGGTCAAAGCCAAGACCTCGGAATAGTGGTGTCCAAATAGGAACACTCTCTGACACCAATTGTTAGTAGGTCAGACACTGCTGACATCTCTACTGGAATACCACAAGACAACCGACTAGTCAGATACTTGTGAACCAACAATAATTCGTCACTCTGGGTCACCGCCCACACCAACCCACTGACCCGGATGACGAAGTATTTACGTAGGCTGATTAAGCCCATAGGCTGATTAAGCCCATGACTATCGTCGTCAAATCATATTAGAGCTGGAAATATCCTCGGCTATCATATCACATCAGTCGGCATATCCCTCGACTGGCATATCCCTAGCCACCAGGGTATCCCTTGGGGTGTGCTAGTCCTATATCACAACTCTCTGTACTATGATATCACATCAGTCGGCAAGTATCCTCGACTATCATATCATATCATCAGCCGGTATAACCTTCGGCTATCATATCACATCAGTCGGCATATCCCTCGACTGGCATATCCCTAGCCACCAGGGTATCCCTTGGGGTGTGCTAGTCATGTATCACAACTCTCTGTACTATGATATCACATCAGTCGGCAAGTATCCTCGACTATCATATCATATCATCAGCCAGTATAACCTTCGGCTATTATATCATATCAGTCGGAATATCTCTCGACTATCATATCATATCGTCAGCCGGTATAACCTTCGGCTATTATATCATATCAGTCGGCATATCTCTCGACTATCATATCATATCATCAGCCGGTATGACCTTCGGCTATCATATCATATCAGTCGGCATATCTCTCGACTATCATATCATATCGGTCGGCATATCTCTCGACTATCATATCATATCATCAGCCGGTATAACCTTCGGCTATTATATCATATCAGTCGGCATATCTCTCGACTATCATATCATATCATCAGCCGGTATAACCTTCGGCTATCATATCACATCATTCGGCATATCTCTCGACTATCATATCATATCATCAGCCGGTATAACCTTCGGCTATCATATCGCATCAGTCGGAATATCTCTCGACTGACATATCATATCATTAGCCGGTATAACCTTCGGCTATCATATCGTATCAGTCAGCATATCTCTCGATTGGCATATCATATCATTAGCCAGTATAACCTTCGGCTATCATATCGCATCAGTCGGCATATCTCTCAACTGGCATATCATATCATTAGCCGGTATAACCTTATTATATTGGAAGTTCACCGGGTTCACCGCTAATAACGGATCCTAGTCCCGGGTTCTGGTCTCCCTCAAATATATGGCCAATTCCGATAAACTCATACATCCGGGTCAAAACCCAAATCGTGGACTCAATAATTTCCACGTCAAAATGATATCAAAACCGAGTCCAAAACCCATGATAATTCTCAAATCACACTTTAACTGATATAGTGGAAAACATATGTCTAGTAATCATTTCTAAAATCCAGAAATTCAATGCCACAATACATAACAGTATTTAAACAAAGATATTTTGATGCATGCATTTCAGTTTATAAAACAAAAGTCCACTCACATACATCATCCAACCCTTAATTCATGGACGCTCTAGCCCAAGGAACACATGCATAATAATGACCCAACTAGCTTGACTTTCCGTGCTCAAAACCCGCTAATAAGGTCAACCATTACCGCTGGGATTGCCCAAAATGACCTCTAAACGACGTCCGATCAACCTGAAACCTGTACCAACAGATTCGGAACGTCGAAAACTAGTTACCACGCGTCGCCGTGACCTCAGACTCGGCCCCATGCGCCGCCGGAAGTTCGGCACACGCGCCCATGCGCCCTCACGCGCCGGTCACGCGCCTGCTACAGTGTTCACGCGCCTGGATCGGTCCAACCCGGTCTGACTCAACCTGACCCGGTCCAACTCGACCCGATCGGTTCACTCAACCCGATCGGTTCATCAACCTGACCGGTTACTGGTGACTCACCGGAGAAGACGACCGGACCGCCATCGTCGTCACCGGAGGCTGGCCGGAGAAGATGACCGGACCGCCACCTCCGCCGCCATCTGGTTCGCCGGAAATTGCCATTTCCGGTCGATTTTCAAGGTTTTCTAACTTCTTCATTTCTTGACCGTTTTTCACGATCTACACATGTAAATTCATCTACTTTTCACCAGGAATCCAAATATGAGGTCAAAGTTCTGAGATCGTACCTGGTTTGGACGAAAAACAGCCGAGAAGATTCGGTTCACCTTCCTCCTCCGTCCGTCGCCTACGGCGGTGCTCCCGCTCCAATAACTACCCCAAAATACTCGTGGGGTCCCGGGGAAGATCTTCCCGACCTTGGTTTTGGTCGAATCGGATCGAAATCCTACCGATAATAGGGGGTGTTCGATGTTCGCACGGGGAGGATTTCGGGTAGGAGAGAGACTGAATGGACCAATCTCTCGAGGAGAGAGAAAAATATCTGCTATATAGTTCCAACTTTTCCAAAATTACCAAACTGCCCCTGAAGCTTCTAGACCCGTAACGAACTCATCGGGTCTCCGTTTTCCGCGTGCCGCCTATCTACGAACTCGTGAGTTCGAGACCTACGCAATGACCCAAGAAAAATTCCCAAAAGTACTGGCAGTCAAAAAGTGACTCCCGAACCCGTCCAAAACTGAGGGTAAAATTATCCAATTCTCAAAATAATTTAATTTCTGGTCCGGGTCGTTACAAACGGGGTCTTTTCTTGGTCCTCCGGGTCTATTGCAATATGGTTGTAACTTGAATATCCATCTAAAAATAGTAATGAGAATGCCCTGCAAGTCTCTCAAGCATTTGATCAATAAAGGGTAAAGGAAAGTGATATTTTCAAGTATTAGAATTTAGCTTCCTATAGTCTATCCATACTCTCCACCCTGTCTGAACTCGTTGGAGGAACTAGCTCTTCACGCTCATTTTTAACCACGGTTAGCCCACTTTTTTTTGGAACTACCTGAAGATGACTCACCAATTTGGAATTAGAGATTGGGTAAATGATTCCTACATCCAACAGTTTGAGCACTTCCTTCTTCACAACCTCCTTCATTAGCAGGTTCAGTCTCCTCTGGGCCTCTCTAGATTTCTTGGCATCCTCTTCTACCAGAATTTTGTGCATACATTTTGAAGGACTAATTCCCTTGATGTCTACTATTTTCTATCCTATAGTTGATTGATTGGCTCCCAAAACCTATACCAACTAATCCTCCTCCACAACACTTAAGTTAGAAGCAATAATAACCGGAAGAGTTTGGTTCTTACCTAGATAAGCATATTTCAGATGCTCTGGCAATGGTTTCAACTCAAGATCAGGAGCTTGGGCGTTGGATGGCTTGATTTTCTGTTGGGTTGTGAGGGGTAGGTCCTCAAACAACTGCCTATTCCTGGGAACTTGTGGCACAGTATTGAGGAACAGAATTTTCTCTGTTACATGTTCATCCAGTTGCTCATCCACTGGCGCATTGTCGGTTAGGGCCTTCTCTAATGGATCTGCAATGCAGGAGTTAGCAATAGTTTTCTGCAATAAAACATCCATCCTATTAAAAGGGAAATCAATCATAGGTTCGACAGGATATTGAATTACATAATGGATAGAAAAAGTTCGCAATTGATCCAACACTTTAATTGAGACTTGGCCATTTTTAACATCTATCATGCATTCAGCCGTGGCTAATAGGGGCCTACCAAAAATCAAAGGTGGCTCCTCATTCTGATCAACCCTATCTATCTTTAGAAAATAGAAATCAGCTGGTATGCAAGTATCACCAAGCTGCACAATCACATCCTCAAGCACACCCATTAGATTAGTAACAGAAGCATTCGCTAATATAACACATAAGTGAGTAGGTTTGAGTTCTCCTAAGTTGAGAGATTTATAGCGATGGAATGCCATTATACTCACAGATGCTCCCGTGTCACATAAACAATTATCAAACCGTTTTGACTGAAGGAAACAAGGAAGTGTTGGGGCTCGGGATCATTGGCCTTGAGAGGTATGCGCAGAAGTGCAGCAGAATAAGCCTTGGGGACGTCTATGATGTCACTTGAATTAAAACCCCTTTTCCTAGCTACCAAGTCCTTGATGAGCTTGGCAAAAATTGGCATGTGTTTGACTAATTTGTGGAAGGGCAGCGTGATCTGAAGCTTCTGTAACATACTAATGATCTCTTCTTCGAATTCCTCCTTCCTTTTGTTTTGATTCTGAAACCTACGAGGAAAAGGGACAATCACATCATCATTTAAGTAAAAATCTACATTTTTATTTTTATTATGAACTGCAGATTTAGAGGCACGAGAGTGAAGGTTAGAGGTCTTATTCTGGTCCAAATTTGGGTCCTAGCTCTTAGAAAGAGCCTGGGACTCAAATCTACCATTTTGAAGTGGAACCGGGTCCTGGGTTGAATTCCGGGACATGTCCTGGGCGCATCTCGATGCTAATCTGGGGGCCTTCAGAGACATGTCCAGCGGTAGGCGCAGGCACACGGGTCTAGGCCCTATCTGGGGCAGGTTCACAAAAACAGGCCATGTGTCAGTTTTAGGCACCTTCTCAACCAGGTCTTCATCCAAAGTTGCTGGTCCTACCTGGCTCTTTTTTATTCAACTGATCTGAAATCTGCCCCATTTGATTCTCTAACGCAGAGATGGCTCGATCAGTCTTCTGTTGGTGAGCTGTGGTGTTCTGAACAAGTGCTTGTACCACGCTCTGAATGGGCATCATTATTTCTTCCAATCATTTTCCCCCGGGGCCTGAGCGGTATGATGTTGTGCTTGAATAGGGGCTAGGGCAGGCACGGCCTGATTTTGGAATCAGGGTGGTGGCATGCGGTTCTGAATGTTCTGATTGTTGCCCCACCTGAAGTTGGGATGATTTCAACACCCGGGATTGTAGGTGTTGGAATATGGATCATTTTGAGGCCTTGATCCATCATTGAACCTGCCAACCATGTTGGCTTCTTCCACCATTGGGCAATCATGGGATCCATGTCCATGAATAGAGCATACATCACATACTTGTACACCTTTTTCCTTGTCATTTTTCAATTGCTTTACCATTGTTGTGAGTTGAGCAATTGTGTCATCTTTGTCCTTGGTTGCTCCACCAAGGGTTTGAGGTTGATGACCCCAATAGCTGAATTGCTTCTCCCTTTGCGCAATATTCTCCAAGGCTGCTCTAGCCTCCTCGGCTGTGCTATTCAAAAAGTCCCTTGGATTGGTAGTTCACCATGATCCTATCACCGGTCTTCAAACCTCCGTAGAAATACAACATCATGTGACAATCATCGATGTTGTGGTGGGGACAAGACTGAATCAACTGATTAAACCGTTCTTAGAATTCATAGAAGGACTCATCTTCAGCCTGACGTGGGGCCATGATCTCACTCTTAAGTATATTAGTCTTCGACATTGGATAATACTGACTGATGAACTTGGAAGATAAGTCTCTCAGAGATGAGATAGACGTAGGGGACAAGCAATGGAACCAAGCCTTGGCTCTGTCCTTGAGACTGAAGTGAAAGAGTCTCAATCTGATTTCGGCCTCAGTCATGCCGTTTATCCTCAACGAAGAGCAGACCTCCACGAACTCCTTAATATGAAGATGAGGATCCTCTCCTGAAAGTCCAAGGAATTTAGGGAGCATGTGTATGGTCCTTGACTTAAGCTCAAAGTTTTCCATAGTAGATGGGGGGAAAACAATTGGAAACTGATCATCAGAGACATGTGGAGTAGCATACTCCTTTAGAAGCTTTGGTGCGGAGTTGGCAAGGACACGTTCCTCAACCATTGGAGGTGATGATGGTGGAGATGCTTGTGGAGATGGGAATTGTGGTGAAGTTGGCAGGGAATGGAAGGTGATCTTCTGAACCATGTAGGAAGGGGAAGGTTAGTGAGAATGCAACTCCAATTGTCTTTTGATGTATGCAAGCTGTTCAGCAGAGAACAAGTGGGACATAGACCTGGAAAGAGTAACAAACTTGAATTAATAACCTAAAGCAAAGGGCACCATTGAGGGATAAGTCCCCAGCAATGGAGCCAAAAACGTGCTGGTAAAAATAGAGAACACGAAATATGCAATCTATTTCTAACAGTTAAAACCTTGCAAGTGCACAAGACAACTAAGATAGTACAGCAGAAAAAGTAAGGGTGGATCCCACGAGGACTTGTATCAACGTTATGTCCACTTCAGTATTTAGACTTAACTCACTCAAATTAAGACTCAACCACAATAAAAGAAAACAAGTAAAATACACTTCGAACTGGAATCAACACTAAGTAAATATGCAAGACACTAAGAAATGACTTATGACAGTAACTTGCGATACAAGAAAACACAAAAGACTCTGAACAAACACACACAAGTCTCACGACTAGGGGAAAAGGGGTTTGATGCTTTTTGAATTGAGAATACTGAAAGTAAAACATAAACTTAAAGTGCAAGAACAAATTAGGCAGCAAGGTTGATTTTGATTAAAACTAGGTATTAAGTCGAACTAAGGCCATTACAAGTTCTTTACAAGATTTCCAAGGTTCCATTATTATGAATTAACTTAATCTGATGCCCGTGCAAAGGTCCACTCAAGGTCAAATCACACATTTTATTTACTTCTTAGTTCCTATGTAGCAGGCTTTCCCGGCTCACTACCAAAACTATTCAAAGAACGCATTAAGCATGAAAGGAAATCTGAGCAATCACACTACCCCTAGAAAAGTGATATGCAGTCCTAGGTTGTCATGAGTTGGATTAAAAGTAAGATGTAAAGCCACTACCGTTGGTGCCAAATAATCACAAGAAGATAGTCAATCAATCAAGCAATCATTCACCTATAGATTATGCAAATAAGATGACTAAACTCATAAACATAAACTAAGAGCATTACGCACAGTAATCACAACCATATTCAGTATTCATAACAATATAAACCAAGGGCCAGAATCAAGTTAACAAACTACATGGCTAGGTCTTCAAGCAACCCTAGTTCTATGAATAACTACTCACTCATCTTATAGAAAATAATACAATAAATCATGATTACAAATTAAAGATGAAAGGCAAGAAAATAAAACACTGAAAGCAATGGGAATGTCAAGGACACGTCTTGGCATGAACCTTGACTCACCTTGAACTTGATTTGCTGGTCCTCAAACATCGATTTAGGACCCGTATGGCTTGATTCGAGGTTCTTAGTCCTGGCCCTAAATAGGGCGCATGGCTTCAGATCAGGACATGATTTAGGGCCCGATATCGCAATGAAGACAACTTCCTCATTATAACTCCAAATTGAGCCATTCTTTTTGCATTCTCCACAGAATATCCATATCTTTCCAATTCTGCTCAAGTCTCACAAAATGCTTCATTTTCTACTATGGTTGGCACTCAATCATTCAAAAAACATGTATAAGGGCACAAAGTGACATCAAAATGATGTATAAATAATGACTAAACACACGGGTTGCTCCAGAGGTCGTCGCTGGTATGTATCTGTTTTGGCTTTAATGTTAGTGTTTTATTTGATTTGGACATTCGAGGTTTAAATACTGGCCCAATATCCACTTCTCGCCATATGATAGGTATGAATTTCGAGGACGAAAGGGGGGTGAGTTGTAACGACCGGAAACTAAAATTAAGGTTATTTTCAAAAAATCATTTATGAAAGGACAATTTTGTTTAGGCGGTTCGGGGGTCACTTTTTGTTAAAAAATACTTTTGGAAGTTTTTCTTGTACCGTTGTGTAGGTCTCGTCCTCACGAGTTTGTAAACAGACGGCATGCAAAAATCGGAGTTCGAATGAGAGAGTTGTGATTATAAAACAAAAAGGGTAGCTTTGTAATTATGGGAAATGACGTTTTTTTTTTAGATGACACTCTCTCTCCCCATCCTCAGCCCTCCTCCCTCACAATTTTCTGCCAAACCCAAAATCCTAACTTTGGAGGGCCGTAACTTCATCGTCCGGCAACTAATCGTCGCGATTATTCGACCGATTATTCGACCAAAATGTTCATCTCTTCAACTCTACCTTTCCCCCAAAAGACCCAGTCCAATTAGTGCCTCGTTTGATCGAATTTTGGCTTGAAAGGGGCCAGCGAAAATACCTCCACCAACGCCAATTTTCAAGTTACAATTCCGGCCACCTCCGGTGTATGTTTTCCTTGGTTCTTCTTGCAAAAGGTTTGTCTCTCAACCCTCTTCAAAGCCCATTTGAGCTCCGACATCATTGGCCACCGTAGGTGGTGGACCGATGTCGAGTAAGTTATGGTTTTCCGGTTGATTTTTGCAAATTCCGGCCGTTTCCGACCAAAATTGGACTTTGACCTAGTTGGAAAGTTTGTTGTACTCATTGTGCTTGTTCTTTTGGTATAGGTGTTGACCCCCAATTTGAAAATTTCCGATCGCCGGAGTTTTGCCGGGCCACCAGCAACGGTGGCGGAGCACGGCGGCACATTGGACTACCTAGTGGCAGTCCTAGGTGTATAGAGTTGTCCCTTAGTATTTTTTTTGGATGGGTCAGGGTTGTCAAATCGATGTATTTTGGTCGTTTGCTTAACGATCGAAGGATCGTCAAATTTGGTCCATTCGATCGAAAATTATCGAATTGTTGGATCATCACCATTTGTTAGTATGTTTATCCTCATGCCTCTATGAATGTTAAAAGTTGGCAGATCTAGAATCGGGGATTCGAATCTCTTGATTTGCGATTCTAGGGTCTAGGTTGTTGATCGCTGACCTATTGCACAATCAACCAATTCAACCGTTAGACCTTCAATTGAGTGACTTGGGCTTGTTAAGTAACGGTCGAGGGCGTGTAGGAACCTATGAGAGTTAGGGTCCCGGGTCTAGGGTTTGGCAACGTTGTTTATTAATCTCGGTTCTCACTTTTGACAAGCACTGCAGCTCTGGGGACTTCAGAGGATCGCACAGCTCAGTGTTGAGCTTGCATGAGCTTCCGGTGAGTGGACTTCGTTTTCTAATTTATAATGCAGGTATATTTATGTGTTTAAATATTTTATTATCATTTATCGATTTCGAGAATTAAGAAGAATGATTTCACATGTTTTGGGATTCGGCTTGGTCATGTAATTTTGGGTTTAGGCCGGTTATGAGGTTCTGTGCTACGGTCCTGATATATGGATTTTGGCTTCGGCCGAGTATATAGTTTTGGACTTAGACCTTGTTATAGGATTTTGGGCTCCGGCCTAGGATTGTGAGTTGGGGCTTCAACCGGGTTATGAGTTTGGGGTTCATCCTTGCTGTGAGAGCTTGTTAAGGTATGGATCGAGTTGGTATATGGAGGATTCGATCATATGCTCAGTGAGGTATTGGCAATCAGGTAGAGGATTCCATCATACACTAGGTAAAGTATCGGGCTATGATGTGGAGGATTCCATCATATGCTCGGTGAGGTATTGGCTATGATGTGGAAGATTCCATCATATGCTCGGCGAGGTATTAGCTATGATGTGGAGGATTCCATCATATGCTCAATGAGGTATTGGCGATGATGTGGAGGATTCCATCATATGCTGGGTCAAGTATCGGGCTACGATGTGGAGGATTCCATCATATGCTCGGCGAGGTATGGCCAATGATGCGGAGGATTCCATCAAACGCTGGATAAGGTATCGGGCTATGATGTGGAGGATTCCATCATATACAGGGCGGGATTGCGGCTCGGGAGATTGGGTTATGGCCCAGAATATCGGCTTCGACCGGAATAAGGAGATGACAGGTACAGTAGAGGGTAACATGTGTTCCATCTCTTGAGTCGATGGCTTCTGGTAAGATGTATATAGTTATCGTTGGGTCTTTACCACTCATGCGTGTTCGTAATGAGGTGGGAGCTAATAGTATGAAATTATTCATAGAAGCATGCTCTATTAACTATTTGTACACTCACATTTTTTTTGGTTTTGTAATCTCCAGGCCGTACCGAGACGAGAGGCCGAGATTAGGTGGAGGCATAAGCTGCTGCTGCTTAACCACTACGTAGGACTTTTGTTAAATTTGTAAATTTAAATTTAATTTTAAACCTAGCTTGCTTTGATTACGTTTTGGGTTGTTGTAAGTTATTCCTATGAGTTGGTAGCACTTGGTAATATGGATTGTTTGGATTTTTGTGTTTTGCTATCTACATCCTTCGTTTGATAGGTTGTAGATGGTTTGACTCGGTTACAGGGGAGATTCTAACGAATTTTCAGTAGAATTCTCGTAAGGTTTTGTTTGGTAATGTTAGGGTGTTTCTGGAAGATTTGAGTTTTTCTAGGGTTGTCAGATAGGAGCAGAGCTTCTCACAAATTTCGAGGGGAAATTCGGGAGGGATTTTTCCACATGGGATACTAATATTGAAGTATAGAGATGGCTGCTACAATTATGGTAAAGTTCATGGATGATTTCAACTATTTAGCCTTATTAATATTATTTGGAATGTTTGAATCTCACTATATATATAATTTGAATTATACGTTACTGTTAATTGGTTTTAAATGAGTTCTTTTTTTTCGTCAAAACTTCTGAATATATTAAATTCGAATAGAAGGCCAATTTCTTCCGCTAACAAGTTAAACAACCATATAGGTTCAAGGCCTTCCCACTTGTGGGCGCCCCCTTCCTTCATGGCAAAGGAAGCTACACAATGGGCAAACTTATTACAAGCTCTCGGGATAAAACAGATCGAAAAAGATTGAAACCTCCTACTAAGAACTTTAATATCGAAAACATAGCTTGCAATAGAGACCTCGCAGTAGCAGCTATCACCAATCGCTTTCACTAGCAACTGGGCATCCGTTTCCACCTTAACATGATCATAGCTAGCATCCACACAAGCTTGCATCACTTGACGAACTGCGTAAGCCTCCACCTGTAAACTTGATAGGTACCGGGCCTCCAGTTGCTCCTCCTTGCATGAAACTCCCCACAAAAGAGCGCACAACCCATCCAAATGCGGCATTGCCATCCTCTGCTCGCCAGGCGCCATCACAATTAATTTTGCGTACCCCTGCTTTAGGTGTCGTCCACGAGGTAGGTTGTGGAACTTGCACCCCAGTGCTAGCCGACGTTGCAGTGATCAAAGCAACCTTTTTCGATTTCGTATCAACATACTCCGCTACATGCCGCTGTGTCAATTCAATAGCCTTCCTAGGGTCCATGACTTCATCCTGGAAACATTTTGCATTTCGGCACTTCCACACTCTCCAAAGTTCGAAAACCAAGCCTCCTTTCCCCTAGTTTTTCCTTTGAGCCACCCCACAACATGTTCCCATGCATCCCTAAATGCCAATCCACACAACACAGTGGTATCTAGTTGCAAGGGACAACCAAACAAAAAAAACCGTGCAAATTGGAACATGAACAGAAGGTGGGTTTGATTCTCATCTTCCTCGTCACAAGTAAGGAACCAATTCTAAATCGCACTCTACGTTGAGCCAGATTATGTCTCACTGCTAAGGTCCCTCGTAGCCCCCTCCATATAAAATGTCGTAGTTTAGAAGGAACATCAAGGCTCCACACTAATTTTCAGCTGTCCATATTCACCGACAATGAACTACATTCCCCTCTTCCTTTGTTTTTAAACTCCCCATTTTGCATAATCTCTCTTGCGAGTCTATAGCCTGTTTTGACTAAATAATCACCATTTTTTGTGTAGTGCCCTATCAATTGATCAGGGAGACCATACCAACTCAGGGGAATAGCACTGATGTAGAGCTTGTCCTCCCCCTCCCCCTCCATAGCCATATCAATAGCATTCACATCCCATGTTCTTGTCTCAGAATGGATTAAGTCTCGTACTAGAACTGGGGCATTTTTTGCATTGTTTTAATGGTGATGGGTCTACGAGAAGGAACCTAAGGGTCTTCCCGCACTCTCACTTGCGATCCGTCCCCTATTCTCCAGCGAATCCCAGCTTTGAGAACCTTCTTGGGTTCCAAAACTCTTTTCCATCCCCATGACATTCCTGCACCACCCTTCGCCTCCAAAAAAAGGTTCATTAGCGAAATATTTCACTTTATATACCTTAGCGATCAAGGATTTCGGGTTCTGTAAAATACGCCAGCATAACTTGGTTAGCATGGCCAAGTTGAACGCTCTTAAGTCCCGAAATCCCAAACCGAGCCCCCAAGTATTTTCGGTTGTGCTACGTCTGCCTATGTTGCCCAGTGAATACCTCTGATGCCCTGCTGTTTTCCCCACCAATAGCGAGATAGGGACCACTCAATATCCTTACAAACAATCACTGGTAGCATGAAACATGACATAGCATAGGTGGGTAATGATCAAGCCACTGCTTTCAATAAAACTTCCTACCCCTATGTGCTTACAAATTCTTCCACCCATCCTTGAAGTTTGGACTCCACTTTCTTTTTGAGATCTTCAAATAACACTTTCTTAGATGCCCCAAAGTCTGACTATAATCCAAGGTATTTTCAGAGCCCAGTACTCTGCTTGATCCCCAAGATCTAAGTTATCTGCTCCTTGCTTTTCTTAGAACAATTAGTGCTGAAAGAAACTGACCTTTTGTCAAAATTTATCACCTATCTGGCCCCTTCAGAATAAGAGCCATGACATATTATTAGGGCTAGTTACCTTTGGAATAAGAGGCAAATGCGTGTGGCTCACTTTGTGCAGCAGTCGTCCGGTTTGGAAGAATGATTGAACAGCTTGGCATACTTCTGGTCCAACCACCCCCTAATGTATTTGGAAAAAACTTGTCGTAAATCCATCCGGGCCAGGGGATTTCTTGGGGGGAAAGCACTTCACCACCTGCCGGATTTCCTCCTCAGAAACCGCAGCCACCATCTGATTGTTTTCCACTTATGTGACTTGAGGGCCAAGGCTTGCGGCAATCTCTTCCACTCTTCTCGGATGAGATGTAGAGAAAAGTTTGTCAAAGTACTCCACTACCACCATTTGAATTTCCTCCGGTTCCTCCTTCCACTGACCCTCCTCATCAAAGAGTCCATGAATACGATTAGTGCGTCACCGGACAACCGTTTTGGAATGAAAGAATTTAGTATTTTTATCTCCCTCATTCAGCCACTGAACACTTGATTTTAATTTCCAGTAAAGCTCCTCATCCCTTACTGCCTTTTTCAGTTCGCGTTCCACACTTTGAGCCCTTGACGAATCGTAAGTGTCAGCTTCATAGCACTCCTTCAATTAGCTTTTTTTCTCCTTAATCTGCATTTCAGAATTACTATTAGACCTCCTCCTCCACGTCGAGAGGTTTTTCTTAACCTCCTTTAGCTTCTCAACCACTCGAAAACATCTAGATCCTGTTTGCTCCGTTGCCCATTGGCATTTCACTATATCATGACAACTTTGGTCCTCATTCCACCGGGTATCATATATAAAACGTTTAGGGGACTTTTGATGTCCGTGATTAGTGTCCAACACAATCATCGAATGATCTGAACCTCCAACTGCCAAGTGAGTAATATTCGCGTGAGGATACTGTTTTACCTAGGCATCAGAAGCTAAACCACAATCAATCAGCTCTTGAATAAAACCACCATCCCTCTTATTCCGCCACGTATAAGGGTATCCCACAAAACCCAGATCAAGCAGCCTGTTATCTGCTACAAAGCTCCTGAAGGCCCTCATACTAGCTTCAGTGCGATGGTTGCCTCCATACTTCACCTCTTGACTTAATATGTCGTTGAAATCCCCCATAATCAGAAATTCCTCTTCACTTCTCTAGATTCTATTACTCAATAACTCCCACTGTTTACTTCTTTTTTTGTCGTCCGTGTTGCCATAAATAGCAAAAAGCCTCCATGGATATTTTCTGTTTTCATCACTAACTAAAACTTCAATTAAAAAATCTACATATTTGACTAACACTACATGCTCTAATTTTCTCCAAAAAACACACAAACCCCCTCGGGGTTCCACAGCTTGCATAAAATCCATATGTAGTCATTTTTTTAAGAACGAAAATCTTGCACTTCTAGTTTTTGTCTCCAAAAGTATCACCACCTCCGCTCTGAGAAGCCGGCATTGCTCCTCCAGGTTATGAACTGTCAGGTCACCACTGATGCCTGACAGTTCTAGAATAATATCCTCATGGCGATTGGGGAGAAGTGGATCCTGCACCCCTCCGCTCAAGAGACCCATTATGGATGGTCCTGACCACCATGATTGCACCATTGCTGTTATTCTCACACTCCTCGCCTCATCCTGCTTGGGTAGATCGTTGGCGAGTTTGTTGTCTACCCAAGTCTGTCCCCAGGTCATCCACCCCAACATGCCTTGTTCTCTTCCTTCTCTATTTGCCATGAACCGCTGTCCATTGCTTTATCAGCTGCCCCAAGGCAAATGGATCGGTGCCTTGAGTGTTGGGGTCATTGGTGATTGCTTCAATTCTTTCCTCTTGCATCGTAGCACCGCCAATAGTCACTGGGGGCATCATCGCTGATCCAGGTACACTCCCATCTTCGGGCATGTCCTGTGCACGTTCATTAAGATCAAACCGCCGTGCTGGTCTCCTTGGGCTTTCAGTATTCAACCGGATCAAACCGCCGTGCTGGTCTCCTTGGGCTTTCAGTATTCAACCGTCCTACATCATACGCCACTTATCTTTCCCTTCGCTGCCTTTCCTCTTCTTCTTTTTCCTTCTGAATTCTCGAAGCCAATCCGGATGCAATTCCATCCCCTTTCCTGGTTCTTTCCCTATTCTCATCTTCAGTACCCGTGCGTTCCTGGCGCATGCGCCGCATGGGGTTTTTCAGCGGCCTCCCTCGCTTATCCACATTTGCCTCCAGACCCCGGAACGCATAAAGTTCATCACTCGTGTACCCCTCCTGAAGTTCCAGAATATCCTCACAGCGTCGTGTGGAATGTCCCAGCATCCCAAAGATGAGGCAGTAGGTCGGCAGGAACTCCTAAAGGAAATTCAGCCACTTCTCTCCTTCCCCAGGAAAATCAACCATGGCTCCTCTCATTAATGGTTCCATGACATTAAATCGAATTCTAATACGAGCAAACTTCCCAATGCAATGAGACTCGCAGTTTTTGTCTATGTCCAAAACCTTCCTAATCAGGCCTCCAATTCGCCGGACTGCCAAAGTCGTCATACTCAACATTGGGATTCCATGAATCTAGACCCAGAACGTCCCATGTTCTAGGTCCATATTTTCTGGCCTTCTTCTAGTCAAGCTTTCTTCCACCAAGACCAAATCTTCATTAAAAGTCCAGGGCTCAATGATCAGCACTCTGTGCATATCTCTGGCGTTAACAAACCCTGCCAAGAAACGTTTTGGGCTAAGGTTTCTTAGTAGCACGCCCCCTTGTCCCTTCCATAACCCTTTGAAGAGCTCCATGAACGCATCAGCATTCACCGTCTGCGTCGAGAGAATCTCAGCCACCACACTGAATCTAAACGCTACCAGCAACTCAGCAACCTCCTCTTGTTTTAGTTTTACTCCCCCTCTTTCCCTCTCAGATAGCTGTAACTTGGCCCCAAATCTACGTCCCAGTTCCTCCAGATCCATCACTCTCACTTAACTCTCCCTCTTTGTTTCCCGTGGGTTTAGTCTCTCAGATCTCAAGCGACAAGGCTGCAACAAACGGCGGCTTTGCCGCGGTGGATAGTAAAACCCTTCAAAACCCTAACTAAACCCTAGCACTCAAACCTTCCTTCTATGGCACGTAACTCTCCTTTCGAGAGACCTTTTAACCTTCAAGACTGAATCCACCCTTTTTCTCTTTGGACTCTCTGGTTTTAAATGAGATCAATTGCAAGACTTTTAAGCTTTAGCCATTCATCCCATTAAGGTATATTCATATAAAAGATATAGTTGTGCTCACAAATCTCTCTCCATTACTACAACATAAAAATATAATAAATGTACCAATAATATTGCGATCTATAGTATTTATGACTTACAACATAAAGTCGGCTACAATTTAGCTACAAGTAATTTCATTTTTCCATATAGATGACCTTCCTTTAGACTGATAACATACTCATCATAATCATATTCATAGACTCGATCAGTCCTCCCGGCCGGGTGCTAAAACCCCATCGGAGTTGTTAACTCGGGCAAGAACCTCAATTACTTCCCCAATCAGAAGTATTGTCTGTTCCCCTTCTGAAATCCCAAGCAACCCTTCCAGAAACAAAGAAGTGGTCTCTCCCCCACATTTTTTTCCACTTGGGTTCACGCAAAACACATTGAACAAGGTCTTTGGCCGAAGATTCTCTGACTGTGAGGTTTTGTCCCACCGATGGGGACCGATATCCAGGCCAGCATAACATGGTATATAAATGGATGATGCTAGAGTGGAGTTTTTTGTCAAACACTATTGCTTCATCTTGTTATGGAATATGACTGCTAATGAGAATTGGCTTGTGCAAAACCAACTCATGTTGGATAAAACACCTTCTGAGTTTTTAACTTGAGGCCCAAGGCCAAAGTTGACAAAGTAAGGAATGACATTTTTGAGCAGGTCTTGGTTGAATTTCGCAGGCAGATCAACGTGGATGTAAATGTAATGATCGAAGCACGAATGGTAATCATCATATTTCCAATTACCTGCTCAACTTGTGTATATAAAAGGAAGTTCAATCATTCGAAAAAAGGAATAGAAGGCATAAAACAAAGGAGACTAGCAGTATGCTAAACCAGACTTGTTCATAGCACTTTAATTTTGACTTGTACTTTCTCACTGTGTCTCTAATTTTGATCTTATCTCTACAAATTAAGTGTGTGTGATGGTTTACTTTATATTCTATTTATTACTTGAGTTTTGAGACCTAAAACTAAACTGAAAAATTAATCAAGAGGAGATTATAAGTTCTGGCTCTTTTTAACTAATTATGATTAAGGTAACAGAGTCCAATTGATTATAATTATAATGGAGGTTAAGGATCCAACTCCCTTTCACTAATTTTTGGTATAATTTGTTATATTTCCAATTTCGGAAACCAGGTGGTTGTGATCTAATACACAGATATGGCCAATTTAACTATATATAAAATTTAAAAATTAGAAATGAAGATTTCGATCATAAAAGAAATACCAGAATTGACTTGGTAGGTACTCTGTCTGATTCATAATTGATGTTGATGGTGGGAACGAAGATCGGGTTAATGCGAAAAATTCTGGGAAGACGTTTTAAATCTCTCAATGTTCTTCAAGATTTAATATTGGCCCTCTGTTTCTGTTTTTCTAATGAAAATAGTTGACTAAAAAGTTTTAATTTTTCTCTTCTCTATTTTTTGTTCTATCTCCTTTCTAATGCTTCCACATTAAGCAACATTAGGGTTTAGAGGAGACTACTCATATAGAAGACAGACAGCTCAATCAAGGGCACCTTGTTCTGCGTTGAACAAAGATTGAACCCATTGTTGATACTGGAAAAACTTGAATAATCAAAGAAAAGCAATGCAAAGCATACAGCAATGGAGATGAGTGTAGAAAACCAGAGTTCTTCAAAGAAATTTCTGGCCATTTGGTGTCTAGTTATAAAAACTCATAAACTAGCTAAAACATTCATAAAACCAGTAACTCATTCATTGAATTATGCAGTAGCAGTACATATATATATATATATAGAGAGAGAGAGAGAGAGAGAGAGAGAGAGTATATATATATATATATACATATAGATAATCAACGCAGCCCGTTGTTACAAATTCTAATTTCAAAATATAAATCCCACAAGTTCAACTTCAGGTGCTACTCTGATTCATAACTTTAAAGAGTTGCTATACTTATGGGGTATCACTACTGGGAAAATGGAACTTAGAATTATCCTCATCTGCAAAACCAATACTTGGATCCTTCCCTTCACCGATCACCTTTCTAACATTCTCTACTCTCTCAAGAATTCCCCGCACCGCTATATCAAACGCGTCTTCAGTCTCCTCTAATCTTGATCTTGGATCTGCATAAACAAGCTTTGGTATTAGCCTTATAACCTCCTCTCTCATTGCCAACTCCCTTTCCTTTGACATCCCAACCAATACTTTCTCAATCCGGCCTGGTGCCAAATCTTTTATATCCCTCACTGGAATAAAAACGGAATACTTGGTACGATTCTTGGGCCCGGGCAAATGCCACAAATATTGTGTATAGGCGGTGGCTGGATGAAAGAAAACTGGAATGCAACCAGCCAGAATCGCGTCAAAAGCTGATCTCCTGGTGTATGAATCCCCGGGAGGTTGAAGGCAGTAAACTGAGCTCTGAAATGCTGTCATCACAGTAACCGCATTGTCACAGTTATTCTCACCACAATGCAGAAACTTACAATTTGTTGAAGCTTTACAATGCTCGATAAGCTTGCCCCGAATAGAAGAAGCCTGATTTGGCCTTGGGGCACCCACAAAAGTGAACAAATTAGGCCTTTGTTGTTGCCTCACTTTGTTCTGCCATTGGACCAACTCAATGTCACTTGAAGGGTGGAAATTAGTAGGGTATGGAATTGCAATGTCATTTTTCCACCTGCTTCCTTCCAATGTCAACATTGTCATGTTCAATGACTCAGGCAAGAACCTGAGTTTACTTCCCCAATTAGAACTATTGTCTCTCTCCCTTCTGAAATCCCAGGCAATTCTCCCAGAGGCAAAGAAATGATCTCTCCCCCACATTTTGGCCCATTCGGGTTGACCGGAAACCCATTTCACAAAGTCTTTGGCAGAGGCGTCTCTCACCGTGAGATTGGAATCCCAGAGATGGACGCCGACGTCCATGCTGGGATAAAACGGCACATAAATGGCGGAAGCCAGAGAGAAATTATTTGTCAAACAATCATATTTCTTCATCTTGTTATGAAATATGAGTTCTAAAAGGTAAGGATTTGTTTTGAACCAACTTTGGTTCGATAAAATTCCATCCAAGTTATCAATTTTGGGGCCGAGGCCTAAATTGACAAGGTGAGGACACATACTTGGGATGTTGCTGATGCTAGTCCCTGGAGACAGATCCTCGCAGTTGCTGAGGAAGTCGGCGTTGAATCTCGCCGGAAGACGGTCGTGGATGTAAATGTATCGATCGGAGCATGAGCCTCTGGTGGCCTTCAAAATGGTAATGGGATTTGGTTGTTTATTGTTTACCAAGAGATGGACGCCATTGTCGACGCCCAAGAAAGTTGAATAATCAAAACGGAGGAAGGCAAAACAGAGAGCAAAGGAGATGAGAATGCCAAACCAGAGTTCTTGAGAGCACTGAAGAGTAAGCAGCTTCTCCATTTTTGGTGTTTCTCTGCAGAGCTTACTCAATCTCATGGGGGAAGAAAGGAGACGTGGAGTGTGGTGTGAGTGACAAGAGAAAGATTTGTTTGTGGGGAAGGAAAAGGAAAAGGAATGGAGAAGAAAACCTCTCTGCATTAAAATAAGAATCATGTGAATGCGTATTCAATGGCCCACCGACTCCCCGAGGTATTACAAGTACCAAAATAACTTTAGAGAAAATCATGCCACAATGCAGGTGCTTCACAATGCAGGTGCTTCATCCATACCGATTAGAAGATCTTTATTTTTGGGTTTGATTCTTTTCGTTATAATTGAAATTGTGCTAAAATGCGTTTGTGAATCTTTTTGATTTTTGAAAAGAGTGCATTTATGTGATCCATACTATCTGGTCCATTTTATTAAAAAAATAAAAGAATAAAAAAGTTATATTCATTTATGCCATAGAATTTTTTATTTTGTTAATATTATTATTTTATACACGATGAAATTTAGGGTGTTATATTATTAGTAATCCGGATGTTGATGTAATTGATATTTTTTATTTTATAATTAAAATTTTACTATTTGAATATAATTTATTTATTACTGTAAAAATTTTATTTTTAAGAAAATACAAAATTCATTAAAGGAAAAGATCTGCATAGAAAAATAGGGTGGCTAGATGAGAAGATAGAGAGACATAAAGAAACCTCAGCCGTAAAATTTTCTGTCCTAGGAAAACCCTAGAGAGATTTTGGTCTTATTTTTTAATTTTTTATATATAAATGTATCATATATGTAATAAATCCACCTTTGGAGAATAATAGGAATATGTAGGAGGAATTATGGGAATAAGTGGGATATGATATCAAGAATCACTTCCTAGTTGATCTGCTTCTAGTTTGAGGGGATTCCATTCTTGATTTGAAAGTAATACCTATTTTTCTTTACTTTTATGTTTTATATGCTACTAAATATGAACTGACAATCATATCTTCATTATATCATTCTTGGATTACTAATATGATATTGATGCTCCATATTTTTTATTAGTTATATATATATATATATATATTATGTTAATTTAAACGATTTAATTACTTTTATATGTATTATTATTAAAATTTTATATTTCTTTTTTCTATTTATTTTGTGAAAGCAAGTCCATATCTATTGTGGGTGCCCCACGATTAGTCCCAAATTCAAATAAGGGGGAATCAATGATCATCTCATTTAAAAACGTAGAGAGAAATTAATTGGTTGGAGGAGGATGAGCAATGAGAGTGAGGTTTGTTTGGGGATTGGCGGTGAACGGTTAGTAATCTCCGTTTAGTTTGTCGGGGGTTTGAAGTCCCATGTTGCACGTGTCGAAATGAGCAATAAAGATGTTACTTGACGACCTGAAAAGGCGGATGAGATTGTGGGACTGTTGTCATGCGATGATGATGATGATGATGCGGTCAAATCATTTAACAATCAAACTGTGGAATTTCCATTATTGTTTCTTCAAACACTGGATAAATATAAATATTAATATAATAATAACAGATATTGAATACGTGTTATTGAAAAGAAAGACGTAATTTATAATCGCGAGTTTTTATAAAAAATAACTAAAATGAAACCACAAATATCACAACCTTCAATGGCTGAATTGGCGATTGCTGACAACTTTCTTAGTAACTCATTCACTCCGACACCAACAACATGGATTGAGCAAAAAATGGTGGATGTGATTAAAAGTGGTTACCGCGATATAGTATGATTATAATTTAATTATTTATCGGATTATAATCTTTTAGATTTATAATTAAATAATTTGATTATAATTATTAATTATTTTATTAATTGATAAATTATTTATTTATTTATTTTAATTCAAATGAAAAAAAATTAAGATTTTATTGATGAATAAACGAATGCAAAATATGCAACAATTATAAGGACACATCAATTGGAGGTCTCGTTAAAACTCTCACTTTAAATCTTAGCTAGATCAGAGAAAAAGAGTACCCCACCCCAAATTCAAACAAAATAGAAAATTGCTCTTAGTCCTCTAAATCATGCTCTAGAATTGGAAAAAGCCAGGGCGGTGGAGGCAACACCCAAGCAGTTCAGGACTGCGTTTTCAGTCGTTCTTGTGCCAAACAATGGGAAGCTTTATTCGCTGTTCTTGACGCGAAGATCAGGCCTTCCACCGAGAACTCCATGGCCACCATCAGCCGTACCAGCCCCACCGCTAGCAGCCCCAAACTACTCCAGTCTTGCCCAGCTCGTTGAATGAGTGAAATGGCTGACCTGGAGTCAGTTTCCACCACGACATCTCGCAGCTGCATATGTTGAATCAGCAACAGCCCTGCTCTTATTGCCTCCATTTCCATTGCCAACACCGAAACCCCAGCAAAGCTGGCCCTGAAAACCCTGCAACTGCTACCCCATTCCAGTCCCGCAACACCCCTCCAATTCCTCTCGCTAACCCATTCGAATTAACAGCTCTCCATCGCAATTTAACTTATAGCAAATACCTGAGGTTTGAGCCATCTAGTCACACGAACATGGCGCACTACTACATATTTTCTGTTCAGAGAAGTGAACTCTATATGAGCTTCTACTGCATATTTTCTGTTCAGAGAAGTGAACTCTATATGAGCTTCTACTACACATTCCACCGCTGCATTAGCTTCCTTGAAAGGCAGATGCTGCAATAATTTATTCCGACCATTCCAGACCTGCCAGCAAATGAAGATGAATCATTCTAAATCACATTCAGAGAGAACAATTACCGCACAATCAAATAACTCCATAAATCGACCAAGGGTGGGAAGCCGATCTATAGGGAAATAAGTAGCCATCCATATCTTCTGACTTAATTTGCATTGCCACAACACATGATACACATCTTCTACACCCCTCCCACATCGAATACATAACCCATAAGGGATGACGTGATTTTTTAGAAAATTAAAGGAAGGAGGCAGAATTTCCAAACTAGATTTCCAAGCGAAAATTTTAAGCTTATTAGGGACATTCAAACCCCAAAGCTTCTTCCAATACAGCTCAGATTTTACTATTAAAGAGCATCCTTCTCCCTCCTCCACTTCCTGCTCAACAAGGGCCAATGCAGAATAGTAACTTGATTTAACTGAATACCGGCCATTCTTCGTATAGAACCAGTAGCGACCATCAGCAAAACGAGCTTTAGAGTTTAAAACAATGCCACAAATTGCAGTTACAACCTCAGGGCAGAAAACAACTCGCAGCAAATCCTCATCCCACCCTTTTGTCGGTTTTATCAGAGAATAAACCTTAGCATCAACTGGTAGCCCCATATTTAGTGTGGGTTTAAAAGTTTGAGGTCTCGGGATCCATCTGTTATGAAAAACTGAGATAAATTCCCTAGTTCCTACTCTACACACCAAACCTTGTTCCAACACCTCTCTACCCCAGAGGATAGAAGGCCACACTAGAGAGGGAGAAGAACCCAACTCTACCTCCCTAAAGTCCTTATCTGGGAAGTAACGAGCTATCGGTATTTGAGCAACCAAGGATTGAGGTTGTTCCAATAGCCTCCAAGCTTGTTTTGCAACCATTTCTTGGTTAAAACCTTAAATATTTTTGAAACCCAATCCACCTTTAGTCTTTGGACTACATAACTTTTGCCAACTTAACCAATGAATAATGCTACACCGGCCCGCCCGCTTTGCCCCACCAGAACCGAGCAATATCAACAGATGAATCCTGAAACAATGACCAAAGAAGATGGAATAAATATAGAATAAGTAGGAAGAGCTTGTGCAGCTGCTTTTACTAACACTTCCTTTCATGCTGCCGATAGTAACTTAGCATTCCAAGAAGTAAGAAGGCTTCTAAGAACATCCCAAGCTTTCCCAAGCATTCAAAACTTATTTCGTGAAGTGATGGTTGGTAAACCTTGGTTGTTTCAATGACAATTCATGTAACGATCCGGAAATTTAATTAGTGAATTTTAGTAAATTATTTTGCAAAATGACGAAATTACCCTTGGTTGTATAAGGGCTCGAAAGTCAATTTCTGTTTGGAGACACTTTTGGCAGTGTTTTGGGGACCGTTGCGTAGGTGTCAAACTCACGAGTTCGTAGACAAGCGGCACGCGAAAAACAAAGTCCGTGTGAGAGAGTTATGGGTCTAGAATGTTCAAGGGCATTTTGGTAATTTTCCCTGTGTAGATATTTTTAACCCAAGCATATCAGATTCCCCTCAGTTCTCTCTCTCTCTTCCCGATCTTCATCCATTTCGTGCGACCGAACCCAAAAATCCAAGATTTTGAACTTCAATTAGAGGTAACCTCGTCCGAATTGGTTCCACCCATCGGAATCTCCTCCTCCCGGCAATCAAGGACGTGCCAACCGTCGAAGAAAGCAACCGCGAGAGACACCGAACCGAGAAAAGGAAAAATTGAAACTTTCGATCGGTTTTTCGGCCAACACAGGTATGGGTTTCGTGTTTAGACTTCATTTTTGAGTTACTAGGTTCGAGTAGATGGATTTAGACTAAAAATTCAGGATAGGTCCTGTCAACTTGGTATCATAGCACTACGTTAAATTCCTTTAGACCGTACACCTAGTGTACACTGACGAATTATAGTTCTTTTCAGCATAATGCCTCCCAGACTCGAGCCCCGTCAGCAGCCTGGAAACTGTGAGGACACGCATGAACCCGTAGTAGAGCCTGATTTGAGGCAGACCCTGGATCAATTGGCTCAGGCATTGACCACGGTACTTCAAGGTAGGGCTACATCTAAAGTTTCTGACATTGAGGGAGCCCAGATGTTGGGGGCGACAGTGTTTATGGGCGAGTTAGGCCCGGATGATGCTTATGAGTGGATTTTACTCGTTTGGAACGAGTGTTTGCTGTTATGAGGTGCCCTCCGGAGGATAGGGTGCGGTTAGCCACATTTCTTCGTAGTGGGTATGCGTAACGTTGGTGGCATGCTTTGCAGCTGACAGGTGTATGTACCTTTACTTGGAAAGTTTTCCGAGAGCACTTCCTCGAGCAGTTTTATCCTCGCTCATACCAGGATGTCAGAGAGGCTGAGTTCTTGAAGTTACAGCAGAGGGACAAGACAGTGGCACAATATGAGCATGAATTTCTTCAGTTGTCATGATTTGAACTGCCTCTCGTGGCGACTGAGATGGATAAGTACCGAAGGTTTAAGTATGGACTGAGATATGAGGTCCGAGTAGCAGTAACTGTTATGGCCCATACTTCTTTGAGGGCTTTACCTGACGTTGCTGCCAGAGCAGAGATGAGTTTGCCATCTCAGTACCAGCTTGGTGGGTCCAGGCGACGCCGGGATCACCTGAGTTATGGGGCCTCTAGTCAAGGACCATCTAAAAGAGGCAGTTTCAGTTATGGATCTTCTGGGGGTGCAGGATCCGGATCAGACAGTGGTGGAACCGGTCAGGGAGATTTTTTAGGGGGACAGTAATCATCCGCTCAGTCTAGTGGAGCTTCAGTGCAGTCGACCGGGAGACAAAGTGGCAGACCTGCACGGCCTAGTGATATCGGTTGTTACTTTTGTGGAGAGATGGGTCATTTTAAGAGGTATTGTCCATATCGACCGGGCAGTAGTTCTTTGGGCCGAGATGTTGCTGAACCGAATCAGAGAGCAGCGCATACATCTGGTATTGTAGCAGGGAGCTAGAGCCAGTCCTGTGGGGCCAGTGGGAGACAGAGGGGTCGTGGTCGATCTTCTGGTACACAGGCTCGAGGTTTTCCTACGACTCAGCAGGAGGCTCGGGCTGCACCAGAGGGGGTTACTGGTATGTTGTCTATCATTCTTTTATTTCTCAGGGTTTTCTGACAATAACCTTCCTGAATTCCCACTCGGACCCCGGGAAAAGCCCTGCTCCCGTCTGACAACTTAAATAAATTCGCAGAATACCCTTAAGCCCTTGCAATTAATTATGAGAATTCTGCCAAAAATTCGACAAAATCTCCCCTTAAGGACTCGCTAACCGTTTTCCATCTGTCAGACGAAGGATCAGATAACACTCCAAATCCTAACATCACCAAACAATCATCGATGTAGTCATAATTTACATTAGATCCAAAGGACTTATCAGAGCATCTAAGTAGGAAAGGGAACATACAGCAATAAAAATCCTACTCGATGGTCTAGGTAAAGGCGCAGCTTAAATGTAATGCCTCCACCTCTGAATGTGCCCTTGTCAACCTATGGCCTGGAGGGGATTTAAAACACGAAAAGTGTGAGTGGACAAAAATAATATTTTAAAACAATTTCCAAGGAAAATGTACTTTTTCCCCCCTCTTTGAGTAAAACAATGCATGCATAATATAAAATACCTTTTCAAAAAAATCCATAAGGGTAAGCCGAAAATTTACTAGAAAATCCATTGTTTTTGGTAAAATACCGGTGGGACCCACAAAAACCCAAATAATGAAAACATCCCGCGGTCCACAACCATGTTTTGAAAATCCTCCTCAAATGAGTTTAAAAATCATGTAAACAGACCTGGACATAAAAATATCACAAACATGTCTCACTGCTCTCCGAATGGAATCCCAAGTCGTAGCTCAATATCCGACCTAACTGACCTGGGCCCAACCCTCCACACATCTGATATACCTGGAGTTGTACAGAACCCTGTACTACGCGTAGACAGCCTCAACGACCTAGTGGAGAAATATCCTTCGACACCAGCATCGGAGAACCCTCAACGATCTGGCAGAGAAATACCCTTTGACGCCAATCGGAGAAACCCTTAACTCTCGGGGATAGTAATTCAGTGAAAACTAAAATCCATGTTTTGACATCCTTGTTTTTTGGCCAGAGCCAAATTCATTGAAAAGCCGAGTTTATGCCCAAATCCAATAAAATCACAAATTCGGGTCTATACCCAAAAATCATGGACTCAACCGAAATCCAAAATCTAAGGTCAAAACGACATAAAAACATAGTCCATAAAAACCAGGTCATAGCCCAAAACATCATTTCCAATGAATTTTAGAGAACCCGTGTCCAATAATTTCTAAATTTCAGAAATTTATCAAAAACAATACGTAACAAGAAATTACTTCAAATATACATTTATGCATGCATTATAATTTACAAAATCAAAGTCCACTCACCGACTGTCCAATTATGCTCAATCCCGAGTCATATGCTCTTGTGAAGTTCCTGGAGTAGTATCGTCTGTCAAAAGTAACAATCGGGATTACCAAAGGTAATTAAAAACCCTACATTCAGACTCCCTAAACCCAGGGAGGTCCGCACACGTCCCACTAAAAATGCAGTCACTTCATACGCACATAACTACCCCTAAACGATGTCTGATTGATCCGAAACCAACCTAACAAGTCCAGAATGTCGAGAGCTTCAAAACTCATGTTCGTCGGAGCTCGAGGAGGAGCTCAACGCGCTACCACACGCCGGTGGACGACCAGGATTCCTTCCCCAATGCACGACTGCATCACATACTCGCATAGCACTATTCAATGAATATTCCGTCAATCTTGATGGAATATTCTAACAGCAAAGGATTATTCCGTTTTTTACTATACCGTTAGATTTAACAGAATATGCTAACGACGTTCTAACTGGTTGAGAAGTTCTAGTCAATGTTTAGAGCTTCGCTCCGTCGTAGAAAACAATGTAGAAAAATCTGGAGTAGGTCTGATTTTAAAATATCTACCTAGGGAAAATTACAAAAATACCCCTGAACATTCTAGACCCACAACTCTCTCTTACGAACTCCATTTTCCGCGTGTCGCCTGTCTACAAACTCGTGAGTTTGAGACCTACGCAACGGTCCTTAAAAAACTACCAAATGTGGATGCAATGCCCGCATCAGTGCCTCGGTTTCCCACGTGGCCTCTTCCACGTTATGATTCCTCCACATCACTTTAACCAGAAGAATAGTCTTTATGCGAAATACTTTTTCCTTCCAATCTAGAAGTTGCACTGGTTGCTCCTAAAAAGTCAAATCATCTCTCAACTCAATTGGTTGCGCCTCCAATACATGAGATTCTTCGAATAGATACTTCCGGAGCATGGATACATGGAATACATCGTGAACCGTTGACAATTCTGAGGGTAAAGCAAGTCTGTAAGCCACTAGCCCTATCCTTTCAATAATCTCATAAGGCCCAATATAGCTAGGACTCAGCTTTCCTCGTCTACCAAAACGTATAACTCATTTCCAAAGGGATAATTTCAAGAAAACCCAGTCTCATACCTCAAACTCAAGATCTCTGCTCCGTCAGTCCGCATAGCTTTTCTGGCGGTCCTGAACTGCCTTTAACCTTTCCCTGATGATTCTAATCTTTTCCTCTGTCATTTCTACTATCTCTGGTGTCAGCAGTCTTCTCTCACCTACCTCATTCCAACATGTCGATGTCCTATATTGTCTCCCATACAGTGCCTCGAAATAAGACATTCCAATACTAGACTGATAGCTATTGTTGTATGCAAACTCCATCAAGGCCAGGTATGAATCCCAGTTTCCTTTAAACTGCAGTACACAAGCTCTCATCATATCTTCCAGAATCTGAATTGTCCTCTCAGACTAACCGTCAATATGAGGATGAAAAACTGTACTAAAATGCAATGTAGTTCCTAAGGCTTTCTGCAAACTCCGCCAAAACCTTGAGGTAAACCTAGAATCCCTGTCTGATACAATCGACTCTGGATCATTAGGTACGCACAACTGGCCATCCTTAACCAAGGCCCCATCATCCCTAACCACGTAATCCTGCCTATTCCCACCCTCCAACTCCATCCTAATAACACACAACGTAGGATCCTGGAGTTGAGCTTTGATTAATCAAGAATTCGGTCAATCAAGACATGTCTCACATGGAAGCTAGCCAACAGAGCCCCCTGGTTAATCATGCCAAGTATAATTTCCGCTCTTCGGAGTTCCACCTGCAACAGTAAGTAAACAGTGTGCAAATAGGCTAAGGAACCCATGGACTTCCTGCTCAACGCATCTGCCACTACATTGGCTTTTCCTGGGTGATACTCTATGGTACAATCCCAATCCTTTATCAACTCAAGCCACCTTCTCTGTCTCAAGTTCAGATCTTTCTGGGAGAAGAAGTATTTCAGACTCTGATGGTCGGTAAAAATCCAACATGATTCCCCGTACAAATACTATCTCCAAATCTTCAGTGCATGCACCACTATAGCCAACTCTAAATCATGTGTGTGGTAGTTCAACTCATGAGGTTTAAGTTTCCTAGAAGCATAAGCTATCACCTTCCCAAGCTACATCAGCACGCAGCCTAAACCCTGTAATGATGCATCACTATACACCTAAAATCCTCCGTTATCATCTGGAAGGGTTAACACTGGGGCAGAAGTCAACCTCCTCTTAAGCTCTTGGAAGCTCTATTCACACTCATCATCCTAGTCAAATTTGACTCCTTTCCTCGTCAACCGAGACAACGTGGCAGCTATCGTAGAGAATCATTCTACGAATCGTCGCTAATATCCGACTAAACCCGGAAAACTCACTAGACCCAAAACTCACTCAAACGGACTCTGATTTTCGTGAGTTCGAGACCTACGCGATGGTCCAAGAAAAACTTCCAAAAGAGTCTCCAAATAAAAAGTGACTTCCGAGCCCCTACTAAACTCGAGGGTAAAATCGTCTTTTTAGAAAATAAATTACGAAAATTCACCAATTAAAAATACGGGTCGTTACATCTAACTTGAAAAGTTTTGTAGTTTCGAAGTTTTTTCACATTTTCCAACCATCTTTGGACACTTTTGGCCGTCGACCCAAGTATTAAAGTTATTCTACTCGTCGAGCTCTATGTAATGATATGACATTTGTTGATATCCGAGATGGTTGATTATCCCTTTCAATTTTACCTATTTTTATTATTTTTTTGATAAATATTAATTTAAGTTATTTTAGTCTTTTAAAAAAATAGAAATAATTAAATTTGAAAATTAAAATTATTGTCGCCGTGCACTGCGGTTAACTATATATTAATGGTTATGGTTAATAACAATTTAGCTAAATAACCAATGGTTATAAATAACCGCGGATATAATCTTAAATGGTTATGGCTAAAAAATCGCGTTTAATAACCATTTAATCATTTGCTCATTCTTAGTGCGACCAGTTGGAAGACAAATTGATGGGGTGCGAGGAGTTGGATGAGGAATTGATATAGAATTGGGGCTGATGGTCAATAGGTCCAGCGAGGAAGATGGAGGTGGTGCTTGAGTGTGTCTTGGCGGTGATTGCTTAAGTTGAGTTTATTTGATTTAAGGGTATTTAAGTCTATTTGACTATGTTTTTTGTTATATTTGAAATTTTTTATAAAAATTGACATTTTTTAATTTGGAGAATAAATTTTGACTATTTTTGATAAAAAATTCATTCCTCTCCACACATTATGTGGAGGAGATCTTGGGTTCGAGTATCATAAACAACGAAGGATTCCCAAAATGTATATTGTAATCCCCTCCCTCAATATCATTGTATCAAAAAAAAAAAATTTTACTGGTACTTTTAGTTTTATAAGACTATTAGTTAAGTCTTAAGGGCATATTAGTTAAGTCTTTAGAGCATGTTTACTTATCAGTAATGTGAATGAAATCAAAGGTATTGATTCTCATTGCTTAATTCCCCTGCGTTTACTTGCAATTAGATAATCATTAAATTTGTGGGTCTCATTCAAAATAGGTAAACTCATTACTCATTTTGGGTTAATCCCATTACTTAGGGGAGGGGTGTTAATGACTTCCATTTTCTCTTTTCATTATCTTAATTTACCAAAGTACCCTACAAGTCTACAATAATTCCAAATAACCCAACACAATATTTTTAAAAAAAAACTAAGAACATAGTTCACAAGTATTAATTACAATAATTCTAACTAGATATTAATAATTTTCTCATGTGAATAAATCCTCATTTTCTAAGCAACCTCTATCAACAACTAAAAAAATGATTTACAATATTTATCAATGAGTTATATACGGCAAAAAAAATTGGGCATATTTTCTCATATTTTATTAGTGAATAATCACAAGAAGATATATGACATTTTGGACTTGTTATTAATTGGCTATGTAAGACACAACTCTGGCCCTATAAAATAAAATATATTTGTGCAAGGATTTTTTAGTAATCAAGTTAGTTTTTATTATGATTCATTGGAGTTAGTAAACAATAAAAATGAAAATCAATCTCATTAATGTCCTAATTCTATATGGCTAGTAAATTGGAAATGATTACCCACTTCTCCTATTACCTACTTATCCTACTTGTAACTAGGGCTGGCAATGGGTCGGGTCGAGTCGAGCTCGTATCGTATCATGAATTTTGTTTTATCCAAATATGCTCAATTTGAACCCGACCTGTTTAGTAATCATGTTAAGGATGGCAAACTCAAACCCAACCCGTTAATGAACCAGGTAACCTATGTAACCCATTTAATAAACAGTTCGTGCTCGAAAACCGCTTAACCTATGATTTGTTTAACCTATTTTAACTATTTGACCTTGTAACTTTATAAATTTATGTAATACACTCTAAAAATCAATATTTACCACCAAATACCATCAATATATTATGAATTTATAAATAACCCTAAATAATCATAAAATTATAAAGATTTAATAGCTATACAGGTAGGTAAATTGGTAGATATATGAGTAAGTGACTGACACGTTTGTTGGTCATTACACGGGTTAAAGGGTTGACTCGAGACCCACCCATTTATTAAACGGGCCATAACGGGTTGACCAAAAAATGACTCAAATTTTTAATTGTAGAGTTACTACCCACTCCCTCCACTACATACATTGATTTGTTCTAATTTTTAATTTAAAATATTTAATTTTACTTTTAGTCCCTATTTAATAAATTATGTTTTTTAGAACTTTAATTAATTAAGTGTAGTTTTGTCCAAATTTTTTTGTTAAAGTCTGTAACATCAAATTCTCTCACTTGACTTTATAATAATAGATATATGTATTGCGAGTGAGATAACTGTTCTTCTTCTTTTTTGTCAACATGAATAGATAACTATTCACTTCCTTGATTAAAAAATTTCTTTTCAATTTTATGATTTTGTCTTTATTTATTAAATTTTATATTTTCTATAATTTTATTAGCTAAATGTATTTCGGGGTGTTTGTAAATTTTATCTTATGGTGTTGTATAGGTTAACAAAATTTCTTTTTCAAACTTACTAGGGTGAGCTTATAATTACATTAAAGTTATTAAAGTGATTGACTATCAACAATTTATTCCCACAAAGCAATTTGGTATTAGAATCTAGGGAATCTTTATAGTATATAAAGAAAAAAGGAAAAGTGAGAACCTTGTCTCTTTGGCCAAAAAGAAAACAGAACAAATAAAAAGAGCAGAAAGTAAAGCAAAAGAAAAGAAAATACCTCGCCTCATAATTTCATGCGCTAATCCATATGCACGCCATAGACTTTCTTTTTTTTTTAGTAAAAAGTACTATAATGCATTGAATCATAACAAAAAATTGTACAAATTTACAGTGTAATTTATGTGGCCTCATTAAAATCTTGTCAGAAATTTCAACTCGGATCAAGGAAAAAAAGTATCACGCACATGCAGTTATAAATTAAAAATGTCTTCCACAATTAAATCTACAAATACATCAAGGGGTTTTTCAAATCATATTGTCACTTGAGTCGAAAGTAAATTAGTTTGATTAATTAACTAATTAATACATCATTAATTTTTTGGTATATACAATTATACATACGTTAACTCATCCCTAACGATAGGTAGTTATCTTTCCAATTTTGAAATCCCATAGCTGTGCTTTCAGAAGCATCTATACAGGTGCTCTATGAACTCCGACTCAAGCAAGCACCCCTAACACATGGCGTGTCAGATACACCGCATCCCTAACACATGGCGTATCAGATACATTCATGCAGTCTCCCAGTCTTGTAGCAAAATGCTTCTTTCTTCCTGTATAAATGGGTAAAGTGCAAAATACAATCAATATTCTAAGGTAAAACCGTAAATATTGCTAACTCGCAATTGCAATCCAATCATTAATACTGCAATATAATGAACTCTAGTAAAACGTGACGTTGATACCTAAAATGTATAATTTATTTTTTAATATTATTTGGAAAAAAAAAAAACTCGCTAAATGTTTAAAGTTTGACGTTAGGGATTTGGACTAAGCCGCACAATAAATCAATTAGATATCAAATTTCACACAAATATATAACGTTTTCGCTGTTTATAAGGGTTAAATCTAAAATATCTCATTTAGAAGTGAAAAAATACAAATCCCACCATGAAACAACTGTGCAAATTTGCGAGGAGTCAATATGAGGTGGAATTTTCAGAGGCAAATTGGGGCGTGATCAATAAGCATGTAACTGAATTTGACAGTTTCTGTTTGAGTGACTCTTTAAACGACAGAATTGCAACCGTCAAAAAATTTGACAAACGGAAGTTGTCGGTGGCGTTTGGTGGATAGCGATGGCGATGAACACACTACACACCATGTGACATGTCCTTACATAAAAGAAAGAAAGAAATTTGGCAGCAACAGAGGATTTAAGATTTAGGTACTGTGGTGAGTGTGGAGTTGGGATCTTCAAATTAAGATGCCTGCCTCTTCACATGATACGGAGGACCTACCACTTGACACCTGCTTGCTTCTTCTTCTACATGTTGGGTACCAATCTAGCATGGGTCAGCTATTCAATTTTTCGATTAGTTCGGGAGTCTTTGATTTATGAGTCTTTATTCTTTCTTCTCTAGTGAAGTCAAGATAAAAGGCGAAATTTTGTGATTGAAGCGTCCAATGTTGTGTATCTTAGGTATGTTTTCTTAGATACCAAAAACGAAAAAAAGATCTCTGAGTGAGCACTCACGTCTCATGAGGATTAAAATTAATCTCACACCAATTTAATTAGAGACACCTTTTGCAATGCCAAAAAAAATAATAAGAATTGAGCTCCATACAAACAAAAATGGGAATACAATTAGATGGTAATATTTGTGTCAAACACATAGCAAATAAACTCTGCCCGCCCCTTCATGAATTTGAAGAGGCATTTTTAGAATTCTAAAGAATTTTCTCAATTGGCAATAACATTAAGCTGGTTTTGTGGGAGACTCTGGCCAAAGGTCCGAAGAGAGGACAGACCACCAAACCATAATACTTCAACCAAGTAATATAAGCACAGACAAATTTATCGGACTTAAAATTAAATTGTCAAATGCTCAACTAGTCGGAATTTCATATTTGGATCTTCCAGTATCAATAGGTTGATTGTGTCGCTCTTGTATCTTCCAAAAGGAAAAAAGATCTCTGAGATCTACTTCCACGATCCAAAAAGATTACTTGCGTTTTTCTATCTGTGAGGATCCCACCGGAACGCCTTCCACTTCTAATAGGCCATGAGTACATCAAAATCATTCTCAACGACATAAGAAGTGATTCCATTTTTTTCATCGGGTTGGGGTAAAATGAGGACCTCTTTAACCTAACGGTACATTATAATAGGGTTTTCCGTTTGCCATTGCCACGATAAACTTAATTTGTGAAAAGGGATGCTCATCACAATCTCTATGTTTGACAATGATCATACATAAGTCTACAGAAAAATCATCATAAACCATTTATGTCTCCAATATATGTCAAAACTATTGCTAATGGAACTTTAGGCACAGAAAAAAGCTCAAGCACAACAATCTGAAGCCCGCTGAATAATAAAACATAGAAACTGATAAATCCAACAACAAAATTATTCCTCCATGGGGGCAAGGCTTTTGTCAAGTTTCTTTTGAGAAACCTTGACTTTGATTGGCAGGGTGAATGATGGATCTTGTTGCAGTACACTTGGAGCTTTCACCAAGTTGATGCTCTGTTGCAACTCTTCTGCTGCTTCCCTGTGATCCTTGGCTTTTTTGCCCTTCATCCTGCTCAAGTTTTTCAACAAAAATATCTTCATATAAGAAAACCGAAAAGAAAATAAAAAAAAAATATATATATATACAGTCTACTGTTATAGATGACAACGAAGAGAAGGAAAGTGCCTGTTCTGATGGTGTTTGTCCTGCCTATCGCTTCTAACTTTGTCGATCTTCTTAATGGCCCTCAAAGTGTTCTCTGCAAGATTCCTGTCATATCTCTCTGGCCTATTTCGCTTTCTCTCAAACTCAAAGGTTGAATCCTATCAAAACAATGCAAAGAGTAATATAAGAATAGCAGGATATTACCAAAGCTTTCCAAAGATCCCATATTAAATAGAGTTTATCACCAAAAAGTGCACTTTTCTTTACCTGTGTCATATCCTTTCCACGCAACCGCCTATAGGCCTTGGTCCATTTTACCTTGCGAGGATTCCTCTTCATTTTAAAGTTCTTGTGGCATTTGGATCTACAAAACCGAAAGATCTAGAAGAGAAATGATTATCAGAAAATTGACCGAACATGAAATTACCTTAAATGTAGATAATTCAAGGATAAGCTCAGTCTAAATCGCACTTGACATTGGTCAACTATAAAGTCCCATTCATAACTTAATACCATCCCTAATCATCATTCACTTCACAGTGAAACTATAAGGAGTAAAGAAAGGCCAACACAACATGAGTGCCAAAATTAAAAAAATTGGCTCATCCTCAGTGTCAATCTCATTTTTATGAGCTGCCTTTGCATTCCTATGCATGTAATCATGCAAAACAATCTAAGCACCTGAATCCTTCCCTATCAACCCAACCCAACCCAACAGCAAATTAGATAGCAGTTGAGTTCAGGACTGCAGAGAGTAACATTTTCCAGAGTTTGAAAACCATATGTCAAAGTAACATGTAAATTTGATAAACAGAACCAAATACATTAAGGAATACAGAATCCTAGTATAGTAGCAAAGAAAATTTACCTTTGCATCGTTACGAACAAACTGAATCCCATGTCCAGGATATACGGTAGATGAACAAAACCAGCATTTCTCCAACCTCATAGTGCCCTTTGATTATATAGGGCTATTTTCTAAGAACAACAATAAGAACACTCGTTCAGTAAAATTGTTACACAAAAATAGATACTAAACAGATACCAAAAAGCTGTAATTGAAATAATTCACAACTAACATGGTCCCATTGCAATTATTGTATAGAATAACCGCACACTTCTAATAATGCGTGACAAAAGTTTTAAAGGATTTCCATAAGCAGTACCACAATAATATACTCCACTAAAATTAACCTAGCAGGTACTACATCAATAAGCGGCTTGATATACTAAAAAAGAGCACACATTGTCAAATCTTAAGACATGGAGCTCCAAAATTATGCTCCTACACCTACAGTCCCGCAACTAGACCAAGGTAGCTCTAACACTCAACAAGAATCACAAGATCACCTAAGTGGCTTGGATTATCATAGTGGGTAAAAAGTTCCCAAAGCTAAACCAATGTATAGTGAGCCCAAAAATCGAAAACGAGGAACAAATTTAGCTTTTCGATTTGCAATGCTGGTCCATAGAGAGTGTCAAGCACAAAGGGCTTATATAAACTCATTAAACTAAAACAATGATTCCCTAGAATCCTACCAGATAGAGCAAGTAGAACTAATGCGGTAATCATTGTGGTAATTTCCACAGGATTATGATGAGACACTGAATTTCTTCCATCAAAGTATCAAATCAAACCCAGGAATCTTCAAGTAAAATCTTGGAAGTTGGAACTCGAACTCAAATTCGCAAAATCCAATCAATTAAAAAAGAGAACACAAATTATAATTCCGTCAAGAACCCCAAATTGCTATGAAATCCAGCATTACTGAGTGACACCAGTCTAGTCCATTGCGATGTACAAACCTTGAGCAGTAAGAATTTCAGGATTTGATTTATAACCCACGTAAATTATTAAAAAAACTATTAATTGTCATTCAACATTAATCAACCCCAAAACCAAAAGAGATGATATCCAATGTCATATCATCAATCCCAAAGACAGAACCCATCTTATTCGTCCAACTCTTCATCACCAATACTATCATTCAAAACTTACTTAATAAACAGACAACTGAAATCAAAACCGCAAACAGACAGAACATCGATATTGATATAGGCATCAAGAAATTGCATCCAAAATGCTTATTATTTGTATAAGCTCGGACACCCATTGATATGCATAGAAAGTTAGAGCATTTCGATCTAATAAAGTCTAAACCTACACTTTCAGCTAAAGAGAAGTATAGATTGAAGATCTCTACTAAGTGCCAACACCTTGCAACCATGAGAAGAGCGAAAAGAAGAACCTTACCGTGAAGGGCTGTCGAAACCTCCTTAGGATAGTGGGTGTCGCGGGTTTAGGGTTTTTCAGCTGCTGAGGAAGGCTAAAAGCAGAGGCTTTGGGTAGTTGGGTTTCAGCTGGTGGGAGCTAGGAGTACGGTCAAAAGACTCGGAAAGAAGGGGCATGATATGTTTATTTTAGGGTTTTTTTTCTTTGGGCTTGAATTTGAACTTGGGGCCGGATTAAGCCCAAAAGTTTTTAGTTTGGAATTGGGCCACATTAAGTCCAAATTTGCTAAAAAGTCCTCTTAGTTTTTTTTTTTTAAGAAGATAATACTTTTAAGGTAGTGTCATATTGAACTCACCTAGGTTAAGTAAAAGATCAGAAACACTAGGGCATCAACCCACCTCCACGCATACCACATAAATTTTGGTTTGATCCCAAAGAAAATCAAACCCACGACTAATGAAGTAACACACAGTCTCAGCCTCATGCTACCCAAGAATGGGTAATGCCACATGAACTTTTGACACCATTTCAATTTGTCATCTTAATAAATTTTCGGCATAGAGATGTCATCTTAACTTTTCAAATTTTATGAATTATCCTTGAAATACGGTCACATGCATCACTCAATGTAATTTTTGGATGTAAAGCAGATGCATCACATATGAAAAAGGGTCACACTTTATAAATTTTAGAAAGTTAGGATGACATCATCGTTCAATTTTTCTTTTAAGGTAACGCATTGAAATGAGTGTCAAAGCTTATGTGACTTTTCATAAATTTTAGCAAGTTGAGGTGTCGACATCTCTCCTAAATTTTTCTTTAAGGTGATAAATTGAAATTTGTGCCAAAGTTCAAGGGACATTGCATGAATTTTAGAAAGTTAAAGTGACATCTCTGTTATATATTTTTTTCTTGATCGATGCCATTTGAGATGGAGTTACATACATTAGGTATCAATTGGTCTCGTCCTTTACAAGAGACGAGCCCAAAATTTCCCACTACAAGTTGAAGTGATACTTCTGTTAATATTTTTTTTAAGATGACCAATTAATGCTCGTGTCAAAGTTCAAGTGAGATTTCAATTAATTTTCTACTAAATTCTCATAGGATATGTTTGGATGAGGAACTTTAAAGTTCCAAGGGATTTAGACTATATTAGTAATAAATGCATTATAAACAATTAAATAGAGTGCTTGTAAGTAACTAATTGAATAACTAGCAAGGAAGCACATGCACCACATGAGCATAACAAAACCACTAAACAAGAGATTTCCAAAGTAACACCTTGATAGGTGTTACTTACAAATCCCTCTAAATGCATTGCATCTAATTATTTGCAAATTTGTTGTGCGTTAAGGTTACTCATCCAAACATATCCGTAAAGAACTAACAACCAATTTCTTTTTCTTTTTTTTCTTCAGTAATTTAAAGTGTATAATAAATAACTCTTTTTACCTAGTAAACTTTCTATACTAACTCTTTCATTGAATGATAAAATGGAAAAATTAACTGAAACATATACCTAGAAGCCAGTTAAATCTTTTGGATTACTAGTAATTGACCTTAGCCGAATTACATGACTCAACCAAAATTGAAAGGTCAAAATCTTAAACAACTCTTTAACTCTATTACCTCCATATCTATATATATATATAAACTTGTTCATAAACTAAAGCATGACTAATCATTTGTTTATCACGTTAGCTCTAATTGGTATAAGAGCCTGAAAAGTTGCTAGTTATAGGGTCTTTATTCAAGGTTTTAATTGAACAACGTCATTAGATCAAGATACTCTGCAAGAACTTCTCACTAAGGTGGGGAAGAGATCGTCAGTAGACCGGATCGTTGTGAAGCCGTCGTGAGGCATGTGAGACGTAGGTAGTAAGCATGTTGATACTTCACCTAGGGAACAGAGAAGTTCTAATGGCTAGTTTACTTAGATCCTTGAATAAGAGAACTGTAGGTAGTAGTAGCGGTTCTAATAGCAGTGATAGTTCGAGAATAATGAGGGTTAAAAATGTTGAAAAAGTAACCATTCTGAACATAGAAAAGGATTTAGAAAACTGGAATATCCCTAAGATCCCAACTTGTGATATTTATCAAAAGGGAACATTTGAATTTAAGTCAGATTACTCAATTAAAACGGTTGAAAAAAGCATTTATGTCACTGATGCTAGTGCAGATTTTCAGTTCCTCTCTCAACAACAGATAGATCAACATATGCCAAAAGGTCATAACTATTTGCATATTGGTTTAATACAGGTTTCAATAAAACCATTAACTAGAATAGGGTTACACACCTCAATCCTACTATGTCTGCGGGATAAGTGCCATAGGAACTTTGTTAATTCCATATTGGGATTAGTAGAGTCTTCTTTAAGTGAGGGGCCAATTTATTTTAATTGTTACCCGAACTTTTCAGTGTCGTTATCCGACCCCGGAGTTCTAAAGACCTTAACCTTAAGTGTGGATACCCAAGGGTATGATATGGACCCTGGATCACAGAATCTCGCTATGATTTATCAGATTTCATACAAGGTTATGAATACCATTGTACCCCGAGCCAAAATTATGGGTAGTAAGGGACAAACTATCTTGTTCCAAGCTAATTTGGGAAAAGCACATATTGTGGTACCCAAGATGATTCAGTGGAATGAACTCACTCTACCTGAGAGATGGAGATTACAGGATGCAAATCCTCCACAACATATTCAGAACCGAGAACCTAGCCGTATTAGCCAATACGATGATGGAGACATAGAAATATATTTTAATAATGATAGGTTAACCAGGCTAAGTCTAGGACGAAGAAGTGTTGATTCCCTAAGGCAAAACACTTTCAAAACAAATCCTTTCACAAAAACTATACATGAATCAAGCTCTTATGAGCAAGATCATGAAAGGACTGTTCTTGAAGGTCTTAGACAAACCCAAGAACAAGTGTATTACCCATCTTATAAGGTTGAAAACACTGGAGCCACAACCCCTTCAAAAAATTCTAGGGATTTACCTTTACAACTGGAATTCACTTGGGATGGTGTTCAATCTAACATCTGTGTGATAACAAAATTTGATCCAGATAAGGATTTCATTGAAAAGGGTTATCACAATAAAGAAAATACTCAAAAAATATAATGTCTAGAAAAGGCTTATTGTCTAGAAAGGAGAAATTTTCTGAAAAAACTCCATTATACCTTCATGATAGAAAATGGATTTAATACAAGATTCTTTCCGTGGTATGAATGGTGCGCCAAGAAATACCAATTTCCTGAATACGCTCAGTGTGTAAGTGCTTTAGAAAATCCATTTAAGACTTATACAACGAGAGAAGGAAAAGAAGAAAGAGCGATACATCCACCAGAAAGTTTTGTCTAGATCAATTCAAAAGGAACAATTGCTCCTCCCTATAGAGAAGTCCCAGAAGGAACACATGAAGCCTCTTTAAAAAATGGAGTTGTTGCTGTGATATAGCAAAATAACTATACAAATTTGTTTTTTTCAATCTTTAGGACAACTAGCAACTAGGATAGAGAATTCATTAAAAAATGACTCGCTCAAAGCTAGAGTTTGGACACCTAGAGAACCGGGAGCATCTTCTAGTTCTTCTGAACGAAATAAGAAGGATAAAAACATTCAACCAATGTTTAAACCAGCGTATGATCTTAAGGATTATAATTTAGGAAATGATAATAATTTTGTTGATGCTCTGGCTAAACGATTAAGTTCAATCAAACTTTCAGAGCCAAACGTCTCAGTCATTACTAAAGCCCAAGTTGCTGAATTGGAAGAACAATTTACTGAATCAACCTTAGACCCACAAGTAAATAGGATAAGTCAAGGACAGAGGGTGACAAGAACGCCTATCCTGAAAAACTATTATCCTAGGCTAACCCCAGTAGATCTTCAATTTGAGGATAATGATATGGGTTAGAAGGTTCAGTATGATGGATGATCAATTTTTGAATAGAACATTGATGGACAAACGGATTATCAGGTTCTCAATACTATGAGACACATGATGATGTTCTCATCCGCTAGTAAACTACAAGGAAATTCGGATCATGCCATTGCTTATGCGATTGTAGCAGGATTTATAGGACAACTTTGTCGATGGTGGGATTTTCATCTAAGAGAAGAAGCAAAAAGAGAAATTCCTGCTGCCACAAAATTCGGAGAAGTAAATGGGCAAATGGTAGCCCAAGAAGATGCAGTGAATACCCTGATCTATACCGTTACTCTACACTTTGTTGGCTCTACTGAGCTCCAACAAGATAGATCTAAAGAACTCCTAATGAACTTAAAATGTCCGACTTTGTCTCATTTTAGGCGGTATAAAGACATTTTTTATGCTAAGGTTTTCCTTAGATCCGATTGCTATGCTGATTTCTGGAAAGAGAAATTTCTTTCTGGATTACCTCCATTATTCGCTGAAAAGGTGCGAAGCAGGATAAGAGGAAAGTTTGGAGGAGTTATACCTTATGACCTTTGAAATATGTGCTGAAGGGTTAGCACTTTGTAAAATATGAAGCTAAAAAGACAGCTTGATAAGCAGAAGACTTTAGGGTCAAAAGAACTGGGAGATTTTTGCGAAAAATTTGGATTCGAACCAAAAGGTCATTCATCCTTAAAGAAATACTTTAGGAAAACAAGGAAACTTCCCAAGAAATACTCGGAAGAAAAGCCACGTAGGTCCTCTAAACCTTATAGGTCATTCCGTAAAAACAAAGTCCAGTCTCATAAACAAAAAGAGGCGAGAAATAAACCCAACAAAAAACCTCTTGTTTGTTATAAGTGTGGAAAAGTTGGACATATGAGACCTCAATGCCGAATGAAAGCGAAAATAAACAATCTCAACATAGATGAAGGACTGAAACACCAGTTATGTCAGCTATTGCTTAATTCATCTTATTAAGAAGATAGTGATGATGAAGTTGCAGTTCTTGAAGACGAAGAATTGTTTACATCATCAACAGAAGACAGTAACACAGATTCAGAAAATGATTGTGCTAGTCAAACGAACCTATGCGTCATCAGCAAAGAAGAAAGTCTGATCTTAGACTTAATAGATAATATCAGAAATCCTTTAGAAAAAAGGGAAATTTTAGAAAAATTTTTAGATATGGCAAGAGAAAAGGAAAAACCAAAGCCTAGTGACAAACAACCAGTCGAAGCTTATAGTTTCAAAACAATTGTAGATCGAATAACGGAAAGAACAAAAAAGGAACCCACAATAGCTGAAATGCAACAGGAGATTAATAATACAAAAGATGAAATCAAAAACCTAAAACGACGAGTTCAAGTCCTCGAACTCTATCATGTCTCGCCTGAAGAAGAGGCCAGAAGCAAAGGAAATGAAACTGAAAGCGAGTTTCAGAATCTGATGGAAGACTTCGTAAAGGAACCAAAGGACAAATCGACGAAACTTGAATAGGTTTTGGAACTTGCCGATCCAGGCAATAGCATCTCAGCCCTGAAGTATGTTAGTAGCCTCGACAAGGTAATTTCTCAAAAATGGTATTCTATCCTTACCTTTGTTATTAATAAGACTTTCAGGTTTTCTATAGAAACACTCATTGATTATGGACCGGATCTAAACTGGATTAATGAAGGAGTAGTACCCACCAAGTACTTCTAAAAAACATCTCAAGGTCTGCGAAGTGTAACCGATCAACCTATGAAGATTCAGTATAAGGTGTTAGATGCCACGGTGATTCAAGATGAGGTTTGTTTCGAAATTTCTTTCGTTATGGTTAAAGGACTAAGCCATGCTGTAATTTTAGGAACTCCCTTTCTTAGCATGCTTTACCCATTCAAAATTTCAGAAGAAGGAATTGAAACTGAAGTTGAAGGAACAAAGGTAAAGTTCACATGTTCTAGAGAACCTCAAATGCAGTATGTAAATGTCATGCAACAGAAAATTCACCATAAAGAAAAATTTCTTTGTTCTCTGAAAGAAGATATACATTTTCAAAGGACTAAAGAGAAACTCACTGCAAAAGTAGTAAAAGAAAGAGTTGAGTCTATGTCAGGACCCGTCTCGAATTTCCCCTCGAAACCCGGGAAGAACCCTGATCCCGTCTGACAACCTAAGAATAGGTTCCCAAAATACCCTTCAATCCTTACAAAATATAATAACAATAAATACTTCCACTTGTCAGACAAGGGATTCAAGCACTCAATAATTTCCGTAATTAATGACCAATCAAATACAATATAATATCAGAGCGTCTAAGTAGGATCAAGAGTAAAATTTAGATATCCTACTCAAATATAATTACACAGCGCAGTCGAAGTACTAATGCCTCTGCCTCGAGATCAGTGTTCGCGTCAACTCTACTCAACTGCCTGAAGGGGTTTAAACACAAAAGTTGTGAGTGGACAAAAATAATCATTTATAAATTCCTTTTCGAGAAAATACGTTTCTTCCCCTCCATTTATAAAATAATGCATGCATAACATAAAACAATTTATCATACTAAAACATCATATGTAAATCACCAAAAATTCTCATTTCTCTTTAAAACCACTTAGTTGGACTCACATAAAATCTGTATAATAAAAATACCTCGTGATCCACAATTTGGTTTGAAAACTCTCTTCAAAGGAGTTTAAAATCATTTAATTTAATCTGGACACAAAATATCTCAAATTCAAATCATTTCGTTCAATCCGACACATAATATCTCAAATTCACTGTTCCCGACATATCCACAACACACCAGGGTATCCCTTGAGATGTGTTAAAATCTGTACAACTCTGTGTACCATCTGTACTGTCTGTACTATCTGTACTATCTGTACTATTCATAGACAGCTTCGCGACCCGGCGGAGCAAGGCCCCTCAACACCTAAGGTCCGAACCCTCAACAACCGGTAGAGCAAGGCCCCTCAACACCAGTCAAAGCAACAATAACCATCGGGACGGGAACCAGTGAATCAAATCCATACTTCGAAATCTTTGTTTCGCGGCCTAAGCCAAATTCTTTGAAATACCATTTTATGGCCAAAATCGGTAAAATCACAATTATGAGTGTAAACCCAAATCACATACTCAAATAGTTACCACGTCAAAACGATATCAAAATCGAGTACAAAAACCAGGCCATTTCTCAAAACATACTTTCACTGAAATATTGTAAAACATGTGTCCAGCATCATTTCTAAAATCCAGAAATTCATTGCACCCATGCATAACAGTATTTAAATCAAATATACATTTATGCATGCATTATAGTTTATAAACCAAAAGTCCACTCACAAACCTGTTCAAGCAAGCTCAATCCCGAACTGTACGCTCCCCTGAAGTTCCTGGAGCAGTATCGTCTGTCCAAATTAATAATCGGGATTACCAGCTAATAATAAGAACCTTAAATATAAATCCCCTAAACCCCGGGAGTCTAACTATGCTGGCCTAGAAAACGCAGCAACTTTAAAACGTCCGAAACAACCCCTAAATGACGTCCGATCGACTCAAAACCTGCGCCAACAGGTCCGAAACGTCAAAAACTACTTGTCACGCGCCACCGTGACCTCAGACTCGGCCCCACGCGCCGCCACACGCCGACGGAAGGTCAGAACACGCGCCCACGCGCCGCCGCGCGCCCTCACGCGCCGGTCACGCGCCTGCTACAGTACCCACCCGCCTGGACCGGTCCAACCCGATCCAACTCGGCCTGACCCGGTCCAACTCGACTCGATCGGTTCAACTCGACCCGACCGGTCACCCGACCCGACCAGTTTACTCGACTCGACCGGTCACCGGTGACTCGCCGGAGAAGACGACCGGCTGCCGGCGCCGCCGTCTGGTTTCCGCCGGAATCCTCAATTTTCGGCCGAAACTTCAAGCTTTCCTAACTTCCTCAAAACTCAACCATTTTTCACAAATTTTATGTCTAAATCTATCTACTCGAACCCAGGAATCCAAATATGACCTCAAAACCACAAACACGTACCTGTGCTAGCCGAAAAATCGATCGGAAGGTCCGAAACTTCCTATCCTCGGTTCGGCTTCCTCCGTGGTCCTCTCCTTTGATGGTTGGTACGATTGTGATCGTGGGAAGGAGTAGAATACGATTAGTTGATCAAAACTGGAAGTTGGAGCCTTGAATCAAAAGTTGACTTTGTGGGTGTTTGGGTGAATTTTCGCACACGGGTTCAATGTTTTGTGTTTATGTTTGTCATAGAGAGAGACAGAGAGTGAGATGAGTGATAATGAAGATAAAGATGAAAATGAAATGAAGATGAGACAATGATTGGGTTAAAATATCTACCCCAAGTCAAAAATTACCAAAATGCCCTTGCACATCTAGACCCATAAATTCCGTCCACGAACTCCATTTTCCGCGTGTCGCCTGTCTACGAACTCGTGAGTTCGAGACCTACGCAACGGTATCCAAAACACCACCAAAAGTGTCTCGAAACAAAATTTGACTTCCATGCCCTTTACCGACCAAGGGTAAAATTATCATTTTACATAAATAATTTACTTAAATCCAATAATTGAAATTCCGGGTTGTTACAATCTACCCCCCTTAAGAAATTTCGTCCTCGAAATTCAACTTTACCCTTGGAACAAATAAGGATACTGCGTCCGCATTAGTTCCTCGGTTTCCCACGTGGCTTCCTCCACGTTATGATTCCTCCATAACACTTTAACTAGAGGAATACTCTTTCTGCGCAGTACCTTTTCTTTCCAATCCAAAATTTGCACCGGTTGCTCCTCAAAGGTTAAATCATCCTTCAGCTCAAGTGGCTGCTCTCCTAATACGTGAGATTCATCAAACAGATATTTCCGGAGCAAAGATACATGAAAAACATTATGAACTCTGGATAATTCCGATGGTAAAGCAAGACGATATGCTACTGGTCCTATCCTCTCCAAAATCTCATACGGACCAATGTAGCGAGGACTCAGTTTCCCTCGTCTACCAAAACGTACCACTCCCTTCCAAGGAGATAGTTTCAAGAACTCCCAATCACCTACCTCAAACTCAAGGTCTCTGGTTCTACGGTCTGCATAGCTCTTCTGGCGATCCTGAGCTGTCTTCAACCTTTCTTTGATGATCCTTATTTTTTCCTCAGTCGTATCAACCAACTCTGGTGTTAACAGTTTCCTTTCACCCACTTCGTTCCAGCATAACGGTGTCCTACACTGCCTCCCATACAGTGCCTCGAAAGGAGACATCCCAATACTCGACTGATAACTATTATTATAAGCAAATTCCATCAGAGCCAGGTGTGAATCCCAGTTCCCTTTAAACTGTAGTACACAAGCTCTCATCATATCCTCCAAAACCTGGATTGTCCTCTCAGACTGACCATCCTTCTGAGGATGAAAAGCTGTACTAAAATGCAAGGTAGTGCCAAAAGCCTTCTGCAAACTCCGTCAAAACCTGGAGGTAAATCTAGGATCCCTGTCCGAAACAATTGACTCTGGAGTCCCATGTAGTCGTATGATCTCATCAATGAACAATTTAGTATACCGACTCATCCGAAAATCTTCTCGCACTGGCAAGAAATGTGCAGACTTCGTGAGTCTATCAACAATTACCCATATCCCATCATGTCCCTTTTGTGTCCTTGGAAGTTTATACACAAAATCCATCGTAATGTGATCCCACTTCCATTCCGGAATAGGTAATGGTTGAAGTGCCCCATATGGTTTCTGCCTCTCTGCTTTCACTTGCTGACACGTCAGGCATCTACTCACAAACTCAGCAATTTCCCTTTTCATCCCAGTCCACCAATAGTATTTCCTTAGGGTATGATACATCTTGGTACCTCCTGGATGCATAGTGTAAGCCGAACTATGAGGCTCATCAAGAATTTCCCTTTTTAGTTCCAGCCCATTCGGTACGCATAATCGGCCATCCCTAACCAAGACTCCATCATCCCTAAGCGCATAGTCCTGCCTGTTTCCAGCCTCCAACTCCATCCTGATAATGCACAATGTAGGATCCTGGAGTTGAGCCTCAATAATCCGATCAATCAGAACAGGTATCACTTGGAAACTAGCCAATAAAGCCCCCTGGCTATCCTTGTCCAGTACTATCCCTGCTCTACGGAACTCTACCAGTAATGGTAGGTAGACTGTATGCAAATGGGCCAAAGAACCCATGGATTTCCTGCTCAATGCATCCGCCACAACATTGGCTTTCCCTGGATGGTACTCTATAGTACAATCATAATCCTTTATTAGCTCAAGCCATCTTCTCTGCCTCATATTCAGGTCCTTTTGGGTGAACAAGTACTTTAAACTCTTATGGTCGGTGAAGATCCGACACGTCTCCCCGTACAAATAATGTTGCCAGATTTTCAATGCATGCACCACTGCAGCTAACTCCAAATCATGTGTGGGGTAATTCAACTCATGGGGTTTAAGTTGTCTAGAAGCATACGCTATCACCTTTCCATGCTGCATCAACACACAGCCTATACCCCGCAATGAGGCATCACTATACACCTCGAATCCCCCAGTATCATCAGGAAGGGTCAATACTGGAGCAGAAGTCAACCTCCTCTTCAGCTCATGAAATCCCTGTTCACAATCAGCTCCCCAGTCAAACTTGACTCCTTTCCTCGTCAACCGAGTCAACGGCCCTGCTATCGTAGAAAATCCTTCTACAAATCGTCGATAATATCCTGCCAAACCCAGAAAACTCCTCACCTCTATCACTGTCCTCGGTTGCTCCCAGTTTGCCACTGCCTCAACCTTTTGGGGATCTACGCTGATATCCTCAGCCGAAATCACATGACCTAAGAATCCAACTTCGGTCAACCAAAACTGGCATTTACTGAATTTGGCAAACAAATGCTTTTTCCTAAGCATATTCAGCACCAACCTTAAGTGCTTCTCATGTGCCTTAGCACTCCTCGAATACACCAAGATGTCATCGATGAACACAATCACAAACCGATCCAAATACTTTTGAAACACCCTGTTCATCAAATCCATAAATGCTGCTGGGGCATTAGTCAACCCGAAAGGCATCACCAGGAACTCATAATGATCATAACGAGTCCTGAAAGCTGTTTTCTCAACATCCCCTTCTCTGATCCTCAACTGATGGTACCCGGATCGAAGGTCAATTTCCGAAAAATATCTTGCCCCCTTTATTTGATCAAACAAATCATCTATCCTTGGCAAAGGATACTTATTCCGCACCGTAGCCCTGTTTAGCTTCCGGTAGTCGATACACAATCTCAGACCACCATCCTTTTTGCTCAAAAATAACACTGGTGCACCCCAAGGTGAAACACTTGGGCGAATAAATCCCATATTCACCAAATCCTGCAACTGAGTCTTCAATTCTCGCAATTCTGCCGATGCCATTCTATACGGTGCCTGTGAGATAGGTTGAGTACCTGGTAAAAGCTCGATGGTGAATTCAATCTCCCGGTGAGGTGGCAATCCCGGAAGATCATCTGGAAACACATCAGAGAACTAACTCACCACTGGAATATCCTCCACTCTCATCGGAGTATCCCGAGAGTTAAACACATGAGCCAAATAACCCTCACAACCTTTCCTCTGCAATTTCTCAGCGGTTAAAGCTGATATCACTCCACAGGGTAGTACCCTACGATCTCCCCTGAATGTAAGTTCCAGTAAACTTGGACTTCGGAAATCCACTCTCTTGTCATAACAATCAATAGAGGCATGGTGCATAGTATTTACCATGATTCTGGGGATGGATTGATAAATACTATGGCAGTTGAGTAGAGTTGACGCGAACACTGATCTCGAGGCAGAGGCATTAGTACTTCGACTGCGCTGTGTAATTATATTTGAGTAGGATATCTAAATTTTACTCTTGATCCTAATTAGACGCTCTGATATTATATTGTATTTGATTGGTCATTAATTACGGGAATTATTGAGTGCTTGAATCCCTTGTCTGACAAGTGGAAGTATTTATTGTTATTATATTTTGTAAGGATTGAAGGGTATTTTGGGAACCTTTTCTTAGGTTGTCAGACGGGATCAGGGTTCTTCCCGGGTTTCGAGGGGAAATTCGGGACGGGTCCTGACAATTGGTATTAGAGCACTAGGTTAAATTCCTGTAGACTGTACACTACGTGTACAATTATTTTGGTATTGATGAGTTATAGTTCTTTTCAGCGTAATGCCTTCGAGACGCGAGTTCCGTCAACAGTTGGAAATTATTGGGGACACACCTTAACCTGCAGTGGAGCCTGATATGAGGCAAACACTGGAAAAATTGGGTCATACGTTGACTTCTGTACTTCAGAGTAGGACTGCTACTGAAGGTTCAGACATTGAGAGAGCCCAGAGATTAGGGGCTATAATATTTATGGGCGACTCTAGCGCAGATGATGCAGCAGAGTGGATTATTCGTTTAGAGCGAGTGTTCTCGGTTATAAGATGTCCTCAGGGGGACATGGGTATTAGTACTCCTACTGGGAATATGTTAGTGGCGAATCTCGTGATTCGTAGTTGTCCAGTGTTAGTGGAAGGTCATGCATTAGAGGCAGATTTAATCCCCTTAGATATTTTTGATTTTGATGTGATTCTGGGGATGGATTGGTATAAGACTGCTTTCAATGACAAGAGAGTGGATATATACCATGATTCTGGGGATGGATTGCTGAGAAGGATAGGTATAAGACTGCTTTCAATGTACCATTCGGGCACTACGAATGGAATGTTATGCCGTTTGGTCTAAAGAATCCTCCTTCGGAATTTCAAAATATATAGAATGATATCTTTAATCCTTACTCCACTTTTACTATAGTTTATCATGATGATGTCTTAGTCTATTCTAATTCTTTAGAACAACACTTTAAACATTTACACATTTTCCTAAAAGTGGTGAAGAATGAAGGATTAGTGGTCTCAGCTCGGAAGATGAAACTCTTCCAAACTATGGTTTGATTTCTAGGGCATAATATTCATAAATGAATTATTTTGCCGATTGATAGAGCTATTGTCAGGACCCGCCCCAAATTTCCCCTCGAAACCCGGGAAGAACCCTGATCCCGTCTGACAACCTAAGGAAAGGTTCCCAAAATGCCCTACAATCCTTACAAAATAAAAATAATAAATACTTTCACTTGTCAGACAAGGGATTCAAGCACTCAATAATTCCTGTAATTAATGACCAACCAAATAAAATATAATATCAGAGCGTCAAAGTAGGATCAAGGGTACAATTTAGATATCCTACTCCAGTTTAACTACACAGCGCAGCCGAAAATACTAATGTCTCTGCCTCGAGAGAAGTGTCCGCGTCAACTTAACTCAACAGCCTGAAGGGAGTTTAAACACAAAAATTGTGAGTGGACAAAAATAATCATTTATAAATCGTTTTCCAAGGAAATATTACCTTTTTCCCCCTCCATTTATAAAATCATGCATGCATCACATAAAACAGTTCATGATATAAAAACATCATCTGTAAATCACCAGAATTTCCATTTCTCTTTAAAACCACTTAGTAGGACACACACAAAATCCATATAAGGAAAACACATCGTGGTCCACAGTCTGGTTTGAAAATCATCCTCAAAAGAGTTCAAAATCGTTTAATTCAACCTGGACACATAATATCTCAAATCCATTGTTCCCGACACATCCACTAGCCAACAGGGTATCCCTTGGGGTGTGCTAGTCCTATATCACAACTCTCTGTACTATGCATAGACAGCCTCGCGACCCGACGGAGCAAAACTCTCGACGCTAGAATCTGAGCACTCAACAAACCAACGGAGCAAAACTCTCGACGCTAGTCGGAGAAACAGTAACCAATTATATTGGAGGTTCACCGGGTTCACCACCAACGGCGAATCCTAGTCCCATATTCTGGTCCCCCTCAAATATGTTTATCTTGGAGGTTCACCGGGTTCACCGTCACTAGCGGATCCTAGTCCCATATTCTGGTCCTCCTCAATTATGTTTATCTTGGAGGTTCACCAGGTTCACCGTCACTAGCGGATCCTAGTCCCGGGTCCTGGCCTACCTCAAATATGTTTATCTTGGAGGTTCACCGGGTTCACCGCTAATAACGGATCCTAGCCCCGAGTCCTGGCCTCCCTCAAATATGGCCAAATCCAATAAACTTATACATCCGGGTCAAAACCCAAATCATGGACTCAATAATTTCCACGTCAAAACGATATCAAAACCGAGTCCAAAAACCATGATATTTCTCAAATCACACTTTAACTGAAATGGTGGAAAACATGTGTCCAATATTCATTTCTAAAATCTAGAAATTCAATGTCACAATACATAACAGTATTTAAACAAAGATACATTGATGCATGCATTTCAGTTTATAAAACAAAAGTCCACTCACAAACTTGTTCAAGCAAGCTCAATCCCATCTTGTTCGTTCCTCTGAGGTTCCCGGAACAATATCGCCTGTTAAAAACAACAATCGGGATTATCGGCTAGTAATAAGACTCTTATATAACAACGCCCTAAACTTCGGGAGGTCTACCCATGCTGTTCTAGAAAACACAGCAACTTCGGACGCCCAAAACGACCTCTAAACGACGTCCGATCAACCTGAAACCTGTACCAACAGATCCGGAACGTCGAAACTAGTTACCACACGTCGTTATGACCTCATACTCGGCCCCACGCGCCCCCACGCAACGCCGGAAGTACGGAACACGTGCCCACTCGTCCCTACGCGCCCTCACGTGCTGGTCATGCGCCTGCTACAGTGTTCACACGTCTGGACCGATCCAACCCAGCCCAGCTCGACCTAACTCGGTTCAATTCGACCCGACCGGTTCACTCAACTCGATCGGTTCAACTTGACCCGATCGGTTCACTCGACCTGATTGGTTCACTCGACCCGATCGATCACCAGTGACTCACCGGAGAAGGCGACTGGCTATCGGCGCCACCGTCTGGTTTCGTCGGAATCTCCCATTTTCGACCGAAACTTCAAGCATTTATAACTTCCTCAAAACTCAACCATTTTTCACAAATTTTATGTCTAAATCTATCTACTCAAACCCAAGAATCCAAATATGACCTCAAAACCATAAACACGTACCTGTGTAAGCCGAAAAATCAATCGGAAGATCTGAAACTTCCTATACTCGGTTCGGCTTCCCCCGTGGTCCTCTCCTTCGATGGTTGGTACAGTTATGATCATGGGAAAGAGTATAATACAATTAGTGGATCAAAAATGGAAGTTAAAGTCTTGAATCAAACGTTGACTTTGTGGATTTTGGGGTGTTTTCTCACGGGTTCGATGGTGTGTTTGTTTTTCAGAGAGAGATGAGTGATAATGAGATGAAGATGAAAATGAGTGAAGATGTAAAAGATGTAAAATGATTGGGTTTAAAATATCTTCTTCCAAATCAAAATTACCAAAATGCCCTTGCACATCTAGACCCATAAATTTCGTACACGAGCTCCGTTTTCCGCGTGCCGCCTGTCTACGAACTCGTGAGTTCGAGACCTACGCAATGGTACCCGAAACACCGCCTAAAATGTTCCGAAACAAAACTTGATTTCCATGCCCTTAACCGACCAAGGGTAAAATCATCTTTTTACAAAAATAATTACGTAAACCCAATAATTAAAATTTCGGGTTGTTACAATCCACCCCCCCTTAAGAAATTTCGTCCTCGAAATTCATTCCTACCCATGGAACAAATGAGGATACTGCGCCCGTATTAATTCCTCGGTTTCCCACGTGGCCTCCTCCACGTTATGATTCCTCCACAACACTTTAACTAGAGGAATATTCTTTCTGCGCAATACCTTCTCCTTCCAATCCAGAATTTGCACCGGTTGCTCCTCAAAAGTCAAATCGTCTTTCAGCTCAAGTGGTTGCTCTTCCAACACATGAGACTCATCAAATAGATATTTCCGGAGCAAAGATACATGGAAAACATCATGAACTCTAGATAATTCCGAGGCTAAAGAAATACGATATGCCACTGGTCCTATCCTCTCCACAATCTCATACGGACCAATGTAGCGAGGACTCAGTTTTCCTCGTCTACCAAAACGTACCACTCCCTTCCAGGAAGATAGTTTCAAGAACACCCAGTCACCTACCTCACACTCAGGGTCTCTAGTTCGACGGTCTGCATAGCTCTTCTGGCGATCCTGGGCTGTCTTCAACCTTTCTCTGATGATTCTAATCTTTTCCTCAGTCAAATCCACCAACTTGGGTGTTAACAGTCTCATTTCACCTATTTCACTCCAGCACAAAGGTGTCCGGCACTGTCTCCCATACAGTGCCTTGAAAGGAGATATCCCAATACTAGACTGGAAACTGTTATTATATGCAAATTCCATCAGAGACAAGTGTGAATCCCAATTCCCTTTAAACTGTAGTACACAAGCCCTCATTATATCCTCCAAAACCTGGATTGTCCTCTCAGACTGACCATCCGTCTTAGGATGAAAGGCTGTACTGAAATGCAAAGTGGTGCCAAAAGCTTTCTGTAAACTCCGCCAAAACCTAGAGGTAAACCTAGGATCCCTGTCCGAAACAATAGACTCTGAAGTCCCATGTAGCCGTATGATCTCATCCACGAACAGTTTGGCATACCGACTTATCCGGAAATCTTCTCGCACTGGCAAGAAATGTGCCGACTTTGTAAGTCCATCCACAATTACCCATATTCCATCATATCCCTTCTGTGTCCTCGGAAGTTTATACACAAAGTCCATTGTAATGTGATCCCACTTCCATTCCGGGATAGGTAATGGTTGCAGTGTCCGATAGGGTTTCTGCCTCTCTGCTTTCAGTTGCTGACATGTCAAGCATCTACTCATAAACTTAGCAATTTCTCTTTTCATCCTAGTCCACCAATAATGTTCTTTTAGGGTATGATACATCTTGGTACCTCCTGGGTGCATAGCGTAAGCCGAACTATGAGCCTCATCAAGAATTTCCCTCTTTAGCTCCAGCTCATTCTGTACGCACAACCGTTCATCCTTAACCAAGGCTCCATCATCCCTAACCACATAGCCATGCCTGTTTCCAGCCTCCAACTCCATCCTGATAATGCACAATGTAGGATCCTGGAGTTGAGCCTCTATAATCCGATCAATCAGAATAGACCTCACATGGAAACTAGCCAACAAAGCCCCCTAGCTATCCATGTCCAGTACAATCCCTGCTCTACGGAACTCTACCAGCAACGGTAGGTAGAATGTATGTAAATGGGCCAAAGAACCCATAGACTTCCTGCTCAAGGCATCTGCCACAACATTGGCTTTTCCTGGATGGTACTTTATAGTACAATCGTAATCCTTTATTAGCTCAAGCCACCTTCTCTGCCTCAAATTTAGGTCCTTCTGAGTAAATAAGTATTTTAAACTCTGATGGTCGGTGAAGATCCGACACGTCTCCCCGTACAAATAATGTCGCCAGATTTTTAGTGCATGCACCACTGCAGCCAACTCCAAATCATGTGTGGGGTAATTCATCTCATTGGGTTTAAGTTGCTTGGAAGCATACGCTATCACCTTCCCATGTTGCATCAGCACACAGCTTATATCCCGCAATGATGCATCACTATATACCTCAAATCCCCAGTTACCATCCAGAAGGGTTAATACTGGAGCGGAAGTCAACCTTCTCTTTAGCTCCTGAAAGCTCTGCACACAATCAGCATCCCAGTCAAACTTGACTCCTTTCCTAGTCAATTGAGTCAATGGGCCCGCCATCGTAGAAAATCCTTCTACGAACTGTCGATAATATCCTACCAAACCCAGAAAGCTCCTCACTTCTGTCACTGTCCTCGGTTGCTCCCAGTTTGCCACTGCCTCCACTTTTTGGAGATCTACGCTGATACCCTCAACTGAAATCACATGACCCAAGAATCCTACCTCGGTCAACCAAAACTGGCATTTACTTAACTGAGCAAACAATTGCTTTTTCCTAAGTATATTCAGTACCAACCTCAAGTGCTTCTCATGTGCCTTGGCACTTCTTGAATACACCAAGATATCGTAGATGAACACAATTACAAATCGATCCAAATACTTTTGGAATACCCTGTTCATCAAGTCCATAAATGCTGCCGGAGCATTAGTTAACCCGAAGGGCATCATCAGGAACTCATAATGACCATACTGAGTCCTGAAAGCTGTTTTCTGAACATCCTCTTCCCGGATCCTCAACTGATGGTACCCAGATCAAAGGTCAATTTTTGAAAAATACTTTGCCCCCTTCAGTTGATCAAATAAATCGTCAATCCTTGGTAGAGGATACTTATTTCGCACCGTCACTCTATTTAACTGCCGGTAGTCGATACACAATCTCAGACCACCATCCTTTTTCCTCACAAATAATACCGACGCACCCCATGGTGAAACACTTGGGCGAATAAATCCCATATTCACCGAGTCCTGTAACTGAGTCTTTAACTCTCGCAATTCTGCTGGTGCCATTTTGTACGGTGCCTGTGAGATAGGTTGAGTACCTGATAGAAGCTCTATGGTAAACTCGATCTCACGGTGAGGTGGCAATCCTGAAAGATCCCCTGGAAACACATCAGAGAACTCACTCACCACAGGGATATCCCCCACTCTCATCGGAGTATCCCGAGTATCAAACACATGAGCTAAGTACCCCTCACAACCTTTCCTTAACAATCTCTCAGCGGTCAACGCTGATATCACTCTAAAGGGTAGTACCCTACGATCTCCCCGAAATGTAAGTTCCGGTAATCCTGGATTTCGGAAAACCACTGTCTTGTCATAAAAGTCTATGGAGGCATGGTGCATGGACAACCAATCCATCCCCAGAATCACATCAAACTCAAAAATATCTAAGGGGATTAAATTTGCATTCAACCCATGGCCTTCAACCATCACCGGACAACTGCGAATCATGAGGTTCGCCACTAACATATCCTCGGTAGGAGTACTAATACCCATGTCCCAACCAATCGGGGACAATTCTCTATATCCTTTGGGCTAGACTCGCCCATAAATATCGTCGCCCGCAGTCTCTGGGCTTTCTAAATATCAGAAACTTCCTGAGAAGCCCTATCCTGGAGTACAGAAGCTAAAGTTTGACCCAGCTATTCCAGTGTCTGCCTTAAATGAGGCTCCATTGCAGGTTCATGGTCATCTCCACCATTCCCAGACCGTTGACGGAACTCACATCTCGGAGGCATTATACACTGGAAAGAAGCTGTAAATCATTAATACCAAAATTTCACCTGTACACTAGGTGTACGGTCTATAGGAATTTAACCTAGTGCTCTGATAACAATTGTCAGGACCCGTCCCGAATTTCCCCTCGAAACCCGAGAAGAACCCTGATCCCGTCTGACAACCTAAGGAAAGGTTCCCAAAATGCCCTTCAATCCTTACAAAATAATAATAATAAATACTTTCACTTGTCAGACAAGGGATTCAAGCACTCAATAATTCCCGTAATTAATGAACAACCAAATAAAATATAATATCAGAGCGTCTAAGTAGGATCAAGGGTACAATTTAGATATCCTACTCCAGTTTAACTACACAACGTAGCCGAAAGTACTAATGCCTCTACCTCGAGAGAAATGTCCGCGTCAACTTAACTCAACAGCCTGAAGGGGGTTTAAACACAAAAGTTGTGACTGGACAAAAATAATCGTTTATAAATCTTTTTCCAAGAAAATATTACCTTTTTCCCCCTCCATTTATAAAACTATGCATGCATCACATAAAACAGTTCATGATATAAAAACATCATATGTAAATCACCAGAATTTCCATTTCTCTTTAAAACCACTTAGTAGGACCCACACAAAATCCATATAAGGAAAACACATCGTGGTCCACAGTCTGGTTTGAAAATCATCCTCAAAAGAGTTCAAAATCATTTAATTCAACCTGGACACATAATATCTCAAATCCACTGTTCTCGACACATCCACTAGCCACCAGGGTATCACTTGGGGTGTGCTAGTCCTATATCCCAACTCTCTGCACTATGCATAGACAGCCTCGTGACCCGGCGGAGCAAAACTCTCGACGCCAGAGTCTGAGCACTCAATGAACCAACGGAGCAAAACTCTCGACGCTAGTCGGAGAAACAGTAACCAATTATATTGGAGGTTCACCGGGTTCACCGCCAACAGTGAATCCTAGTCCCATATTCTGGTCCCCCTCAAATATGTTTATCTTGGAGGTTCACCGTCACTAGCGGATCCTAGTCCCATATTCTGGTCCTCCTCAAATATGTTTATCTTGGAGGTTCACCGAGTTCACCGTCACTAGTGGATCCTAGTCCCGGGTCTTGACCTCCCTCAAATATGTTTATCTTGGAGGTTCACCGGGTTCACCGCTAATAACGGATCCTGGCCCCGGGTCCTGGCCTCCCTCAAATATGGCCAAATCCAATAAACTCATACATCCGGGTAAAAACCCAAATCATGGACTCAATAATTTCCACGTCAAAACGATACCAAAACCGAGTCCAAAAACCAAGATATTTCTCAAATCACACTTTAACTGAAATAGTGGAAAACATGTGTCCAGTAATCATTTCTAAAATCCGGAAATTCAATGCCACAATACATAACAGTATTTAAACAAAGATACATTGATGCATGCATTTCAGTTTATAAAACAAAAGTCCACTCACAAACTTGTTCAAGCAAGCTCAATCCCGTCTTGTTCATTCCTCTGAGGTTTCCGGAACAATATCGCCTGTCAAAAACAACAATCGGGGTTACCGGCTAGTAATAAGACTCTTCTATAACAACTCCCTAAACCTCGGGAGGTCTACCCATGCTGTTCTAGAAAACACAGCAACTTTGGACGCCCAAAACGACCTCTAAACGACGTCCGATCAACCCGAAACCTGTACCAACAGATCCAGAATGTCGAAAACTAGTTACTACGCGTCGCCGTGGCCTCAAACTCAGCCCCACGCGCGTGCCGGAAGTACGGAACACGCGCCCACGGGCCGCCATGCGCCCTCACGCGCCGGTCATGCGCTTGGACTGGTCCAACCCGGCCCGACTAGACTTGACCCGATCCAACTCGACCCGACTGGTTCAGTTAACCCGACCGATTCAACTCGATTCGACCGGTTCACTCAACCCAACCGATTCACTCGACCCGACCGGTTCACTCAATCCGATCGGTTCACTCGACCCGACTGGTCACCGGTGACTCGCCGGAGATGACGACCGGCTGCCGGCACCACCGTCTTGTTTCACCGGAATCCCCCATTTCCGACCGAAACTTCAAGCTTTTATAACTTCAGCAAAACTCAACCATTTTTCACAAATTTTATATCTAAATCTATCTACTCAAACCCAAGAATCCAAATATTACCTCAAAACCACAAACATGTACCTGTGTAAGCAGGAAAATCAATCGGAAGATCTGAAACTTCCTATACTCGGTTCGGCTTCCCCCGTGGTCCTCTCCTTCGATGGTTGGTACGGTTATGATCGTGGGAAGGAGTAGAATACGATTAGTGGATCAAAAATGGAAGTTAAAGCCTTGAATCAAAAGTTGACTTTGTGGGTTTTTGGGTGTTTTCTCACGGGTTCGATGGTGTGTTTGTTTTTCAGAGAGAGATGAGTGATAATGAGATGAAGATGAAAATGAGTGAAGATGTAAAAGATGTAAAATGATTGGGTTTAAAATATCTTCTTCCAAATCAAAATTACCAAAATGCCCTTGCACATCTAGACCCATAACTTTCGTACACGAGCTCCGTTTTCCGCGTGCCGCCTGTCTACGAACTCGTGAGTTCGAGACCTACGCAATGGTACCCGAAACACCGCCTAAAATGTTCCGAAACAAAACTTGATTTCCATGCCCTTAATAGACCAAGGGTAAAATCGTCTTTTTACAAAAATAATTACGTAAACCAATAATTAAAATTCCGTGTTGTTACCGCTATTGATTTTGCTGATAAGTTTCCGGATGGGATAAGAAAAAATTGCAAAGATTCTTGGGTAGCCTGAATTATGTAGGTGATTTTTACAAAGACCTAGCCAAGGATAGCAAGCCGTTTTATCAAAGGCTAAAGAAGAATCATGTTCCTTGGACATAAGAACAAACTAAGGCAATGCGACTTTTGAAAAGAAAAGTCAAAGAACTTCCATGCTTAGCATTGGCCAATCCAGAAGAATTCAATATAGTGGAAACCGACGCTTCTGATGAAGGCTATGGAGGAGTCTTGAAGCAGAAAATAGAAGATGGCACGGAATCTTTAGTTCGCTTCACATCTGGCGTCTAGAAACCAGCCCAGAAAAACTATTCTACTGTTAAGAAAAAACTTTTATCCATAGTTCATGCCGTTACTAAATTTGAAAGTGATCTTCTTAACAAACGGTTCTTGATAAGGGTAGATTGCAAGGCTACTAAAGATATATTGTTGAAAGATGTTAAAAACTTAGCATCAAAACAATTTTTTGCTAGATGGCAGGGGATATTGTCAGCATTTGATTTTAATATCGAACATGTTAATGGTGAAACTAACTCATTGCCTGATTTTTTGACTCGAGAATTTTTGCAAGGCACAACAAAGGAAGGAAAAAAATCTGCCTCTTGCTAGAAGAGGCTCTTCCTCGATCTAGCAAAGTTCTTCTTTGTCTTCCCAAAATCCAAATCCAATTTCATCTACTCTCCCTTATAACAATGGCAGGGAGAAAGTTGTAGCTGACAATCCATTCATATGGACCATGTTGATTCCTCTAATGAATATAGAGGATTCTGATTTACTGTTATCCCCAAGACAGGTTGGTGAAAAATACCACCGAGTTCATATTTGTCCATTTCTCAAGCCAAGATATTGGTATGAAAGACTTCTGATAGAAACCGACTATGTTGATATTGTTCACCGTTATAGGAGTGAAACGAATAACATGATTGCATTTTCAAAAGTAACGATTCTGAAAGTAATCTCTTTAGAAGAATGGGGAAATAGCCCATGTCATTTGCGTTATTTCTCTAGCCCTTATATGAGTCCAAAAGGGTATAATTTCTGGGATTACCAGAAGGCGTGGGATGTAGTTTTATGTTTCCAAAACATCCGCTTTTCCCACACTTAGTTCGTCCAGTTTCGCCTCAGGTCTCCGAAAGAGATTCCAAACTGGTTTAGAACATGATTTATTGTTTGGGGTCCAAATTCAGATTATTTTCCCCACGAAATTCTTAACTCTTTTCTCGATAATTTTAAAAAGGAAAATTTTGATTATCCTGAAGAAATGAAGCTTTTTCTCTGGTTCATGAGTTTCTATGAACTACCATGGATCCTGAAATGGGACTATGGCTTTGTGGATGAAGAAAATGACGCTTGGGATTTTGTCCCCCAGCTAGAAAGGCAAATTTTTATTCGTTGGTGGGATAAATTCCAGTTAGATCATCTCAAGCCAAACATTTTCAAGGCTAAAAAGCTTATGCCTGATAGGCAGCATGATGCTATTGAGCTTTCTTGTTCAACCCCTAAATCTTCCTATTCCTTAAAGGCTGAAAAACTCAAGTCTTTACTCGATTCCATCCCATCTTGTTCAAAGAAAGATCTGAAAGACAAAGTTTTAAAAATCCTTGATCTTGACGGGCTCACAACGAAGAAATGAAGTAGGAAGCTGCGTCTTCTCAACATGATATGGATGAATAATTTGCCAACAACAATGAGGACGACTACTTTGGAATCCTTCCTCCCATCCTTCCAAAGAAATAAAAGTATGAAATGCTTTTCTTAAGGAAATTTCCTCCCAACAAATAAAGCATGAAATACTAAGATAAGATAAGATGCTGTCTGATAGACACCAGCTGTATAATATTTTCCGTTAGCTACTAAGATAAGATAAGATGTTGTTTGATAGACGCCAACTATATAATATTGTCCTTTAGCTACTTTCGGTTCTTGTTTGTTCCCACAACCCATGTGATGCCCTGGTAGACATTGCAAAAAGTGAAGATGCCGCTCATTATTGTAGGCTACTTTTTGATGTTCCAATGCTCGTGCGACACGAGGCTTTAAGTTTGCTTTTAGTTTTCTATTTAAGGAGCCTTTGAGCTCAGTTGTAACAGCATAATCTTCACGGAGCGATTAGCAATCAAAGTTTGTAACTCTTGCGACTCATTTGAAGATCAATAAACAAATGTGAGTTTGTTTTTAATCCTATGCCTATTTTATCATATTTTATTTCCATGTTCACTTATCCCTTATTGCATCTCTGTTTATTTCAGTTTATTATAATTCTACTACTATCTGTCTATATATATTGGTTGCCTGTTCATAAACTTGTTCATAAATTAAAGCATAACTAATCATTTGTTTATATATATACTTAGGTTACTGAGTTGATCATGAAGTCTAGACCCAATGTTACTGGGTGAACCAATAAAGTGTTCAATTATTGTAAAGAATAATGTGTTAACTGCATCAGGTATTCCTAATCCAATAGTTTCATCAAATAAGGGCATACCTTCTTCGTCATGTTTTACTGCTTGTCGGATTTGTAATCTTAAATCTTCTGTGAGATATTTGTCCCACTAGTTTTTTAACATTCTCGTAAACCCAGCTACGAAAAGGTCAACAATTTCCGTTTGACTAAGATTGTGATTGGTGATGTAACTGTTAGCAACCATCGACATGTGTTGCATTTTATTTAATATTTCTTGTTATGATAAACCATCTATATTCCCTTCATAGATTTTATCAGAGGAGACAAAAAATTGACTTTGGGTACCTCTTTCTTCATACTGGAGATCAGGAGAAGTTGGCCGAGGATACCAATTTTTGGTAAGACTGGTTGGGTTAATCTTTTAATACGTGATTTTGTTTACTTGGAGATTTTGAAAAGATTTTTCTATTTGAGTTATTTGTTATGAGTTTACTGAATCGGATTCAGACTCAGTGTTGTGATTACTAGTATGACTACTTACAACGTTGACTGAAGTGGACTCCTTTTTTATTGATGATAAATCTTTTAACATTTGTTCAATTTTTTGAAGAGTTGGTGTTTTCAGACTAGTTCCTGGTTTGATTTATGGAAGTTTAATTAAAGGTTGTTATGGGGATTGTTGGCTGGGGATAATATCAATTTTGGTTTCAATTTTGTCCAATTGTGATTAAAGATTGATTAATGTAATTATTTTGTTCTATTACCTTTTGGAATTCATTATCTTCAGAAATTTTAAAGGGCGTAGCTTTTATTTGGGCATTTAAATGTTGAATAACTATGGTTTCTACAGGAGGGTGACTAGAAAAGGCTATGGTATTATCTGGTTTTTTCTATAGTTCTTTTGTTAATGTTTGTATCATTTTCTCCTCTTGATAGTGTTGTTCTACAAAATCAAAAAAGTAAATTTCTGATTGGATTTGTAACATAAATTTTTTCCAAGCAAACCATATTGGTTTCCTTTGTTCAGGAGTGTATTTTTGTCGATATTGATTTCTTCTTTCAATGTTGCTTTCAGCATTAATGTCTTCGGTGAGGTGTTTCCAATTAATTTCAAAAGGTCAAGAGATGGTTAATAATTGTGAGTCGAATGGTGGGTTTACTTCAAAGTCAGTGGCTGTGGGAGAAGGTTGTTTTTCTTCTTCTTCTATTTCTTTATTAGGGTTACTAGATTGTGCGTAACAAGGATGACTTATTTGTGAAGATGTTTTAATTCCTTTTAATTTTAATTTGGTTAATTCACTTTCTAACTCATAGTCTATTTGATGAGTTTCTTCAGTGGAAATCGATCTTGTGAAGGAATGTCTGGCAGGTTTGGAGGATTGACTAAGGTGTTCTGTAACTCGAAGGGAAGGTGGCCTAGGGTGGTTTCCAAAATTAATTTTAACTGTACCATCAGGATATTGTTAGTAATAAATGCATTACAAACAATTGAATAGAGTGCTTGTAAGTAACTAATTGAATAACTAGCAAATGAGCACATGCACCACAAGAGCATTACAAAACCACTAAACAAGGAATTTCCAAAGTAATACCTTGATATGTGTTACTTACAAATCCCTCTGAATGCATTTTATCTAATCATTTAAAAATTTCTTGGTGCTTTAAAGTTACTCATCCAAACATACCCGTAAAGAACTAACAGCCAATTTCTTATTCTTTTTTTTTTCTTCAGTAATTTAAAGTGTATAATAAATAACTCTTTTTACCCAATAAACTTTCTATACGAACTCTTTCACTGAATGATAAAATGGAAAAAATTATTTGAAACATGTACCCTAGAAGGCAGTTAAACCTTTTAGATTACTAGTAATTGACCTTAGCCAAATTACACAACTTAACCAAAATTGAAAGGTCAAAATCTTAACAACTCTTTAACTCTATTACCTCCACATATATATATATATATATATATATATACTTAGGTTACTGAGTTGATCATGAAGTCTAGACACAATGTTACTGGGTGAACCAATGAAGTATTCAATTATTGTAAAGAATAATGTGTTAACTGCATCAAGTATTCCTAATTTGATAGTTTCATCAAATAAGGGCATACCTTCTTGGTCATGTTTTACTGCTTGTCAGATTTGTAATCTTAAATCTTCTGTGAGATATTTGTCCCACTAGTTTTATAACATTCCAGTAAACCCAGCTACGAAAAGGTCAACAATTTCCGTTTGACTAAGATTGTGATTGGTGATGTAACTGTTAGCAACCATCGACATGTGTTGCATTTTATTTAATATTTCTTATTCTGATAAACCATCTATATTCCATTCATAGATTTTATCAGAGGAGATTTAAAATTGACTTTGGGTACCTCTTTCTTCATACTGGAGATTAGGAGGAGTTGGCGTAGGATACCAATTTTTGGAGAGACTGGTTGGGTTAACCTTTTTATGCGTTATTCTGTTTACTTGGAGATTTTGAAAAGTTTTTCCTATTTGAGTTATTTGTTATGAGTTTATTGAATCGGATTCAGACTCAGTGTTGGGATTACTAGTATGAGTACTTACCACGTTGATTGAAGTGGACTCCTTTTTTATTGATGATAAATCTTTTAACATTTGTTCAATTTTTTGAAGAGTTTGTGTTTTGATACTGGTTCCTGGTTTGATTCCTTGAAGTTTAATTGAAGGTTGTTGTGGGGATTGTTGGCTGGGGATAATATCACTTTTGGTTTGAATTTTGTCCAATTGTTTTCCGATTGTGATTAAACATTGATTAGTGTAATTATTTTGTTCTATTACCTTTTTGAATTCATTATCTTCAGAAATTTTAAAGGGCGTAGTTTTTATTTGGGCATTTAAATGTTGAATAACTATGGTTTCTATAGGAGGGTGACTGGAAGAGGTTGTGGTATTATCTGATTTTTTTCATAGTTCTTTTGTTAATGTTTGTATCATTTTCTCCTCTTGATAGTGTTGTTCTACAAAATCAAAAATGTAAATTTCTGACTGGATTTGTAACATAAATTGTTTCCAAGCAAACCATATTGGTTTCCTTTGTTCAGGAGTATATTTTTGTTGATATTGATTTCTTCTTTCAATGTTGCTTTCAGCATTAATGTCTTCGGTGAGGTGTTTCCAATTAATTTAAAAATGTCGAGAGATGGTTAATAATTGTGAGGTCGAATGGTGGGTTTACTTCAAAGTCAGTGGCTATGGGAGAAGGTTGTTTTTCTTCTTCTTCTATTTCTTTATTAGGGTTATTAGATTGTGCATAACAAGGATGACTTATTCGTGAAGATGTTTTAATTCCTTTTAATTTTAATTTGGTTAATTCACTTTCTAACTCAGAGTCTCTTTGATGAGTTTCTTCAGTAGAAATCGATCCTGTGAAGGAATGTCTGGCAGGTTTAGAGGATTGACTAAGGTGTTCTGTAACTCAAAGGGAAGGTGGCCTAGGGTGGTTTCCAAAATTAATTTTAACTGTACTATCAAGATATTGTTAGTAATAAATGCATTACAAACAATTGAATAGAGTGCTTGTAAGTAAGTAACTAATTGAATAACTAGCAAGGGATCACATGCATCATAAAACCACTAACACAAGGGATTTCCAAAGTAATACTTTGATAGGTGTTACTTACAAATCCCTCTAAATGCATTGCATCTAATCATTTGCAAATTTCTTGGTGCTTTAAAGTTACTCATCCAAACATACCCGTAAAGAACTAACAACCAATTTCTTATTCCTTTTTTCTTCAGTAATTTAAAGTGTATAATAAATAACTCTTTATACTCAATAAACTTTCTATGCGAACTATTTCATTGAATGATTAAATGAAAAAAATTAACTGTAACATATACCCTAGAAGCCAGTTGAATCTTTTGGATTACTAGTAATTGACCTTAGCCAAATTACATGACTCAACCAAAATTGAAAGGTCAAAATCTTAAACAACTCTTTAACTCTATTACGTCCATATATATATAGATATTTGGTTTCCCAAAATAACAAGGAAATTATTTGTAGAGTTATGGTTAAAATTAGATTCAGAATATTTATGACGATGATGACAGTGTATTCAGCACTTATCGAGATCATGATTCTAGTAGTGCAAGGAGATTGTTCGACATCTCCTTGTGTACGTCTCGGGAGCGGATCCGTTGTCCCATTTCAATGTCCCACTCCATGTCCCATTCTTTAAACCTTGACACTTGTTTATTAACTTAACTCCAAAATTAACTCTGTTAATTTTTTAATAAAATTAAACAAATTGTTATATTAAAAAAATAGAAACAGTGACGACCACCGTACCCACCCAAATCAGGCAGCCATTCCCACCCTTTCAATCTGATAACGACCCATCCCATCCATTCTGATTTGTATTCATGATTTGGGTCTGAATTACTTGGATGATAGAGAGAGAAGGGGAGACGAGAGGCCGCTACGTGGGTGGATTGGTTGGAATAGGTGGTTGTATTGTTGGGGGTGACTGGAGGGTTTTTTAATTGAGGATCAGTAAGTGGGTATATGAATATTGGAAGGAAACCCAAAACTCACCCAGAAAAACAATATTGGAAGGAATATTGGAATCTTAGAATATTGTAGCCCAAATAAATGAAAGGAAAACCCAGAAATTCATCCTTGCGCAAAAATACGCCCAACAAGGAGAGCCTTGTGACCGACTTCACTCTTGCCTAGCGGGGTTGCTGAGCTGAGTGAGGAGGTTTGAGGGAGGAGGTTGGGGATGGGAGAATTGCAGATTCGTTTTTGTTTTTTTTAGATATTCCTTTTATTTTTAAATTTTATTGAAAACTAACGGTGCTAATTGTGGAGTTAAGTGAATGAACACGTGTCAACATTTTAGGAATGGGATATGGAGAGGGGATACCAAAATGGGACAGCAAATCCACTTCCGTACGTCTCCCCATCAACGCCATCATTCCTTCAATCTGACCATTCACTTGATATACTTGATTCTATTGAATTCAGAAAAAAACTTCATGTTTGAAAAATGTGTTGCAAAAAAATGGTCAGTATATGCATATGATACATAACAAATCTTCATAAACTGTCGCTCTGCGTTCGTAAGGGTTTTTCAGGTTGCTTGGAATTTACACTTTCCAATATATATGGTTGTACTCTTGATTGTACAAAGTCAATGAGCATAACTTTTCGATATGGTATGAAATCAAATTCTTTCACAACTTAATAATTGTTTAAATTATATGCATCATCTTGATTCTTGAGTTGAAGGCATGGCCATTATGAGCTATTAAGAAATAGGTTGAATTGGAGAACAATCCTTGAATTTTATTATAATTTTAACAATCGGCTTAAACTTCAATATTAGTGTTTCCTATTCCTGAATTTTATCATAATAGTTCAGTTAATTCCTCCGTCAAAAAATCAAATGGAATACGTGAGAAAAATGCACGTGAAATACACGTAACTAACTAATTGAGGGCAAAAGAGACTTTTTAGCCTCTAATAAAAAGGCACGTGAAATTCATACAATTTTGTAGCTGCAATGGAGGAGAAGGAGACGATGCTTGCGGAGGAGAAGGAGACGAAGCTTGCGGAGGAGAGGATTATCAAAAGCCCAATATTCAAATTCAACTGCAATGGAGGAGAAGGAGACGATGCTTGCGGAGGAGAAGGAGACGAAGCTTGCGGAGGAGAGGATTATCAAAAGCCCAATATTCAAATTCAACTAGGAATTTTTTATAAAATTTTCTAATATATGAAAATCCCAATATCCAGATTAACAAAAATTCTTCTAAAATTTTGTAAGGAATCAAAATCCCAATTAGACTTTCACTGTCTCAGTCCGAGAGGGCAACAAGCAAGCATAGAAGAAAATGAAGATGCATTGGACTCTATCGTCTAATCACAAGCTCAAGAATTTGGTGGTGAAGTTGTGGTTGAGATCCTGTTGATGGGTATTGCACTTCGTCTCTTTCTATCTACCTGCATTGGGTTTTCTTCACCCAGAATTGAACCCCTTTTCCTGAGAAAACTGCAGTTTCGAAACGACCAATCTCTCTCTACAAGTTCCACAGGATGAAGATCAAGATCAAATTCCTTCACCCAGAAAAAAACCCATTTTCCCGAGAAAGTTAATGCTTTAGACCCAGCAATCAAAAACCCAATTGACCCAAATCTCTGATGTTCATAAATCATAACCATCCCACGAGTTCAAATCTTGCAGGTCGAGATCGTCAAGGGAAGGAAAGGGAATTTTGCAGATCGCCATCTTCATCGTCTTGAAATGCCGCCTTTGTATTTTCCCTTGGGCTCACCAAACCACCAAAATGGACATTTTTGTCTTTATTTTTAATGGATTCCAATTGATATTTTATGGGAGAGATTAACTGAACTATTATGATAAAATTCAGGAACAATGGACACTAATATTGAAATTTAAGAACAATTGCTAAAATTATTTTAAAATTCAAAGATAATTGCACCAATTTTGCCTAAGAAATAAGTAATGTTAATAAATTTTAATATTTTTATGACCATTTTTTCTTACAGCAACAAAGGATCGAGTGGAAGGTTATATCACAAGTTGTTACAACAATTGTAAGGGAATTGGCTTAAGTGCAGACTAGATTTGGTGCGGACTAGTCCGCACGGATTGATCCCAGGGTTCCGAAAATATATACATAAATCTTCACACAGAAAACCACTACGAACCCAAGGGGTGAATCCCCTATCTGGTTTTCCAGCAAGCTCGCTCACACTTTCTTCCACAAAGTTCCGGTTGTACCACCTGAGCTTGCTTAATTAGGTCAGGGCTCCTAATTATACATTAAACATTTATTATTATACATCTCTTTTGTGATAAAACTTATTAATATGGCTAGGGTTCCACTTCTCTATAACTTTCCTTTTATTATTTTCTAAGCCCCTAAACTTTTGAAATTTTCACTTCAGTCACTACATTTTCTTAAATTGCTCTTTTTCACTTCAGCCTTTCTTGAATTTGATTATAGTCCTTTATAATTATAGTAAAATCATTTATGTCCAGAAGATTTTCAAATTTACAAGAAAACAACCCCTAACCTTTTCAATAACTACAGTTTTATAATTGAAAGCTGCCGAAAATTAAATAATCTTTTTTGCATTTGGATCCTTCCAGCGTGAACAGTAACATTATTGGTAAAATTTTAGATTTTATTCTTCTATTGTCAATCACATTAAATTACCAATTGGCGCTTTCTTTGCCGTTTGACGTCGTTTTGTAAAACAGTTTTTCATTTTGCAGATACAAAAATAGTTGTAAAATTCGTTTGGTAACTTAATTTTGAAGAATGAATTTACAAAATGAAAATAAAAGATATATACAATAATTCCCCACCTCCAATATCATTCTATAAAAAAAATGTAAGTAAATACAATATTAAGTAAATATTTGCCACAATATTACCATAGTCATCATCACAACCACCAACCCACCACTACCACTACCACCACCGGCACCGAAACCACCCCCGCCACCACTTCACCACCACTGCCACTGCCATTGCCACTGCCACTGCCATTGCCACTGCCACCACGACTACCACCACCACCACCACCCCCAACCTAACACCACAACCACCACCGCCGCCGCCGCCTTCACCACCACAACAAATGCAGCCACCCCCATCATTGACCTATCACTGCCGCAATCGCCACCACGACCACGACCACCGTCACTACCACCTCCACCACCACGCTATCAACGCCATCACCCCACAACAGCAACCCATAACCATCACTATCACCCCTATCACCACCACCACCTTCACCTCAACCCCACAACCACTACTGTCGCCGCCACCCCCACCACCATTACTACCACCACCACCTCACCCCACAACCACCACCGTCACCCCCACCCTACCACCACCACCACCACCACTACCCCGTTGACCTCCACCCCATCACACCACCAGCATCTCTACTATTACCATTCCCACCGTCGTCATTTCAAAACTTATGTTTGGAAATCATTGTCTATTGTGTATATATATTTTTTTATTTTATATATTTGTACCAAACAAGTTTTTTCTTATTCATTCTTACAAAATCATATTAAGAGTAAACTACCAAACTCATTCTCAAATATTAAAAATTCAAAATCTTATTTGTTGTCTTCGTCTTACAAAATAATATTTTAAAAACTGTTTTGCAAACGATACCAAACGGACCTTTATTTTTTCAAATTTCATCTCTTCTTCGAGTAATAATATATCCAACTCAAAATCAAACACTTTGTAACAATTACCTAAAATAACACAATAACTCATAGTTGACTTTCTTGCTTTGGGATACCTAACACGATCGAGTCAGAATAGGGCTGTAATGTGAGTTTGTTGTCATTCGAAATAAAAATCTTGACTTATGGTGCCTTTAGTAATCTCAAAACTCAGTAAGGCAACTTCGTAATGTGGCTGTCGAAAACTTTTCATAAATTGGCTCAAAATGTAACAAAATAAGCAATATCAGGCCTTGTGACGGTTAAGTAAATCAATTTGCCTATTAATCTTCTATGTTTTGTAGGATCATGAAGTAAATCACCAACTTCAGAATTGAGTTTTAAATGCGCTTTCATTTGAAAATTATTTGGTCTTGCCCCCAACAATCCTACATTTGTAAGTATATCGAGATCATATTTTATTTGAGAAATAAATTTTCATTTTTGGATCGGGACACTTCAATGCAGAGAAAATATTTCATATTTCCTAGATTTTTTATCCGAAATTTCTACAGGAGAGAAGATTTGAGATGTTTGATAGCCAGTTCATCATTTCCTGGAAAATTATGTCATCAACAAAAATGAGAACATAAGTAAAAGATCACCACGAATCTTCGTAAAAATTAAGTGAAAAATCAGCCTTTTTTCAAAGATAAGATATTAAATTTCATTGAACAATAAGGACAATACAATATAAGGTACGCCTGGTGCATACAGGTGGCGTCGTTAAAACCTTGTCGTTCTATACGAACTAAGGAAAAAGAGTACCACACTCCCCCAAAAAATCAACGAGATCACAATCCTCAAATAAAAAATAAGAATTAAAATTCTAAAGGTTCTTCAAACCATATGTGCTAGTTGACACACCCAAGCCATATTGAGCCAAGTGTTGTGCATCAACACATTCTTCACCCATCTAGTATCCACAAGCACTAGTCCAATTAGAGGACTAAGAACGGAACCCAAAAATAGAACCCCACACACCAATCTCCAAAGATGAACCAACATAAAGCATCCCAAACACATAAACAAGCGGTGCCGACACTGAAAACTCAAAAATTCAATTCTCTTAGCGTGCTAGAGAGACTAAGAAATATACTCTAACAAAAAAATTTGGACTAATTACAGCCAACCCGATATAAGAGTTTCTGGACTTATTTGTACAAAAAAATTAACAACAAACAACCCAACAAAAGGCACAAGTGGGGCACTTCCACCGTTGTCGCAGTCTATCACTACCACCATAGCCGCATCCGTGGAATGTCGTCCAACACTAATCGTAGATATTCCTATGAACCTTGATTGACATTACCACCACCAATGGAGGACCGCGATCGCTCGATCAAAACCCACCAGGGCGCATCATGAGTAAAATCCCCTTGAAGGAAAATCATGGTCCTAAAGCCAATAGTTTTACCGGAAACCTAATCCATCGGGATGCCAAACCCGTGACCATGATCGACAACATGGCGATCAACGAAACATGGAAGCTTGAAGACGCATGAACTGTGGTGAACTCGACACCAAAACCGGTTGGATTGGTTGGTTTATTCATTACATTCTTATCTATACCATGGGTGGAAAGAGGATCAACCGAAGAAGAAGGTTTTTAGGAGAAATTTTTTTGGGATGAGGAGGCTAGGGTTTTGCTATTTGAAAAGAATTAAACAAAATTAAATAGTATTGGATTATATCCCGCGACTTGAATATAATTCGAAAATTTTCAAACTAATTACGTAAAAGCTTGTTTTAATCCATAAAGGGATTTACTGAGCCGACATACCAAATTCTCCCCTGTCTGCAAAAACAAGGAGGAATTTTCATATAGATTTCCTCATCAATATAACCATGACGGAAGACATTTTGAACATTCAATGGATGGAGGAACCAATGACGAGAGGCAGTAATTGTAAGTAAGCATTGAGCAGTGATAAGCTTGGTCATGGAGGAAAAAGTTTCCATATCACCTTCAATCTAAGTATAGCCTTTAGCAGCAAGCGAGTTTTTTAACATTCAATTCCATCAATTAATCCAATTTTTTTCTACTAATTTTTGGATATTAGATATAGATAGTGGAGTCACTGACCATATCACCACAATTCCTTTCATTTTGTTCATACCACTAAAATTCTCCATTACTACTAATTTACCTACAGGATCCCCGGCCCCCAACAATTTGAATGAGACCGTACCTTCTTAATAAATATATCACCTTAAAATATGTTCTTCATGGTCTTTCTTTTCGTTTAAATTTTATGGCCGCTAGTAAAATCACCAATTCTTCGCATAAATTTTATGTCTGCTAGTAACATCACCAATTCTTCGCATAGTTCTATAATTGTATTTCCTGGTTTTTATGTCATACAAGATTTGACTATAGGGAAGATGACTGATTTGGGTAAGCAGCATAGAAGATTATACAGTTATACTTTAAGAATGATCTTGAGAACCGGAAAATATTATTTCCTTTTCTTGATTGAAATATTACGAAGATACAAAAATATATACAAATTACAATCAACCAAAATAGGAAAGAAAATATTCTAACCTAACTTAGAAACTAAATAAAGTAATTAAGGCAATTACAATAATTAAGATAATTACAACCATTATGGGAATCAATTTACGATTAGATTTCTAAGAGCATCCCTAATTATGTTCCTTCTTTTAAAGTTAAATTTTAACTAAAAGCCCTAAAACGTTATTTTAGGAGCTCCCTAAAAGCTTTTTATTCAAACCGCACTCCTTAATTTAAAGGATTATAAATGCTATTTGTAGAAAGTAGGGCTGTTAATCGGGACCGAAAAACTGACCAAAAAATTTAACCGTTCTGAACCTTCCCGAAAAATAAACGAATCGAAAAACAAACCGAACCGAAGTGGAAACAGTTCAGTTTCGATTTTTGGGAATGTAGTACCGAAAAACTGGTACAGAACCGAAGCACCCTACACTGAGCAAAACGCCATCATTTTTTGCCATTTCATTTTCACTTCGATATTCTCGATGAATTGATTGATCTTCATTGTTCAACCCTAATCTAAATCTGCTTCAGTGCTTCACGCCTCCTCACTCTCACTCACTCTCACCCTCACCAGCTCACTAATCACTCTCATTCTCACCTCGATCCAAATTGTAAAGTTCCAAACCCTTCACCATCTTTACTCTCACTCCTCTTCTTCACTCATCTCTCTCAGACTCATCTCACACACGCAGGCGGAGTCAAACTTATCGTAGTCGCACCCATTGCAATAACGCGGCTGCCTCCATCGCGAGGAGCGAGGATGCCTCCATGACTCCATTGCGAGGACGCCTCATTGACTATCACCATGAGGATGCCTACATGACTGCATCGCCTTCTTCGATAATATCGAAGTCATTGAGGACGCCTCCATCACAAGTCCAAGCCTCCATCGCGAGTTGGCGACGCCTCAATCGCGAGTCTCTCTCAATCTAGTCGAAGGCTTCATCAGTTCATCTCGCTCAATCGCTCTTAGGTCTCAGCCACTCTCTAACTCGGAGGCTGTATCGCAGCCACTCTCCAACTCGAAGGCTGTATCGCAGCCACTCTCCCACTCGATGGCTTCATTAGTGCAAAATCGGGAAAAACCGTTCCTAAACTAAACTGGTCGGTCCAGTCTGGTTCCTGTCCAAACAGTGAAAAATGCCAGTACCGAACCGGTACCGATACCAAAAGGGAGCTTCGGTTCAGTTTCAATTTTGCTGAAATACCGAACCAAATGTACCGATTAACAACCATAGTAGAGAGTCATAAATATTATAATCAAATTATAATTATTTTTTACATAAAAATTCCCTCACCAAATTAAAATAAAATAATATATCTAATTGTTACAACCCGTTCTAGAAAAGTAAATTTGGAAATTTAAATAGTTAAATAACCGGTGGTCTCGGGTTGGACTAATCATGCGATATTGGGATAAACTCGAAGAGGGGCTTTAGTTAAGAGCCCAAAAAGGATTTGTGGACCGGTATTAAAAGTTACATTTGCAAAATAATGATTTTTCCCTTGAGTATTTAGAGGACTCGAGAGTCACCTTTCGATCGAGAACACTTTGGAAGTTTTTCTCATACTTTTACGTAGGTCTCGAACTCACGAGTGCGTATACAGGTGGTACTCGAAAATCGTAGTTTGTATGAGAAAGTTACGAGTTTGAAACGATTGGGACGTATTCGTAATTTTGGAAAAGTCCAAAATTATAAGTAGGACGTTTCTCTCTCCTCTCCTCATTGGTCCACCTCATTGTCTCTCTCTTCCCTAATTTTTTTCTCTCCTTCCCGCAACCACCACTACGGCACCACCACCTCCAGCCATTTTCCAGGCACCCCGAGTCCAACCAATACCATATTCTTCTTCCTCTCGACCTCACGAGTCCATTAGTGCCCTTCATGGACCTTGAAGACCACTGTAGGTGGCGGATCTATGGCCTAAAGTTTACCCAAATCTTTTCGGTGATTTTCCGGCCAACCAAGGCGTTACGGTCTTGGAGACTATGAAGGACCGTACCAGTCGAGACGAAGGTCGAGGGGAAGTTCGGAAGAGAGCAACTCGAAGTGCGTGCGGTGGTGGATCTTATCAGGTGACTTCTCCCCGACATACTGTGAGTGTACCTCTTTCCCTAAACTCATAAACATATGTGTATTATATATATTGTATGCTTGAGTGTGATGCTAGGAATCATAGACCATGCCATGGGTTAGTTTAGGGCCTGTCATTTGTTTGATTGCTTTAGTTGTGGGTTAGAATCCCTACGTAATCTGGGTAGTCGCTTGTATGCATGAAATGGTAACGATAGTAGTAAATCTCAAGGGTCGATTCCGAGATAGGTTTTAAGATATCAAGTTGCGAGTCACGAAGAGATATCGATGCGAACAACGATGTGACGCTTACGATAATCGAGAAAGGATTGTGATTTCATTGAGATTGCTAAGGTTGAGGATTATGCCGACTCAACACGAGAGTTGTGATTGAAGTGCTACTACCGAGGGATATGCCGACCTAGCACATGATATATTTATGATTGAGATACTATAGCCGAGGGGTTTGTCGTCTTAGCATATGTGTTGATGTTTGGTATGTCCATTTGGTTGTCGCTGGTATCGTACTTGTATGTAGGCCACAGACTAGTCCTCCACATGATCGTTCATATGCGCTCGCTCTATACGAGTTCAATAGTGGCAGTCTTGCCCCAAAACTCCTATGGGGACATATGGTGATTGTAAGGACCCTTCCCGAATTTTCCCTCGAAACCCGGAAAGAACCCTTATCCCATCTGACAGCTCTTTACTTCAAAATTTAAACACCAGAAATACCCTTTGTTCTGGAATAATTTTTATTAAACCTTACAGGGTTCCCGACAGAACCTCTGTACTTACTGACCACTCATACCTGTCAGACGCAGGATAGTATACTGGTCAAAACCAAAACCTCTGAATAGTGGTGGTCCAAATAGGAATACCCTATGTCACCAAACGTCAGTAGGTCAGACACTGCTGACATCTCTACTGGAATACCACAAGACAACAGACTAGTCAAATACTTGTGAACCAACCATAATTCGTCCCTCTGGGTCACCGCCCACACCTACCCACTGACCCGGCTGACGAAGTATTTTCATAGGTTGATTAAGCCCATGACCATTGTCGTCTGTTTCATATTAGAGCCGGATATATCCTCGGCTATCATATCGTATCATCAGCCGGTATAACCTTCGGCTACCATAACATATCAGTCGGCATATCTCTCGACTATCCTGTCCCTAGCCACCAGGGTATCCCTTGGGGTGTGCTAGTCATGTATCATATCATATCAGTCGGCATATATCTCGACTATCTTATCATATCAGTCGGCATCTCTCGACTATCATAACATATCAGTCGGCATCTCTCGACTATCATATCCCTAGCCACCAGGGTATCCCTTGGGGTGTGCTAGTCATGTATCATATCATATCAGTCGGCATATATCTCGACTATCATATCATATCAGTCGGCATTTCTCGACTATCATAACATATCAGTCGACATATCTCGACTATCATATCATATCAGTCGGCATATCTCGACTATCATATCATATCAGTCGGCATATCTCGACTATTATATCATATCAGTCGGCATATCTCGACTATCATATCATATCAGTCGGCATATCTCGACTATCATATCATATCAGTCGGCATAGTCGGCATCTCTCCACAATCATAACATATCAGTCGGCATATCTCGACTATCATATCATATCAGTCGGCATATCTCGACTATCATATCATATCAGTCGGCATAGTCGGCATCTCTCGACTATCATATCATATCAGTCGGCATATCTCGACTATCATATCATATCAGTCGGCATATCTCGACTATCATATCATATCAGTCGGCATAGTCGGCATCTCTCGACTATCATATCATATCAGTCGGCATATCTCGACTATCATAACATATCAGTCGGCATATCTCGACTATCATATCATATCAGTCGGCATATCTCGACTATCATATCATATCATATCATATATTGGAGGTTCACCGGGTTCACCGCTAATAACGGATCCTCGTCCCGAGTCCTGTCCTCCCTCAATATGACCAAAACACACTTTAACCGAAATAGTGGAAAACATATATCCAGTAATCATTTCTAAATTCCAGGAAATCATTGCAACAATACATAACAATATGTAAACAAAGATACATTGATGCATGCATTACAGTTTATAAACAATAGTCCACTAATATACATCAACTAACCCTTAATTCATGGACGCTCTTGCCCAAGCAACACATGTACAATAATGTCCCAACTACCTGGACTTCCCGAACTCAAAACCCGCTAATACGGTCAACTATTACCGTTGGGATTGCCCAAAACAACCTCTAAACGACGTCCGATCAACCTCAAACCTGTACCAACAGATTCGGAACGTCGAAAACTAGTTACCACGCGCTGCCGTGACCTCAGTTTCGGCTCCACGCGCCGCCACGCGCCGCCGGAAGGTCGGCACACGCGCCCACGCGCACTCACGTGCCGGTCATGCGCTGCTAAAGTGTTCACGCGCCTGAACCGGTCCAACTCGGTTCGGCTCAACCTGACCCGATCCAACTCGACCCGACCGGTTCACTCAACCCGACCGGTTCAACTCGACCCGACTGGTCACCGGTGACTCGCTGGAGAAGACGATCGGACTGCCGTCACTGTCACCGGAGGCTGGCCGGAGAAGATGACCGGACCGCCACCTCCGCCGCCGTCTGGTTCGCCGGAATCCCCCATTTCCGGCCGAAACTACCAGTTTTCTAACTTCTTCATTTCTTAACCGTTTTTCACGATCTATACATGGAAATTTATCTACTTTTCACCAGGAATCCAAATATGAGGTCAACGTTCCGAGATCGTACCTGGTTTGGCCGGAAAACGGCCGAGAAGTTTCAGTTCACCTCCCTCCTCCGTCCGTCGCCTACGGCGGTGCTCCCGCTCCAATATCTACCCCAAAATGCTCGTGGGGTCCCGGGGATGATCCTCCCGACCTTGGTTTCACTCAACTCGGATCGAAATCCGTCCGATGAAAATCAAGCTTTGTGTTCACAAGGGGGGGTTTTCGGGTAGGAGAGAGAGAGACCATACTGACCCATCTGCCGAGGAGAGAGAAAATATCTACTATATAGTTCCAACTTCTCCAAAATTACCAAACTGCCCCTGAAGCTTCTAGACCCGTAACGAACTCACCGGGTCTCCGTTTTCCGCGTGCCGCCTGTCTACGAACTCGTGAGTTCGAGACCTACGCAACAACCTTAGAAAAATTCCCAAAAGTCTTGCCAGTCAAAAAGTGACTCCCGAACCCGTCCAAAACTGAGGGTAAAATTGTCCAATCCTCAAAATAGTTTAATTTCTGGTCCGGGTCGTTACAGTCTACCCTCCTTAAAAAATTTCGTCCCCGAAATTCATTCCTAACCATGAAACAATGAGGATATTGTGCCCGCATTAGTTCCGCGATTTCCCACGTGGCCTGCTCCACGTTATAATTCCTCCACAAGACTTTAACTAGAGGAAAAGTCTTTCTGCGAAGTACCTTTTCCTTCAAATACAGAATTTGCACCGTCACTTTATTGAACTGCCGGTAGTCGATACACAATATCAGACCACCATCCTTTTTCCTCACAATTAATACCGGCGCACCCCATGGTGAAACACTTGGGCGAATAAATCCCATATTCACCAAGTCCTGCAATTGAGTCTTTAACTCTCGCAATTCTGCCGGTGCCATCCTGTACGGTTCCTGTGAGACAGGTTGAGTACCTGGCTAAAGCTCGATTGTGAACTCAATCTCACGGTGTGGTGGTAATCCTGGAAGATCATCTGGAAACACATCAGAGAACTCACTCACCACAGGAATATCCTCCACTCTCATCGAAGTATTCCGAGCATCTATCACATGAGCCAAGTAACCCTCACAACCTTTTCTCAACAATCTCTCAGCTGTTAACGCTGATATCACTCCATAGGGTAATACCCTACGATCTCCCCGAAATGTAAGTTCAGGTAATCCTGGACTCCGAAAAACTACTGTCTTGTCGTAACAGTCTATGGAGGCATGGTGCATGGACAACCAATCCATCCCCAGAATCACATCAAACTCAAAGATATCTAAGGGGATTAAATCTACCTCCAAACCATGGCCTTCAACCATCACCGGACAACTGCGAATCACTAGGTTCGCCACTAACATATCTCCGGTAGGAGTACTAATACCCATGTCCCAACCAATTGGAGACAATTCTCTATCCGCAAACAATGCAAAACCCCGAGAAATAAAAGAATGAGTTGCCCAGGGATCTAATAAAACACAAGCATTGCGGTTGAAATTAGATAACATACCCGTGACCACCTCTGGTGCTACTCGAGTCTCCTGTTGCGTCATGGCAAAAACTCGAGCTGGTGTACCCGAAGATCGACCACGATCCCCATACCTGCCTCTAGCACTGTTGGTCCCACTAGCTCTACCAGCCCCACTGAAATGGGTCTGACTCCCAGTTGCAGTATCAAACATCTCTCCTGTCTTCGAGCTAGGATCAGTCGCACCATGACCAAAGGAACTACTTCCCGGACGTCGTTATGGACAGAATCTCTTGATGTGACCAGTCTCCCCACAGAAATAACAAACGGAATCACTGAAGCCACTAGATCTGCCACCCTGTCTCCTGTTGAACTGCACTGAGGCACCCCGAGACTGTACAAAAGATTGTCGTGTCTGACCAGCTCCGCTACTGCCTGTACTAGATCTCCTAGAAGATCCAGAACTATGACTGCCTCTTTTTGATGGTCCCTGACTAGAGGATCCGGCAGTCCAGTGATCTCGACGTCTCTTGTACCCACTGTACTGCTGTGGCATTGGGAAACCCAACTCAACTCTACTCGAGCTGCGGCATCAGCCAAAGTCCTCAACGAAATGTGGTCCATAGACGTAACTGCTGACCGAATCTCACTCCGCAATCCACTCTCAAATCTGTGGCACCTGTCTGACTCGGTCGCTACCAACGTCGGTGCAAAGCGACTCAGCACTATGAATCTCTGTTCATACTGGACCACCGTCATGTCTCCTTGCTGTAAATGCAAGAACTCGGCCTCCTTAACGTTCCGGTGTGAGCGAGGGTAAAACTGCTCCAAGAAGCGTTCCCGGAAAGTCTGCCAAGTAAGCGTATGGACATTCCAGCCTGACACCTCCAATGAGTGCCACCAGTGGTAAGCAGAACCACCTAGTAAAAATGTGGCCAGTAGAACTCTCTCTTCTAGAGGACACCTCATAATCAAGAACACCCGCTCCATGCGAGTAATCCACTCCTCAGCCTCATCTGGGCTAGAGTCACCCATGAATATCGTCGCCCCTAGTCTCTGGGCTCTCTCGATATCAGAGACTTCATGAGAAGTTTTATCCTGGAGTACAGAAGCTAAAGTCTGACCCAGCTGTTCCAGTGTCGGCCTCAAATCAGGCTCCACTGCAGGTTCATGGTCATCTCCACCATTCCCCGACCGTTGACAAAACTCACGTCTCGGAGGCATCTTGTTAACCGAAATCCATAAATAATTTGCACACAAGTGTGCAGTCTGCAGGAAGTTAACCTAGAGCTCTGATACCACTTGTAAGGACCCTTCCCTAATTTTCCCTCGAAACCCGGAAAGAACCCTTATCCCATCTGACAGCTCTTTACTTCAAAATTTAAATACCAGAAATACCCTTTGTTCTGGAATAATTTTTATTAAACCTTACAGGATTCCCGACAGAACCTCTGTACTTACTGACCACTCATACCTGTCAGACGCAGGATAGTATACTGGTCAAAACCAAAACCTCTGAATAGTGGTGGTCCAAATAGGAATACCCTATGTCACCAAACGTCAGTAGGTCAGACACTGCTGACATCTCTACTGGAATACCACAAGACAACAGACTAGTCAAATACTTGTGAACCAACCATAATTCGTCCCTCTGGGTCACCGCCCACACCTACCCACTGACCCGGCTGACGAAGTATTTTCATAGGTTGATTAAGCCCATGACCATTGTCGTTTGTTTCATATTAGAGCCGGATATATCCTCGGCTATCATATCGTATCATCAGCCGGTATAACCTTCGGCTACCATAACATATCAGTCGGCATATCTCTCGACTATCCTGTCCCTAGCCACCAGGGTATCCCTTGGGGTGTGCTAGTCATGTATCATATCATATCAGTCGGCATATATCTCGACTATCATATCATATCAGTCGGCATCTCTCGACTATCATAACATATCAGTCGGCATCTCTCGACTATCATATCCCTAGCCACCAGGGTATCCCTTGGGGTGTGCTAGTCATGTATCATATCATATCAGTCGGCATATATCTCGACTATCATATCATATCAGTCGGCATTTCTCGACTATCATAACATATCATTCGGCATATCTCGACTATCATATCATATCAGTCGGCATATCTCGACTATCATATCATATCAGTCGGTATATCTCGACTATCATATCATATCAGTCGGCATATCTCGACTATCATATCATATCAGTCGGCATATCTCGACTATCATATCATATCAGTCGGCATAGTCGGCATCTCTCGACTATCATATCATATCAGTCGGCATAGTCGGCATCTCTCGACTATCATATCATATCAGTCGGCATATCTCGACTATCATATCATATCAGTCGGCATATCTCGACTATCATATCATATCAGTCGGCATATCTCGACTATCATATCATATCAGTCGGTATATCTCGACTATCATATCATTTCAGTCGGTATATCTCGACTATCATATCATATCAGTCGGCATATCTCGACTATCATATCATATCAGTCGGCATAGCTCGACTATCATATCATATCAGTCAGCATATCTCAACTATCATATCATATCAGTCTATATAGTCGGCATCTCTCGACTATCATATCATATCAGTCGGCATAGTCGGCATCTCTCGACTATCATATCATATCAGTCGGCATATCTCGACTATCATATCATATCAGTCGGCATATCTCGACTATCATATCATATCAGTCGGCATATCTCGACTATCATATCATATCAGTCGGCATATCTCGACTATCATATCGTATCAGTCGGCATAGTCGGCATCTCTCGACTATCATATATAATCAGTCGGCATATCTCGACTATCATAACATATCAGTCGGCATATCTCGACTATCATATCATATCAGTCGGCATATCTCGACTATCATATCATATCAGTCGGCATAGTCGGCATCTCTCGACTATCATATCATATCAGTCGGCATATCTCGACCATCATATCATATCAGTCGGCATAGTCGGCATCTCTCGACTATCATATCATATCAGTCGGCATATCTCGACTATCATAACATATCAGTCGGCATATCTCGACTATCATATCATATCAGTCGGCATATCTCGACTATCATATCATATCAGTCGGCATATCTCGACTATCATATCATATCAGTCGGCATATCTCGACTATCATATCATATCAGTCGGCATATCTCGACTATCATATCATATCAGTCGGCATATCTCGACTATCATATCATATCAGTCGGCATAGTCGGCATCATATCAGTCGGCATATCTCGACTATCATAACATATCAGTCGGCATATCTCGACTATCATATCATATCAGTCGGCATATCTCGACTATCATATCATATCAGTCGGCATAGTCGGCATCTCTCGACTATCATATCATATCAGTCGGCATATCTCGACTATCATATCATATCAGTCGGCATATCTCGACCATCATATCATATCAGTCGGCATAGTCGGCATCTCTCGACTATCATATCATATCAGTCGGCATATCTCGACTATCATAACATATCAGTCGGCATATCTCGACTATCATATCATATCAGTCGGCATATCTCGACTATCATATCATATCAGTCGGCATATCTCGACTATCATATCATATCAGTCGGCATATCTCGACTATCATATCATATCAGTCGGCATATCTCGACTATCATATCATATCAGTCGGCATATCTCGACTATCATATCATATCAGTCGGCATATCTCGACTATCATATCATATCAGTCGGCATAGTCGGCATCTCTCGACTATCATATCATATCAGTCGGCATATCTCGACTATCATAACATATCAGTCGGCATATCTCGACTATCATATCATATCAGTCGGCATATCTCGACTATCATATCATATCAGTCGGCATAGTCGGCATCTCTCGACTATCATATCATATCAGTCGGCATATCTCGACTATCATATCATATCAGTCGGCATATCTCGACTATCATATCATATCAGTCGGCATAGTCGGCATCTCTCGACTATCATATCATATCAGTCGGCATTTCTCGACTATCATAACATATCAGTCGGCATATCTCGACTATCATATCATATCAGTCGGCATATTTCGACTATCATATCATATCAGTCGGCATATCTCGACTATCATATCATATCAGCCGGCATATCTCGACTATCATATCATATCAGTCGGCATATCTCGACTATCATATCATATCAGTCGGCATAGTCGGCATCTCTCGACTATCATATCATATCAGTCGGCATAGTCGGCATCTCTCGACTATCAAATCATATCAGTCGGCATATCTCGACTATCATATCATATCAGTCGGCATATCTCGACTATCATATCATATCAGTCGGTATATCTCGACTATCATATCATTTCAGTCGGTATATCTCGACTATCATATCATATCAGTCGGCATATCTCGACTATCATATCATATCAGTCGGCATAGCTCGACTATCATATCATATCAGTCATCATATCTCGACTATCATATCATATCAGTCGGCATAGTCGGCATCTCTCGACTATCATATCATATCCGTCGGCATAGTCGGCATCTCTCGACTATCATATCATATCAGTCGGCATATCTCGACTATCATATCATATCAGTCGGCATATCTCGACTATCATATCATATCAGTCGGCATATCTCGACTATCATATCATATCAGTCGGCATATCTCGACTATCATATCATATCAGTCGGCATAGTCGGCATCTCTCGACTATCATATCATATCAGTCGGCATATCTCGACTATCATAACATATCAGTCGGCATATCTCGACTATCATATCATATCAGTCGGCATATCTCGACTATCATATCATATCAGTCGGCATAGTCGGCATCTCTCGACTATCATATCATATCAGTCGGCATATCTCGACTACCATATCATATCAGTCGGCATATCTCGACCATCAAATCATATCAGTCGGCATAGTCGGCATCTCTCGACTATCATATCATATCAGTCGGCATATCTCGACTATCATAACATATCAGTCGGCATATCTCAACTATCATATCATATCAGTCGGCATATCTCGACTATCATATCATATCAGCCGGCATATCTCGACTATCATATCATATCAGTCGGCATATCTCGACTATCATATCATATCAGTCGGCATATCTCGACTATCATATCATATCAGTCGGCATACTCGACTATCATATCATATCAGTCGGCATATCTCGACTATCATATCATATCAGTCGGCATATCTCGACCATCATATCATATCAGTCAGCATAGTCGGCATCTCTCGACTATCATATCATATCAGTCGGCATATCTTGACTATCATAACATATCAGTCGGCATATCTCGACTATCATATCATATCAGTCGGCATATCTCGACTATCATATCATATCAGTCGGCATAGTCGGCATCTCTCGACTATCATATCATATCAGTCGGCATATCTCGACTATCATATCATATTAGTCGGCATATCTCGACTATCATAACATATCAGTCGGCATCTCTCGACTATCATATCATATCAGTCGGCATATCTCGACTATCATAACATATCAGTCGGCATATCTCGACTATCATATCATATCAGTCGGCATATCTCGACTATCATATCATATCATATCATATATTGGAGGTTCACCGGGTTCACCACTAATAACGGATCCTCGTCCCGAGTCCTGGCCTCCCTCAATATGACCAAAACACACTTTAACCGAAATAGTGGAAAACATATATCCAGTAATCATTTCTAAATTCCAGGAAATCATTGCAACAATACATAACAATATGTAAACAAAGATACATTGATGCATGCATTACAGTTTATAAACAATAGTCCACTAATATACATCAACTAACCCTTAATTCATGGACGCTCTAGCCCAAGCAACACATGTACAATAATGTCCCAACTACCTGGACTTCCCGAACTCAAAACCCGCTAATACGGTCAACTATTACCGCTGGGATTGCCCAAAACAACCTCTAAACGATGTCCGATCAACCTCAAACCTGTACCAACAGATTCGGAACGTCGAAAACTAGTTACCACGCGTCGCCGTGACCTCAGTCTCGGCTCCACGCGCCGCCACGCGCCGCCGGAAGGTCGACACACGCGCCCACGCGCGCTCACGCTCTGCTACAGTGTTCACGCGCCTGAACCGGTCCAACCCGGTTCGGCTCAACCTGACCCGGTCCAACTCGACCCGACCGGTTCACTCAACCCGACCGGTTCAACTCGACCCGACCGGTCATCGGTGACTCACCGGAGAAGACGACCGGACTGCCGTCACCGTCGCCGGAGGCTGGCCGGAGAAGATGACCGGACCGCCACCTCCGCCGCCGTCTGGTTCGCCGGAATCCCCCATTTCCGGCCGAAACTACCAGTTTTCTAACTTCTTCATTTCTTAACCGTTTTTCACGATCTATACATGGAAATTTATCTACTTTTCACCAGGAATCCAAACATGAGGTCAACGTTCCGAGATCGTACCTGGTTTGGCCGGAAAACGGCCGAGAAGTTTCGGTTCACCTCCCTCCTCCGTCCGTCGCCTACGGAGGTGCTCCCTCTCCAATATCTACCCCAAAATGCTCGTGGGGTCCTGGGGATGATCCTCCCGACCTTGGTTTCACTCAACTCGGATCGAAATCCGTCCGATGAAAATCAAGCTTTGTGTTCACACGGGGGGGTTTTCGGGTAGGAGAGAGAGAGACCATACTGACCCATCTGCCGAGGAGAGAGAAAATATCTACTATATAGTTCCAACTTCTCCAAAATTACCAAACTGCCCCTGAAGCTTCTAGACCCGTAACGAACTCACCGGGTCTCCGTTTTCCGCGTGCCGCCTGTCTACGAACTCGTGAGTTCGAGACCTACGCAACGACCTTAGAAAAATTCCCAAAAGTCTTGCCAGTCAAAAAGTGACTCCCGAACCCGTCCAAAACTGAGGGTAAAATTGTCCAATCCTCAAAATAGTTTAATTTCTGGTCCGGGTCGTTACAGTGATGGTGGTTGCACCCAATCTTTCATGTGGTCGTGGTACAAGCGAAGACACCCAGTCTTGTCACGTAAGTGTGACTCGTGCGACTATAATGCCATTGGGATACATGATATGATGCGAGGGATGTGCCAGCCTATATGATATGATGATAGCTGAGGGATTTACTGGCATATTACATATGATGTTTTTTGTCATAGGAGGTGACCAGAGTTTGAGGTACCAGTAAGGGTACATTCGTTATCGAGGTCAGTGGGTGGAGTGGGCGGTGATCCGGATTGACGAGAGTATGGTTTGTATGTATGAGTGCGACGTTCGAGATTATCGATATCATTAGTAGAGAGATGACGACATCGAGATATTCCGAGCCACGTTATCCACTCGAGTGGATGTGTCATCTTCTAAGTTGAAGATTTACCGATATCCACTCGTTAGTTTATTACTGTGTATGCTTGTTTTGTGTTGATTGTCAACCCTACGGGGTTATTAGAATATTATATTATTATTTTAATGTCGTGCATCGTTTTGCGTTATATACTATATTATTTAGTATTCTATTGATGTTTTACTTGTTGAGGGGTTATTATATGTTTTATAAACTGTTTGGCACTGAAAACTAATAAGGTCCACTCACTTTTCTGTTTTTTTCCCCTCAGGTTTCAGAAGGAAGCTTCGTGGAATTTGAGGATGAGGCCTTCTAGAGACAACTCTGACGTCACACAGTGATGTGTGAAAAGTTTGTAACCAGTTTAGCCATTAATGCTTTAATTATGATCATCATTTGTAATTAATATGCTCTAAATCTCCGATGTTATGTGGTTTTAAATTGGCTTTTGTGATCAGGACTTAACATCTAGGTGTTGGCCAACATCTCGTTAATCCAATATCCTGGTGGATTTCTGGGTTAGGGTGTAACAATAATACTACAAAAATATTTATAAAAAATCATTAATCGATCAATGAGATTGAGACGCGAGGGGCGCTAGGCAACATGCATGCATGCTTTCAAAATATATATTTTTTAATTTTAATTAATTTTAATTTTATGTTTATTTTTTTCTTCAAACAATAAATATAAAATTTGTATTATTTAATTACTTATAATTCCTTTAGAAAATAATATATGATAATATATATTGGTAGAAGACTTAAATTTTATTGATTTTATTGAAAAATATAAAAATTATAAATAATATTTTTGAAGCCTTTTATAAAATCTATAGAAATGTGATTGAGTTTGTAAAAAATCATATTGAGTTATATAATTTGATAGATATTTTTTTGAAGAATTTTATAATCAAATTATAATTAAATTTTACTTAAAACTCTCTCACCAAATAAAAATAAAATAATATATCTAATACTACAAAAATAATTATAAATTTTTTTTAACAATCAATGAGATTGAGATGCAAGGCTGCTAGGCATCATGCATGCATGCTTTCGAAATATATTTTTTCATTTTAATTAATTTTTATTTTACGTTTATTTTTTTCTTCAAACAATAAATATAAAATTTGTATTATTTAATTACTTATAATTCCTTTAGAAAATAATATAGTAGATATCGGTAGAAGATTTGAATTTTATTGATTTTATTGAAAAATATAAAAATCATAAATAATATTTTTTTAAGTCTTGTATAAAATCTATAGAAATCCGAGAGGAAAGGGGGAGGGGAGGTTAGAAAAATCATAAATTTGATAAAATATAATTTACACTAAAATATTTGTCACACTCCATAGAACTCTATCATTTAATGAAGTTTTTAACATTCATTGATGTTATCAATACACATAAATTTTTATGGAGTTATGAAATGTTACGATTAAAAACACCGCAACTTTTATTGACTTTATAAATCTCCATAAAAGTATAAATTGAATAATCCAAAATTTTTACCAACTTTTTTAAAATTTTAATTGAATACATCTAAAGTTAAAAACATTTAAACTCAATGAAAATCTGAATGGAATATACCCCCTAAGTTATTTTAGGAGGCGATAACTAGTATAGTTGAATTTTTGAACAATCTCTCTACAATTTGACTTATAAACTCATTTTGTTAGTCCATTGGGATGCTCTAATAACGCACCATTGCTTGAAGTATGGCTAGACGGTAGTTTTGAGTCAATTATAAATGAAAACGAAAAGGTGTAAAACGGAGGTTCTCCGGCCGTGGGAATAAGTATTGTCCTTTATTTTCTGTATGCGGATGCTGACGTGGTGACAGACCTACCGAAACCGTGCATTTGAAAGCCGTTTGCTTTTCAAGTCAACTCTGGCAACCAACGACTCTCCACGCGAACGTTCTAATTCTCTCCAGCTTAGACCAACGTTCCAATCGGATCCCAGAATTCGGGTCTGCCCCAAATTCTGACCCGAGTGCTCATCATGGAGGGAGCCACGACGGCCGGCGGAGGCGGTGGTCCGGCGCCGTTTTTGCTAAAGACGTACGACATGGTCGACGATTCTGCGACAGACGAGATCGTGTCGTGGAGCTCGAACAAGAAGAGTTTTGTTGTTTGGAACCCGCCGGAGTTTGCTCGGCTTCTGCTTCCCACCTATTTCAAGCACAATAATTTCTCTAGCTTCATTCGTCAGCTCAATACATATGTAAGTTTCTACATTTTAATTTAGGTGAATTGTGAAATATTCACAGGATTGAGCATTTTCCTTCCAATTTCCCTTGTTTGGTTGTAGGCCTGGAAAAATTCGTGTTTTATTAACAATTCTATGTTTGGCTGATTGTAAATAACCTTGTGAAAATTGATGATCCATGGTAATTGTTAATCTTGAATATCAACTTAGGAAGCTCGGTAATAATGTTGAATTGTTGTTTGGTTGTCTGCACTTACCCGTTTCTAAGTGAGCATTTTTAGGAAATTGTAATGTTTTCTCATTTTTCTCTGTATTGAAAGTTTTATTATTACGATATCTTGTCCATGGCGAATGCAATTTGTAATTTTCAATTGGTTCCAATAAAATTTGTTTCTCAGTAAGAAGAAAGAAAGAAAATAGGGACCTTTTAGCTTGGGGGATGTTCAATCAAAGTGTTCAATGAATATTTCTGAACTCTGGCTCAACAAAACTGTGAGTTGAAATCTTTGTTGTCTCTTTTGTTTCCCATTTTGAGAAGAACGGACAAAAATATCGCTTTCGGTCATTAAAGTGTTACATCTAGTGATACAGACGAGATCTGGAGTTATCAAAGGTGCTTTGGGTGCCTGTTGTGGTTTTGAAGCAAGAGTTCATGGGAAGGCCATGACTTGGCGAAGGTACCATGTCAAAAAATTTATGATGTTGAAAATAGAATATTTTGGGGCCACATATGAACTCTTGGGTGGCTTCCCCTTGCAGTTTGGTTTTGTAAGGGTATTTCTAGGTCATAACATTTGGTACTAGAGCAGTTTCATCATTGCAACTACTGTAGAGTGTACGAGAGGGTCGACATTTAGGCCAGATTAATATGCATCAAGGATTATGTATGGTCATGATGATAACCCACTGAATACTAGGGGAAATAGGGGAAATTGCTGCTATTGAGCAATCAGGCTAGTGACATAAAGTGTGTAGACATGAACATTGGGCTTGGTACACCCTGTTGTTGTCGTGTCCTAGTTAGCTGACATTGGAATTTAGTCATAACTTCGTCTACTGTATCTTTGCAAAAGCTGGTATTGCAAGGAGAAATTTCAGTTATGGGCCATGACGCGATGATGGGAGGCAGTTGTTTTTTGGTGATAGGAAAGTACCTTAACTGAAAGGAACTAATTAAACCGACCTTGTTAAAGGCAGTTCAAGCAGTTTGATAGATGAGTGCTTTGATGCCTTAATTTAAGTAAGAGGTAACTAGAGAAAATCCAAAAATTAGCATTTCTCAAAAGCATGCACTGGTGTTGGTGATTAATTTGTGTTTGTTTTGGTATGTACAGAATATCTTGCTCATCAAACATTTTTGTTATAAAGCTTTGTACTTATTATTTTTTTGGACGCTAAAGTGCCTGGCCATCTTTAGGTGGATTGCTTCCTTGTCGTAAAAGCTTCAATACATATACATATAAACTAGAATGGATGATGTTTTCCTATATGTATGCTCACTGATACTCAGTTGGTATATAGTTTATGAGGTTTTTAATTTGAATATCTAACCAAGGAGCTCATACAATTTTAGAACTTCTAATTGTTTCATGCAACCCATACAAAATTATTTGTCTATAAAACTTGAAAAAAATATGGCTCCTTTGTATCCACTACCAGCACTTCCTTTAAATTGTTTCTTAATCTTATATTATCACCAGATCACTAAAGGCGGAAATAAAATGTTCTTGTTTGAGCAGAAATCTGCTTTTGACAACGTAAATTGAGTACCATCCAGTTGAATTAGCATGAAATCGCCTTTGTTGGTTAAGTCTCTTTATCTTCTTCTGGTTAACTATAGTTTCTTTTGGGTAATCCAGCGATGAGAAGGCAGAATGTTGATACTTTTTTTTCTAAGTATTAGATTTGAAAATTTTAGGTTTGAATGTTTAGGCCGACATGGGACATTGGGTGACAAGTGTTATATGGTTTTGATTGTTATGTAAGGGGAGTCAGAGTGAAAATAGTTTTAAGATCAGATTTTATGTGCGGGGACTGATCTAAAGTTTCAAAGTTTTATTGTGTAGAGGATATGCAGTGCATTTATATATTTCATACTAATGTCATATTTGGCACCAAACAGCAAAAATATTTTCCAATGTGATGCCAGATTGCACCCTTCTAATGTCGTGTTCTTTGCAGTGGCTACATTGCAATGTATTTGTGGAAGTTCTCTGATTTCTTTGTTTTTGCATTTTTTAATGAAAGAGCTGTATCGCTCACCGAGGTGTATATGTTAATTTAATTGTACAGCTTCCTCTGTTGTGTTTTTCAGTGCATGAATTTTCTTGATATTTTCCATGCCTTCTGTGAGCAACTCATTATAGAGGAAATCATATCTTGTTGATTTACTTTTACCTCTCTCATGAACTGTGCTTTCAGTACTTCCCCCCACTCACCCTCTTTCAAACACATTTTACAATAATATCGTATCATCTCTAATTTATTAGGATTTATATATGGGGGAAGTCAATCATGACATAAATTAACTGGGTATCTTGGGACAAATTTTTACACAGGGTTTTCGAAAGATTGATCCTGAAAGATGGGAATTTGCTAATGAAGATTTTATGCAAGATCAAAAGCATCTTCTTAAGAATATCCACCGTAGAAAGCCCATCCACAGTCATAGCAATCCTCAAGGTAGTTCCATGGTAGATCCGGAAAGAGCAGCTCTTGATGATGAAATAGAGAAGCTTTCACATGATAAAGCCACACTTGAGGCAAATATTTCAAGGTTCAAGCAGCAGCGGTCTGCTGCAAAGCTTCAGTTGGAAGACCTAACACAGCGGGTAAATGGGATGGAACAACGGCAGAAGAATTTACTGACGTTCTTAGATAAGGCTGTTCAGAACCCTTCTTTTGTTGAACATCTCACTAGAAAGATTGAATCTATGGATTTCTCAGCATATAATAAGAAAAGGCGATTGCCTGATGTTGAACATCTACAGCCAGTCGTCGAGAACAGTTTTGCAGATCAAAGTAGTTCCAGATCTGAGTTTGGGAATATTTTCCACCAAGACTTTTCGAGTAAACTGAGACTAGAGTTATCACCAGCTGTTTCAGACATTAACCTGGTTTCACATAGCACGCAGAGTTCCAATGAAGATGGGGATAGTCCAAGCAGGAAAATATCGGAAGAACTTACGGGTGCACAGATGAGAACGGAAGGCATTTTATTTGCACCTGAAACCTTAGAGCTTTCAGATACTGGAACATCTTTTGCTTTCAAAATGGATTTGTTGTTATCACGAAATGCACCACCTGTTGGAAGCCCAAGACATCATTCCTTGCAGCCAGGTTTACCTTGTACTGAAGAAGGTGATGGCCATATATCTTGCCACTTAAATCTAACTCTAGCATCTTCTCCATTGCAAGTCAACAGTAACCCTTATTCAGCTACGATCCCCCAAGTAGGTCAGGATGATATCAGCAAATTCATAGCATCAGGGTTGAATTCCAACGATAAAGAATCGGATGTGAGAGCCTGTACGAACAGAAAACTGTGTGATGAAGACAAACCGAATGCTTCCTCCCAAGAGGTCGCAAATAACAATCAAGGGCATGCAGCTGCTCCAGTTAGAGTAAATGATGTTTTCTGGGAACAGTTTCTAACTGAAAGACCCGGCTGTTCAGAGAATGAAGAAGCAAGCTCTAATTATAGGGGAAATCCATATGATGAGCAAGATGATGGAAGGGTAGGCCATGGGATGTCCAGAAATGCCAAGGATGCTGAAACACTCACTCTTTGAGCACGGCAGTTGTGTCGAAGCCCTGAACCAGGTTCACAAAAGCTCTATCTCCTTTCTTCCCATGCTTTGTAAGAGTAACATTTTATAAGACTTGAAACTTTGACAGGACATTGCCTGTGGTTGGTTTTGAATAAGTTCATACCAAAATGCCATTAGTTCTTAGTTATCACTGGTTACAGACGGTGGTTGTGTTAGCACCGTAATTCGGGTAAAACTGAGTTAACAGTGTGGTATTGATGCATATGTTGTAAGTTGTAACAACATATTTTTAGCATATGATAATAGATTTCTAACTCTTCAGTAGGAAGGCATATGATAATACAGTGAATCTGACATTGGAAACAAGTATATTTACCTCTAATTCTGTGCTTGATACTCATTTAGGTGCCTGTTTCAAATAGCATGGTCTTTTTTTCTGTTCTCTCTTTTAAACTAGGATAAGGACGTTAAACTCATATGTCAACTTCTAAAAATTCCAACCGAGTGTAGCAGCTGTATTTTGAACCAGCCTTATTTGTATCGAAATTAGAATACATTGGAGGAAATAGGAGGGAGATGGAGACTAGGTAGGGTCTTCCGGTGTGGCTGTTGCGGTGGAGGAAATAGGAGGGAGGATGGAGACTAGGTGGGGTCTTTCGGTGTGGCTGTTGAGGTGGAGCCAGTATGCCGCCATGTACAAGCGATGGCACTGGAATTGAGTTGCACTGTTGCCCCAAATTGACATTGTTTCTCCAAAACAGTTTTTTCACAAAGCAGATGATGAAGCTGACCACCAAGAGCAATTTTCCTTACTCAACTGATACCCAAAAGAAAAAGCTCCTTTTCTTTTATTAAAGTTTGCAAACACTGTAATGGGATGAGCAGTCATTAATTCTTAAGCTTAGCAAGCATTCATTTTATGAAGAAAACCAAAAAGTACGCATGCACGTTCTAGTAAAAGTGATTACATTTACATCTAATGTATTAACTTCCATAAATATCACGTCCATATCTCATTCCATAGCTATGGTTGTGAAGTTTGCTTATTGCACCATGTAGGCACTTTTTACAGTTTGTTTCATAAATGTCTCCAGTACATTCAACTGAAAATATTCATATTTTTCAGTACTTGTATTGATCCATTAGCTTATTATGGCCCACGGAGAACTTTCGAGCTTAAGGTGGTGGACAACTCATGAAATTTATATTGTATCAATGGCGAATTTAAGACTTGTCCCATAATTTCGGTTATGTGTAATAATTTTACAAAGAAAATTGACCTCTGAATACTTTAACATACAAATTACCACTCAAAATATGGATCCTCTATTGAAAGGTCAGTGCTTGCGAAGCTCAAGGCATGTTGTGTTAAATGTTGTATTAAAACAACTTTCGCATGATGCGTAGTGCTTCTAAGGATGAAAAGAATTCCAACTTCGTGCTAAGCCATATATACAATATATAGCACTTTGTTCAGTTATAGATTTTGGCTAGCAAGATATTGTCGGCGTGTTACTGCGGAACTATTCAATTAATTATAAATATGAATTCTATACAAAATGATATATATATATATATATATATAAATAGATTTAGGATATGAGAAAATGTTCCAAAAGATGATTAAGTATTTACATACATCATTATTTGTTCATTTACATGATTTTACATATATTATAGCAATATTGGATGCTAATCGTATGCATGATTATATATATATATATATATAAACAATTATAAAGACTATATATATAAAAACAATTATAAAGACTATTAAATAATGATTCGAAGATGTAAAACGTCATAATGTTGTTTTATTTTTTAATATAAACTCTAATAGTCTAATATAAGTTATATAACGAACAAAATAAATTATTGGTTGTTAATATATTTTTTAATTAACAAATAAAATAATAATATAATAGTAATAGTAATAATAATATTATTATTTCATTACATTCAAGCCATGAGATAATATTCCCAAATTGAGTAATAAATTAATAATAATTATTTATAATAAACAATAATAATAATAATAATAATAATAATGTAAGGTTTAGAGAAAAAGGAAAAGAATAAGGGGAATAATCTAATAATAATAATAATACTAATAAGAATGATAAATGAATATAATGTAAGGTTTAGAGAAAACGGAAAAAAAAAGATTTATTAAAAAAAAGTGCAAAAATGATACTGCACTATTTATAATCACATATATGCTTCATATAAGACAAACGCCAGCATACATGCTCAATTTTCCTATTTATGTAGACATTCAAACTTTAGATAAATCTGTATTATATACGTTTCATTTTTAATTAACTCATTTTTTTTATATTAATAATTTTTGTGTTGAAATCTCTTTGAACGATTATCTTTGTTGTTATCTTGGCGGTTGAATCCCACTAATGGCTAATGAGCTTCTGTGTTTGTGAAAGTTTCATTGAAAACTTGAGCTTTAATTTTTTTAATATATAACAATTATTCTCACCTACGTTAGATTTTGTTTGATGATTAGCCAGTTCAGGTGGTTGGTAGTTTTCAATCTTGTAGTGGTTGAAAGATTTTTGAATGAAAAATCTTTTATATGCTAAATACACGATATTATAAGGTACAGTTTGTATAGCTAAAATCATGTAGATGATCATATAAATAGCTAAACACATAATAATAATAATAATAATAATAATAAGAATGATAAATAAATATAATGTAAGGTTTAGAGAAAAAGGAAAAAAATAAGGGGAATAATAATAATAATAAATGAATATAATGTAAGATTTAGGGAAAAAGGAAAAAAATATCATTAAAAAAAAAGGGGTAAAATGGTATCTAAAAAAATGATTTATCAAAAAAAAAGAAGGGCAAAAATGATACTTCACTATTCATAAGCACAGTACCAATGATTTAGCTTTAGTGTAGATAATTTGTCAATTATGTATTGCAACAATTAATAACGACAACAAATGTCACAAGTGCTAACAACGATTGTAATTGAGTTCAATTCGTGTTTTTTATTCAACGACGGGGAAACCAAACTAGTTGCAGTGGGTTCAAGTCATAAATATATTTTAACAATATGCAGTAAGAAAAAAGAATATAACAATTACATTTCGATGCCCCTTTCAACACGTAACAATTTCCGAAAAAACAAAAAAAAAAATTATGGGTATTGCTGCCAAGCATATGTTGCACTCCAAGTTGATAATAGAAATCATATATCCCCAGAAGCTCGACCCAGAAACTCCCAAGGTATCTACTCCAACTTTAGCTATTTGGGCCACGTTCGGTGAGTATGATTGGATTGAATAATTTTTCAAATTCAATGTATTTATAATGCCAAAATGGATGCGGTCTAACGATAAGAGAATTAGACATAGAACGTGTAACGACCCGCATGTTTAATTATTAGATTTTTGTAAATTATTTTAGAAAATGACGATTTTACCCTTGGATTTTAGGAGGGGTTCGAGAGCCACTTTTTGTTCGAGAATACTTTTGGAAGTTTTTCTTGGACCGTTGCATAGGTCGCAAACTCACGAGTTCGTAGACAAGCGGCACACGGAAATCAGAGCTCGTTTGAGAGAGCTAAGGGTCTAGGAAGTGCAAGGGCATTTTGGATAATTTTGAAAATTATATATTTTTACGTTCTCACTTTCTCTCTCCTCCCACAAAAAAATATCTCCACTATCTCTCTTCTCTCTCAAACTCTGTCTCGGCCAGAAAAGGAAGAAAAATAGAAGAAAAACACCAAACCCTCCACACCCATCACAATCTCAGCCATTTTGACCCAAACCAAGGACATCACTACCTTCCTCTCCTCCCCCACTAACCCAACCATACCCTCCTTGAGCCATGAGGACCGCTGTAGATGACGGAACGAAGCTCGAAACGTAGGTCGAAACTTTTTGTCCATTTCCAGCCACCACATGTATGGGTTCTCAATTTGGACCTCAAATTTGGGTTCATAGGCTCGAGTAGATAGATTTTGACTATTAGAAAGTGAAATTTGGTGGAGAATTGATTAGTTTAGGAAGCTTTGAAAATCGGCCAACAATGGCAGAATCTGGCCGGCAAGCCCGCAGCGCCGACAAAAGGAGTTAGGGCGAGAGTAGCCCTAAAGTCGCGCGTGGGAAGGGCCACCGACCAGTCACCGGTGCGTGGGGCCCTCCCTTTACCTCCGGCGACTTGTGTTATAAGTGTTTCGGCATTTCGGATCTTTTTGGCGCAGGTTTCGGGTCCATCTGAGTTTGTTTAGTGGCTGTTTTGGGCAGTTTAAGTCACTTTGAACGCGGTTAGGGTGCTTGTATGTTCCCAGAGGTTTGGGGGGGGGGGGGGGGGGGGGGGGGGGGGGGGGGGTGGGGGTGTTGAATTTAAGGTTTAGGAGGGTTGATTAATAATGCCTCGAGTTCTGTTTGACAGGCGTGGTGGCTCCGAAAGTCTTGGAGGACCGAATAGCTTGGGATTTAACTCACTTGGACTTTGAGGTGAGTGGACTTGGTTTCCTAGACCGTAAGCATGCATATTCCTATGTTTTAAACGTATTATTATCGATTATGAGTTGGGGAAATTAAGGGAAATTTATTAGAAAATATATTATTATCTTTTATAAGGTTCGAGAACTAAGGATGATGGTTCTTATTGGATTTATTATTGATTACAGATTTCGATAATGGTTTGGAATGGTTTTGGGCTTACGCCCGGTGATACGTTTTTGGGCTTTGGCCTGGGATTATTGATTTGGGCTTAGGCCCGGGTAGTTTATGATTTTGGCTTCGGCCATGTTTTATGGATTCCCGCCATATGTATGTGAGGTAATGTTGGACATGTGAGGCGGGGGATTTCTCCGACTCATGACATTGAGGCATTTTTCATCATGTGCTAGTTAATGGTGCAGCTTCGACCGGGATATTGGGCGACGACTCAGAATTTATCCGATCGCATGATCTTGAGGCATTTTTGGTCATGCGTGTTCGTCAAGGTTGTTTATGCACGTAGTATGTAATTTCAGCCGCATATCTTTGAGGTATTTTCATATATGCGTGAAGGGGAGTAGGTCCTCGGGTTGGACTTCTCGGTTCTCTAGCCATTGCTTTGAGGTATTTTCAGCGCTGGTTAAACGAGTAGATCCCCGTTTTGGATCTCTCGTTTTCCTTTCCATTGCTTTGAGATATTTTCAGCGGTGGTTAGGAGGGCATGTCCCTGGGTTGGACAACCCCTGATATTGGGCTACGACCGGGATATCGAGCTACGGCTTGGGGTTACGGCTACGGCTGAGAGATCGGGCTACGACTTGGGGTGACGATTTTAGCCGGGATATCGACTTCGATCGGGGATTACGACTTCTACCAAGGATTACGACTTCGACACGGATATCGGCTTCGACTAGGGATTACGTCTTCGACCGGGATATCGGCTTGGGCCAGGGATTACTACTTCGACTGGGATTACTGCTTCGACTGGGCTATCAGTTTCGGCCGGGATATCAGCTTTACTGGGGATTATGGCTTCGACCGAGTTTTTGAGATGGCAGGCACAGGTAAAGGTAGCATGGGTTCCACCGAGAAAAACTAAGTGAATTCCGGTAAATTGTATTTACTCGTATATGCGGACCTTATTGTACGTCTGGGTTACCACGAGGTGGGATTGTCATGGTTATTATTGTTGTTATTACTTTATTTGTGTGATTACGTTTCATTATGGTTTGAATGTCCATTGACGGTTGTTTTAATTGTTGTGCCCGCCAGGTCGTAGCAGAACGAGGCGTCGAGACAAGGAGGAGGTATCATCTTCTGTTGCGTTGCCACTTTGAAGGCCTTTCGTTGAATTTGTAAATGTAAATCTAAACCTAGCTTGCTCTGATTACTTTTTGGGTTACTTGTTGAGTTGTTGTGTTGATAGGACCTTTCCCTAATTCCCCTTGAAATCCGAGAAAATACCTGCTCCCGTCTGACAACCCAAAATAATTCCTAAAATACCCTTACTGTCTTATAAACACTTTACGAGCATTCTACTGAAAATCCGGCAGAATCTCCCATATACTTTGGTTGAACCATCTTCCACCTGTCAGACGATGGATATAAAATAAAAAAAATCAATCAAACAATGTTACACCCAGCCTCGTATATTCGCAATTGTAATTTCGTCTCTCAAGACGGTATTAAATAACTGAAATGTAATACTCGTGCGAACCAATCACAACTCATCACTCCGGCTCACCGTCCACACCAACCCGCTGACCACGGTAACGAGCATTTTCTCACAGGTGCATCGATCACCTATCAAAGCCCATGAAAGTCGTCGTCAACTCCTATCAGCCGGCTTAACTCTCGGCTATCGTATTCCACCTTTTTATCAAACCTTACATGCATCAATATCTGCATATATAAGTAAATAAAATACATCGGTGGAACCCACACTATCTTTACCTGTGCTCGTAATATCAGTAACTCGGTCGAAGTCATCATCTCGAGCCATAGCTTGATATCTCGACCGTACGCATAATCCCAAGTTGTACCTCAATATCTCGGTCATAACCGTCATCTCGAGCCGTACCTCGATGTCTCTACTCATCCCCAATCGTAGCTCAAAATCCCAACTCGGGCTCAATATCCCAGCTCATCCCTAGTCGTAGCTCAATATCCCAGCTCGTCCCTAGTCGTAGCTCAATATCCCAGCTCGGGCTCAATATCCAAGCTCATGCTCAATATCCCGGCTCATCATCAGCCATAGCTCAATATTCCGGCTCATCTTGAGCCGTAGCTCAATATCCCAACTCATCCTGAGCCGTAACTCGATATCCCGGCTCATCCCCAACCGTAGCTCAATATTCCGGCTAGCCTATGATGGAATCCTCCATAATATATCTCATAGCATCCCGAGAGTATGATGGAATCTTCCATAACATCTCTCATAGCATCCTGAGAGTATGATGGAATCCTCCATAACATACCTCATAGCATCCCGAGAGTATGATGGAATCCTCCATAACATACCTCATATCATCTCGAGAGTATGATGGAATCCTCCATAACATACCTCATATCATCCCGAGAGTATGATGGAATCCTCCATAACATACCTCATATTTCCCCTAGAGTATGATGGAATCCTCCATAACATACCTCATATCATCCCGAGAGTATGATGGAATCCTCCCTCATATCATCCCGAGAGTATGATGGAATCCTCCATAACATACCCCATCAATTACCTGTAAAGTCCCACCAGCCCACCCACCAAGCCGAAGTCTAAGCCACCTTCTTGGGCCAAATCCCCAATCCATCAAATACCTAAGCCTAAGCCCACATCACCCCGAGCCTCAGCCTAAAATCCATACGCCGGAATTCATGAAATTACCTTCCCGGCTTAAGCCTAAGTCAATACAAAAATCATTTCTCAAAATCATTATTTAGATCCATAAGCAGTGAAAGAATTTCCGAGGTTTAGAAAAATAATAAAAACTTTAATTATTCATAATTTTCGAGACCATGAAAACAATAAATCATTTTAGAATCATTCCATTTAATTCCCGAAACTCATAATTATAATAAATCATTCTTAATTCGGGAAATACATAACGATAAGAAATTCAATAAATCCATTTAAACCCTTATCCTTAGTTTCCGAGCCTTAAAAGGATAATAGTATATTTTCTTATAATTTCTCTCAATTCCTACAACTCATAATCCGTAATATTACATTTAAAACATAGAATTACGCAAGTCTTACAAACTAGGAAACCAAGTCCACTAACCTCGAGGCCCAACCGAGCCTAATTTCCAACTAATCGGTCCCTCGTGACCTTCGGAGCTACCACGCTTGTCAAAATGATACATGACATTATTAAATTGCAATTATAAACCTAAAATCCAACCCCCGAAACCCCGGGAGGTATACACGCGTCCTAACTAGAAACGCAGCCACTTCGGACGCCTAAAACTACCCCTAAATGATGTCCGATTGACCCGAAACCTACGCCAACAAGTCCGGAACATCGAGAACTTTAATACTCGTGTTCGCCAGAGCTCGAGGAGGAGCTCCACGCGCGCCACTCGCCGGTGGACGGCTGGGACTCATTCCCCCACGCGCGACTGTGCACCCTACTCGCCTTCAACCTCAGAGTTCGAGTATTGTTCACTGTGCAGAAAACTCCATAACCACCCTAACTTCGAAGCCTCATATCTCCCCCAATTCTCAACGAAATCCAACACTCTAATAATGAAAATTCATCTACACGAGCCACGGAATCCAAATATGGAATTAGAATTGAGATTCATTACATGTGGTAGCCGAAAAATGGCCGGGAAGGTGGCGGTTACTTTTCACCTTCGAATCTCCTTCTCCTAACACTTCCAAGCTCGATGAAGGATATGGTTGAGCTCAAAATGAAGAGAGGAAGATGATGATGTGAATGGTTTGTGGTGATTTGGCCTAAATCGAAAATCAAAATTTGAGGGTTTGTGTGTTTCACGGTTTGGATGAGAAAGAGAGAGCACGGGGAGAGAGAGGATAAAAAATGTAGAAAAATCTGGAATAATGGGTTTTAAAATATTTGACCCGAAAAAATTACCAAACTACCCCTGAAAATTCCAGACCCACAACTCTCTCATACGAACTCTGTTTTTTGCGTGCCGCCTGTCTACGAACTTGTGAGTTCGAGACCTACACAACGATCTCTGAAAAAAAATGTCAAATGTGTCTCTAACCAAATAGTGATCTTCGAGCCCCTTATAAAACCAAGGGTAAACTCGTCCTTTCCTAAATTAAAATCTCAAATTACGTTTATTTCTTGTCCGGGTCGTTAGATGTGTGGTTTGGTTGGATTTTGTTTTATCTGGACTATTGGGTTAGTGGATTTGTTATTTATATCCTTCGTCTAATAGATGGAAGACGATTTGACCCGTTTACAGGGGAGATTCTGCCAAATTTTTGGTAGAATTCTCTTAACATGTTTGTTAGTGCAGTGAGGGTATTTCGGGAATTATTTTGGGGTTCCAGGTGTTGTCAATTGGGAGTAGGGCTTCTCACAGATTTCGAAGAGAAATTCGGGAGGGGTCCTATCAGAACAAAACTTACTTTTTTCTAATCCTACTATGTTAAATGGTGGATTGGATTAGATAAGTTTCTTCTATGTCTACCACATCTAATCTTCTTTTCATGACAACACATCCATTTTTGCATTCAAAATACATGAATTTGACGAGTTATTCAATCTAATCCATTCTCACTTACCAAACGATCCCTTGTTATGACATTGGGGGTAAGAAAAAAGGCTTCTTGAAAATGCCGTTCTTGTGCTTTCAAGCAAAATCGTACAACTAGCTTAAAAAACTGTTGACATGTTCCTTCATGAGATCCGCTCTAATGTGATCTCAGGCTACATTCTCACTAACAAATACCATATTTGTAGACCATATTTGTAAATCACCTAATAATACAGGTAGGATTCACCCATAAAATTAGGATATATCTGTATTAGTATCTGGTTCATAACCGTGGTTTGTCTAACATTTTTCACAAACAAGTATCGGTCGCCAGCGGCCATTTGCAACCCACCCATGATAGGGCATAGGAACCGCAGGGAATTATGAAAATTGGCTTTTGTTAAATGGACAAGGTGGACTAGAGGGGGATTTAATACTTTTCTATTTAATTTTTTTTTGGTTATAAAAGAAACCTTTTAAGGTAGTGAGAGTTATATTGGACTTAATTAGACTAACTCATTAATTCAACATTATTATTTAATGGGATATTCTGAATGCTAATTAATTTGATTTTTGATTTGAAGGTAAGGATTGTTAAATGGGTATTATACCCATCTACACCAATTTTCAATTTTTAAGGGTATACCCAAACTCTATCCATTGGATAATGGGTACTCATGACAATTTTACTTTTTCTTTTCCTTATCAATTTTTTCTCTTGCTTTTCATTTTGTTTTTAACTTCTATTTTTTTTTGCTTTTCAATTTCTTTTACTTTTTTCTTTCTTTTTAATTTTTTAATTTTTTTTCTCATCCATTATAATAAACAACATACTATCTTTAGATTTTTAAACACAACATTAGTTTTTCTTTTGGTCCTAATACATGCATAAAAGTTCATAATATTACAAATTTAAGTTCAATCTTATAAAATTATAACAAAATAACGAGGACGTTTGTGCAAGGTTAATCATCTTCATCGTCGTCATCATCATCAACAATTTTAATATCTAGGTCATCGTCAAATGTATCAGATTCAATATTTATAGGTTTGCGATAATTTTGAGATTAATGAATGAGTTAAGTTCTCAAAATAAACTTTGATATTAATATAAATTCGTAATATTGTTCTAATTGGTTTCCCAAAAGCAAAACATTTTTCTAATTGTGATTTAATTAAATAAATATATTAGAAATAATAATAATTATTATAATAATAGAAAGAATAAAACATCAAATTAATAGAGGGACGAATGGGTATTGAATACCCATGGGTAATTTGAAGGATTGATAATAAATGTGCTTTTAACTTAATGAGTATTGAATACCCATAAGTAAATCCTTACCTTACTTATGTTTATTTTTACCAGAAGATCAAAAAATTTATTAATAACGAATAGAGACACCAGCATAAGATGCTAAGGTGTCAAATACCCAATCCGTCCCTAACTCATCCCAATAATGGTCCCCACAAGTCTTAGAAACAAAACCTGCCACAAGGTGAGCATCCTTATTAGCCTGCCTGGAAGCATATACAAATTGAACCCTGTCCAGCCTCGAGGCCATTGTAAGAATATCAAAAATAATACAATCAAGATCAGCATCACCCTAGTTCTGGCCAAGAAGGATCTTAACCAGCACCAAAGCGTCAGACTCCAAAACCACCCGCTCGTAGCCAGCCCGCAAACAATGGGAAAGGGCACTGCGCATCGCCTCAGCTTCAGCCACCATACTCGACTTCAGACAAAGGCCCCCAGTTCCTCCTACAGACACCAGTAATCCAAAACTATCCCGAATAACCCAACCAACACCTCCCCTCGCCGTTTCCCGACACCAAGCACCATCACAATTAACCTTTAGGAGGCCCATGGCCGGTTTCTTCCAAACAAGCATCGTCGCATCATCACTGAAATCAGGCGGTCTAGGCTGTGAGGAATGGTCGCCCAAGGCCGAGGCTCCAAGCTCCCGAAATTCCGACACACCCTTGAGGAGTCCGGCAATGGCCTCCTTCGGATGGATAGGGCTCCCATCAAACACCATCCAGTTCCGACATTTCCATATACTCCAGAGTCCAAATGTGAGTGTCTGAAGCAGTTCCACCTTGTGGGGAAACCAGAGAAATTTAGTAATCAAGCACTGCCAAATACCCTGAAAATCAGCTCCCTCCAAGGCACATACATCAAGCATAAGGGGGTTCCCAAACCAGAAAACCTTGGCGAAGGGGCAATGAAAAAATAGGTGGACCTCAGTTTCCTTATCAAGTCCACATATCGGGCAAACCAGATCAACCATTAACCTCCGTCGAACCAAGTTGGCCCGGACCGCCAGTGCGCTGTTGCAACCCCTCCAAATAAATTGCTTAAGCTTCGGTGGCACCTGCATAGCCCATATGTGACTCCACTTCAGGCCCCCATCTGACAAGGAGCTGGACTCCTCCTCCCCACGTCTACCTAACTCCCCATTTATGTGGAGATACAAAGCAACCCCATACGCCGACTTCACCGAATAGCCTCCAGTGGTATTAAAGTGCCACAACCATCTATCACCCAAGCCCCAACGACTAAGAGGTAACCGAAGTATAGCATGGGCCTCCTCTTGTCGAAAACATCGAGTTATTAGCTCAACCTTCCAAGTGTGGGTATCCTGATAAATTAAATCTTTCACAGAAAGAGGAATATCAGGATGGGAAGAGGTCACCTTGAATGTATATGGAATTGGCACCCACGGGTCAGATGTAGTATGTACTTGCGCACCATCCCCAATGCTCCACTGCAAACTCGCCTCCAATACCTTCCGGCCTTGAAGAAGACCTTTCCACCCCCAGGAGGACCTACGGCCGACCTGTGCCTGGAGGAAAGAGCTATTAGGGTAGTACTTGTCTCGCAACAACTGGGATAGGAGCAATGCTGGATCATGAATAATGCGCCAACCAATCTTCCCCAGCATTGCCAAGTTAAAGCACTCCAAGTCTCGGAAACCAAGCCCACCCACTTTCTTCACTCGTGACACCTTCTTCCAAGCAACCCAGTGGATACCCCATTGGCCATGCTGTTTTCCCCGCCAGTAATTGGTAATTAACCTCTCAATATCCCGGCAGACCCCCACTAGAAGGTTCAAACAGAACATGGCATAGTTTGGCATGGCCATGGTCACCGCCTTGATCAAAATCTCCTTCCTTGCCGGGGATAGAAATTGCTCGGAGCACCCTTGGACCTTACTGGTGATTCTGTTCCGAACTTCATCAAAAATAACCTTCTTCGAAAAGCCAAAATCCGCTTGGAGTCCAAGATATTTCCCAAACTCATCCCGTGCCGTAATTTGGGATCTCCGAGCCAGTCTCCCCCGTAGGCGTCTGGGGCAATTCCCCCCTCTGAAGAATAATGAATTTTTCTCCAAATTAACTAGCTGGTTGGATGCCACAACATAACAATCCAGGATATTCTTAACTGAATCAATTTCCCTGGCCGTAGCCCGACAAAAAACAACCGCATCATCAACAAAGAAGAGGTGGGTGATGCGCACAGTACTGGACTCAAGAAGCAGAAATCCGTGGATAGCCCCTCCTCCTCCTGACGATGGAAGAGGGCGGATAGCCCTTCCGCACAAACCAAGTAAAGGAACGGTGACATGGGATCACCCTGTCTAAGTCCCCGGCTAGGTGAGATATACCCCATTTCTTCCCCGTTGACAAATACACTATATGAGACCGAAGACATACACTCATATACAGAGCCACAAAACCATTCCTCCACCCTAAGTCCCTTAAGCATATCAATTACAAATTTTCACTCCACCCTATCATAGGCTTTTTCCATATCCAACTTAAGAGACACATCCTTGTCTTCCCGTTGCCCACGAATCTTCATAGCTCATGAACAAGAAGAATATTATCCTGTATTTGTCGACCCGCCACGAAGGCTGATTGATTGACACTGATAATTCGATTCAACACCAATTTTAAACGATTAGTAAGGAGTTTCGAAATGACCTTATATAGGACATTGCATAGAGCAATCGGCCTCAGCTAGGACATCTTGGTTGGGCTAGGAAATTTTGGGATCAAGCAAAGATGCGTGTAATTGATTTTCCTCAGCAACCGCCCGGACCTCCAAAAATGCGCCACCATTTCAAAAATGTCCTCCCCCACCACCGCCCAATTTTTTTCAAAGAAGCCTCCGGTAAATCCATCTGGTTCGAGGGCCTTATATAGGTTGATCTGGAACATCACTCTCTGCACCTCTTCTCGAGTGATGGGGGCCATAAGAGCCTCATTTTCCTCCTGCATGACCCGCCTCCCAAGAGAGTCTAAGATGGCCGGACATGGAGGGGGGTCAGTAGTAGTGAAAAGTTTTTCAAAATACTCCACCACTACGTGATTGATCTGGGGTTCCTCTTCTACCCACTCCCCTTCCCGATTTTCAAGACCACATAGTCGATTGAACTGCCGTCGTTTTACGCTGGAAGAGTGGAAGAATTTGGTATTTTTATCCCCCTCCTGTAACCAGTGGACCCGAGCCTTTTGTTTCTAGTAGCACTCTTCCTCACGGATTAACCTCTTCAGCTCAACCCCCTTATACCGAACCCACACACCATCAAAGGAGGGTTGGACATAAGCACTACGTAGCTGCCTCTGTACTTCCTCAATAAGTACCTTGCTGTTTCGCTGATTCCTCTTTCTCCACCAAAGAAGGCCCGAGCGCACCCCATTCAATTTCTCACAGACCTAAATCAACTGCCTGCACTCCTGGTCATTCCCCATCTAGGGTCAAACACAAACCGCCCTTTCGGCCGGCGCAAAGACGAAGTAAGACATAGGTGCATCATCAAATGATCAGACCCTTCCACAAGGATATGATGAAGAGTCGCAGCTGGGTATAACTCCACCCACTCTGATGTGGCCAAACCATGGTCCAATCGAGCCTGGATGAACCCCGTGTCCCTCTTATTCCTCCATGTCAACGGGTGCCCTTGGTACCCCAAATCAAGTAATCGATTGTCCACGAAAAACTCTCGAAAAGAATGCATTGAATTTTCTGTCCGAATAAGGCCCCCCTCTTTTTCAGTGACAGATAACACATCGTTGAAATCGCCTAGCAGGAGGCAAATGTCCCCACACCTGGAAATACGAGTCCCCAAACTTTTCCACTGCTCCACTCTGATCCTGTCATCTATACTCGCATATATAGAGAAAAAGCGCCAAGTATAACCAGAAATAACATCCTTTATTAAAACTTCAATAATAAATTCGCCATATTTAACTAACAAAACTTGTTGAACATCCTTCCAGAAAATGCATAGGCCACCACTCAATCCCCGTGGCTCAACAACATGCATGAAAGGCATTCGCAACTTATTTTTTAGGTACTCAAATCGTCGACTGTTATTTTTCGTCTCCAATAGAACCACCATATCAGGTTGGTGAAGCGAAGTTTGCTCCACCAAGTTATGAACTGTCAACGTACCTCCGATACCCTGACAGCTCCAGCATAAAACATTCATGGTGATTGGGAAGAGGTGGAACCTGCCCCCTTCGCTCAAGAGACCCATTAAGGTCGGTCCCGACCACCTGAGAAACACATACTTCCACCCCACACTCCAAACGTCTCCATCTAGGCACCCCAGCCCTCCCACCCGAGGAGGCCCCCGTACCTTCCATTATCTCCCGACGGCGCTTCCCCCTGCTTATACCTTCCACCCTTCCACTCACAATAAAAGGCATAAGGTGAAAGGGGTCCGACTGCTGGGAAGCATGGAACTCATTATCTGCATCGTCTCTCTCTACTCGCCGCTGCGGCAGCAACACCTCCTGCACATAACTTGACACCTCATCCGCACCTTCTCTTGAGACTAGAATGGAACCGCCAGCAAGGGGCTGTGTAGTAGGGTCTCTGGCCAGCGAAACCTGCCCCGATGTGTCTCCACCTTCCATCTGCCCCAGCACTTCATCCCCTTGGCCAATCACACCTCCCCGATCACGAACCCAGCGAGGGCGTTCTGTACCCCCATGAAGGCATCCGCCCCTTCCAATCAAGCCAGCATCAAATGTTGCCGCTAGGACCTGTGTCCTTCGGTCTTCTTCCTCACGTTGCTTGCTTATTGACGCTGCCAAGCCCGAGGCCACCCCATCTCCTCGGCCTCGCCCCCGACCCCCTGGCCTGGAATTCTCCCTGCCACCCCCTGGGCGGCGGACAACACTCCGCAATGGACGGCCCCGGAGGTCCATCTCTGCCTCCAAACCCCATAATGCATGATCCCAAGTCTCCCCCTCACCCTCCATCAACGAAGAGGCACACCTTCGGGTATTGTGGCCCAAGGAACCACACACCAAACAGTACACTGGTAGCATCTCATACTTGAAACCCACCCAATGTTGGCCTTCCGCCGGGAACTCCACAACTGTCCCACGCATGAGGGGATCATCCACCCGCATCCGAACCCTAAAACGCACAAACCTGCCAATACAATCCTTCCCCCATGACGTGTCGACCTCCAGGACCACCCCCACAAGTCCGCCTATCTTCTTAGCCACCGCCACAGTCATATTTAGGGCCGGGATACCATGTAATTGCACCCAAAACGAGGAATGGCTCATCCGCAAATTACGGGGGTTGCGGGTACTTGACCCCTCCTCAAATATGGCCAATGCCTCCATAAATTTCCAGGGTTCAATATCATACACTCTCTTCATATCTTGTTGGGTCACAAAGCACGCCAGAAATATTTTCTCTCCAATCACACGGATGGAGACCCCATCACGTCCCTTCCACAAACCTGAGAACAGCTACACAAAGGCCTCCCCATTGATCCCTTTATCTGTAAACACCTCCGCCACCAACCAAAACTGGAAGCCAAGCGGTAGGTCCTCTCTCTCCACTTGGAGTACCCGAACCCCAGCCTTTTTCTTCTCCGAGAGTCGGAGATTGGACCCGAACTGGAGTTCCAATTCCGCCAAGTCCATCTTTCTCCCCCAAAAAGTCCGCTGGCCCTACCTCCGAACTGCACCTGATGCGAACAACGCTCCTACCAGTCACACCCCAAACACCTTGATAGGCCACCCGATCCTAGCCGCACAAGTGCCCAAATTCCACTACCTATATGCTGCAGGCCCGATACCCTCACATATACGATCACACGAGCTCATGCCGTGCACCCGACGTCAGAAGGCTTGACGACAGGCCGGCGCACAATCCACAGCCACTCTGCACTAACGGAAATATATGCCGGCTGCCCGTTCCCCTCCGTTCAAAACCCTAGCAGAACTAAAAAAAGAACCCTAACTCTCCTAAACGAGAGACACTTTCCTTACCTTACCTATTAGATAATAGGTAAATTTTTACCCATCTAATTTCTGCTCATTTAAACAGTACCCATGGAACTCATGGGTATTTGTGCCATTCCTATTTGAAGGTGATGTAATGTAGAATTTGGACAACAAACAACACAAACACAAACTCGTTAAACTCACTAAGCTACCAAGGGTGGTATTGAAACATACTAAATTCACCATCTTCATAATTTTCCTAGGATTAAAAATCCTATAGGACTCAAATTTTCAGTGAAGAGCCAAAATTGAGTAAGAAATTATGAGTTTCCTAAGCAAACTAATATTTCAAGGAAAATTGGGAGAACACTGTCTATAAAACTATAATTTAGTAGGTGGACTGCTCGTTGGGGAAAACTAAAATTGAGTTACTGTATTAGATTAAAAGCACTTTCACTAATGTTTCTTAATAAAAATTCTTTTTTATTTTAAAAGTAATAATATTAATTCTAAAAACAACAATAAATGTAGTTTTTTCAATAATTATGACAACTTTCAATTTTTCTCCCTTCTCTTCATCTTCACACCAAGTAAGATGAAGTTTGTGAAAACGAAGATGAAGTTTGTGAAAACGAAGATGACGTGAGAAAATAAAAAGAATTGAAATTAAATGCGATTAAAATTCAAGTGAGTGCAAATAATTTAAATTAAATTAAAAACAAGAACATAAAAGTAAAGTGCTTAAATGTAATTTAATTTAAAATGACAATGACAAGAAATTAAATTACGTGAAAATAAATAATTTATATGCGAATGAGAAAAGTAAATTGCATATAAAATAAATAAGAGCTTGGAAAAACAATAACGGGAAGGTAAATTGCATAAAATAAACAACTTAAAGGAAAGTGCAGAAATTAAATTGCATGAAAAATAAATAATTGAAATACGAGTGCATGAATTAAAAGGCAAGAAATTAATAAGAACAATGAATAGTAAAAAAAAACATGTATTTAAATTAAATTAAAAGACATGAACGGGAATGGAAAAGACATAATTGAAAGCTATGTGAACTAGGGTTGAAAAAATAAAAATTAGGCTAAGGATTACATTATGCTAGTTCTAGGATAAGAATTGAAAGATAGTAAAAAGACTGAGTTGTTTGGTGTGTTGGAGATATCTCTTCTTTTCTTCAAAGCTTCATATTTATAGGGGCTCATGAAAGTTGTATATCAGGTCTACACGCACATAGACGTCACTCACACAATCAACAGTCACAGATTGTGACTAGTCATGCCGAGAAACAGCAAGCAAAACACAAGCAGTGCACACACAATCAATTGCGCTCATGAATTCCAAATTTCAAACACAATCATGAACCCTTTATTGAGTTGAGAATATATGAAAACCTGCCATTAGTTGGCTTTTAATTTGGGTAATCACATCCAAATAATTGATGGTATTCCAAAGGTTTGCAAATATATTGTCAACTTCTCAAACCAATTTCCTACTTTTATTTTTTCCTGGTTGAACTCACATGAAAAGCTTCATTGTGTTTATCCACCATATCAAGTAGTCAACCCCTCCTTTTTGTTTACTTGAAAATTAGCCATTAATTGGCTTAAATATCAACAAGTTTGCCTTACATGCACATTCACACAAATCATGACATATTAAGGCAATGATCAAAATCTGAATCACTTGACATTCAAGATTCATGCCACATCTTGTTCTACTCAAAATGGGACACAATATCATGGATCCTTTTATTTTTGTTTCTAAAAAAATATATATAATTTCATAATTAACCATTAAAGAATTCCATGAAATCCCTAAAAATTAGCCATTAATTGGCCTCACCATGACAAAATCTTTAATTACTCCATATGTTCAAATAAGGGGAATAAGTTCTTCCCTCTTTTTCCATTCAAGTCACCATATGTTCAAAATCTTTAATAACTCCATTAGGTTAAAGATGAAAAGGAAAAATTTGAATGTTTTCAATTCAGCCATTAGATTGGCTAGAGTAATTACAGTATCACACAAAAAATCTAAGGAAAACACCCTTCAATCCACGGGCCTCACCTCCATTTTTTTTTAACAAGTATGCATGACAATGAAGATTGAATTACAATTAATTTCAATACTAAATTGGCCATTGATAGTATTTTATTTTATGAAGATATTATTTTTGAACAAAATATGGCCTTTACTAATCTCATCGGCCTACTTTTTGACGTGTGGCCGTTTGAGGAAAATATTTCCACGCCGACCAAGGAGGTGGCTATCTATGCTTTATTCCAAGCATGGAATACTTGTTATTTTCTGCATTGATTTTGTGGTTATGCAGACAACGAAAAACAAAATTATTTTTGGCCACTAATTTGGACCACCCCGCCCCCCCAGTCTTTTGGACTTATCAATCTTGGCCTTTAATTGGGATTTGATAAAATTGACCAATTTTAGTTGTGGCCTCATCGAATCCACCTTATCCCTTACAATCATATCTACAATAATTGACTTAAATTGACTCTTGACCATACTTCCATTTTGATTAATTTTCTGGTCATCAAACTGTAGGATGATTGCTTAAGGTTGGGTCACGTCTTGGTCATTAACCTCTACTACTTCTTGGCTCTCATCTTCATTATCTATGATGAATTTATTCTCCTAAACTAATGTGAGGGTTTCAAATCGAGATGTCATCTCACGAAAACTTTGAATGAGAAAATCCTAAGAAGAATGATATTCGTTTGCAAACTTTTTTGACTGCAATCTCCATATTTTCTAATTTTTGGTCAAGGCCACTTATTGGCCTCTCATCAACATTGAAATTGTATTGCCCATATGGTTCATTATAATTGTGTTGCCCCCAAACTGCCGAATTGTTTCCATTTTTGGGTATTGGAGAAAAATTGACAGTTTGAACCATTGTGATAAATTTGATTATGTTGGCCATCATATTGACCAAAAAATTGGATGTTATAGCCATATTGGGCAAATGATTGGCTACTAGAACAATATTGATCACTAGAGCCATCTTGGAAATTGTTGTCGTTGTAGCTCGGCTGTTGATAGGAATACTGCCATTGCATGTGGTTGTTCACAAAGTGTATCCCACCAGGCGTGCCAAAATATGTTTCCCTTTTTTCGGCTAGATGGTCATCAGTGAAGGAATTTTGGTCATTCTTCTGTTAAGTACGCAGGCGTGCCACCGCCAAGCCACGACTTGGCTTGGCTGGAATGTGAATGGGTGAAATTGTGTAGTGCGTCCATGAATCTGACTTCTACCAAGTAATTGTTCGGCCAAGCAAGAAACCTCCTCTTAGTCTAGGTTTGTCACTACCTCAGAGTCAAGGCTTTAAATGAAAAACCAAGTAAGATGAAGTTTGTAAAAACGAACATGAAATGAGAAAGTAAAAAGAATAGAAAGTAAATGCGATTGAAATTAAAGCGATTGCAAATAATTTAAATTAAATAAAAAGCAAGTGCATAAAAGTAAAGTGCTTAAATGTAATTAAATTTAAAATGACAATGACAAGAAATTAAATTGGGTGAAAATAAATAATTTAAATGCGAATGTGAAAAGTAAATTGCATATTAAATAAATAATTGAAAAGACAAGGACAATAAGTTAAATTTTATAAAATAAACAACTTACAGAAAAGTGCAGAAATTAAATTGCATGAAAAATAAATAATTGAAATACGAGTGCATGAATTAAAAGGCAAGAAATTAATAAGAACAATGAATAGTAAAAGATAACATGTATTTAAATTAAATTAAAAGACATGAACGGGAATGGAAAAGACGTAATTGAAAGCTATGTGAACTAGGGTTGAAAAAATAAAAACTAGGCTAAATATTACATTATGCTACTCCTAGGATAGGAATTCAAGGATAGTAAAAAGACTGAGGTGTTTGGTGTGTTGGAGATATCTCTTCTCTTCTTCAAAGCTTCATATTTATAGGGACTCAGATGCATCCCAACTCGGCAAGTCATTCAATTAGCAAGATTACTTACTTGTTTAGAGTTGATTGTTGACTTTCCCCAATTTGAGTCAATCAACACGATTTTGGTCCAAATAAGGTTCAATCTCGTAAATCTTGAATGTGATTGATGATGCATGATTTGATCTTTTTTTCATGTTGAATATCTTTACCATATATGCCATGATATTTGACCTGATTATCTTCCATCTCTGAATTTCAACCATAAACGGATGTTTGACCTTAAACCATGATTTCTTTCCTTGTGTGGACGTCACTATATGGAGAAAGTCTTCCCACACATCTTCCTAATTTGATGACTGATTGACATATGACCGTAATTAATTTTTTTTAAATTCAGCTAAACTTGTTGTTTTGGGCCTCTAGCCGTATTTCGACCTTAAACCTATTTCGGGCCCAAAAGTTAGACCATTGTTGGGTCTTGAGTTTTGATGAGGTCGGATTACGACCTGGCTCAAACACTGATGTATTGGAATACTATTTGAGTATTTAAATCTTTAGATAATACTTGTGTTATGAACTTATCCAAATTTTCCTCGTAATACCCCTCTGGTAGAAACTCTAACTTACTGAAACATTGATGTCCCAAAACAAGTGGATTTATTCCATATGCCTTCTGATAATAAAAAGAGAAAAATAAAAGACTCAAAATAGTGAATGATTTGAAGTAAAACATGTTCAAGAAATTAGGTACGGCTAGTATATGTTAACTATTAATCTATGTTTTGGCTATTTCTTTTTACAAAGAGCCACCCTTTCTATATATAAATATGGAATTCTTTCAAGCTACATGCACTATTAAATTATGGGCAAATCACATTTTACTATTATGTGGTTTACATCTTGTAACATATTTATAGTTGACTTTTCAAATGTTGCAATTACCTTCTGAACTCTTCAAAACATAGCAACATGGTTACTCCATTAACTATTCCATTAAGATTTCTGTTAAATGCTAACATGGACAAAATAAGACCCAATATTTAATTTAATTAATAACAAATAGGCATCCAATGGTAAAAATAATAAAAAATTAATTTTAAATGATTAAAACTAATATTTTTTAACCATGAATTCTAAAAATAATTTATTCAAATTAAAAAAAAATGATTGTTGAATCAGAGAAGAAGTACGAGAGAGCATGTAAAAATGTCGAGAAATCGGAAAAAATACTTTAGATTGTAGCAAAAATAATCTCATATGCCTCTCATCTATATATCTCAAACCCCTTCGTTCAAAATCCGAGAATTTTCTGGAATTTTTCACGAAAAAGTATGGGTTTGTTTGAATATTTTTTCACTAAAAGCTTAAACACCTTTAGCAACAAAAAACATTAGATGAACAATGTCGCAAAAAAGGCCTTTTGCGACGCTGTTCATCTGAAGTTTTCGTTTACTACAGGTGTTCATACTCTTTAGCAACAAAATATTCAAGCATACTTATACTTTTGTTTTTTCAGAAAATTCCTTGAACACTAGGGAACAATTTTAGACCTTCAATAATAAATCCCGATTCGTAAAATTGAGCCCCGATAAAAATATAGAAATATTTATTGAAATGCCCCTGGACTATTAGTGAATTCGGAGACTTGTTAATCCTCAGTTACTTTGACACACCATTTTTTTCACACTCATCACAGTCACACTATCTCTCAATCTCTTGACCGCCTCGAAGAGACCAAGTCAGCTGTGCCAACCTTATACCTCGGCGAACGTCGTGGAGAGAGAATCGAAGGAAAAAGCTTCGACAAATTCGAGACTTTCCAGCCAAATTCCGGCCAGTACAAGTTAAATTCGACCATGAAAGTTATCCCATTGGATTGCTTGCGAAGAGTAGATGAAGATTGACTATTTGCATGTGACTTTTGGTGCAGGATCGATGGTGAACGAAGATCGCCGGAAAATGGCGATTTCTAGCAAACCCGTGACTTTCTGGCCAAATTGTTGGCCAACCGCCATGAATAGAATGTCAGGAGATACATTTTTGGAACCCTCGTTTCATTCCGCGTTCAATGGTGAAAATCTGGTCAAAAACCGATGTCGGAATCAATTTTCCTGCAAGTTTTCCTAGATTTCGACCAACAATCGCAAAACTTGACGGAATATGCCAACAACGTTGGTATATTCAGTTAAGTCTAGGCGGTCCACGGCAACGCCGTTAACAAATGTTAACTTTCGATTACACCGTCAACTTTAACGGAATATTCCATTAAAGTCAACGAAGGCGGTAACGACAATTAATTTTCATTGACGCTGTAAACTTGGACGAAATATGCTAGCACCATTAGCATATTTTGTTAAAGTTAATAGAACATCACTAATGGCGAATGGGGGCACATGGCAGCTCCAACCGGCGCATAGGACCTCTGCCAGCTCGTGGTCCTAGTTTCGGGATGTTTAAGATATTTTTTTACTTCAGGTTTTACGCACATTTGAACACGTTTTAACGCCGTTTTCGAGCAAAAAGAAGGAAAAAAGTCTAGTTTAAGGAGTTGTTACTTAATTTAAAGCCTTACATTGCCTTTTGTTTAGGGAAAGCACTTTACAGAGTTTCTCAGTGCCTTAGCACTGCCGGGTGGATACTTCCCTGACTTTCAATGAGTGGCCCTGATAGGACCCTTCTCGAATTTGCCCTCGAAATCCATAAGATGTCATGCTCCCGTCTGACAACACTTGAAACCTCAAAATAATTCCTGAAATACCCTCACCAATCCAACAAGACTTTATGAGAATTCTACCAAAAATTCGGTAGAATTTCCCCTGTAAAATGGTCAAACCGCCTTCCACCTATCAAACGAAGGATTCAAGTTCCAAAATAAAACAGTCCAGGTCAACTCACAATCAACCAACTCCAAGTCCAAAACAACCAATCTCCGGAAATAATCACATGTAATCCCAAGTGTTTAATCAGAGCATCTAGGTTGGAAAAATTAAGTTTACAAGTCTAACAAACCCTACTTGGAGCTAGTATGGTAAAAGCGCAGAAGCAAAGTGATGCCTTCGCCTTGGAAAGTGCCCTCATCGACTTCAACGGCCTGGCGGGGACATAAATCAAAGAAAAATGTAAGGTGATAAAAATAATGATAATTAAAATGCAAATACCGAGGAAAAGCAATTTCCCCTCCATAAAGAAAACCATGCATGCATGATGAAAAGTCCTTTTTAAAATATTTTTTTAAACTAGAAGTAATCATGAAAGAACTTAATGGAATTCCATTTAGTAATTTAAAATCCAATGGGACCCACATAAATCCGTGCAATAGAAAACAATCTGTGGTCCACAACCATGCTTGAAAACTCTCCTCAAAGGAGCTTAAAAATCATAAGAAAACCTGGATGTGTAAATTATGAAAATATTACACCATCCTCTAAAACAATCCCGAGCCGAAGCTCAATATCCAAGGCAGTCCAACCTGGGGACATGCCCTCCTAATCACTACCGAAAATACCTAAAGGCACTGGCTAGAACTCGAGGACCTACTCTCCACATATCCGAAAATAGCTCAAAGATATGTGGTTGTAACCATGTACTGCGCGTAGACAACCTCAACGATCGTGTGACGAAAAATACCTTGACGTCATACGTCAGAGAAATAACCCTCAACGAGCACATGACGGAAAATACCTCGACGTCATGTGTCGAAGAAATAACCCTCAACGAGCACATGACAGAAAATACCTTGACGTCATGTGTCGGAGAAATAACATAATAACCGGGGATGGTAACCATAGAGAAAATCGTAACGTGACTCCAAAGTTCCAAATTAAAAGCCTTTTTGCTGGCCTAAGCCAAAATCCCTTAAAAACCAAAGTCCCGGGCCTAAGCCCAAAACCATATGCATGGCCGAGGCCAAAATCCCATAAGTTCAAAACTCATAAAATCCAATTCCATGAGACCGGTCTTAGTGTCCAAAATCAATTTAAAATCGTTATTAGAAATCCATAATGAATAAGTCATTAGAACAATTATTCCAAAATTTCCGAAATTCATAAAAATACTAAATCCTTATAGAATAATTATTCTAATCCACAAAAAAATCATATTTAATAAAAAATTATTAAAAAGATATACGTATGCATGCATTATAATTTGAAAACCAAAATTCATTCACCGAAAGCTCGATTAAGCTCAACCATGAGGTGCACGCTCCTCTGCCATCCCCGGAGCAATATCGCCGGTCAACAATAGCAATCACGGTTACCAAAAGATACTTAAAACCCTAAAATCCAACCCCCTAAACCCCAGGAGTTCACGCGCGTTCTAATGCATACAAAGTAACTTTGGAGGTCTAAAATGACCCCTAAATGAACTCTGATTGACCTGAAACCTGCGCCAAAAGGTCCGGAATGTAAAAAACTTTGAAACACGAGTTGACGGAGCCCGGGGGAGGGCCCCACGCACCCTCACGCGCCGCCCCTTTCTCAGCACTTCCTAGGGGGCACAACTGCCCAACTCAGTCGCCCCCTACCTCCCTTCACCGGATTCTGCAGTTGTGCTGGCCGAAAAACTTCATAACCACCCGTTTTTCAAAGCTTCCTAACTCCCTCATTTCTCAACCAAATTCGATGTTCTAATAATGAAAATCTATCCACTCGAGCGAAGAAATTCAAAATTGAAGTCCAAACTGAGAAACCTCATCTGTGGTGGCCAGAAATTGGCCGGAAAGGTTTCGTGGTACTGTTCACCGTCGTCCCTCCTTCTTCTTAGAATATCCACATCAGACTCTCGAAATTTTTAATCAAATTTAACTTTAAATGAACCCAAAGTTATTAATAGTTAATTAGTTTTTAATGTTACCAATATCACTCTCTATATTTGACCAACTTTGAATATTAAATTAATTTTTCAAATTTCAGTATATAATAACATAATTTTCCTACTAACAGCTAGTTTTTAACGGCTAAACAAAGTATAATACCTGTTCTTGCTCATTCATACCACTTCGATTAATTGAAAATGAACATTCTGGGATAAAATGCATCTTTACATTAAACTCAGATACTATAATGGATTAATAAGAAACTCACATCAAGTAGAACACATTATCTCACTAAACAAACACAACACATCTCTCAGAGTTCTGCAACAGCGGTCCTGGAGGCATGCTGCACAATACACACCTGGGAAGTAATTCAAAGGTGATAAGTGGATACAACTCTTTTTTGTTTTTTTTTTTATAAACTAAAATATAATAACAAGGAGGCAAAACAAAATGGAAGCCCATGTTGAAATGTTTACTGTGCTTGCACCATCACCACCAGTTCCAACAATGTCAACCGCATCACCTACGCTATCCATCTTCAAACTATGCTTCATCATTGCCTTTGCCAATCCCACGATCTGTTTAATCATAAAACCAAGTTAAATAGGAAATTAAAAATAAGGGGAGAAAAAGGAATGGCCCTCCCTTCCCCCTATGTCCTTGAAGAAGCTTTTATAAGCAAACAAAGGAAGTAGAAACAACAGACAACAAGACATAAACAAAGAAGAACTACTTAAACAACAGGAGCAGATGAGAAAAATGCAGAAACACCATGAAAAGACCATATTTTTCCAATCAAAGGCTGACTCACACATTCAATCACAATTTCACTGATTTCTTCCTCTATTCATAGACCGTTCGTAAATTTGAATTGATATTGCGCCCATTTAATAACCATTTCATTTTTAGTTTTAATTTTTCATTTTTGCGGTAGAGATATATGGAAACACATGAAAACTATAAACTTAAAACCAAACGGTTGTCAAACTAGCCCCAAGATTCCATAGAGATTCACATAAAAGGAGGACAAAATGGCCTTCCAATAATTATTCTCAAGATTGTTCATAAGTTCAGTGGATACAAGAGTAAATCACAAACTATAAATGCAATTGAAAAAGTAGCTAAAAGTACAGTTTACAAATCAAATTATCACATGGAATTGCAGTCACATAATATAATCAACTCCAAATGCAATATTTTTCTTCAAATATTACTTACTTCTGCTTTGGTTCTCAGCAATACAAGAAAGGCACTGATCAAAGCCTCATTGTGTTCATTCAGCAAGAATTCCAACGAAGCTTCAACCTCCGCCTCTGATAAATCCACCCGACTAATCAACCACTCGATCAACTGCAAAACCACAAGCAAATCTCACAAACCCAATTCTTTATTTAAAAATTTCCCAAAATGACCAAATCCCAAGCCACTGAAAAACGAAACTAAAGAAACCCAATTGGCACCTCATTGAAAGAAGCTACTGGTGGGATGTCCCAGCATCAAGCACAGCTTGAAGAAAACGAAGACCGAATGAAGAAAACCGCATCCAGTCAAGTAGAAGCTACTAGGTTTGCCTTGATATGGAATGAAATCATGACAACTTTCTGGGAGGAGGATCTGATCAGTGACCGAGAAAACAAATACAAAATCTCATCATGCCCCTCCACCCAAAACTAAAAAATCAATTTAACAAAAACAAATAGATAAAAGCAAGAAGAATTGTAATTATAATTCCAAAACGAAGCAGAATGACAGAGAGAGAATGGCGATGAACAAGGCAGATGAGCTTAGACCTTTGTGAATCAATTGATGAAAGCAAGCATTGATTGATGAAAGCAAACATATCCGAAAGTCAAAATAGGCAATACTTAGAGTAGTGAGAGCGATTGAGACTTACCGAGAAGCAAGAGCGAAGGATCGAGGAAGACAAGAGTCGACGTCGAAGTCTCAAACTTGAGAGTGATTGAAGTAGAAAAACTTTTCACTTTTTCGAAGAAGAGAGGATGAAGAGGATGAAGGAGAGTGTCGAAGGAGAGTTTGTCGGAGAAGAGAAGATGAAGAGGATGAAGGAGATGTTGATTTCAGCAGCTTCAACACAATCGGAAAGCGTTTCTCCTCGCTATCGGGTAAGTTCTCTAAACTCAACCTCAATTGAGTATGGTTTTTGATTACGGATTTGCATTGATTGTTCTTAGATGTAGGAATGAATCCTTCGGGTGATGAACACTAGGTTTAATTTCTGTAGAGATTGGATGGTTTTGTGTGTTGCACACCAATTGTTTGATGAAATGCTACTATGCAATTCTAATAGGATTCAGATGATCTCTCTGCTGTGACAGAGAGAGAGTGTTCAATTGTTATTGAATTAGAATGATTACACACTCACACACCTATTACATTCACACTTACATTCTGCTAGTGTGATGACACTATGATGTCACACACACACATATCCCACACGGCTCTTCTAGCTTGGGCGCCAAGTTAGGCTCACACACATACCCTCACTGCTTTCTGTTGTAACAGAAAACTTCACTGCCATGATTGCATACTTTGCTGACTTGTCTCAGCCACCTAGATGCCTTGTGACAGCTTAAGCACCAACAGGAGAGAGGAGAGAGAAAAGAGCTGAAGAAGATAGCTAGCTGAGGCCGCTCGGTACTAGTAGCGTGCATTGTTCAAGAAGTTAAAATTCAGGTTAAATTTAGATACTATGTTGCAAGCTCATTTTGAGGCTTTTAGAAAAAATTTAGGTTAAATTTGTCCAAAAATTAAATTTACCTAGTCTGTTGCAGATGGTCTTATGCCATCAACTTTCGTGGTGGGTATGATTGAGCTTGGAATGAGGCGATGAAGATGCTGGTATACTTGGTTTGTCTTGATGATTTGGTCCTAAACGAAAAATCACTAGAAAAGGGGTGGGGCTTTTCGGTTTTGGTCGAGAAGAGAGAGAAAGAGAGAAAAAAAATAAGAAAACATGGGTTTAAAATATCTGACCAGCAAAATTACCACACTGCCCCTGAAGTTTCTAGACCGACAACTCTCACATAAGGACTCTGATTTTTGTGTGCCGTTTGTCTACGAACTCGTGAGTTTGAGACCTATGTATTGGTCCAAGAAAAACTTCCAAAAGTAACCCCAAATAAAAAGTGAATTCTGAGACCCTCTTAAACCCAAGGGTAAAATTGTCATTTTCTAATTAAATTACGAAAATTCACTCATTCAAAATACGGGTCGTTATAGACCCTCTTTCTTTAACTTGTGTTTTCATGCTACAATTTATATGTTTGCACGTGTGGTGTGTTTTATGTTTCCTACCATGCTTGATTTACGAATCGAATGATTCCCTTGAACTAGAACTACCACTTCGGTATTCTAGTTATCTTTTTGGTGATTATGTTATGTGTAACTTTTAGACATTTTTCTTGAGTAGATTTTTGAGTTGGACTCTGTTTCTAATGATTTACAGTTTTGAAATTTATGACTTTAGTGTTGTTGATTTTAGCTTTTACTGAAATTTTTTCCCATGGCATGAGTTTGTCAAGAGTAGTGTACCCACTCGATAAGTCGCTTGTATCATTAGTACATGTTTATTGGCCACGGACCAATCCTCCACGTGATCATTCACCTGCACTTCACTCTATACTAGTTAAATAGTGTTAGTCTTGTCCTAGAGCTCCTAGAGGACTTGTGGTACTGATGGTGCTTAGCACCCAGTCCTTCACGTGGTCACGGTACATGAGTGAACCCTAGATAACCAGTCCTGTCATGTATGCACGACTTGTGCGACTATATATCATTGGGATACATAATATATTTTCTAGTTACTTTTGGGTTACCAGTGAGAGTACGTTGTTTGCAGATCTTTGTTTGTGTAAGGTTTTTGTTAGTTTACAATTGATGGTTATGACCCTGATATGCAAAATTATCGTGTGAACGTAAAGGAGTTTTATAGTGTTTGTGGTTCATTGAAAATTCCTTGTGAGATTATTATAATATTATTTTTATTACTTACGTTTTCTTCCATGGTGTGTGATTATATGTAGTATGATTTCTTGGATTATAACTTAGGGGTTATTATCACTTTTATAAACTGTTTTATAGTGAAATGTTATTTTTGGGTCCACGCATCATTTTGCTTTGCGCCCCACAGGACTTAGAGAGCGTGACACAAGTTTCAAGGAGGATACTGCGGCGGTTGTTCTGACACTACCAGTTGGTTCTCTTTAGTTTCTTGGTTTATGGCCATTATCAAGTGTTAATTACTATACTCTGAACTTTCGTTGTCGCACTTTTATACTTTACTTTTATTAGTTACTTATTTTACATGACTTCCTAAAACGCATCGCTTTACATTTTGGCTTTCGCCACTTGGACTCAGCGTCCAATTTTCGGCTAGCATGCCTTGATTTCGGGGTCCACATTTAGATTCCGAGTGGGGTGTGTCAATTTTGGTATCAAAGCATAGTTTCAGGAAGTTTCATTTGGGTTTAGTATACTTGATGATCATAAATCCCAATTTCGAGTGCTAGAGCGCCTCCTCAAACTCTATATACTGATAGTTAGAGACCATGCTAACCTCCTAATCACGTGATCCGAACTAGTCTACGGGTTAAGGTGAAGTTTCCAAGTTAGCGTAACTTCTTTGTTGTATTCTAAGCTAATTTCCTATCGAATTACACGTTCCGGTGGCGTGAACAAGTCCTACGGCTAGTTCGGGTGGCGTGAAAAAGTTATTCGACAGTGAGTGTGACGACCTAGCAATGTAGTCAATCAGCCTAGTTGAAAGAATTGTTTTAAACTCGGAACTTTGGAAGCCGTTTAGGTTTTTGGGACCGTAACCAATCCTATCTGGGAATTAGATGATTTTTATGTTAGTTGCTTTTGGTAGACCCTTAAGTTAATCGAAGAATTCAGGAATCCGGGTGAAGTTGATTTTGTGAAAGCAACTTGCAAGTTAGAGATTGGATTATTTACTTTCTTGGAAGTTCAGAGACAACTGTGAGGATTAAATTCAAGGAAATTGACGAGGGAGTCCTTGAGGAATGACAAGAGAGTAATTTTTGTCGTGACAGAGCTAGAAGTACATGTTGGGAACTGTTTAACTACTGTGACTACGAGGAGCCTGACACATCAGATGACTATGCTTAGAAAGAAAAAAAAAACTATGGGATCTTCTCCCACTACACTGAATCAAATTCGACATCTAATTAGGATAGAGACCGTTGAGCAAGCCAAGAAGGAGTCCTTAATCCCCAAGATTGTGCTTTTCCACATAAGGAAGGTCTGAGCATGCCAAGAAGGGAAAGTTCCACATGAGGAAAGCCTGAGCTTACCAAAGGGGAAAGTGCTGCATCAAGGAAGTCCAAATTGGCCAAGTTTCTAGCCTGCCGTCCAAGGGAAGCCCAAGCCCGCACAAGGGAATGATTGTCGCATATCTCAAGAAGGATTTCATCCAAGGAATAAGACAAAAGGCCTAATTTCTAGGACCATTGTCTCAGCCTTGATTAGGAAAACGTTTTTAGTATTTAATTGCCCTTTTTAGTCTGATTTGGAGTCTTAAAATTCGGAGATTTATTTTCCTAATTTAGAGTGGCTGTGCACTCCTATTTAAAGGAATTTTAGTATATGATTTTGGGAACTTTTCTGAACCCTAGCTGCATATTACATTTATTTATTATCTCATAAATAGTTTTTCATCGTTTAATAGAGAAGAGAGCTTTGTTTATGGTTCTTCAAGAAAGGCTGGATCGCAAAGGAGGAAAAGTGGAGCACTTGGACGTTCTCTTCAAGTTTTGAGGATTCAGTTTAGCCACCATCTTCCAGGAGTTCTTTCTTTCTTTTGTTCTTCTTTTTTCTGTCTTTATTATTTTCGTACTATGAATTCAGTTATGGTTTTTATCAATAATATGTCTGAGTAGTTCTTGTAGAATTAAGGCTGCTTGAAGCCCTAACCATAATAGTTTCTTTACTTTATTTTGGCCCTTGATTTCTGCCCTTGATTTCTATTACTATGAATGTTGGATAAATTCATATTACTATCTTAATTGCTATTCTTTTATGTTCATGAGATTGATCACCTTGTTTGCATAAATTATTGATGGAATTGCAAGACAGACCACTCTATCATCTTCCAATTCACTTAGCATCAAGAGGTTAAGGTTAAAAAACAATCTTGTAATCTGAATTCATGACATTCCTAGGATTGCACATCAGTTTCTAGGGTTAGTGTGATTGCTCAAATTTTGTTTTGTACTTCATGCATCATCTTACCTAGTAGTTGATAGACGTTTTAAGTGCTCACACGGCTTAGAACATGCTAAGTAAGAAGAGAATAACATATGTGAGGTGATGGTGTGAGGTGGCCCCTTGGATCATATGGCGTTTGATGGAGAAATATTCTAATGGGCACATTTGTGCTTTGTGACACAAACAGTAGGGAAGAAGAGATATTATAATGTTGTCCTCATCTCTTCAATTATAAGCCTAAAATTGTTGTATATTGATGCAAAAGTAATATTTTCTTCTCTCAATTTTATCATTGCCACAATTTCAGTTTTAGGTGTTTTACATTCGTGTCTTAGTTTGTTCTTTGTTTGTTCCTTTGATCGTCTTTAAAGGCTGTCTTTATTCTTAGTTTGTTTTTGCTGTTTTCTTTTCTGTTTTTGAGTCTTAAGCTGAGTTATCTAATCTAAATTACTTAGTGGATTTAACGTTGATATAAGTCCTTGTGGGATTCAAACTTTGCTATTCACTATAATATCTTAATCAATTTGTACACTTGCAAAGTTTAATTGAATAGAATAGGCCTCATTATTGTGTTGCTTATTTTATCCATCAGATGCGTACTACACTGATGACAAAGAACTTAAGGTGGAAGTTGGATTAACAAGAAGATGTTCGTAGTAGTTATTGAGTCGGCGGTATCTCCTATTAAGTACCATGGATACCACCACTTAAAGAAGTAGGGTTTCATTGAGTTGGTACCCAGGAGCCAATTGATGTTCTCGGTGCCAGCTGTTGGATGAAACTTTTAAGGCAATTGGATGATCTGTGACTTACGGTCTCCTGAGGTAGAACAAATCATCTTAGAGAACACCAGTATTGTTGTTCAAGCATGTTAACACTTGGAGCATTCTAATTTTGTGTTGAAAGTTCAACCAAGTTTTGATTGTTCATCATGTACTTTGCCAAGATTTGATGGGTTATTTGATTAAACTTGACAGGACCCTTCCTAAATTTCCCCTCGAAACCCGGGAAAGACCCTGCTTCCGTTTGACAACTTAAAGAAAATCCCAGAATACCCCTAAGTTCTTGCAATTAGTTATGAGAATTCTGCCAAAAATCCGGTAGAAACTCCCCTTAAAGACTAGTTAACCGTCTTCCACTTGTCAGACGAAGGATCAGATAACACTCCAAATTCCAACAACACCAACCATCCAATGGTGTAACCACAATTTTACAATCAGTCCAAAAAACTTATCAGAGCATCTAGGTAGGATAAATAAATACATAAATAAATATCCTACTCGATAGTCTAGTTAAACGTGCAGCTGAAAATTTAATGCCTCCGCCTCTGGATATGCCCACGTCAACTCAATGGCCTGGAGGAGATTTAAAACACGAAAGTTGTGAGTGGACAAAAATAATCATTTAAAAATATTTTCCGAGGAAAACATACATTTTTCCCCCTCCACGAGTAAAACATTGCATGGATAACATAAAATTCCTTTTTATATAAATATAATATATAGATAATCCGAAAACCCATCAGAAAATCTATATTTTGTTAAAACACTTGGTGGGACCCACGAAAATCTGAATAATGAAAACATCCTGTGGTCCACAACCCTGCTTTGAAAACCATCCGCAAAGGGGTTTAAAATCATGTAAATCGACCTGGACAGAATATATATATATATATATATATATATGTATATATAAATAAATCCTACTGCTCCCCGAACAAAAATCCCGAGCCGTAGCTAGATACCCTCCACACATTCGATATACCTCGAGTTCTGCAGAAACTTGTACTACGCGTAGACAGCCTCAGCGACCTGGTGGAGAAAATACCCCTCGACACCAGCGTCAGAGCCCTCAACGATCTGACGAAGAAAGACCCTCGACACCAGTCGGAGAAAACCTTGACCCTCGGGGACAATAATTCAGTGAAAACCAAAATCCATATTTTAAAATCTTTGTTTGCTGGTCTAAGCCAAATTCATTGAAAAACCGGATTTGAATTCAAAATCATGTACTCAACCGAAATCCAAAATGAATCAAGTCAAACCATATAAAACCCGAATCCAAATAAATATTGAAATCCCGTGTCCAGTAATAATTTGATAATATCCAGAAATTTGCCACAACAATACGTAATAAGAAATTGTAACAAATATACCTTTATGCAGGCATTATACTTTACAAAATCAAAGTCCACTCACCACACGTCCAAATAGTTCAATCTCGGGTCGTATGCTCCTTTGAAGTTCTCGGAGCAGTATCGCTTGTCAAAAGTAACAATTGGGATTACCAACTATAATTAAAACCCTACATTTAGACTTCCTAAACCCTAGGAGGTCCACTCGCGTTACACTACAAATGCAGCAACTTCGGACGCCCAAAATTACCCCTAATTAACGTCTGATCAACACAAAACCTGCCCCAACAGGTCCAAAACGTCGAAACCTTGTCAACACGCATCACTGTGACCGAAGTATCGGTCCCATGTGCCGCCATGCACCAGCCGTCCACCGTCGCCGGAAAACTCCATTGTCGATCGACCTTGAATTTTTCCTAACTTTCTTAAATCTTAACCATTTTTCACAAATTTTTAGTCTAAATCCATCTACTCAAACCCAGTAACTCAAAAATGAAGTCTAAACACGAAACCCATACATGTGTTGGCCAAAAAATTTATCGAAAGTTCTGAGTTTTCCTTTCCTCGGTTCGGTGTCTCCCGCGGCTGCTTCCTGTGACGGTTGGTACATTGTTGATCGCGGGAAGGAGGAGAATCCGATTAGTGGAACCAAATCAGACGAGGCTGCCTTGAATTGAAGTTCGAATTTGTGGGTTTTTGGGTTTGGTCGCACAGGTTTGGGTGAGTCGCGAAGAGAGGGAGAGTGAAATGAAAGAGGATCTAATCTGCTAGGTGTTAAAATATCTACCCAGGCCAAATTACCAAAATGCCCCGAAATATTCTAGACCCACAACTTTCTCACACGAACTCCATTTTCTGCGTGTTGTCTGTATATGAACTCGTGAGTTCGAGACCTACGTAACGGTCCCCGAAACACAGCCAAAATTATCTCGAAACAAAAATTGACATTCAAGCCCCTTAAACAACCAAGGGTAATTTCGTCCTTTTGCAATTTAATTTACGAAAATTCACTAATTAAATTTCCGGGTCGTTACAATTCACCCCCCCTGAAAGAAATTTCATCCTCGAAATTCGAACCTATCACTAGAACAAATTCGAACCTATCCTCGGTTTCCCATGTGGCCTCCTCTATGTTATGATTCCTCCACAGTACTTTAACCAGAGGAATAGTTTTTCTGCACAATTCTTTTTCCTTCCCATCTAGAAGTTGCATTGGTTGCTCCTCAAAAGTCAAATCATCTCTCAGGTCAAATGGTTATGCCTCCAATACATGAGATTCATCGAATAAATACTTCCGGAGCGTGGATACACGGAAAACATCAAAAACCTTTGATAGTTCCGAGGGTAAAGCAAGTCTGTAAGCCATTGGCCCTATCCTCTCAATAATATCATAAGGCCAAATGTAGCGAGGACTCAGCTTTCCTCGTCTACCAAAACGTATAACTCCTTTCCAGGGGGATAATTTCAAGAAAACCCAGTCTCCGACCTCAAACTCAAGGTCTCCGATCCTTCTGTCCGCATAGCTTTTCTGGCTATCCTGAGCTGCCTTCAACCTTTCCCTGATGATTCTAATATTTTCCTCTGTCGTTTCCACTATCTCAGGTGTCAACAGTCTTCTCTCACCTACCTCAGTCCAGCATATCAGTGTCGTGCACTGCCTCCCATATAGTGCCTCGAAAGGAGACATCCCGATACTAGACTGATAGCTGTTGTTGTATGCAAATTCCATCAAGGCCGGTCCAAATCCCAGTTTCCTTTAAGCTGCAGTACACAAGCTCTCATTGTATCCTCCAAAATCTGAATTGTCCTCTCAAACTGGCCGTCAGTCTGAGGATGAAAAGCTGTATTGAAATGAAATGTAGTTCCAAAGGCTTTCTACAAACTCCGCCAAAACCTCGAGGTAAACCTAGGATCCCTGTCTGACACAATCGACTCTGGAGTCCCATGTAACCGTATGATCTCATCCACAAATAATTTGGCGTACTGGCCCATACGGTAATCTTCCCGTACTAGCAAGAAATGTGTTGACTTCATGAGTCTATCAACAATTACCCAGATTCCAACATGTCCTTTTTGAGTCATAGGAAGTTTATAAACAAAATCCATCGTAATGTGATCCCACTTCCATACGGTTTCTGCCTCTCTACCTTTACTTGTTGACACGTCGGGTACCTACTCATAAACTCTGCTATTTCACTTTTTCACAAACTCTGCTATCTTGGTACCTCCTGGATGCATAGCATAAGCATAACTATGAGCTTCCTCAAGAATTTCTCTTTTCAACTCTGGATCATTAGGTACGCACAACCGGCCATCCTTAACCTAGGCTCCATCATCCCTAATCACATAATCCTGCCTATTCCAAGCCTCCAACTCCATCCTAATAACACACAAAGTAGGATCCTGGAGCTAAGCTTCACATGGAAACTAGCCAACAAAGCCCCCTGGCTATCCATGCCAAGTATAATTCATGCTTTTCGGAATTCCACCAGCAACGATAGGTAAAAGTATGTAAATGGACCAAGGAACCCATGGACTTCCTGCTCAAGGCATCTGCCACTACATTGGCTTTTCCTGGGTGATACTCTATGGTACAGTCATAATCCTTTATCAACTCAAGCCACATTCTCTGTCTGAAGTTCAGATCCTTCTGGGTGAAGAAGTATTTCAAACTCTGATGGTCAGTAAAGATCCAACACGTTTCCCGATACAAAGAATGTCTCCATATCTTCAATGCATGCATCACTACGGCTAACTCTAAATCATGTGTGAGGTAATTCAACTCATGAGGTTTAAGTTGCCTGGAAGCATATGCTATCACCTTCTCATGGTGCATCAACATGCAGCCTATACCTCGTAATCATGCAGTACTATACACCTCAAATCCCCCGTTATCATCTAGAAGGGTTAATATTGGGGCAGAAGTCAACCTCCTCTTTAGCTCTTGAAAGCTCTGTTCACGCCCATCATCCTACTCAACTGGACTCCTTTCCTTGTCAACCGAGTTAACGGGGTAGCTATCGTAGATAATCCTTCTACGAATCGCCGATAATATCCCGCTAAACCCAGAAAACTTCTCACCTCTGTCATTGTCTTTGGTTGCTCCCAATTTTCCACTGCCTCAACTTTTTGGGGATCCATGCTGATACCCTCAACAAAAATTTCATGACCTAAGAATCCCACTCTAGTAAACCAAAACTGACATTTATTGACCTTGGCGAATAGTTGCTTTTTCCTTAGCATATTTAGCACCAACCTCAAGTGCTTCTCATGTGCCATAGCACTCTTCAAATATACCAGGATATCATCCATGAACACAATCACAAACCGATCCAAATACTTTCGGAACACCCGGTTCATCAAATCGATAAATGCTGCCGGTGCATTAGTTAACCCGAAGGGCATCATCAGGAACTCATAATGCCCATAGCGTGTCCTAAACGCCGTTTTGGGAACATCCCTTTGCCTGATAACTAATGGTACCCGGATCCAAGATCAATTTTAGAGAAATACCTTGCCCCATTTAATTGGTCAAAAAAATCATCAATTCCGCACTGTAACCCTGTTTAACTGTCGGTAGTCGATAAAAAGCCTCAAACCACCATCTTTTTTCCTTACAAATAACACCGGCACACCCCAAGGTGATACACTTGGTCGAATAAACCCCATATCCACCAAGTCCTGCAATTGAGTCTTCAATTCCCTCAATTCTACCGGTGCCTGTGATGTAGGTTGGGTACCCGGAAGAAGCTTTATGGTGAGCTCAATCTCCCGGTGAGGTGGCAACCCCGAATGATCCTCTATAAATACATCAAAAAACTCATTCACCACAGGAATATCCTCTACTCTCACCGTAGTATCCCGAGAATCAACCACGTGAGCCAAATAGCCCTCACAAATTTTCCTTAATAATTTCTTTGCCGTTAAAGTCAATATCACTCCCAAGGGAAGTACCCTACGATCACCTCGAAATGTAAGTTTCGGTAAGCCTGGACTCCGGAAAACCACCCTCTTGTTGAAACAATCTATAGGGGCATGGTGCATGGTTAACCAATCCATCCCCAGAATCACATCAAAATCATAAATGTCCAAGGGGATTAAATCTGCCTCTAACTCATGACCTCCCACTACTACCAGACAACTACGTATAACGAGTTACGCCACTAATATATCTCCGGTAGGAGTGCTAATTCCCATATCCCAACCAATCGGGTATAATTCTCTATCAGCAAAAAGTGTTAAACCCCGAGAAATAAAATAATGTGTAGCCCCGAGATCTATCAAAATACGAGCATCATGATTAAAAATAGACAACGTATCAATAATCACCTCTGGTGCTGCTCGAGCCTCCTCCTGCTGAGTCATAGCAAAAACTCGGGCCTATGTACAAGAAGATCGACCACGACCCCCCTGTCTCCCTCTGGCCCTGCTGGCCCCATTATCTTGGGTCTGGCTCCCTACTACAGTACCAGATGTCTGCGCTGCTCTCTGACTCAATTCAGCAGCATCTCGGCACAAGGAACTACTGCCCGGACGATGATGTGGACAGTCCTCTTAAAATGACCAGTCTCCCCACATAAGTAGCAATCGGTGTCACCCACTATATGGGTCTGCCACTCTGTCTCCCGGTCGACTGCACTGATGCCCCGCTAGGCTGAGCGAATGATTGATGTCCCTGACCGGCTCCACTACCGCATGATCTGGATCTTGCATGCCTAGAAGATCCAGAATTGAAACTGTCTCTCTTGGATGGTCCTTGATTAGAGGCCCCGAAATTCTGGCAATCCCGACGTCGCCTGGAACCACTAAACTGGTGCTGAACTGGCAAACTCAACTCTACTCTGGCAGCAGCGTCTAACATAGCCCTCAAAGAAGTATGCGCCATAGCATTTACTACTACTCGAACTTTATTCCTCAGTTCATACTCAAATCGTCGGCACTTATCCATCTCAGTGGCCACCAGAGCCAGTACAAAGCGTGACAACTCAAGAAATTTCTGTTCATACTGGGCCACCGTCATGTCCCCCGGCTGTAGTTGCAAGAACTCAGCCTCTCTAGCATCACGGTATGAGCGAGGATAAAATTGCTTGAGAAAGCGCTCCCAAAACGTTTCCCAAGTAAAAGTACGGACATCCTAGTTTGTCAGCTGCAAAGCATGCCACCACCGGTACGCATAGCCACCCAAAAAGAAAAGTGGATTGGCGCATCCTATCCTCCAGAGCGCACCTCATAATAGTAAACACTCGTTCTAAATGAGTAATCCGCTCATCCGCATCATCTGGGCATAACTCGCCCGTAAAAACTGTCACCCCTAACCTCTGGGCAATCTCAATGTCCAAAACTTCAGACGTAGCCCGACCTTGAAGTACTGTAGTCAAAGCCCGACCCAATTGATCCAGCGTCAAATCAGGCTCTACTACGGGTTCATGTGTGTCCTCATTGTTTCTAGACCGCTGACGGGTTTATGTGTGTCCTCATTGTTTCTTAATCGTCTTCCACCTGTCAGACGAAGGATCAGTTAACACTCCAAATTCCAACAACACCAACCATCCAATGGTGTAACCACAATTTTACAATCAGTCCAAAACCTGTGTTGTGCAGAAACCTGTACTATGAGTAGACAACCTCAACAACCTGGTGGAGAAAATAGTCCTCGACACCAGCGTCGGAGAACACTCAACGATCTGATGGAGAAAGACACTCGACATCAGTCGGAGAAAACCTTGACCCTTGGGGACAATAATTCAGTGAAAACCAAAATCCATGTTTGAAATCCTTGTTTCCTGGCCTAAGCCAAATTCTTTGAAAAACCGGGTTAGAATTCAAAATCATGGACTCAACCTAAATCCAAAATCAATAAAGTCAAACCATATAAAACCCAAATTCAAATAAATATTTAAAGCCCGTGTCTAGTAATAATTTAATAATATCTAGAAATTTTCCACAACAATACGTAATAAGCAATTGTAACAAATATACCTTTATGCATGCATTATACTTGACAAAACCAAAGTCCACTCACTACACGTCCAAATATTTTTTCCCGAATCGTACACTCCTCTGAAGTTCCTTGAGCAGTATCGCCTATCAAAAGTAACAATCGGGATTACCAACTATAATTAAAACCCTACATTTAGACTCCCTAAACCCCAGGAGGTCCGCTCGCGTCACACTAAAAATGTAGCTGCTTTACTACCCCTAAACGACGTCCAATCAACCCGACACCTACGCCAATAGGTCTGGAACGTCGAAACCTTGTCGACATGAGCCACTGTGACCCATGTACCGGTGCCACGCGCCGGTAGAAGGTCGGACTACGCGCCGTCACGCGTCGGCTATAGTACCAACGTTGACTCGACGTGACTCGGTGCTGACTCGGCGCTGACGCAGCCGCCATGTGGCAACACGTGGCTGCTAGGTGGCCTCCACGTGGCTCCACGTGGCTGTCGGGTGGCATGCCACATCAGCCCCCCTCTGACCGAACCAGTCGCCGGAGAAGACGACTAATCCGCCGTGCCCGCCGTCACTGGAAAACTCCATTGCCGACCGTCCTTGAATTTTCCCTAACTTTCTCAAAACTTAACCGTTTTTCACAAAATTGTTTTCTAAATCCATCTACTCGAACCTAGGAACTCAAAAATGAAGTCTAAACACGAAACTCATACCTTTGTATGCCGAAAAATCAATGGAAAGTTCTGAGTTTTCCTTTCCTCGGTTCGATGTCTCCCGCGACTGCTTTCTGCGATGGTTGGTACGTTCTTGATCGCGGGAAGGAGGAGGATCTGATGGGTGGACCTAAATCGGACGAGGCTACCTTGAATCGAAGTTCAAATTTGTTGGTTTTTGGGTTCGGTCGCACGGGTTTGGGTGAGTCGCGCAGAGAGATAGTAAAATGAAGGAGGATCTGATTTGCTTGGGGTTAAAATATCTACCATGCTAAATTACCAAAATACCCCTGAATATTCTAGACCAATAACTCTCTCACACGAACTCCGTTTTCCGCGTGCCGCCTGTCTACGAACTCATGAGTTCAAGACCTACGTAACTGTCCTTGAAACACAGCCAAAAGTGCCTCAAAACAAAAATTGACTTTCAAGCCCCTTAAACAACCAAGGGCAATTTCGTCATTTTGCAATTTAATTTACGAAATTCACGAATTAAATTTCCGAGTCGTTACAAAACTACTGCAGTTGAATATTTATCAAGAATAGTTTTGCGTTTAGATTATCATCGACTCAAAGTATGAGAAGAAGCTAGACTGGTGACTATTTTCCGCACTCTTTGTCGACGTTTCGAGTTTTGGTCGTGGTTTTAGGTTTAACTTTGGATGCCTGCTATATTCTTGGACCTCGAACCAAGTGTTTCGACTAAACTTGGATAAGGTTGTCTTACTCCCATTTGGCAATATATACTTTGTGATTCGAAGTCTTAAGAAGTGTTTTGACTGGCATCGATACTCAGTTTGTTAACCGTCGTTGGAGCATGAGTTGTATGCTAAGAATTTTAAGTGTATTATTTGGTTAACTGAAGAACGGTTCTTAAACTTGTGATATCTGAACGAGTTTTTTGAATCTTAGTAAGTGAGTTTTAGTTTTGAAGCGGGTGCAAAACTAGGGTGTTTCGGGGTTACGGAATGTTCTTAAACTGGAGATGAACTGTTCATAATTTCTTGAGATTGTGAGTCCGCGAACTTGACTCATTGGAAAATGGATTGCTAGTCAAGTGGGAGAGTACCAACATTTTACACAGCTTTTGAGGAGCTTGAGATTAGATTGACAACTGTTCTAGTTTTAGCTTTACCAGGTAATCGAGACCTACTCGATATCTACATCGATGTGTAGGAGCTTGACATCGGAGGTGAACCAAAGTGACTGTGAAATTAGTAGTTGTTGTTTGCTCCAAAGCAACTAAAGGATTATGAGAAGTTTTACCTGACTCACGATTTAGTGCTTACTGCAGTGTGGTGTTACTATAAAGTGTTGGAGTTGTATCTGTTTGGTACCAAGCTAATTATTATTTTTTGAATCTTAAGGGTTGAAGGACTCATTCGTTCAGTTCGATTTAAGTTTGAGACCAATAAGTGGGCTAGCGTTCTTTAGGATTGGATTTTTGGAGTTGTCATATCATCACTTTAAACGGCTATAATTGTGGGTACCTAGAGTAGGAAGGTTAGAATTTCAGTCTTGGTTGACGTTGTTCTGTAAGGAAATATTCAGTTTTGGCGAAAGAATATTACCTATAAGTGCGGATGAAAAAAGCTAGTGTCTTTGACTGATTTTAACCTACAATCTCAGTTGGAAAAGTGTTTCGGTGTAGAGAGGAAAAGAAAATTGAGTTGTGGGTTGTATTAGATAAGACAAACAGATATTAAAAGAAGACTTTGCCCCTAAAAGTAATAGTAAGTCACTTTGACTTTCAATTCGAAATTTGTAACACTAAACCCCCTAAAATTACAAATTTATCTCAATTCACTCCATTTTCGTTAGAAAATCTATTAAAATGCTGACAAGGTATGAAAGTTCCCCCTTACTTAAATTACATATGAAAAACTTCTGTTTAAATAAATATTAAAAAATCCCAACCCTTCTTCCCCTCCAGTAGCCTCTTTCCGCATCTCTCACTGCCGGTTAGCATTTTAATAGACTTTTTAACAAAAATAAGACGAGTTGAGACGAGTTTGTAGTTTCAGGGGGTTTAGTATTACAAATTTCGAATTAGAGGGCAAGGGGCATTTGGAATAAAAAGCCTTTAAAGAATGAAGGATCACACTGACAATATATAGTTGGTTTTACAAAGATTGGAGTTGTGTGTCAACAAATACGCAAGTGTTTTTACTAAGCCATTCTGGGACTTTAAAACCCACTTGTAAGTAAGGGAACGAAAGTGGATTGTGTAGGAACACTCGATGGACTCGGATATCGATGTGTTTAGTCAATGGAATGCGTATTGGTTTGTATCTCGAATTTGCAGCATTAGAAAGGGAAATATGGTTCCCTGCAACGATTGATATTGCCGATGGATAATTAATTCATGATAGTTAAGGAAAGTATTGGATTGATTCAAGTCGGGGGAAACCTGACGCCGTTGTTGAATGAACAATTCTTTCGGGAGAGTGTTATCTTGTTTCAATGAACTATTGAATCTGCTGTACGTTGACTTCGTTCTAACGTTGATTTAGTTTCATTGGTAGGGTATAGCAAAGTGAATTGGTTGTAGTTTGCACAACTGTTTGTTATGGCCATAATGCAAATACACCGCAAGGATTCAAGAAGCAAGAGATTTAATCGTTATTCTGGTTGGAATCTAGTAAAGGCTCAAGCAATCTTAAAATATGAGGAAGTTGACATGTTGGATGCGTTGAATGGTATTTCTCTTCCAGATGAAGAAAATAACTAGGTGAAAGAGGATAAAAATCAATATTGGAAAAGAGTTAGAGGAAACCTTCCACACTATTTTCCACCAACAGGCGAATGAACTTTTCGAAATTTCGAGATTGTATTCAAATTATTTTTGCCCAGTTCTGTGGCAGATAGGATTCACACGTACGTGTTAGAATTTATTTACACTCACGACCGTATTCGTTTCCGTTATGGAAAGGCATCTTTGACGCACTACGAAGGGTATATTGAACAACAGTTTGTTCGACAAAGGTAAGAGAAAGAGCTAGAGTGAATTCGGAATTGTTTGTTGTGACAAAACTTAAACTGGGTAGTCACGAGAAATTTAAGAGTTGCCCCGGATTGTTTGAAGAAGTTGGTTGGCGGACACTCAATGGCTCAAGTGTACGAGAATGATGATTGTGGAAACTAGAAACTATTACCTTGAAGGGCGTGGTCTAGTCCAGTAAATCAAGGAAAGTGGAGACCTCATTTTATCAGACCGTACCAGACTATCGGAAGAGTCAAAGAGGTTTCATGTCGTTCTATCCACCGAAACCGTTAGATGTGAACAACGAATTCTTTTGAGAGACGTAGTGGACCGAAAGAACTTTGTTTAGAATTGAAAGGAAGTGTCATTAGTGGAGGTGTTATGGAAGAATACACTGTTGTAGAAACCACGAGGGAATCCAACGAACGGTGAAAGAGCTGAACCTTTTGACTTTCGTTGAGTAAATTTTGAGGACGAAATGTTCTTAGGGGGGAGAAATGATACATACCGATAGAGAAATTTATTGAAATTCCACTTAACTATTCATGAATTCGGAGACTTGTTTATTCCTTAGTTACTTTGACACATCATTGTTTTACACTCACCTCACCCTCACACTATCTCTCAATCTCTTTCTCCATTTTCTCCATTTCTACCCCAAAGAACCAACAAAAAAGCCAACCATCTCCGGTGAGATTTCCGTTGACCTAACCCTTACCACCACCACTGCCTTGACTGTCTCGACGAGACCAAGTCAGCTATGCCAACCCTGTATCTCCTCGACCATCGTGGAGAGAGAATTGAAGGACAAATCTTCCACGAAGTCGAGACTTTCCAACCAAATGCTGGCCAATATTACAGTTTAAATCCGACCACAAAATTTATCGCATTGTATTCCTTGCGAAGAGTAGATGAATATTGAATATATGCATGTTACTTTTGGTGGAGGATCAACGGTGAACGAAGCTTGACAGAAAATGGCAATTTTCGACGACCCATGGCTTTTCAACCAAACTTCCTATCAACCAGCGCGAATTGAATGTCAAGAGGTACATATTTGGAACCCAAGTTTCATTCCGAGTTCAATGGTGAAAAATTGGTCGAAAACTGAGGTCGAATCAATTTTCCGATAAGTTTTCCCAAATTCCGACCGACAACCATCGAACTTGAAGGAATATGTGAAAGCTGCCAACGGCATTGGCATATTATGTTAAGTCTATGCGATCCACGGAAAAGCAGTTAATGGCCGTTAACTTTCGACGACGCCGTCAACTTTGATTGTATATGCTAACGCCGTTAGCATATTCCGTTAAAGTTAACGGAGGCGTTAACCACAACGACCTTTCACTGACGCCATCAACTTTGACGAAATATGCTAATACCGGTAGCATGTTCCGTTATAGTAAACAGAACATCACTAACGGCACGTGCCGTCGTGTGGGGAGCACATGGTAGCTCTGGCCGGCGCTTGGCAACTCTGGTCGGCGCGTGGCAACTCTAGTCGACGTATGGCAACATTCGACACCCCAAATGTTCATCATTAACCTCAATCTCATTGAAATCACCACTTACTATATTTAATTAGTTTGTTTTAGTTGATTTATTTATGAATTCAGAGTCAGTTTTTTATTCATTATTAATCATAGAATTGATGTCTATGTAAGGCTTGAGTTATGTTTGCCATTTGTAATATTTTGACATACAAAATTGATCCAAATATTATTTTTGAGTAAAAAGTTGATGATGCATTGCAATTTATTGTTTCGAAAAATACAATGCAAATTCATCTTCTAGCCAAAAAATGAAACGGGTGAAAAAATGGATTTTGAGGGAGAAGACATAGACAGCAAGGCATATGCTTTACGCTGGCTTTTTGGCTGCTTGAATCATTTGGGGAGAATAGTTTACTTGCTTAGTGTGAAACGCTAAGGCACAATCAGGGAGAGGTTTTTGGGAGAGATACAAAAAGACTATTTATCTCAGAGAGGTTTACGTATAATTTTGAGAAAATGCCAACGACTACTGTTTTATTTGTCAAAGAAAAATATAATATGTTATAAACAATTAATTAATCGGTTGGATATTCGGGAGTCAAAAAACAGACGGGACCTATTGTAGAATGAGCGCCAAGTGGCATTCTGCTCGATTATTCAATTTTGGTGAAGATGGATTGGTCCCCTCCATTACTTGTTAGATTTCCCACCAAGTCCCTTAAGAGGAAGGTGGAGTTGGATCGGTCCCCTCCATTACTTGTTAGATTTCCCACTAAGTTCCTTAAGAGGAAGGTGGAGTAAGTGACAGACTGTAACCCGGACGATCTTTATTTATGAGGAAGTCCCTCAAGTGTCGTGGCTCATTGTTCTATACTTAGAATTAATTGATAGAGTTTTTGCTTTTAATTTGACATTTGTATTTTTTTCTTAGGAGGAACAAAATAATATAAGGAGAAGTTCATGATTAGAAAACCTAGCATTAAAGAATCTGAAGTACATGTAACTTCTACTATTTGTAACAGGTAGGAAGTGAATCTAAATTTGTAATTCTATCAAGACTATGACCTTGAGTATCAATCGTATCTATCACAACATTAACTTCTCGGCACATATTTGTAAAATAGATCAAGTCAAAAGCACATGTCAGCTATTGTTGTATAAAATGGACCAACTTAGACCGAGAAGACATGCAAGCACCCAAGACACAATCATGTACATGGTTCACCCAAATCGGGCTACGTCTTGGCAAGAATGGAAAAGCCTGACTGCTCCGCTTTGTGGTGGCATGGACCTGTTTGTGTTGATGTCGAGTCGGCCTGCTTATGATGGGGCCTTGTAGTCCCCAGGTGATACCTTCGACCGAGGTGCTGCCTCTAAGGTCGTGTTGGTCGGCCGAGGTCATACCTTTGGCCGACCAGGTGCCACTTTGCTACCTTGAAGTAGTGGTGGGTATGTCATGTTTGTACGGATCACGAAAGGGGAACCTTGCATGGTCATATGACATATTGGCCGTGGATAATGTCCTATTTTGACCGATCGAGAGTAACTTTAATGTAGGTTTGCCAATGTGACTGATCAGCCATGGAGAATGTCCTATTTTAATCGATCGAGAGCCACTTTGAGATGAGTGTATGCCATCTCGTACGGCCCGCATGAGCAAAACCTCGCACGAATATGTGACTGATCAGCTAGGATGATGTCCATGGCCGAAGGAGTGCTACTTCGAGATGAGTGCATGCCATCTTTTACGGCCTGCGGGAGCGGAACCTCGCACGAATATGTGACTGATCGCCTAGGATGATGTCCATGGCCGATCGAATTCTACTTCGAGATGAGTGTATGTCATCTTGTACAACCCGCAGGAGCGGAAACTCGCACGGATATGTGACTGATCGGCTAGGATGATGTCCATGGCCGATCGAGTGCCACTTCGAGATGATGTATGTCATCTCGTACGGTCCGCATGAGCGAAACCTTGCACGAATATGTGACTGATCGGCCATGGACATCGTCTAGGATGATGTCCATGGCCGATCGAGTGCCACTTCGAGATGAGTGTATATCATCTCGTACAGCCCGCAGGAGCGGAACCTCGCACGAATATGTGATTGATCGGCTAGGATGATGTCCATGGCCTGGTGCCACTCGAGGTGGTGTATTTGCCACCTCGTATAGGGATGCATACAAGCTCATGCCAATCGGTAACAGGGAATTCTTGCGAGCTCATAATGTGTGCATGACGATGCGCATGTGCCGAGAGGCAATAATGTAAGTATGATACTCATATGACATGGGCAATGATGTGACCATGATGATGCACATGTACAGAGAGGCAATAATGTAAGTATGATACTCATGTGCCATGGGCAATGATGTGAGCATGATGATGCCCATGTGCCAGGAGGCAATAATGTAAGTATGATGCTCATGTGCCATGGGCAATGATGTGAGCATGATGATCAATGATATGATTCATTTATAATAAAGTGTGACGAGAGGAAATGATACTTACGTGTTGTGATGTTCGTCACTCAGTGAGGATGTGACTGTCCAAGGCTGCTGGAGGAGTGACATGTGTTGCTTGGCAAGGAAGGTGGTCGTTGCGGGGCGAATCAGCCTGAGCCAAACAATTGTCATGGACATGCAAGTGGGAGCTGCCGAAGGGCATCGTAAAGGATGTTACCGGGTAAAGATGGCCGATTGTAGATGAAGGCATGATAGCTAGGTGTAGCCTCAAATATCTTGCGTGTTGCTTGCAAGGATATGTTGGTCAGCTGAGGTGATGCCTTTGGCTGACCAAGTGTTGGCTGACGGGACGAGGGGAAGACATCACATCAAGTAATAGGTCGGCCGAGGTGATGCATTTTCCCGACCAAGTGTTCGTTGGTGGGACGAAGGGAAGAATGCATCAAGTGGTAGGTCAGTCGAGGTGATGCCTTTGGCCGACCAAGTGTCCGTTGGGGGGTGTTTGCCACCTTGATGGGATCGTGAAGGTGGAACATCACACGATCATGTGGCCGATCGGCCAAGGTGTTGTCTTCGCCCGACCAAGTGTCACTTGACCTTGAAGTGGTGGGTATACCACATTGTGCGGACCATGAAGGTGGAACCTTGCATGATAATGTGGCCGATCAGAACGGTGACGTCTGACGAGTGTTTTGTCAAATAGGGCTCCGCGGACTGATATGTTGGCCGAGCGTGAAAAGCATGGACTGTGGAGTTGATGATGACCCCTTGCAATGATGCCTTCTTGATTGTAGTCCCCTAGCCGATCAGTTAGGGGCCGATGAAGAGGAAACGATCAGATTGGGGATACGATTATTTGAAGGGGCACTGATGTTCCTGGATTGGCGATGTGACGCCAAATCTCTGAACTTAATATGGTGATCAATCGCCGAGAAACAGCCTCTTGTTCGCTGGAAAGTAGAGCTTGTCGATCGTTAGGGTGATCAACTGAGCTGCATTTGGTGAAGCTTGTCGTTTTGCTGCATAAGTGTCTAGGATTGGGGGCTGACCAGTCAGCCACGATATCGGTGTGCCCTTACTCCCTTCAAGTCGAAGAGTTCTGCTACAAGATGGGAACACTAGCTATTTTTGATATATATATATATATATATATATATATATATATATATAATATAATATTGTATTTATATGATATATATGGGAAAAATCATGACTTCATAAGGGGTTGCCCATCTTGCCCATTCGCATTGAAATGGGTGAGGCTGTCATCTTCCCTTGGTTGGCCAAGACATAATATAAGTATATATTTATATACTGTGCACCAAAGACTCTAAGTGGAAGGCACATATCTTTACCTAGTCCAAATCTGCAGCTTGATTTTGAAGTGGGTGGCGTAGGCCATTTTTCTTCTTTCTCACTCGGCCCATAAGTTTCTTTCTCATTGTGGGACGAAGAGTTCTGCTTCGAAAACACGGGCATGCTAGACCCAATTGAAAGTATTATCGATCGATCGAATTGCAGAGGTGCCAATCGGTCAGGGCGTCATGCGAGCTTTCCCAGAGATTGGATGATATGTTGGATTTTTGAGATAAGGAAAGAAAGGATTCGAGATGAAGAAAGAGATGATTAAGGAGAGTAGGGCATAGGAAAGGAAGAGATGAAGTATAATTCCTGCTTCTCATATATTTTCACACTCAATCATACATACGATACTTCAACACTTATATAGTGATTACTTACAGCAAGTAACAAACTCTTGCAGTTCATGACAGCTAGGGATATCTAACTAATTAGGACAACTGTAGAAACTAACCTACAGATAAGGGAGGAGAGATCTAACAACCTAACTGAATCTTTTGGATACTAACAATCAAGATATCTAACCAACTAACAATACAGCTAGCTAATCAAGACAGCTAACCATATCATTCCATATTATTCAACAGCCTCCCTCAATCTGATGCTGGAGTCCCGAAGCATGAGATTGTCCCGATAAAACTCAAACCGAGGCGTGTGCAACCCATGAGTCATAACATCAGCTAGCTGGTCTCGAGAGGAAACATGCGCCAAGTGAAGATCTTTACGTTGAACCAGTTCACGAACAAAATGCACGTCGATCTCAACGTGTTTAGTACAGCCATGAAAGACCGGATTATGGGCCATCTGAATAGCCGAGACACTATCGCACCAGATCAGGGGCGTACGAGCAAGAGGAAGATGAAGCTTAGCCAACAGGTGTGTTAGCCACTATAGTTCACAAGCAGTGCTGGCAAGAGCCCAATACTCCGCCTCGGCAGAAGAGCGAGATGCTTGATTAGCTAGCTGTATTGTTAGCTGGTTAGATATCTTGATTGTTAGTATCCAACAGATTCAATTAGGTTGTTAGATCTCTCCACCCTTAGCTGTAGGTTAGTTTCTATAGTTGTCCTAATTAGTTAGCTATCCCTAGCTGTCATGAACTGCAAGAGTTTGTTACTTGCTGTAAGTAATCACTATATAAGTGTTGAAGTATTGTATGTATGATTGAGTGTGAAAATATATGAGAAGCAGGAATTATGCTTCATCTCTTCCTTTCCTATACCCTACTCTCCTTAATCATCTCTTTCTTCATCTCGAATCCTTTCTTTCCTTATCTCAAAAATCCAACATGGTATCCGACACTACCCTTACTGAGCTGCGGACTCTTTTGCTAGCTGAAGAAGCAGACCTTACCAAAGTTGCAACACAACTTGCTTCACACCAATCCTTGCTTACTGTTGGTAGATTTAAAGAGCAAGAAATATGCAATTCAATTCTAACAGTTATAAAATCCTTGCAAGTGCACAAATCGATAAGTATAGTATAGTAGCACAGCAAGAGTCGATCCCTCGAGGACTTGTATCAACGTTATGACCAATTTAGTTCAGATTTGTTAACTTAAATAAAAAAAACACACACACACAAGGGGGGGGGGGGGGGGGGGGGGGGGGGGGGGGGGGGGGGGGGGGGTGGGTTTATGATGTGATAACTGAAATTTAAAGACAAGTAAATCAAAGTGCAGAAAATAACAATGCAAGAATGAAAGGTTGTTAACTAAGGCGAATTAAGGCTTACTATCCACTTTAACCAATTATAGCTCTTAACCAAATTTCCTTGACCTAATTACTATGCATTTTCTGAATTAGGTGCCCGTGCCTAGGACCTGGCGTTGGTTCACTAGACACATCTTATTCCCTCTTACTTAGCATGTTCTAAACAGGGCATATGCCTAGAACGTCTATCACCTACCTTTTAAGATGATGCATGAAGTTTAAAGAGAATTTAATGACACCACATTAGCCTAGCAAAGTGGCATGCAATCCTAGGTCGTCATGAGTTAAGATTACAAGTACGAATACTTTCGATGCTCCAAATCACAAGATGATATGACGGTCACTCAAGAAATTACATCTATAATTATATGCAAACAAGGTAGCTAATCTTATAGGCATAAATTAAGTTCATTAAGCATAGTAATCCAACTTATTCATCATGCATAGAAATCATAATCAAGAGCCAGAAATCCAATTAACAAGCTAACATGGTTAGGGCTTCAAGCAGCCCTAATCCTAATGACTACTCACACATAACTGAAATAAACCCAAGTATAATTGAATCCATAAGTAAATTGCAATAATGAAAATAAGGGTACAGAAGAGATTGTTAAGAACAGATGCAGCAGAAGACACGGCACGGCCCTCTTCTCCAAGCTCCACGTCCAATAATCTATGTGAAAGATTATCTCCCAAAATATGGTCCCTAATTCTCTAGAAAACCAAAACGGAACTCTGTGGCTCAGGTCTCTGTTTTCCCGGAAACAAAAACGCCCATAATCCACTATCTGATTCTCCTTTTTATAGACAAGGGAAAACCTTGTTCTATAAGGATTGGTATAACCTTGTTCTATACAGATTGGTAAAACCTTGTCCTATACAGATTGGTAAAACCTTGTCCTATAGGAATATGGTAAGTTATTTTACTTTTAATTAATTACAAAGTCTTTAAAATCTATTAGAACCAATCAGAACACGGCTGGGAGTGTGAATGCAAGCTGGCAAGTGGGAACGCAAGTTGGCCAAACTTGGATTTTTGACTGTCTTCGTAATCAGGATCTGGGACCGCGCTTTCGAAGTACGTTAGGAGTATAATAGAAGCGCATCGTCGTTCAGGCTTGGCGCAAATGTTGTCAGGCTTAGCGCAGAGGGAGAACCTCTGATCCACCGCTGGCGGAACAGGGACCCCGGCTTAGGCGCACATCTGGGCTCGGATGGGAGTTCTTGGGACATGTCCTCGACCTGCCTTGGAGCGACCTTGGCACTTCTAGGACTTGACCTTGATGTCATGAAACACAGGTTTGAGACCCGGAGGGCCTGATATGAGGTACTTGGCCAGTGGCCCAAAATAGGCGCACTGGCGCACTCAGGACCCCGTTGAGGACCTGATATTGAAATGAGGACATCTCCTTCATCTGGACTCCGATTTGAGTCATTCTTTTTGCGTTCTTTCCAGATTTTACCTATCTTTCTAACTCTGCACAAGTCTCACAAGATTGATCATTTTCTACTATTGATGGCACGAAATCATTCAAAAGACATGTAAGAGAGGCATATAAAGACCTCAAAATGATGCATAAATAACAACTGATCACTTACCGCAATGGTGGCTACTAAAGAAGGTCAAGGTTCTCAGATTGAATCCTTGAATGTGGCTACCACACCTCAATCCGGAGGTACGGGTTGGAATAACTCTAATTGGCAAGGGAGAGGTTCTAATAATTTGAAAAACAATAGAGGTCGAGGTCGGTGGAATAATGGCCGAGGACGATGGAATAACAACTGGAACAACAATTGGAACAACAACAATAGGGGTAACCGTGGAGGTTAAAATCGTGGGTTTAGTCATGGCTATCCTCAATTTTCTGGTTATAATCAAGGTTCTCAAAAAAACTATGGCTATTCTAACGGTGGTAATCAGTCCTATGGCTTCAATCCTTACTTTTCACAGCCACAACACCAACCTCAACAGTCGCCTGGTTACACAAATCTTGGTGTTTTAGGGGCTTCCCCTCAGTACATGCAAGCTCTCCCATCTCCTTTGTGTCAACTATGTAAGCTTCCCGGCCATGAGGCCCTAAAGTGCTCACAACGGGGCCATTTTGAAGTGTATACTCCCCCTCGTACTTAGCCTCAGGCCTATTCAACTACTCCTATTTTTCAGTTCAATGACCCTAACTTTTGGCTCGCTGATACTGGTGCCAATAATCACATGATCTCTGATGGGTCTCACTTACAACAAGCTCACGCTTGTCCCTCTAAATCAGGTATTTCAGTTGGTAATGGAGCTGTTCTTCCTATAGCTAGTGTTGGTTCTCTTACCTTGCCTATTATCGATCATGCTTTTCAATTGATGGATGTGTATCATGTACCTCGTTTTGTTCATAATCTGCTTTCTGTGCAAAAATTTTGTTTGCATAATGGTTGTCAAATGCTTTTTGATGCTCACTCTCTTTGGATTCAGGATCACTCGGGGAGGACTCTGTACAAACTTCCTAGTGTTAGTGGTTTATATCCCCTTCTAAGTCTTTATCTTCATCTTCTTCATCTCCTCACTTGTCTTCTATTGCTTGTGTAGGCAAGACAGTACCCTCTTCACTATGGCACCGGCGGCTTGGTCATCCTGCCCATGTTGTTCTTTCTACTATGCTTGCCTAAGCTCAAATTACCTGCTCTCCTGAGTTAACTTCCCATGTGTGTCAACCTTGTCTTCAAGGCAAAGTATCTCGATTGCCATTTTCTGCTTCTGTCAATAGGACTTCTCACCCTTTTGCTAAAGTTCATTCGGATGTTTGGGGTCCTAGTCCCTGTCCTTCTCTTTTTGTTCATAAATACTATGTTCTCTTCATTGATGACTGTACTCGCTACACTTGGATTTATCCTTTAATGCATAAATCAGATGTTTACTCTACTTTTGTGAAATTCTACTCTTATGTTCTTAATTTCTTTGAAAAATCTATAAAAGTGTTCCAAAGTGATGGTGGAGGTGTGTTTGTCAACAAAGCCATGACTGAGTTCTTTACGTCTAAAGGCATTCTTAATTTCAAGTCTTGTCCTTATACACCACAGCAAAACGGGCTTGCTGAGAGAAAAATTCGACATCTCATTGAAACTACCATTACCTTGCTACAAATAGCTTCTATTCGCCCTTCTTTTTGGTTTCATTCTTGTTCCACTGCTAATTTCCTTATCAATCGTATGCCAACTGATGTTCTTCATATGAGCTCTCCCTATTTTCTGCTTTTTGGTTATTATCCTTCTTTACAGTTTTTAAAACCTTTCGGGTGTGCATGTTATCCTTTTCTCCGACCCTATTCTAGTCACAAACTTGAACCCCGGATTGCCCAATGTGTCTTTGCAGGTTACACTCTCGATTATAAAGGATATATGTGTTATCATATTCCCTCCAAGAAAACCTTTGTGTCTCGCCATGTTGTATTTGATGAGAGTCATTTCCCTTTCCATTCATCTCATGCGTCTATGAACACATCCTTCGCACATGATCGTGGATTGATGAACCATCCTAGTTGTACTCCATTGTATACTGTTTGTTCTCCACTTGGCAGGGTTCCCTCTCCTGCCGCATCGGGGTCTACTTTTGCGCATCATGTGGTTCATTCACCATCGTCATCTCCTCCTGCTCCTGGCTTATCACCAGTCTCTACGACTTCAGGCTCTCCATCCGCTCCTGCTCATGCCTCTATTGGCTCCACGCCCTCTATTGACTTGGTGGTTGACATGACTGTTCCCATTTCATCTCCTGGTCTCTCTGCCGTGCCTTCTTCCCATCCTATGGTCACTCGGTCTAAAAATGGCATTTCCAGACCTAGGCATCATGGCTTTCTTGCTTTGCACGTCACCTCCTTGGTTGGTCCTCTTCTTGAGCCAGTGACCTATACACAGGCTTCCCAGGTTCCTGAGTGGTGTCACGCCATGCACGAGGAATTTGCTGTTCTCTAGCAACAACACACTTGGCGATTGGTTCCATTACCTACTCATCGGAGTGTTATTGGGTGTAAGTGGGTTTTCAAGTTGAAGTGCCATGCAGATGGCTTGGTGGCAAGACACAAGGCACGCCTGGTTGCTAAGGGTTATCTTCAAGAGGCTGGGATTGATTATGATGAAGCTTTCAGTCCGGTTTTCAAGCATGCCACAGTGCGGCTCATTCTTGCTTTAGCCGCTCAGTTCAATTGGCAATTACGACAACTTGATGTCAAAAATGCTTTTCTTCATGTTGTTCTTCAGGAAAAGGTTTACATGGATCAACCTCCCGGTTTTGTTGATTCTCACTCTCCTTCTCATGGGTGCAAGTTGGAAAAGTCTCTTTATGGCCTGAAGAAAGGCTCCTCGCGCTTGGAATGCTCGGTTTACTGGTCGTATGCTTACTTTGGGGTTTGTTCAATCCCTTTCTGATTTCTGCCTTATTTGTTCTTCATCAGGGGTCCGTTCTTCTTATTGTTTTGCTATATGTCGATGACATCATCGTGACTGGGAATGATCCTGCTGCGATGACCCGTTTGATTCGTGCCTTGGGCACTGAGTTTGACATGAAGGATCTCGGGGCTCTGTCCTATTTCCTGGGTCTCCATGTGCGTTCTCACACCAACGGTTTGTTTATTAATCAAAGCAAGTATACCCGGGAGCTTCTGAGTAAGGTTGGGATGTCTAATTGCAGTCCTATTTCCACTCCTTTGGTTCCTGACACTAAGTTACTGCTTACTGATGGCCTCTTGCTTCCCGATCCCACTCTTTATCGGAGCATGGTTGATGCTCTACAATACTTGACGTTCAGCGGCCCGGATATTGTTTTTACTGTTAATATTGTGTGTCAATTCATGCATGCTCCCACGAACGTTCACATGATGGTTATCAAACGTATCCTTCGCTATCTAAAGGGTATTATCGCCTTTGGTCTCCGTTATGTCTCTGGCCCGCTTCGTCTTCACGCCTTCTCCAATGCCGATTAGGGTGGTGATCCCAATATCCGCCGTTCGACTTCTGGTCATATTGTCTTTCTTGGTCGCAATCCAATTTCGTGGGGTGCCAAAAAGCAGACCACCGTGTCTCGCTCATCTGCTGAGGCGGAGTATCGGGCTCTTGCCAGCACTGCTTGTGAACTACAGTGGCTAACACACCTGTTGGCTGAGCTTCATCTTCCTCTTGCTCGTCCGCCCCTGATCTGGTGCGATAGTGTCTCGGCTATTCAGATGGCCCATAATCCGATCTTTCATGGCCGTACTAAACACGTTGAGATCGATGTGCATTTTGTTCGTGAGCGGGTTCAACGTAAAGATCTTCACTTGGCGCATGTTTCCTCTCGGGACCAACTAGCTGATGTTATGACTCATAGGTTGCACACGCCTCGGTTTGAGTTTTATCGAGACAATCTCATGCTTCGGGACTCCAGCATCAGATTGAGGGAGGCTGTTGAATAATATGGAATAATATGGTTAGCTGTCTTGATTAGCTAGCTATATTGTTAGTTGGTTAGATATCTTGATTGTTAGTATCTAACAGATTCAGTTAGGTTGTTAGATCTCTCCTCCCTTAGTTGTAGGTTAGTTTCTACAGTTGTCCTAATTAGATAGCTATCCCTAGCTGTCATGAACTGCAAGAGTTTGTTACTTGCTGTAAGTAATCACTATATAAGTGTTGAAGTATTGTATGTATGATTGAGTTTGAAAATATATGAGAAGCAGGAATTATACTTCATCTCTTCCTTTCCTATACCCTACTCTCCTTAATCATCTCTTTCTTCATCTCGAATCCTTTCTTTCCTTATCTCAAAAATCCAACAATGTTTTCTCTCAGCAAGCCCATTTTGCTTTGGTGTATAAGGACAAGACTTGAAATGAAGAATGCCTTTAGACGTAAAGAACTCAGTCATGGCTTTGTTGACAAACTCACCTCCACCATCACTTTGGAACACTTTTATAGTTTTTTCAAAGAAATTAAGAACATAAGAGTAGAATTTCACAAAAGTAGAGTAAACATCTGATTTATGCATTAAAGGATAAATCTAAGTGTAGCGAGTACAGTCATCAATGAAGAGAACATAGTATTTATGACCAAGAAGAGAAGGACAGGGACTAGGACCCCAAACATCCGAATGAACTTTAGCAAAAGAGTGAGAAGTCCTATTGACAGAATTAGAAAATGGCAATCGAGATACTTTACCTTGAAATCAAGGTTGACACACATGGGAAGTTAACTCAGGAGAGCAGGTAATTTGAGCTTGGGCAAGCATAGTAGAAAGAACAGCATGGGCAGGATGACCAAGCCGCCGGTGCCATAGTGTAGAGGGTACTGTCTTACCTACACAAGCAATAGAAGACAAGTGAGGGGATGAAGAAGATGAAGATAAAGACTTAGGAAGGGGATATAAACCACTAACACTAGGAAGTTTGTACAGAGTCCTCCCCGAGTGATCCTGAATATGAAGAGAGTGAGCATCAAAAAGCATTTGACAACCATTATGCAAACAAATTTTTTGCATAGAAAGCAGATTATGAACAAGACGAGGTACATGATACACATCCTTCAATCGAAAAGCATGATCGATAATAAGCAAGGTAAGAGAACCAACACTAGCTATAGGAAGAACAGCTCCATTACCAACTGAAATACCTGATTTAGAGGGACAAGCGTGAGCTTGTTGTAAGTGAGAACCATCCGAGATAATGTGATTATTGGCACTAGTATCAGCGAGCCAAAAGTTAGGGTCATTGAACTCAAAAACAGGAGTAGCTGGATAGGCATGAGGCTGAGTACCAGGTAGAGTAGACACTTCAAAATGGCCCCGTTGTGAGCACTCCACGGCCTCATGGCCAGGAAGCTTACATAGTTGACACAAAGGAGATGGGAGAGCTTGCATGTACTGAGGGGAAGACCCTAAAACACCAGGATTTGTGTGACCAGGCGACTGTTGAGGTTGCTGTTGTGGCTGTGAGAAGTAAGGATTGAAGCCATATGACTGATTACCACCGTTAGAATAGCCATAGTTTTGTTGAGAACCTTGATTATAACCAGAAAACTGAGGATAGCCATGATTAAACCCACGATTATCACCTCCACGGTTACCCCTATTGTTGTTGTTCCAATTGTTATTCCATCGTCCTCGACCATTATTCCACCGACCTCGACCTCTATTGTTGTTCCAATTATTAGAACCTCTCCCTTGCCAATTAGAGTTATTCCTACCCGTACCTCCCGATTGAGGTGTGGTAGCCACATTCAAGGATTCACTCTGAGAACCTTGACCTTCTTTTGTAGCCACCATTGCGGTAAGCAAGGATTGGTGTGAAGCAAGTTGTGTTGCAACTTTGGTAAGGTGTGATTCTGCAGCTAGGAAAAGAGTCTGAAGCTCAGTAAGGGTAACAGGAATGGGCCGCGCCCGAATGTGAGACTTAAAGGGATGATAATCCGATGGCAGGCCATTAAGTGTGATCAAGATTACATCTTTGTCAGACACAGGCACACCTGCACTAGCCAATCATTGCCAGGCAAACCGAATCTTACTCATGAATGTCTCAACAGAATCAGAACCTTTTTGGATGGTTTGAAGATTGGTCTTTAGCTGCATGAGGTTAGCTTTTGACAAAGAAGAGAAACGTTCTTGTAGTGTAAGCCAAGCCTCACGTGAGGATTCACAGTTCATTATTTCAGTGAAAGCATCTTCAGATATTGTTGCAATAAGAACATTAAGTAAAGCAGCATCCATATCAACCCAATTTTGAAACGATGCATTAGTAGACAAAGGACACAGACTAGAACCATAAAGATGAGCAAACAGATGGAAACCTTTTAGCTGAATCTTAATACTCCAAGACACATAATTGGTATCATCTAGCTTCATAGACATGAAGTCCGTGACATGTTTAAGAAGATCCATACCAACAGTCATGACAAAACAAATGGCACAGAAAATTATAAACTCAGTATTGCATACTCGACTAGCAAGAGATGCAAGAAACACTTATCTAGCAGAAGATCTCAACGTGAGAGATCCAGACAGTGAGCAGAAGAGGAGAAAAGAAAGCACGCCCAAAGACAACGAAGAACCGGATTCAAAGGGAGAGAAAGAACACCATAGGCTAATAACGATCTCGATTACACTTGCACAGTTTTAACAGGAAGCACCAGATTCAATCAGCTGCGAGCATTCATAGCTCTGATACCATGTTGGATTTTTGAGATAAGGAAAGAAAGGATTCGAGATGCAGAAAGAGATGATTAAGGAGAGTAGGGTATAGGAAAGGAAGAGATGGAGTATAATTCCTGCTTCTCATATATTTTCACACTCAATCATACATACAATACTTCAACACTTATATAGTGATTACTTACCGCAAGTAACAAACTCTTGCAGTTCATGACAGCTAGGTATAGCTAACTAATTAGGAAAATTGTAGAAACTAACCTACAGCTAAGGGAGGAGAGATCTAACAACCTAACTGAATCTGTTAGATACTAACAATCAAGATATCTAACCAACTAACAATATAGCTAGCTAATCAAGACAGCTAACCATATCATTCCATATTATTCAACATGATCATGATTGATGGTTATTCAATTCAGAGGTGGTGGCCAATCGGCCTAGACATCGTGTGAGGTCTCCCGGCGGACGTCCAATCATGATTGATGAAAGATTATTAAAGCTACGAATTGAAGGCGACGAACCTTGGCCGAGCCGTGTTGCTGCATGCGGTGGGTTGCTCGAATTTGTTTTCAGCTCATAATTTTCTGTAATCTATTTTCCACTCGATTGGGAGGGGAGCATAGAAAACTCTATGTTTGCTCGAAAATGGATGATACCGATCGGTTAGGTCGTCGACAAGGAATTGGGCTCAGCTGCTTCATTGGTCGATATGCATAATGACGCGCATAAGGCATAATTGGTTGGCCGCTCATTCCATTCATATGACGTGTGGCCCTTACTCCCTGATGGCCGAAGAACTACTACTTCAAAACCAAGCTGCTGGTTTTCCTTTGTGAAAAGGACGAAGCTGCTGTCTGGCTTTTGCTATATATATATAATATATATGTAGAAGGGAGTGAGAGCTATGTTTAGCGTTTGCTATTAAAATATATAAATGTAGAAGAGTGGGAGGAAGATGTTATGTAATGCCCATCAGTCCACTTTCTTGTCGGCCTTGGTGTTTATATATAATATATATGTTATAAATCATGATATCACATGGGGGTTACCCACCTTGCCAGCCTTGCAATTTCTTTTTGAAATGGGTGGAGTTGATCACTTTCCATTTCCTTTCTTACTCGACCCTAAATTTGATCACATGACGTGCCATATAGAAATATATATGAAGTCTTGGGCTTGTTATCAATTTGAATTGACCCATCGATGGTGAAGCGAGCACAAGTGGGAAGAGCAGATTCTTCGTGATGGTTGGCATTCTTGAAGATTCTTGGTGTTTCAGCGAGTGTGAGAATGAAAGAGAACCGACATAACTTTTTATTACGATTCCTACAGACGGTGCTAAACTGTTGATGTATAAAATTGACCAACTTAGACCTAGAAGATACGCACGCACCCAAGATACAATCATGTACGTGGTTCACCCAAATTGTGCTACGTCCATGGTTCTCATTAATAATATAAGTGTTTGTACATGATACAAGTGACATTGAGCCTTTAGAGAGTGAGAATGTAGATTGTAGAGAGAAGGGAGAGCTTATATGTCTAGAGAGAGAGGGATGTCTCTTAGAGAGAGAATAGATTGTCTTAAATGAGGAAGGGGGCTCCCTATTTATAGACAATGTCTAGGTTTAGGTCATGGGTCACAATGGTGGGCTTTAGGCATGGGCCTCATTGATGGGCCTTGATGGCGGGCTTGGTCTTGACCTAAGTGATCTTCTGGGTCTTTCCGTTAGGTCCGTTGCTTAGTCAGATTAGGTACACACACTAGCAATTGAACGTTCTTAATAATTGTTTGCAACTGACCTAAAAATTCAACTTCTAAATGAAGGGCATCAATAAGGCACTTGGAATTGGGTAATGATTCGGTGAATGCACCCAACTAATGGAGTCTCTTTCCGACGGTGCATAAATTGGTTTTTAAAATTAGCATCCAAATCTACAGCGTCGGATACCGACTCCATCAAATGGATGCACCCACCGAATCATTACCGCTTGAAATCACCTTCCATCTTATACTTCAGATCTTTATGATATTTCTTAATTACGTCGGATGATTCAGTTTTTAAATTCACTAACTTTCCATCTAAACATACATAATCCTCCTTCTAAAACTAGCCAAGCATGAGTTATAGGTTTGGTTTGGAAATAAATGTAATTAGCTTTTAAGTCAATGCAACACATGCAACTCAAGAATTAAAAGATGAGATATTAATACTAGGGGTGGGCACGGTTTGGATCGATGCGGATATCACCCAAATTCAAATCAAAACCGTTACGGTTCGATACGGTTTGGATTTTTGAAAAATAGAATTAAAATTGTTCCAATCCAAACCGTTGTTAACAGTTTGGTTTGGATCGATTTGGACGGTTTAGACATAAAATTCTCATGTAATTTGTTTACTAAAATGAATCCTCCAAAACATAATTTTTTCCAAAATTCCACCTTTCTCATCAAGATTTCATTCATTTACATGAAGATTTCAATTATACACATCAACAAATGGCGGATTATATTTAAATATAATTTAAATTTGAAAATAGCACAAAATAGGTAAGGATTAAATGAGGTAGGATAGTGATGAACACTTATATTAATATATTATACGGTGAAAAATATTAACAAGTACATAAAAACCTTAATGGTTCGGTTTGTATTCTAATGGTTTTCAAAATGAAAATTAAAAATCAAACCGTTACTAACATAACAGCTTGGATTTTCAAACCGTTTGACTTTTATCCGATCAAATTCAAACCGAAGTTCTATAACAGTTTGAATCGAATGGGTTCCCGATTTCAACGGATTTATGCCCACCTATAATTATTACATAGTAAATTTTCATGATCACATGGCGCATTTAGTCTTATTATGTAAGAGCATCTTCAATAAAGTGTTGTAAAGCCACTTTTACAATATTATACAACTCTTATGTTGTAAATTTTGTTTGAACTCAATAAAGGAGTTTTAAAGAATGTGTTGTAAATTTCACTTTTTCACTTTTCAGAATTATTTTACTTTTTTTAATCATTTATCTCTTTTCCTTCCTCCTATTTTTCTTTTTGTAGCCATTTCTCTCTCTTACTTTTCCCTTTGTAAGTGTTGTTGCAAATATATAAAAAATTATGCATTTCATGGTGGTTTTATTTTCCGATTATGTGTTTTATAAATGTGACTTTACAACACCCTTTATAACTATCATTGCAGATGCTATAAATGAATATGTATTGATATTATACTCTAAAATGAGGAATTTGAATCATATCATCAATTCATACCATAACACATATTCTTGATTTTAGAGTTGATATAATCTACCATATATGCTACACATGTAACTAATTTTACATAAGTTACTTGGGCTACACGTGCAAGTTCTAATCCGAGTTCGAATTCTACATCGATCACTTGGGCTACACCTGCAAGTTTCAATTTGGTTTCAATCAAGTCGCTTTGATACCATGTTAAGAGTTAAAAGTCAATATATTGTCCCATACAGTAAGATACACATGAAACTAACTACATCAGTTACTTGGACTACACATGCAAGTTCCAATTTGGGTTCAAATTCTACATTAGTCACTTGGGATGTATGTGCAATTTCTAATTTGGCTTCAATCGGATTGCTCTGATACCCTTGTAAAATTGTATAGCCGATCAATTGGCCACTGTTAACTAATAGTGAGATTATCCCCAACTTAACTACTTTCTTTCCATGCATATATGTTTTATCTCAAAGGTTTTAGTGTCAGTAGGAATGAAACAGTTCATTATATTGAATTTAATTTATTTCAGTTTCCAATATGGAATTAATTTTTTTTTTCAAATTATCCACTTATTTCAAAATTATGTCATTCAAAATTTATTAGAGTTTTCAATTCAAAATAAAAAAAAATACTACACACCAATTATTTATAATTGAGTGATAATCTCTAAAGGTAAATCTCAGGAGTGTGTTGGAATGAAGGATTTCGAATAACCGAGAGAATTATGTGCACTATGCATTATAAGCAATTTAGTAAAGATATTAAAATGTTCTAAATGCTAATAAACAAAGAATTTCTTAATACCCCGTAATTATAAATCCTTCCTTTTAAGAGCATATCCAGTGTTAAAATATAAAATTAAAAAATATAACTGCAATATTTACAAATTTGGTGGCATCTAACTAGAATATTCATAATTGTATACTTATTTTACTCCAGTAGTAAATAATAATTGTGTATTTTTTTTAATCAAAATGAAATTTCCATTATATTATAATGAACAATAATACAATCATATCGTCAATAGACAATACAGTAAGAATAGACAATACAGCAACAAGCTAACAAGTTAATAATAATAGGGACAAGAGCTATACAAATAACTAAAAAGCCCATATCAGAAAAATTAAGCTAAATTTCAAACCAAGCCCACCACCCAAAACCCTAAAACAACTCAAAACCCTAAAGGACTACCGCCACCTCTTGAAGCAACACTGACGTCAAACCTATCACATATGGCCTTGACTAATCTATAGAGAAAATGTGTAACGACCTGGAAATTTAATTACTGAATTTTCGTAAATTATTTTGAAAAAAGACAATTTTACCATTGGTGGATTTAGGGGCGTGAAAGTCAATTATTGTTTCGAGACACTTTAGGCTGTGTTTTGGATACCGTTGCGTAGATCTCGAACTCACGAGTTCGTATATAGACGGCACGCGGAAAACGGAGTTCGTGTGCGAAAGATGCAGGTCTAGAATGTCGGGGGCATTTTGGTAATTTGGCAGGGGTAGATATTTTTAACCCCCAATTTGATATGATCTGAATTCTTTTATCTCACACAGTCTCTCACTCTGGACTACCCCGAACCCGTGCCACCCAGAACTCAAAACCCATAAATTTGAACTTCGATTCAAGGCCAAGTCTCCCATTCTAGTTCCACTAATCGAAATCTTCTCATTCCCACAATCACAGGCGTACCAACCATCGAAGGAGGCAACCGCGGGAGACGCCGGACCGAGAAAAACAAAAAATGGAAGTTCCGATCGATTTTTTGGCCATCACAAGTACGGGTTTAGTGTTTTGAGGTCATTTTTGAGTTCCTAGGTTCAAGTAGATAGATTTAGACATAGAATTCGTGAAAAATGGGTGAGATTTGAAGAAGTTAGGAAAAACTCAAGGTCGACCGGAAATGGGGTTTTCCGGCGACGGTGGACAACGACGCACGGCGGCGCGGTCGTCTTCTCCAGTGAGACTCCAGCGACAACTGACAGAGGCGTGGTCGTCTTCTCCGAAGAGAAGCCGGCGACTGGGTCGGTCAGACGGTGCTGACGTGGCATGCCACCTGGCTGCCACGTGGATGCCACTTGGCAAACACGTGGGTGCCATATGGGCACCACCTAATAGCCACGTGGGTGTCACCTGGACACACAATCATCAGTCAGTTGACTTAACGGTCGACTAATCCTGCCAGGGTTTGACGAAATATGCTAACGGCGTTGGCATATTCCGTTGAAAAGTTAACGGAGTTTGACGGAACCCTAATGCCGTTAGTCTAGATGGAATATTCTGATTCCGTCAGGAGATTCTGTCAAGTTTGATAGAATATTTCGTCATGGTTGACGAAATATTCTATCGTGAACAATACCGGCACGTGGAGGCACATGGCGGCGGGTGGCGAGTGGTCCGGCCTTCTACCGGCGCGTGGGATCGATTTCAGGGTCTCGACGACGTGGGCTAGGGTTTTGGGACATTTCGGATCTAGTTTTGGCAGTTAAGAGAGCGTAGGAGTTTGTTTAGAGCCCCGTTTGAGTAATCCCAGTGGTAATGCTTGACCATGGGGTGCGTTTTGGCTCGGGAGGTCAAGGGAGTTGAGTTATTAATGTGTCAAAGAGTTCCTTGGGTCTAGGGCTTCCTTGATTTGGTATTTTAGTTGTACTGTGAACAGACTGGGTTTCCGGGATTGCATGTGATGCGTAGTTCTAGGTATTATGTTATACCACGGGGTTCTCAGATTATTGGAGCGGAGGATGTCTTTCTCTACTACATTGTTGAGGGTTCTCCGACTGGCGTTAAAGGGTACGTCTCCACCAGATTGTTGAGAGGCTCTCCGATGTAGGCATTCGACGGATCTTTCTCCGCCATATCGTTGAGGTCTGAGGTATGTCTGGAGGAGCAGGGATATCAAGTTACCACTCGGGGTGTTCTGGAGGAGCAGGGATATCGAGTTACCACTCGGGGTGCTCTGGAGGAGCAGGGATATCGAGTTACCACTCGGGGTGCTTTAGAGGAGCAGGGATATCTAGTTACCACTCGGGGTGCACTAGAGAAGCAGGGATATCGAGTTACCACTTGGGGTGTTCTGGAAGAGCAGGGATGCCGAGTACGACTCGGGGTAAGTCAGTGAGACTCAATTCAACCAAGTCGGGTACCTTCGTCATCCATGTCAGTGGGTTGGTGTGGGCGGTGACCGAGATTAATGAGTTATTGACGGTTCACAAGAGGCTGATAAGTCAATTGTCTTGTGCTATTACAGTAGAGGTTTCGGCAATGTCTGACCTATTGACATTTGGTATCAGAGCTTGTTTTAGGAGGGTTTCAAAGCAGAATTTTGGACCACGATATGTTTTTCATTATTACGGATTTTTGTGGGTCCCACCGAGTGATTTTACAAAAGATGGAATTTTCCGGAAAATTTTCGACTTATCTTTATGGACATGTTTGAAAAGAAATTTTATGTATGCATGCATTGTTTTACACATGATGAACGGTATTTTCCATCACATATTCACCAAGGTTTTCTCCGACTAGCATTGGACGGAATTTTTCCTAGACTGGCATGGTAAGGTTTTTCCTCCGCCAAGTCATCGATAATCTCTAATTCTGGCGTGGCAGGAAGGACTCCGCTAGATCGTTGAGGCTGAATACACTTGGTACACGTGACCCTATCCGACACCTAACTTCAAGGTATGTTCAGTCATGTGACATCATGACTTGAGGTAATTGTAGTCATGTTGGGAGTAGGACCCGCGGTGGACTTCTCGGGCTCAGAGACTTGCTTTGAGGTAACTTCCGAGTTGAATGGATTCTGGTGCCTTCAGAATGCCTCCTGGATATTGTTCTCGCCCATGGTTTGTTGTCGAGACTGGAATAGGGAAATGTGCAGAGTGCACAAGTTCTATTGGGAATCGTATCTGAGGCCCAGTTCATGTCGGTGGTGACTCGAGAAAACTTGAAACAAGAGGTTGGTTCTTTGACCTTAGTTACGGAAATATCGGGGATGAAATTTCTTTAAGCGGGGGTGAATTGTAACGACCCAGAAATTTAATTATTGAATTTTCATAAATTATTTTGTCAAAAGACGATTTTACCCTTAGTGGATTTAGGGGCGTGACAATCAATTTTTGTTTTGAGACATTTTAGGCTGTGTTTTGGGTACCATTGCGTAGGTCTCGAACTCACGAGTTCGTAGACAGGTGGCACGAGGAAAACGGAGTTCGTGTGCGAAAGATGCGGGTCTAGAATGTCAGCGTCATTTTGGTAATTTGGCAGGGGTAGATATTTTTAACCCCCAATTTGATCTGATCTTCATTCTTTTTTTTTTCACATACTCTCTCTATCTGGACTACCCCGAACTCGTGCGACCGAAAACTCAAAACCCATAAATTTGAACTTCGATTCAAGGCCAAGTCTCCCATTCTAGCTCCACTGATCGAAATCTCCTCCTTCCCATGATCACAAGCGTACCAACCATCAAAGGAGGCAACCACGGGAGACGCCAGACCAAGGAAAAGAAAAATTAAAAGTTCATATCAATTTTTCGGCCAGCGCAGGTATGGGTTTAGTATTTTGAGGTCATTTTTGAGTTCCTGGGTTCGAGTTGATAGATTTAGACAAAAAATTCGTGAAAAATAGTTGAGATTTGAAGAAGTTAGGAAAAACTCAAGGTCGGTTAGAAATGGGGTTTTCCGGCGACAGCAGACGACGACGCGGCGATCTTCTCCGGCGATGTCGAATGGCGACGGACAGCGGCACAGTCGTCTTCTCCGACAAGACGTCGGTGACTAGGTCGGTCAGACGGGGCTGACGTGGCATGCCACTTGGTAGCCACGTGGGCGCCACCTGATAGCCACGTGGGCGCCACCTGGCAGCCACATAGGTGCCACCTGGCCACACAGTCAGCAATCAGTTGACTTAACGGTCAACTAATCCTATCAGGGTTTGACAGAATATGCTGACGGCGTTGCCATATTTCATCAAAAGTTAACGGAGTTTGACGGAACCCTAACGTCGTTAGTCTAGACGGAATATTTCGATTCCATCAGGAGATTCTGTCAGGTTTGACGGAATATTCCATCATGAACAGTACCGGCCTGTGGGGGCGCATGGCAGCGCATGAGAGCACGTGGCGAGTGGTCCGGCCTCTACAGGCGCGTGGCGATGAGTGGGACTGATTATGAGGTCACGGTGGCACGTGGCTAAGGTTTTTGGGACATTCTGAATCGGATTTTGGCTGTTTTGAGACCATAGGAGTTTGTTTAGAGCCCCATTTGTGTAATCCCAGCGGTAATGCTTGACTATGGGGCGGGTTTTAGATGGGGAGGTCAAGGGAGTTGGGTCATTAATGTCTCAAAGAGTTCCTTGGGGCTAGGGCTTCCTTGATTTGGTATTTTAGTTGTACTGTGAACGGACTGGGTTTCCGGGATTGCATGGGATGCGTACTTCTAGGTATTATGTTATACCACAGGGTTCTCCGATGATTGGCATGGAGGACACCTTTCTCCGCTACATTTTTTAGGGTTCTCCGATTGGCGTTAAAGGGTACGTCTCCGCCAGATCGTTGAGAGGTTCTTCGATGTAGGCGTTCAAGGGATCTTTCTCCGCTACATTGTTGAGGGTTCTCCGACTGGCGTTAGAGGGTACGTCTCCGCTAGATCGTTGAGAGGTTCTCCGATGTAGGCATTCGAGGGATCTTTCTCCGCCATATCATTGAGGTCTGAGGTATGTCTGGAGGAGCAGGGATATCGAGTTACCACTCTGGGTGCTCTAGAGGAGCAGGGATATCGAGTTACCACTCGGGGTGCTCTAAAGGAGTAGAGATATCGAGTTACCACTCATGGTGCTCTAGAGGAGCAGGGATATCGAGTTACCACTCGGGGTGCTCTAGAGGAGCAGGGATATCGAGTTACCACTCGGGGTGCTCTAGAGGTGTCAGGACCCGTCCCGAATTTCCCCTCGAAACCCGGGAAGAACCCTGATCCCGTCTGACAACCTAAGGAAAGGTTCCCAAAATACCCTTCAATTCTTACAAATTATAATAACAATAATAAATACTTCCTCTTGTCAGACAAGGGACTTAAGCACTCAATAATTCCCGTAATTAACGACCAATCAAATACAATATAATATCAGAGCGTCTAAGTAGGATCAAGAGTAAAATTTAGATATCCTACTCAAATATAATTACACAGCGCAGTCGAAGTACTAATGCCTCTGCCTCGAGATCAGTGTTCGCGTCAACTCTACTCAACTGCCTGAAGGGGGTTTAAACACAAAAGTTGTGAGTGGACAAAAATAATAATTTATAAATTCCTTTTCGAGAAAATACGTTTACTCCCCTCCATTTATAAAATTATGCATGCATAACATAAAACAATTTATCATACTAAAACATCATATGTAAATCACCAAAAATTCTCATTTCTCTTTAAAACCACATAGTTGGACTCACATAAAATCTGTATAATAAAAATACCTCGTGATCCACAATTTGGTTTGAAAACTCTCTTCAAAGGAGTTTAAAATCATTTAATTCAATCTGGACACAAATTATCTCAAATTCAAATCATTTCGTTCCAACTGCCACATAATATCTCAAATTCACTGTTCCCGACATATCCATAACACACCAGGGTATCCCTTGAGATGTGTTCAAATCTGTACAACTCTGTGTACCATCTGTACTGTCTGTACTATCTGTACTATGCATAGATAGCTTCGCAACCTGGCGGAGCAAGGCCCCTCAACACCAAGGTCCGAACCCTCAACAACTGGCAGAGCAAGGCCCCTCAACACCAGTCAGAGCAACAATAACCATCGGGACGGGAACCAGTGAATCAAATCCATACTTTGAAATCTTTGTTTCTTGGCCTAAGCCAAATTCTTTGCAATATCATTTTATGGCCAAAATCAATAAATCATAATTATGGGTCTCAACCCAAATCATATACTCAAATAGTTACCACGTCAAAACGATATCAAAATCGAGTACAAAAACCAGGCCATTTCTCAAAACATACTTTCACTGAAATATTGTAAAACATGTGTCCAGCATCATTTCTAAAATCCAGAAATTCATTGCACCCATACATAACAGTATTTAAATCAAAGATACATTTATGCATGCATTATAGTTTATAAATCAAAGTCCACTCACAAACCTGTTCAAGCAAGCTCAATCCCGAACTGTACGCTCCCCTGAAGTTCCTGGAGCAGTATCGCCTGTCCAAATTAATAATCGGGATTACCAGCTAATCATAAGAACCTTAAATATAAACCCCCTAAATCCCGGGAGTCTAACTATGCTGGCCTAGAAAACGCAGCAACTTTAAAACGTCCGAAACAACCCCTAAACGACATCCGATCGACTCGAAACCTGCGCCAACAGGTCCGAAACATCAAAAACTACTTGTGTAACAACCCGGACTTTTCATAATTGATTTTATGCAATTATTTTTATTAAATGACGATTTTACCCTTGATCGGTAAAGGGCTTGTAAATCAAGTTTTATTTCGAGACACTTTTGGTGTTGTTTCGGGTACCGTTGCGTAGGTCTCGAACTCACGAGTTCGTAGACAGGCGGCACGCAGGAAACGGAGTTCGTATACGGAAGTTGTGGGTCTAGATGTGTAAGGGCATTTTGGTAATTTGCCATGGAGGGGAGATATTTTAACCTCAATTATTTTACATCATCATTTCATCTTTATCTCCTTATCTTCACTCACTCACTCTCTCGGTAACAAACAACACAAACACACCCATTACTTTGAACCGAAACCGAAGAAAAACCAAGAGAAAACCATAAAGTCAACGACGGATTCAAGGCTTTAACTTCCCATTTGGATCAACTAATCGTATTCTACTCTTTCCCACGATCACAACCGTACCAACCATCGAAGGAGAGGACCACGGTGGAAGCCGAGCCGAGTAAAGGAAGTTTCGGATCTTTGGATCGATTTTCCGGCTTATACAGGTACGTGTTTGATGTTTTGAGGTTATATTTAGATTCCTGGGTTTGAGTAGATAGATTTAGACGTAAAATTTGTGTAAAACGGTTGAGTTTTGAGGAAGTTGTAAAGCTTGGAATTTCGGTCGGAAATGGCGGATTCCGGCGAACCAGACGGCGGCGGAGGTGGCGGTCCGGTCATCTTCTCCGGCCAGCCTCCGGCGACGGTGACGGCATCCGGTTGTCTTCTCCGGCGAGTCATCGGTGACCGGTCGGGTCGAGTTGAACCGGTCGAGTTGAGTGAACCAGTCGGGTCGAGTTGGACCGGGTCAGGTTGAGCCGAACCGGGTTGGACCGGTTCAGGCGCGTGGTACTGTAGCAGGCGCGTGACCGGCGCGTGAGGGCGCGTGGGCGCGTGTGCCGACTCTCCGGCGGCGCGTGGCGGCGCGTGGGGTCGAGGCTGACGTCACGGCGGCGCGTGGTAACTAGTTTCGAACGTTCTGAATCTGTTGGTACAGGTTTCAGGTTGATCGGACATTGTTTAGAGGTCGTTTTAAGTGTCCGAAGTTGCTGTGATTTTAGGAACAGCAAGGGTAGACTTCCCGAGGTTTAGGAAGTTGTTATATACGAGTCTTATTACTAGCCGGTAATCCCGATTGTTGTTTTTGACAGGCGATATCGTTCCGGGAACCTCAGAGGAACGAGCGAGACGGGATTGAGCTAGCTTGAACAGGTTTGTGAGTGGACTTTGTTTTATAAACTGAATTGCATGCATCAAAATATCTTTGTTAAATACGGTTATGTATTGTGGCATTGAATTTCTGAATGTTAGAAATGATTTCTAGACATATGTTTTCCACTATTTCAGTTAAAGTATGATAGTCGAGATATGCCGACTGATATGATATGATAGTCGAGATATGCCGACTGATATGATATGATAGTCGAGATATGCCGACTGATATGATATGATAGTCGAGATATGCCGACTGATATGATATGATAGTCGAGATATGCCGACTGATATGATATGATAGTCGAGATATGCCGACTGATATGATATGATAGTCGAGATATGCTGACTGATATGATATGATAGTCGAGATATGCCGACTGATATGATATGATAGTCGAGATATGCCGACTGATATGATATGATAGTCGAGATATGCCGACTGATATGATAAGATAGTCGAGATATGCCGACTGATATGATATGATAGTCGAGATATGCCGACTGATATGATATGATAGTCGAGATATGCCGACTGATATGATATGATAGTCGAGATATAGGCCGACTGATGTGATAGCATAGTACAGAGAGTTGTGATACAGTACTAGCACACCCCAAGGGATACCCTGGTGGCTAGTGGATGTGTCGATGACAGTGGATTTGAGATGTTATGTGTCTAGGTGGAAATAAATGATTTTGAACATGAAAATGCCGGTGATTTAAAGATGATGTTTTTATAACATGAATTGTTTATGTGATGCATGCATGGTTTTATAAATGGAGGGGGAAAAAGGTAATATTCCTTCGAAAGCGTTTTATAAACGATTATTTTTGTCCACTCACAACTTTTGTGTTTAAACCCCCTTCAGGCCGTAGAGTTGACGAGGGCAGTATCTCGAGGCAGAGGCATTAGCACTTCCGCTACGCTGTGTAGTTGTACTTGAGTAGGATATCTAATTTGTACATTGATCCTACTTAGACGCTCTGATATTCTTGTATTTGGTTGGTATTTACTTACGGGAATTTTAAGTGCTTAAATCCCTTGTCTGACAAGAGAAATTATTTATTGTTATTATATTATGCTAAGGATTGAAGGGTATCTGGGAACCTTTCCTTAGGTTGTCAGACGGGATCAGGGTTCTTCCCGGGTTTCGAGGGGAAATTCGGGACGGGTCCTGACAACTTGTCACGCGCCACCGTGACCTCAGACTCTGCCCCACGCGCTGCCACGCGCCGACGGAAGGTCGGAACACGCGCCCACGCGCCTTCACGCGCCGGTCACGCGCCTGCTACAGTACCCACGTGCCTGAACCGGTCCAACTCGGTTCAGCTCAACCTGACCCGGTCCAACTCGACCCGACCGGTTCAACTCGACCCGACTGGTTCAACTCGACCCGATCGGTTCACTCAACCCGACCGGTTCAACTCGACCCGACCGGTCACCGGCGACTCGCCGGAGAAGACGACCGGCTGCCGTCGCCATCGCCGGAGTTTGGCCGAAGAAGATGACCGGACCACCACCTCCGCCGCCATCTGGTTTCGCCGGAATCCTCCATTTCCGGCCGAAACTCCAAGCTTTCCAACTTCCTCAAAACTCAACCATTTTTCACAAATTTTACGTCTAAATCTATCTACTCGAACCCAGGAATCCAAATATGACCTCAAAACCACAAACACGTACCTGTGCTAGCCAGAAAATTGATCGGAAGGTCCGAAACTTCCTATCCTCGGTTCGGCTTCCTCCGTGGTCCTCTCCTTCGATGGTTGGTACGGTTGTGATCGTGGGAAGGAGTAGAATATGATTAGTTGATCAAAACTGGAAGTTGGAGCCTTGAAATCAAAGTTGACTTTGTGGGTTTTTGGATGATTTTCGCATGGGTTCGGTTCGATGGTTTGTGTATGTTTGTCCCAGAGAGAAAGAAGGAGATAAAGATGAAATAAAGATGAGGATGAGGTGGATCAGATAATATCTGATTTGGGGGTTAAAAATATCTACCCCAAGTCAAAACTTACCAAAATGCCCTTGCACATCTAGACCCATAACTCTCGTCTACGAACTCCGTTTTCCGCGTGCCGCCTGTCTACGAAATCGTGAGTTCGAGACCTACGCAACGGTACCCAAAACACCACCAAAAGTGTCTCGAAATAAAACTTGATTCCCAAGCCCTTTAACAAGCAAGGGAAAAATCGTCATTTTACATAAATAATTTACTTAAATCCAATAATTGAAATTCCGGGTTGTTACAAGAGGAGTAGAGATATCGAGTTACCACTCGTGGTGCTCTAGAGGAGCAGGGATATCGAGTTACCACTCGGGGTGTTCTGGAGGAGCAGTGATATCGAGTTACCACTTGGGGTACTCTATAGGAGCAGGGATATCGAGTTACCACTCGGGGTGCACTGGAGGAGCAGGGATATCGAGTTACCACTCGGGGTGCTCTGGAGGGGCCGAGATATCGAGTTACAACTCGGGGTGCTCTAGAGGTGCAGGGATATCGAGTTACCACTCGGGGTGCTCTAGAGGAGCAGGGATATCGAGTTACCACTCGGGGTGCTCTGTAGGAGCAGAGATATAGAGGTACCACTCCGGTGCTCTAGGAGAGCAGGGATGTCGAGTACGACTCGGGTAAGTCAGTGAGACTCAATTCAACCAAGTCGGGTACCTTCATCTTCCGGGTCAGTAGGTTGGTGTGGGCGGTGACCCAGATTGACGAGTTATTGACGATTCACAAGAGGCTGATAAGTCAGTTGTCTTGTGCTATTACAGTAGAGGTTTCAGCAGTGTTTGACCTACTGACATTTGGTATCAGAGCTTGTTAGCATAGGGCTATAAACTTCGAATCATGATCAGGGGTTCTCACTTTGTGATCTGTGGTGAAACATTGGCTCTTACCCTGACATGACCAGGCCGGTTAGCCACCGGTGCAGTTGCTCAGTGGAGAGACTGGGGCGTAAAACAAGTCTCTGATGTTACCTTTTCTGGCCACCACTGTTCTGAGGTTTCGGTAGTGACCTGTAAGCTATCATGCGTCTGATAGGTAGGTGTTGTTAGTAAAGTGCACAGAAGGTTCTGTCGGAACCCCTGTAAGGTTTATTTAATATTTCTAAGGATAAAGGGTATTCCTGGTTTTAAATTTTTTGGTTAAAGGCTATAAGACGGAAACAGGGCTTTTCGTGAATTTCGAGGCAAAATTTGGGAAGGGTCCTAACAAAAGGGAAGATCTAAGGAAAACTTGATTGCGAATGATCCAACTACCCATCAATGCTGATAAAGGTCATATATGTTGGCAAATATTGTCTTAATTAGGAATTTGTTTTTGGTTTTGAATTAGGAATTGATATACTTACTAGATTTGGTTAGATTTATTTTTGGATTCTCATTCTGTCTTGGATTGGAAGTTATGTTTTATTATTCCTTGTTTGCTTAGGATTGGTTGCCTATATAATGCTTGACTTATGCTTATAAATTGTAACCCTTTAAACCCCTTCAGAATCATAATAAGAATTCAGATTAATTGTAGTGAAATATATTAGTTGCTTCCCAAAGTACCTAGCATCCCTTATGGGTGTGCGGAGCTTAGTTTCTTCGTGCACCCATGAGTCATGAATCTGAAATTGCAATTTCCGCTTCATTAATGTTTTTGGTTCGTCGTTTGTTTGACATAGTATGAGAGCATATTAGATCGGTCTCTTGTACTTTGTTCGTTGTGGAGTATCAATTTGACAATATACAGATGACCGAAGGTCCTAATCTGCCTACGGTGATAAAAAAAAACAATGGAAGACCAATCACATTTGGGCTTGAAGAATCTGTAGAGCAAATGGCATATCTGAAGAAAAATTGATCTCCAACGATCCAACTACACATCAAAGCGATAATGGCCATATACAGATGATTGAAGGTCCTAATTTTCTTACGGTGACAAAAAACAATAAAAAAATTTGCTGCAAACTCCTACAAAAGTAAGGTACAACCAAATTTAGGGGAACAAAGAAATTTTAGAGGGAAGATTTGGGGGGAGGAATTGGATTGAAAAGACTGCAAAATAAGAATTGGAAATTCATATCTATGCATGTCCTAGACCAAATAGCCACTGTAAGGGACTCTTATTATTAAACCAAGAGAAAGAAAAAGAGCAGTAGATGAAATGTATGTTTGTGAATTAAATACCTCACTATTTTTCATCAAATGTTACATGATTTTAATGTTAATCGTGTCCATTTTTTAGATGTAAATTTAAAGTTTCTTTTACAACTTATGACAAAAGTTGTATTTTATCTCGTTTTTTTTATTTATTGGACAACAAATTGAATTTCTAAGTTATAAAATTTCTATTCTAATGACTTTATTTTCTAATACTAGAGATGCTCTAACATATTTTACCTAACTTTTAAATAATTGAAGTTAAAAAATGATTGCTATAAGATAAGCTTTATTAATCGAGAGGGTTCACGGAATGCGAGTAGCTATTAATTCCTTCGTCCCACATGACATGTCTATAATCTTAGCCACCTACATACATGCAACATTATTCACCATTTGGAAGTGTCTACTAAGTCATAATCATTCGTGTCTCATCCCTCATTTATGAGCCCTCCAACCACTTAAAATAGAATCTCACTTCCTCAGTCCACACGCTACAGCAAAGACCCCAAATTTACATCACCAACACAAATTAAACAAGGAAAAATGCCCAAACCCAGATGCAGAAGGGCCAATCCCAATCTAATCTTGCTCCTAGCCCTCCTTTTGATCCATACCCATTTCTCAGTCTGCAATTGGGTTTCTGCTCTTGACCTCAATTCACTCAAAGGAAGTGAATTTGATGGCATGGTGGGCACTGGAAGGCCCTGCAACCAGAAGATTGGGGAGTGCTTGACAGAACCAGAGATGGTATCAGAGAGCAGCAGGAGAGTTCTGGCAATGCAGAAGAAGTACATAAGCTATGAGACTCTGAAGAGGGACCTGGTTCCTTGTGCAAAGCCAGGGGCTTCATATTACAATTGCCATGCTGTGGTGGCAAATCCTTACAATAGAGGCTGTGAGTTCATCACAGGATGTGCAAGAGGTAATTGACACTTCCAAAACTTGATACAATTTTAATTAGAGACTATGTTTCTGCCAAGTATGGGGAAATTAATGGAAGCGGTAATTCCATTTTCAGTGTTGTATTTCATGCTTTGTGGGGGTTATGATTGTATATTTGAGACCCATGTTTTGAAATTCTATATACTAATTTATCACTAGCATGAATTTTGAGGAGATCTATGCAATTGGTTTCCTTTCACATAAACGTTTTACATGAATTTTGGGGGTTTTTTTTTTTGGAATTTTTTTGGGATTTTATTAATGATTGATGAATTTCTTGTATCTTGAGAGTGATATAATCATTTTTTTAATGCAATTTTGGTTATCATTTGAGAAAAAAAAATATTATTAAGAGATATTAGGGCTGATGAATTTGTAGAAACAAAAAACATTGGGTGGGTGCTTAAGAGTTGCATAGTGTTGGATACTGTTTGTGAGGAAGACAGTAAGGTCTGAGTGGATGACAGAAGGATCTCATCATATCAGCGGACAAAAGGGTAGATACAATTCTTGCAATATTAGGTGGATTTGCCCACATTTTCTATTTGTCCATTTTAAGACAAGATATAGCTGATTGAAATTTGAACATACATACAAGCCATTCTGTATGCAGTAAAATACATGTTTGGACAAATTGACTGGGTTAGGTATTTACATCAATCAATAATGTGAGAGCTAATCAATACCTCAAGTCCTTAAGAGCTCGTTTTGTGAGCGAGAGTCCTTAAGAGCTCATTTTGTGAGCGAGATTAGATTGGATTAGATAATTCTTCAAATTCAATGTATTTTGAAGGTAAAAATTAATGCAGTTTTATTGTAGGAAGATTGGAGGAAGTAAAGATGGAAGAAAATTCTCCCCATTCATTTTTACATTCAAAATACATTGAATTTAATGAGTTATCTAATCTAATCCAATTCAATCCCGCTTATCAAGCGTGGTTTAATTTCTGGTGGTTGGTGTGGAAGATGATCTTCCTCTGCAGCCGAGTCTTCCATTGCAAGCTTTTCAACTCCTGTGCATCAGTATCTGCTGTAAAAATCCCAGCTGCGAAAAAAACTAGTACTGATGTCTAGATACTTAAGGCTCGTTTGGTGTATTGTATTGAATTGGAGTGTACAACTTTTCAAATTCGAAGGTATTTTGAAGGTAAAACTGAATAATTTTTTATTTTATGGAAATTATATTGGATTAGTTTTCTCCTATGTCTAATCCCCTTTCAATTAATAAACATTCACTTCTACCTTCAAAATACCTTGAATTGAAAGAATTATCCAATACAGTATGAATTACCAAACGAGACTTTAAGGTAGAAGGACGGATCCAATCCAATCCAAAGTAGCTGCATATGCAGGGAAGAAGTTTTGCTGTGAATCTGCGGAGACATTGCTGCAAAAATGTCATGCCTAATCATGTCTCAGACTCTCAATGCACTAAGAAGAAGAACTCGGGAACAAGACTTGCCGGCCTTGAAACCTCCCTCAATTTGATTGTTTAGTTTATGAAAGTTCATTGAAAAAATCAAGCCAACCCCTCTAAAGAAAAGTCCAAGTAGATAGTAGATACATTCCTTTTTGTGTCCTGTTCGTTGGCTTCGTTAAGATTGTGTTAGTGAATATAGGAAGATACTCACATGTTTGATTTTGAAGCTGCTAGAAATCTAACAATAATGGTGGGTATTCCATAGTCCATGCAGCACCTTATAGAGCTCCTCACTTCTTCTCCACCACTCAAAGAACCTTTGAAATCAATTTCTTCGTATGAAGGCTCTTCAGCTCCTCCACTGGAGGAGTTTTGTTCACGATGGTAGATGAAGGCTTAGGTTTCCTTCTCCTAAGGGATGACGACTCAGCAGTAGAAGACATAACTTCATCCTTGGGACCTTTCTTTTTCAAGATCCATCAGAGGGAGTTTCTCCGACTGAAACTCAAAATCTCAGAAAAAGCAGGGTTTCTTTCCGACTCTCAATATCCTCAGTCAAGGGGAGAACGTTTTGTTTGAGCCTAATTGGAGTCAAGTCAACAGCCCCCTTCATTTTCGATACTTGGTTCATATGTGTTCGTACTTCATCTCGCCGACGTGCACAAGACAAGTCAGACAGTCGAACTCACCAAAACACTTACCAACTCATGTCGACCGACCAAATGGGTCGACCACGACCATGATCGTCCGGGCCCCATAGCCAACGACATGTCACCCAGATGACCCCAAGGCCATTTGGACACGTATCAAACATAGGATGCACACGTATCAGACATAGGATGCACACGTATCAGACATAGGATGCAGTGCATTTATCAAAACATAGAAATGTTTCAACATCATTCCTTGCACTATCAATATAATGGAATGCCCAAAGGTAACATGATATTTTTGCCATTACGCGACCAAAAATACGAATGCACTATCAATATAAGGAAAAGTCCCAAAGGTAATATTATATTCTTGTCATTTGTTATTACGCAACCAAAGGGAAAGTCCCAACGGTAATATGATATTCTTGTCATTTGTTATTACGCGACCAAAAATACGAATGCACTATTAATATAAGGGAAAGTCCTAAAGGTAACATGATATTCTTGCCATTACACGACAAAAATTACTATTGAGCCTTCCTCACTCACTATTTTAGGCAATCACAAGTTGTTAGGCTGGTGGGAGCAAGTGATCTTAAGGCAAGCTAGATTGATCCATTTTTTGCTTTAACAGTTTGGTGTCGTCTATGGGAATCGAACACACAACCATTTTTGTTATCAATTGCTAGTCCGTTGATGAAAAAATGTTTCATTCACATTAAGGTGCCTTTACTAATGATTAACGGAAATGAAATCAAAGATAATGAAATCATTATCTACTTCTGATGCCTTTACTTACAAATAGATAATCATTAGTACGTGAGACTCATTCAAAATATGTAATCACATTACCCTTTTTTTGGGTAATGGGATTAACTTTGGGATGTGTTAATAATTCCCATTAACTCCTTTAATGATCTTTGTTTACTAAAATATCCTATTATTTTACAATAATACTAAATAACCCAACACAATTTAAAAAAAAAAACTAAAAACATAATTTACAAGTATTAATTACAATAATTCTAAGTAATCATTTTCTCATGTGAATCAAACCTCATTTTCAGAGTCACCTCTATCAAAAACTAAAAACATGGTTTAGAATATTTATCAATGAGTTTTTTACTGCAAAAAAAAAAAATCATACATATTTTCAAAGATTTAATTAATGAATAATCACAAAATGATATATGATAGTTTGGACTTTTTTTTTTTGACAAAAAATGATATCATTGTATATCATAAAGAACGGGTACAATCATACCATCAAAATCAAGTTATGACATCAATACCTACAAGCCAATATGGCAATACTAACGTGGATAAAACCGCACTAACAACTAATAAATCCACATTACTGAAATTATGCAAAATTACAAATCGACAAAGCCCAAAACAACCAAAATCCTAACAGTGCCTATAACCCAAAACAAACTACCTCCACTAAAAAAACAGTCACCGTCGTCAAACTCATCACATCTAGTCTTAGTTTGGACTTGTTCTTAATTAGCTATGTAAGGCTTAACTCCAATCCTACCAAAAACACCAAAATAAAGTAAATATAATATAATATATTTATTGTGCAAGGATATTTTAATAATCAAAATAGATTTTATTCTTATCATATGAGTTAGTAAATAATAACAATGAAAATTAATCTCATTAATATCAAAATTCTATATGATTAGTAAACAGTTTAATGAAAATGATTATCTACTTTTCTGATTATTCACTTGTTCGATTACCTATTTTTTTCATTTCTTATTTTTTCCATTACTTATAAATTAAACGCGACCAAAAATTAACAGAAGCTTTACAATAGCTTTATATACATATGTGATATGACAGCTGATCATAACCTTGTAACAATAATCTCAACAGGCAAACAATTGATGACGGCTCGGCTGATGTTGGTATGATTTTCTCTTTAAAGAATAGAGTTGATGAGTTTATACCAAAATTTGGCCATCCTGGATTCTTAGATGTGATATTTGTAGGCGCCTTACAGCAGCAAATGATGCGTGGTTGTGGTTTTGGATGACAGACGGTGAATGGTGAATGGTGAATGGTGAATGGTGAATGGTGAATGGTGAATAACCCTTATGAGCTGAGCTTGTGCTGGTTTTTGGTTCAACTTAGTGAGATTGAGCCCAATTGGGTCTCTTTGGGCTTCTACCTTCTGTTTGATCTTTCTCATCTTGGGTCTCAATTACGGAATTATTTTTCGATTTGTACATGAAATTACTAGCCTTCGGCGCGGTATGACTTGGTTTGGTATTGGACAGATACCAGAACTAAATCTGAAATTTTAATCAGTTTAGTTTGGTTCGGTACAGTAAAATTTGGTGATTGAGTCTGGATCATACTAACCTATTTTGGTGATTGAGTTCGGATCATACTAACCTGATTGTGTTGGTATGTTTTGGTTTTCGGCTAGATTTTTAAAATATTCTATTTGGGCCTAAATTGGGCCAGTTTTAGATTTTTTTTAGTTTATCAATATAATTTAAATTGTTGTAGGAATATGTGTTTGTGTATGTGTGAGAGATCTGGGACTAATGAAACTCATAACAGCTGGAAAAAACTGAGAGATGAAACCATGCAGCCTTCTCGTTAAATGAGAGATATGAGTATGTGTTTATGAGTTTATGTGAGAGGAGTTAACATTCAGATGATATCAACACCAAGAGTCCAAGACCGTCCCAGTTGGCCAATAAAAAGATGACACGTTTGTAAAATATATTAAAATTATCAACAACAATAATCAAATGGTTCAGAACGGTATGTGAATCGGTTCGGTACAGTATCATACTAATACATACTGATACAGTCCAACGCGGCTTATACTACACGAATTTGGTTTGGTATGACATAGAACGGTATGATTTGATTATTTTTTTTAATCAGGGCTAGATGACGGGTATGATAAAAAGATGGAAAAACTGACATCTAGGGGCAGAGCTATCTTGAGATCAGAGGGCCCTAGGGCCTTAGAGCATATCTAATGGTAAAGGCAAGGACAAGGGGGAAGGGGCAAGGTTTTGCTCCTCAAATGACACTGTTCATGTATTTTGCCCAATACTATTTTTTGTTGTTCTAATGGGGAGGGGCAAGGGGTCAAACGTCAATTTTTTTGTGAATTCTTTTCTTGAAGATAATAATGCAGAAATATTATATAATATCTCCGAAATACTACTTAATTACACTTTATCTTATCTGATTTTTTTTATCTACAATCTAAAATGATATCTTATCTTATCTTATACTAGATTTCATACCACAATTTTGTGACATGTGGCATCCTATCTGCATCTAAACCTCAATATACGTTCTATTTGTTTTATTATTGATTATGCATTTTGGAAATTAAAGGTGATCCTTCCTAATATTTAATTGTTAGTTAGGAGACCAGAGAACTACGAATAATCGTTTTAAAGATTTATTACGAATTATGAATTATTGAATTGCTTATCAATTATGCATTTATGGAATTAAGGACGATTATGCTTGAATTATTGATCGTTAATCGAGGATTATGGATTTTGGACTATGATTTAATACATTTGATAATTAAGGTTAATGATTTGGGAACCTTTTGGCTTGTCCCGGTGACATAGTTTGGCTACGACTCGGCTTTGTGGATTTGTTATGGATTATGGATTTCGATAATGATTTGGTTGTGATTTGGGGCTTGTCCGGATACGGATATTTGGACTCGGCCCCGAGTCAAAGATTTTAGGCTTAGGCCCGGGGTTACGTATTTGGACTTTGGCCTACATATCTAATGGTTTTGGGGTTTTGGCCCAGGATGGTGGGTTAGGCTTTGACCCTGGTGGAAGGGTTGGTGGGAGTCTCTCGGTGAGGAATGGCAAGGAGGATTCCTTCATACACTCAGCGTGATATGAGGTATGTTATTGAGGATTCCATCATACTCTCGAGATGATATGAGGTATGTTATGGAGGATTCCATCATACCCTCGGGAGGATGTGAGCTATGGTATGGAGGATTCCCTCATAGGCTCGGAAAGGGACGAGGTATAGTATGGAGGTTTCCATCATACTCTCGGGAGGATGTGAGCAATGGTGTGGAGGATTCCATCATGATATCGAGCTACGGCTCAAGATGACGGTTACTATTGGCATATCGAGCTACGGCTCGGGATGACGGTTAATGTTGGGATATCGAGTTACGGCTCGGGATGACGATTATGGCTTGGATATCGAGCTACGGCTCGGGATGACGGTTATGGTCAGGATGAAGGTTTCAGCCAGGATATCGGCTTCGACCTAGGATCATGGCTTCGCCGGGTTATTGATATGGCGGACATAGGAAAAGGTTGCTTGGGTTTCACCGAAATAGATCAAATTGATTCCGGTAAGTGATATTTACTTGTTTATGCGGATCTTTTTGCATTTAAGGGGTGATAACAAAGTGGGATTATATCAATGAGTATTGTTATTTTATTTTCGAGACCACGCTTTTATTGTATTTGGTCTTATTGTCCACTCATATTTTTTTTGGTTTTGTACCCTCCAGGCCCTAGCGTGACGAGGCGCCGAGACTAGGAGGAGTCATCACCTTATGCTGCGTAGTTGGTATAGGGTTGGTTGAGTTGTATAAGTAATTTAACCTAGTGGGTTCTGGTTGTTTTATGGGTTAGTTGTTGAGTTGCTGTGTGGTTTACTTGGATGTTAGTTTAGTATGAGAATCCTTCTTCTGACAGGTGGAAGACGATTTGATCAAATTAGAGGGTTGATTATGCAGAATTTTCGGTAGAATTCTTGTAGAGTAGTTACGAGGCGGTAAGGGTATTTTATGAATTATTTTGAGGTTCAGGTTTTGTCAGACGGGAGCAGGGCTTCTCACGGATTTCAAAGGAAAACTCAGGAGGGGTCTTGTCAGTTTGCGCTATGGTGGAATATCAAAGCTCATCTTCCAATCCACCCACCCAACTAGGTTCACTATATGATCGCGAAGTCGTCAATCGGCGTAGGCATATACATGCCCCTTTGCTCAGGGAGGATTACTTTGTGCCACGACCGATGTATTCCGATCACAATTGTCGTAGGAGCTACATAATGAAGCATCACCTCTTTGACCGCATATTTCAAGATGTTGTAGCTCATGACAATTACTTCCTACAAAAACTAGATGCTCTCAACGTACTTGGGTTGACACCTCATCAAAAGATTACATGTGGTAATGCTAGCATATGGCTCATCAGCAGATGAATGTGATGAGATATGCAGGTTTGGGGTTCAAACAGAAATTGAATCCATGGCGCATTTTTGAAAAGCAATTGAAGATCTTTACACCAACGAGTACCTCCGATCTCTGACATACATGGACTTTCAAAGGCTTAAGGTGAAAGCTAAGCAACATGGTTTTCCACGTATGCTTGGTAGTATTGATTGTATGCACTGGAAATGGAAAAATTGCCCAATAGGCTGGGCAGCAGCTTATCGTGGCTACAAAAAGACTCATATTATAATCTTTGAGGCAATTGCTTCATATGAAACGTGGATTTGGCAAGCCTACTTTGGAACTCCAGGATCGCATAACGATATCAATGTTGTATGGGCATCACCAGTATTTAATGAACTCACAGCAAGACGAGCACCACAGGTGGTATACAATGTCAATGGCCAAGACTACAATATGGGCTACTATTTGGCGGATGGTATCTATCCAAAATGGGGTACGATTGTCAAATCATTTCCAAGGCCTATTAATGAGAAGAATAAGTTATTTCTAAGTATCAGGAGTCACACCGTAAAGATGTTGAAAGATGTTTCGGTATACTACAAGCTCGATTTGGCATCATTCGGGGGGCTGCTCGTATGTGGAGTAAATATACCCTACGAAGCATTATGATGGCTTGCGTGATTATGCATAATATGATTGTAGAGGATGAGCGGGACGAATATGGTAATGAATCAGAGGACGATAAGGTTATCTTTGTATGTGTTTCTTGCTTTGATTGTAAATTTATCTTTGTATGTGTGGCTTGGTTTGATGATAAGGTTATCTTTGTATGTGTGGCTTGCTTTGATTGTAAGGTTATCTTTGTATGTGTGACTCTAATTGTGAGGAATAAATTTGTGTGGTGTGTTTTTTTTTTTGTCTTTTATTCTTTATTTTTGTTTTTCTCTTATCCTTTATGTATTACTTAACTTATATGGTTATAAAAATAAATAAATTAAATATGATGCCAACAAAGAAGCTTTATTTTACCAAATTTTAAATTACATAAATAATAGTGCAGGTCTAATAAGAAGTATAACCATTAATTTAATTTGATAAATAAAATCAATTAGTGAGGGCGGGTTAACCAATCTTGATCATTTTGAGGATGATAATCGCCTTCATGACTCTCATGAGAGTTACCATTAACAACCCAAAATAATTCTAAAAATACCCTTACTGTCATATAAATACTTTACTGTCTTATAAACCTTTACTGTCAGACGACGGATATAAAATAAAAATAAATCAAACAGTGTTACACTCAGCTTCGTATATCCACAAATGTAACCTCGTCTCTCAATACGGTATTAAATAACTGAAATGTCGCACTCGTGCGAACCAATCACAACTCGTCAATCCGAGTCACCGCCCACACCAACCCACTGGCCACGGTAACGAGCATTCACTCAGAGGTGTATCGATCACCTATTAAAGCCCGTGAAATTCGTCGTCAACTCCTATCAACCAGCTTAACTCTCGGCTATTATATCCCACCTCTTTATCAAACCTTACAGGCAACAAGATTCGCATATAAGTAAATACAACTTATCATAATCCAATTGATTTACCCCGATGAAGCCCACGCTATCTTTACATCTGCCTACCATATCAGTAACCCAGCTTAAGCCATTATCCCGAGCCATAACTCGATATCCCGATCGTAGCCATCATCGCGAGCCGTAGCTCGATGTCTCAGCTCATCCCCAGCCGTAGCTCGATGTCTCGGCTCATCCCCAGCCGTAGCTCAATATCCCGGCTCATCCCGAGCCGTAACTCGATATCCCGGCTCATCCTCAGATGTACCTCAAAATCCCAGCTCATCCAGAACCGTAATTCGATATCTCGACTTATCCCTAGCCGTAGCTTAATATCCCGGCTCATCCTGAGCCGTAACTTGATATTCCGTCTTAATTGTAGCTCAATATCCCAACTCATCCCGAGTCGTAACTCGATATCCCGGCTCATCTCCAGCCATAACTCAATATCCTGACTCATACCGAACTGTAACTCGACATCCCGTCAAGCCTATGATGGAATCCTCCATAAGATAGCTCATACCATACCGAGTGTACGATGGAATCCTCCATAACACACCTCATATCATGCGGAGTGTATGAGGGAATCCTCCCTGCCATACATCATGTTCGTCCGAGCGTATGAGGGAATCCTCCCTGCCATACTTCACCGAGAATTTCCCACCAACACTCCCACCAGGGTCAAAGCCTAACCCACCGTCCTGGGTCGAAAAGGCCAAAAGGTTCTTGGTTTCTCACAAGAGAAAGGGAAAAGAATTTTTGAGAGAGAAGAGAGAGAGTGATCAGAAAAATCTGGAGAAAAGGAAGATAAAGTCTTCCCAAAATATCTACCTTCCAAAATTATGAAAATACCCCTCAAGGTTATAGATATGTATCTCCCACATCCGGGCTCCATTTTTCACGTGTCGCCTGTCTACGAACTTGTGAGTTTGAGACCTACATAGCTGTTCAAGAAACATTTCTAAATGTATCTCCGAACGAAAAATGACTTTCGACCCCCGGGGGTAAAATTGTCCTTTCCCTAATTAAATTCCCAAATTACTTTAATTTCTGGTCCGAGTCGTTACAACTTTCCCCTCTTAAAGAAATTTTGTCCTTGAAATTCCCTTAACTCAGGTCAAAGAACCAACCTCCTGCCTCCTTTCGAGTCATCTCGCGTCTCTACCGACACGAACTGAACCTCTGTTGCGGTTCCCAATTGAACATATGGAAGTTGACTTGAAATGGGACAATATATCAAAACCTTAAATCCTGTGCACCCTGCACATTTCTTTACTTTCGTCTCAATAACAGACCGTAGGTGAGAATAGCATCCATGAGACATCCTAAAGGGACCCCGAATGCTCAATGCCTAGGGTAGTTCAACCTGGAAATCTACCCTTTTTTACCTCTGTTGAAGATGCCTCAAAACAATTATCAGAACCCGAGAGGTCCAACTCAGGGCCTACTCCCCACAGGATGGAAAATTCCTCAAGTCATGACGTCAATTAACGGAATATACCTCGAAGGCATATTTCAGATAGTTACATGAGTACTAAGTGTAGTCAGCCTCAACGAACTAGCAGAGAAATACCCTGCCACACCAACATCATAAAACATCGACGATCTGGCGGAGAAATACCCTGCAACGCCAGCAACGGAGAAATCCCTCTACATAACCGAGTATCTCAAAATATGTGAATCTTTGTACTACGCATAGACTGCCTCAATGTTGTGGCGGAGAAATACCCTACAACGCCAACATCGGAGAAACCCCTCAACGATCTGGCGGAGAAATACCCTGCAACGCCAGTATCGGAGAAACCTCAACAATGTGGAGGAGAAATACCCAACTACGCCAGCATCGGAGAGACCCCTCAACGATCTCGAAGAGAAATACCCTACAACGCCAATATCGGAGAAATCTCAACGATGTGGCGGAGAAATACCCTGCAACGCCAGTATCGGAGAAACCTCGACGAACACGTGATGAGAAATACCCCACATCATGTGCCAGAGAAAACCATGACCCTCAGGAACGGTATACATAGTGGAAACAAACCCATAAAATAGAATTCAAGTTCATTTTTGAAATCCTTGTTTCCTGTCTAAGCTAAAACCATAAGAAAAATGGGGCCAAAGCCCAAAGCCGATAAAATAACAATCACAGTCTAACCCAAAGGGCCCAAAATCAAATTAAAACTGTATCTAGTTCAAATCTTTCTGGGTGAAGAAATATTTCAGGCTCTAATGGTCTGTAAAGATCCGGCATGTTTACCCATACAAATACTGTCTCCAAATATTCGGTGCATGCACCACTGCAGCTAACTATAATAAACTCATGGGGTTTAAGTTGCCTGGAAGTATATGCTATCACCTTCACATGCTGCATCAACACGCAGCCTATACCTCGTAATGATGCATCACTGTACACCTGAAATCCTCTGCTATCATCAATGAACACAATTATGAATCGATCCAAATGAACACCTTATTGATCAAATCCATAAATGTCGCCAGTGCATTGGTTAAACCGAAGGGCATCACCAGGAACTCATAATGCCCATAGCAAGTCCTGGAAGCCGTCTTAGGTCTAAGGTCAATTTTTCAGGAATACCTTGCCCCTTTTTAATTGGTCAAACAAATCGTCAATTCGTGGCTAAGGATATTTATTCCGCACCGTAACCCTGTTTAACAGCCGGTAGTTGATACATATACTCAAACTACCATCTTTCTTCCTTACAATTAACACCGTCGTACCGCAAGGCGATACACTCAGTCAAATAAATTCTATATCCACTAAGTCCTGCAATTGAGTTTTCAATTCCCTCATCACAGGTTGGGTACCCAGAAGAAACTCTATGGTGAACTCAATCTGCCGGTAAGGTGGCAAGTCGGAAACTCATTCACCACCGGAATATCCTCTAACCTCAACAGAGTATCCCGAGAATCGATCACATGAGCTAAATATCCCTCACCACCTTTCCTCAATAAATCCTCAACCGTCAAAGCCGATATCACTCCCGAGGGAAGCACCCTACGGTCTCCCTGAAAAGTAAGTTCCAGTAAACCTGGACTCAGGAAAACCACCCTCTTGTCGAAACAAGCAAAGGAGGCATGACGGGTGGTTAACCAATCTATCCCCATAATCCCATAATAATGTCCAAGGGGATTAAGTCTACGTTTAACTCATGACCTCCCACTGGCCCTGCTGGCCCCATTAGAATAGGTCTGGCTCCCTGCTGCAATACCGGAGGCTATGCCACTCTCTAACTCCGTTCAGCAGCATCTTGGCCCAAAGAACTACTTCCTAGACGGTGTGGACAATCTCTCTTAAAATGGCCAGTCTCAATGTCTCAGACCTCAATAGTACGTCTACTCCATGACATCCTACTCATTGCCCGACCCAACGGATCCAGGGTCTACCCAAATTAACTAAACCACGGAATCCTGCATCTCCTATCCACTATGCACTCTCTGCTTCCCTCAGTATGATGAGACAAATGTCTTGGAGGCATCTTTGACAGGACCCTTCCCGTATTTCCCCTCGAACCCCGGGAAAAATCCTGCTCCCGTATGACAACTTAAATAAGTCCTTACAATTAATTATGAGACTTCCGCCAAAAATCCGGCAAAATCTCCCCTTAAGGACTGGTTAACCGTCTTCCACCTGTCAGACGAAAGGTCAGATAACACTCCAAATTCCAGCAACACCAACCATCTAACGGTGTAACCACAATTTTACAATCAGTCCAAAAGACTTATCAGAGCATCTAGGTAGGATAAGTAAAATACAGAAATAAATATCCTACTCGATAATCTAGGTAAACGCGCAGCTGAAAATTTAATGCCTCCACCTCTAGATATGCACACGTCAACTCAACGGCCTGGAGGGGATTTAAAACACGAAAATTGTGAGTGGACAAAAATAATCATTTAAAATCTTTTCCGAGGAAAACATACCTTTTTCCCCCCTCCATGAGTAAAACCATGCATGCATAACATAAAATTCCTTTTTATATAAATATAATATATAGATAATCCGAAAACCCACCGGAAATTCCATCTTTTGTTAAAACACTTAGTGGGACCCACGAAAATCCATATAATGAAAACATCCCGTGGTCCACAACCCTATTTTAAAAACCCTCCTCAAATGAGTTTAAAATTATGTAAACTGACATGGACACAAAATATACATCAAAACATATCCCATTGTTCCCCGAATAAAATCCCGAGATGTAGCTCGTTACACTCCACACACCCGATATACCTTGAGTTGTGCAGAAATCTATACTACGCGTAGACAGCCTCAACGACCTGGTGGAGAAAATACCCCTCGACACCAGTGTCGGAGAACCCTCAATGATCTGGCGGAGAAAGACCTTCGACGCCAGTGGGAGAAAACCTTGACCCTTGGGAATAATAATTCATTGAAAACCAAAGTCCATGTTTTGAAATCCTTGTTTCTTGGCCTAAGCCAAATTAATTGAAAATTTGGTTTAAACTCAAAATCATGGACTTGACCGAAATCCAAAATCAATCAAGTCAAACCATATAAAACCCGAAACCATAAAGCCAGGCCATAGGCCAAAATGTCATTTCCAAAATAATTATTGAAAGCCCGTGTCCAGTAATAATTTAATAATATCCAGAAATTGCCAAAACAATACGTAATAAGCAATTATATCAAATATACCTTTATGCATGCATTATACTTTACAAAACCAAAGTCCACTCATCACACGTCCAAATAGCTCAATCAGGAGTCGGTCGCTCCTCCGAAGTTCCCGGAGCAGTATCGCTTATCAAAAGTAACAATCGGGATTACCAACTAATATTAAAAACCCTATATTCAGACTCCCTCAACCCCATGAGGTCCACTCGCGTCACACTAAAAATGCAGCCCCTTCGGACGCCCAAAACTACCCCTAAATGACGTCTGATTAACCCGAAACTTGCGCCAAAAGGTACAGAACGTCGAAACCTTATCGACACGCACCGTCGTGACCCACGGACCGGTCCCACACGTAGCCACGTATCGGTGGAAGGTCGGACCATGCACCACGCGTCGGCCTCGCGCCACCACGCGCCTGTTATAGTGCTTGACGCGCTGCTACAGTGTCTCACGCACCTGACACAGCACAGACTCGGTGCTGACTCAGCCGCCAGGTGGCACCATGTGGCCTCCACGTGGCTGCCAAGTGGGATCCATGTGGCTCCACATGGCTGCCAGGTGACATCCACGTGGCTACCAGGTGGCATGCCATGTCAGCCCCCCTCTGACCGAACTAGTCGCCGGAGTATCGCTAAGAAACGCCGGAGAAGACGACCGCTCCGCCGTGCGCCGCCGTCCACCATCGCCGAAAAACTCCATTGCCAGCCGACCTTGAATTTTTCCTAACTTTCTCAAATCTTAACCATTTTTCACAAATTTTTAGTTAATCCATCTACTCGAACCCAAGAACTCAAAAATGAAGTCTAAACACGAAACCCATACTTGTATTGGCCGAAAAATCGATCAAAAGTTTTGATTTTTCCTTTCCTCGGTTCGGTGTTTCTCGTGGCTACTTCCTGCGACAATTGCTACGTTCTTGATCACGGGAAGGAGGAGAGTCTGAAGAGTAGGACCAAAACGGACGATCTTGCCTCGAATTGAAGTTCCAATTTGTGGGTTTTTGGGTTCGGTCGCATGGGTTTGGGTTAGTCACGAAGAGAGAGAGAGAGTGAAATGAAGGAGGATCTGATCTGCTTGGGGCTAAAATATCTACCCATACCAAATTACTAAAATGCCCCTGAACATTATAGACCCACAACTCTCTCACACGAACTTCGTTTTCCACGTGCCGCCTATCTACGAACTCGTGATTTTGAGACCTATGCAAAGGACCCCAAAACATAGCCAACTGTGTCTCGAAACAAAAATTAACTTTCAAGCCCCTTAAACAACCAAGGGGAATTTCATCCTTTTGCAAATTAATTTACGAAAATTCACAAATAAAATTTCCGGGTCATTACAATCTCGCTGACAAGAACCAATAAAATAATATGCAAACAAGTGTGCGGTCTGTAGGAAGTTAAACCTAGAGCTCTGATACCAAATTGACAGGACCCTTCCCGAATTTCTCTTCGGAATTCGTGAAAAGCCCTGCTCTCGTCTGACAACCCAAAATAATTCCTAAAATACCCTTACTGTCTTATAAACATTTTACTGTCTTATAAACCCTTACTGTCAAACGAAGAATATAAAATAAAAATAAATCGAACAGTGTTAAACCTAGCTTTGTATATCCACAACTGTAATCGCGTCTCTCAATATGGTATTAAATAATCGAAATGTCATACTCGTGCGAACCAATCACAACTCGTCAATTCGGATCACCGCCCACACCAACTCACTGACCATAGTAACGAGCATTCGCTTAGAGGTGCATCGATCACCTATCAAAGCCCGTGAAAGTCGTCATCAACTCCTATTAGCCGGCTTAACTCTCGGCTATCATATCCCACCTCTTTATCAAACCTTCTATGCAACAAGATTCACATATAAGTAAATACAACTTATCAGAATCCAATTGATTTACCCCGATGAAACCCACGTTATCTTTACCTGTGTTCGCCATATCAGTAACCCGACTAAAGCCATTATCCCGAGCCATTGCTCGATATCCCGGTAGTAGCCGTCATCTCGAGCTGTAACTCGATGTCTCGGCTCATACTCAGCCGTAGCTCAATCTTTCGGCTCATCCCGAGTCATAACTCGATATCCCGGCTCATCCCCAATCATAGCTGAAAATCCCAACTCATCCCGAGTTGTAACTCGATATCTCGACTTATCCCCAATCGTAGCTCATTATCATAGCTCATCCCGAGCCATAACTCGATATCCCGACTGATCCCTAGTTGTAGCTCAACATCCCAACTCATCCTGAGCCGAAACTCGATATTCCGGCTCATTCCCACCCGCAACTCAATATCCCAGCTCATCTTGAGTCGTAACTCGATATCCCGTCAAGCCTATGATGAAATCCCCTGTAGCATAGCTCATACCATACCGAGTGTATGATGGAATCTTCCATAACACACCTCATATCATGCGGAGTGTATGAGGGAATCCTCTTTGCCATACATCATGTTCGTCTGAGCGTATAAGGGAATCCTCCCTACCATACCTCACCGAGAATTTCCCACCAACCCTCCCACCAGGGTCAAAGCCTAACCCGCCATCTTGGGTTGAAACCCCAAAATCATCAAATATCTTAGGCCTAAGTCCAAATACATACCCCGGGCCTAAGCCTAAAATCCGTACGCCGGAATCCATAAAATTACCTTCCCGGGCCTAAGTCTAAGTCCATTGTCAAATAGTTTCCCAAAAACATAATCGAACACCATAATTAATACTAAATCCAAAATTAGTGGATAATCAAGTAAATTTAACTATTCATTATGCCATGTGCTTAAAACGAAAATAAACACTTATAATGATTTTCTTAAATTCCCGGGACTCATAAGAATACTAAATAGTCCTTCAACTTAATTCTTGAAATTCGTAAGTAAATATAAAATACTGAAAATATAATAATATGCATGCATTTCCATTTAGGAAGTAACGTCCCCTCACCTCGAGGCCCAAACAAGCCTAATTTCCAATTAATCGGTCCCTCGTGACCTTTGGAGCCACCACGCTTGTCAAAATGATACATGGTATTATTAAATTGCAATCATATACCTAAAATCCAACCCCCGAAACCCCGGGAGGTATACACGTGTCCTAACTAGAAACCCAGCCACTTCGGACGCCCAAAACTACCCATAAACGAACTCCAATTGACTCGAAACCTGCGCCAACAGGTCCGGAATATTGAGAACTTCAAATCTCATGTTCGACGGATCTCGAGGAGGAGCTCCACATGCCGGTGGACGACCGGGAACCCTCCCCCCCACGCGCCAGTAGGCACGACTGCACCTGGTACTCGCCCCCAACCTCACACCCGAGTTACTGTTCATTGTGTAGAATCCTCCATAACCACCTGAAATTCAAAGCTCCATAACTCTCTCAATTCTCAACGAAATTCAACGTTCTAATAATGGAAATTTATCTACTCGATCCAAGGAATACAAATATAAAGTCCAAATTGAGAAACCTTACATGTGGTGGCCGGAATATGGACGGGAAGTTTAAGCCCGTATTCAAAGCACCACCCCGTCTTCCACGACGGTCCTCACTGCTCAAGGAGGATATGGATGAGTTCGTGAGGTCGAGAAAAAGGTTATGGTTGGTTTAGTTTTGGTCGAAAAGGCCAAAATAAAAATCCCAAATTTTGTGGGTTCTTAGTTTCTCACGGGGGAAAAGGAAAAGAATTTTCAGGAGAGAGGAGAGTGAGTGATCAGAAAAATCTGGAGAAAAGGAAGATAAAGATGCCCAAAATATCTACCTTCCAAACTTGCGAAAATACCCCTCAAGGTTATAGACACATATCTCCCACATCCGGGCTCGATTTTTAGCGTGCCGCTTGTCTACAAACTCGTGAGTTCGAGACCTACACAACCGCTCAAGAAAAGTTTCTAAAAGAATCTCCGAACGAAAAGTTACTTTCGAGCCACGAGGGTAAAATCATCATTTCCCTAATTAAATTCTCAAATTACTTTAATTTCTTGTCCGGGTCGTTACATTCAAGCTCTCTATGCGGTGGATTTTTGAAATACTTGAAATGTTTGCATATCTCCCAACAACAAGGAAACTTAAATTGCAATTTTATTTTTGCTTTATAATAGACCTCTGTTTGTATCATCTAAACATATATGGAAGAATCAATTAATAAATAAAAAAAAAAATCGTGCAATGATAATACATTTATAAAGTAATAAACTTAAGATTTCACTCAAATTCTCACCTCATTCATCTGATTGTCGCCACTACGGTGATAATCCGCAACTTTTTTTTAAGTCCTTTACCACTCTTTGAGCATGGATAGCAATTTTTTCCACCTATTTGAAAACCCTTGAACTGTTTGGATATCTTCCACAGGACCCTCCTAATTTTTGGCATAGTGTTTCGAACACGTACCCAAAATTCGTTGTTTGTTGGATCGGCTCTTTCAATTGCATCTGAATTGACGACTGCCCAAACTTTTCACAACAACACTTCTTCATCATTTAACCATTTCTGGTTTGGTGCCATAATTTTTTTTTTGTCAAAAGGTCGAAATTTTTATTAATAACAAACGGTTACACCACCCTCATGGTTAACAAAAGCAGCAACCAGATGTGCATCCCGATTCGCAGCTCTTGGAGCGAACAAAAATTTCACACATTGCATTTGGGACACAAGCTTTCGGATGTCAAAGACAATGGCCTCCAAGTCCGGCGGGCACATCCTCCGCCCCTGAAGAATATGAATAACAGCGAGAGCGTCAGATTCCACATCCACCCTTTCATGGCCTTCTCTCATGCAGTGATCAAGGGCACCACGAATGGCTTCAGCTTCTGCCCCAAGGCATGATTACAACCGAAGCTCCCCCACTCCACCTGCAGAAATCAAGAGGCCATACCAGCTAAGCAGCACCCATCTAACACCTCCACATGATGTTAGAGCGCTCCAAACAGCATCGCAATTCACCTTGATAGTCCCTATCTCCAGTTTGGACCATTTATGCACAACAGCAGCAGCAACCTCAACAGCATTAGCAGCAGCAGCAGCAGTAGCAGCATCCTCAGCAGCATTAGCAGCCGCAGCAGTAGGGGCAGTAGCAGCAGCATCTGCAGCAACAACAATTGTATGTATATGGCATGGGGATCCACGGATCAGACAGAACCGGCACTCCTTCCCCATTCCCAATTTGCCATCTAAGACAAGCAGATAAAACCCTTTGGCCCTGCAATAACCCCTTCCACCCCCTTGAAGATTTTCAGTCCATGGAACCAGACATGAATGTGCCTGAAGGATAATATTTCTCCGAAGAACCTAAGCAAGCAACAGATGCGGTTCCTGGATTAATCTCCACCCAATTTTGCCAAGCATAGCTCGGTTGAAACACTCCAAGTCACGGAATCCCATGCCTCCCACCTTCTTGACCAATGTCAAGTTTTTCCATGCCACCCAATAAACTCCTTTTGACCCATTTTTTTTCCCCCACCAGTAGTTAGCAATCCATTTTTCAACGTCTTTGCACACACCAAGAGGCAGTTTGAAGCAAGACATAGAATATGCAGGCATGGCCATGGCCACAGCTTTAATAAGAACCTTTTTCCCAGCTGCTGATGAGAAATGTTCCGCCCAGCCTTGTGCTCGTCCCGCAATCATGTTTCTCACCTCATCAAATACAACATGTTTGGACATACCAAAATCAGCTTGTAGACCCAAATATTTACCAAAACCATCCATTGTCGTAATATGACGCCTACAGGACAGCTTCCTACGTAATCTCTTAGGAAAGTTTGTACCAAAATATAATGAATTTTTCTCACAGTTTAACAACTGACCTGAAGCCTCACAATGACAATCAAGGGCTTGACGAATGGCATCAATCTCTCGTATGCTGGCTTGGCAAAAAATTACCGAGTCATCAGCAAAGAACAGATGTGAGATACGCAAACTTCTATTCTCCACCAAATGAACCCCATGGATTCCTCCTTCCTCCTCTCGACGACGAAAGAGAGCCGATAGGTCTTCAGCACACACCAAAAAAAGGATTGGTGACATAGGATCCCCATGTCTAATCCCACGTTGTGGTTTGATGAAACATGTCTCCCCACCATTAAATAGCACACTATATGACACGGAAGATACGCATTCATTAATTAAATTGCAAAACCTGTCATCAACACCCAGGGCATGTAGCTTTTTAGTAACAAATCTCCACTCCACTCGGTCATACGCCTTTACCATGTCAAGCTTCAGTACCATCTCCATATCCTCATGTGTCCCTCTATTCTTCATGGAATGTAAGATCTCATGCACCACCAACATGTTATCTTGTATTTGACGTCCCGCCACAAACGCTGACTGGTTGATACTAATCACATGGGGCATCACACATTTCAATATGTTGGTAAGGATTTTCGAGAAGACCTTGTACAGAACATTACATAAGGCAATGGGCCTAAGTTGCATCATCTTAACTAGTCGTTGTACTTACGGAATAAGGCATAAATGAGTGTGATTGACCTTCTTCATTAGCCGGCCAGAATGCCAAAACTGCAACGTCATCTCCACAATCTCTGGGCCCGCTACTCCCCAGTTCCGTTGAAAATATCCTTCTGTGAAACCATCAGGGCCAAGGCCTTTTCGAGGGTTAATTATGAAAACTGCCTCTTTCACTTCCTCAGGAATGACCAGCTTTAATAATACTTCATTCTCACCAGGTGTAACTCTAGTTTCCACACACTCAAGGATAGCATGAGCAGATGGGGGGTTACTGGAAATGAATAAATCATCAAAGTAATCCACCACCACCTTCTTCATTACATTTTCCTCGTCCACCCATCTTCCTTCACTGTCCTCCAAACCTTGGATTTGGTTATGACATCGCCAACTCACAGTAATTGCATGGAAAAACTTTGAATTTTTGTCACCCTCATGTAACCATTGTACTCTTGATTTTTGCCTCTTGTATTCCTCTTCCTCCCTCACCACCTTCTTTAGCTTAAACTTTTTATGCTTCACCCAAGCACCATCGAATGGAGGGTTCAAATAAGCAGCCCATAATTCCTGTTTAAGTAGATCAGAAGCAGCCTTGCTATTACACTGATTCTGCCGTCTCCATGCCACCAGGCCACGATGCACCTCCTTTAATTTTTTACACACCCAATAAGCCTTAGAAGCTTGAATAGAAACACCCTATTTCTCCTTAATAATCAGTCTACACTCCTCTTTATCACCCCATATGGGATAAAAAATGAAACGTTTTTTCCATCGCCTCTGAGGCAATGAGAGCCAGAGTAACAACATGACATGATATGAGCCTTCCACAGGTAGGTGGTGTAAAAGAGCCTCCGGGTACAAATCAATCCAGTTGGAGGTAGCTAGTTCCCTATCTAGACGAGCCTGAATAAATTCTGAATCTTTTTTATTTCTCCAGGTGAACTGATGCCCTTGGAACCCAATATCAAGCAGCCTATTATTGGCAACAAAATCCCAAAAGGCCAGCATTGAATTTTCCGTGCACACTAAACCCCCTTCCTTTTCCTCCGCAATTAATATGTCATTGAAATCACCCAATAATAAACAAGGATCCTCACAGTTTGCAATTCGAGACCCCAAAAAATGCCATTGATCAATGCATTTACAATCATCGGTACTAGCATAAATAGAAAAAAAAAACGCCAACAATAATGGGAAACGGGATCTTTATAAACTCCTTCAATAAGAAATTGAGCAACTTTAATTTAAACTACATGTTGAACATCTCTCCAAAACACACACAAACCCCCACTCAGTCCCCGAGGTTCCACTGCATGCATGAAGGGCATATTCAGCTTATTCTTCAGAAAATTAAACTTACTACTCCTATTCTTCGTCTCAGGTAACACCACCATCTCCGGTCAATGGAGCAGGGTCTGCTCCACCGGTTTATGAACTGTCAAAGTACCCCCGATACCTTGACAATTCCAGAATAGGACACTCATGGCGATAGGGAAGAGGTGGATCCTGCAGCTCTTCGCTCAAGGGGCCCATTAAGGTCGGTCCCGACCACCTGTGAAGTTCCAACTTCCACCCACACTCCAGTTTCCGGAGTCTTGCCACTCCACTATGTACAACAATCTGCACTTGCTCTCCCTCCATTATGTTCCTAAGCCGCTTTCCTTTTGATTGCATCCTTCCCCTTGATCCCAAGATAATTGGCATCAATTGGAAGGGGTCAGATTGTTGTGATAAAGGGATGTCAACCACCCTCATATGTGCTTCCTCCTCCGTGCTTGTCCCACTAGTGATGGTAACTTCATCCCCCAATATCTTTGTCTCATTCACCGCAACATCCTGAATGCTACTGATGCCATTCTGCACATCCTTCTCCGCCAAAGTTTGGAGAAGGTCCCCTTCAGACACCAAGGCAAGGTTCTGCCCTAGCTAATTTGTATCCCCACAAATCTGCCCACCCTTGCCAATAAGCCCAACATCAAAAGCAGCGGCAAGAATCTTAGTGCGCAGCTCATCTTCCTCCTTTTGGGCTTATATACGAGCAACAAGGCCTGAAACAGCTCCATCTCCTCTCCTTCGATCACCACGCTCAACAAGAAGCCTCTTAGTACATTGCCTACGCGAGACATTCCTCAATGGCCTCCCCAGCAGGTCCTCCCCCACATCAAGGCCTATGAAAGCAAAAGAATGGTTGTTTTGCTCCACACTACACCCAATTGCTACACACTTGCTTGTCAGATGTCCCAGATGACCACACACCAAACAATAGGATGGCAAAGATTCATACTTGAAGTCCACCCACTGTGTAAGGACCCTTCCCGAATTTTTCCTCGAAACTCGGAAAAAACCCTTATCCCGTCTGACAGCTCTTTTATCTCAAAATTTAAATACCAGAAATACCCTTATTCTTAAATAATTTTTAGTAAACCTTACCGGTTTCCCGACAGAACCTCTGTACTTACTGACCACTCCTACCTGTCAGACGCAGGATAGTATACAGGTCAAAGCCAAGACCTCGGAATAGTGGTGGTCCAAATAGGAACACCCTCTGACACCAAATGTCAGTAGGTCAGACACTGCTGACATCTCTACTGGAATACCACAAGACAACTGACTAGTCAGATATTTGTGAACCAACAATAATTCGTCACTCTGGGTCACTGCCCACACCAACCCACAGACCCGGATGACGAAGTGTTTCCATAGGCTGATTTATCACATGACAATCGTCGTCAAACCATATTAGAGCTGGAAATATCCTCAGCTATCATATCACATCAGTTGGCATATCCCTAGCCACCAGGGTATCCCTTGGGGTGTGCTAGTCTTGTATCACAACTCTCTATACTATGCATAAATAGCCTCGCGACCCGGCGGAGCCAAAATTCCTCGATGCCAGAGTCGGAGCACTCAACGAACCAACGGAGTAAAACTCTCGATGCTAGTCGAAGAACAGTAACCAATTATATTGAAGGTTCACCGGGTTCACCGCCAATAGCGGATCCTAGTCCCATTTCCTGGTCTTCCTCAAATATGTTTATCTTGGATGTTCACCGGGTTCACCGTCAACAGCGGATCCTAGTCCCATTTCCTGGTCTTCCTCAAATATGTTTATCTTGGAGGTTCACCGGGTTCACCGTCAACAGCGGATCCTTACCCCGGCTCCTGGGCCCCCTCAAAACCGTATTATTTATATTGGAGGTTCACCGGGTTCTCCGTCTCAGCGGATCCTTACCCCGGCTCCTGGGCCCCCTCAAAACCGTATTGTTTATATTGGAGGTTCACCGGGTTTTCCGTCTCAGCGGATCCTTACCCCGGCTCCTGGGCCCCCTCAAAACCGTATTGTTTATATTGGAGGTTCACCGGGTTCTCCGTCTCAACGGATCCTTACCCCGACTCCTAGGCCCCCTCAAAACCGTATTGTTTCCAAGAATCAAGCATTTTATAATCACAAATACGATTTAGGTCAAAATCATGGACTCTAATAATTTCCACGTCAAAACAATATCAAAACCGAATCCAACAACCATGCCAATTCTCACAACACACTTTCACTGAATTATTGGAAAAACAAATGTCCAGCAGTCATTTATAAATTCCAGGAAATCATTACAACCATACACAACAGTATTTAAATCAAAGATATTTATACATGCATTACAATTTATAAACCAAAAGTCCGCTTACAAACATCATACAACCCAAAATTCATGGACGCTCTAGCCCAAGGAACACCTGCACAATAATGACCCAACTACCTTGACTTTCCGAGCTCAAAAACCCTCTCCACGGTCAACCATTACCGCTGGGATTGCCCAACCGGGCTCTAAACGAACTCCTATGGCCTCGAAACCAACAAAATCTGATCCGGAACGTCCCAAAACCCTAGTCACGCGCCGCCGTGACTTCGGGAACAGTCCCACGCGCCGCCACGTGCCACCGGAAGGTCAGAACACATGCCTGCTACAGTGTTCATGCGCCTGGACCGGTCCAACCCGGCCCGGCTCGACCTGACCCGGTCCAACTCGACTCAACCCGATCGGTTCACTCAACCCGATCGGTTTGCTCGACCCGACCCGATCTGACCCGACTCGACCGGTCGCCGGAGAAGACGATCGGCTGCCGGCGCCGGCGCCGAAGTCTGCCGGAGAAGATGACCGGTAGTCGCCATCTGGTTTCGCCGAAATCCTCCATTTCCGGCCGAAACTTCAATCTTTCGTAACTTCCTCAAAACTCAACCATTTTTCACAATTTTTATGTCTAAATCTATATACTCAAACCCAGGAATCCAAATATGACCTCAAAACATCAAACGCGTACCTGTGCTAGCCGAAAAATCGATCGAAAGATCCAAAACTTCTTATACTCAGTTCGGCTTCCCCCGTGGTCCTCTCCTTCGATGGTCGGTACGGTTGTGATCGTGGGAAGGAGTAGAATACTATTTGTGGAATAGAAATGGAAGTCTTGGCCTTGAATCGAATTTGGAATTTGTGGGTTTTGGGTGTGAAAGTCGCACACGGGTTCGATGGTTTTGGGATAAAAATGGGTGGTTCTCCTCGAGAGAGATCAGAATGAGATGATGATCTCCAAATGTAACAATGATTTGGGTTAAAAATATCTACCCCAAGTCAAAAATTACCAAAATGCCCTTACACGTCTAGACCCATAACTTTCGTCCACGAACTCCGTTTTCTGCGTGCCGCCTGTCTACGAACTCGTAAGTTCGAGACCTACGCAACGGTACTCGAAACACCACCTAATAAGTTTCGAAACAAAACTTGATTTTCATGCTCTTTACCGACCAAGGGTAAAATCGTCATATTCTCAAAATAATTAAATTTCTGGTCCTGGTCGTTACACACTGCTTCCCATCCGATGGGAATTCAACAACAGTCCCTCTCAGATGCAAGTCATTGGCACGCATCCTTATTCATACTCTCGTAAAGCGCCCCACACAATCCTTCCCCCAAGCCGTATCCACCTCAAGGATAACACCAATTAACCCTCCAATTTTCCTTACCACCACACCAGTCATATTCAAAGTAGGGATTCCGTGCATATGCACCCAGAATGAGCAGTGGTTCAACTGAAGTCGTCGAGGGTTACGACTCCAAGAACCTTCTTCTATGACCACCAGCGAGTTTGCAAAGGTCCATGGCTTCATATCAAGGACCCTCTCCATGTCCCGTCTCTCCACAAAGCTTGCAAGGAATTTTCTGTCACCAAACGATCGAATAGAGACACCAACAGTCCCTCTCCACAGTCCTCCAAAAAGCTTAGAGAAAGCCTCATCGTAGTAAAGACTTCAGCCACAAGGCAAAAGCGAAAACCTAGAGGCATGTCCTCGATCTCCTTCTGTTCAACTCGCACGCCCTCATGCTCTCTCTCCGAGAGCCTCAAATGAGACCCAAAGTGGCGCTCAAGATCTTCAATCTCCAAGGAAATAGCCGCTAAACACCCTTAATGTCGGAATCAAACAAACATTGAGTAACAAGGTGTGGTTGAGTGGCGGCGTGAAACCCTAGCAGACCCCTATTTTTACTCTCCTTGCGAGAGACACTTGCAAGGTTAAACTGAATAGAATTTGGAGCCATATTTGACAATAACAAATTTGAGCAAAAAGTAAAAAATATAAGTATGAAGAATTTTGATTTGAATTGGAGAGGATAAAATGTATTATAAATGATGATTAATGGATGAGCATTTATAGAAGTAAATACTAAGTTAAAAAAAAATATTTCCAACGGCACACTCCAATGGCCAAATCTGAATTTTCTGAATTTAAAAAATAAAAAACATCTAGTTTTTTTAAATGCTACACGTGGGCTGTGAAATTTTCAAGTCAGTGGGCCATAAGCCCAACCCAAGTCTCCATAGAGGCAAGCCTAACCTAAAGGCTTGCCAAAGCCTTGTTCAAATTTGATAGGCTAGAAACAAAAAATCAAGGGCTATGGGCTATATCAAGCCATAATTGCTCCATTTGACTTGCTCTCATGTGATTTTTTCTTTTATATCTTTACTTGTATATGTATGTGCTAATTAGAAATATTATTAAAATTCTTGAAGTTTATTTATTTGTCAGTTATTTAGTTTATTTATCTTTATTTTTTGCTTATTTATTTCTAATTCTCTATTTACATGTCAGCTTCATCTGATAAGTATTAAAAACTTGAGTGCATTAGTATTTGTTTTGTATAGTTTTGGGTACTCAATATTGATGATGCTACACTTGCTTTTGGAAAATAGGTAATATATATACTCATAAAATTCTCTCAACCATTGGAATTATGTTGTAATTTTTCGATATTATGATGTCTATATAAAATGCCCCTCTCGACTTTAATTCAAAATGAAATTAAAACATTTACCGAAAAAATTCTAAATATTTATTTATACAAAATATCGATTTTAACATATATTCCAGACTATTCCACTTCCCACACCACCACCAGATCCACCACCCACATCCCATCATCAAAGCCAGAGGAGAAAATGTCAGAATTTCAAGGAGCATGAATCTAAATAAAAGTTATGTCTTGTAGGCCCATGAAACACTATAAATATTACTAATAATATTATAGTATTCGTTGCTTCTTATCCCTCACCAACCCAGCCACCCACCCAGCCACCTATAGCTTAGTAAAAAACTCATGGAATCGGAAGCCCTTTAGCTTAGTCAAAAACTCACGGAATTGGAAACCAAAAAACCAGTTCAGGCTCGACATCGTTCATCAAATGATAGTTGACATTATGTCGTTCCATGAAGACTTGTCCCAACCTACTTCGGACTTTTCCTCCAAAAAAAAAAAAAAAAACTATTCATTGATAAGTCTATGACAATATTAATATTTATTTAAAATTCTATTAATTATATTCTAATTTCTGACCACCATAATAATTATTCAAAGAATGAAATTAACTTTTTAAAGATTTTTTTCTCATTTATAATCTTCTTTTTTTTTATTTGTTTATTTAAGGAGTAATTTAAGAACAATTCAACTTAAAACACTATAATTAAGAGCAATAATTATTTAAACATACTTTTAAACTTCAAATTTGAAAATTCTTCATTATCGGATATTAAAATATTAGTTTAATTACTTATAGTTTAGGGTTTAGTTTCTTGATTTTGGGCTAGATAAAAAATATAAGAATTAAACCCGGTCATAAAATTCTTCCACCACCACCCCTACCAAAACACTCTCACCCCCTCTCTAAAACTTTTTAGGCTTATTACTCAAAATGCTCCCCGAACCAGACTTCGAGTCTCAATTTGCTCCCCGAACGCGAAATCGTAACAATGTGATCCCCGAACCCCTCTTCTGTCAGCTCTGTTGCACCAAAAGTTATAGTCCATTACTAACGACTGTTAGAGTGATGACGTGTCAGCAAGGGATTGGATGTAACCAAATGGGTCCAATCCCAAAACTACCATTCGTCTTCCTCATCGCCACCCTCCTTTTTGTTGCCACATTCACTGGGTTATCCGAATCCAAGTTGCACAACTCATATCCATCCATCGTTGTTGGTGGGGTGTTGCGAGATAGCAAGGGGGTGTGAGTGGGTGGCTTTGCTGCCTACTTGGGCCGCGGTGAAGTGTTGGAAGCAGAACTGTGCGGGATTTTCTACGGGTTGAAAGTTTCTTGGGAGCTGGGCTTTAGAGATGTCTCTCTTGAATCTGATTCTCAGGTTGCAGTGCATTTGTTGAAGTCGAAGTGGAGTACCACCCATTCTCTGGCCACTCTCATTCTTGGTTGCCAAGCTTTCTTGATAAGGGAGTGGAGAAGCAATGTGTGCCATATTTATAGCGAGTGTAATTGGGTGGCGGAACAGCTGGTATCGGTGGATTATGATTTGGAGCCTGGTTTGTTGTTGTTCAATAGCCCTCCTGAAAGGGTGGTCTCGGTTGGGCAGAGAACAGCCTAAAGCTGTTGTGTGAGTTGGGGGTTTGTTGTTGGCTGTTTCTTTATGTCACCAAAAAAAAAAAGTTACACAAAATAAAAATTAAAAAAAAAAAACCAAAAACCAATGGTTTTGTAGTTTTCACTTTCAAGGTTTTGTTTTCAATATTCTGCACCATACTACTACTTTTTTTCACATTTTCTTCATCTCAAACTAAAAAATAAAAAACCATATAGTCATCAAACGGGCATTTAAAGATTGGTTTTTCAAACCATATAGTTTCAAACCATATCTTCAGTTCTCTTTCTCATACAGGCAGCTGAGAGAGAGAGAGAGAGAGAGAGAGAGAGAGAGAGAGAGAGAGAGTTTCAGACTTGCAAGGGACGGAGTCGATTTGGTTTCTAATTTTAATTCGTCCGATTATACATATGTTGATGTTGGTGATGGTGACATGGACGGTTTATGATGCTTTTCGTTTTCAGTTTGTAGTTTGTTCTAGGGGAAGCCGTGGGCGGTGACTATTTCTATCTCGGCGATGATAGCAAACTCGCTGTAGAGCTCTTTGAGGTGGAGCTCATGCTTGTCGTGGAGCTTTGCCGCGTCGAAGAAGATAAGAACCCAGTAGGGTCTTGGGGTTTTGACGGAGGACCAAAATCGAGTGAGTGAGTGGTTTTCGAGGTGGATTACCCCAGATTTGGATCGGGCTTGGATGGATAGGAGTTCTGCGACTTGGATTCTGATAACACAGTGAATGTGGCAACAAAAAGGAGGGTGGCGATGAGAAAGACGAATGGTAGTTTTGGGATTGGACCCATTTTGTTACATCCAATCTCTTGCTGACACGTCGTCACTCTAACAGTCGTTTGTAACGGACTATAACTTTTGGCGCAACCGAGCTGGCAGAAGGGGGGTTCGGGGATCACATTGTTACGATTTCGCGTTCGAGGAGAAAATTGAGACTCGAAGTCTGGTTCGAGGAGCATTTTGAATAATAAGCAACCTTTTATACCTTACCGTTAAACCTCAGACAATACGGATTTCATTGTTAGTTTAGAAAAAAAAAATATGGAATATTTACTCATAAGTCATTGACAAGTTCAAAACTTATCGAAAAGTCCACAATATTAAATTTAAAAATCTCTAATTATTCATTCAAAAATTAATTCACAAAACAAGAAGAATTTAATATAGATAAGCTTGCAAATATATATCAACCGATAGTGGTGGGGGGCGGTGGGATGCATTGTGCGGGGTGGGGGAGGATAAAGGATAAGTGTAATATATTGTGTGAGGGACCTGAGATTAAAAATGGAATAAGTGAATGACTTATCATTTCTATTATTATGAAGTCAGAAGGTCAAAAGACTTCACCAAATTTTTCTGACAAAAATACCCCTTGATTAATAATATTTGCATTTAATACATAAGAATACAATAGTAAAATCAAAAACTAAACATTTTAATGAAAGAGTGGTAGTTACTCCAACACTCATTCTTTTTTGTTCGGAAAAAAAAACTCTCATTCTTGTTTAGTTATTCTATTTTTTGAATTTATTTTCATTTATCCTTATTTCTTAATTATTATAAACAATAAATTCAAAATAAAGATAATTAACGTACATACTCAAATGCATGAATCTAATTTTCAAAAATAATGACTCAAAGTTTTTAGAATAAACTACATAAAAGTACCCAAACTATCGGGGTAATTTCAAGTTCATATCCCAACTATGAAAATTTGCATATAAATACCCAAACTATATTGCCACCAACAAAAGAGTACATTTGTTACATTTTCCATCCATTAAGCCGTTAAAAATACAGGTGGCAAATAAATGGTCTAGTCAGCTCGTGAGGTGGCCAAAATTGGACGGGTATTTTCGTCAAAAAAAAATTTCATTGAGTTCGTCTACTCCACTCCTTATCCGCCATCTTCCTCTTCTCAATTCTGCGTTTTCTCATGAATTAATCAAATTCAATCGCTGTTTTCATTCTAATTTATGAGTTCCAATCCCAATTCCTTCTTTATGATGTTCATCTCGAAAGAAATTACTGCATCTGCAACCCACACCCACCCCGTCTTCACAAACTGGAATTGGCTAGAACCACAGCAATCCAATAGTCGTCGGAGGCGTGGGGCTTCAAGTCCATATGCTAGAGCCCATCTCCAGCACCGCATCTCAATTTGAAACAGTGCACAGAAAATCCAAAGGTGATCCAGAGAGAAAATCCAAAGGAGACAAAAAAAAAAAAATTAAAAGAACCAAAACAAAACCCAAATCAATTTCAGAAGGTGACTCAATCCCGACCACTGGGCCAACTCGCCCATTCGACGACGATGGTTACTTGGGCTACGACCCCCGACTCCTCTCCCAGTGATTCGACTCTTTCGTCGCCACTAACTTTGCCGACTCCAAGTCACTCAAGGACTCGACTGCTGACTTGCCGATTTTCCATGGCTTCAGGCTCGACGACGTATTCGTTAGCATTGGATCTTGTTGAGAAGAAGATCAAGGAAGCTAGCGGCACATGAGATATGAAAAAAATTTGTTGACGAAAATGCCTTTATAATTTTGGCCACCTCATGAATTGATTGGACCATTTATTTGTCATCTGTCTTTTTAACGGCTTAATGGATGAAAAATGTAACGAATATACTCTTCTGTTGGTAGTAATATAATTTGAGTACTTATATGTAATTTTTTATTATTAAGATACGAACTTGAAATAACCTCTATATTCTAGATACTTTTATATAAATTATCCAAAAAATAGTCACGGTCAGGCAGCCCTTAGTAATTTTTAATTAAAAAAAAACTACTTCGGACTAGGGTAAATTTCCATTTACGCTAGGACATCAACAGCAATTTGGGTATCATGATGAGATAAATTATCACTCCAACCTTATCCGGACCCACCCCTAGCAGCCGCCCAAGCCAAATGTTCAGGCAGTAGCCAGAGGAGAAATGTGTCGATCAACCGGCGGTTGATGTAACAATAGTTATTGAAACGTACATATTCTTTTTTACTTACGAAAATCATATATTGTGAAAAGGAAATAAACAAAAGTGAAACCAACCATAAGACAAATTGAACCAAATTTGAAAATAAAGGTAAAATAGATTTTCATTATTTGGATATTTTTTTCGCTAGTAAAATTAAAAAAAAAAAATGACAATAAACAGATGCATGCAGCACACATGATGCTATGGCAGCAGATATATCCCACACAACCCCCCATCCATCCTTATTCAAACTCCAATGGTCTTCAAACGAGACCTAATCATCATTTCCTTCCTCCCTCCCCTCCCCCCCATCACAACACAAAATCCTAAGAAGCAAAAAAAAAATTTAACCCTAAATCTACCATGGGTTCATCAAAATGTAACAAAAACAAAAAGGAATCAAATTTAGAAGACAACCCGTCCAAATATAACAGTTCTCTCTCACTTCTCTTGTCCTCCTGACAATCTTTCCCTCAGTACCTGTACTGAGCTGGCTTGTAAGGACCCTCAACTGGGACGCTGATGTAGTCGGCCTGCTCCTTGCTAAGCTTGGTGAGCTTAGCTCCAAGCTTGCCAAGATGAAGAGCAGCAACCTTCTCATCAAGGTGCTTAGGCAAAACATACACCTTCTTCTCATACTTGCCCGACTTCCTCTCGTTCCACAACTCAAGTTGTGCAATCACCTGGTTGGTGAAAGAGCAGGACATCACAAAGCTGGGGTGTCCAGTGGCACATCCCAAGTTCATCAGACGACCCTCGGCCAACACAATGATGCCGTTGTTGGTCTCTGGAAACACCCACCTGTCGGTTTGGGGCTTGATGGTGATGCGCTTCACACCGGGGTATGTCTCAAGGCCAAGCATGTCAATCTCATTGTCAAAGTGACCAATGTTGCAAACAATGGCATTGTTCTTCATCTTCCTCATCTGGTCAACCATGATGATGTCCTTGTTACCGGTGGTGGTAACAAAGATATCAGCCTCAGAGACAACATCTTCCAAAGGAAGAACCTGAAGGCCTTCCATAAGAGCCTGCAGGGCACAGATTGGGTCAATCTCAGTCACAATGACACGAGATCCAGCTTGCTTGAGGGCAGCAGCACAACCCTTTCCGACATCTCCATAACCGCAGACAACGGAAACCTTTCCGGCAATCATGACATCAGTGGCTCTCATCAAACCATCAGGGAGAGAGTGGCGGCATCCGTACAAGTTGTCAAACTGTCAATACACAATCCAAACCAAAATATTCATTCAATTGTTAAATGACATTCAATCAATGAAGCTGAATTAACAAAACCATCACTACATGACAAAGTTAACTAATTTAGAAAACTAGCTTCATAATCCTTACTTCCTAGTTAATTGTATTTTTCATAAGGAACAAACACAAAATCATGCTAATCAGAGCTACATTTCTACTTACTAGTTAATTATATAGATCTAGTGATATGAGCCCTAAAATTTAACGGGCAATGAGATCTGAAGCGAACCCCAAATAAGATTTAAAACGAAATGAAAGCCCATCAAATCTAAATCAGTAGATCCCAAATTAAAAAATCAAATAAGCAATCAGATCTAAAACAAAAGAGATAATAAAGCCCAGATCTGGGAATGCATACCTTGCTCTTGGTGACAGAGTCATTGACATTGATAGCAGGGAACAACAAAGCTCCACTAGCCTGCATCTGATACAACCTCTTAACACCGGTGGTGGTCTCCTCAGAAACACCAACCAACCTGTCCTTCATCTTGTGGTACCTCTTGGGGTCGGTCTTCAACCCATCTCTGATAATGGTCAGAACGAGCTGGAACTCCTGGTTATCGGTGGAGGACGGGTCGGGAATCGTCCCGCTCTTCTCAAACTCCTCCTCGGCCTTGACACCCTCGTGGATCAACAAAGTGGCGTCACCACCATCGTCCACAATCAGATCGGGTCCACCGCCAGGGCCCCAGTCGAGGGCGCGCTCTGTGCACCACCAGTACTCCTGGAGGGTCTCTCCCTTCCAAGCAAAGACGGCGGCGCTGTCGCGGGCGATAGCGGCAGCGGCGTGGTCCTGGGTGGAGAAAATGTTGCAGGAGCACCAGCGGACCTCGGCACCAAGGGCGGTAAGGGTTTCGATGAGGACGGCGGTTTGGATGGTCATGTGGAGGGATCCGGTGATACGGGCACCCTTGAAGGGTTGGGATGGGCCGAATTCGGTACGGCAGGAGATGAGACCGGGCATTTCTACCTCAGCCAGCTCGATTTCGAGGCGGCCAAAGTCTGCCTGGGACATGTCCTTGACCTTGTATTCGCGGCCACTGCTGCTTTTCTCAACGGAAAGAGCCATTGTAAGGATTGATAATCACTCTCTCTTTTGCTTCTCTGCAATATAGGGTTTGTGGCAAGTGAGGGATTAGTGCGAGGGTTGAGTAAGGGAATGAAGGGGTATAAATAGAGAGGAGGCGTGAGATGGACGGTGGTGATGGGGGTGGGAGGAGTTGGTGGATCTGGTAAATGAGAGTGAAACGTTTGGCGTAGTAGACGGAATATGATGCGGGACCCATATTGGTTTGGGTCGTGGTTATCTTCCATGACGATCCACCAACGGCAGATTTGGGATTCACCTCCTCGACACGTGACTTAAATTACCCATTAAACTTAACATATATAATGAAGTTCTACAAAACTTTTGGAAAACGAATTAAAACAAAGTCTATAAAACTAAATTTGTCACTTAAGAGAGTCGGAATTGATACTTTTTATTTGTTTTTATTATTTGTATAAATGAGAATTGAGAGTTCAAATGTTAATTACTTATAAATGAAAATAAATATTATTAAATTTTAATATGGACATACGATATTTTTGCAATTTATGAAAATTGAATTGAAAATGATCACTCAAACATTATTACATTTGAGGGCATTCACGTTAGACTCTTCAATGTAGCTTTTGGATAAATTTGATCTAAATTTATCCAAAGGCATTGAAATAGCCTCACAATATACGCTCTACATTTAATTTCAAATTTGTCCAAATAAACAATAGCTAGCTATACGTAGCTAATACGATTCATTATGTTAAATTTAACATTAAAAAGTAGAGAGTATGTTGTAGGGCTATTACGATGTTTTTAGACAAATTTTGACTCAAATTTATTTTTCTGCTCGAGATGTTTGTAGATAAACTTTTACTTCTTTTTTTTAGATATAGAGATCATTGATGTTAGTAGTATTGTAAAATTGGATAGTTAATAACTTTTGGATAATTTAAAGTCAAATTTGACCATATATAAAGAGTCTGCTAAAAACGCTCAAATCATAGTGCTTAAACTTATACTATAACAGTGTTGCAGGTTTGGAAGAGATGTTATTCTGAATTAACATGAAAATGAAAACAATAGTCACTAGTAGTCTGGCAGTGAAAATGACAGTATAGACTAGTTTTTCAGGGTAAACATAATTTTTTGGCTTATTACTCAAAAAGCACCCCGAACAGGACATTGAGTCTCAATTTGCTCCCCGAACGCGAAATCGTAACAATGTGCTCCCAGAACTCCCGTTCTGTCAACTTCGTTGCACCAAAAGTTAACAGCGTTACAAACTCTGTTTCGGATGCTTACGTTGTCAGGACCCATCCCGAATTTCCCCTCGAAACCCGAGAAGGACCCTGATCCCGTCTGACAACCTAAGGAAAGGTTCCCAAAATACCCTTCAATCCTTACAAATATAATATGATCAACTTCACCTGTCAGACAAGGGATTCAAAGCACTCAACATTTCCAACAAATAACGACCATCCAATTAAAATATAATATCAGAGCGTCTAGGTAGAATAAATAGTACAATTTAGATATCCTACTCGAAGTTTAAATACACTGTGCAGCTGAAATACTAATGCCTCCGCCTCGTAAGAAGTGTCCGCGTCAGCTCAATAGCCTAGAGGAGATTTAAACACAAAAGTTGTGAGTGGACAAAAATAATCGTTTAAAAATCGTTTTCCGAGGAAATCTTATATTTTTCCCCCTCCATGAATAAAACCATGCATGCATCAAATAAAACAATTCATGATATAAAACATCATCTGCAAGTCACCGGAATTCCATTTCTCTTTAAAACCACTTGGTTGTACCCACACAAAATCTGTATAAAGAAAACACATCGTGGTCCACAGTTTGGTTTGAAAATCCTCCCCAAAGGAGTTTAAAATCATTTAATTCAATCTGGACACATAATATTTCAAATCTACTGTTCCTCACATATCCACAGCACACTAGGGTATCCCTTGAGATGTGATATGACATATACTACAAACTCTGTACTATGCATAAACAGCCTCGCGACCCGACGGAGCAAAACTCCTCGTTGCCGGAGTCGGAGCCCTCAACGAACCAGCGGAGCAAAACCCTCGACGCTAGTCGGACAAACAGTAACCATCGGAACAGAAAACCAGTGAAAACCAAATCTGTGTTTTGAAATCTTTGTTTCTTGGCCTAAGCCAAATTCATTGAAAAATCACCTTTTATATTGGAGGTTCACTAGGTTCACCGCCGACAGCAGATCCTGGCCCCAGATCTTGGCCCCCCTCAAATAGTTCAACCCAAAATCATGGACTCAATAATTACCACGTCAAAATGATATCAAAACTGAGTCCAAAAACCAGGCCATTTCTCAAAACACACTTTTACTAAAATATTGGAAAACATGTGTCCATCAATCATTTCTCAATTCCGGAAATTCAATGCAACAATACATAACAGTATTTAAACAAAGATACATTGATGCATGCATTACAGTTTATAAACCAAAAGTCCACTCACCACCTGTCCAAGAAAGCTCAATCCCGACTTGTGTGTCCCTCCGAAGTTCCCGGAGCAGTATCGCATGTCAATAATAACAATCGGGATTATCGGCTAGTAATAAGACTCTTATATAACAATTCTCTAAACCCCGGGATATCCACCTACACTACCCTAGAAAATGCAGCAACTTCGGTCGCCCAAAACTACCTCTAAACGACGTCCGATCAACCTGAAACCTACTCCAACAAATCCGGAACGTTGAAAACTAGTCAACATGCGTCGTCGTAACCTCAAAATCGGCCCCACAGGCCGCCACGCATGGCCACGTGCAGTCACGCGCCGGCCACGCGTTGTCACACGCCAGCCACGCGCCTGCTACAGTACCCACACGCCTGGACCGGTCCAACCCAGCCCAAATCGGTATGACCCGGTCTAACTCAGCTCGACCGGTTCACTCAACTCGATCGATTCACTCAACCTGACCAGTTCACTCAACCCGACCGATTCAACTCCACCAGATCGGTTCAACTCGACATGACCCGATCTGACTCGACCAGACCGATCGCCGGTTACTCAAATGAGAAGATGACCGGACCACCGTCGTCATCGTCGGAGTCTAGCCAGAGAACATGACCGGACCACCGCCGCCGCCTTCGTCTGGGTCGCCGGAATCCTCCATTTCCTGCTGATCCAAGCTTTTTCCTAACTTCTTCAAAACTCAACCATTGTTCATAAATGTTACGTCTAAATCTATCTACACAAACCCATGAACTCAAATATGACCTCAAAACATCAAACCCGAAAATGTGCTAGCCGAAAAATCGATCGGAAGGTTCGAATCTTCTTTTCCTCGATTCGGCTTCCGCCGTGGGTGTCTCCTCCGATGGTTAGTACAGTAGTGATCGTTGGAAGGAGTAGAATCCGATTAGTGAAACAAAATTGGAAGTTTAGGCCTTGAATGAAAGTTGACTTTTGTGGGTTTTTGGTGTTTTTGTCGCACGGGTTCGGGGTGGTCTGTCTAGTTCAGAGAGAAAAGATGAGAGTGATGAAGAAATGAAGTTGTAATAATGGTTTTGAGTTAAAAATATCTACCCCATGTCAATAATTACCAAAATGCCCTTGAAAATCTTGACCCGTAACTTTCGTACACGAACTCCGTTTCCCGCGTGCCACCTGTCTACGAACTCATGAGTTCGAGGCCTACGCAACGATACCCGAAACACCGCCTAATATGTTTCAAAACAAAACTTGATTTCCACGCCCTTACCTGACCAAGGGTAAAATCATCTTTTTACAAAATAATTTACAAAAATCGAATAATTAAAATTCTGGGTTGTTACATACGTGGCAGCAAAGGATTTGATGCTTTATTCATTTTGTAGCAAAATATTAAAACTAAATATTAGAAAAAACAAAAGATGAAGAAAAAGATGATGAACACCATTTGGGTTTCTCAACCCATTCCTATGCCCACCGCCCGCCCGCCCAATATTTTTTGCAAATACACCCGCACCTCCACTTTACTCTCATCCTCCTCTCTCCTCCTTACTTTCCACCGCCAGATCATGTTCATCATCATCTTCTTCAATTTTCGATGATTCTAGCTTGGATTCAACAAACCCAACTTTACCAAACCTGGACCTCCCACAATTTGAGGGACAAAAACAGCAAAATCCCACCCCCAAATTAACCCCAAACTAGTCATTAAAAGTTTAAATTAGAGCGTACTGACCTTAAATTGGACAATTGCACACCATAGGGTAGACGAAGCAAGTGGTAAGCTCTATTTACAAATTCAACGACAATGTAATTCAAAATTAGGAACTTGAAATGAATGCAATTGAAAAAGAGCTAAAGAAAACCAATTTCCACGGTGGAGGACTCCAATCCATCCCAAGAGGCAGCGACAAAGTCCCATCGTGTCGGTGCTTCGGAGGACTCCATCTCTGCATTTTCCGATCTTTCTACAACTCGTGCGCTCTCTCTCTCTACAATTCACTTCCTTTCTCACTCTAAAAATTGAAACCGATCCTCTTTTACCTGAAATGGGCAAAAATGGCTGGAAGCGTTCAAACGTCGTCGAGCTTCAACACTTGATTCGCAAGCTACGAGTCCCGAAGGCCGTGAAGAATTGTAGGGTTAGATTCATCTTGTCCAGACGAACCTTTTGGAGTTGGTCTTGCAGCCTGATTCCACCAGAGTGGTCGTCGGAGACAACGAGGATCTCTGGGCTTCTCGGCTCTATTTTGTCCCCCTACATTGGAAGCAGACGGCTACGGAGGAAAGGAAGGGTTCGTGTGAGTGAGGGGGTTTATTTGGGCGAGATTTCTTGGCTAGTCTTGGTCGCAGTAGAGGGCAACAGTGGGTGGTAATGCTCATGGTTGCGTTGCAGAGAATGAGGGAGACAAAGAGGGGAGTTGCAGAGAGAGAGGGGAGGAGTTTGTTTTAATTTTTAGATTTGTTTTAATTTTTTTTTTAAAATTAATATAAAATTTAATAAAATATAGCAAATGTATTAATTGCCCTTATAAATTTTGTAGTATTACTGCCAGATAAGCACTTTTAACGGCGTTAGTAACAAATTATAACTTTTGGTACAACAGAGCTGATATAACGGGAGTTCTAGGAGCACATTGTTACAATTTCGCGTTCAATGAGCAAATTGAGACTCACACACAAACTGCCATTTGCCAAGGAGAATGGAGAACATGCATTGAAAAGAATGCAAGGACCAAGCTCATAAAAATAAAATAAAAAACAAAGCAACTGTTGGATTTACCTTCAAGATTTGGTTTTCATTTTTGGAGTACTTAATCATGAGAATATATGGAAAAAAAAGTAAGGGCACTAGATTTATGCTTCTCTTTAATTCATTTCATACTTCTTTTGGGAGGAATTTATTACCTATTTTGGAAGTATAATTACCTTATTCTTTTCATTTTTTCTCTAATAACTAAAGAAAACTCGAGCATGAGGATGATATTTTTTCTTCTCATAACAATACCTTTTTTTTTTTTTTTTTTTTTATCTAGAAGAGGTAATTCATTAATTGAAATAGAGGTTACAATACTAGAGTGAGCAACATGCCTCGTTAAAACCTTACCATAAACCTGCTATACGAGAAAATCCGGTCAAGGAAAAAGAGTGTCCACCCTACAGTAAATAAAATAAACAGCCAACTTAGCTCAACAAGGAGCTTTAACAACCATGACCCTATTACAAAGAAGCTCTAAAACGCAGTCTTGAATACTAATAGCCAACCAGCAGTCTCATCCATCACCAACACTCCTCTGTATTGGAACTACTAACAACACAGAGGTAGAAAACACATCTGCCCTTCACGGTCACCCGGAAACTGCCCTACCATCCATGGCAGGGCAGCATCAAACTAAATCCAAGGTATTTCTGACATTGAAGGCCATGTTGTGCAAGGGCATGGGTTGCCTTATTTCCTTCGCGGCTTTGGAACCTGATATAGGACACTTCCAAAATCTGCATTTGCCACACTGCATCACTTACCAACACGTTATTCTCACTCCGACCATCTTTCACCTCCTAGAAAACCCTTACCACCTGAATGGCGTCAACCTCTACCATAACAGCGCGTAGCCCTAATCTTCGAACAAACAACAACCCTTGACACACGAATAGTACACGCTTGGAGTCCTCCAGCGTTGACATCGTGAAATCCTCCCTTGATCGCCATTTGTGCTTCATCGTTCCAAATAGAGCATCCCTATTGAAGGATTTCGAAGTCAGTAGATGTCCCACCAAAAAGAAGCTCGGCGCCTTGAGCGAATCAAAATCGTCGAGACCTACAACTTCGCCCAATTTCGCCTCCATGATTGATAACGATCGGACCAGTGAATTGGTCATCTAGCCAACACACTCCATCTCTGAAGGTCGTGAAAACCCTAGAGAGTTCAACAATAGTACCACGAAGTAGGCAATCCGGAGCCAACTACGCCAGAAAATAACCGCCGCCACCATGCCTTCTTAACCCAGCAAACACGCGACCCTAACCCTAGCAGAGAGGAAGGGACTTTTTTTTATTCTCCTACCAATACCTAATAAGTAATATAAAGATTATTCATCTTAACAAATGGATTTGACAATAGGCATTTTCAGAGGTTGGTGTTATCTAAAAATTATCAAGATCCAAGTAAAAAAAATTCAAATGCAAACTTGACTTGGAAAAGTAACAAGTAACACATCAAGGCTACACTAAGGCTCGGCGTCATCTAGACCCACTAGGATGAGTCCTAGCTGCAAGGTTCCTTTCTACTCGTGTGGTAGCATCAGCTAAGGCTCTCATGATAGAATACTCAACAGGAATGACCACATCTCTAATCTCATCTCGCAAGCCAGCTTCAAACTGTCTGCACCTATCCACCTCATTAGCGACCAAATATGGGACATATCGAGATATCTCCACAAACATCTCCTCATAGTCTAGCACTATCATCGTGTCCTGCCTCAACTGCAGAAATTCAACATGCATAGCATCCCTGTAAGACTGAGGGTAGAACTGTGCAAAGAATCTCTCCCGAAAAACTTCCCAAGTAGTGTGCAGATATCACAACCTGCCATCTCTAGGGTATGCCACCATCGATAAGCATGTCCATATAGCAGAAAGGTGGCCAAACGAACTCAGTCGTCGAAAGGGTAACTCATAATGACAAACATTGTCTCTAGCTAAGTAATTCAGTTATTGGCATCAGCCGGGTAAGTCTTTCACGTGAAGATCGTAGCCCCAAGTCTCTAGGCCCTCTCAACGTCAAATGCTTCAGAAGCACCCCTGCCCTGTAGGACTGTAGTCATTACTCCACCCAACTGATCTAATGTTTGTCACAACTCGGCCTCCCTCACCGGATCATGTGCATTCCGCACATTCTTCGCTTCTTCCCCGGTACTAGACCGCTGACGAGAACGACGTCTATGAGGCATTATGTTGGTACGAAACAAAAATTGATAGGAACAAGAATGCACACTAAGTACGGTCCACGTGAGTTTAACCTAGAGCTTTGCTACCAAGTTCTGGAAATCCGTGAAAAGCCCTGCTGCCGTTTCACAAACCCTGAAAAACCTAAAACCTTTCCAGAAATACCTTCACACTACCAAACGAGACCTTAAGACAGTTGTACCGAAAATTCGGGATACTCTCACATGTAACTGGGTTAAACCGTCTTCCACCTGTCAGACGAAGGATCCAACTAACTAAAACACCATACTACAATTCAAAAAAAACCCAAAGGTTGACTAGAGCACACTAGGCTAACTTCGAAATTGGAGAAACTAATGAAAGTCGTACGCAGTGGCAAAGTAGCAGAGGATGATGCCTCCTCCTAATCTCGTCGACTCTTCCCACCACGACCTAGAGAGCAAAAATCGAACCACCGTGAGTGGAAATCAGAACCAAATAAAGCATAGTCATATGAATGAAATAATATTGCTCCTACCTCACTGTAAAACCATAAATGCCATAAGATCCACATATACACACATATATACAACTTACGGAATACCATTAATTTACCTCGGTGGAATCCACACTACATCCAATTGTACCTGCCATCTCAATAACCCGGCCGTAGTCGATATCCTGAGCTGTAACCCAATATCCCAATCGTAGCCGTAATTCTAAGTCATAGCTCAATAACTCGATCGTAGCCATCATCCTAAGCCTTAACTCGATATCCCGGCCGTAGCCATCATCTTGAGTCGTAGCTCGATCCCCCCGACCGTAGCTGTCATCTGGAGCCATAGCTCAATATCCCAAGTCATCATCCAATATCCCGGGTAATCTAACACGGGTACATGCCCTCCTAAACATTGCAGAAAATATCTCAAAGCAATGGCTAGATAGCAGAGAGGTCCAACTCGGGGACCTACTCAATAGATATGCATATCCAAAAACACCTCAAAGATATGGGACTAAAATACTACGCACGTAGACCACCTCAATGAACATGCATGACCAAACATATCTCAAAGTCATGCAGTCGGAGAAATCCCAGGTCGTTGCCCAATATTCCTACCAAATCCGTCCCCTCAACGTCATGCGTCGGAGAAATCATCCGCCTCACATGTCCGACAATACTTGAAAGACATGTGGGGAAATCCATAAAACCTAACCGAAGCCAAAACTACAACTACATGGGCCTAAGCCCAAGCTCCATAACTCTGGGCCGAAGTCCAACATCCGTATCCGGGACAAGCCCCAAAACCATTTCCAAAATCATTATCGAAACTTATAATCAACAATAAATCCATTAAAACGATTATCTTTAGTTCTTGAGTCTCATAAGAGATAATAAAATATTTTATAATAATTTCCATTAATTCCTGAAAAGCATAATTGGTCACAAATCGTTTAAAACACATGAATATGCATGCCTTATAATTTAGAATGGAAAGTTCACTCACCCGAAAGTCCAAACAAGTTTGATTCCAAGTTATTCGTTCCCCCGTGACCTTCGGAGCCATATGCCTGTCAAAAACGACACTTGGCATTACTAAATGACAATCGTAAACCTTAAATTCGACCCCCTATCCCTCAGGAGTACACACGCGGCCTAATCGCCTTCAAAGAAACTTAGGACGTCCAAAATAACCCCCAAAATGAACTCTGATGGACTCGAAACCTATGCCAACTGCTCTAGAACATCAAAAACACTCAAACACGCGCCATAGTGGGTTGGGGACAGGCCCCACACGCCACATGTGTCGACAGAAGGTTGGCGGCCCTCCCACACGCTAGCATGCGCCTTCCCACGCACACTACACTCCTGGCCCTTGCAACTGCAGGGTTCAGTCGCCTTTAACCTCCAGCTCGTCGAACGCCGCCGTCGCAGGCTGAAATCGGCCATTTTCGGCCAGTTTTTCAAGTTTTTTTCTAATTCCTTCAAAACTCCACCATTTTTCACAAACTAATAGCCTAAAAATATCTACTCGAGCCCAGGAACTAAGGTCCAAAGTTGAAATCCTCACATGTGGTGGTCGGAAAGACTCGAAACTCGTTGAGTTACTGTTCACTTGCAAAACCCGAGTTCCCGTCACCGTCGCCCATGATGGTTTATACTGTTGATTTCAGAGCGATGAGAGAAAGGTGATGGTGTTGGTGGCGATCACTACTTTGGGCGAAATCCAGTTCAAGGGTGGGGAGGGGGTTTCGAGTTGTTTCTTCTTCACAGGAAAAAGAGAGAGAGAGAGAGAGAGAGAGAGAGAGAGAGAGAGAAAGAGAAAGAGAGAGAGCTGAGAGAGGAGAGCGAGTGAGTGAGTGGTTTCTGGAAGGAGAGAGAAGATGAAGGTTTTAAAATATCTGGGTTGCAAAATTACTAAATTACCCTTGCACTTCCTAGACTCGTAACCTATACATACGGAGTCCGATTCTCCCGTGCCGTCTTTCTACGAACTCGTGAGTTCGAGACCTATGCAACGGTCCAAGAAAAGCTTTCAAAAGTATTCCCAAACAAAAAGTAATTTTCGAGCCCCCCTAAACTCAAGGGTAAAATTGTCTTTTCCTTAAATAAGTTACGAATTTGAATTTAAAATAAATACGGTTCGTTACATGTGGACTCAATGGTGGAATTCCTCCAACTTTTTTCCCAGTTATATCTACATCTTCTTATTGTTATTGTATTCTGGATCTGAATTGGGTTTGCTGGTAATTGCAACAGCTCGTGGGTGTTTTCGTAATGGAGGAGTAAAGGAGGAGGAGGAGGCGTGCAATAACTCATGTAGTTTTGACTTTGAGAATGCCTACAACGCCAACTCCAATTTTAACTTCAACTTCAACAAATCATTGAAAAGGGTTTTCTGGGAGGGGAGAAGGGAAGAAGGTGGTCGTGGGGAAGGGGGTGGGGGGTGGGGCGGCGGGGTGGTGATGGTGGTGGAAAAAGATGGGAGAGAAGTGGGGAAAAATGAATAGGGAGTGGTAAGGAGGAAGTAAGCTAATTTTTTTTTTATATATACCTGGGTCAAACGTGCAAATAGAAAAAATATAATAGTATTTGGGAAAGATATCAGTAAAGTGTATATTATATTTTTGGGCATGATTATTGGGTATTATGGCCAATTACCTAAAAATGTACTGAAGAAAAAAGTCGGTTTGGTTGTTGGCTTGAAGGTTTCGGGTCAAATACCAAACCGAACCCGCCACTGCAACTCAGTATAGTTTGGGTAGGAGATAAGATGGGCCTAGCTGATGTCAAAACAAAGCCCAATTTTGTTGCCCAAATTGAATAATGTAATTGGCGATTTGGCAGAATTGTTAGTCAACAATATTTTAAAGAAAGAAACTGTAACGTTTCTTGAAAAGATAATTTTCTCTGTTTTTAGTAAGCTGGGAGTGGTTAGTCATGCTTTAAAATATTAAAAGGAACATGACGTTCGGTTAGTGATTTTAGTTTGCAATTTGCATTTTACATGTTTTAATATAACTTTGTTCCATTGCTTTATAAATAAATGCTTCCTTCTCCTCCAAGTAAAAAGAGTTTCCTAAAACAACGGAAAATCGTCTCCATAATCTCACGGCATACAAACTGTAGAGCAAAGCAAGCAATGCTAGCATTAGCTACAATACGATTAACCACTCATATGCTTAGAGCCTTTTTTATGCTCATACAAACTGTATCTCTCTCAATTATTATATTTTATAAATTGTTATTTTTTACTGTATCTCTCTCGATTATTATATTTTATAAATTATTATTTTTTCTTACTTATACAGTTATATTATTGATCTAATAATATTATTTCTTAGCTCATTGCGCATCGAAAAGTCTTTAACTTAACTCTTGTAAAAGACGAATTTGATACTTAATATATATATTAATTATGAAATTCACGTAAATGATAAATTCGATATTTAAAATACTTTTATAAATCGAGTGTATCAAAAAAATATTGTATAAAAATTAAGAAAAGCTCTGAAAAAAAATAACATTCCTTTTATTTTGGAGTGATTTGTGTCGGTTTGGTACTTAAGGTTTAGGGGCGAGTGGCGTCATCGTTACGACATGAGTCGCGGCCCTACTTTCACCGACGACTTCAACATCATCACAGTACGTTCAAGTACTTGTTGATATTATTTTTTTATTTTTTTGGGTAAGATCGTGAAATCTTTGACCAGTCACATGATACAACGGCTGCGATGCAACTAGTAGAATTAGCACTAAATCTGTGCCACTGCATGATTCCCATTTTTAGATCTACCTCTTTTTGTTTCTTGTTTTGATAAATTTGGATTGGATCTAACATCCAAAACTTATTATAATAACAAAAAGAAAAAAAACTATTGAAAAAAAGAAGGCGTCGGTGGTTAAGGGGAGTGACAATAATATATTTTTGGATACAACTTACACTAATATTACTTCAGTTCTCATAAGCTGCAGCCTGCATTTGTACATGTAAATATAATTCGTAATTAATTATAAGACATCTGTTTTTAAGTAAAAAAGTGGAGCGTGAGTTGGATCGTGAGATTGTCGGGGTGTGTGGGGGCCCACCGACAGTTTTGCATCTTAGGGCGCTGGAGACGAAGATGAGCATGTGCAGGTAGGGTTATGGTGGTCACGATGTGTTATTATTATTGCCTCATTCAGACATCTTCTTTTTTTTTTGTTTTTGTTAAATCAAAATTATTGCATTAAACGGGGACAAGCAGCCGGCCCCAGAAAGAGCCCAAAGGCACAACAAACAGACCAAACGGCCAGGAAACACTCCTCAAAAGAGAGGAGCACTACACCGGAATGTTTCAAACCTCAGCAGCTAAGGTATTAGCCATACAATGCCTTCAAATTTAAAATACACATCTTACTACGAATCATGAAAATAATAAGATTGAAAACCACCTCAAGCGATCTTCGAGAATCAGCAAATAATCTGTTATTCCGCTCTTGCCACACAAAATACACTGTCACCGCTAGGGCCAGCCTTCTAGCAACCTGGGCCAATTTCTTTCCCTTCCCATTCAGGCATCTTCTTTCTGTTATGGGATACGTCCCCAATAAAACCTCATATTAAAGTTTCATGTAAAAAAAAAACCTCATATTAAAGTTAGGGTTTAGTCTTGGTAAGGAAAATTTGACCAATGTATTAATAGTTAGTGGTGGACTAAGGTATTATATTCAAGGTTATATGATGGAGAGATTTAGATATCTTTGTACTTCAAGAGAGGCATTAAATTTTGACCAAAAAAAAATAACAAAGAGAGGCATTAAAAGTAGGTATATATATATATATATATATATATCTTGGAAATTCAAGAGAGATTTGAGAGAGTAATCTTTACCGACTCGGGAGATGGTGTACAAGAGATCCTGCATGGATGTAGGTAGATTTTTGCTGACCCAAATAAATCTTGATGTGTTCTCTATTATAATTATCTTGGTTTATTGTTAATTATCTTTCCGTTGTAAAAATATGTAGTGGCATGAGATTAAAAATTCCAACAAGTGATATCAGAGCTTAGACTTAGTGATTATTCTATGATCAGCAGAATCGTCATGACAGGAAGTTCAATTTCACAATTTAAGGTGGAACCATTTGATGAAAATGGAACATTACTCTTTGGCAAAGAAGAATGCATGACATCCTTCTTCAAGAAAGGCTTGTTGATTTCAGCAGCACGAGTGCAGTTGGAAGAGGTTTCTTCAGATTCGGGTAAGTTCTCTGACCTAACCTTGATGAATTTAGTTTTGGTTAACACATAATTCAATTGATTGTGTTTAGCTTTAGGAATGAATCCTTCGAGTGATGAATACTTGGTTCAATTTTTGTAGAGAATAGGATGATATTGCATGTTGCACACCAACTGTTTGATAGATGGTTTCTGTGAATTTCTTGGTTGTTTTCGTTTGATCTCTCTGCTGTGACAGAGAGAATTTGTTCAATAATGATTGAGTTGCTTACAGATTACACACTCACACACCTATTACATTCTCTATTGCAATCTGTTAGTGTGATGATACTATGATGTCATCCACACACATCCCACACGGCTCCTCTAGTCTTGGACGCCAAGTTAGGCTCACACAACACACACACTGCTTTCTGTTGTAACAGATTCTTCACAGCTCATCATAACTCTTTTTGCTGACTTGTAATCACACTTAGCCACCTAGATGCCTAGTGTACAGTTTAAGTACCAACATCCCTTCCTAAGTTGTTCACTGGCATTACCCCTAGCATACTTCTCAAGTAATAGAATCTACCTTTAGGTAGTGCTTTAGTGAACACATCTGCAAGCTGTTCCTCTGATCTGCAGTAGAGGTCAATCACACCAGCTTTTATAGCTTCTCTTATGAAATGAAACTGCTTGTTGATGTGCTTATTCTTTTGATGAAAGACTAGGTTCTTTGACATGGCTATAGCTGAAGTATTATCACATAGGATAAGTGTAGCTCCAACTTGTTCTTCCCCAAAATCCTCCAACACGAATCTCAGCCATTTGGCTTAAGTAGTAGCATCAGATGCACTTACATACTCTGCCTCAGCAGTAGATAAGGCCACACTATGTTGTTTCACAGAAGTCCAAGAGAATACCCCGCTGCCAAATGAGAAAGCATAACCAAAGGTGCTTCTCATATCATCCAAGCTTCCACTCCAATCACTATCACAATAGCCCACTAGAGTAGCTTGTTTTCCCTTTTGGTATTCAATCCCATAAGAGATAATTCCTTGAATATATCTCAACACCCTTTTAGCTTTACCATAGTGTTTCTTTGAAGGATTATGCATGTACCTAGATAGTAAGCTAGAGGAATACATGATGTCTGGTCTAGTGACAGTTAAGTATAACAAACTACCAACAATCTGCATATAAGTACCTTCATCTGCAACTTCTGAACCATTATTTCTGTTGAGCTTGTCATCAGCTGCAAGTGGTGTGCTCACATGATTGCATTCTTTCATCCCAAACTTGTCAAGTAAAGCCTGGGCATATTTCTTCTGATGAATGAAGATGCATTTCTCTGTTTGAATAACTCCCATGCCAAGAAAATGATGTAGAAGCCCCATATATGTTATCTCATACTTGTTCATCATGTCATCCTTGAACTCCTTCATCAATCTGTCACAATTGCTAGTATAGACAATGTCATCCACGTATATGGAAACAATTAAGGTCTTGCCTTCCTTAGTTGCTTTCATGTAAAGTGTAGCTTCACTAGGACTCCTTAGATAACCACATCTGAGTAAGTGAGAATCTATCTCACCATACCAAGCTCTAGGGGCTTGTTTCAAACCATAAAGGCCTTGTTAAGCTTGTACACCTTCCTTTCTTCTCTTTGTACTTCAAAACCAGCAGGTTGATCCACATAGACTTCTTCTTCTAGCACACCATTTAGGAAGGCTGATTTGACATCAAGCTGATATAGACTCCATTTCTTCTGTGCAGCTAGTGCAATCAAGGTTCTGATTGTATCTAGTCTTGCAACAGGAGCAAATGTTTCATTGAAGTCAATTCCAAGATTATGTGCATAGCCTTTAGCTACAAGCCTTGCCTTATGTTTCAGGATAGAGCCATCTAAGTTCAGCTTGGTTTTGTACAACCATTTAACCCCAATCACTGGTCTATTAGATGGTCTATTAACCAACTCCCAGGTTGAGTTCTTCTCAATCATCTCAATCTCACTCTCCATTGCTTTCTTCCATGCATTGTCCTTCACTGCTTCTTCAAAATTCTCAGCCTCAACAATAGTTAGGTTACATCTAGCATAGATGTCTCCTATACTTCTCATCTTTACTGGAATGTTTCTTGACTCAGATGATGATTCTGAGGATGAACTGATGCTGGGATTTGTTTGAGAGTCATGTGCTTGTAGGTCTGGTTCTTGAACCATAGGAACTTCAGCTTCCATCTCAGTGCCCATTCCACTTGGAACTTGGACTCTGATTTCTTCATTTGCTTCCCAACTCCACATTGCATTCTCATTAAAAGTCACAGTCCTGGAAATCACAATTTTCTTGGTTTCCAGATTGTGAACACAATATCCTTTCTCATAGCTCCCATAACCAACAAACACACATTTTGAAGTAGTTTCATCTAGCTTCTGTCTAAGCTGTGTAGGCACATGAGTATAACACACAAAACCAAACACTCTGAAGTGTTTTACACCTGGTTTCCTTCCACTGTACACCTCAAATGGTGTCTTCTTTAGAACAGCCTTTGTAGGACACCTGTTAAGCAGATAAACTGCTGTATTAACAGGTTCAGCCCAAAATTGATATGGCATCTTCTTGTCATGCATCATAGACTTTGCCATTTCCATAATGGTTATGTTCTTCCTTTCTGCAACCCCATTCTGTTGTGGTGAGTAGGTCACAATAAGCTGCCTTTCTATTCCTATTTGTTCACAGTAGGTCAGAAACTCTTGTGATGTGAACTCACCTCCTCTGTCACTTCTCAACCTCTTGATCTTGTTCTCAGTTTGTACTTCAACCATTGCCTTGAACTTCTTGAATGCATTGAACACCCCCGACTTGTGCTTTAGAAAGTAGACCCAACACATTCTAGAGTAGTCATCAATGAATGTTAGGAAATACTTGTTTCTTCCCATTGTCTTAGTCTGCATTGGACCACAGACATCTGAGTGAATCAATTCTAGTAGTTTTGATGCTCTCCAGGCTTTGTCCTTGTCAAAGCTCTCCACATGCTGCTTTCCAACAATGCAGCCTTCACACACTTCACTCTTCTTAGATAGCTTAGGCATTCCCACAACCATGTCCTCTGTGTATAGAACAACTAGGCTAGAATGGTTCAAATGACCAAACCTCCTATGCCATAGCCAGGAACATCCCTCTTCAGTGGCAATTCTTGCTACTGGAATGACTTGGTTGAATAAGAGTGGGAAACATCTATTCCTAGTCATTGGGACATATGCAATCTCATTTCCCTGATCATAGATCTTAGCAATCTTGTCCTCAAACAACAGATTGTATCCATGTTCAACCATTTTCCCTACACTAAGCACGTTTTCATCCAAACCTGGTACAAGCATCACTTCCTTGATCAATCAATGAAGCCTCATTTGAGGTCATATGATTACTGCATCCACTGTCTAGGTACCAGATATTAGTGTCAGTTTTGGTTGTAACAGAGTGACATGCATAGAATATTGCACCTTCCTCATCTGCTTGCTTTGCTACATTTGCATTTTGCCTCCCATTGCAACCCTTGGCCATGTGACCAAGTTTGTTGCACTGATAACACTTGGTTTTCCCTTTGAACCAGCATTCCCCATAGTGTAGCTTGTCACAGATCTTGCATTTAGTACCACTGCTTTCAGCTTTACTAGAATTCACATTTTGGTTGTAGTTAGGCTTTCCAGAATTGAACTTCTGATTCCATTTTTTGTTTCCTTTAAACTGCTTCTTGAATTTCCTTTGCACATTCCCTTGCTGTCCTTTAGAATGAATAAATAAACTAGAAAATGCTTTATCCACATTACTATCATGCATCTCTAGTCTTTGATCAAAAGCTCTAATGGATGCTACTACATTCTCAACATTTACAGTATCCATATCTCTAGTCTCTTCTATAATAGATACTATAGAATCATAGGATTTGGTTAAACTGATGAGTATCTTCTGTGCTAGCCTCTTTTCAGTGACATCTTCACCATAGGTTCTCATTTGATTCACAATTTCATATAGTCTAGACAGATAGGTAGATATTGATTTAGTTTCTTTCATTCGAGTGTATTCAAAATCACGTCTCAATGATTGTAACTTCACAGCTCTTACCTTCTGATCTCCTCTATACTCTTTTTTTAGCAGATCCCAAGTTGTCTTAGCACTTTCCTCATTTGAGATCTTGGAAAAGATTGTATCAGCTACATATGTTTGAAGCATCCCCAAGGCTCTTGCATCCTTGATGTCGTCTACTCGGGTTAGTTGATTAACCACATCTCCAGCAGCATTCCCTGCTTCTCCATGCAGGCCAACATCAACATACTCCCAGTGATCAAGAGCTCTGAGTATGGTGCGGATCTTGATGCTCCAGAACTCATAGTTAGTTCCATCGAAGATCGGAGCTCATAGCTCTGCTCCACCAGCTCCTGCCATGTTAGACACATCTGTTCCTTCTTCTTCGCAGTTAAACGTCCCCTACACTGATGCTCACATATCAGATTGCTCTGATACCATGTTGATTTCAGAAGCACGAGTGCAGTTGAAAGAGGTTTCTTCAGATTCGGGTAAGTTCTCTTACCTAACCTTGATGAATTTAGTTTTGGTTAACACATAATTCAATTGATTGTGTTTAGCTTTAGGAATGAATCCTTCGGGTGATGAATACTTGGTTCAATTTCTGTAGAGAATAGGATGATATTGCATGTTGCACACCAACTGTTTGATAGATGGTTTCTGTGAATTTCTTGGTTATTTTCGTTTGATCTCTCTGCTATGACAGAGAGAATTTGTTCAATAATGATTGAGTTGCTTACAGATTACACACTCACACACCTATTACATTCTCTATTGCAATCTGTTAGTGTGATGACACTATGATGTCATCCACACACATCCCACACGTCTCCTCTAGTCTTGGATGCCATGTTAGGCTCACACAACACACACACTGCTTTATGCTGTAACAGATTCTTCACAACTTATCATAACTCTTTTTGCTGACTTATAATCACACTTAGCCACCTAGATTCCTAGTGTACAGCTTACGTACCAACAAGGCTGGCTAGACCGTTGAAGGGAAAGGATCCAAAGGCCGGAAAAAGATGATGGGTAATCAATGGGGAGATGTTATATCAAGGTGTATCAACTCAATTCTGCTTTATATTCGACACAACATTATCAATGTATAGTTCATTTAAGGATCTCTTTAGTTCCATTAATATTGTACGTGTATTGTTGTACAAATCTCTCTCTCAAATTTTCCTCTCACTTCTCTGTGGCAAATTTTCCTCTCACTTCTCTGTGGCAAATTTTCCTCTCACTTCTCTGTAACCACAAACACCAGCCGGTCCTAGATCTGGAGGTTGGGCCTTCTCTAGATCTTTACCATATGGTGGTTTATCTTTAATGAGCCCCTGCCACCCCATACCCTAGCTTGCTCCTGCTTCCTTTTCCTCTTTCTCTCTCAGCCCTTATTCTCGGTTTGGGTTCCACAGCTTGTAGGGGTAAGCTGCAATTGCTTCTTGGAAATGATGGCGATAGTTTCTCCTACTATTGTTGTTAAGGTGATCGGATGACTTCGCCACGCTGCTACCGAGCGGGAACTATTGAGGTCGGGAATTGGGCGATCGACGACGTCGGTAGTTTTTGTTTATTTTATTTATTGTTAGTCTTTTAGTTATAATAAATACGATGGGTCTGCGACGTTTTTGTTGTTGCTGCTTGCAACGGCTTGGTTGCAGCGGCAACATGGCGGCTGCTGCTTGTTGATGCAGCAACTACACAGTGGCGGGGACAGGGCGGTTGCTGATTGCGGCAGCGGCGATGTGGCTACTGCCTCTGGCTGCTACAACGCAACAGTTGATGTGTTGCTGTGGCGGTGACATGATGGCTGCTGATAGGAACCCTCCCAAATTTCTCCCTTGAAATTCGTGAGAAGTTCTGCTACCGTCTGACAACTGCTGAAAGTTTAAATTTTTCCAAGAATAACGTTACGAATAATTAGCATTAAAATGATTCTACATAAAATTCGACAGAGTCTCCCCAGTAAAAGGGGTCAACCAATTACAACCTGTCAAACAAACCAAAATCCAACCCAACACCAATCACAACCAAAGATCTAAACCAAGTAAGTAAGGGTAATTAGAGCATACTAGGTTAGAATTTAGATTTACGAGTTCCAAGGAAAATCCTACTAAGTGAGATAAGCAGCAGAAGATAATGTCTCCTCTTAGTCTCGGGGTCCTGTCTCGCTACGACCTGAAGGGGTCTCGTCTCACTATGGCCCGAAGGGGTCCCGTCTCGCAACGTTCCGGAGGGCACAAAACCAAAACAAATGTGAGTGGGAAATATAACCAAAAAAAAAAGCGTAGTCACGACAACAAAATAATACTAACCCCACCTCTTTAAAAAACCATACATGCCTACTAGATCCGTATCTATACATCCATATAACTTATTAGAAACCATGTCTCTGTTAAAACAGTGTGGCCATTGCTACATTTCATTGTACTCCTCCATTGTTATAAGTCCATGCATATATATCAAGATCAATAAAACTATATATATATATATATATATATATATATATGTATACATATATATATATAACACTTACGAGGAAAGTCCTAATATAAACCCAACAGAAGCCACCTATCTCGGGCCTTAGCCAAATATCCCAGTCAAAGCCGATATACCGAGCTGTAGTCCATACCTCATCGAACACATTATGGAATCCTCTACATCATGCGTCCGGGAAATCCCTACGAAAGCTAATACCTCACCGAGCATATGATGGAATCCACTACATCATAGCCAATAACTTATCAAGCGTATGATGGAATCCTCCACATCATAGCCAAATACCTCACCGAGCATATGATGGAATCCTCCATATCATATACAACCCAATACCTCACCGAGCATACGATGGAATCCTCCACATCATAGCCCAATACCTCACCGAGCATCTAATAGAATCCTCTACATCATAGTCAATACCTCACCGAGCATATGATAGAATCCTCCCCATCATAGACCAATACCTCATCGAGCGTATGATGGAATCCTCCACATCATAGCCAATACCTCACCAAACATATGATGGAATTCTCCTCATTATAGCCCAATACCTCACCAAACATATGATGAAATCCTCCACATCATAGCCTATACCTTACCTAGCGTATGATGGAATCCTCCACATCATAGCTAATACCTCACCAAGCATATGATAGAATCCTACACATCATATCCCAGTACTTCACCGAGCATATGATGGAATCCTCCACATCATAGCCAATACCTCACCGAGCATATGATGGAATCCTCCACATCATAACACACTACCTCATAGAGCGTATGATGGAATCCTCCACATCATAGCCAATACCTCACCAAGGATATGATGGAATCTTCCACATCATAGCCCAATACCTCACCGAACATATGATGGAATCCTCCACGTCATGGTCATTGCCTTACCAAACATATAATGGAATCCTCCACATCATAGCCAATACCTCAACAAGCATATGATGGAATCCTCCACATCATAGCCCAATACCTCATCGAGCATATGATAGAATCCTCCACATCATAGCCCAACACCTCACCGAGCATATGATCGAGTCCTCCACATCATAGCCCAATACCTGACCAAACATGTGATGGAATCCTCACATCATATGTCGAAAAAATCCCTCCGGCTCACGTGAGTGAATCCTCGAACCCACTTGACCACATATAAAAATAGTAAACGGGATAGTACATATAAAGAATAGTAATAATGTGAGCCCGAAAGTCCAATACTAAAACCCTTAAGACCTAGCTGAAGCAGAAATCATCAATTACCCGGGCATAAGCCCTAAATCATTTCTAAACTGTTATCCTTAGTTATTGAAACCCACAATAATAGTATATCAACCCGTAAATATGCAAGTATAATACTTTAGAAAACAAAAGACCACTCACTAAATATCTAAGTAAGCTCAGCTCTGAGCTGTCCGGTCCTTCGTAACCTCCGGAGCTACCATGCCTGTCAAAAGTGACTACCGGCATAAATAACCAACATTTCCATACCCTAAATTCAGGACCTAAAATCCCGTAGGCTTTCACACATCCTCAGATGGTCCCAAACTAACTTAGAATGGTCAAATCGACCCTAAAATTGGCCCTAAAACGGTCCCAAACTAACTTAGAACCATCAAACTGGCCCTAATACATGCAAAATAGTTCCAAAATGCCCCGAAGCATCACGCGCCACTATGGGCCAGGTTCGGGCCCCACACGCTAACGGAAGGTTGTTAAACTCCTTTATGCCCCACCAAACACAGCTATGCATCGGCGGTTGTCCCCATGCGCTGCTACTTGCCGGTGGCTGTCCCTACGCGCCATTACTCGCCGTCGGATGTCCCCATGCACGACTGCGAGTCCTACGCACCCTCCGTTATGCCGTAGTTCACTTTTAAAGAAATATGCTAACGCCGTTAGCATGTTTCGTTAAGAGTTGATGACATCAGTCAACTAACCAATGCCATTGTTGACTAAACGGAATATTCCATTGTTGGCGGAATATTCAGTCGCCGGCATGGCGGCTATCCGTCGAAAATCGCCATTTTCGGCCGAAATTTAAACCTTCTCTAACTTCTTCGTTTCACCACCATTTTTCATGATCCACTAGTCTAAATCTATCTACTCGATCCAAGGAATCTAAATTCTAGGTCAAAAGTGGAAAATCTAACTTGTGATGCCTGAAAAACACCTGAGAAGGTACAAACATTTTGTCGTTGTTTCTCCTTGAAACTCGTGCTACAGCCGTCGTCAACTAGTGAAATGGGTACGGTTGGGCTCGCCTCGTTGTGACGATCTGAGCAATGGTGGTCTGGTGGGCCAACACATCCAGAGCCGTTGTGTTTGGGGTGGCTTCTCGGCTCTTCACGAAGGGGAAGAGAGGGAAGGAAACGTGAAGAGAGAGAGAAAGGGGATTGGATAATGCTGTCAAGAGAGAGAAAATGAGGGTGTTTCAAACACCCATATTCTAAAGTTACCAAAATGCCCTTCTAGTTTCCAGACCCGTAACTTTTTCATTCGAACTCTGATTCCCTTGCTTGTCTACGAACTCGTGAGTTCGAGACCTACGGAACGGTCCAAGAACTACAAGAAATTCTAGGTTGCCGGACAAACATTTGCCCGATGAAGTGTTTTTCACCGCATAAATAGAGTTTGCCCGATGAACAAGTTGTTTATGCGTAAAATAGGAAATTTTTGCCCAACGAGAAGTTTTTCCCATCGGGGAAGATGAGATATGAAGACGAATATCAGTCGTTAGGTAATAGTTGGCGTTGACTGAATCTTGCCCGACGAATCATTAAACTTTGTCCGACGAATGTACTTTTACACCCGTCAGGCAAAGGCTTCAAATATCATCACGTGTTTCTCTGTTCGGTGGGCGATTGCCAAAAATGAAAGATTATGCCCGACGAATATTCATTTATCTTCGTCGGGCAATATATAGCATATTCAATTTACATTTATTTATTAAACAACTTTTTTAAATTACTTACGACATGAAATTGAACGATCTAACCGTCCACATTTAGTGTAGGTACTCATAGATCGACTACGCGACAAATTACCCAATTTGAAAATCCCGGAATTAGGTAACGGTGCGTGATGATTCAACGGTTACACAACATTTCTTCACGATCGGACGACTTGAAATCCTCAAAACACAAGCTTTTCGATGGGATATATCTAGGCACGTAAAATAAAAAAATGAACGGTTAGATCGGTCAAATTCAATCATTTGAATATCAGTAGAACCAAAACTTCAAAAATTGTTTTGAAGTTTCCTTCAAGTGTTTAAATTCCTTGATGAATATGCTTGTTTTCCGATTTTTAATAATTTACAAATTGAAATGGACCGATCTACCCATCCACATTTATGGTAAGTACTCATAGATCGCCTACGCGAAAAATTACCCAATTTGAAAATCCCGAGATTAGGTAACGGCGCGTGACAATTCAACAGTTACACAACGTTTCTTCACGATCGGACGGCTTGAAATACTCAAAACATAAATATTTTTTACGGGTGAGGTCTACAGACTTAAAAGTAACCATTGAACGGTCAATTTTTTGAAATTCCATCGTTTGAATATTAATTGAACCAAAACTACGAAAAACCCATTGAAATTCACAAATTTAACGATCGACGCACATAAGCTCAGAAAAACATGACGATAACGATCGATGGGGCTTTAGGCATGTAAAACCAAAAATTGAATGGTCCCGATCTTGAAAACTCTATCGTCGGACCAGGTTATTAGATCAGTCATAAACTCAACATCATGGGACTTTAGCCCGACGAAGGAAACTATTCACCGGGCAATATGTAAATATGCGTCGGGCAACGTTACAAAAACACGCTTTTTTTTCCTAAAAATTTCAAAGATTCCTCCAAAATTTTCGTGAAAACTCAAACTTACTGCGTATCTTTGCCCGACCAATATGTAAATAGTTACCCGACGAATATCCACCGCTTATTTTTACCCGACGAAGTCATTAAAAGTTCGCCCGAAGAATTGTTTCGTCGGGCAAGAGTATTCAGACAGATAAATCAGACCGACTCTTCTTCTTCTTCCTTCTTCTTTATTTTCCTGGTTTTTTCCCGACCCCCATCTCTCTGCAATTCAGACCAGAGCTAGGTTGTGGAGGTCGCCGCAACTCGTAGCTCTCCCTCCCTTTCTCGCTCTCTCTCACTCATACTCCAGCTCTCACTCCGCCGCCGCATCAATCTCTCGCACTGCCGCTCTCTCAGCGTGGTTAGGTCCCACCGCCCCTATCCTCGCCGGCAGTCATCTCAAGGTCGAACTCATTGTCCCTCTCTCTCTATTGTTAATGTATATTAGTTATTGTTAATTTTGATTGGTTAAATTTTAATTTTAGTTTGGATTGAAATTTCAATTGAAATTTGGTTTGGATATTATGAAATTGTATGGAAAATGGAATTTAAATTTGGATTGGATTTTGGCAGATTGTGCATTATTGTCAATTTTGCAGATTGGGAATTTAGGGGGATTAGTTGAATATTCTGATTTTGGATTGGATTGGAATATAAATATTTGGTTTACTAAGTTTGTTTGGATTTAGGAATTTATGGTTAATGTTGAAGATTTGTTGAAATTTTGATATTTCGTATAATGTTGAAATTGGTATAATGTTATGAATTTTGCGTATGATTTTTGTTATGATTTTGGATATGAATTTTATGTGAATTTTATGAATTTTGGATTAATTTATAAGTTTGATTTTATTCCCAAAATTTGGATTTAGAAATTTAGGTATAATGTTGTGAATTTTGAGTTTAGTACTTTTGGATTAATTAGTATTTTAGGTTTAATTTTGGTTTGTGTTGGTTTTATTTTAAAAAATTAGAATTTGGTGGTTTTAGTTTTTAGGTACCAATTTACTAATTTTTAATAATACAAAAATTGGTTTATTTATTATTGGAATTAAAAAATGTTGGTTAATTTTATATGTGGTTTTGTTTTTATTTTGTGAATTTAATATTAAAATGTTTGGTTTTTTTTTTAATTAAATTAAAAATATGTTGGTTAATTTTATATTAATTATTTTAAATTTCTTATTGAAGATGTTGCATTGCACCTTGATCACATCTAGGACCGCCCTTGCCCTGATCCCATTGATGATCATGCGAAGGAGGAGGCAGCCGCTACCTCGGTTGCCTCATTAGCGGCGTCGGTTCAGGGATCGATCTTAGATCATCAGGGACCCGGTGCCCGATCGGCTCGTCGACCTCACAATAAGAAACAGAGGGAACCCCGTACCGACACCCAGCCCCCGCATGACGATGCCGGAGCAGACGAAACGGCGACTGATGTCGGAGCACTCCCTAAGGGTAAGTTGATTATTTTGTTTATTTAAACAACTGTTTTTATTTGTTACTCATATTATGTAGAATGTTCATCGAATTTGAAGGGAAGTCGGTGAACGTGCGCGGGATCAACCGGGGTTTGACATCCTAGCGGATTTGCAGGACAACGAATGCAAAGATCCTGGTGGTGTACGTGCCTCGCCTCCGATCCGCGTCGGTAAAAATACACAACCTGCTTGTGCATGACATTGGTGCAATTCTTCGCACCAAGTCCCTGATGATGGGGGAGACTTTCAGAACCCAACACCTGGTGGAGATCACGCGCTGTTATGGAGAGTTATCGGTACGTGTTTCTCCATTTTTTTACATTAATTTCATTTTTTATAATTATTTTACTAACTTTCATAATTTAATGCAGATCAATTTTGAGTTCAACTTGGAGGACGTCGATGTCAATAGATACTTGAGACACGACTGGCAGTTACGGTACACCGATTGGAAGTACGAGCTCCACAAGTACTACAAGAGCTTGCTTTCCCCGGAGGAAGCTCGGGCAAATCCTCTGGAGGAGTTGGACGGGCCGAAACTGGCAGGGTGGTTGTGGTTATGCGACCATTTCGTGTCCCCCACTTATGTGGTACGTACTATCCACCTAGTTAAATTATTTATTTATTTTTATGTTATTTTCCATTTGAAAATATAATTTTTTTTTTACTAATGAACAGCCGAAATCGGTTGCCAACACACAAAATCGAGGAGCGAAAAAATTCAACCATTACGGGGGGTCGCGATCCTTATCGGCCAGGCAGGAGGATCGGCGCATCATCGGGTTTATGTTCTCGAAGGTGGATGCCTGGGGGAAAGTGTAAGCTGGACGGGGCGACCAAGAGGCTGACAAAATTGACGTAAATTTATTTTTTGCAGATTAAACATTAATTTTTAATTTGATAATTATATTTCTAATTAATATTTATTCGAATTTGTAAGAGGCGATGGAGCAAGACGTCCAGCAGACACTGGCTGAGCTCACAAAACAACATCCCGAAGTGCCTTTGGAGCAGCAGCTCCTGGATCCCGAGAAGTCGATCGCCATCCTGGAGCGATGACTTGAGAGGCGTCCAGGGAAGATCGTTCGAGGGGCGGGTGACGGGATAGTGCGGGATGTCTCCAGTTACTCGTCGAGTTCATCTTGGGCATCCAATTCTGAGGAGATGTCGGAGCTCAAGAGAAACTTCGAGATCCTCCAGGGCGAAAATGTTGATATCAAGGCTCAAAACACACAGATCCAAGCCCAAAACGATCAAATCAATACTGCCCTCGCTAAGGTGCTTGGCCGCTTGGGTGAGTGTGGACTGGATGAGCTTCTGTCACAGCCACAGCCCCCATCCCAATAGCCCGCCTAAGATCCCAACCACCCCGACCCGTCGCCGAGTAGTTAGAATGTAATATGTAAAATATTGTTTTAGTTTTAATTATGTAAAAATATAATATTAATTTTTCTAAATATATTTTTTATTTTAATTTGATTCGTTTTATTCTTTTAATTGTATTCTTTTAAAATATTTTTATTTTAATTATATATATATATATATATATATATATATATTTTTTTTATTTAATTAAAACAAATTATTATTTTTTTAAATATCACAATGTTGCCCGACGAATAAACACTTCATCGGGCAAAAAATGTAACTTGGCCCAGTGAATATTATTCGTCGGGCAAAATAGTTGACTTTTGGATTACTAGACAAGTCATATGTGACGAATGAATCCGCCGGGCAACCTTAAATTTGCTCGACGAATCATTGTTTCCGTCGACTAAAATTAAGCCCGACGGCTGTGGCCCGACGTAAGTTGCCCGATGAAGAATCGTTGAGGTTAATGTTTCCCGACGACTTTTACATGTTGCTCGACGTACTAATTTCGCCGGGCAAGCCTTATTTTCTTGTAGTAAAGAAAAACTTCTAAAATTGTTTCGACACGAAAAGTGACTCCCGAACCCCCTAACTCTCAAGGGCATAATTATCTTTCCTAAAATAATTTACAAATTTAATTACTTTTATGTCTGGATCGTTACAACTGCTGTGTTGCTGCGGCAACGCAACTATTGCAGCTCTTTGGTGAGTCTGTGACGTTGCAGCGACATTGCAGTCGCTTTGCCGTCATTGATGGTAATGGTTCATAACTTGATATGGGCTTTGATGTGCTTTAATTTTGGTTTACTCCAATTATTTGCAGGCCATGAGTTGTTTGTATCTTGCTTATATTAGGGCTAATTTGTTTTACCTTAACTTGTCACTAGTTCATTTTGAATTAGTTGTATTGGGGTAGAACTTTGGGGAGTTCTTGCTCTCTATGTTAGGTCATAATTTATACATTTTATAAATAATTTAATACCCTTTTACTTATGTTTTGTTAATATTTTGTGATGTGAAACTGGAGAAAATAATCTATTTTGTGAGATATGTGCAAAGTCAGAAAGATAACTGAATTATGAGAATAATGGAAACATAATCACTCAATTTTGAGTTGAAATGAAGAAGTTATAAAAGAATCAAACCAAGTGCCAAGAACCTCGCTGCGGTCCCGCGGGAATCTCGCAGGAAGTCCGCGGGCTAGTGATCGACTTTAATATAACTTCAAAATCATCCCAAAATTATCCCAAGATCATCTCGCGGGCCAGAGATCATTCGAAGATCATTTCAAGAATATTCTAAAGATTACTTCATGACCACGCGAATCCCACGGACAGCCCCTGGATCACCCGTAGGCCAGCCAGGATTGCATTGACAGCTTGCGTTCACACTTGTTCTCCATGTTTCAAGGGGATTTCATGCATGTTTGGTTCGAAATATTATTTTTGGTCCTTTTGCTTTTAGGAAAGGTTTAATTATGTTTCTTAAATGTTTAGGAAAACTTTTCCTTATAGAATTTAATGTAAATTTCTATTTATTTGAGAATTAATAATTCTCCTATAAATAGAGTTCCTAAGGTTTTGTAAAAGGGGGACGATCGGAGGATCAGAGAGAGAGAGGAGACCACCAACCGACACACCACATTAAACCCATAGCGAAAATACTTTTTTTTTAAATTGTAGTTTTCTTTTTAGGTTAGGGCTTCTTGAAGTCCTAACCATGGTTACTCTTTAATATGATTTCGGCTCTTTATTCTTTGATTATGGATGCTTGATAAATTTAGATTGCTACTTTAATTGCTATTCTTTTATGTTTATGAGACAGATGACCTTGTTGCATAAATTATCGATGGAATTGCTTAGTTGACTGCCTTTATCATCTTGTAATTCACTTAGCATCGAGAGGTTGAATTACAAAACAATCCTGTAATCTAAATTCATTACATCCTAAGATAAATGCCATGTTCTAGGATTAGTGTGATGACCTTTATCTTCTTTAGCACTTAATGCATTCACTCTATGTTAACTTGAGTAGATGCCATGGTAGGTTACATAATTGGATAGAAAGTTAAAGTGTAGATGCCATACATCTATCATACAAAGTAAGAAGAAGATTAATGTGTAGATGTACTGGGCCAAGGTCTGTTGCATGGGCATCTTAGCAAGGAACATTCATAGGATTTGAATCTAGAAAATCATGTTAGGAAGTAATTGTGGTTAGTGGTGGATTGAGTGCCTTAACCTATTATTTTCATTAATTGTTTTAGTTTAGGTTCTTTAGTTTATTTTATTTTTAATTATGTTAAATGCCCCAAACTGTTTGTGTTTGTGTTTTTATTTTCTATTTTTATTTTGTTAAGTCTCTGAGTTAATTAATCAATCTAAGTAATATAATGGAACATAGTTAAGAAAAGTCCTTGTGGGATTCAACCCTAGCTTATTTGCTATATTGTCTATTCGATTTGTGCACTTGCAAAGTTAAACTGAATAGAATAGGTTTCATATTTGTGTTGTTTATTTTATCCAAAAATTTTTTGGCGTCGTTGTCAGGGACTTCGTCCCTTAACGGTGTCCATATATCTTAGATTTTTTCATTAACTCAATTTGTTATTTTTTTTAGGTACATGCCTTGCCTAGACGGTAAATAAAGCGCTTATTGGGAGGCAAGCCAATCTGGTTCGATCGTTTCCTTTCCTTTTTCCTTTTTGCTTTTTGTATTTTTATTTGATGTCATTCCTAAACGTATCACTATTTTCATTTAATCTTTGCTTTATCACATTGAGGACAATGTTCAATTTAGGTTTGGGGGTGTGGACTTTCATATAAAAATTGGAAAACTTCTTGGGAATTGGAATTTTCGAAGAAAAAATAATTATAATAATTTTTGAAAAAAAAATGTAATTTTGGAATTTTTTTTGTAATTTCGAAAAAAAAAAGTAATAAAAAAACATTTCGAAAAAAAGTTTTGTTAATTTTATTACTCTTTCCTTGTTAATATGGATGAATATGCTAAGTTAATCACTAATGCTTTACTAAGGTTATGCCATGTTTAGTTAGTATCATAACTATGCAGTTCACAATGTCATACTTTATGTGATTAAGTAGATAAGATGCTTATATTTAGGTGAACTTTAAAAAATTAGTAGAGACTACTCTTGTGAGTTTTTGAGGCCTAGTGCCATTCTTTGAGAGGGATTTACTTTGTTTCTACTCTTAAACACTCTTTGATTTTTTTTCTTAAATCGTTGATCTCATTAACATTATTTGCATTGATTATTAAAGAACTAACCTCTTATGTAGGTACTCTTGATTCTAAATTTGATTTATCATAAGAGATGATGTAGGTTATGCATGTTTTACCTCATTAAGCCTTTATCCCACCCTATTGTGTGTTCCATAACCTAAATTTAAAGCCAAACACTTAATCCTTTTTCTTTTATCACCTAAATCATAACCCACCCTAAACACTTACCCTACATTTTGGCCATACCCTATAACTTAGGTTTGTGCTAAGGTTGCTTCAATTGAAGTTCATAAAAAAAAAAAAGTTTATGCAAAATATACTAAGTGTTCTCATGTAGGAATTGCAAAATTATGACAAAATTGGATAATAGTGACATCTCAAGAAGTTAAGGCAATGTAATTGTGGTTAGTTCAATTCCAAAGATAAAATAAAGAAAAAAAAGTTCAAGAAAAGAAAAAAATTGAGAAAAAAAAAGGAAGAAAGAAAAAGAACTAAATAATAATGGAATTGAGCTAAGTATGATTCAATTCAAGTTCAATATTTGAATAGTCACAATTGTGCAAAACATGTGAAAGTGCTTAGAAGTGTTCAAAGTTCAAGTAGAGATCAAGTTCAAATCATGACATTTCATGCCTTGATACAACCTAAGTTATTTTGCAATCATTATCCTTTATTCTTTAACCCTAAGCCTAGCTTCAATACAACCCTTACTTTGAAGACCTAACAGATCTTATGGGCAATCATGCTTGGATTTGAGATTAGTATCTACGTTCTTAATTTTCAATTTCTTTCGTGAGATCTATTTTCAGAAATTATCGTTCTTTTATTGATTATTCATATGTGATTATACTTTGATTTCCTTTAGATAACTTCCATCACATATGCTTGATAAGAGTGTAAGCCTAGGATTCTTGTGAAAATTGAGAGTTGCCTAATGAGGATTAGAATCAAGGCGAAATCTTTCTTAAGGCTTTTAGATGTAGTTGTCTTTAAGCTTGATTACTGAAAGTTTTGGTATTCACACTTAACACATGATACATTCTTGTTTATGGCATTTCTTTAGTTTAGCAAAGCATGATAGACTTACATTAGTTCTTAATAATTCGCTAAAGAGTTATGTTTTTCGTGTTTTTAGTTGTTAAGTAAAACGTTTGCGGGTATCGTAACTGGCATAACCCTCAGTAGACAAAACTCTTCCTACTAGGGACACCTAGGGGTTTAAATGTTCTACCTTAAGTAAGATTGAGTCTTTTTTATTTTTAACTTTTATTATGTATTTTTCTCAAGGACTAGCAAAAGATAAGTTTAGGGGTATTTGAAATTTATACACATTTTATCCATGATTTAATACCCTTTTACTTTGTTTTGTTAATATTTCGTGATGTGAAACTAGTGAAAATAATCTATTTTGGGAGACATGTGCAGAGTAAAAAAGATAACTGAATTATGAGAATAATGGAAAAAGAATCACTCAATTTGGAGTTGAAATGAAGAAGTTATAAAAGAATCAAACCAAACACCAAAAACCTCGCTGCGGTCTTGCGAGAATCTCGTGGGCTAGCGATCGACTTCAATATAACTTCAAAATCATCCCAAAATTATCCGAAGGTCATTCCGCGGGCTAAAGATCATTCCAATATCATTTCAAGAATATTCTAAAGATTACTTCAAGACCACGCGAATCTCGCGAGCCAACCAGGATTGCCTTGACAACTTGCGTTCACACTTGTTCTCCATGTTTCAAGGGCATTTCACACATATTTGTTTAGAAAATATTATTTTTGGTCCTTTTACTTTTAGGAAAGGTTTAATTATGTTTTTTAAATGTTTAGGAAATATTTTCCTTATAGAATTTAATATAAACTTCTATTTATTTGAGAATTAATAATTCTCCTATAAATAGAGGTCCTAGAGTTTTGTAAAAGGGAGACGATCGGAGGATCAGAGAGAGAGAAGAAACCACCAACCAACACACCACATTAAACCCATAGCGAAAACACTTTTCTTTAAAATTATTGTTTTCTTTTTAGGTTAGGACTTCAAAAAGCCTTAACCATGGTTACTCTTTAATATGATTTTGGCTCTTTATTCTTTTATTATGAATGCTTGATAAATTTAGATTGGTACTTTAATTGCTATTCTTTTATGTTTATGATATTGATGACCTTGTTTGAATAAATTATCGATGGAATTGCTTGGTTGAATGCCTATATCATCTTGTAATTCACTTAGTATCTAGAGGTTGAGTTAAGAAACAATCTTGTAATCTGAATTCCTAACATCCTAGGATAGATGCCATGTTCTAGGATTAGTGTGATGACCTATATCTTCTTTAGCACTTAATGCATTCACTCTATGTTAATTTGAGTAGATGCCATGCTAGGTTACATAAGTGGATGGAAAGTAAGAGTGTAGATGCCATACATCTAGCATACAAAGTAAGAAGAAGATTAATGTGTAACTGTACTTGGCCAAGGTCTATTGCATGGGCATTTTAGTAAGGAACATTCATAGGATTTGAATCTAGAAAATCATGTTAAGAAGTAATTGTGGTTAGTGGTGGATTGATTACCTTAACCTATTATTTTTATTAATTGTTTTAGTTTAGGTTATTTAGTTTATTTTATTTTTAATTAGGTTCAACGCCCCAAACTGTTTGTGTTTGTATTTTTATTTTCTATTTTTATTTTATTAAATCTCTGAGTTAATTAATCAATCTAAGTAATAAAATGGAACATAATTAAGATAATTCCTTATGAGATTCGACCCTTACTTATTTGATATACTGTCTATTCGATTTGTGCACTTGCAAGGTTAAAATGAATAGAATAGACTTCATATTTATGTTGTCTATTTTATCCAACACTCACCCTAGAGCTTACTCTCTTGATTTACTATTTATAGGTGGGTGAGTTTTTACTTTCTCCCTAAAATATGTTTTTTGTAAACATATATTTAATCCAATGTTACTATTTATTTACCAAAAATAAAATTTCGGTATGTTGCGAAGAAAAAGGACATGAATAAGTTGATGTGGAAAGCTTAAATAGAATTCAAGTGTCTCATACAAATCTCCACTCGAGATTTCTTACGATGATTAATTTACCATTTGATTAGTTGGTTGCACTGTAATTAATTTAGTAATATTAAATGAATATCTTCCTTCTTCTTGGCACCACTACCACTACAAATGTTTGCTCCATCCTCCATTCTCTTTTTCAGGGTTTACCTGAAATCCATCCACTTGTAGAGTGTCAACATCGAATTGAAGCTTTTGTTGTTGGCAACATGAATATTTAAACTTTTAGTGTCTAATTAATCATTTTTATTTTTAATGAGAGCGCCTAATTAATTAAAGAAAGTAGAAATTCATTCATGTATATTATTATATTCCTGTCTTGCTGAAGGTACTATGACTAGTGAGCCGGAGTTGGAGTATGTTTGGTGAGTTGCCGCTTTATGGTCTTTATCTTCTTATAACACTCCACTAGTTTTTTAATTTTTGGATTACGAAAGAAAATTCCTCTTCTTTGAATAAACTAACTTTTAGTTTTATACGGTAAAGAAAATTATATATTATATTGAAGGATAAATTACGTAAAAGTACCTAAATTATATTGACCATTTTAAGTTATACTCCAATTATAGAAATTTTCATTTCGGTTTTTAAACTATCAAAATACAACATCTATATACCCATTGTTAGCAATCTGTTAAACAAAATCTGTTAAGTGCCCAAATGGTACTTATGAGGTCTTTTTTTATGCTGACATAGACGCCATATAGACAAAAAAAATAATATACTTGAATTGCCCTCCCCTCACCGACAACAATGAATTGCCCACCCCCCCCAACCCAACACCATCAATGAATTGATGGATTCGATGAAGCTCCAAATCATTCCTTTGGCTACTATTAGGAAACAAAATATCCAAGTCTAAGCAATCAAACTTCAAAGAATGATCAGAAATGCAAGAAGTTTCTAGACATTATTTCGATTCTGCGAAAACGTTAGGGTGGAATTCTGGGTTTTATTTAATATTTACAAATTTAAATTCCTCTACCTTCGAATTGTTCTTAGTGAAGGGTGAGAAGTGGAAGCTAAAGCAGAAGCTTCAGAGCTTTAAGCAGAAGCTCCAGAGGCTTTGAGAAGGAAGAAGATGTTTGGCTCTCTCATTTTTCTACTACAATTCCAAACCAGTCGCTTTGGTCAACTTGCCTCTTTATTCCGTTCGTCTCATCTTCGCCTTTTCGTCTTTTATGGAGACGATGGAAGTGGAGATCGGTGAGGTTGATTTTGAAGATTAATCGTTGGATTTCGGGTTAGGAATCCGGTTGGAGGTCGTGCAATTTTAATAGGATGGGTAAATTGGGGGTTTAGCTTTTCTTCGCGTGGTCTGGGAATACTTCTCTGGTTATTGGGAATACTTCCTTACCAAGCCGAAGAAAAGCGGCATGAGAAGCGAGAGGTCTCGATCCCTCATAACCCTCTCAAAGAATGCAGAATGGTCTGGGTTTGATTCTCTTCGAACCCAGGGGGAGGTGGGATGGGTTTTGAATGAATTGAACTGGATTTTGGTATTTTGTTTTTGTTTTTTTGAATTTTGTATTGTTTTTTTGTTTTAATAAGTTTATTTTATAATTTATTTTAAATTTTTATTAATTATTTTTAATATATCAATTATTTTTTTATTTTTTTTACATGGCATCTATATCAGCATAAAAAAAAACACCACAAGTGCCACTTAGTCACTTAACAGATTTTGTTAACAGATTGTTATCGGTGGGTAACTAGATGTTGTATTTAGATAGTTTGGGTACTGAAATGAAAATTTTCATAGTTGGGGTATGAATTTGAAATGACCCTTATAATTTGGGTACTTTTATGTAGTTTATCCTATATTTAATTATTACACTAGCAAAACTTGTCCGCGCATTGCTGCGGAGCTGTTCAATTGATTATAAACATGAATTCTACAAAATGATAAATACAAATAGATTTAGGATATGAAAAAATATTTAAAAGATGATTAACTATATACATCTATCATCATTTGTTTATTTACATGATTTTACATTTATTATAGAAATATTGGATAGCTAACCATAATCATAAATTATATATAAATATATATATTATATTTATAAACAATTATAAAGACTATTAAATAATGACTCTAAGATGTAAAACGTAAAAACGTTGTTTTATTTTTCAAGAAATAAAATATAAAATATAAACTCTAATAGTCTAATATAAGTTATATAATCAACAAAATAATTTGTTGTCTGTTAATATATTTTTTAATTAATAAACAAAATAATAATATAATAGTAGTTGTTGTAATAATAATTGTAGCAATATTTCATTAGACTCAGGATACGGGATAATATCTCCAAATTGAGTAATAATAATAATGATAAATGAATATATAAGGGCAAAATTGTAATTTTAATATTCACAACAAAGAAAAAGAAAAATAAATAAGAGCAAAAAAATCAAAATACTATTAATAAATAGTAAATTTTATGACTTAGCTTTATTATATAAAAAATATAATATGGATGGCTTACAAGTGTAGTAAGTAAGTTAAAGTCGAAATGGGCTGCTAGTGCTCGTTAACAAAACTAGCAGGTGGAAGGGGATTCTTTATCTCTCTTTTTTTTCTGGTACATGTTCTACTTAAAAAAAATTTCGGATGTAAACAGTACAGGAGAGGGCATAAGCCTGACAACAAAACAAAACAACAATAATTCTAAGTCTATTAATCCCGTATCTCTTATCAATGCTATTAATGGTTGTTTCCATCTACTTTGGTACGGTAGAAGGATTCTGGATATTCTCAAGAAGCTAAGTAAAAGGTTTCAGTACATCTCTTTATTTACTCATGTCTTTAGGGAAGTCAATTTTCTAGTGGATGCTCTTGCTAAGTAATTGAAGGTGGACTCACACCCAACACCTAAACAAGTTGCGGCAAGGAAAATGTCCACATCTGCGGGGTTGGTAATTGGTATGCGTGGAATTTGACCAAATTGCCCATCACCAACCCACAAAGAGACAAACCACTCCATCGTCGAATTTTTCTAAACCAAATAAAAACCCCATCTCCGTAGACCCACCAACTCCTATTATGACATGGTGACAACATCATTTTTTTCATTGCTTTGATCATAACAAAGAACTTTCTTCTATATTTGAATGAATCAATCTAAAAATCAAAGGTATCACTTATATAATACACATATTATGACACCCCGACTCGGAAAGCTCACGTGGACATCGAAATTGAGGTATGTTAGCCGATATCTGATAGTGACGTCCAGATGACGAAAACCAAAAGTAAAAACGGTGCATTTCAGGAGGTCGTGTGAAAAGTAACTGGTAAAAACCAACTTTTGATTCAGCGCGACAACGGAAGTACATAGCATAGTACACTACTTTATGATCATAAGGTTAAGCAACTACCTGAGCTATCCGAACGGTCACATCCGGAGGTGTGAGTGTGAAAGTCAGAGCAGCAGCTGAGAACTCCATCTCGATAAGCGTGAAGTACTACTAGGACATGAGGGGTACAAAAAAAACAGAAGGGTGAATGGACCTTATAAGTTATTTCAATGTAAACCATAAGTTGAAAACATATTTTAATCCCTCGGTTTTGAAAAGAAACTCAAGATACCAATGATGCACAAACGACAAACATGCACATTCTATGAGAAATAATTACAAAATAATATGCAGTCTCAAAATAATCCCGAAGCAATAAGTGTAGAACATATATCTCACTATTTATTATGTTCTTGAGTCGCTCGATACGCACATGACAGGCTGGGTATCTATGGTTCGCTCGTGTACCTCGATCACGTGAAAGCTGGGTGCTAAGCAACGTCACCTCATGTCCCCTAGACCTCGGGGACAAGCTGGCGCTATTTAACTAGTATTCGAGCGAGCGCATGTAATCAATTATGTGGAGCCTGGTCTGTGGCCAACAGACAGGTACTAAGACACCAACGACTCCTATGTGGGGTTACATGTTTCATGTGTAACATGCGTACATCACAACTCTTATAATGGCAATTCACCATCAATCTCAATCGAATCATGTTCGGGAATATAACCAAAATAGTCAAATAAGCATCCTCCAGAATACGACATGACAACCATGGTCAACAAGTCATGCTCAGGAATTCTAACATATCAGGTAATGAGGAACACCTTTAAAACACATTTACATGCATATAAACGCCTCTCGGGAAGCTAAGGTAAGCACGAGCAATTCCATAATAGTAAATACATATTATCATTTAAGCAATCATGCCCGAGGATATAATTGGCACAGCTAAAAGTCTTAACTAATAAGTGCAATCACACCAAGAATCTAACATCATTATAATAGCAGGTGAACTAACTAACATCTGCCATCATGTTCCAGCATTAAAGTTCATCACTCATAGTCAAATAAATCAAACCCAGGGTTAAGGTATAACTAGTCATGCATTCAATGACGTAACGTAGAGAACGTGCAAGTAAAAGTAATGATAAAACAAAGTTTGAGAAAGAGGTCCACTCACTAATTAGTCGGGGATCAAAATCACCCGACGATGCCAAGCCAACGTAAGCTCCAAGCCGTCAAAACCCTAAACACAAACAACCACAAAGGTTACTAACAATTTCCAAAGTAAACACTAAAGGAAACCCTTCTTGGGTTGTCCAAAACGGGACTAAAACGACTCCAAATGAACTAAATATGTGTTTAAAAGATCTAAAACGTCCCAAAACTAGACCCACGCGCCACCGTAAGCCAGGAAACAGCCCCACGCGTCGTCACGCACCGGCCGGAAGTCAGGAAGAGACCTCACACGCTGTCACGTGCGCCCACGCGCGCTCAATTACTGCCACGCGCCTGCTGAGTGTTATACCCGCGTGGCGCCTACGTGGCTACTAGATGGTTGACAAGTGGCATCCACATGGCTTCCAAGTGGCTGCCAAATGGTGCCCACGTGGCTGCACGTGGCTGCCAGATGGCGTCCACGTTACTGCACGTGGCTGCCAGATGGCATCCACGTCGCTGCACGTGGTTGCCAGATGGCGTCCACATGGCTCCGCGTTGCTGCCAAATGGTGTCTATGTAGCTCCAAGTGCTCGTCATGTGTTCATTGACCAGAGGTCGGTGACGTCGCGATCGGTGGTCGGATTCTGATAAACTCCACCAAAAGCCACATGCAAAACATTGAATCGTAACTATTCGATGCTAGGAGTCCAAAAATCACAATTTTTGGTCAAGGGGCTACCTAAGTTGGTCGGAAAGAAAGTCGCCTCAAAGTCGCGACCGTTGAGAAAACTCTTAGTTTTCCAATGGGCTTCGTCCGTCACCAACCTCGCACCAAAACCCACATGCAATAAGCCATATGTAACGACCCGTAAATTAATTAGTGAATTTTTGTAAATTAATTTGGGAAAGGACGATTTTACCTTTGGTTTTTGAGAGGCTTGAAAGTCAAATTTTGTTTGGAGATACCTTTGAAAGTTTTTCGTGCACCGTTGCGTAGGTTTCGAACTCACGAGTTTGTAGACAAGCGGCACGCGCAAAACGGAGTTCATATGAGAGAGTTGTGGGTCTAGAATGTTTAGGAGCATTTTGGTAATTTTCATTGGGTGGATATTTTAAAGCAGACTCCTCCAGATTCTTCTCATTTTCCTCTCTCCCTTCGCGATCCTCATTCAACCCGTGCGACCGAACACAAAACCCCGTACCCTTGAACTTTGATTCGAAGCAACCTCGTCCATTTTGGTTCAACCCATCTTCTTCTCCTCCTCCCCACGATCAAGGACGTACCGGCCATCGGGGAAACAGCCACGGGAAACACCGAACAGAGGAAGGAGAAAACTGAACATTTCGATCGTTTTTCTAGCCAACTCAGGTATGGGTTTCATGTTTAGACTTCAGTTTCGAGTTCCTGGGCTTGAGTAGATAGTTTTAGGCTATTAATTCGAGAAAAATGGTTAAGATTTGAAGAAGATAGGGATTTCAAGGTCGACCGGTAATGGCGATTTCTGGCGACGGCGCACGGCAGAGCGGTCGTCTTCTTCGGCGACTGGTTCGGTCAGCGAGCTGACGTGGTATGCAACCTAGCAGCCACGTGGAGGAGAACGGGTGCATTCTTCGGCTGCCAAATACCTTGATCGCAGTAGGGTGAATTTGTATATATTGTATGTCGACGGGTAGGGTGAATTTGTTTATATTGTCTGCCGACCGTGCCTGAATTTTGTTTTGTTACAGTTCACGCAGACGTTGAAAAAGCTGCGGTGAAGAAAATGGCCGGCACCATTGCCAAGCACCAGGCAGCTGAGGAGGCTGCTAGGAAGAATAAGGGCCCTACCGATGGTGTTGGGGGGTAGTAAGGGACCTGCTGAGCTTGCCGAGACCAGCAAGGGTCAGTAGAGGAAGACCACTGCCAAATGGCAGAAGGATCCCGTATTTCCTAGGAAGGAGCCGAGGATAAAGGAGCCGAGGATAAAGGAGCCGATCTCCGAGACGTTAGGGGTGGCTTGGTGCATTTTCTTGCTTCTAAGTCACCTCAAAAGCGGTCGACGGATAAGGCTGGCCTGGATCCATCTGAGGACCGGCGTCGGAAGGTGGCGGCCTTCCTAGCAAAGAGTTCTTATGGTGATGTTGATGATACTCGGAAAAAGAATAGGCAGGAAAAAGTGGATGCCATTGAGAATGCCAGGGAGATCGTGACTACCGAGCCACCTCTACTGCTCGGTCCCCGAGCCACCTCTGCTGCTCGGTCCCCGAGCCATCCTGAAGCCATTGAAGAAGCCGATCTTCAACCATGGTCTGAAGGCGTATTTTGCTTATCCTGGTGATGCTCCTGATGTTGTTCGGACATCATATGCTGACAGCACTTGGCCCCAAGTGTCCGAGTGCATGCATCTGACCATGGTGCTGGTGGTCAATAGTCTGATTTTGGGCTCACAGAAGGAGCTCATAGAGATCAAGGAGATGAGCTCGGCCACGCTTCCAAATCGGTACGCCAAGGTCATGGTTGAGGGTGCTCACATAAGTGCTCTGCCTTCCTCCAATTTTGTTGTGTTTTTTTTTTTTATAGCATTGTGACTAACCCAAGTTTTTGTTGGTCGGCAGTACTTTGGAGAGGTCTTCTCGGCGTTGCAGAAGATAGCTAAGTAGGTCGAACGGCTGGAGGAGGAGAAGACCAAGCTGAAGAAGAGGGCCGATCGCCTAAATGAGAAGAAGCAGGACGCCGAGCGGGCCCTGAAGAAGGTTGCATACCTCATCCGGGAGAACAAGAAACTATACGAACGGGTGGAGACCACAGAGAAGGGTAGGGCTGAGTAGACGACTCTGGTGATAACCCTAGAGAACGAGCTTGAGCAGACCAAGGCCGACATAGCGGGTGCCTCTGCCCAAGCTGTGGCCAAGTACAATGGATTAGTTGAGTTTGTGGACCATGTGGACATCCAGCTTTGCCTGGTTGAGGATGAGTTGATGCAGAAAGTCCTCTTCTTCAACTAGGATCTACTAGTCAAGTTCCCCTAGTTGGACGAACAGTCCGTGCTTAAGCGATCATTTGAGTTGCTGTTTGACCCAGATGGTTCTATGGCCGATCATTTGCTCCGAATGATCCAGTGTTCGAGCCTGCGGATCAGACTCTTGTCATGCAGACGCTGCAAGAAGAGCAAGCGGATGAGGAGATCACCATTGAGGATTGAGCATCTGTCTCGTGGTTGACCCTTTCTTTGTATTGACTTTGTATTCTCCGAGGGTATGCCCTGTGTATGTTGTAATACAGAACAAGATTTGCTTTTATGAATTTAGGTTTTCTTTTCAACTTTTTCCTAGTCAGATGCCGACTGATTGCTTGCATATATATATATATATATATATATATATATATATATATATAAATATATATTTCTTGTTTGCTTCCAACCGTTAGCTGGTCGGTTGGCCATTGAAAATTTGTGTATGCTGACGAGATTGACCGATTGGACTTTAATAAGCCGCATGAAATCATTATGTAAAAATGGAACTTTGTCATGGTCGGCAATTAGGTTGTAACTAGTGCCGATCATGAAGTTGAGTGTAGGACTGATCCTTATATTTATTTAAAGTGTTTGTAAGTTATGGGCCGATTGGTGGGTGTCTGAACATGCGTCCGACCAAGATTAACTTAACAATACAACGATAAATTTGATGATCAAAATAATGATTGTTCATTGATAGCATACTAACACTGGTCGGCCTGAGATTGATAACATACAAAATTTGAGGAAATCTAGGGTTCACTTGTACCGTGCAACCCTTTGTTGGTAGGCCATGTTGCGTATGTTGCCTTGCTCAAGGTGTTCCTCCAATAGATCAAGGTTGAGAGTGAGAAGCTCGTTGTTTTCATCAGGGTCATAGGAGATCACCTGATAGGAAGTCACGCATTTTTCCTCTAGTACCACAACCTCAGTGCCGAATGCCATGGCGAATGGTGTTGCATTGGTCGATGTTCTGTATGATGTTCGGTAAGACCATAGGATGTCCGGTAGGATGTCAGACCAGGCTCCCCTGCTATCCTCATCCAAGCTAGTCTTGAGGTTGTATTTTATGATCTTGTTGACGGCTTCTACTTGACCATTTACTTGCTGATGAGCTACCGAAGTAGAGCACAAACTGATGCCATACACCTCATAGAATGACCGGAAGCAAGAGCAATTGAAATGTTTCCCATTATCTATGACAATAGTGTGTGGTATGTTGAAGCAGCAGATGATGTTCTGGTAGACGAAGGTCTCGATTTGGGTGGTTGTGATTGTTGCAAGTGACTTTGCTTCTGCCCACTTGGCGAAGTAGTCCATAGCCACAACAGCATGTACTACACCGCCCTTGCCCCTTGGCATTGGCTCAATCAGGTCTAGTCCCCATTGCGAGAAAGGCCAAGGACTAAGCATGGGTGTGAGTTTTTCTGCAGGCAAGTGTGGTAAGGGAGCACAGTGTTGGTACCTATCACATTGTTGAGTTAGGATGATTGAATATGCTTGCATGGATTGCTAGTAGTAGCCTTTTCGGAAAGCTTTGTGGGCGAGGGACCTTGGTCCTGAATGATTGCCACATATGCCTTCATGGATCTCCTTAAGCATATCCTAGCCCCTATCCGAAGGTAGGCACTTGAGTAGCGGGAGAGTGAACCCTCGCTTGTACAGATGACCATGAACTTTGGTGTAGCGAGCCTCTTGGCGTTTGATGCGCTTGGCCTCATTCTTATATGTTGGTAGTTCATCATCCCTGAGGAACTTGATGATTGGATCCATCCAGTTTGGATCAGTGCTGATGACATTGACTTGTCGTTCTTGCGTGCTTGGTGCCCTTAGTGGTTTGTCTCGATTATATTGGCCAATGACATGTTGAAGTTCTTGGAGGTCCAAATTGAGGTCCTAGGAGCCCAGAATCTGGCCCAACTGCGTTCGAAGTACTTAGGGTTGGACATGCCCAGTCCTTGACGTCCTAGCAACCTTTAGAAGACTCCAGAAGCTCCCTTGGCGTGCAAGAAAACACAGAAGGTTTCACCACAAGTCCTTGCCACAAGTTCCTAGTCCAAGTCCAAAAAGGATTACCTTTTTGGAGTCCTTTTTCATGTCTAACTAGGATAGAACTTTTGAGTCAGTTTTTTATTCGAATTTTGTCCTAGATTGTCTCCTACACTGTAGAGATTTAGAGGCCTATTTAAAGGACCTTAAGGCTGGCCGGTGAGGACCTCTAGACACGCTAGCCACATTACATTGTAATTCAGTTTTCAATTCAAAACACTTTAGTTTTCTGCTTGTGAGAGAGTTGTGCGTGAGCAGTGGAGGAACAACCCCTTGCGTGGTCATCTGATGTGTCTCATCCTTAATAATCTCCTTTGTATCTTTACTTTTATTGCTTTTACATTATGAATTCAATTATGTTTGTTCCAATTTCAATCATGCGTGAGTAGTCTTTGTAGGATTAGGGATGCTTGAAGCCCTAGTCATGTTAGTTCGTTAATTAGATTTTGACTCTTGATTTTGATTGTTATGCATGCTGAACAATTCTGATTACTACTTAAACTACTATTCTTTTATTTTTATGAGATTAGCTACCTTGTTTGCATAAGTTATTGATGGGATTGCTTGAGTGACCGTCATATCATCTTGTAGTTCATTAGCATCAAGAGGTTGAGGGTAAGAAACAATCTTGTAATCGGAATTCATGCAACCTAGGATTGCATGCCACTTTTCTAAGCTAGTGTGGTGTCATTAAATTCTCTTAGTACTTCATACATCATCTTAACTGGTAGGTGATAGACATTCTAGGCTTATGCCCTGTTTAGGACATGCTAAGTAAGAGAGAATGATATATGTTTAGTGTACTAACGCCAGGACCTAGGCATGGGCACCTAATTCAGAAGTTGCATAGTAATTACGTCAAGAAAATCTGGTTAAGAACAATAATTGGTTAGAGTGGATAGTGAGCCTTAATTCACCTTAGTTAATAGAATCAATCAATTAATCATCTTTGTTGCATTTTTAGTTTTTGCACTTATTTATCTTTGATTTCCAATTCCGAAAGCATCTCCACCGCCCCTCCCCCCCCCTCTGCCGTGTGTCTTCTACTTGTGTCTTGATTAGCATCTTTGTTGAGTCTTACTTGTTTCTTGTGTGTTAAGTTAGGTCTAGGTTTATTTTAGAGCCTTGCCGTGTCTTATTGTCTCTTGTGGTTTCTTTATTGCTTTGTGTGTCTTTAATTTGAGTTAATAAAATCTGAACTCAATTGGATTAATTGTTGAACAAGTCCTCGAGGGATCGACCTTTGCTTGTCATTATACTTTCTTCATCGATTTTGTGCACTTGCAAAGATATAATTGTTAAGAATAGAATTCATATTCATTGTGTTCTTTATTTTAACTATCAAGTTTTTGGAGCCGTTGCCGGGGATAGAACCCGGGTTACCCGCGTGACAGGTAGGAAATTTCATCTAGAGAAAACGCGTAGAGCATACCACGTTGATCTGATTCAACAATCCACGGCCTAGGATGATATTGTAGGATGTACGGCAATCCGCCACTAGGAATGTCACAATCGCCGTTGCAATGCATGGGGTGGTGCCTACAACGTTTGGTAGGGAGACTGTACCAATTGGCATTACTAAGTCTCCTGAGAAACTTAGCAATAGGGTTACTGCTCGATTAAGCTCTTTGTCTTAGATTCCCAGTTTGCTGAAGGCTTCCTTCAAGAACATATTGACGGAACTCCCTGTGTCTACAAGGATGCATCCCACGTCAAAGTTGGCGATTTGAGCCCGGATAATAAGAGGATCATCGTGAGGGAAGACGATGCCTTGTTCTTCCTCCTCGGAGAAGGTGATGGCCTCCCAATCAGCCCTTCCAATCTTCTGTGCCCTTCCAGATTCGATATTGAAAATCTGATTGTTTGATTGGGTGGCCCGGATGAAGTCCTTTTTGGCTTTGTTGGAGGTGTAGGCACAAGAGATCGTTGGTCCACCACTGATGGTGTTGATCTGGGGATGATTGGCGACTGGTCACGCATGTTGTAGGAATTGATTGATCTTCCCATCCCTGATTAAACCTTCCACGATATCCCTAAAGGCAACGCATGCATCAATGGTATGGCCATTGAATTAGTGGTATTGGTAGTACAAGTTGGAATGGACCGGTGGTCTATGATGCACTAGTCTTGGTTTAGGCTTGTCGATCATATCCTCAATATTCATCCGAACATTCTCTAGGGAAGTGTTGAGGATGGTGTAGGTCTCGAATTTGGGGATTGGGCCCTTGGGGAGCCTAATTGTTGTTTGTGTCCTTGATGGTGTTTGTAGGATTTTTCCTTCTTTCCCCTGTAGTTGTTATCAAAGGAGCCTTTTCTCTTACCTGAGTAAGAGTTGTGTCCATAGCCTTGGTTCTGACTATGGGATTATTATGGGGTTTGCAATTATGCGCATTTTGGGGGGAGGAGTAGACTAGAGCGATGTTTTGCTTGGTCTCCACTGGTGGAGCATTAAAAAATTCAGCCTTGGCATGGATTTCTGCTTGTCTCATCAGCTCGTTGTAGTCTTCCCATCCTTGTGTGAAGGCTTGGTACTTAAAGGTAGACTCATTGAGACCACCACGAAATCCTTGGAAGGCTGACTTCTGTTAGTCTCCTGACATTTGGAATATTCAAGGCTGAATCGAGCAGCGTATTTCTATAGAGTTTCAATCTCCCTTTGTCATAGTGATCCGAGGTCTTCCGTGGTCAATAGGCTGTCTATATGGATCATGAACTGGTTCAAGAAGACAGTATGGAGTTCATCAAAGGAATCAATCGTACCTGGTTCAAGCCGGTAAAACCAATTGAGTGCTGCTTCGGTGAGGGTGGAGGCGAAGATCAAGCATTGGACCTCGTCTGAGAGGTTTTTGAAAGCCACGAAAGATCGTAGTTGTTCATATGTGTGACTAGGTCGCCCTTCCCCGTGTATGGTGTGATCTTAAGGGGCTTGACTTCTGATTCATGGCGATATTGGAGGATGCGAGCGGTGAAGGGACTAGTATTGGTATTGATCTTCGTTGGAGACTTGGTTTTTCTCTTCTCACCCTCCAAATCTCGGACTCGCTGTAAAAGTTTTTTAACAACATCATCAGTTCTGGGAGGGTCATGTTGCGAGCCTATGCGTTCAGCAATGGGACTACGTCCTCCATTGCTAGTGCTCCCCCTTGGGCATTCGGCTATTCGTGGTCTTCCCCCAGATTTGGATGCAGTGGAGTCAGCTACATCCTCCATATGTTGTGAATTTACTCTCAAGATTTGTTCTTCCGCTTGTATTATTGGGCCCTTCTACTGGTTTTCTCTTATCAAGGCTGACTTTGATAGAGCACGACCAGCCTGAGAGAGAGTAGGAAATGGAGGCTGCTCTGTGATCCTGGGATCATTCGCCTGGTATGTCAGTCGAGTGGGCTTGATGGGAAGTGTTCTCCTTTCGATTAATTCACGAGCATCTCGGAAGATCTGCGTTCCTGAAGGACCAACGACATCACCCTGTCGGATGATCATCCTTCAAGAGGGTTCTGGTCTAGAGTGCTCCCTATGCTGTTGTTGCTCAGCGTAGCTAGCAAGTGCCCTTTCCATCGTTGTTCGTTGCACTTTCAGCTCTTCCCTAATTGCGTGGAGTAGAGCAAATGTGGTTTGGTATTGCTCCCCCCAAACTTGGTTCCGACATTCGTTTGCCAAGTTGCTCTTCTTGAGCTTTGCGATCTCCTGCTGGAGTGTTTCTAGTGCTTTTACCATCGCCTCTGAGGCTGAGTCGGATCTGTTTTTATTTTGCCCTCCTAAGAGGGGGGTGTTGTTCAGCTCTTCATCGCCTTGTTCGGCCGACATTGTGGTCGGTAGGAAGATGGGATAATGGTATGTGAGCAAGTGGGAGTACTTACTCAGAATTCCCACAGACGGTGCCAAATGTTTGATCCAAAGATGGACCTAACGGAAGATAGTCTTGCCAGATGCTAGTATGCCTTCTTCTTGTCCGCCGAGAGACCTGCAGGACAATAAGCAGAGTGTTTGACACCGATGGGGTGCCGGCCTAGTAGACTCCGATACTTAAGTTAGTAATTGAGTGAGAGATCAGTCATGGACTAGGCAGCGTAAGGGTAAATGAATAGTTACCTTTTCTTGGGGAGTGTGCCCCGTATTTATAGTAGCAATGAATGTGGTGGTTGGAAGCCTAACAAAGTGAGGTCCAAGCCATCCTTCAGGATGATAATACGTGTCCCGAGAATCTAGGATGTCAGATGAGTGGTGGTGATTCGTTTGTGTGCTGAGCAGTGCTACTCCCATGTGGGCAAGTGTGCCGATCAGGGGTGCTGACCAAAGGCTACCGCATGTAGGGGCCTTCGGCGGTAGATACGGTTTAAGATCAGCCAATCGATGAGGGTCGACCGGCATTTTCCTAGTCGGTCGGCATGTATGTATTGGTATTGGTGGTTATTGGCCGTCTCCCTGGTGGTGGGTCGGAATGGTATAAATAGCTTATAACTTATTTTTAGTCACTAGTTGAATTAAAAGGACCTTAGCTTATAACTTCTTTTTAAAAAGTCTCTTTTTTAATTAATGTACGATACTACCCACTTAAAAATAAAAATTTACACATGTGTAACTATACAATTACAGAAAGCATAGCACATTTTAAAAGGGCCCTAGTATATAACTTCTTTTAAAAAGTCCCTTGTTGAATTAAAAGAACCATAGCCTGTAACTTCTTTTTAAAAAATCCATGAGTGAAGTAATGTACTATACTTTCTGTCGGCCCACTTAAAAATTAAAAATATACACATGTGCCACATACAATTACAGAAAACATTTGCGGTTCCACCAATTGACAAATTGTTCCAGTTCTACCAATTGACGGACAGTTGCAGTTCCACCAATTGACGGACAATTGCAGCTCCCCTAGCACTAGTTGTTGGATAACTGTGATTCCTCCGGCCACCGGACAGCTATAGTTCCTCCGGCCACCGGACAGTTGTAGTTCCTCCGGCCACCGGTCATTAGATAGCTGCAATTCTTTCGACCACCAGTCAATGGAAAGTTGTAGTTCCCCCAATCGCAAATCGTCATAATCGGGTCACCAGTCGTCGGAATAATAGTTATAGTTCCTATGATAGTTGGAATCTTTTCACTAGTCGTCGAAATTCAGTTATTGGCTTCCAGAATCCAAAACATTTGCAGTGCATCCAACTTCCAGAATACGATCAATGGTCACCGAAATCTGATAACTGGGCTCCGGAATCCGAAATGATTGCAGTGCCTCCGACCGCTAGAATCCGGTCATCGTTCGCCGAAATCTGGTCACTAATCTCTAGATTCTGGCCACTACTCTCTAGATTTCGGCCACTACTTTCCAGATTCTGGCCACTAGATAGTTGTAGTTCCTCCAATGTTCGTTGTAGTGTAAGAAGTGTGAGAAAGGGTATATTAGTATTTCCTAATTTATTTAGGGACTTAAAACAAATAAAGTGCGAAAACTAGGGACTTAACTAATAGTCTCATAATACTAGGTATCTAATAAATATAGAACACAAAATACGGGTTTTTTTAATAGTATACTACAAAAATAAATAAATAAATATCCTATTTCAAATCCTTTAAAAAATACTACATTTAGTTATTTCAAATACATATTTCTATTTTTTTTCTAAATTTTGTAGCACATTTAGTTTTGTATGAATTGATAGTTTTTTTTCTTCTGGAATTTGAATCGAAGGAAAAAAACATACATTCATTTTACTCAAAAAAATCTAGAAAGAACGAGCCAAATTTCCAGTTCAAATTCAGTTCAATTTTTACTTATTTTGTACCGACTGAATATAATTACAGCCCTTTGACAAAAAAAAAAAATCTAATAACACCCTCAGTCAATTCAATATAGATTTTGTTTTTTACTTTTTCAAATTTTTCCATAAGAGATATGAAAGTTATAAAATTCTTCAATATAGATTTTGTTTTTTACTTTTAAATATTTTTTGGTGAGGATAATACTTGCATCCTTCCTCGAACTATCATTTCGATTTATTAAATTATTTTTATACATATATCATAATCAAAACCGTTTATTCTCTAAATCATCATTTCAAGATTATCTCCGTAAAAAATCAACAAGATTGGAGGTCGTTTAGCCATTCATATGTATCAAATAAATCAACTGTTTTTGTTACAATTAAGATCTTCATGACAAACCGTTCATTTGATTGATACATATGAATGACTAAATGATCTTCAATTTGGTTGAATTTTTACATAAATGATCTTAAAATGATGATTAGAGAATGAACGATTTCGATTATATTTTATATACAAAAATGATTCAATAAATCGGGAATGTAGTACGAAGAGGTACCACTAAGGTGCAATGCAAATATTTATCATTTTGGTGAGTATAGAGGGACTTTTTAATATTTGACCATAAGATATATGAAAGTTATAAAATTTCCTCAAAAAACAAAAAATGCGATGTTATAATGATGTTATAATTGAGCCTAACACTGCTATACAGATGATGATGAGTCAAATACAGGAATACAGTACTGCCATTCGCGAAAGGCCGGAGCTGGTTCAAAAGGTGCACAAGGCACAAGCTTAGACCCCTGTGCATGATGGCTGGATCAGACCCCCTGCGAAAAGTGAATTGTGATGGAGCCTTTTCGGCTGCTGAAAGATGTGGAACTTATGGCTGGATTCGCAGATCCTCGATGGGAAGCTTCATTGCAGCTGGCGGAGATGGTGGTTTTCCATGCTGCAGTAGTCTTCAGGCGGAAGCTCAGGCTGCCAGAAAGCGCTGATAGAGACTGATTCAAAATTACTTGAGCAATGTGTGAAATCTGGAGTGTATGTGGATGTTAATATTGAAAGTCTAGTGTACGATATAATAGCATTGCAGCCCTTATTTGAAACTGTGAAGCTGCGCTATATTCCCAGGAAAGCCAACTCAACAGCTCATGAAGTTGATGCATTATGTCAACCTTCCAAACGGTGCTCAAGGTGGGAGGGTTTAGAACCTGCTGGGTTGTTTAATTTTCTTACTTTGGATGTAAACGTTTTTATTCAAATTTAATCAATAAATCTGATCTTCTTGGTTAAAAAAAAATTCAAAATTAGAAGCACATTAAACCATTAACATAAAAAAAAAAATCATAATTCAAAAATTTAAAGAACTAGCAAGTTTTTCCTTTAGCCACCTGCAACCCCAACATGATCGAGATCAAAAGCCAAGTATTAAAAATAAAAAGTATTGAAAAAGACTCCAAGTTGCTAAATTTTTCGTATATAAGAATCATTGGTTTGTTTAGGAAAATTTTATTTTCTTCTTTGATGATTTCTTTTTTTATAAAATAGATATTTTATTCAAACACCTTAGGAAGAAGAAAGGGGCGGTAAAGGAAGTTGGTAATGTGGCAAGTATTAGCAGATAGTTTAGTGCCACATTAGCATAGTGTTTTGTTTGTAATCATTATTAAAATATATAATTTCTGTAGACGGATTGTTTTGGAAATTTTCTAGATAGGAGGAGGGGAGATTAGTAAACTTTTTCCAAAAATTTTGAGTGCTAAAAGTTAGTAATAATTAGGTATAAATAAAAAGCATTCATATTGAATTGCCTTCTCACTTAATTATGATAACACATTCCAACCCGAATAATTCTTGTGGATATCGAAATCAAAGTATGATGGCCAACCTTTGAAAATTGGGTCCAAATGATGAAAGTCAAAGTGAAACAATGCGTTTTAGAAAGTCGTGAGAAACAAAAGTTACTAGCAAAAAGGTAAAAGTAAAAGTGTGCGTGTTCGACAACGGAAGTTTATAGCATAGTTAAAACAGACTGTATGAATTGAAAACTGCTAAAAGTAACTAATTGTCTACAAATGGGTCTAAGCCCGTACAAGAAAGTAATGTCAGAACAACCGTTGTCGGAATCCTCCTCGTAGAACATGTCACGCTCTCTAAGTCTTGAGAGGAGCAAAACATAAGGGTAAGTGGACCAAAAACAACAATTCAACGTAAAATAGTTTATAGAAAAGTAATATCCCTTTAGTTTAAAAATAATATAAAAATCATACTCCATATAAGCGCACACCATCAAGCAGTAAAAGTAGTGAAGTCTCACAACCAGGGGTCTCTACCCTCAACTACTCTCTGGTACTTCAAACTCAGGGTGTGCATAGTTTGGATTGATATGGATATCACCCAAATCAAAATCCAAACCGTTAAAATTTTAAAGGTTCAGTACGGTTTGGATTTTCTAAAATTATAATTGAAATCGTTTCAATCCAAACAATTAATAACGGTTAAGTAATCAGTTTGGACGATTTCGGCATAAAGTTTTCATGTTATTTATTTACTAAAAGACTCTTCCAAAACATCACCATGGTCGAAAATTCCAATATTCACATAAACATTTCATTCATTCACATCAATATTTCATTACACACATAAACATATCAATATTTCCAACATTCTAAACTTCAAATATAGTGAGTTATGTTTAAATATATTTTAAATTGAAAGTAGCACAAAATTAGTAAGGATTAAGAGAGGTGGGGTAGATGGTAAACACTTACACTAACAAATTATAGGGTGAGAAATATTAAATAATAAATAATATAAGTAAATAAAAAAACTTAATGGTTCAGTTTGGATTCTAAAGATTTTCAAAATTAAAATCCAAAATCGAACTGTTACTAACAGAATGGTTTGGATTTTCTAACTGTTTGACTTTTATCCGGTCAAATCCAAAATAGAATGCTAATAACGGTTTAAATTGAATCGGTTTCCGGTTTCAACTGATTTATGTCCACCCCTACTTCAAACACTCACAAAGATCCATAATTCCGTACCTTCACTGGTACCTCAAACATTCACAAATTCGTAACTCCATACTACTTCGTACTCTCACTGGTACCTCTAACACTCCTAAATAAATAAACATAAACCCCTGTTGGTATACAATACAGTTGTACGAGTCATGTGTACATGAAAGGCTGGGTATCTAAGGTTCGCTCATGTACACAGCCACACGAAAGCTGGGTGCCAAGCATCGGTCACCACATGTCCCCAAAGAGCTTTGGGACAAGCCACCACTATATAACTAGTATTTGAGCGAAGTGAAGGTGAACAATCACGTGGAAGCTGGTCTGGGAAAACCGACATATGGTACTAGAGATACTAACGACTTAATCAAGTGGATTGCAGATTGTAACACAACCAAGCCATAAAACCAAAACTCGATAGTAGTACAACATAATGGTAACTAATCGTAAGGTAGGTCTAATTCATGGCCTCGTACCAAAACGTAAATCAAAGCATGATAACAAGGCCTAGAGTTTCACATTTAGATATGTAAAGTAGTATAAAATAACTTACCGCACAATACTTCTAGATCAGTTATCACACCAAATCATATAAGGTAGCATGAAAATAATTCATAAGTCACATGACTCATAAATATATACTAGTAGTATGAAAAAATAAGTTAAAAAACGAGAAGGTCCACTCAGAGGTAGTCAGGGAAGTAGTCACCTAACGGTGTTGAGCCACTGAAAATTTCATACTGTCGGTTCCTTAAACAAAAGGAAACGTAAGGTTCAAACTAGCTGACAAGAGATTAACCTAGAAATCCCTCATTTATTTGCTCGTTTACAGGATTAAAATGTGTCTATTCATGCGTAAAACATATAAAAAAATGTTCATAACGCGTTGCAAGTGTGCTCACGCGCCGGCCGACGGATGCCACGCGCCTCCAAGTGTAAGTTTAGTTCTAATTGTAGTTTTAGATTTAGAAAAAAATTAAACTTGCAAAATGATGAAAGCGGCTCCATAATCTACATCTCACACCAACCGCAGAAAATCACAAAAAGGACAAAATGGTATTTTCCCGCAGTGCAAGTCCTATAAATCCCTCATTGTCAGTTTGCCACCACCACACCACAACTACCTTGCTCTTTTCCTCCATTTCCTTCTCTTCTTCCTCTTCTTGGACTCCGATCTATCCCAATGGAACCTGTAAACGCCTGGGGCAACACTCCCCTCGAGTCCGTGGACCCAGAGATCCACGACCTCATCGAGAAGGAGAAACGCCGCCAGTCCCGAGGAATCGAGCTCATTGCCTCCGAAAACTTCACATCCTTTGCCGTCATAGAGGCTCTGGGCAGTGCCTTGACCAACAAATACTCCGAGGGCATGCCCGGTAACCGTTATTACGGAGGCAACGAGTTCATCGACGAGATCGAGAACCTGTGCCGCTCACGTGCCCTCCAGGCCTTCCACCTGGACGCCGCCAATTGGGGTGTCAACGTTCAGCCATACTCCGGTTCTCCGGCCAACTTCGCCGCTTACACGGCTGTGCTCCAGCCCCATGACCGCATCATGGGATTGGACCTTCCCTCTGGTGGTCACCTTACCCATGGGTACTACACTTCTGGAGGGAAGAAGATCTCAGCGACTTCGATTTACTTCGAGAGTCTGCCATATAAGGTCAATTCCTCAACTGGGTTCATTGATTATGAGAAGTTGGAAGAGAAGGCCTTGGATTTCAGGCCCAGGTTGATCATTTGTGGTGGCAGTGCCTACCCAAGAGACTGGGATTATGCAAAGTTTCGCGCTGTTGCAGATAAGTGTGGTGCGCTTTTGCTCTGTGACATGGCTCACATTAGTGGCCTTGTTGCTGCTCAGGTATGTGTTTTTTTCTGGTGTTGGTTGGTGTGTTTTGTTTTGTATGTTATCAGATCTGATGGGTTTGCGTAATTTTCATGTTTATTAATTGAGTTTGTATATTTTACTTGATTTGGCTGAGCAGATCTGGTTTTGGCTCTTATAGTCTTATCTATATTTACTCTGCATTTCTTAAGATCCATTCTAAATGTCTTGGGATATTTTTGTTGTGCTCCTCAATGCTTACACTATGTTGTGAATCTGTGTAGATAGATCCGGGTTTTGAAAACATTGATAATTTTTATGAGTGTTTCTTTCTTTCGTTGAGAATTTAGTCATCTCATTATTGGCACTTGCAGTGTCCTGCAGTTTCGGATCAGCAGTTGAGCAATCACTATGAATCTAGGATGTAAATGGAAGTGAGTGTAATTTATATAATGTGTTCTTGAGGGGATGCAAATAGAAAGCAAAAGCTCTTTTAGTTAATTAAATATGAAGAAGATCTGCACTGCACGTTTTATTGTTTTGTTTCGTTTGCTTGCACAATTTCTGGATCTGCTGATGGCAAGGCTACTGTGAAGGGATATTGACTTGTGTTTTGTTTCATTTTGTTTTTTTTTTAATTTTCATTTTATAATTATTACAATAAAGTTTCATAAAAATGTAAGAAAATTGAATTTCAACAAAAGATCTATAGCAGGTTAATTTCATTTTCAACTCAAAATTGCATTCAGTTAATTAGTGCACTGTTCAATCTGCATATCACCTAATGCATGTCAAGTGAAAGCCTTGTTTGGATTATGAGTTACTAGCGTTGCCGTCCTGATATTGACTGTTCTTCTTACTCTGTTTTTCCCCTCTTTCTTTGGGTATAGGAAGCTGCAAATCCTTTTGAGTTCTGTGACATTGTTACAACCACAACCCACAAGAGCTTGAGGGGTCCTAGGGCTGGTATGATCTTCTATAGGAAGGGACCTAAGCCAGCCAAGAAGGGCCAGCCTGAGGATGCCGTCTACGACTTTGAAGACAAGATCAACTTTGCTGTTTTCCCCTCCCTTCAGGGCGGTCCTCACAATCACCAGATTGGTGCCCTAGCTGTTGCTCTTAAGCAGGCCATGACACCTGGGTTCAAGGCCTATGCTAAACAAGTTAAGGCCAATGCCGTTGCCATCGGAAACTATCTGATGAGCAAGGATTACAAGCTTGTCACAGGAGGAACAGAGAACCATCTTGTTCTGTGGGATCTCAGGCCTCTTGGTTTGACCGGTAATGTGTTCAATTTTCTTCACTATAATGTGATGATCGTGGACATTTTTTCCTCTCTTGATAATACTCTAACTCCTCGATCATATTCTTCAGGTAATAAGGTTGAGAAGCTTTGTGACCTATGCAACATCACTGTGAACAAGAATGCTGTTTTTGGTGACAGCAGTGCCTTGGCTCCTGGAGGAGTAAGAATTGGTAATAACTTCTATACAAGATAAGAATTATAATGAATTTGATAGAAAAAAAAGTTCTGCGAAGAATTCAGTAATCCTATAAATGTTACAGTTGTCCTTATGTTATGGGATGTTTAAAAACAGGTGCTCCGGCCATGACTTCAAGAGGTTTGGTTGAGAAGGACTTTGAGCAGATTGGGGAGTTCCTTCACAGGGCTGTAACTCTGACTTTGAAAATCCAGAAAGAGCGTGGAAAACTACTCAAGGACTTCAACAAGGGTTTGGTAAACAACAAGGACATTGAAGAACTCAAGGCTGATGTCGAAAAGTTCTCCTCCTCGTTTGACATGCCCGGCTTCTCCCTGGCTGATATGAAGTACAAGGATTAGGCTTTTAGGTACCCAATATTCTTATCGTCGTCGCAAATATTTCTGTCTTTTGAATCAAGTCACTCACCCCACACCCTGTTCACGCCCTGTTGATCCGAGAAGGAAAAGAGAAAAAAGCTTTCTTGTTTTCGCATCATAGATCCTCTGTTTCCTTTTTTTTGCTTTTCCTCAATATCCTTTTGAAAGTTGTCCTGATGGTGTTTGTTACCAAGCTTGTGATAAAATCAAGTCACTCACCTACATGTGTTTTGTATTTTCAATTGTTCATCTACAAATAAACAATGAATTCTTATTCTATTAAAATTTAGGTAGTGAATTTTTACACTTAAACTCACCCAACACCACCCCCCTCCCCTCCGGGTTGGAGCAAACACGGCTTTGCCAGCTGCCTGTGATAGGAAAAAGAAAACTTGATCAGATAGTTCGAAACCGGAATTGATCCTTTGTTTTTTCCTTTCCATTCACTCGGATCTCTTTCGTTTCATCGATTTTGTCCGGATCCTCCTTTTCTTCCGAAAAAAGGTCACTTTGCTCCAACCGTGATTTTCTCACTTGACACTTAAAGTGAGAGCATTTTCGCTCACCTTCTTTACTTTGATTGTAACTTAGTAGTTTTTTTTTATGTTATCTTTGATGCATGATACTCTTTTTCTTTGTGCTCGATTATTACCATCAACAAAGTGGTTGAATTTAATGGACATATCTATCAACTCCGTCTTTAAATTTCAAAGACTCAAGTATCTCCACCTATGGCCAGCGCAAAAAGGCTGTTGGATTGTCTGGACAGCTTCTTGATTCAAAGAGGACATAACAAGATACAAAGTTTTCGGATTTGTTGGCCTTTCTTGATTCAAAGAGCATATAATAAGATACAGATTTTCGGATGTGGTTTGAATGGTTGATCATTGAATCATGCTGATTGAAAGTGAAGTGAACCCTATTCAGTATGCTGTTTCAAAAATATATCCCACATGCTATGTAAAGTATTCAATCTGTGTAAGAAAGAATGAAAATTTATTGACAATATAATTCGAAAATAAGGAATATCAATTCTATTGCTGGTCTATATTATAAAATGTAGAGTGAGTGACGTTGGTATGCTAGACTATACTATTAGCGTGTTCATCACTATCTTCGAGACGGATCATGCTGCCTCGAAGATTTGAATTTCCGGATCATCACATGGATGAATGATGCAGTAGGTGTAATGTGTGGATGAATGCATATTCAGATATTTTCAGCCTGGGAGGCACCAGACCTGCAATTGCTAATTCTGTTTTCCGTCTTTCTTCGTCAATCTTTAAGGGATCTATTCCATATGTAGGCAGCAAGTGTATTATTGAAACCCCCCCCTTCCGCTTCTTATTCAAGTCTTTAATACTAGAACTTGAAACATGTTAAGATAGGGATCGAGGGATTTCTCAAATGGATCTCGAATTCTTGCAAATGCATCAACAAAATTGCGGCTTTACAATGCGTTTGGGATTCCTAATGTTACTTAAAGGGGTCGTTTGCTAAGTAAAATTAAATTGGATTAGATAACTCATCAAATTCAATGTATTATGAACATGAAAATAAACGTATTTTCAATGTAAAGGAATTAGAGGGAATAGAGATAGAAGAAAATTTATTCAATTCAATCCCCTCAAAATAGTAAGATTATAAACGGTAAGTTTCCTTTTGTCTGATCCTATATAATCTTCTTACAATGAAATTACATCCACTTTCACATTCAAAATACATTGGATTTCGGAAAATTATCCAATAAAGTCCAATCATGTTCACAAAACATGCTTAGTATACCAACGTTATTCACTCTAAATTTTATAGTATAGACAAACAGTGTAATGAAAATCTGTCCCTTTAGCTTCAGCATACCTCCAGAGCATTTCAAAACTGTTTGTTTTCTTGTTGAAGAACATTGAATTTAAGATTTTGGAATCCCATTTTCTGTTTCAAATTCAATTTCTAAGTAGGTGCAACCTGTTGCATGATGAAAAGCTTCTACCCGTCACCACGATGGGAGTCCAATTTCAACCCAAAATGTTCCACAATTCGCACCAAAATACATTTGGGAACATGACACCAATTACCAATCGAAAGAAGGAAAGAAACAAAGGACTGCATTGCTTCTATTACTCGGATAACAAAACAAAGGATAATAAAAATCATCAAAAAGTCCCACTACCAACATTTTAAAACATTTAGACTAAACCCAGGTATGTTCTCAATTTTCAGTCCAACTCCATATTCCCACTATACAAGGTTACTTATAATAGACGGAACTTTCGTGAATCCAACGTTTTCACTTAGCTGCTTCACTCGAGTTTCCTGTTTCTGTTACAGGAAACTCGAGGACAAGACTTCAATCAAAAATCTGCTGGGCTTCAATTATGCTGTGCTGGCTGAAAAAGAGAGAAGTTAGAGGGATATAATGTAACAATAAAATTATACGCCAAAGTAAAAGGAAATACAATAAGCACTAGATTAGAATATTAGCCATACTGGTCGTCCTTTGCCACCCGATAATATTTTTCTGCATGCTGGCGCTGGCCAATTAGTTGAGCAAAGCGCTCATCGTGAGTAATTACTATCAGCTGAAAGTTCTCCTGGCCCTTTCGGTCCTCCATAATTCTGCAGAAAGAGAAAATATGGGGAAATATAGGGTGACACGCAGGAATGGAGTCTTAAATGAGAATATATCTGCTAATACCTATGGAGAGCAGCTGCAAGACTATCAGCATTGGGGCCATCCAAGTTTGTAGTTGGCTCGTCTAGTGCTAGTATTCCACAGTTGAGGCAGAAAGTTTCAGCTAAAGCCAACCTTATGATTAGAGAAGCAAGGACCTGAAAGGCAAATAGCAGGTTTCAGCTATCCATTTCTCCTAATATGTAGCGTAATTAAAGGTCATTTACCTTCTGACCAGCACTGCACCTTCCTCTCATTTCAAGCTCTGCATCACCAGTCTGCATGAGAACCTGACATTATGCAGTGGAAGCAATGTAAGGATGGCTAGGGAAAGTAAAGAATATTGAAGATGTTTAAAAGGAAAAAGTTTAAACCTTGTAGCTGTAAGAACGAGTCCCAGCACCTTCAGAATCTGAGTGTATACAGATGTAGTCTATATCTTGCCCTCTATATGTTTGCTGCCACAACTCCCTTATAATTTTATTTATTTCCTCCATTTTCATGGTGTGGAAGCGCATTAGTGCTCTGAAGAAAAAGGAAAAACAGATCAGAGATAGCATTATAGAAAATATTTAAGCCGGGGACTTCATTGTTTGACATAACAGCAATGACATAGACACACACATATTGGCAAAGTTGTGATTCCTAGTCTTTGCTGATCTTGTAAGGATGATCCTTTAATAATGTCCTAAAAATATCGTTCAAAACAATGGATCCCATTATGGTGGACCCAGTTGCAATCCATCTTGGTGAATAGTTAAAAGGCCCTCTTAAGAAGGGGGTGGGGGACTGGGGTTGTATATATATATATATATATATATATAACCAGCGAGCAAAGATGAGGAATTGATCACAACTCTGCAAATCTTGTGTTTGCTAAATGGAGAGGAATCACTAAAGATCTGCTATAAGTAACTAAACTATTTGACTTTACCTAGCCATGTTCTATATTTCTGAAAAGGGGAACTACTGAAAAAAAATGTAGTTTTGCGAAGTAAAAACTTGGCAAATTTTCTTAGTTAAACAAAGTATTAACTGGATTTTTTTTTTGAACAAATAAGGAGATGAAGATAAAACGCACAGTAATCACACTATCAATAAATAATCATGTCATAATCAAGAAACTTCAGTTGACCAAAAAAAAAAATCAAGAAACTTCAGAAGAAATAAAGAACCCTAGTATAATAGCAGTAAATCAGTAACCAAAAGCAATAATAATGGTAATAACAATAATAATAAGCCCTTAAAACCCTTGGCTTGAGCAACAACCAATTGAATTCAATTGTTGGCAAGCTTGCATTTTTCACAATGCTAAGGGTGTCGGGCTTAGTATAGGCTTATTTCCTGGCACAACCTGCTTAAAGCCTAGACAGTTGACTCCACAAGGGCACATATACCAAGATTGTCACGTGATCAAATATTTGATCATGTTTGTTTTCAACATAAGCCATGCTCGTGTTGGCCAAGTTCATTTGACACCTCTAATTGGGTATTATGTGCCTTGCCATATCCTCTGTTCGTTTCATTTTTCCCCTCCCCAGTGTCCCACGATCAGAAAAGAAAAGAAATCTTAAGAAACCACAACATTACTATTCATGAAATGAGTGTCAAATGCGGATAATATTAGTACCAGTTATTGATTTGACAGGAAGTACCAACTTGATTCAAGTAAGGAGATTATGGTCAATACAACAAAAACAATATTTGATGTCCAATAGTTCAAAGACTATTAAGCTCAGAGAGAATGGCAATACAAAACATACAATAAATCATCAAAACCTAATTCTAGAAATATGTCAATGACTCAACATTCAACAAGTAACCTAATTGTTGGTTTGAGTTAACATGTCATAGAAGGGTAATTAGTAGTACTAGTTATTGATTTGACACGCAGTACTGACTCAATTCAAGTAAAGAGATCAAAGGGGTATGGTCAATGCAAACAAAAAAAAGAATATTTGATGTCCAATAGTTCAAGGACTATTCAGCCTTTGGGAGAATGGCAATACAAAACAGACAATAAACCATCAAAACCTAATTCTAGAAGTATGTCAATGACTCATATCCAACAAGCAACGTAATTGTGGGTTTGAGTTAACTTGTCATAGATGAGTCATATACGATGAATACTAATCCTAAATTAAAGTACGGCTTTTTTTGGTTAAACAATCACAATACGATGAGTCATATACAGATACAAGTCATTAACAGATTTATTGTAAAGCTCACTTGTCAAGTGCAATGTAGTATCTGTCCAGGTCCTTGTTTGCCATCTCAGTTGTCTGTCACAAATCATTCAGGCCTTAAGAAAAATTGAAGAGTAATAAGTAGAAACATTCACCATTTATAAAGATGTCACACCTTTAGCTGGATTAGCTGGTCATTGTACCGCTTATCAATGTCCTTGTATTGTGCCTGCTTGAGATCGATTTTATACTTGGAAATATTGTCCTGGAAAACAGACATGGTTCCACGACACCTGTTTAACTGTCACGAGGAAAATTTTGGGAATAAGAATTGTTTTGATAAAAGAAAAATGGAAATAGAAGAAAGAGGAGATTCTACCAGAGGTGCTACATATAAAATCGTAAATACCCTTCAAAACATGCAACTACAACCATGTATAAGTCAGTTTCAGCTATTGGGCTTCATAATGACTTGGTATAATTTTGAACTCAAGACTAGAATAGTCACCTACAATCTCATTTATCTGCTCAAATTCCAGATAAGAGAGAGCAATATAATGATGGTGATCATAATTTATAGACTATATAGAAATAGGGGTTCAAAGGATAATCCATTCAAATTTCCCCTTTTTTCTTTTCATCCTGCTAGTATGTTGAGGTTTTAAGCATGACCTTGGTTATCCTCTGAAACGTGATCTAAACTTAGCTCCTTTTGCTTCGTGAACCCAGTGAGAAAGGAGCTGACCCTGCCAACCAATTACGCTTTCTTCAAAGGATCGCAGCTTCCAAGCCCACCTCCTAGTTGTCATCGCTCGATCACTTCATTTTCCACTACGTGATTTGTTGGGGGCGTGGTGGTGGGGGGTGTTTGGTGGTGTTGGTTTGGGGGAGGGAGGACAGGAAAAAATCTGTAGTCGTACTTGGTACCACACAACCAAAGCTGATTTAAGAGAATACGAGTTGGCTAATCATCACCACTCTTTCTACTATAACAAAGACAAGTCACTAGAAAAAGATAGTTTATTGACAATCCTATGCAATATGAGATTTAGTTTATTGACAATCCTATGCAATATGAGATTTAGTTTATTGGCAATCCTATGCAATATGAGATTTAGTTTATTGACAATCCTATGCAATATGAGATTCAATTCCATAACTCCAGCATGGAACAACGCAACAACAAACTATCACCATTACGCCATCCCTTGCACATGCAACCCCAAGCACTCTCAGATATAAGTATAAAGACAGCTATGCATTAAAACTTAACAATGTAGATTGACCAAATAAAAGTATCATAGGCTACACAAAAAGGGCAATGTAAGGTTTGAAAACTAAGGCAATGCAAAGCATGACTATCAAAAAAATAAGAGGGGGAGGTGGGGTGGGGGGCAGTTGGGGCGTGGGTTCGCTTTCAAACTTCTTTGCATTTTACCTATCCTAAATAAACTTGGTTCTATTCTTTCATAATATGTGTAGAGCTATGAATACCTCTGACAGAAGCCTCTCCCTCTCCTTTTTGAGCTTTTCAAGTTCAGATTCAATTTTGGATATCCCACCAATCTTCAGAATTCTGTCTTCCAGTGATTCAATGTCATGAGAAAGTCTCTCTACTTTAGCTTTTGTTTTCCTGTATTCCAAATTATCCTCAATATTTCGTCTTAACCGATCTTGATGCCCTATTAGTTCATCACTTTTCTTTAATTCATTTTGAATTTCCTGATTTCTAGCTTTGCAACTTTGAAGTTCAGAATCCCATAGACGTTGCTTATCTTTCCATTCCTGCAACCGCTCTCCTTTCTTTGAATTGTCATACCTGGTAGGAAAAGAAAAGGTGATAGCAAAGATCCAATTGTATGCAAGAGCCTTAAAAACCAATCGATCAAAACTTACTCTTTAATTGTAGAATTCAATTTACGCAGATTAGCAGCTTCCAGCTGGTAGTCTCTTTTTTGTTGAGCTTGCTCCTCATATTCAAGATCAAGTTTATCTTTTAAGGCAGTGTGGTTAACATACAACTTATCTCTTTCCCTAGATAAAGGCTCTTGGGCCTCAGCCAAATGCTGAAAGTTCAAACAAGTGCATTATGCATTATAAGATAGAAACCATAAAACTCATATCAGAAGGAAAGAAAAAGCCTGAAACTGAAAAATGTAAAAAATAACAGGTAAAAACAGTTTTTTTTTTCTTTTGAGAAAATAAGAGGTAATAACCCTTGTTATTGAACACGGTTACATCCTATGCCCACTACAAAACAATTCAACCGTACTTGAACCTATCGATGTGATCTGAGTCAAAAGACTGTCACAAGCAACATATTAAAAAAGACAAAATGTATAAGAAATGTACTAATTAGGTCCCAATAGTGTTTCTCTGCAAAAATTTGTTTCTCTGCTTCTTAGAGTTTATTTATTAGATATTTTCTTAGTAAAACCTATGAATCCCATTGGTTGTTTACATACACAAAGATAAGGTATAACCTTTTCATCAAGATCAACTTGACTCTTTTCCTCGATCAAACGCTCCAACTCTTCTTCTGTTCGTTTGACATTGCACAATATGTTAACTGCTTTGATTTTTTCCTCCCTCATATTGTGCCATCGCACTCGACTCCTTTCTAAATCTTCTGTCATGTACTGTTGGTCAGCCATTAACTTATTTTTTTCCTTGTGCAAATTATCCCTGTTTTCACGAAGAACGCAAAAACCAAAATAAATAGAAAATTGAAAGATACCAAAGTAGAGCAAATTAACCATTGCAACATGTCAACAAGAGTCCAATTTTTAGAAAATCAGATAAATGGAGACAAAAAGAAAATTAATATACTCGACATATATGTCTAGGTAAATCTTCTCGATAACAAGAACATATTACCAAATGATGAGTAGATAATTAGAAGTTTTACTTTTTGCTATGCAGACTATTGAGCTCTGAATCAACATCTTCTGTTGATCTTGCACCCTGTCCTGGATAATCAAGCTTATCCACCGAATCATCAACTATCGTCTGCAATTTTTGCATTTCTTGAAATATCCTGTCAGCAGCATCAATGGGTTCCACCAGGGCCTGAATTGAGTCCTTTTCAGCCTTTACTTGAGCTGAAACAGCTAACACCTACAGGATAAAAACAGAAAGCTCTTACTTCCAAAATGTTTCATACAAAAGAAAAAAACATTTATTTTTTCCTTTTCTTTTTCCAAATTATGAATACCTGCACATAAAAAAAATTTCAATTTTTAGGTTCAGTTATGGTGATAATGTGCATGCCCTATGTGTTTCTTGAGAGTTGGCCACAGTGGTTCGACCATGATATGTAAGAGCAAGATGTACCCAAATTGATAATTACATCATCAAAGGCCTGAGACTTCTGTTCCATTTCTTCAGCAAGGGCATGCAGTTCTTTCTCTAAATTAGGGATTGTTTCCTTGCTGATGGTAACATATTCTTCATAAATCATGCGAAGTTTGTCCAATTGCTGAAAAAAAGAGTCCGCACTCAAGGATTCCGCTGCCAGGACTTTTATTTTCTCAGCGGAACTTGCAGCATTCATTCTTTGCTGTAAATTACTAAAAACATTAGCCAGTTCAGCAAGAATGAATACGTAGCAAATTGACATAATCCAATGCATGCTGTCTAAAGAATTTGAATGGTAATATATGCCAACCTTTTTAACAAATTCGTCTTCCTCTTCTAGAGAGAAAGGGCGTTCACAGCAGGGACAAATATGATTGGCACGGGTAACTCTTTCAAACGGATCAAACATTTGCCGCATACCATCTGCAAAATTGTATTTCCTATAAAGAGACCAGATAAAGAGTCAAGAAATCGGAAATACTCTGACCATGTTGATACAGATGTTATTAGTTATTACTTAATATTATCCTATTATTTAAAAATTAAAAATATTAGGAAATAATTAACCTTTTCTCGACCTCTCTTTTCTCCTTAGCTGAATCCAACACTTTGGGATAGAAATCAACAGTAAAAGATTGTTGATCTAAGGCCTGAAGTTTAGATTCGATATATCTTCTCTTTTCTGCATTAAACAAAAATGTAAAAGCCAATGGATATGATTTAACGCATTGCACTAGCTTGAAAACCAATGGAAAAGATGGTTGACACCATGTAAATCTTAATAAAATTCCTGTCTGTTATAGTGAAGGTGGAAAACTGGTAAAAAGGATATATATGCATAGCCTGTGTCGTATCCTGAAATTAAACAAACTTATATATCATCATATAATGTTGTTACCGGAAAAGAAATTACTCACTGTCCATATCTCTACGATTCTTGGAGAGGTTATTGTTAACTTCTTCTGCTCTTATTTGCAACATATTCACCTCTTTCTCTGCTTCACGAGATTTGTTGCTCAAGTCATCGAACTCTGCGGTAGCAGCCCTGCAATAGAACATAATGAAACAGACCCCAAACGAGTGAAAAATATCATACAACAATCTTGAAACCATATAAAAGCCAAAACTTTTAGTTCAATGAGATAAAGGCTTAAAACCTGTTAATCAATTACACATTGCATGACATTGGCTTTACAAAGTACAGAAATTGGACAAAACTATAAACACATATATGGAATTGCCTAGAATCTGAGATGATAGCAAAAAACTAAATATCCATGGATTAATATTATTAATATATCATTAAATGATGAAGTTTCAGGCTTCTGTCCTCAATTTGCATGTTTGTCATACTATTGACATTACATGGCAGAACACATCAGTAGCCCAATTACTGTGAAATCTCTTAGACATTATATCTCACGAAGATAGCTGCTATAGGTGAGTATTTTCACGGTTTCACCTACTTTGCTTGCATGCATTTGTACAAATTAGCTTCACTGAAGACGACATTGTATAAATTACTTCTCAACAGTTTAACTCCAAAAAGCATAAGAACACCAAAATTTTCTTCTAATTTTCATTGATTGGGTATCACATCTGAAGCAAGGTCAAATTGGTTGGGATCCCCAACTATGACAAATCCCTTTCACAAATCACGGACTAGACTCGCTTTGTAAAGATAAGTGTTGTTCATAAGTGTTTGTCTTAAAACTGTCCTCACAAAATATGAAAGGCTATAATTTATATACTGATTATGGCAAACATATTTACTTCCAATGCAATCCAACCTTCTGTTAAATGCACCCCTTAAGTGTTATTTTTTTTTTTTTTTTATACAATGATAGTGGGGAGGGGATTATACAAATTTTGTATCGACCTTGTCCTTTTCCAGAGTTGAACACAAGACCTTCCACTATACAGTGGATAGGAATTCTACTAAACCGTAGTACTAGTGGCATCCCTCAAGTGTTAACAGAGGGGAATAACTGATGGCAAAAGTAACTAATTCTTCTCAATATGTATACCAAAAGCATGCATGGACATTATTCTGGAAATTTGATCATGATGATGTTGAAAGAAACATTAACAAACGGAATAATCACAGAAAAGACCTTTACCCAGTGCTGGTGGCACTATGTAACCAACTGCTTGTTGTAAAATCAATATTAGTTTATATGAATATGAGGAAATAAAGACAAAATATTATACCATGCATAACACATTAGTAAAATCACAAAATAGGGAATGGAAGTGTCTTCACACAAATGCTAACAACCCTTCACACCAAATAAAGCTTGACACATGATACCGAAGCAAAGTTGTGACTTAACATCTAACTGTGTGATGAACATATGTACACTCATTCTTATGATTTTGCATTTGAGGTCACAAGATCTGTGGATCTTTTTCAAGATGTGATCTCATAGATTAAAAAATAAATACAGACCAACCTCAAGGCTTGAGTGATTTCTGTTTTCAATTCCTTCTCAAGAGGTAGCCTCCCTTTTAGCACTGCTCTAATTCTTTCCTTGTACTCATCAATTCTGGAATGAATAATAAAGAAGCATCATTACCGTTGAAACATCAATACAGGATAACTAACACAAGGGAAAGCAAGAGAGAGGGACACGAGGCTGGGGAGAACAGAAAGAACATATTTACATCTTTCGGAGGTTCTTTTTGTGATTTTCCAAGTCCCCTTTCTTCGAATTCAGTAGTACTCTCTCATCCCGATCACCCTCTATCCTGCGTTTCTCTCGTACAACAGCCTCAATCATTTGATCAAGGCTAAACAGCTCACTATCCTTTTGACGTATTATTGAATCAAAATCTCTTTCAGCAAACTGGTTAGTCTTTCTCTTGACCTCAATCCCCTACAATGAGAGAAAAATTACTTGCATGTATATAGTTAACCCAATATTGTTATCCAATCAAGACCACTAAACACAATCATTCTCACCAAGATTTTCTCTTTCTCATCAATCTCAGAAAGATCAACATTTGAAACTTCAAGTTCAAAAGAATCGTGCTCACTTTCCTTTTCCTTAATGCGTTTCAAAAGGCCATTCTGTATGAATCACAATTAGAAGCCTAGAAGAAAACATGAGAACATGGGATTTTAGGAGGCTATCTAGTGTGCATTCTGAAATGCAAACCTTTGTCTCTATTTTAGCTTGTTTCTGAGCTTCATTAGTCATCCAACGGTCCTTTGCATCAATGTAGCTGTCCCATGCTGTCTTGACTTCTCTTTCATTTGATTTCTGAAATAAAACACCTTTCAGTCAGGGATTCTAGATATGGAATAACCAAAAAGGGACCCAATACAACTTAGAATCTGTGAGAAAACTTCAGTTTGAGGCAAACTAGTAATTAAATCATAAAGACAGGGAAAAAAAGAGAATGAGGTCACCTTCTTATCTTGCAAATCCTTTTCTAGATCTCGTAATCGTGATTCTATTCTATTTGTGAGATTCAAAGCGACTTCATCGCTGAAGGGAGAAATTGGAAGATGACCTAAATTGTACCTTGTAAAAAAATTTCGAATGGTAGAATCTCTCTCATTCATTAACGAATGATGAACCTGAAGTGAAAAATAAAAGATTTAACTACACCGGTATTCCACACAAACAGGATAGAATTGACAAAATAGATGCAACTTACTTACTTCAGCTTCGTTTTCAAGCTTGCTAATCTTGGATATAGAATCCCTTATGCTTTCCCCAAGGAAATTACTTTTGGTCTCGGTGTCCCCCATTTCCCTCTCCAATTTGCTCATTTTAGTTTTCAGAAGTGCAATCCTTTCTTCAAACTTGGATTTCCATTCGTTCAATTCTTCATCAGTGTCTGACCAATTCAAAAGACCAAACAAAAAATGGTAAAAATTCCCTAAAAGCAGCACCAACAAAGTCCTCCATACAGAAGGTGAATTAAAAAAAAAAAGGAGCACCAGAAACTATGAACACCAGCAACTATGAATACGAGAATAAATCAACCAGAGATCTTTAAATGGAAAACAATGTAAATGAGCATTCTACTAAAGCTAAGCAGCTATAGACCTTCGTTCTCCTCTGCAAGAGCGGCATACTGTTTTTGCTGCTCCTCAAAGAGAGTGCTTCTTATAGCAGTATTTCTTAATATCTGGTCCTGCAGGTTCTGCAAGTCTTTCATTGTTGCTTCAGTATACTGAATTTTAGTATCCATATCTTGCATGCTTCCGTCCAACTCCTGCATCTGACTTTGCAAAGATTCTGATTTTTCTTGATCTTGATAAATACTCTCCCGAAGCTAGAAGCACAAAAACTCGTATCAGCAAACTTAATCCCTTTAAAGTTTACATATATCAGAAGAAATTTGTTGTGATTCACAATCAAGTTGAAAAGGTAACCATGATTTCTAACAACTAAAACAAAGAAAGAAAATGTGGGATCAATGTGGAACTTCTGATGGCAACCAGACCAACATTAAAGTTTAGAAGCGCCCCAAGAGATTGAATACCCACTCCAATACTTTGATCGGGTTGGACACAGCTGGCCCAAGCTGGGAGTTAAATGCTGCAGAGAGTTTCAAGAAGTATTATAATTGGGAAAGGGTCGTCTTGGGTATATGATAATACTCATTGTAACACCTCTATATAAGGGATTCCAAAGTGGACCGGAAAATTTGAGCCCAATGGGAGTGATTCCTATTTGTGTGGGCCCTTATTTGAGAGAGATCAAAAAGGCAAAAATAAAGTGACGGCCATTAGATCCCACAATTAATATATGAAAATCACATCTATTAGTCACTATTGTAGGAATAGTGGTATAGCAATCAAACTCACCTAAACCACTGTGATAGAATTCAAACTCCCAAAGTAGGCCAGAAAATCACCTACACAAGTCAGTCACTTTTAGGGTGGTGAACAGTATTATGAAATTGTCTAGTTCTTGTGAGTGATTCCCAAAATTAAGGTGCGAGGCCTCATCTTAATCAGGAAGTGATCCCAGGAGCCTATTCTTATAGTGGGAGTGATTCCTAGAACCTAAAGAACCCACTTCAGCCCCCTTTATTCCTATATTTCCCTGTCTTTCCCAAGCTGTTCTCATCAGCTTGGTATCAAAGCTTTGTGCATCAGCATTTATCTATGAGGCTTTCTGACCCCAGTCCCAGAAACAGAAAAGATAAGTATCACTAATTCAAACCAAAAACAGTAAAGCCTATGCCTCAAGCAACTCATCTAACTGCTTATCTTTTATTGCATCCGAAACTAGATTGGACTAGTCCTCGTGCACATGCAATCCCCAAGTTCCTGCACGTACTGATCAGTATAAAGGAAAATCCGAAGGCATGACCCCATGGGGTTGGTAATTCTCAAACTTTTCGTAAGGGAAGTTTCTGGCCTTGGGGTTTACTCTACAGGCAACTTGCACACATGAAACTTAATATTACACTGAAGCAAGTGGTAAATAACCTAAAAATTAATAGTTGGCATATTAGCATTAGCACATTAAAGGAGATGTAGAAGAACCTTATATGCAGCATCTTTCAAGATCTGAAGTTTCTCCAACTTTAGCTTGTAGGTCTTTATCTCTTGAGCTTGATCCTTGTGGAGTTTTTTAATTACCTCCAATGCCTTGGTATATCTGATTAGCAGCAGATGCCACGATTGATAAATTTGAGAAATCATTTTCAAAGAATACAAATAAAATTACAGCAAGCACTGACATACTAAAAGCAGCAATGTCAAGAAAAATCATGTATAGGTAACGCTATTTCAGATGTTATGTAAAAACAACAATCAGGAATCAAAACATGAAGCTAGGCTGCTAGAAGTATGTCTTGGGGAACAGGGAATCTACTCTGTCGCATACATACATACATACATACACATATGAAGCATCTACTCACTAAATAACCAGATAACATATGAATAGATTATGTACTGCAGAATTATGCAGGCTTTTAATGAATACGGCTCCTCAAATCTCCAAATGGCTCCTTTACAAAGGTGGAAGGGGATATTTTCAACATAAAATGGGACAACCACTGAAGAAACTTTTGAGCAATAATCTGCTGATAATGAGAGCAAAATTAAGTGTAAGAACTCGGCCATTTGGGTAAATTTTTAACGGTTGGAAGAGTATAAAGGCCACTGTTAGCCAGTTTTCAGAACTCTTATTATGGAAAGCATATTCTGGTTGTGAATTCAATATGACAGTAAAGCAGGTTGAGAAAAAGGAGGAAAAAGAAGAGAAGAAATGGAGAAATTTATTGCCAAATTCCATTCATTAAGCTTTAAAACATCAACAAAGACTGCCAAACTTTCATTTCTTCATTACTGCCTCTCATTTTCATAGGTAAATACAAAAAAAAAATGGGTGAACAAGAAAAGGTTGTTTTCTAAAATTCCTAAAAGTTTTTAGTGGCCTAGTTCGAATAACAGAAACGAACTATGAGGAGTAATTAGAAAAATTAATGGCAAAATTATGGAAAGATGAGAAAATAAGTCACAAGGTTCACTTTCACCTGTAACAATTTTCGTGCTTAAACAACCGGGAAGACTTTGCCAGAATGACTATTCAAAGTAGGGGAACATTTCCATAAAACCAATTGAAATTTAGCATGCAAATTTAACTCAACAATGGGAAAAAAATGTTGAAAGAAGAAAAGACAATACCGAGTAGCAGAGAAGATATCATCAAACTTTTTCTTCAATGTGGAAGAATCTTGCAAAGGCCAATTGGCTTCATCTTGATGCACAAATATAACATTTTCTAAAATAGCCTTTGACACGCCCATTAAAGCAGGGACTTCCCTATCCATATCAGCACATCTATAGCTAAGGCAAACTTTCTGCAACCCAGAAACAAAGAATAACAAATATTAAAGGAGGTACGCAAAACAAAAAATTTAAATAATTTGAAGTTCCTATTGAAATGTAGTTGTACCTCTCCGGTATGGGGATTAATGGTTTGAAGGACACTGTCGATGGCTTTGAACTCCAATTTCGAAGCTTTCTGCGTAAGCTGGAATGACCTAATGCACACCACATCTTTACCCGCTGCGGTTCTGAATCGAAGCTTAATCTGGGCTTTGGTCTCGGTTTCACCGGCGACCTTTGGGTCATGGATGAAGGTGTGGCCAGACCTAGAATTGGGAGGCAACTCGCCGGAGCAGGAGAGCTTCAAGCACTCGATAATGGTTGTTTTTCCGGCGCCGTTGGGCCCGACAATTAGGGTTAAGGGCTTGAAGAAGGTGATGACGTGCTTGTTCTCCGGGTCGAAGCTCCGGATTCCCTTTATGAGCATCTTGTCCACCGTACTCATCTTCGCTGGTACTGCAGTCGTCTTCCCGTCTACTCACGCATAGACGAAAACTGAGGGACACAGGAGGGTTTTTCTTTTCACTTCTCTGACTGAGAGAGAGTCAGTCAGCGAACCACATTGGAAAGGGCGGGACGGAGATACAGGCCAAGTCTAAACTATCAACGGCAATGGGGATTATTCAATATGAGATTTTAAATCATTTTAATAGAATCCGCAATTTAGGATATTCAATCAAATTTGCAATCGTTACACGTATACTTACTTTTTAAAAGCAGATTCAATCTTATTTCTTGCCACCTCATTACAGTGCCATACATTTTTTTTTCTTTCGATTAGGTTTCTATCTCAATGGGTTTTTCATAGTAAGGTTTTTTAATGAGGCAGCCTCTCAAACTTTATCATTTACTCTTGCATCTCAAACTTCATCCCCGTGAACCTATTCAGGCCACAAATCTTTCTAAGATTTTGCTATAGTGACTATCATTTATACTATCTTAAGATGTTTCAATAAAAATCTCTTCTAAAAAAAAATCAAAATTTAAAAGAAATTATAAAATTCTTGTTTTTTATACGAAAAAAAGAAATTACAACACAAGTTTGCATGATCCTTCCCGAATTTCCCCCTTGAAATCAGTGAAGAGCCCTGTTCCCGTCTGACAACCTCGGAATTTACATAAATTCAGCGAAATCCTACACAATAAGGTCGCATCAGAAAATATGCCTCCTCCTAGTCTCGAAGTCTCGTCTCGCCACGACCTGGAGGGCACAAAACCAAAGAAAACGTGAAAGGAAAATAGAACAAAATAAAAGTGTAGTCATGAGAAAAATAATACTAATCCCACCACGTTATAAAACCACGCATGCATATAAAATCCGCATATATATAGATAGATATACAACTTACGACCGGAAAATCATTTATTAAGTCAGTGTGACCTTCGCTACATATAGTTGTATCCTCACCATCCCCCAACATGATGGGAAGGGCAGTCCAACACAGGGACGTGTCGTCTAACCACTGCTTACAATACTTCAAAGCAAGTGGATAGGGAACCCGATAGGTCTAACACAGTGACCTTTTCCCCAGATACGCATGTATGAAAATACCTCAAAGACATGCGGCTAAAAGCCAATACCTCGTCGAACACCTAACAAAATCCTCAACATGACAGGACCCCTCATGAATTTCCCCTCAAAATCTGTGAGAAGCCCTGCTCTCGTTTGACTACACCATAAACCTCAAAACTAATTCCCGAAATACCCTCACTACACCAACAAAGACTTTACGAGGATTCTACCAAAAATTCCACACAATCTCTCCTGTCATCGGGTCAAACCGTCTTCCATTTGTCAGACGAAGGATGCAAATAACAAAACCATTCATCCAAATAGTCCAGATAAAATCCAATTCCACCAAACCACACCTATACTCACTAACAACCCAAAAGTTGATAAGAACCTACTAGGTTTAAAAGTTAAATTTACAGTCCAAAGACAGTCCTTCATACTAGTAGTGCAGCAAGAGATGATACATCTTCCTAGTCTTGGCACCTCGTCCCGCTACGACCTAGAGGGAACAAAAACCAAAACAATCGTGAGTAGACAATAGGACCATAAAGAAAGCGTGTTTACGTGAATAAAGTAATAATAATACTAGTCATAATAATCCCACCTTGTGGTATACCTATATGTACAATAAGATCCTCATATACAAACATATATAACTTACCGAAAAACCATTGATTTACCTCGACCGAACACATGCTACCTTTAATTGTGACTGCCCTTTTGATATCTAGGCCGAAGCCATAATCCCCGACAGAAGCCGATATCCCGGTCCAAACTGTAATCCCTAGTCAAAGCTGATATCCTTGCCGAAGCCGTAATCCTTAACCGAAGCCGATATCCCGGCCAACATCGTAATCCTCGGCCGAAGTCGTAATCCCCGATAGAAGCTGTAACCCCCAGCCGAACATATGATGGAATTCTCCATACCATAGCTCATACCATACCGAGTGTATAAAGGAATCCTCATTGCCATACCTCCTATCCTACCGAGCGTATGAGGGAATCCTCCCTACCATACCTCATATCCTACCGAGCGTATGAAGGAATCTTCCTTCATACACCTCATATCCTACCGAGTGTATGAGGGAATCCTCCCTACCATACCTCATATCAATAATAGCTTTCCCTATTTCATCGGGATGAATAACGTGTTAGAACCCACGAACTCACGTGGCTGAGGTTACTAATTACCGCATGAATAGTACGTAGTTTGATCCCAAAACCTTAGGGGGAGGGGGTTTACATATAACCGAGGCTAAGTAGTTTATGATTGCATCTCAGAGGCATTCTTATCATCCGCCCCCATCAAATGTAACGACCCGTATATTTAATTAGCGAATTTTCATAATTTAATTTTGTAAAAGACGATTTTACCCTCAAGTTTAGGAGGGGTTCGAGAGTCACTTTTCATACTCTAACTCACGAGTTCGTAGACAAGCGGCACGAGAAAATCAGAGTTGTTTTGAGGAAGTTACGGGTCTAGGAAGTGCAAGGGCATTTTGGTAATTTGGATAATCAAATATTTTTACCCTCATTTTCTTTCTTTTCTCCAGGAATTTTATGTATTTTTCTTCTCTCTCCTTTCACCCACGATTCACCCTCTCTCTTCTCTCCCGTGAACCTGCGTTAAGGCCAAGGAGACCACCCAAATTTTTGGCCGTTTTAGACCAAACCAAAGACACCACTGCCTTCCCCTCCTCTCCACGAGCACAACCATACCTTCCACAAAGCCCAAGGACCACCGTAGAAGGCGGATTGACGACCTGAAGTTGACCAAAACCTACCCGACCATTTTTCGGCCACCACAGGTATGGGTTCTCAATTTGGACCTTGAAATTGGATTCCTGGGCTCGAGTAGATAGATTTTGAAAAGTAGAATGTGAAATTTGGTGGAGAAATGAGTAGTTTAGGAAGCTTTGAAAACCATCCAACAATGTCGGTTTCCGGCCAGCAGAGAGGCAGCACCGGCGAGCCAAGGACAGGGGCGAGTATACCTCACAGTCGTGCCTCCAGGTGCGTGGAGGAGGTCCACCGGCTGTCCATCGGCGCTTGGAGGCTCGTAGGGCCCTACCTTGGCCTTCGGCAACTTGTATATTAAGGTTTTCGACATTCCAGATCTTTTGGCGCAGGTTTCGGGTCCATCGGAGTTCATTTAGGGGCTATGTTAGACGTCCTAAGTTATTTTGAACGCATTTATGGAGCGTTTGTACTCCCAGGATTTAGCGGTCGGATTTTAGGTTGATAATTGTCGTTTAGCATTGCCAAGTGTCATTTTTTACAAGCGTGGTGGCTCCAAAGGTCACAAAGGACTGAATTGGTTGAAATTGAACTCGCTTGGAACTTGAGGCCATAGAGGGATGAGGAGTCGAGACTAGGAGGAGGCATCATCTTCTTATGCGTTACCACTATGTAGGGCTTTTATTGGATTTGTAAAGTTAAATCTAACCCTAGCTCACTTTGATTACCTTATGAGTTATTCGTTGAGATGTTGAGTGGTTGGGGTCGGTTTATCTGGAACTGTTTTGGTTAGTTATGTGATCCTTCGTTTGATAGGTGGAAGTTGGTTCGATATTATTACTGGGGAGATTCTGCTGGATTTTCGGTAGAATTCTCGTGAGTGTTGGTTAGTATTATGAGGGTATTTTTGGAAACATTTGACTTTTCAGGGGTTGTCAGGGAGTAGGGCTTCTCACGGATTTTGGGAAGGGGGGGGGGGGGGGGGGGGGGGGGGGGGGGGTGGGGGGGGGGGTAGGATTCGGGAGGGGTCCTATCGTCAAAATATTACACATGGGCCGAAGCCCAAAACTCTATGCTCAATCGAAGCCAAAATCCCAGAAATCCCAAAATCCATAAAACCTGGTTGTAGCCCTAAGACCTTGAAAACTGGGCTCAAACCCAAATTATATACTCCCGAGTCATTTCAAAATCTATTATCGAGATCTATAATCGATGATAAGGAAATCATTATAAACAATTATCCTTGATTTCTGAGGCTTATGAAAATAATAAATCATTTTAGAATCCTTCCATTTAGTTCCCGAGATTCGTAATCAATAATAAAATATTTAAAACATAGCGATATGCAATGCATTGTAATTTAGGAAAACAAATTCCACTCACCAAAGCTTAAATAATCTCAACTATGAGCCGTGCGTTCCTCTGCAGTCCCCGGAGCTGTATCACCTGTCAAAAGTAACAACCGAGATTATTGAACGACAATTAAAAACCTTAACTTCAGCCCCCTAACCCTCGAGAGCACCCACACACCATAACAGAAAATAAAGCAACTTAGGACTTCCAAAATAGCCCCTAAATGAACTCTAATGGACCCGAAACATGCGCCATTAGTTCCGGAATGTCGAAAACCTTGGAACACGAGCCACTGGAGGCCAAGGGAGGGCCCCACGCGAAATCCCTTACCTTAGTTGGCCGAAAAATACACGGGAAGTTTCGGTCAAACTTCCTAGCTTCGGTTTGCCGTCCACTGGGGTCCTCACGGCTCAAGGAGTGTATGAGGCTGGGCTCGTGGAGAGGAGAAGAAGGTGGTGGTGTCCTTGGTTTGGGTCGAAATGGCCGAAAATTTAGTGATGATGGTTTGTGTATTTTTGTGTGTTCTCATGGGCAAAGAAGGGGAAAAATCCAGGGGGAGGGGTGGGGGAGAGGAAAGGGATTTAAAAATATCTAGCGCCAAAATTACCAAAATGCCATGAATGTTCTAAATCCGTAACTCTCTCAAACGTGCTCCGATTTTCACGTGTCTCTTGTCTACGAACTTGTGAGTTCGAGACCTACGCAACGGTCCAAGAAAAACTTATAAAAGTATTCTCAATCAAAAAGTGGCTCTCGAACCCCTCCTAAACTCAAGGGTAAAATTGTCTGTTTCTTATTAAATTATCAAATTTAAACAAATTTAAAGTACGGGTCGTTACACTACATCATGCGTAGGGAATACCTCGCTGAACACATGACAAAACCATCTACATACATCATACATCGGGGAAACCCCGGTCGAAGCCAATACCTCGCTGAACACATGACATAATCATCTACATCATGCGTCGCGAAATCCTAGCCGAAACCAATACCTCGTCAAGCATATGATGGAATCCTACACACCATATGTAGGAGAAATCTCGACGAAGCCAATACCTCGCCGAGCATATGTTGGAATCCTCTACATCATATGTCGGAGAAATTTCGACCGAAACCAATACCTCACCGAGCATATGATGGAATTTTCTACATCATATGTCGGAGAAATCCTGGCCGAAGCCAATACCGAGATGAACACATGACAAAGTCATCTACATCATATGTTAGCAAAATCCCAGCCGAGGCCAATACTTCATTGAACACATAACGAAATCATCTACATCATATGTCGGAGAAATCCTGGCCGAAGCCAATACCTCACCGAGCACATGATAGAATCCTCTACATCATATGTCGGAGAAATTCCAACCGAAGCCAATAACTCGTCGAACATATGAAGGAATCCTCTACATCATATGTCGAAGAAATCTCGGCGGAAGCCAATACCTCACCGAGCATATGATGGAATCTTCTACAACATATGTCGGAGAAATCCCAGCCGAAGCTAATATCGCGCCGAACACATGACGGAATCATCTACATCATGCATCGAGAAATCCCAGCCTAAGCCAATACCTCGCCAAACATATGATGGAATCCTCTACATCATATGTCGGAGAAATCCCTACTAAAGTCAATACCTTATCGAACAAATGACGGAATCCTCTACATCATGCGTTTGGGAAATCCCGGCCGAAGCTAAAATACCTCACCGAACACATGACGAATCTTCTACATCATGCGTCGGGGAAATCCCGACCGAAGCCATTACCTCGCCAAACACATGACAAAATTCTCTACATTATTCGTCGGGGAAAGTAATCACGTCGTCACCAGTGGATGAATCCTCAAATCCAAGAAAGTAATCCCACTGACACACATGGATGAATCCTCAAATCCACGAAAGTAATCCCTCCAGCACATGTGGATGAATCCTCAAATCCACGAAAGTCATCACCCTCGGCACACGTGGATGAATCCTCAAACCCACGTGGCCTAAAATAACAATAGTAATGTGAACCCGAGAACCCAATTGAAAACCCAATTGAGTTTTGCCAAAATAATCAAACCAAGGTCGAAGCCCAAAATCCACATCCTCGGCCAAAGCCAAAAATCCATATCCTGGGCCTAAGCCCAAAATCCATAAACCCGACCGAAGTCCAAATTTAATACGAAAGGTTCAAAGTGGCATAATATTGAATTTTCGAAAGTTCAATTGTAACGACCCGTATTTGTAATTAGTGAATTTTTGTAAATTAATTTAGAAAATGACGATTTTACCCTCGGGGTTCGAAAGTCACTTTTTGTTCGGGGATACTTTTGGAAGTTTTTCTTGGATCATTGCTTAGGTCTCGAACCCACGAGTTCATAGATAGGCGGCACACTAAAAATGGAGTTTGGATGAGAGAGCTATGGTCTAGAAGCTTCAGGGGTAGTTTGGTAATTTTAGGTGATCAGATATTTTAAAACCCCATTTTTCCAGATTTTCCTTATTTTCCGTCTCTCCTCGCGATCTCCATCGCCTATACCGTGAAACCCATATCCCCTCCTATGTGATATTTCGATTTAGACCAAATCAAGACCAACAAATCATATCATCATCTTCCTCACCTCATTTCGAGCTCAACCATACCCATCATCGAAGTTGACAGCATTAGGAGAAAGAGAACCAAGGGTGAAAAGTACCTCCGAACCTTTTCGGCCACCACAGGTAAGGTTTCTCAATTTGAACTTCAAATTTGTATTCCTTGGATCGAGTAGATAGATTTCCATTATTAGAACATTGATTTTGGTTGAGAAATGAGAGAGTTAGGAACCTTTGAAAAATGGGTGGTTATGGAGTTTCCGGCCAGCCACTGCAGAATCCGGCGAGAAGGAGGTAGGGGGCGACTAAGTTGTGCAGTCGTACCCCTAGGAAGGGCAGAACACAAAGGCGGCGCATGGGGGGTGCTTGTGGCTTTTCCCCGAGCTCCGTTGACTTGTGTTTCGATGTTTTTGACATTATGAACCTTTTAGCGCAGGTTTCGGGTCAATCAGAGTTCATTTAGAGGTCATTTTAGACGTCCAAAGTTACGTTGTATGCTTTAGAACGTGCGTGTACTCCCGAGGATTAGGGCGTTGGATTTTAGGTTTTTAATTATCGTTTAGTAATCCTGAATGTTACTTTTGACAGGTGATACCGCTTCGGGGACAACAGAGGAGCGTACAGCTCAAGATTGAGTTATTCGAACCTTTGGTGAGTGGATTTTAACTGTTTAAAATTATAAGGCATACATACGTATATTTTTAATAAGTTTTTATTAAATGTGGATTTTTTTGATTTAGAATAATTATTCCATAAGGATTTAGCGTTTTTATGAATTTCTTAAATTTGGAATAATTGTTCTAATAATTTATTTTGGTTATGGATTTTTTAAAATATGTTTTTGAATTGATTTTGGGCATTAAACCCTGTTTCATGGATTTGGGGTTTATGAGTTTGAACATATTGGATTTAATGTATATGGTTTAGGCTGGGACGTCCATACTACTTCCTGGGAAGCCTTTCATGAGCGTTTTTTTCGAGCAGTTTTACCCCCGTTCCTACCGAGATGCCATGCACATTGAGTTTTTACAATTGAGACAGGGAGATTTGACAGTTGTGCAGTATGAGCAGAGGTTCATAGATTTGTCTCGGTTTTCTCTGACCTTAGTGGCCAATGAGGCGGACAAGTGCCGTCAGTTTGAGTATGGTTTGAGGTATGAGATCAGGCTGGTTGTTACTACTGTGGAGTATACCTCTCTGAGAGCTTTGTCAGATTCTGCTGCTAGGGTGAAGATGAGTTTGTCAGATAGGCATCAGCTCAGTGGGTCCAGGCGACGTCGGGATCGCCTGAGTTTCGGAGTCTCCAGTTAGAGACCATCAAAGAAAGGCAATTTTAGTTCTGGATCATCCGGGAGTGCCAGATCTGGGTCAGGCAGTGGTGGAGTCGAGTAGGGAGGTTCTCGTGGTTTTACGGTGGGGTCGTAGTCATCAGCTCAATCTAGTGGGGCTTCAGTGCAGTCAACTGAGAGATAGAGTGGCGGATTCGAAAGGCCACGGGGGCCACTGATTGTTAATATTATGGGGAGACTGTCCATTTCAAGAGGGACTGTTCGCACAGTCCGGGCGGTAGTTTCTTGGGTCGGGATGCTGCTGGAAAGGGCAAAGAGCAGCATAAACATCAGGTACCGCAACAGAGAGCCAGACCCAGTCCAGTGGGGCCAGCATGGCCAGTGGGAGATAGAGGGGTCGCGGGTGATCTTTTGGTACACAGGCCTGAGTCTTTTCCATGACGCAACAGGTTGCCCGAGTTGCACTTAAAGTGGCCACTAGTACGTTATCTATCTTTGATCATGATGCTCGAGTTTTGATAGATCCCGGGGTTACAGATTCTTTTATTTCTCAGTGTTTTACACTTTTAGACAATATAGAATTATCGCAAATTGGTTGGGAAAAGGGCATTAGTACCCCCATTGCAGATATGTTAGTGATGAACCTGGTGATGCGAGATTGCCCAATGTTAGTGGAAGGTTACGCCCTAGAGGCAAATTTGATTCCCCTAGATATCTACGACTTTGATGTGATTTTTGGGGATGGATTGGTTAACGACGCATCATGCTTCCATTGATTGTTTTGACAAGAAGGTGATATTTCGAAGTCCGGGTTTGCTGGAGCTTACTTTTCAGGGAGACCGGAGAGTGCTTCCCTTGTGTGTGATATTGACTTTGATGGCTAAGAAGTTATTGAGGAAAGGGTGTGAGGGGTATCTAGCTCACGTGATCGATTCTCGGGATACTCCGGTGAGGTTAGAGGATATTCCTGTGGTGAATGAGTTTCCGGATGTGTTTACAGAGGATTTTTCGGGGTTACCACCTCACCAGGAGATCGAATTCACCATAGAACTTCCTCCGAGTACCCAACCTATATCACATGCACCATACAGGATGACACCATACCGGTGGAGTTGAGGGCGTTGAAGACTCAATTACAGGACTTGGTGAATATGGGGTTTATTCTACAAAGTATGTCATCTTGGGGTGCGTCGGTATTATTTGTGAGGAAGAAAGATGGTAGTTTGAGGTTATGCATTAACTACCGGCAGTTGAACAAGGTTGCGGTGCGGAATAACTATCCTTTGCCACAAATTGATGACTTGTTTGACTAGTTAAAGGGGGCGAGGTATTTTTCAAAGATTGATCTTAGGTCTGGGTACCATCAGTTGAGAATTAGAGAAGAAGACATTCCCAAGACAGCATTCAAGACACGTTATGGGCATTATAAGTTCCTGGTGATGCCCTTTGGCTTCACCAATGCACCAACGACAATTATGAACTTGATGAACAGGGTGTTTCGACGATATTTGGATCAATATGTGATTGTGTTTATTGATGATATTCTGGTATATTCGAAGAGTGCTAAGGCGCATGAAAAACACTTGAGGTTGGTGCTGAACACTCTGAGGAAAAATCAGCTGTATGCCAAGTTTAGTAAATGTCAGTTTTAGTTTACCAGTGTATGATTCTTGGGTCACGTCATCTCAGTAGAGGGTATCAGTGTGGATCCTCAGAAGATAGAGGCAATAGCTAATTGGGAACAACCAAAGACAGTTTTTGAGGTGAGGGCTTTCTAGGCATGGCAGGGTACTATAGACAATTCGTAGAAGGGTTTTCTACTATAAATGCCCCGTTAACTCGGTTGACTTGAAAGGGAGTCAAGTTCGAGTGGGATGATGAATGTGAGCAGAGCTTCCAAGAGCTTAAGCAAAGGTTGATTTCCAGTCCAATGTAAGCTCTTCCAGATGATAGTGGAGTTTTTGAGGTGTACAGTGACACGTCATTACGGGGTATAGGTTGTGTGTTGATGCAGCATGGAAAGGTGATTGCCTATGCCTCCAGGCAACTTAAACCCCATGAGATGAACTACCCTACATATGATTTAGAGTTAGTTGCAATGGTGTATGCACTGAAGATTTGGAGACATTATTTGTATGGAGAGATGTGTCGGATCTTTACAGATCATCATAGCCTGAAGTATTTCTTCACCCAGAAAGATTTCAACTGGAGACAGAGGAGGTGGTTGGAGTTGATCAAGGATTATGACTGTACCATTGAGTATCACCCAGGGAAGGCTAATGTAGTGGTAGATGCACTGAGTAGGAAGTCAGTGGGTTCTTTGGCACATCTGCACACTATTTATTTACCACTGTTAGTGGAACTCCGAAGAGCGGGGGTTGTACTTGGTGAGGATAACCAGGGAGCTTTGCTTGCTAGCTTTCATGTGAGACATGTCCTAATCAACCGGGTTAGCGAAGCTTAACTCCAGGATCCTACATTGTGCATAATTAGGATGGAGTTGGAGACTGGGAATAGGCTGGATTATGCCATTAGAGACGATGGAGCCTTAGTTAAAAACGGGTGGTTATGCATACCTAATGATCTAGAGTTGAAGAGAGAGATTCTTGAGGAAGCTCATAGTTCAGCCTATGCTATGCATCTAGGTGGCACCAAGATGTATCGTATCCTTAAAGAGCACTACTGGTGGACTGGGATAAAAAGGGAGATAACTGAGTTTGTGAGCAGATGCCTGACTTATCAGCAGGTGAAAGCAGAACAACAGAAACCGTATGGAGCACTGCAACAACTTCCTATTTCAGATTGGAAAGTGGGATCACATTACTATGGATTTTGTGTATAAACTTCCCCGGACTCAGAAAGGACATGATGGAGTTTGGGTGATTGTAGATAGGCTTACCAAGTCAGCGCATTTCGTGCTGGTATGGGAAGATTATAGGATAGACTAGTTCGCCCAATTGTTTGTGAATGAGATCATCCAGATACATGGGAGTCCAGAGTCGATTTTGTTTGATAGGGATCCTAGATTTACCTCGAGGTTTTGGCGGAGTTTACAGAAAGCTTTTGGAACTAAATTACACTTAAGTACTGCTTTTCATCCTCAAACTGACGGTCAATATGAGAGCATAATTCAGATTCTAGAAGATATGATGAAACCTTGTGTATTGCAGTTTAAGGGAAACTAGGATTCATATCTGGCCTTGATGGAGTTTGCTTACAACAATAGTTATCAGTCTAGCATTGGAATGTCTCATTTTTAGGTACTGTATGGGAGACAGTGCAGAACACCTATATGTTGGAATGAGGTAGGTGAGAAAAGACTACTAACACCAGAGATCGTAGAAATGAAAGAGGAAAATATCATAATCATCAAGGAAAGACTGAAGGCAGCTCAGGACCGCCATAAAAGTTATGCAAATCAACGGATCAGGGATCTCGAGTTTGAGGTTGGAGATTGGGTTTTCTTGAAATTATCCCCCTATAAAGGAGTTGTGTGTTTTGGTAGATGAGGAAAGCTGAGTCCTCACTTGTAACAACTCGGAAATTTAATTATTGAATTTTCGTAAATTATTTTGCAAAAAGATGAATTTACCCTTGGTTGTTAAGGGGCGTGAAAGTCAATTTTTGTTTCGAGACACTTTTAGCTGTGTTTCGGGTACCGTTGCGTAGGTCTCGAACTCACGAGTTCGTAGACAGGCGGCACGCGAAAATGGAGTTCGTGTGTGAAAGATGCGGGTCTAGATTGTTAGGGGCATTTTGGTAATTTGGTAGGGGTAGATATTTTTTAACCCGCAAAACATTTGATTTTATCATCATCTTCAGTTTTTCACTCTCTCTCTAGACCACCCCACCCCCCCCCCCCCCGTGTGACCCAAAATTCACAAAACCCATGAAAAGTGAACTTTGATTGAAGGCCAAGTCTCCCATTTTGGTTCCACAAATCAAAATCTCTTCCTTCCCACGATCACAGCCGTACCAACCATCGAAGGAGACAACCGCGGGAGACGCCGGACAGAGGAAAAGAGAAATCATAACTTTCGGTCGATTTTTCGGCCATCATAGGTACGGGTTTAATGTTTTAAAGTTTTTTTTGAATTCTTGGGTTCTAGTAGATAGATTTAGACGTAAAATTCGTGAAAAATGGTTGGGATTTGAAGAAGTTAGTAAAAACTCAAGGTCGGCCGGAAATGGAGTTTTCCGGTGAAGGCGGATGGCAGCGTAGTTGTCTTCTCTAACGAGGGAATCCAGATTCCAACCACCAGCGACGGTGGTGATGGCAGCGACAGCAGCGGTTCGGTCATCATCTCTGATGAACTCCGGTGACTGGTTCGGCCGGCGGTGGCTGACGTCAGCCGTCAGTTGACCATTGGGTCAATTGACGCCATCAATGGTTTGATGGAATCTACTGACGGCGTTTGCATATTCCGTCAAAGGTTAATGGCATTTGACGGAACCCTAACGCCATCAGGGTTTGCGGAATATGCCGATTTCGTTAGGAGATTCTGTCAGGTTTGACGGAATATTCTGTCAGGGTTGACAAAATATTTTGCCGTGAACAGTACTGGTGCGTGGGGGCGCGTGAGGGCACGTTGCCGATGCCTGGCTCGTGGCCAGGCCTTCTACCGACGGGTAGGATCGATTTCGGGGTCACGGCAATGCCTGGCCAAGGTTTTGGGACATTTTAGATCAAATCTTGGCAGTTTTGAGGCCGTACGAGTTCGTTTGGACCCGTTTGAGCAATCCCAGTGGTAAGGCTTGACCATGGAGCGGGTTTTGGGCTCAGGAGGTCAAGGGAGTTGGGTCATTAATGTGTCAAGAGTCCCTTGGGGCTAGGACTTCCTTGATTTGGTATTTTTGTTGCGCTATGAACGGACTAGATTCCCGAGATTGCATAGGATGCGTACTTCTAGGTATTATGTTATACCAAGGGATTCTCCGATGATTGGCGTGGAGGATGTCTTTCTCCGCTACATTGTTGAGGGTTCTCCGACTGATGTTAGAGGGTACGTCTCCGCCAGATTGTTGAGGGATTCTCCGATGTAGGCGTTCGAGGGATCTTTCTCCGCCATATCGTTGAGGTCTGAGGTATCTCATGACGAGTCGGGATATCGAGTTATCACTTGGGGTGCTCAAGACGAGCTGGGATATCGAGTTATCACTTAGGGTACTCTGGAGGAGCCGGGATATCGAGTTATCACTCGGGGTGCTCTGGAGGAGAAGGGATATCGAGTTTTCACTCGGGGTGCTCTAGAGGAACAGGGATATCGAGTTATCACTCGCGGTGCTTAGGACAAGCTTGGATATCGAGTTATCACTCGGGGTACTCTAGAGGAGCCGGGATATCGAGTTATCACTCGGGGTGCTATGGAGGAATAGGTATATCGAGTAATCACTCTGGGTGCTCTGGAGGAGCAAGGATATCGAGTTACCACTCTGGGTGCTCTGGAGGAGTAAGGATATCGAGTACCACTCGGGGTAAGTCAATGAGACTAAACTCAACAAAGTAGGGTACCTTCGTCATCCGGGTCAGTGGTTTAGTGTGGGTGGTGACCCAGATTAACGAGTTATTGACGGTTCACAAGAGGCTGACAAGTCAGTTGTCTTGTGCTATTACAGTAGAGGTTTCAGCAGTATCTAACCTACTGACACTTAGTATCAGAGCTTGTTAGTAGAGGATTATAAACTTCGAATCATGATCAGGGGTTCTCACATTGTGATATGTGGCGAAGCCTTGGCTCTTACCTTGACTTGACCAGGTCGGTTAGCCACTGGTGCGGTTGCTCAGTCGAGAGGTTGGGGCTTAAAACAAGTCTCTGAGGTTACCTTTCCAGGCCACCACTGTTCCGAGGTTTAGGCGGTGACCCGTAAGCTATCCTACGTCTGACAGGTAGGTATAGTCAGTCAAGTATAGAGAGAGTTCTGTCGGAACCCCTGTAAGGTTTATTTAGTATTTCTAAGGATAAAGAGTATTTATGGTATTAAATTTTTGTGGAAAAAGGCTGTCAGATTGGAACGGGGTTTATGGTATCAGAGCGCCAGGTTTAACTTCCTGCAGACCACACACTTGTGTGCAAATTATTTAAGGATTCATGTCAACGAGATGCCTCCAAGACATTTGTCTCTTCAGCGACCTTGAATTGAGGGGGGCGGAGGTCATGTGGTGCACGGGCGAGGTAGGCGTCGTGGTTGCTGGTGAGTGGACGTAGGTGTCTAAATTATAATGCTTGCATACAAGTATATTTGAATTAACTTCTATTTTGTATTGCTTTTGACAATTTCCGGAATTTATAATCTTACTAGACACATGTTTTCCATATTTCAGTGAAAATGTATTTTGGGGAAATGGTCTGGTTTTTGGACTCGGTTCTGATATCGTTTTGACGTGGTAATTATTGAGTCCATGATTTTGGGTTTAGACCCGTATTTGTGATTTACCGGTTTTGGGCCATAAATGATTTTCAATGACTTTGGCTTAGGCCAAGAAACAAAGATTTCAAAATACGGATTTGGTTTTCACTGGTTTTCTGTCCCCGATGGTCAAGGTTTCTTCGACTGGCGTTGAAGGGTTTTGCTCCGCTAGTTCGTTGAGGGCTCCGACTCTGGTGTCGAGGGTTTTCTCCATCGGGTCATTGAGGTTGTCTACGCATAGTACACGTTTCTGCACCACTCGAGGTATATTGGGTGTGCAGGGTCAGGGTTCTCTCCAACGCTGGTGTCGAGGGTTTTCTCCATCGGGTCGTTGAGGATGTCTACGCGTAGCACAGGTATATCGGGTGTGTGGAGGGGCTTTTGGGAACAGTGGGTTTGGTGTGTCCAGGTTGATTTACATGATTTTAACTCTTTTGAGGAGGATTTTCAAACCAAATTGCGGACCACGGAATATTTTCATTATTTGGATTTTCGTGGGTCCCACCGTGTGTTTTTACAAAAGATGGATTTTTTCGGCAAGTTTTTGGCTTATCTTTATGGACTTATTTGAAAAGAAATTTTAGGTATGCATGCATTGTTTTACACATGATGAAGGGTATTTTCCATCACGTATTTACCAAGGCTTTCTCCGACTAGCGCGGGACGAAATTTTTCCTAGACTGGCATGGTAAGGTTTTCCTCCGCCAGGTCATCGATATGCTCTAATTCTGGCGTGGCAGGAAGCCCTCCGCAAGATTGGTGAGGTTGACTGCACTTGGTACACGTGACCCTATCCGACACTTGACTTCAAGGTATATTTGGTCATGTAACGTCATGACTTGAGGTGATTGTAGTCATGTTGGGAGTAGGACCTTTGGTGGATGTCTCGGGCTCGGAGCCTTGCTTTGAGATAACTTCCGGGTCAAATGGATTCTGGTGCCTTCAGAATGTTTCCTGGATGTTGTTCTCGCCTACGGTTTGTTGTCGAGACTGGAATAGGAAAATGTGTAGAGTGCACAGGTTCTATTTGGAATCGCATCTGAGGCCCAATTCGTGTCGGTGGTGATGCGAGAGAACTTGAAACAGGAGGTTTATCCTTTGACCTGAGTTAAGGAAATTTCGAGGATGAAATTTCTTTAAGGGGGGTGATTTGTAACGACACCGAAATTAATTATTGAATTTTCTTAAATTATTTTACAAAAAGATGAATTTACCCTTGGTTGTTAAGGGGCGTGAAAGTCAATTTTTATTTCGAGACACTTTTAGCTATGTTTCGAGTACCGTTACGTAGGTCTCGAACTCACGAGTTTGTAGATAGACGGCACGCAGGAAACAGAGTTCGTGTGCGAAAGATACGGGTCTAGATTATCAGGGGCATTTTGGTAATTTGGTAGGGGTAGATATTTTTTAACCCCCAAAACATTTGATCTTATCATCATCTTCAGTTTTTCACTCTCTCTGTGGACACACCCTCCCTGGCCCCTGCACCCCCCCCCCCCCCCCCCCCCCCCCCCCCCCCCCCCCCCCCCCCCCCTTTGGAACCCGTGTGACCCAAAACTCACAAAACCCATGAAAAGTGAACTTTGATTCAAGGCCAAGTCTCCCCTTTTGGTTCCACAAATCGAAATCTCCTCCTTCCCACAATCAAAACCGTACCAACCATTGGAGGAGACAACCGTGAGAGACGCCAGACCGAGGAAAAGAAAAACTGGAAGTACCAGTCGATTTTTCGGCCAGCACCTGTACGAATTTCGTGTTTTGAGGTCATTTTTGAATTCCTGGGTTCGAGTAGATAGATTTAGACGTAAAATTCGTGAAAAATGGTTGAGATTTGAAGAAGTTAGAAAAAACTCAAGGTCGGTCGGAAATGGAGTTTTCTGGCGACGTCAGACGATGGCGGACGGCAGCGCAGTCATCTTCTCCTACGAGGGAATCCAGATTCTGGCCACCAGTGACGACGGCGATGGCGGTGGTCCTGTCATCATGTCCGATGAACTTCGGTGACTGGTTCGGCCGGCGGTGGCAGACGTCAACCGTCAGTTGACCGTTGGGTCAACTGACGTCGTTAAGGGTTTGATGGAATATCCTGACGGCGTTAGCATAGTCCATCAAAGGTTAACGGCGTTTGACGAAACCCTAACGCCGTCAGGGTTGACGGAATATTCTATCAAGGTTGACGGAATATTCTACTGTGAATAGTGCCGATGCGTGGGGGCACGTGTCAGTGCATGGCGGCACGTGGCGATGCGTGAGGGCGCATGGCGCGTGGCCCGGCCTTCTACCAGCGAGTGGCGATGCGAGGCACGGATTTTGGGGTCACGACGACGCGTGGCTAAGGTTTTGGGACATTCCAGATCGGATTTTTGCAGTTTTGAGGCCGTATGAGTTTGTTTGGAGCCCCATTTGAGCAATCCCAGCGGTAATGCTTGAACATGGAGTGGGATTTGGGCTTGAGAGGTCAAGGGAGTTGGGTCATTAATGTGTCAAGAGTCCCTTGGTGCTAGGGCTTCCTTGATTTGGTATTTTAATTGTGCTATGAACGGACTAGGTTCCCGAGATTGGATAGGATGCGTACTTCTAGGTATTATGATATACCACGGGATTCTCCGATGATTGGCGTGGTGGATGTCTTTCTCCGCTACATTGTTGAGGGTTCTTCGACTGGCGTTAGAGGGTATGTCTCTGCCAGATCGTTGAGGGTTTCTCTGATGTAGGCGTCCCAAGGATCTTTCTCCGCCATATCATTGAGGTATGACGTATCTCAAGACGAGCCGGGATATCGACTTATCACTCGGGGTGCTCAGGATAAGCTGGGATATCGAGTTATCACTCAGGGTACTCTAGAGGAGCCGGGATATCGAGTTATCACTCAGCGTGCTCTGGAGGAGCAGGGATATTGAGTTATCACTCGGGGTGCTCTGGAGGAGCAGGGATATCGAGTTATCACTTGGGGTGTTCAGGACGAGCCGGGATATCGAGTTATCACTCGGGGTACTCTAGAGGAGCCGAGATATCGAGTTATCACTCGGGGTGCTCTGGATGAGCATGGATATTGAATTATCACTCGGGGTGCTCTGGAGGAGCAGGGATATCGAGTTACCACTCGGGGTGCTCTGAAGGAGCAAGGATATCGAGTACGACTCAGGGTAAGTCAGTGAGACTCAACTCCACCAAGTAATGTACCTTCGTCTTCCGAGTCAGTGGGTTGGTGTGGGAGGTGACCCAGATTGACGAGTTATTGACAGTTCACAAGAGGCTGACAAGTCAATTGTCTTGTGCTATTACAGTAGAGGTTTCAGCAGTGTCTGACCTACTGACACTTGGTCTCAAAACTTGTTAGCAGAGGACTATAAACTTCGAATCATGATTAGGGGTTCTCACATTGTGATATGTGGCGAAGCCTTGGCTCTTACCCTGACATGACCAGGCCAGTTAGCCACCGGTGCGGTTGCTCAGTTGAGAGGCTGGGGCGTAAAACAAGTCTCTGAGGTTACCTTTTCGGGCCACCACTGTTCCGAGGTTTCGGCGGTGACCCATAAGCTATCCTGCGTCTGACAGGTAGGTATAGTCAGTAAAGTACAGAGAGAGTTCTGTCGGAACCCCTGCACGGTTTATTTAGTATTTCTAAGGATAAAGAGTATTCCTAGTATAAATGTTTTGTGGAAAAAGGTTGTCAGACGGGAATAGGGCTTTTTGCGAATTTCGAGGCAAAATTCGTGAATGGTCCTTACATCGCTATATTGGGCCTTATGAGATTATTGATAGGATAGGCCCAGTCACTTACAGGCTTGCTCTACCCCCAGAACTTTTGAAAGTTCACGATGTATTCCATGTATCCATGCTCTGGAAGTATTTGTTTGATGAATCTCTTGTACTAGAGGAGCAACCAATTGAGATGAGAGATGATTTGAGCTTTGAGGAACAACCAGTGCAAATTCTAAATTGGAAGGAAAAAGTGTTGCGCAAAAAGTCTATTCCTCTAGATAAAGTTCTGTGGAGGAATCATAACGTGGAGTAAGCCACTTGGGGGCCCTTGGCACTGATGCGGGCCCAGCATCCACACTTGGTCCTGTGACAAGTATGAATTTTGAGGTTGAAATTTCCTTAAGGGGGGGGGGGGGGGGGGGGGGGAGTAAGTTGTAACGACCCGGATTTGTAATTAGTGAATTTTTTTAAATTAATTTAAAAAATGACGATTTTACTTTCGGGGTTCAAAAGTCACTTTTTGCTCGGGGGTACTTTTGAAAGTTTTTCTTGAACCATTGTGTAGGTCTCGAACCCACAAGTTCATAGATAGGCGGCACGCGAAAAAATGAGTATGTAAGAGAGCGTTATGGGTCTAGAAGCCTCAAGGGTAATTTGATAATTTTGGGTGATTAGATATTTTAAAACCCATTTTTCCAGATTTTTCCTTATTTTCCTTCTCTCCTCGCGATCTCCCTCTCCCAAACCATGAAACCTATATCTCTTCCCATGTGATTTTTCGATTTAGGCCAAACCAAGACCAACAAATCATATCATCATCTTCCTCTACTCAGTTCATGCTCAACCATACCCACCGTCAAAGTTGACAGAGTTAGGAGAATGAGACCAAGGGTGAACAGGACCACCGAACCTTTCCGGCCACCACATGTGAGGTTTCTCAGTTTTGACTTCAAATTTGGATTCCTTGGATTGAGTAGATAGATTTCCATTATTAGAACATTGATTTTGGTTGAGAAATGAGAGAGTAAGGAAGCTTTGAAAAATGGGTGGTTATGGAGTTTCTGGCCGGCCACTGCAGAATCCGGCGAGAGGGAGGTAGGGGGTGGCTGAGTTGTGCAATCGCACCCCTAGGAAGGGCAGAACACAAAGGTGGCATGAGGGGGCGCGTGCGGCCTTTCCCTTCGCTCCGTTGTCTCGTGTTTCGACATTTCGGACCTTTTGGCGTAGGTTTCGGGTCAATCGAAGTTCGTTTAGGGGTCGTTTTAGACGTCCAAAGTTACGTTGTATGTGTTAGAACGTGTGTGTACTCCCGGGGTTTAGGGGGTTAAATTTTAGGTTTTTAATTATCGTTTAGTAATTCCGAATGTTACTTTTGATAAGCAATACCGCTCCGGGGACGGTAAAGAAGCGTACAGCTCAAGATTGAGTTATTCGGACCTTCGGTGAGTGAATTTTGACAATTTAAAATTATAATGCATGAATACGTATATCAAATCCAACGCAACAAGATGACTTGTATGTCAAAGCAAGGACTATATTGTTGTGTTCAGTGAGATTTGGTGTCAATTTGCATGGGGGGTTAGATGTAGAAGTTGTCAATTTTTATAGGGAATTTGAACTAAAAGCCAAATTAAAATTGGGCTATCAATTGATGAGTCTTTGACAACATCAATGTTTATTCAAAACTCCACTAACCATATTTTTTAAGAGCAAATAAGTTTTTATTAAATGTGAATTTTTGTGATTTAGAATAATTATTCCATAAGGATTTACTGTTTTTATGAATTTCGAAAATTTGGAATAATTGTTTTACTAATTTATTTCTGTTATGGATTTTTAAAAATACGTTTTTGAATTGATTTTGGGCATTAAACCCGGTTTCGTGGATTTGGGGCATATCAGTTTGAACTTATTGGAGTTTGACCCCAGTTATGCATATGGTTTAGGGCGTAGGCCCGGGATTTCGATTTATTGGATTTTGGCTTTTGGCCCCGGTTTTCCATGATTTTGGCTTAGGCCAGGAAAAAGGGATTTCAAATTGGATTTTGGACTTACATTACGGTTTTTCTCTATGGTTACCATCCTCGGATATTATGATATTTCTCCGACACATGATGTCTAGGTATTTTCCGTCATGTGCTCCTTGAGGGTTATTTCTCCAACACATGACATCGAGGTATTTTCCGTCATGTGCTAGTTGAGCGTTATTTCTCCGACGTATGACGTTGAGGTATTTTCCGTCATACGCTTCTTGAGACTGTCTACACGTAGTACAGGGTTACGTTCGCATATCTTTGAGGTATTTTCAGATATGTGGAGAGTAGGTCCCCAGACAGGACCTCTCGGCTTCTAGCCATTGCTTTGAGGTATTTTCAGCAGTGGTTAGGAGGGCTTGTCCCCGCTTTGGATGACCTCGGATATCGAGCTACTGCACGGGATTACACTAGGCGGATGGTGGGATATTTTTATAGTATTTTATATCCACGTTTTCTTATGATTTTAAGCTTCTTCGAGGAGGGTTTTCAAAGTATGGTTGTAGACCACGAGATATTTTCATTGCTCGTGTTCTCGTGGGTCCGCTGGGTTTTAAAATAAAAATGGTTTTCCGGTAAGTTCTTCGTAATTATATTTAGTTAAGTAGCGATTTAAAAAGGATTTTATAGTATGCATGCATGATTTTACTTACGGAGGGGGAAAGGTTATATTTCCTCGAAATTGGTGGTTTAAATTATTATTATTTTCTGTCCACTCACAGTTTTCCTCATTTTGCATCCTTTCCAGGTCGTTGAAGTCGGCGAGGGAAATTTCTGAGGCGGAGGCATCACTTTCCGGCTGCGTTTCTCTATACTAGCTCTAAGTAGGGTTTGTTAAACATGTAAACTTTATTCTCGCCTAATTGCTCTGATTAACCATTTGAGAGTGGTTGTAATTATTTTCATTGCTTGATTGTTTTGTACTAGAGTTGATTAATTATGATTTGACCTGAACTGTTGGGATATTATTCTAGAATTCGAATCCTTCGTCTGACAGGTGGAAGGCGGGTTGATCAATTTACAGGGAAGATTCTGCCGAATTTTTGGAAGAATTGTCGTAGAGTCTTGTTGGACTGGTGAGGGTATTTTAGGAATTAATTTGAGATTTTTCAGATATTGTTAGACGGGAGCAGGATTTCTCACGGATTTCGAGGGGAAATTCGGGAGGGTCCTGTCATCAATACAATTATAATATCATTTAAAAAATTAATAATCATGCATAGTATTTAGGAAACGAAAGTCCACTCACCGAAAGTCCAAGCAAGCTCAATTATGAGTTGTCCAGTCGTCCGTAATCGCCGGAGCCGCTATGCCTGTGGTGGCCGAAAATTGGCTCGAAAGACACTGTGGCGATTTCCTTTTCGGTCCCCGATTCGCTGCCTACATTGGTTGTCGACGTCGATGGCTGGTATGGTTGTGTTCAAGGTGATGAGAAGAGTCGAATGGTGATGGTGTTGGAGGCTGGGACGCCGGCGACAGCCAGTGGTGGTGGAGGATTTGTTTTGGGGGATTCTCTTTCAAGAATCAAAGAGAGAGCGAGAGAGAGAGAGACAGCCAGACAGAGAAGGAGGAGAGAAAGTGGGAGATGGACCAATCAAACGAGGAGAGAGAAAAATATCAGCCCATGGTTGAAGGAGAGAGAGTGTGTGAATTTATATACCCCTGGTTGCAAAATTACCAAAATACCCTTAGTCTTTTTAGACCCGTAACTATTCTGTACGAACTCCAATTTTCGCATGCCGCCTGTCTAAAAACTCATGAGTTCGAGACCTACGCAATGTTTCAAGAAAAACTTCAAAAGGTAATTTCAAATGAAAATTGACTCCCGGGCCCCCTAACCCTCAAGGATAAAATCAACCTTTCTCAAAAATAATTTTATGAATTAGTTCAATTTTAGGTACAGATCATTACACAAACCCTCCAGAACAACCTCCTCCGATGAAATCAAACATCCATGCACTTCGAGCATCATCCGGGAGAGAAGCATTCCAGCTCATACGTATAATACAACCATGACCCAATTTAGCAAGAGAATCTGCAACAAAATTTGCCTCCCTAAACACATATTTAAAGAAAATAGAATGAAACCGCCGATTCAAATTCTTAACAATTAGAAAAACCGTGTGAAGTCGCCAAGGGATAACAATAGATCTTTATGGCATCAATAAGGGTTTTAGAATCTCCCTCCACTTCAAGATTAGGAATTGGAGACTAATAGCTTTATTGAGACCATTAAGTAAAGCATGAGCTTCCGCCAAAAGAACATCAATGGAACCAGTATTCTTTGTAGCAACAAAATAGGAAAACCACGAGCATCTCGAATAATATAGCTTGAAGTTGCTTTTCCATCTTGGATAACTGAGCCATCAAAATTAAGTTTGGTGCAATGACTACCCAGCATATGCCATCGAAGGATATCACTAGACACTTTGGCCCGGTTTGTTACGCATGAATATAGGGTAAGAATAGTAATTTATTTCCATATTCCCACTTTCCTTGATATTTGCCACTATTTAGAACCCTGGAAAGGAAAGCAGATCAGGAATCTGATTGGAATCAATTCCATCTAATTGATCGAATTTAATTACTTACAATAGGGTGGTATTCTATTTCCCTAGTAATTAGGGAATGTAAAAATTACTTATTATACCCATAACTGTCACTATTAAACTAGGAAAAAATCTTCCAAATAAAAGAAAAATACTTACATTAGGGTTTTTTTGAAGACAATTTTGATTGTGATTTTTGGAATAAATTAGGGTTTCCTATTAGTTTGGACATAGTTCAATTATTTTTCTTTGTTGGATTCAAGAATTTTAATAAATTTGAATGATGTGTGTTTTAATATGGGAGAACATGATATTTAAGTTCATATTGAAGGATTGATTTTTTTTAGTTTATAGTCAGGTGATGCTTGACAAAAGGATGTTATAGTAATAATAATTTTTTTTTTTCATTGCATGATTTGCCAAACGGAACAAATGAATGGAATGCTTGAAACCTTACTATTATTTCAGCTCATTCCAAACTCTATAATGGAATTTTTAAATCTTTTTCATCTTGAAATAGATATAATTCATTTCTCCCTTCTTACATTCCAAACATCCAAACGGGGCCTCTATGGCGATTCGACTTGGAATGGTTAATTTTATAAAAAGATCTCGCCCCAGATCTAGCACAAGCACAAATACCCATAGGATGAGGAGTCTTATTCGCAAAAATCTAGTCATTTCTAGCCTTCCGCATCTGCCAACATATAATGAGAGCATTCCCTCTAACAGACGGACAATTGGGCTTCTCAATAACACAATGAGATTTGATCCAGTCAAGAAAAAGCCCATGCGATCTCTGAGGTACCAAATCCTGGGCACACCTCCAAATATTTTGAGCAAAATGAAAAAATATGAAATGATGTTGCATATACTCACTACTATCTTTGCACCATGCACACTCGAGAGGCACATTTGGTTGATGCCTACTAAGTCTCTCTCTAATACTGAGACGATCTCTAAAAAGCAACCAAGCAAAGAACTTTACTTTTGGGGGAATACAACGAATCCACATTTTCTGAATACTTTTGGTTTCCGAATGGGGCACAAAATTATTCTACTGAAAATCACAAGCATACTTGATAGAAAAATCACCTTTAGGATTCGGACCCCAAATAAACCTCTCTTCCTGCACATCCGAAACAAAAGGCAGAGGAATAGATCTAATAACATTTACAATATCATAAAAACGAAGACTACGAAGAGCAGGGATATCCCAACTATTATTCTGAATAAACTTATCAATTGTCAGGGACCAAACTAAATGATTTATAACACTTGGATCCATCAAGTTAGGCAAGGGGTAAGGGAAAGCTAGCCTAGTTAAAACCCCATAAATTAATAATCCTACCAATCCCCACAATCCAACGGATACCCTTGAAGAGTAAAACCCTAACATTAAGAATACCTTTCCAGGTAAGAGAATTGCTTTGTTTCTTTGGGCACAAGCAGAAATTATTAGTCCTCCATAAATATTTAGCCCGAACTAATTTAACCCACCAAATTATAAAAAGCTTGATGTATTCAATTCATGAAGAATTGTTTTAAAATCTATGAAAAAATCAATAGCGATTTTAAATGATTGTGTACATATATGTTGACTTAAAAATTTCAATTGATTTGAAAAAAAAAAGTCCAAAAGACTCCTGCTTCACCTTCTCATTTCCTCCGCATACCAACTCCCCCTCTCCTTTCAGTCCCCGTGGTCGCCAACATTTGAAGTGCAAATATAGTCAAAATGTTCAAGCACATGGAAACAAGAATATATCTTTTCCATGGTATTAATCTCAGGACCTTCAATTCTGACATGTAGAATCTTGAGATTTAGGAAACACCATGTTGCTGGAGGAGGTAAGGTAATATTGTTATGGCCCAAAAACTCACGTATGACCTAATTATGACCCAAACTCAATGCATAAGAAAATGGAGTCAAGTGAGTCTGGGTCATAATTGGGTCACAAGTAATTCAATGCATAAGAAAATGGAGTCAAGTAGGAAACAAACAAAAACAAATTTCTACATCTCTCTAGAATTTTGCTTTGCCTTCTCTCTAAAAAATCCAGTGAGTCTCAACCCTAGCCACCGATCCCCTTTGGGGTAGGCGACAACCCCTCTTCCCTTCTCCTTCTACCTTTCTCTTCTCATCTTTTTTCTCTCTTCCCCCACTCTTCTTAACCCGCCTCGCCTATTTTTGCTTTATGGATCAGCTTCTGCTGTGCTCCTATGGCGGAAGGGTGATGGTGCGGCAGTTGGCTTACCACTAAGGTGGCTTATCCGGGCGGCCTGATGATGGACTCGTGGCGTGAGTTCCGTTGTTGGGTCGGACGAGATGGAAACTCCATATATGCCTGAGTTCCTTGCGGGTGTCGAGATCTAACTGTGACAGCGGTGGTTGCGCACGGGGCTTGCTGCATCGACGGTGGTGCGGTGTTTGCGGCGACGCTGCGTTGGCGGTGGGGCCTTGTCTGTGACGGCGGCGATGCGAGGCGGTGTTGTGACTGCAGCGAGGCGGTGCTACGGCAGAGGCGACGCTTGGGAGGCGGTGTTACTGCGACTGCAGTGAGGCTTGGTGGAGCGCTGTTACGGCTGCGACGATGCTTGGGGCGGCGTTGTTACGGTTCCGGCGGGGCTTCTTTGCTTTCCTGCGACCGCTGTAAATGCTCCGGTGGTGGTTCTTCTAAGATCTGTCTGCTCCGTTTGCTGCGACGACGGCTGCTTCGGTGACTGCGTCTGCGGCGTCGACGGCTTCTGCGGCTGTGGCCACGACGGTGGCTTCGGCGGTGGATGCGACAGTGGCAAGGGTGCGGGTGAGATTTGGTTTTACTACGTGTTGGTGCAGGTGGTGAAACGGGAGACAAGGACATTCCCTCTAAGTTTATTCATTAAACCTCTATAAATTGGGAGTAACTGGAGATAAACCAATAACCTTGGATAACCTAAGACAAAACCTGATATAAATACACAACCACCGTAAGAAAGAAAAGAAAATAAGTTTTAGTGTTGGAGTGCAAGCTTCTTCCTTAACCAGCAGCTGTAAAATATGAAAATTAACCTAGTAATGCTAAAAGCCTTTTTATCAGCTTCTTCCAAATAGTAACCTACAAAAACTATCACTTCTCCGACCACCACAATCTCAAACCCAACACATTTTTTTCTCCACAGTAACATATTCACATGTAGTCAAACATCTTTCTCACTAAACTCATAAACTCTTAGTTCACATACCACAAGCCTCTCATGCCACACCAAGCTAGTTTATTACTACACCTATCATGCATATTCGGCCATTTCCAGGGGTGTCGAAAGCAGATCAACGTACTAGGAGAAAAACCACGAGCTACTGAAAGAACAACAAAACACTCCCTTAAGAAACGCCTATATCGGGATGCTTTGGACCTAGTTCCGCTTACTCAAAACCAGGGACACGAAGGTTTCATGCACCTTCATACGAAAATCCAAGCGCATTTGAGCCTTCACACAAAAAGACCCGCAACAAATGTAATTTTACTTCACTTTCAAAACCACCAATGTTTTACACATGAAAATGCATTGAAGCAACAAAAAATCCTTTTATCTTCATTATTTGTATCAAAAGTAAGATAAAGCTTAACAAAAATACACCTGATGGGAATTCGTATCCAACGATCAATATGATAAACATCATTATCATCACTGCAGTAGAAATTTTGAGAAGGACAATGTCTGATGAATCACAAAAGGAAATTGAACGATCATCAAACCTCAAAAAACCATGAGATTCGCAAGTATGGCCTTCTTCTATAAGAAAATAACTGGATCCATGTTTGAAGTTTTTTATTTTTTTGAAGGACATGTGTAAGAATATGATTGGTTTATACTTAAAAATGGACATTAAGGGGGTGTATTCAATGAAATTCTCATAGAATTTAAATATCTCTAAAAATTGAGATTTATTCAATTAAGATTTTTAAAGAGTTGGTAAAAATTTGGGATATTCAATATATAATTTTATAGAAATTTATAAATTCATTAAAAATTGAAGTGTATTCAATTATAACATTTCATAACTTCATAAAAGGGTGCATTGAAAACATTAATGAATGTTGTAGACTTCATTAAGGGGTTGTATTCAATTGGAATTTTAGAGCATTTAGTAATCTTTTGAAAATTCTCATGTATTCAATTAGAATTTATGAGTGTTTTAAAGGACTTCAAAAATGTCCAGTGATATTCAATTGGAATTGTGAAAATGTCCAACCAAATTTAGGGGTTATTCAAAACAATAAGAATTTTGAAGGATATGATTGGATTGGGAATTTGAGTATTTTTAAACCCAAGAGGTATAAATATCAAAGCTCATTAGAAATTTCAGCCCTCACCCCTGGAATTTGAAGAGCTCGCGATAAATTTTTACAGGAAGGAGTTTTTAACGGACATCTAGGTGGTGAAACCTGCTGCTGTTGTAAGGGCACTGGCTTTGACTAAGCAGATACTAGCCCATCTGAAACATGAATTGGTGTTGTGGGTTTGGCTGTGATAAAATAAGTATGGATGCTATAAATATCCATTGATGGTTTGATACGGTATCACGCAGGTTGCTGTGGAAGCATTTATGAAAAAAAAATAAAACAAAAACCCCATACTGCTTACTGCAAATCCAAATCCAACAATAAAATGGAAACTTTCACTTTCGATATCAATTGAATTCTTAAATTAATGGCTAACCAATTAACAATCATCAACCATCATCTATCCAAGAATTTTTTCTGAAATTTCTCACTTAGGAATTTTCAGAAACACAGTGTGCATCATCAGTAAATTGATCATTATTCAAACCAAGAACACAATCATCATCCAAACAATTCAATTCAATTTCTACATAGTAACTTTACAGAAAAGTAAAAAAATTCAAGATAAAAGGAAACGTATCTCTGTATACCAACAATTATCACACTTGGAACAAGGGTTCAAACATAGTATTTGGCTTAGGGGGAGTCCAGACGCGACGAGTCTTGTGCTTCGTCTATGGATGTCTGCGTTCCCTTGCTGGTGGTGTTGGGGTTTCCTTTGTATTCTTTCTTTAGCTTACTCTGTTTTCTTTTCATGTTTGTTGTACCATTGTTTGGCCCTTGCAGGTCTCTTTGAATGAATGTTACTGAAGTCCAAAACTAAAATGAAAGAGCTGCTTACTATGAGTTAGGAATCCGAATCAGCAATGGGTTAAACTTATTCATCTTCCTGTCAATTGGCTTGTAAAGTGAATTTTTGTTGGTGATATTATGTTTTCTTCTCAATTCGCAGTAGTTTCTATCCCTTTCCGGGTCTTATCACGAGGTTGCAGGGATGTCGTCGAACTACCATCTCTGTTTTGTGTTGTGAGCTCTTTTATTAATTAATGATTTACCAAGAAAAAAATTGGGAAATTGGCAATAATATCACATTACCATAAAAATCAACCACAAATCCCCCCTTCCATTATACTAAATCACAACAAGTTTTAAAAAGTGGGTATTTGCATTTTTACCCCAATTATAAATAGAAATGGGAAATTGGCAATCACTCATTTAGTTACGGGCATGGCATTATTGGTGAGAGTACAATTCGAAAGGGGAAATGAGTTATGGGAGGAGAAAACTGAGAAAGAAGGGAGAGTTGAGGTCGAAGGGATTGTGAGTCCTAGGGGGGTTGGAATCGAAGGAAAAGGGAAAGGGAAATTGGTACATAAGGTTGGGTGAGAAGTTGAAGGTAGAGTAAGAGGAACGGCATGAAGTGAAGTGAAGGGTGCGTTCGACGAGTGGTGAGAGGTTAGGTTCGACCGGAGCTTGAAGTGTAGGTTGAAAATGGCAGTTCTTCAGAGAAAGCGACATCGACAGTCGAGAATTCGAAAGAGCTCTGTACACCTCTACCGGCGGCAGCCGATCCCAGAGAATGTGGTCCCGGAGAAACTCCGGCAGTCGGAGAAATCGTGGTGAATCCGCCGATCACCGAAGGTAGGGTCTTTGCACACCAAAGATTCATATATGTCTTTGTAATTTGTGAATTCTGTTGTTTAGCTTCTGTTTAGAGTGAGAGGAACGGCAGGAAGTGAAGTGAAGGGTGGGTTCGACGGGTAGTAGGCGGTTGGGTTCGACTGGAGCTTGAAGGGTAGGTTGAAAATGGCGGTTCTTCAGAGAAAGCGACACCAACAGTGGAGAATTCGAAGGAGCTCTGTACACCTCTACTGGCGGCAGTTGATCCCAGAGAATGTGGTCCCGGAGAAAATCCGGCTGCCGGAGAAATCGCAGTGATGGCACCGATCGCCGAAGGTAGGGTTTTTGCACACCAAAGATTCATTTCTGTCTTTGTAATTTGTGAATTATGTTGTTTAGCTTCTATTTACCTGAATTAGGGTTTATGGGTTATGGATTTGGTTGAAATTTGAAATCTTAGAAATGTTGTTTTGGAGGTTTATGAAGGGTTTACACCTAGCCGTAGTTTTGAGGCTTCGGCACCTTGGTGCAAGCTTTTGTCACAATCTGGACATGTAATTCTTACTGATATTTATGAATCATATTACAAAAAAGTGAATTAGAGTGTCATCTGTGATTTTCTAGTGAACTCAATTAGGTGTTACGCTTCAGCTTGTCTTTGGTACAAAAAAAAAGTAGGCCAACATCATAGTAAAGCCTGAAGGAGATAAGTTTTGCGATAAGTATCTATGCCTTAGTCTTTTTTTGAGGCAGGAAGATGCAGAAAATGCCTCAAAGAAAGGAGATGCAGAGAATTTGTCTGGAATTATGATGCAAAAAATGCCTTTGCTAGGAAGTAGCAAAACCAAAGAGCTTGATGCGTTGGAGGAGAATTGGTTATGTATCAACGTTACATCCAATTCAAGTTAGACTTAATCAACTCAGTTAAGACTCAACAAAACTATAAAGAATACAGTAAACAACTAAACTAAGACTCACACTATTTCCATATGCAAGACACCAAGACACAACTTAAGACACTAACTTATGACGCAAGGAAACACAAAAGACTCTAACAAACACACAAACAAGACATACGGCAAAGGGAGGGGGGAGGAGGGGGGTGTGTGGGTGGGGTGTGGCTTGGGGGGTGCGGTGTTTGTTTTGATGAATTAGATTCCAAAATTAAAGACAAACAATAGAAACGCAAGATATAACAAAAATAGAATTAAAGATGATGATTGAATGAATTAACTAAGTCGAATTAAGGCTCACTATCCACCCTAACCAATTATAGCTCTTAACCATATTTTCTTAACCTAATTACTATGCAACCTCTGAATTATGAGCCCATGCCTAGGTCCTGGCATTGGTACACTAAACATATATTATTATCTCTTACTTAGCATGTCCTAAACAGGGCATATGCGTAGAACGTCTATTACCTACCTGTTAAGATTATACATGAAGTACCAAAAGCATTTAATGACACCACACTAGCCTAGAAAAGTGGCATGCAATCCTAGATTGTCATGAATTCCAATTACAAGATTGTTTCTTACCCTCAACCTTTTGATGCTAATATATTACAGGATGATATGACGGTCACTCAAGCAATTCCATCACTAATTTATGCAAACAAGGTAGCTAATCTCATAAACATAAAAGAATTGTAGTTTAAGCAGTAATCAGAATTATTCAGAATGCATAACAACCAAAATCAAGAGCCAAAATCTAATTAACGAACTAACATGGCTAGGGCATCAAGCAGCCCCAATCCTAAAAGAGACTACTAATACTTGGTATTGAGTAAAACGATAAAGAATTTCATTATTGCAAGGTAAAAGTAAATAGAAGAAGACAAAACACTAAGATGAATGGTGAGCAAAGGACATGCCCAAGCACTCTCCTTTACTCCCTGTGTTCAGCTTTCTTCCAAACACGAACAAAAACTCAAAAACGTAAAAACTGTAAAAAGAGTTATGCGGCTAAAGGGATGGAACTTATTTCAGTGAGAAAACCTTGTTTAAATAGCCCTAGGGCTTCGCCTAAAAACTAGGAATTAAAACTGACAACAAAATACCTAAAAGACCCTTAATTAATCGCTAAAACAGGTCTCCTAGTTTGGCAGGGACATAGGCTAGGTCGCGGGCTGGGTCGCAGGCTTGTGATGCAAGATAGGATATTTCTTGTGCGGCAAGGCTGATTCTGGAAGGTTCTAAGGCGTTCTTGGACATCAAAGCCTGGCTGGCACACTTCTTGGCTCTTCTTGACGCGGCTGGCACATTTCTTGGCTCCACGGCTCCAATATAGGACTTGTTAAGAACTCAGCAAGTCATTGACAAATATAGCTGGGACAAACCATGTGCTTCACTTCCATATGATGGTTCTTCTACAGTTTTGGGCTTTGTCCCGCTCAAAGACTCGCAGAAAATTCGATGGCCCAATTTGGCCAAAACCAGCATGTCACGGGACTTGTCTTCTGGCAGACCAGGCTCTACCACTGGTTGTCTCGTCTCTGGCACTTCGGAGGAACACGCTTGGAACCTGGAACTTGAGGCGTGTCAGGGGACACGATTGGTACTTGGCTGAGAGCTCTGAAGACACGCCATGGCTCGTCTGGGCTCATTTGGACTTGTCTTGGATTAGGGCGCAAATGGGGTATCCTTGAGACATGTCAGGGACACGTCTTGGCATGCACCTTGGCTCATCAGGGGCTTGATCTGTTGGTCCTCAGACATGGATTTAGGACCCTCATGGCTTGATTCAAGGTTCTTGGTCCTTTGCCTTAAATAGGGTGCAAGGGTGCGCTAGGGCCTTTCTCATGACCTGATATTGAATTGAGGACTGCTCCTTCATTTGAACGCCCATTTGAGCCATTCTTTTTCATGTATTCTCATAATTAAGCTATCTTTCTAAAGCCTACTCATGTCTCACAAGAGCATCACTTTCTATTATGGTTGGCACAAAATTAAGCAAAAGACATGAAAAAGGGCACTAAATGACATCAAATTGATGCATAAATAATGACTGAACAAATACCCCCAAACCTATCTTTTGCTAGTCCCTGAGCAAAACCAAGGAAAACAAACTAAACAAAAATGAAAAGACTCGTCTAAGTTAAGGATAAATCATTTGAACCCCTAGGTGTCCCTAATAGGAGGAGTTTTGTCTCCTGAGGGTTTACCAATTACGATACCCACAAACGTTTCACTTAGACAACTGAGATGCTAGAGATAGTACCTTTAACAAGTTGATAGGAATCAAAGTAAGTATACCGGCTTTGCAGAACTAACAGAGATGCCATAGCTGTGAGTGTCATGTGTTAAGTGTATGAGTGCCAACATTTCAAGTGATCATGCTTAAAACAACTTCATCTAAGTGCCTTGGAAAGATTCTCCTCGACTATAATCCTCAGTAGGCAACTCTCAATTCACACAAGAATCCTAGGCTTTCCCTCTTTTCAAGCATATGTGATGAGCTTATGTTATGGAATTCGAGTTTAATCACATATGAGTATTAATGAAGAATAGCACTTTATGGAAGTAAGGATCTCATGAAAGGAATTGAATTTTAAGAACATAGATACATACCTTAATCCTCAGCATAATTGTCCATAAGATCAATTAGGTCTTCTATTTCAGGTTTAGGGGTTAGAAAGGAAGGATTGGGATTCAAAGAACCTGAGTTGTGCCAAGGCATGAGAAGTCATGACTTGAACTTAGAACTTTCTGAACTAAACCCTTGCTTAGGGCCCACGCCATTGTACCTTCTTGATGACTTATTTTATGGTCTTTGGCTCACTTAGCTCAATTCACTTAGTTTATCTCGTTTTTTTTTTCTTTCTTTCTTTTTTCAATGTCTTTTCTACTTTCTTTTGTTTTCTATTTTTTTTCTCTTTTTCTTTTGAATTGAATTGAACCAAGATCATGCAATGATTTCCTCAAACTTTCATGTAGCTTGTCACTTGTAGAGCTTTCCACTCCTTGAAACCTTTGAACTTTGAACTTCTGTCTTCTGATAAAAGCACCAATATCTAAGGAATTGGGCAGCAGTTTCTTTCACTTCTCATTCTCACCATGAATCTCATTTAGGGCAACCTTAGCACAAACTTATTTTATAGGGCATGGCTTTGATGAATGGCTAAGTATTTTGGTTAGGTTATACCTTGGGTGATGAAAGAAAAGGCTGAGTGTTTGGCTTCAAAGTTGGCTTAAGGAGCATGCAATAGGGTAGAATAAGGCCTTTAGAGGTTAAGCACACATAGCCTACATCACTTCTTATGGAAAACCACACATTAAATCAAGAGTATCTACATGTCTTTAAAATCCAATGCAAATATGATGTAATGAGATCAACAGTTATGAACAAAACTGAAGAGTGTTTAAGAGTAGAAACAAGTATATCACTCAGAAATAATGGCAATTAGGCTCAAAAATCTCACAGGGTACTCTCCACTAATTTTCTAAGGTTCACTCAAATTCAGTCTTTTTTTTTCACTTAATCAATTAAAATATGGCATTGTGAAGTGTAGTTTATGACTTACTAACTATGGCATGACTCTTAGTAAAACAAAGATAGTTAACTTAGCATGTACATCCCTATTAACAAGTTATAATACTATCACTAGCAATACTTAAACTAATACTTAACTTGAAATTGAACTTAAAACTTCCTGGACATGTATTATCCCCAAACCTAGATGTTTCTATATGCAAAATTTTAAATCCAAACCCCCAAACTTAAACTGAACATTGTCCTCAATGTGATAAACAATAAGTGTGACAACATAATAAAGGTTCCGAGAGATAGAAAGGGTAGAAATAGTAAAGGAAGAGAGAAACAAAAACTAGGGCTAGGTTGCCTCCTAGGTGCACTTTATTTAACGTCTGGGCAAGACGAGGCTGGCAAGCTATGTAGTTGGCGCATGTGAGTTGCAAGAACATCATGAGTTGGGTAGTGAGGGCCTCATAGTAATGCTTAAGGTGCTGGATTTCAACCACACCATGAGGGAAAATGTTAGTAATAATAAATGGTCAAGCCCATCGCGAACGCAACTTACCTGGGAATAGTTTGACCCGGGAATCAAAGAGGAGGACTTTTTGTCCGATTTGAAATTCCTTGGGCTGGATGTGCTTGTCGTGAAAAACTTTGGTCTTTTCTTTGTAAATTCGTGCACTATCATATGCCTCATTCCTTAGCTCATCTGATTCACTTAGCTGAAGATTTCTATGAATTCCAGCGTCATCTTCATTCATGTTCATCTTCTTAATGGCCCAAAAGGCTTTATGTTCCAACTTGACTGGTAAATGACAACCCTTCCCATAGACAAGTCGGAATGGAGACATGCCAATGGAGGTTTGATATGCCATCCTATAAGCCCACAAAGCATCATTTAACCGCTAAGACCAGTCATTCCTCGTAGGGCTCACAATTTTCTCCAAGATGGCTTTCACCTCACGGTTTGAGATTTCAGCCTGACCACTAGTTTGAGGGTGGTAGGGCGTAGCAACTCTGTAAGTAACCCCATACTTCCGCAGTAGGGCATCAAAAGAACTGTTGCAAAAGTGAGTGCCCTCATCACTGATGATGGCTCTAGGTGCGCCAAAGCGTGCTAATATGTGTTCATGTATGAAGCTCACCACTACTTTGGAATCATTAGTACGAGTGGGGATGGCTTCCACCCACTTTGAGACATAGTCAACAACAAGCAATATGTAAAGAAAACCATGGGAATTGGGAAATGGACCCATGAAATCAATGCCCTACACATCAAATATTTCAACAACAAGAATAGGGTGCAACGAAATTTGATTCCTAGGGCCTATATTACCTTGCTTTTGTCATTTATCGCAGGTGAGGACAAACTCATGAGCATCTTTAAATAAGGTAGGCCAATAGAATCCAGATTGTAGTACCTTAAGCGCAGTCTTCTTGGCACCAAAGTGCCCTCCACACACCAAACCATGTCTGAAATTTAGAACTGACCTCATCTCATCTTTAGGAATACATCTTCGAATAATCTGGTATGAATAATGTTTCCAGAGGTATGGCTCATCCCAAACGTAGTATTTGGCTTGTTTGACAAGCTTGTCCTTTTGGAATCTGTTCAAGGAACAGGACACACGTTTAGTGACAAGATAGTTAATTATGTCAGCATACCATGGATTAATGATACGCAAGGTAAAGAGCTGTCTTGATTGACCGAATTATTGAAGCTCAATTCCAGGATCCTACGTTGGGTGTTATTAGAATGCAGTTGGAGGCTATGAATAGGCAGGATTATGTGATTAGGGATGATGGGGCCTTGGTTAAGGATGGATGGTTGTGCGTACCTAATGATATAGAGTTGAAAAGAGAAATTCTTGAGGAAGCTCATAGTTCAGCCTATGCTATGCATCCAGGAGGCACTAAGATGTATCGTACTCTTAAGGAGCACTATTGGTGGACTGAGATGAAAAGGGAAATAGCAGAGTTTGTGAGTAGATGCCTGACGTGTAAACAAGTAAAAAGCAGAGAGGCAGAAACCATATGGGGAACTACAACCATTACCTATTCCGGAATGGAAGTGGGATCACATTACTATGGATTTTTTTTATAAACTTCCTAGGACTCAAAAAGGACATGATGGAATCTGGGTAATTGTTGATAGACTCACAAAGTCAGCACATTTCTTGCCAGTACGGGAAGATTACAGGATGGACCAGTACGCCAAGTTGTTTGTGGATGACATCATACGGTTATATGGGACTCCAGAGTCGATTGTATCATACAGGGATCCTAGGTTTATCTCGAGGTTTTGGCGGAGTTTTCAGAAAGCCTTTGGAACTACATTGCATTTCAGTACATCTTTTCATCCTCAGACTGACGGTCAGTCTGAGAGGACAATTCAGATTCTGGAAGATATGATGGAGCTTGTTTATTGTAGTTTAAAAGGAACTAGGACTCACACCTGGCCTTGATGTAGTTTGCATACAACAACAACTATCAGTCTAGTATTAGGATGTCTCATTTCGAGGCACTGTATAGGAGACAGTGCAGGACACCGATATGCTGGAATGAGGTAGGTGAGAGAATATTGTTGACACTAGAGATAGTGGAAATGATAGAGAAAAAGATTAGAATCATCAGGGAAAGGTTGAAGGCAGCACTGGACCTCCGGAAAAGATATGCGGACCGACGGATCAGAGATCTTGAGTTTGAGGTTGGAGACTAGGTTCTCTTGAAATTATCCCCTAGGAAATGAGTTATACGTTTTGGTAGACGAGGGAAGCTGAGTCCTCGCTATATTGGGCCTTATGAGATTATTGAAAGGATAGGGCCAGTGGCTTACAGACTTTCTTTACCTCCGGAACTGTCAAAGGTTCACGATGTATTCCATGTATCCAGGCTCCTGAAATATCTATTTGAAGAATCTCATGTATTGGAGGTGCAACCAATTGAGCTGAGAGATGATTTGAGCTTTGAGGAGCAACTAGTGCAACTTCTAAACTGGAAGGAAAAGTACTGCGAAGAAAGACTATTCCTCTTGTTAAAGTTCTGTGGAGGAATCATAACGTGGAGGAGGCCACGAGGGAACCCGAGGCACTGATGCGGGTACATCATCCACATTTGTTCCAGTGATAGGTATGAATTTCGAGGCTGAAATTTCTTTAAGGGGGGAGTGTTGTAACAACCCGAAAATTTAATTTGTGAATTTTCGTAAATTAATTTAGAAAAGGACGAATTTACCCATGGTTTTATAAGGGGCTCAAAAATCATTTTTTGGTTAGAAACACATTTGGCATTTTTTTCGAGGACCGTTGCATAGGTCTTGAACTCACGAGTTCGTAGAAAAACGGCATATGAAAAACGGAGTTCGTATGAGAGAGTTGTTGGTCTAGAATGTTTAGGGGAAATTTGATAATTTGGCCTAGGTAGATATTTTTAACCAAGACTTCTCTAGATTTTTTCTCATTTTGTCCTCTCTCTTCACAATCCTTATCCTACCCGTGCGACCGAACCCAAAACCCCGTACCCTTGAACTTTGATTCGAAGCAACCCCATCCAATTTGGTTCCACCCATTGGAATCTCTTCCTCCCGGTGATCAAGGACGTACCGGCCATCGATGACAACAACTATGGGAAGCACCGAATCGAGGAAGGAGAAAACTGAACCTTTCGATCGATTTTTCGGCCAATTCAGGTAAGGGTATCGTGTTTAGACTTCAGTTTCGAGTTCCTGGGCTCAAGTAGATGGGTTTAGACTATTAATTGGTGAAAAAATGTTGAGATTTGAAGATGTTAGGAAAGTTTCAAGGTCAGCTGGCAATGGCGATTTCCAACGGCGGTGCACGGCGGAGTAGTCGTCTTCTCCGACGACTAGTTCGATCAGAAAGGGCTGACGTGGCATGCCACCTGGCAGCCACGTGGAGGCCACCTAGCATCCATGTGGAGCCACTTGGCGGTTGAGTCAGTGCCGAGTCAGTGCACGTGGAGGCGCGTGTGGTACTGTAGCAGGCGCGTGGATGAGCCGCCGGTCTTCCGCTGGCGCGTGGGGCCGATCCTTGGGTCACAGCTATGCATGTTGACATGTTTTCGACATTCCAGACCTTTTAGCACAGGTTTCGGGTTAATCGGACATCATTCAAGGGTAGTTTTGTGCGTCCAAGTGGCTGCATTTTTAGTGGGACGCGTGTGGACCTCCCGGGGTTTAGGGAGTCCGAATGTAGGGTTTTTAATTGTCGTTGGTAACCTCGATTGTTACTTTTGACATGCGATACTGCTCCGGAAACTTCAAAGGAGCGTATGACTCGGGATTGAGCTTAATTGGACTTTCGGGGAGTGGACTTTGGTTTTGTAAATTATAATGTATGCATAAGCGTATATTTGAAATAATTTCTTGTTACGTATGGTTTTTGGCAAATTTCTGGAATTTTGAATTTACTGGACACGGGTTCTCAACAATAAATTGGAAATGACATTTTGGGCTATGGCCTGGCTTTATGGAGTATGCTTTTATGTCGTTTTGACCTTATAGATTTTGGGTTTCGGTTGAGTCCATGATTTTTGGGTTTAGACCCGGATTTGTGATTTTATTGGATTTGGGCATAAACCCGGTTTTTCAATGAATTTGGTTAGGCCAAGAAATAAGGATTTCAAAACATGGATTTTGGTTTTCACTGAATTACTGCCCCCGAGGGTCAAGCTTTTCTTCAATGCTGGTGTCAAGGGTCTTTCTCCGCCAAATCGTTGAGGGTTCTCCGACGCTGGTGTCGAGGGATATTTCTCTACCAGGTCGTTGAGGCTGTCTACGCGTAGTACATGGTTCTGCATAACTCGAGGTATATCGGGTGTGTGGAGGGTTGGACCCGGGTCAGTCAGCTCGGATATTGAGCTACGGCTCAGGATTCCATTCGAGGAGCGGTGAGACATGTTTGTGATATTTTTTTGTCTAGGTATGTATACATGATTTTTAAACTCCTTTGAGGAGAGTTTTCAAAGCAGGGTTGTGAACCATGGGATGCTTTCATTACTCGGGTTTTTTGGGGTCCCGTCAAGTCTTTTAATTTAAAGATGGATTTTCCGGTAAGTTTTTGGATTATCTTGGTATATTATTTGTGTAAAAAGGAATTTTATATTGTGCATGCATTGTTTTACTCATGGAGGGGGAAAAGGTATATTTTCCTCGAAATTTGTTTTAAAAATATTTTTTTGTCCACTCACACTTTTTTGTGTTTTAAATCCCCTCTAGGCCGTTGAGTTGACGAGGGCATATCCAGAGGCGGAGGCATTAAAGTTCAGCTGCGCCTTTACCTAGACTATCGAGTAGGATTTATAAATTTTCTGTAATTACCTTTCCTACCTAAAGGCTATAATAAGCCTTTTTGGACGTACTGTAAATTATGACTACGTTGATGGTTATTTGGTGATGTTGGGATTCGAGAGGGTTATTTGACCTTTCATCTGACAGGTGGAAGACGGTTAACCATTCTTAAAGGGGAGGTTCTACCGAATTTTTGGCAGAATTCTCGTAACTAATTACAAGGGCTTAAGGGTATTCTGGATAATTTATTAAGTTGTGAGGCGGGAGCAGGGCTTTTCCCGGTTTCGAATGGAAATTCGGGAAGGGTCTTGTCAAACAAAGCATAAACGAATGACCAAATACAGAAAAATCATGCATAAAAACTTCAAGAATGTCCTCAACCATATCTGAGAATATACTAATCATGCAACGTTGGAAGGTGGCTGGTGTGTTGCAAAGTCTGAAGGGCATCCTCCGATAGGCAAAAGTGCCATAGGGGCACATGAAAGTGGTCTTCTCCTGGTCCTCCGGGGTAATTGCAATCTGATTGTACCCTGAATAACCATCTAGAAAACAATAATGAGAATGTCCTGCAAGACGCTTAATCATTTGGTCAATAACTGGGAGAGGAAAGTGATATTTTCTAGAGTTGGAGTTTAACTTCCTATAGTCAAAACATACTCTCCATCCAGTTTGAACCTGCTGGGGCACCAACTCATCATGTTCATTTTTAACCACTATGATTCCACTTTTCTTAGGAACCACCTGAACAGGGCTTACCCACTTTGAGTCAGAAATTGGATAGATGACTCCAACATCTAAAAGCTTGAGTACCTCGTTCTTCTCCACTTCCCTTCATTGGTGGGTTGAGCCTTCTTTGTCCCTCTCATGATGGCTTGGCATCCTCTTCAAGTAGAATCCTATGCATGCACTTTGAGGGGCTAATTCCTTTGATGTTTGCAATGGTCCATCCAATTGTAGTTCGATTGGCCTTCAAAACCTGCACCAACAAATCCTCTTCCATAGAATTAAGGTTAGCAAAAATAATAACCGGAAGATTTTGATTCTTACCCAAGTATGCGTATTTCAGATGTTCAGGCAGGGGCTTCAATTCAAGGTCATGAGCCTGAATGATTGAGGGCAGGGTCTATTTGGCCGTGAGGGGTAGATCGTCAAAGATAGGTTGTTTGGTCCATTGGTGCACAAGCACGACATTGAGGTGAACAAGTTGTTCTGTCACACGCTCATAATGTTGTTCTTCTATGGGTGTTGCGTCCGTGAGGGCCTTTTCTAATGGATCTGCAAGGCATGAGTTAGCAATAGTTTTCTGCAATAAGATAGCCATCATGTTTAAAGTAAAATCAACAATAGGTTTAGCAGGATATTGAATTGCATCATGGATAGAGAAAGTTCTTAATTGATCCAACACTTTGATGGACACATGGCCATTCTTCAAGTCTAACATGCATTCAGCCGTGGCCAATAGGGGCCAGCCAAAAATCAGTGGTGGCTCCTCGTTTTGATCCATCCTATCCATCTTCAGAATATAAAAAACTGCTTGGATGCAAGTGTCCCCTATTTGTACAAGCACATCCTCGAGAACCCCCATTAGAGTAGTAACAGAAGCATTAGCTAACCTAAAACATAGGTGAGTGGGTTTCAGTTCTCCTAAATTGAGTGATTTATAGATATGAAAAGGCATTATACTCACCGATGCACCTATGTCACATAAGCAATGGTCAAACGTTTTGGAATTGATGAAACGACCCGGACCAGAAATTAACATAAGTTGAGAATTTAATTAGGAAAATGACGATTTTACCCTCAATTTCGGAGGGGTTTAGAAATCACTTTTTGTTTGGAAGTACTTTTGGAAACTTTTCTTGAATGGTTGTGTAGGTCTCGAACTCACGAGTTCGTAGACAGGCGGCACGCGAAAAATGGAGACCTGGTGAGAGAGTTGTGGGTCTAGAAGCTTCAGGGGTAGTTTGGTAATTTCTCATAAGTCTAAATTTAAGTGAGATATTTTTCTCTCTCTAGACAGACTGGGCTCAGACTCTCTCTCTCTCTCTCATCTCCCTCGGTATCTCTCTCCTCGTGCGATCGCAGTACACCGCCTTCATCATCGACTCAATTTTGGGTCAATTCGAGCCAAACAGAGGCAAGAAGCAACACCTCCTAGTCCCAACGAGTAGATTGGTGTCACATTCGAGAACTGAACACCGCCGGAGACGGAGAACCGAAGAGAGGGATTTGGCCGAAACTTCACGGCCAGTTTCTGATCAAACTAGGTATGATTTCGCATTCCCGACTTCATTTCCGAGTTCCTGGCGTTGAGTAGATGATTCAGCAGGTTTGGATCATAAAATTCGATGGAGTTTGGGGATAGTTAGAAGCTCACCAGAAATGGCAATTTACGGTGAGAAATTTCCAGATTCCAACCACCTGCGACGGTGGTGATGGTGGCGGTCTAGTCATCATTCCCGAAGAGCTCCAGCGACTGGTTCGACCAAGGTATGCTAACGTGGCATGCCACCTGGTAACCACATGGAGCTACGTGGCGACCAGTCAGCAGCTGACTCAACTTCCACATGGAGCCACGTGGCAACACATTCAGTGGTTAGTCAACCTTAGGTCAACTGACACCGTCAAGGTTTGACGGAATATGCTAATGTGTTAGTATATTCCGTCAAAGGTTAACAATGTGATAACAGAACCCTAACGCCGTTAGTATATTCCGTCAAGAGAGTTTGGTTAATTGTATGTCAAAGGGTTCATTGGGGTTAGGGCTTCCTTGAGTTGGTACTTTGGATGTACTGTGAACGGACTGGGTTTCCGGGATTGGAAGGCATGCGTGTTTCCATCTATTATTATGTCATACCACGGATTATGAGTGGTGAAAATTCAGAGAAATTAATAGGCATATATTAGCACCCTTTCGAGGCTCGGAAAGGAAAGCTTAAGGTTTAAAGGGATTCATCGAATGTCTTATCACTACGCATCTCTCGAGGCTTATGAATTTATTTTAGGGTTTCAGAACGGGATTATGATTTGAGTTTTGACCCTGATGAATGATCTGAGGTATGCTATGGAAGATTTCATCATACTCTCAGGATGAGCCAGGTTATGGAGTTACAGTTCGGGATGAGCCGGGATATTGAGCTACGGCTCGAGTTGAGCCAGGATATCGGGTACGGCTCGGAATGAGCTGGGTTAGTGAGCTACGGCTCAGGATAAGCTGGGCTATCGAATTACAACTCGGGGTAAGTCAGTAAGACTCAATTCAACCAAGTCTTGAATATTGAATTGGATCAATTCAGTAAGGCATGTATAGACTTCTATAAGGGTTCAGGGAAATGGAAGCCTGACTAGATTGGCATATCTAGGACATCACTACAGAGTAATGACTGAATCAATGATATGATAGCCACGAAGTATGACCAATGCCGAAATTGTGGCAAGGGTACCTTCGTCGTTAGGGTAGTGGGTGGTGTGGACGGTGACCCAGATTGACGAGTTATTGACGGTTCATACGAGGGTGACACGTCAGTTGTCTTGTTTGATTGCAGAGGAGGTCTTCCGGGGTAATTTGTGAACTACTGGCCTATTCTTCATCTGACAGGTGGGTGAAGGTCAATCAGGTACATGGGAGGTTCTGTTGGAGTCCCTGTAAATTTTCATGATGTTTCCAAAGATTAAGGGTATTTCAGGTATTAACTTCTGTGGTCAAAGGCTGTCAGATGGGAGCAGGGCTTTTTGCGGATTTCGAGTCGAAATTCAGGAAGGGTCCTGTCAATTGATGACACATAGAAGTGTTAGAGGATCGGGGTCATTGATTTTGAGGGGCATGCGCAATAGGGCAGCAGAGCAAGCCTTGGGAATGTCTATGATACCATTTGACCTAAAACCCCATTTCCCAACTACCAAGTCTTTGATAAGCCTGACAAAGATTGGCATCTGCTTGACCAACTTGTGGAATGGCAAAGTGATTTGCAATTTCTGTAGCATGCTAATGATGGCTTCTTTAAATTCCTCATTCTTTTTATTCTGAAACCTGCGAGGAAAAGGTATTACAACATCATCATTGGAATCAAAATGAACTTTCTTAGTTGAATTAGGAGTGATAGAGTTAGAAAGTTTAGGATGGTCCAAAACTGGGCCCTTGTCTTGAGACATGGGCGGTGTCCTCGTTTTAAGGTGTTGAGGACCTATCAGGTCCTGAACTGGCATGCCAGGCGTGGCCTGGGGCCCTGTAGTGGTTGACCGTGGCTTGGCTGGGACATGTCCCAGGATGTGTCCTGCGACTGCAGTGGCCGTGTCCTGGATGGACTAGCCGAGGCGTTGCTTGAGTACGGCTGAGGAACCGGGTCCTGAAGCGGTAAGTCTAAGGGCTCATTTTGCGCCCTAATTTGCTCATGTGGCAGGGTCACGGTGTTGTCCCACGGGCAGGGTCGTAGGCTAACGTGCAGTGCAGTTTTTGACATGCCTTGCGGTAAAGGCTGAACATAGGCTTCTTCGTCATCTGATAGGTCACTCTTAGCCGTATATGAGACAGATTGCAGGGCTTGGAGCTTAGTGCCACTCCTCAATGTGATAGCATTGGCCATGGGGTTCTGGAATCCCCTAGGGTTGACCTATACTTGGCTTGGTAACTGGCCTTGTTCTCTCTGACTTAGTTGGGTTGCAAGCTGGCCCATCTGACGATCCAAGTTGGCAATGGCCTTGTCAGTCTTCTGTTGATGAGATGTGGTTTTCTGTTGATGAGCCATGGTTTTCTGAGTCAAGGTTTGGAGCATGTTTTGGGTTTTGAGCATGGCATCTGCCCATGGTTCACTCCATTGAGTGTGACGGGCCTAGCTTGATTGTGAAATCCAGGTGGCGGATTCTGAATGTTTTGATTGGTACCCCATCGAAAGCTAGAATGGTTCCTCCAACCCGGGTTCTATGTATTGGAATAGGGATCATTCCTAGGCCGTGGGTTTCCATTGAAACCCCCTACCATGTTGGCTTATTCAACCATTAGGCACTCTTGAGAGCTGTGCCCCTGAACAGAACATACATCACACACAAGGACACCCTTTGCTTTTTTATTATACAGCTGATTCACCATTGTTATGAGTTGGGCAATGCCGTCATCCTTGTCCCTGCTTACTCCTCTAAGAGTTTTGGGTTAATGTCCCCTATAACTGAATTGTTTCTCCCATTGAGCAATACTTTCAAATGTTGCCCTAGCCTCCTCGGATGTGCTCTCTAGGACACCCTTAGATTAGGAGTTCATCATTACTCTGTCACTATTTTTCAGTCCCCCATAGAAATACAACAAGAGGTGGTAGTCATCGATGTTAAGGTGAGGACATGATTGAATGAGTTGGTTAAACCTCTCCCAGAATTCATAAAAGGACTCATCCTCTGCTTGCCGTGGGTCCATAATCTCACTTTTCAGTTTGTTTGTCTTGGCCACGGGATAGTACCAAGTGAGAAACTTGGAAAACAAGTCTCTCCAGCATGTGATAGATGCAGGGGCCAAAGAGTGAAACCATGCCTTGGCTCTGTCCTTGAGACTAAATTGAAAAAGTCTCAATCTGATTTTGGCCTCAGTCATGCCGTTTATCCTCAATGTAGAATAGACCTCCACAAATTCCTTGATATGTAGATAAGGATCCTGTCCTGAAACTCCATGAAATTTTGGGAGCATATGAATGGTTCATGACTTCAACTCAAAGATTTCCATAGTAGATGGTGGAAAAACAATAGGAAACTGATCCTTAGAGACATGAGGAGTAGCATACTCCTTCATAAGCCGTGGTGCAGGGTTGGCAAGGACACGTTCCTCAGCCATTGGAGGTGATGATGGCGGGGATGCTTGTGGAGATGGGAATTGTGGTAAAGTTGGTAGAGAATGAAAGGTGATCCTCTGAGCTTTGTAGGAAGGGGAAGGTTGGTGAGAATGCAACTCCAATTGTTGTTTGATGTATGCAAGCTGTTAAACAGAGAACAAGTTGGACATAGACCTTGAAAGAGTTACAAACTTGAATTAGTAACCTAAAGCAATGGACACCGTTGAGGGAGAAGTCCCCGGCAACGGCGCCAAAAACTTATTGGTAAAAATAGAAGACAAGATAATGCAATCTATTCTTAACAGTTAAAACCTTGCAAGCGTACAAATCAGAAGATAGTATAGCAACAGAGCAAGGATCGATCCCACAGAGACTATGTATCAACGTTACATCCAATTCAAGTTAGACTTAATAAACTCAGTTAAGACTCAACAAAACTATAAAAGAATGCAGTAAACAACTAAACTAAGACTCACACTATTTACATATGCAAGACACCTAGACACAACTTAAGACACTAACTTATGACGCAAGGAAACACAAAAGACTCTAACAAACAGATAATAGAAACACAAGAGATAACAAAAACAGAATTAAAGATGATGATTGAATGAATTAAATAAGTCGAATTAAGGCTCATTATCCACCCTAACCAATTATAGCTCTTAACTAGATTTTCTTGACCTAATTACTATGCAACCTATGAATTAGGTGCCCATGCTTAGGTCCTGACATTGGTACAATAACCATATATTATTCTCTCTTAATTAGCATGTCCTAAACATGGCATATGCCTAGAACGTCTATCACTTACCAGTTAAGATGAAGCATGAAGTACCAAGAGAATTTAATGACACCACACCAGCCTAGAAAAGTGGCATGAATCCTAGATTGTCATGAATTCCGATTACAAGATTGTTTATTACCCTCAACCTCTTGATGCTTATGAATTACAGGATGATATGACGGTCACTCAAGCAATTTCATCAATAATTTATGCAAACAAGGTAGCTAATCTCATAAACATAAAAGAATGGTAGTTTAAGCAATAATCATAATTATTCAACATGCATAGCAACCAAAATCAAGAGCCAAAATCTAATTAACGAACTAACATGGCTAAGGCTTCAAGCAGCCCTAATCCTAAAAGAGACTACTCACGCATGGTATTGAGTAAAACGATAAAGAATTTCATTATTGCAAGGTAAAAGTAAAGAGAAGAAGACAAAACAGTGAGATCAATGGTGAGCAAAGGACACACCCAAGCACTCTCATTTACTCCTTGCGTTCAACTTTCATCCAAACACTAACAAAAACTCAAAAACGTAAAAACTGTAAAAAGAGTTATGCGAAAAAAGGGGTGGAACCTATTTTGGCGTGAAAACCTTGCTTAAATAGCCCTAGGGCTTCCCCTAAAAATTAGGAATTAAAACTGACAACAAAATACCAAAAAGACCCTTAATTAATCGCTAAAACATGTCTCCTAGTTTGGCAGGGACACAAGCTAGGTCGCGGGCTGAGCTGCAGGCTTGTGATGCAAGACTTGATCTTTCTTGTGCGACAAGGCTGATTCTGGAAGGTTCTGAGGCATTCTTGGACAGCAAAGCCTGGCTGGCACACTTCTTGGCTCTTCTTGACACGGCTGGCACATTTCTTGGCTCCATTGCTCCAATATAGGACTTGTAAAGAACTCAGCAAGTCATTAACAAATGCAGCTGGGACAAACCATGTGCTTCACTTCCATATGATGTTTCTAGTACAGTTATGGGCTTTGTCCCGCTCAAAGACTCGCACAAAAGTAAATGGCCCAATTTGGCCTAAACCAGTATGTCACGGGACATGTCTTCTAGCAAACCAGGCTCTACCGCTGGCTGTCTCGTCTCTGGCACCCCGGAGGAACACACCTGGAACTTGAGGCGTGTTAGGGGACACGATTGGGACTTGGCTAAGAGCTCTGAAGATGCGCCATGGCTCGTCTGGGCTTGTCTTGGATTAGGGCGTATATGGGGTATCCTTGAGACATGTCAAGGACACATCTTGGCATGCACCATGGCTCATCAGGGGCTTGATCTATTGGTCCTTAGACATGGATTTAGGACCCTCATGGCTTGATTTGAGGCTCCTGGTCATGTGCCCTAAATAGGTCGCAAGGGTGCACTAGGGCCTTTCTCAGGACCCGATATGGAAATGAAGACCTCTCCTTCATTTGAACTACGATTTGAGTCATTCTTTTTCTTGTATTCTCATAATTAAGCTATCTTTCTAAAGCCTGCACATCTCTCACAAGAGCATCACTTTCTACTATGGTTGGCACAAAAATTAAGCAAAAGACATGAAAAATGGCACTAAATGACATCAAAATGATGTATAAATAATGACTGAATAGTTTTATAGAAAGCTCTATACATGCCTTACCCTTGTTCTTCAACTAATGATGGATAGAGTTTCTGAACATGTATATGCATCGGAAGAGGTTTTGGTACCAAATAATAGAAATAAGTCTCTTAGACCAGAATTGGCAGATGGCTTCAGTATGACAATCTTAAAAACTAGATATGATGTAAGTTAGCAAGGATAATATCCTCGTTTAAAAAAAGGATGTTTGTATGAGAAACTTTAAATTTGAAAATGAATAAGGTTGGGTAACTAAGTATGTTACAATTAGTAACTAAGGAGCATTAACCAATTGTTAAGTCGTACAATTCAAAATATAAGTAAAAAATTGTATTTGGTTATACCAAATTTTGTGTGGTTTAGTGTTGTCTTCGTTTGGATAAGTATGTTTGTATGAGAACCAAAAAATAAGGAAAATGATAAAGTTATGTAACTAAGCATCTTCTAAGTTGTAACTAATGAGAACTAACTGGTAGTAAAGTGGAAGATAAAAATTTATAAGTAACAAAGTGTGTGTGTTTATACAAATATAAGTCTCTGTTTATGTTGTCTTCCTTTGTATTGGCATGTTTGTAAGAGATACAAAAAAATTTGGAATTGGATAAGGAAGTGTAACTAAGCATATTCTAAGGTGTAACTAATGACCACTAACTGGTAGTTAAGTGGTAGATTCAAAATTATAAGTAACATAGTGTGTGTGGTCATGTAAATATAAGTAAGGGTTTATGTTGTGTTCATTTGTATAAGCATGTGTGTAAGAGAACAAATAAATTTTGTAACTTGATACGGTTGTGTAACAAAGCATGTTCTAAGTTGTAACTAATGACCACTAAGCGGTTTGTGTATTGGGCTTGTCTACCTACAGTATAAGGTTTTGGGAGTTGTATAACTTAAATCCGTTATTAGAAAAGGGTTTAAGTGTTGTAATTGAAGTTTTTTGTAATATTGATTTGGCTTTTAATATGTTCTCATGTATAGCAATTTTACAGATCCATTGAGGTCCTTTTTGTTATTTCAAAATTGCAGCTTGAGTAGGAAATTTTGGATTTTTCTGAAGGGTTGAGAGTTGTTGGAGTAAATCCAGAAGAAAACCTTAAACTGTAGGTAGACAAGCCCAAAACCTTAAACTGTATAAATTAGTGTTTTTAAAGACCTTTGTACAAGCATGTGTGTAAGAGAACAAATAAATTTTGTAACTTGATACGGTTGTGTAACAAAGCATGTTCTAAGTTGTAACTAATGACCACTAAGCGGTAATTAAGTGGTAGATTCCAATTTATAAGTAAAAAAATGTGTTTGGTTATGCAAAAATTAATATGGTTTAGTGTTTTCTTCGTTTGCTAGTGTGCAGGTATGGATGAAGCCTTGGGGATTTTGATTTACTACAATGGAAAATGGGTGAAGAAATGAAGGAATTCTTTATACGACGGTAGACAAAGAAAAGGTATTTTAGTTTCAGGTAGTATTAGTGATTAGGAGTTTGTTGAGCGAGTTTTTTGTATTGCTCACATGGATGCTAGCAAAGAAAGAATAGTTTTTAATTATTCATGGAATCATACCCCGCCCATTATTAAGAAAGGTCGTTTGAATATTGGCATAAGCCTCAAACTAGTAGCTATGAAACTTTTCATTTGACAATCACATTCCTCAAGAGTCGTACGGGACCAAGAGTTGTACTGGACAACGTAGAATCGAAGAGTCATTAAGAAATTTCTGCTCCAACTCAACAAAGTGAACAAAATTCTAAGCTAATTCAGCAAACACAAAAATCAACAGTCATCTATATCCAGAAGCATATTGCTTTCACTCAGCAAGAAAAAACCCTATAGACTACATCATCCTTGTCTCATCAAATATAAGAATAAGAAGGTTCAATCATTCATTTCAATAACAAATGGATAAACAAATGTAGGTACATAAAAAACCATCAACAAAGTGATTACAATATGAACTCATCTTTTAAAATATTGTTAGAGAGTTGAACAAAAACTCTTCATTGAAAAATATTTCAATATCAAGTTCCATGAAATCAAATAGACAACATAACTCTTCATTGAGCAACAAAAAGGCGAAAAAAACAGAATCAATTTCATGTTTTTGGTGTTCCTATTATGATCTAGCGAGTATGACAATTAGATTTTTTGTATCTACAATGCACACTAAACTAACGAGTATGACAATTAGATTTTTTGTATCTACAATGCACACTAAACTAACAATCCATTGACAACAATCACTGGGAAGGGCCATATTTGTGACGACAGTGCATCAAACAGAATAGAGGTGCAAAGGGAGTATACCGACGCCAATAACACCAAACGACTAAGCAAATTAGGGTTTTTCCGAAAGACGCCATAATCCTTTTAGTAATTCTTTCCCAATAAGACTTCGCTACTTCTGAATTTGTAGGAACGGGGATTGGGCCATAGTTGTTGGGAGTGCTTGAACAAGAGGATGAGAGGCTGGAGAGCTGTATGTCATCTATCTTGTTCCCAAAAATGAGATGCATGTCATCTAGTTCCCAAACATGAGTTGTATGTCATCTATCTTGCGTGACCAATACTTCCTATTTCCCTCATCACCCTCACTATGGTTGTTGTAAAGACCCGGAAATTTAATTAGTCAATTTTCATAAATGAATTTGGGAAATGACGAATTTACCTTTGGTTTTATAAAGGGCTCAAAAGTCAATTTTTGTTTGGAAACACCTTTAGAAAATTTTCGTGGACTGTTGCGTAGATCTCGAACTCATGAGTTCGTAAACAGGTGGCACACGAAAAACGGAGTTCGTATGAGCGATTTGTGGGTCTAGAATGTTCAGGGGCATTTGGGTAATTTTCACTGGACAAATATTTTTAACTCAGACTTCTCCAAATTTTTCTCATTTTTATCCTCTCTTTTAGCGATCCTCATCTAAACCGTGCCACCGAACCCAAAACCCCGTACCTTTGAACTTTAATTCGAAGCAACCTCGTCCAATTTGGTTCCACCCATCAGAATCTCCTCCTCCCCGCAATCAAGGACGTACCGGCCGTCGAGCGAAACAGTCACGGGTAACAACGAACCGAGGAAGGAGAAAACCAAACCTTTTGAACGATTTTCTAGCCAACTCAGGTATGTGTTTTGTGTTTAGACTTCAGTTTCGAGTTCCTGGGCTTGAGTAGATAGTTTTAGGCTATTAATTTGTGAAAATGGTTAAGATTTGAAGAAGATAGGAAATTTTCAAGGTCGGCCAGCAATGGCGATTTCTGGCGAAGGCAACGCGAGGCGAAACGGTCGTCTTCTCCGGTGACTGGTTCAGTCAGAGAGAGCTGACATGGCATGCCACCTTGCAGCCACGTGGAGGCCACCTGGCAACCACTTGGCAATCCAGTCAGCGTGTGTGCAGGTACGTGGGCAATGTAGCCGGCGCAAGGACGAACTGCCGGCCTTCTGTAGGTGCGTGGTGGCTCGTGGGGCCGATCTTTGGGTCACGGAGACACGTGCCAACATGTTTTTGACTTTTCAAACCTTTTAGATTAGGTTTGGGTCAATCGGTCATCGTTTAGGGATTGTTTTGGACGTCCGAAGTCGCTACCATTTAGGTTAAATGTGTGCGCACGTCTGAGATTTACGGAGGGTGGATGTAGGGTTTTTAATTATCGTTGGTAACCCCGATTGTTACTTTTGACAAGCGATACTGCTCTGGGAACTTCAGAGGAGCGTACGACTTGGGATTGACCTTAATTGGATGTTCGGTGAGTGGACTTTGGTTTGTAAATTGTCATGCATGCATAAATGTATCTTTTAAATAAAAGTATTGTTTTTGTCAAATTGTCAAGTATTATTCTAATAAATTATTACTAGACACGGATTTTCAATAATTCATTGGAAATGACGTTTTGGGTTGTGGCCTGGCTTTATGGACTATGGTTTTATGTAGTATTGACTTTATAGAATTTGGGTTTCGGTTGAGTCCATGATTTATGGATTATGGCCCAGTTTGGTGACTTTATTGGATTTGGGCTTTGGCCCCAGTTTTTCAACGAATTTGGCTTAGGCCAAGAAACAAGGATTTCAAAAATGAATTTTGGATTTTACCTTATGGGTTTGTTTCCACTATGTCTACTGTCCCCGAGGGTCCTGGTTTTCTCCGATGCTGGCGTTGAGGGTCTTTCTTCGCCAGATCGTTGAAGGTTCTCCGACACTGGTGTTGATGAGTATTTCTCCATCAGGTCGTTGAGGCTGTCTATGCATAGTACAGGGTTCTGCATAACTCGAGGTATATCGGGTGTATGGAGGGTTGGACTCGGTTCAGTCAGCTTGGATATCAAGCCACGGCTCGAGATTTTATTTGGGGAGCGGTGGGATATGTTATGATATTTTTGTGTCCATGTCTGTTTACATTATTTTTAAACTCCTTTCAGGGGGATATTCAATGCAAGGTTGTGTACCACGAGATGTTTCTATTGTTCGGGTTTTCATGGGTCCCACCGAAGGTTATATCTAAAAATGAACTTTCCAGTAAGTTTTCGGATTATCTTGGTATATTATTTATTTAAAAAGGAATTTTATATTATGAATGCATTTTTTTAATCATGGAGGGGGAAAATGTATGTTTTCCTCAGAAATTATTTTAAAATATTATTTTGTCCACTCACACTTTTCTGTGTTTTAAATCCCCTCTAGGCCGTTGAGTTTACGAGGGCTCATCCAGAGGCGGAGGCACTAAATTCCAACTGGTCCTTTACCCAAGCCTATCGAGTAGGATTTATAAATTTTCTATATTTACCTTTCTTACCTAATTGCTCTGATAAACCTTTTGGACTTAGTGTAAATTATGACTATGTCGATGGTTACTTGGTGATGTTGGGATTCGAGAGTGTTCCTCGATCCTTTGCCTGATAGGTGGAAGACGGTTAACTATTTTATAGGGGAGGTTCTATCGGATTTTTTCCAGAATTCTCGTAACTAATTGCAAGGGCGTAAGGGTATTCTAGACAATTTATTAAGTTGTTAGGCGGGAGCAGTGCTTTTCACGGGTTTCGAGGGGAAATTCGAGGAGGTTCCTGTCAACTTGGTATCAGAGCTCTGGGTTTAAATTCCTATGGACCGCAAACCTAGTGTACATGTGATTGTGGTACTGACGTATTATGGTTCTTTTCAGCGTGATGCATCCGAGACGTGAGCCCCGTCCGCGACTTGGAAATTGTGTGGAAGCTAATACAACACATGATCCTCTATTAGAGCCTGATTTGAGATAGACCCTAGATCAGTTAGGTCGGGCATTGACGATTGTACTTCAGGGTGGGGCTACTTCTGACGCTTCTGACATTGAGCGAGCCCAGAGGCTGGGGGCTACAGTGTTTACGTGCGAGTTAGGCCTAGATGATGCTGATGATTGGATTACTCGTTTGGAACGTGCATTTATGAGGTGCCCTTCGGAGGGTAGGGTGCGTTCAGCCACATTTCTTCTGAGTGGTTATGCGTACTGTTGACGGGCTGGGATGTCCGTACTCTTACTTAGGAAGCTTTCCGAGAGCTCTTCCTCGAGTAGTTTTACCCTCGCTCATACCGAGATGTCAGAGAGGCCAAGTTTTTGATATGACACAGCAGGAGGTTCGAGCTGCACCAGAGGTGGTTACTGGTATGTTGTCTATTTTTTATCATGATGCTCGAGTTTTGATAGATCCCGGAGCTACACATTCTTTTATTTCTCGGGGTTTTACACTTTTTGCCAATAGAGAATTGTCACTGATTGGTTGGGACATGGGTATTAGCACCCCCACCAGAGATATGTTAGTGGCGAACCTAGTGATATGCAGTTGTCCAGTGGTAGTGAGAGGTTATGAGTTGGAGGCAGACTTAATTCCCTAGGACATTTATGATTTCGATGTGATTCTGGGGATGGATTGGTTAACCACGCATCATGCCTGCATTGATTGTTTCGATAAGAGGGTGGTATTCAGGAGTCCAGGTTTACCGGAACTTACATTTCAGGGAAACCATAGGGTGCTTCCCTCGGGAGTGATATCAGCTTTGATGGCTGAGAAGTTATTGAGGAAAGGTTGTGAGCGTTATTTAGCTCACGTGATCGATTCTCGAGATACTCTAGTGAGGGTAGAGATTATTGTTGTGGTGAATGAGTTTTCAGATATGTTTCCTGAGGATCTTCCGAGGTTGCCACCTCACCGAGAGATTGGGTATACCATAGAGCTTCTTCTGGGTACTCAACCCATATCACAGGTACCGTACAGAATGGCACCGGCAGAATTGAGGGAATTGAAGACTCAATTGTAGGACTTAGTGGATATGGGATTTATTCGACCTAGTGTATCGCCTTGGGGTGCACTGGTGTTATTTGTAAGGAAGAAAAATGGTGGTTTGAGGTTATGTATCGACTACCGGCAGTTAAACAGGGTTACGATGCGGAAAAAGTATCATTTACCACGAATTGATGATTTGTTTGAAGAATTAAAAGGGGCAAGGTATTTTTCTAAAATTGACCTTAGATTCGGATACCATCAGTTAAGGATCAGGGAAGAGGACATTCCCAAAACGGCTTTAAGGACACGCTATGGGCATTATGAGTTCCTGGATGCCCTTTGGTCTAACTAATGCACCAGCGGCATTTATGGATTTGATGAATAGAGTGTTTCGACGGTATTTGAATCGATTTGTAATTGTGTTCATTGATGATATCATAGTATATTCGAAGAGTGCTAAGGCACATGAGAAGCACTTGAGGTTGGTGCTGAATACACCAAGAAAAAGCGACTGTTCGCCAAGTTTAGTAAATGTTTGTTTTGGTTGACCAGTGTGGGATTCTTAGGTCATGTGATTTATGTAGAAGGTATCAGTGTGGATCCCCAACAAATTGAGGCAGCGGCAAATTGGGAGCAACCGGGGACTGTGTCAGAGGTGAGAAGTTTTCTGGATTTAGCAGGATATTACAGGTGGTTCGTAGAAGGATTTTCTACGATAGCTGCCCCGTTGACTCGGTTGACAAGGAAAGGTGTCAAGTTTTACTGGGATGATGAGTGTGAACAGAGCTTTCAAGAGCATAAGAGGAGGTTAACTTCTGCCCCGGTATTAACCCTTCCAGATGATAGCGGAGGATTTGAGGTGTACAATGATGCATCATTACGAGGTATAGGTTGCGTGCTGATGCAGCATGGGAAGGTGATAGCATATGCTTCCATGCAACTAAAACCCCATAAGTTGAACTACCCCACCCATGATTTAGAGTTAACTGCATTGGTGCATACACTAAAGATTTAGAGACACTATGTGTATGGGGAAACGTGTTGGATCTTTACCGACCATCAGAGCTTGAAATATTTCTTCACCCAGAAAGATCTGAACTTGAGACAAAGGAGGTGGTTAGAGTTGATAAAGGATTACAACTGTACCATAGAGTACCACCCAAGAAAGGCCAATGTAGTGGAAGATGCACTAAGCAGGAAGTCCATGGGTTCCTTGGCCTATTCGCACACTGTTTACTTACCGTTGCTGGTGGAACTTCAAAGAGCGGGAATTATACTTAGCATGGATAACCATGGGGCACTGTTGGCTAACTTCCATGTGAGACCTGTCTTGATTAACCGAATTATTGAAGCTCAACTCCAGGATCCTACATTATGTGTTATTAGGATGGAGTTGGAGGCTGGGAATAGGCAGGATTTTGTGATTTGGGATGATGGGGCCTTGGTTAAGGACGGCCGGTTGTGCGTACCTAATGATATAGAGTTGAAAAAATAAATTCTTGGGGAAGCTCATAGTTCTACCTATGCTATGCATCCAGATGGCACTAAGATGTATTGTACTCTTAAAGAGCACTATTGGTGGACTAAGAAGAAAAGGGAAATAGCAGAGTTTGTGAGTAGATGCATGACGTGTCAACAAGTAAAAGCAGAGAGGCAAAAACCATATGGGGCATTACAACCACTACCTATTCCGAGATGGAAGTGGGATCACATTGCATTTCAGTACAAATTTTCATCCTAAGACTAATCGTCAGTCTGAGAGGACTATTTATGTAACAACCGGTCCCGATCCCACCAGCACGAATTGTTATGGCCGCCGGGTCCCACCCAACGCAGCCGCTGGTGATAGCCTTGCGCATGTACACCAGCCCAAAGGTATTGTTAGCGAGGCCCATGTCCAAATCCTCTAGCTAAAGCCTTTGAGGATCGAACCCAGGCCAAGTTTTTTTATTCCACTAAAGGTGGACAACTTTCACCAATTGAGCCCTTTTTTGTAACAACCCGCCCCGGTCCCACCGGCACGAATTGTTATGGCCGCCGGGTCCCACCCAGCGCAGCCCCTGTTGACAGCCTTGCGCACATACACCAGCCCAAATGTATTGTTAGCGAGGCCCCTGGTCCAAATCCTCTACCTGCAGCCTTTGAGGATCGAACCCAGGCCAAGGGGCTGGTGTACGTGCGCAAGGCTGTCACTAGGGGCTGCGCTGGGTGGGACCCGACGGCCATAACAATTCGTGCTGGTGGGACCGGGACGGGTTGTTATAATTTAGATTCTGGAAGATATAATGAGAGCTTGTATACTCTAGTTTAAAGGGAACTAGGACTCACACCTGACCTTGATAGAATTTGCATACAACAACAGCTATCAGTCTAGTATTGGGATGTCTACTATTGAGCCACTGTATAAGAGACAGTGTAGGACACCGATATGCTGGAATGAGGTAGGTGAGAGAAGACTGTTGACACCAGAGATAGTTGAAATGATAGAGGAAAAGATTAGAATCATCAGGGAAAGGTTGAAGGCAGCTCAGGACCGCCAGAAAAGCTATGTAGACCGACGGATCAGAGATCTTGACTTTGAGGTCAGAGACTGAGTTTTCTTGAAATTATCCCCCTAGAAAGGAGTTGTACATTTTGGTAGATAAGGGAAACTGAGTCCTCGCTACATTGGGCCTTATGAGATCATTGAGATGATAGGGCCAATGCCTTAAAGGCTTGCTTTACCTCCAGAACTTTCAAAAGTTCACGATGTATTCCATGTATCCATGCTCCGGAAGTATCTATTTGATGAATATCATGTATTGTAGGCGCAACCAATTGAGCTGAGACATGATTTGAGTTTTGAGAAGCAACCAGTGCAAATTCTAGATTGGAAGGAAAAAGTATTGTGCAGAAAGACTATCCTCTGGTTAAAGTTTTGTGGAGGAATCACAACGTGGAGGAGGCCACGTGGGAAACCGAGACACTGATGCGGGCGCAGCATCCACATTTGTTCAAGTGACAAGTATGAATTTTGAGGATGAAATTTCTTTAAGGGGGGTGAGTTGTAACGACCCGGAAATTTAATTAGTGAATTTTCGTAAATGAATTTGGGAAATGACGAATTTACCCTTGATTTTATAGGGGTTCAAAAGTCAATTTTTGTTTGGACACACCTTTGGTAGTTTTTCGTGGATCGTTGTGTAGGTCTCGAACTCACGAGTTCATAGACAAGCGGCACGTGAAAAATGGAGTTTGTTTGAGAGAGTTGTGGTTCTAGAATGTTCAGGGGTATTTTGGTAATTTTCACTGGATAGATATTTTTAACTCAAACTTCTCCAAATTTTTTTCATTTTTATCCTCTCTCTTCGCGATCCTCATCCAAATCATGCCACCGAAACAAAAACCCTGTACCCTTGAACTTTGATTCAAAGCAACCTCGTCTAATTTGGTTCCACCCATCAGAATCTCCTCATCCCCGTGATCAAGGATGTATCGGCCATCGAGGGAAACAGACACGGGAAACACCGAATTGAGGAAGGAGAAAATCGAACCTTTCGATCGATTTTTTGGCCAACTCTGGTATGGGTTTCGTGTTTAGACTTCAGTTTCGAGTTCCTGGGCTTGAGTTGATAATTTTAGGCTATTAATTTGTGAACAAAGGTTAAGACTTGAAGAAGATAGGAAATTTTCAAGGTCGGCCGGCAATGGGAATTTCCGACGACGGCGCACGGCAGAGCGGTTGTCTTCTCCGGTGACTGGTTTGGTCAGAGAGGGCTGACGTGGCATGCCCCCTAGTAGCCACGTAGAGGCCACATGGCAGCCACGTGGAACCACCTGGCAGACCAGTCAGCACCAAGTCTGCACTGAGTCAGCGTCGAGTTAGCACGCGTGCAGGCGCGTGGGTACTGTAGCCGACGTGTGGACGAGCCGCCGACCTTCCGCAGGCACGTGGTGGCTCGTGGGGCTGGTCCTGGGGTCACGGCGACGCGTGTCGACATGTTTTCAACTTTTCGGACCTTTTGGTGTAGGTTTCGGTTCAATTGGATATCATTTAGGGGTTGTTTTGGACGTCCGAAGTCGCTACCATTTTAGGTTCAATGTGTGCACACGTCCGAGATTTACGGGGCTGGATGTAGAGTTTTTAATTATCGTTGGTAACCCCGATTGTTACTTTTGATAGGCGATACTGCTCTGGAAACTTCAGAGGAACGTACGACTCGGGATTGAGCTTAATTAGACGTTCGGTGAGTGGACTTTGGTTTGTAAATTGTCTTGCATGCATAAATGTATCTTTTAAATAAAAGTATTATTTTTGTCAAATTGTCAATTATTATTCTAATAAATTATTACTAGACACGGATTTTCAATAATTCATTGGAAATGACGTTTTGGGTTGTGACATGGCTTTATTGACTCTGTTTTTATGTAGTTTTGACTTCATAGATTTTGGGTTTCGATTGAGTCCATGATTTTTGGGTTAAGACCTGGTTTGGTGACTTTATTGGATTTGGGCTTTGGCCCCGATTTTTCAATGAATTTGGCTTAGGCCAAGAAACAAAGATTTCAAAAATGGATTTTGGATTTTACCTTACGGTTTTGTTTCCACTATGTCTACTGTCCCCAAGGGTCATGGTTTTCTCCGATGCTGGCGTCGAGGGTCTTTCTCCGCCAGATCGTTGAGGGTTCTCCGTTACTGGTGTCGAAGGGTATTTCTCCACTAGGTCATCGAGGTTGTCTACGCATAGTATAGAGTTCTGCACAACTCGAGGTATATCAGGTGTGTGGAGAGTTGGACCCCGGTCAGTCAACTCGGATATCGAGCTACGGCTCGGGATTCCATTCGGGGGAGCAGTGGGATATGTTATAATATTTTTGTGTCCAGGTCTGTCTACATGATTTTAAACTCCTTTGAGGAGGGTTTTCAAAGCAAGGTTGTGGACCATGGGATGTTTCTATTGTTCAGGTTTTCGTGGGTCCCACCGAGGATTTTATCTAAAAATGGATTTTCCAATAAGTTTTCGGATTATCTTGGTATATTATTTGTTTAAAAAGGAATTTTATATTATGCATGCATTGTTTTAATCATGGAGGGGAAAAATGTATGTTTTCCTCGGAAATTATTTGAAACGATTATTTTGTCCACTCACACTTTTCTGTGTTTTAAATCCCCTCTAGGCCGTTTAGTTGACGAGGGCTCATCCAAAGGCGAAGGCACGAAATTCCAACTGCGCCTTTACCTAAGACTATCGAGTAGGATTTATAAATTTTCTGTATTTACCTTTCTTTCCTAGTTGCTCTAATAAACCTTTTTGACATAGTGTAAATTATGACTATGTCGATGGTTACTTGGTGATGTTGGGATTCGAGAGTGTTCATCTATCCTTCGCTTGAAGGTGGAAGACGGTTAACTATTTTATAAGGGAGGTTCTGTCAGATTTTTGGCAGAATTCTCGTAACTAATTGCAAGGGTATAAGGGTATTCTAGGCAATTTATTAAGTTGTCAAGCGGGAGCATGGCTTTTCACGGGTTTCGAGGGGAAATTCGGGAAGGGTCTTGTCAGTTGTAGAGCACATAATCATGATAAGTAGGGGCAAACTGCACACAATTATATATGCATGTTAGAAAGGTTGAGCAAAGCTAAAAGAGAAAGAAAATCATCTATGCTAGGTCATGGTAGGAATAAGAAGTTGAAAGTAGCAATGGGAATTGAGTGTTGCACATGAGAAGACCAATGAAATACAATAGATGAGAATAAAAGAAAGGCAGGAGAATTGAGTGTTGCAAGTAGCAATTTACCTCTGAATGGGGAAAGACGGTTTCCCCGCCCTTTTCAACAATTGAGAGATACATAAATACAAAGGGCAACAGGTGGTCACCTAATTCTTGATTAGCCTTGTCATGAAAATAATCATAATGTGGTTCGTACTTTTGACCATTTTTGTAGTGCAGTATCTGAATGGACTCCCCATTCTCTGATTATAGAAGAAAGGAAAATTCAATAAAATGGGAAATAAAACTTACTTAACAGTCTGCAAAACCATAAATCAAGAGCATATGAAAAACTTACCAACTGGAAGAAAGGTCCATCCAGCACTCGCAAGCTTCCCATCTCATGTGATATATTTATCATGCAATATGCCTAAAGGAGTTTAATGGGCTTGGATCTTAAAGCATAGTGAGAAGAGGGAGGAAATAATTCAATTCCATGAAGTTAGAGGGAGGAAATAATTTACAATTGTGATTAGATGATCACATTCCTCTTCGGAAAGGAAATTTTTATAAAGAAATGCTCTGTAATTGTTGATCACACAAAAAATGAGAAAGAAAAAAATAATAATACAAACAATAATCAACAGAAATTCAGCAAAAAGCAATGGCAATTCAATTGAGAGAAAAAAGAATACCCTGGGATGCCATGAGAGTTGAATGACACGAGTTGGATGGAAGGTAGCAGACGACGCACCACTTCTCAATCTAAGCACCGAACTCTCCCTGCAAATGCAAGCAAATTTCATACAAAATTCGATGAAATACATCAACTTTTAACCTGTAATTGGCTGCCGGCGGTGGAGGTGTACAGAGCTCCTTCGAATTCTCCACTGCCGACGTTGCTTTCGCTGAAGAAACGCCATTTTCAACCTTCAAAATCCACCCAAATCAAAACCCTAAATTAATTAACAATACCGGAAATTGGGAATGAAATCTCCTTCGTATTTGAGAACCCTAGTTCATGCAATTCAATCACCCAACACCTCTCCCCTACCCACCCTCCCCCCCCCCCCCCCCCCCCCGGTACAATAGCTTAGGAATCGGATAAAGTTAACATACCTTTCGATATACCCCCGCCGCCTCCCTCTATCCTTGTTTCCCAACGAAAACACTCCCCCGCCTCCCTCTCTCCTCTTCTCTACTATTCTCCTAAACTCCAAAGGGTTTCAAAACAAGTAAATAAATGGGTTTTTTCGTTTTACTCCTTTCTATTTATACTTGGGGCAAAAATATAAATACCTAATTTTAAAAACCTGTAGTGGTTTAGTAAAACCGAAGGGGGGATTTGTTGTTGATTTTTATAGAAATGGGATATTGTTGCCAATTTCCCAAAAATATTTTACCTAAGAATCCCACCAAAAGATAGTAGAGAATTTTGGAGAACTTTAGTGATTGATTTATGGAATTGTAGGCGAATTTTATAGGGTTCATTTGGAATTTTGGTGAAATCTGAGGGGTTAAATGAAACACCAAACAATAAGGAAAATCTATGGAATTTTATTATAAACATTTACTAAATTTCACATGAATGGAATGAGATTCATACGAAACAAAGAGAAATCAACTAAAAATTTATCAACCCATATCTATTTTATTGGAAGAAAAAAACCTCCACGGGGTGGAAATGGTAGCATACCCGCCTTCACCCGACCCGCCCCGCCCCTGAAATCACCCAAGTTCCAAACTTTTCCGTCTGCTTGTAAGTTATATTATACGTACATATAGAGGTTGCAAAATGACAGAGAATTGCGAGGAATGGTGGTAATGGAGTAAATGGAGTCCTCGCAATCCGAAGAAGATGACAAACAAGTGCGTACGAAATAACATCCCATTGGAATCGGAGTTGGACGAGCCCTTCTCAGAAGAAGACCTCCAAGCCATTGAAGCCGCATTCGAAGCTGCGAATTCCTCTCTTCCCCAAAAGCGACCGTCCAGTCCAGATGAGCCTAACAAAACCCGACAACACCACTCCAAGAGTGCTCGACGCCGACTGCCAAATTCCGTTATCGCCCTCCAGCATCCAAACGCATTCTCTCTCTCGCCTTGCCGTCAAGGTTTGCTCTCCTTACTTTTTTTTTGTTAATGCTCTCCTGAGTTCATTGGCTGTAAATCTTGGTTTTCAATATTTATCTTCTTTTAATTGAAGCGGAAAGTAATATAAAGATAATAACTTTGTTTAAAATTGTGGTCTTTGATCATCTTTTGTGGAGTATAGGAATGTACCCATTTTTTCTTTCGTGGTACAAGGGTATCTGTCAATTGTCATAAACCAGTAGAAAATGTTAAGATTATGTGGTCAGCCTGAATGTTGGATTCTGGGATTGCGGTGAGGAGAGCATAATGTGATGGTTAAGTAGGAAAGTAGCATAATGACTAGTGAAACATTACTTTAGTCCTTGAAAGGCTTCAACGTTAGGCACTAGTTCATATAGCTGCACTAGTAAGCAGTTCAAGATGATTGAAACTGCCGGAGGCTAAGTTTGGATAAATCTGATGTCTTGGGCTGAAGGAACAAGCAAATGGTTTACTGTTCCAACTCCATGCTAGAGTGTGAAGAAACTAATGGAAAGATGACAGATAATTTATGACTGCAGATAATAATTATTAATGATGAACATCGAGGAAGGTTTCTATAGGAAATGCTTCGCAAGGAGTCTGTAGGTCCCAAGGGTAGTGGAGGTCCAGCCTGACTGGGAGAAACTTCTCGTGTGTGGCAAGTTGTCTAACATAATAAGTGACTGTCCATTACTCGAGCGTGTCAATACTTGATAGCTAAGCCTCATCACCATACTTGGCCTTATCTTGTCCGTCATATAATTGCTCTCTTCCTTTATTTTTTGTTGTTATATGCATTATCTCATATGATAATATCTTTTTGTATTACTTCTTCCCAAGTTGGTCTTCACTCTTCATAGGACTCTTCTTTAACTAGTTTTCCTTTAGTTATAGTGGTTTAGTTATAGTGGTCTACATTGTGTATGTCATATCACATTAACTGACTTTTTTTCTTATCTTGTGACTAATAGGTGCCCTCCTAATGATTCTCTAGTTCATTGATTTTAATCTCCTTGTCTAGTTACCCCTAGTCCCTACTATGCATCTTAATATTCTCATTTCCTCTAGATAGTTGCTTTGCTCTTGCTTGTGTCTTAACACTTTGTCCCATAAAACTAGAAGCTCAAAGAATTGAAAAGATGTTTATGGCATCTCTCAGAACTATGGTAAAGTGTTCAAATTAGTGCAGGCAGATGCCGTCCCTACACGCTGTAAAACTGCATTGTTCGCATAGATGCCTTTATTAGTTAACTTTGATAGGGAAAATTGAAACTGGGACAACTAACTCTGTTCGTGCTAAACTTGTAAGATAATCATAACAGCATCTGTATAGAAATCCTTTTGTGTAAGAGTTAGGCAAGGAGCTTTTGATTAGATTTGCTCCTCTTGGATATCCAAGATTTAACGGTGGATGCATTGCCTTACTGCCCATCATGTAAATCTTGACTTTTTTGTTTTTTTCCTTTTGATGATACATTTTCTGTTTTATGCTGTCTTATATTGCTACAGAACCTGAATTTCGATTTAAGGGGATGTTTAGGCGGGGTTGTTAAGTGTAAATGGTGATTTATGGTGAATTTTAATGTTCTTCGAGAATCCCTTGATTGGGTTTCAGGTCCTCCTTATGGAAAATTCTGAAAATGTCATAGGAGATAAATCAGAATAACAAAAAAATTGTATTTATCAGGTGATTTTAGCTTGATACTTGAGCAAGGGATTTTAACATTTTAATACATGTTTAGAGGAATTATGTTTAGGTTTTAGCATAATTTTCCCCCGTCATGGTAGTGAGGAAAAATTCTGGAGAATATCAAAGGTTTTGCCAATATTTAGTGGGTTTTATTTGCGGGCACGTGTTTTAGACTCTGCATAATCCTTTATAAGATCATTTTCTTGCATCCTTTTTATTTATATTTATTTTTATTAATATGCATAATTTTATTTTCCAATATCTATTTCCCAAAGCAGCCAATATGAAGATGAAATATCCAGTGATGAAGTTTGGAGGTCAGATTATATATAGCAGGACTGCAGTTGAAGTGGAGAAAGCTGCAGTGAAGATTTTAAAGACTATTGAAGCAAGGAAAAAAGAAGCAGGTCAAAATGCAGTTGGATTTGACATTGAGTGGAAACCCACATTCAAAAAAGGTTGGTTTTAGGTATTGTTTTTAACTTTTCCAATTTTTTTTCTTGTTCTTATTCTCTCCCAACTCTATAAACCTGTTGTAGACCTCTTTGGTTACATCACTGATTCATTAAACTGAATTGACTCATAACTCACATTGGCTTTGAAAACATGAATGAATAAACTTGAATGTGGCAACATGTTCCACAAGACACAGATGGCTCTTGTCTTCTAAAGATCCAAGTTCTCACTCTCTTCAAATCCATGAATACAACTTGCTGTGGCCCGCTATGGTTGTATCACCAAAATGACTTGACACATAATTCACATTGGCTTTAGAAACTCGAATGGATAAATCTGAATGTGGGAACACATCCTACAAGACACAGATGGGGGTCTTGTCTTGTAAGCATCCTAGTGCCGACTCTCGATCTGTACTTCCCCCTCGTTTTCGACCATGTGTCATTGCAAACCTACTCTCCACCTCGATCCTTCCTGCGTTCCTCATTGTTTTGGAAGCATTCTAATTTTTGTGTGCAAAAATAATGGGAATGGGAATGAAAACTTTGTTTGTGCCACTGGAAAAGCTAGAGCAAGTTTTTTATAGGTTCTGTTACTTTTTGGCCTCAGCTCTAACGTAATTTTTCTTGTGAAATGGTGAAATAATAAATATTTACCCGTTGCCCTTGCTGTGGGTTTTATCTCTTCCGATTTTGTGATAGTTCTTTCTGTGCATTTTCTATACATTGCTGGTTTTCTGATATCATTAAGGTTGTTGGTGGTGTAGGTTGGTGCTGTTTTAGGGCTTGATCTTTGCTTGTGTGTACATTTTGTCCATTGTGTTGTACTATTTGATGAAATTTAATGAAACGACTGCAAAGCTTTCTATTTTTTTTTAACTGGAAGGGGGAAGGAAGGGTCATTTGGTAATTGGGTTTACCATTTGCCTTTGATAAATCATGGCGATGATTCCTTGGGAAAGCTGAGGGGGTGTTCAAAATCTTTGACATCTTTTATGCGCTTGTAAGTGTAGGCCTTCTCAGGTATTTAAGAATGTTTGCAGTATTTTGGTTTTTGATGGCTCATTCTTTTCATGTGATCCATGGGCTTTCTTTATCATTTCTTGTGATGCCTTGGCCATTTGCTTTTTAACATGTTTCTAGAAATAATTGTTATAAATATTCCCAGTTCACGCCTTTGGTTCATTGGCTTGTAACATTTCTTTGGATTTATCAAAATAAACATGAGGTGTTTATTTGTTATTCTTGGAGTGAGTTTGGTTTGGTTTTATGAAGAAATTTGTATCAACTTAGACTTTCTGGATTTCATCATTTGGAAAGCCTAAAACTGCAGGTGTTCCACCTGGGAAGGCTGCAGTTATGCAGATATGTGGAGACACAATTTGTTGTCATGTGATGCATATTTGTCATTCTGGAATTCCTCAAAGTCTGCAGTTACTTCTCGAAGATTCTTCAATTTTGAAGGTCTGTAAAATGTATTATACGGACTTCTGCACCTGCCGACCATGTAGATGAAATGTTTTCTTTTCTGGAACTTACATTATCTTATTCTAATGCAATACCTGATACATGGCACAGGTTGGAGTTGGCATTGCCAATGATTCTGTTAAAGTTTTTCAAGATCATAATGTCTCTACTAAAGCTGTAGAAGATCTTTCATATCTAGCTAAACAAAAGCTTGGTAAAGGTCTGCAGAACTGGAGTCTTGCATCTCTAACTGAGAAGCTTATTTGCAAGCAGGTAATTATTCTTTTCTCCTCTGCCAAATATTATTCATACTTACATTTACTACTGTTTCTTGGATATCTCATCAAAACTACTAAACAGAAGGAATCCCAATTGTGCCCACCTAAACTATTCTCCGTTACTGTATCCATCTATTAGCTCCTACAGTACGGGATTGTAATGTAACTGCTTTTCTCTCAGCATTCGATGTGTAATCTTATTGAAATTCCCTATGGTGATTTTATTGTCTTTTAGATAAATTTAGGTTAATTTTTTCAAAACGTTGCAGCTTCTGAAGCCCAACAAAATTAGATTGGGAAACTGGGAGGCCATGTTTTTATCCAAGGAGCAGTTAGAGTATGCTGCCACTGATGCATTTGCATCATGGTATCTTTACGAGGTTAGTTAACTATAAACTTAAATTTTCTTTAACCATTATTAGTATATAGAGACAGTCACAACAAGGAATGATTAATAATATTGTCTCATTGTTAGGTGTTAAGGAGTCTCCCAGATGCCGAAATCATTACATCCGACAACCAGAGTGAGGAACTACAAGCCATAGCATTGTAACGCCACTCAGCTGGAGGATCTGCAAGCTGTATCATTGTACTGACATTCACAGGTAACACAGCGTTCAATTAAAAAAGATAAGCATAGTCATGTGTTTAACCCCCATGTTTGTCATCCTGCTATAGCTTCTACCCTTAATATCCATGGGACTAGAGCTAGGGTTCCTCATGGTGCTATATCGTTAAGATGCAGAAGATTATGTTGTTTTATGTATAGGGTTCGGGTTTTTTTTTTTCAGTCAAAGGACTATTATTCTTTTTCAAAATGGATTCTGAAATCAAGAATATTACTGAATTTGTTTGCCATAACATTGTCTATTTCTTTTCAGTTCTTTCCTTGTAACTTAACTTATGAGTTATTTACATTGTCATATTGCCTAGATCAGTATTCGAATGCGGAATTACGATCTTGTTGCAAATCAGTATCAGTTTGTATTCAACCATCTTTTCTGATGTAGTTTGTGATTTGTTTCATCCTGCAATTGGAAGTTTCTTCTTAGAGCCACAGAATGTTTTGCTTATTGACTTGCCACTTAATTCATTCCGGACTAATACCCATTTTCTCCCTAAACTTGTACCACATTGCTGACAGTATCCCTAAACTATAAGAAAACTATGTACTAATCCACCTCTACTGTCTATTAATGAACTTAATTGTCTTTATGATAAATCAAAATCAAAATCAAATCATCAAAGTGACAGTGAACCCTGAACAACAATCATGATATCAAAAAACCTAAAGAGGTTGTATTTAGTTATTAAATTCAATACAAATATAACTCGTTATTGTCATTCAAGTGAGTAGAGATTACAACTCGTTATTTATAAAATAAAGATGAATTTCACTAAATTGCGATACCATTGACTATGCCCTTTATCGTGAATGGATATATTAGGTGTCAAATTTATTTTTACTTGAGTATCGAATTCGAGATTTGAGACTAATAATAGTAGTGCCACGGTTTTCCTTTGTTGTATGCAATTCATGCTTGATGGTATATATGCGTGTTGGTAGACCTTCGTTTGATGTATATATGTAATTAACAATTAAAGAGAAATTTGTTAATTGGTCTCATATGTACACACGTATAACAATAGAACGAGGATTTTTGTGTACGTTAGGCCATTATAATCCATACTACTAACTATAATTTCGTACTTTTTTTTTGGTGACATTATATGAGGTGTTACCGTATACATTGATATGAGACTAATTTCCACATCTTATAAAAAACCGGCAACAACACAAGGTCGATATCAGCTCTAAAGCACCCTTTTACGATCTCTAGCTAGTGGCCAAAATAGAAAGATAGTGAAATTCGAACATTAAACTTGAGAACAAACCAGATCAATATTTAGAGTATTAAACCACCCCTTGTAATTATGATCTCCGAATTTTTTTTCCCAGTTGTAATCTCTATACTTTAAGATGCACAAAATAAAAATAAAATAGAGTAAATTATGAGGAAAAGCTAACCTTGAAAAGCAATAAAAATTTCTGAATGAATCCAAGAAGATACTACGTTGATAGTTTTCCTCCACGTTTTTTCTTCTCCAAATCCTTTGGCTTTGTCTTCTTCTTTTTTATTCGATCATTTTGTAGTTGTGACTTGTGATTGTGACCACTGATATAATTCTTTATTCAGTCATTTTTCTTTCTTTACACTTTAATGTAGTTGGGGCGGTTTTTCAAGCCTAACATAATTACATACATATATCATACATATATCATAATCGTAATCGTAATCGTTCATTCTTTAAATAATCATGTCAAGATCATCTCCGTAAAAAATTAACAAGATTAGAGATCGTTTAGTCATTTCTATATATCAACTAAATGGACGATTCGTCATGAGGATCTTAATTCTTACCAAAATTCTTGATTTATTTTATACATATGAATGACTAAATAACCTTCAATCTTATTGATTTTTTAAGAAGATAATCTTAACATGACGATTTAAAGAATAAAGAGTTCTTATTATGATATATGTACAAAGACAATTCGATAAATTGAAATGATAGTACGAGGAGAAATCAACATAATAGAATGTAAATATTTTCCAACTTATGTTAAGATTTCTATATTATTGGTGTTTTGAATACAACTAAAAATGAGTAGTAAAACACGTAGCATGTCGGTACATGCAATTGCGCTGTGGTGGCCCATGCTTTATAGTTTGGGACAGAAAGTTGCCAATTCATGAGACCATCCATGTGCGTGAGGCCTAGGTTTACATGGCCTCGCTTGTATATTATTAAAAAATTTCATTTTCTTTTCTTTAATAAAATAAATATGTAATATATTTATATATGGCCAGGCATGGCATATTGCCATGTGCCAGCAATAGTGACATGCACTGAATCGTAAAGTGCAAGGGACTTCGCCATTGGAGGGACAACGACAGATCATGAAAACTTCAAATCCCAGATAAATTAAAAACTCGGACACAAATTCTATATGTATCATCGCTCTTTCATCCTCCATCTGTATATATTGCATACATGTTACGTGAGCACAATATGACGGTTCATGTACCTCAAATTTAAATGGGTTAAATTTACATGCTAATTTAAAAATAATAATAATATTTAACAAAATACATTATTCAACATAAACAGAATACACATAATACAAAGGATATAACAAGCTTTATCCCATAATTGCATTTTCGTATATAAATAAAAGCTTGAAAGTAATACAACAAAAAACGCAAGTAAATATTCAATGCACATACAGAATATCATTATCTAATTTTATGTTGTACCATACGAGTTATTAAGGCTACGTTTGTTACGCCATATAAGGAACCAGATAGGATAATATAGTACGGAACCAATGTTTAGTATCATTTGTATTAATTAGTCACCGAATAAACTAATACGATTGAGTGTCTTTATACGATCCACACCAGCTAAAATAATACCCTTGAAATTATATGTATTAAATAATCGGATGATTAGCAATATTGAAAAGTGTAATAATAATAATAAAATAATTAGTCATAATATCAATAATTAATTCAAATAAATATTAAATAATAATAATAATATACATAATTAATATCTATGATATAGATATTTCTTATCAACTAGTATAATATAATTCGACCAGTATAATATAGTCGGCATTTTAATCCGGTAGAGCACCAAACGCCGGACTAAATAGTCAGTCTATCCGGTGGACAGATTAATCTATTCGACTGAAATAATCAATCTATTCGGTGGACAGATTAGTCTATCCGACTGAAATAGTCAGTATAATACGGCATACCAAACGAGGTGTAAGAGTGTAAAATTCTCCACTAAACTTCATTATTGATATCATCAGCATATTTTGAAGAATAGAAAGCGGAATATTTCTTTTCTGGCATTTTGCTGCGTAATATGCTAATTTTTTTGTATTAAAATTCTAAATTTTACTACAACTTTAACTATTAATTATTTTTTTAATGGAAACTTGGATGGGCTACACCCAGCCCAAGGCATAGCCCCATCACTGTGTGAGCATGATTGGATCGAATTGGATAACTCTTTAACATTCAATATATATTGAATTTGATGCGTTATTAAATCCAATTCAATCTTTGTCACCAAACGAGCCCAAACAACCCTAGCACCCTTCTCCAAAAAAAATCATCCTTCAAAAAAAAAAAATTCGACTGATCTTCTTCGGGTCCAGGGGGACTTCTCCTTGATACTCGTAGGGATGCAGTGAATAAACTGGATAATCCAATCGGTCTTTGTGTTGATTTCACTGAAGTTTGTTCATCTTCAAGCTTCCTTTTCTCATCTATCATCATGGTGTCGATCATAATCACGAGTTTTGGTGTCCCGACGGGTCAGGTGAAACTCTTGTCTTCAGGAGCCTGATCTGTCTTCATAGGTTTTGACTCGTGATGCGGACTGGTAGGTTTTGATCGAGCGATCGCAGTCCTCCATTGATGGTGGTGGTGTCAATGACGGTGGATTGAAACATTTGCGATATGGTGGTGGACAGTATCCTCGTCGTCTTCGGAATTCCGTGGAGGCGACAGTAATGGTAGTGATAGGCAGCGACAACGGTGAAAGTGGCTCATTTGTACATTTTGTTGGGTTATATATATTTTTTATTTTTAGATTACTTTGTGCAAATAAGTCCAGTAGCTCTTATTTCGGGTTGGCTGTTTTAAGTTTTCACTTTTGTGGGATTGCAGAGCTTAGTTGTTCGGGCAGTTATAACCTTGATGATGCTTAAGGGATTCAAGTTATATTATTTTGTACATTATTCCCTCTAGAACGGTTCGACCGATATCAAGCCTGATCACTAGAGGTATTTACCCGTGTTTGTCATCAAACTATTGCAGTCTAGCTTGTCTTTATTTTGTATCTTTATTCTATGGATGAAATTAATATCTTCTAAGAAAAAAAAACCCAAAAAGGTATTATCATCGTTAAATATTGTTGATAATTTAATCATTTAATTAATCAGTGTGTAAAAACGCCGTGCTTAAAAACTCCGTGTTATGGAAAGTAAAATTAATAATTGATTTCCTATTTAGTTAAACTCAATGTGAGACTATATTGTATCCTTCAACAGTGTACTCGGCTTCATTTTCTTGAATTATAAATGGCCACCTTTCACATGCAAAGGATTTGAATGCGGATATAATGACTCTGGTTAACTCTAAGGGTACGTTTTTTCCATCGATCACTAATTTATTATCTTCTATCTTCAATAATTAAACAAAATTTGAGCATTTCTTATTTTTAATTAGCATACCTGGAATTTCATGGTATTGTAGATTTTGATTATGTTGCTTTTGTATTGGAAAATGACACACCTCCACCTCGAAAGTTTACAAGGACATCATAATTAAGAAATATTGGCCACATATTGCGTCTAGATATTAGCCAACATTCCTCAATTAAAGAGTCCTTATTAATTTTCCGGATCGAGATGTGTCATAAAAAGATTAATATACCATGATGACGAAAAGATTAATATACCATGATGACAAGAAGAATGATTGAAGTAGCATTATTTGTAGTGAAATTAGTTTATCTTCTTGTCGCGGGTTATCTCATTGACATTTTTTTAACAATTAACTTTCTTTGATTGCAAGTTTCCCTTTTTTGTTTTTGGTTATTTACAACTTTAGCGCGTTTAATATAACACTTCAACTGTTTTAGGTTTAGAAATAAATAATAAATAAAGGATAATCCTTGCATTCCAATTTTGTAGATACCTCTTTATATAACTATTTCAATTTATCAAATTATCTTTATACATATATTATAATTATAACCGTTTAACTTTTAAATTGTCATTTTAAGATCATTTAGGCAAAAACTTTAATCAAATTAGAAATTTTTTAGTCACTCATATATACCTATCACCCTATCCAATGGGTGATGAGTACCAAGGGATTAGAATTTAGAAGGAGGAGAATCAAATGCTGACATGTTACCACACTGACTAGTGACTACCACCATTAATGCATCCTTGACGACTTGATCTGAATTATGGGGTCAAAGCTAAGAAATTATTGTTTGTTTCTGAAATCTTCCCAAACCAAAGATATGTATTTTGAAATAAGAAATATCCCAGAAAATTAAGTGTTATAAATTTCTTTTTTTAGTATATATGTCTTGCAAAGAAGATAATATTTTTTTTTTGTCTCATACAACGTGGGAAAAAAAGAACAACAATTGTCGGCAGGGGTCGGTCCGATAATTTATCTCTTCATCAATGGGTAATAACAAAAAGAATTATCAATAGATAGATTAAAGAGAGAACTAGGGTTGTTTGTTTGTATTTTTAAGTATTTTTATTTTTTGTTATGACGGTAAAATATGAGATTTATAAGTTTAATTGGAGAAATGATTTCAATTTTCAACATTAAAGATGAGAGCTCTATTGGTTCAATAAGACTTTGATTGGCAACGAAATTTTGCTAGAATCGTTATGTGATATACGCTGAGAAATAAGACATTTTGTATCGGGACATAGTGCGATATTTCTCTCGTTTTCTGATGAGGTTCCTTCTGAGGTGTCCGATCGATGAGACAACTACAGCGGTGTACGTAGATGACCAAATCCCTCCTCAGTCGGCTGTATCTCCATGTATAAGCAACGTCTCTATACTCTTCCTATGTCTGAAAGTACAACTATTGAATCATCTCTATGAGTTCAATAAAAAGATTAGGGATTTGAAATCTATTGATTTGGTTGCTTGAGGTAGAGAATATGATTTGAGAATTTGTAATCTTAATAAGTCTATGACCAGGAGAGGTCAGTGTGTAACTTTTGTTAAAAGGAAGTGCATTGGAAAGTTGACTTCTCAAAACATAAAATTAACATTAAATCTTCTGATTATTCCTCTAGTGCTGGTGTTACTGCAAATTTCGTGGAGGACTACTAGTGTGCGTTTGCCCTATGATTGATGTTCGGAGACATCAGATCTAAAGGAAGGAACCTGGTGTCTTTGGGCACTCTTAACTCTCTTCCATGAGTTTTGCACACATGGTGGGGTTTTAAGAGTTTGTTTTATTCTTATATTCTAATTAGTTTGTGAGTAATTTCTTGGTGATATCGATCTATGTCTTTTGGGGTGATATCTATATATATGTCTTTCAGGGTGACATGTTCTTTTTGCTACATCAGTTCTCTCTTCAATAGTTTCTGTTTTGGTATATCGGAATTTGTTTCTAGCTGTGAATATTTTTTGAGGGTCAACTTTCAAGCTTTGCAAATTTGGAATATTGAGACACTACACTACTTTGGAGACACCCACAAGCAATATTGAACATTTGTGTGCTTCCTCTTGGAGACGACATGTAGTATGCTTTCTAATTTGGTTGGTTTACCATACTTTTTGTAAGTTGGTCTCCATCCACCAAGACAGTTACGAAGATTCAAGTTGAGGTATGGATATAAATTTTTGCTGGTTATTAAATTTGTTGTCATGTTGGGTTGAAGGCAAAAAATCTAGTGTTCCTAAGATCTGAGTTTGGGGTGAAAATTTTTGTTCGTGTTATTGTGTACCTATATCACCAGAATTTGTAATCAGGTTTGATTTGGAGAATATTCCTTACTGTGTGAATTGATGCAGTTTTCAGAATTTGTAAGAATAATATAGAGGTTAAGGTTCAAGCGTTTGATGCTTTATTCAGCTTTGTTTTGTGTGTTTGGTTTTGTTTTGGGATGTTAGAGAATTTTAAGCTTTTCGTATGGATCATTTTGTTTTAGTCAAGATACTTTTGATTTCCATGCTTAATTTGGCATGTTTTGGGTTTAAGAGAAAGTTTAGTTTGGAAATAAGGATTTGGATTTCTAAACGAAGGAATTTGAAATCTCTTCATTTCAAATCAGTTCAATTAAAATCTTACTGTTTGGATTAATATTTTTTATAGAATGAATTTCAATATGGATTTGAAATAAAATTCAAGAAAGTTATCCAATTGTAGGAAATTAGGATAAAAATAATAATTATAATCCAAAATCACATTAGTTTTCTGCCGCTTTCTCACCAATTTTCTTTTCCCTCACACACTCAAATCACCTTCATCTTTTCAACCCAAAATCTGATATGTGCTAAAAAGAATAAAAAAATGGAGTAATGAAAAAAAAAATACGAACTAGGAACTTCACCATAAACCAAAGTAACACTTGGGATGGGTAAGAATACCCATGGCCTTGAGTACCCATGTAGCTGTATGGGCAAAAATGTGAGCGGGTAAGAAATACCCATCACCTGATGGGCAGGGAGGGTATTACCTGCGGGTACCTTACCCGTTGAAAAAAAACAAGCGCCTTCGCCGCCCACTCCCTTCCACGAGCGCCTTAACCTTCTTCCACGAGCGCTCGCCAAAACCTCACCAAAAACTACGATCCAACTACCTAAACACCTCTACAAGGCCTCATGAGTTCGATCGAATACGGGCTTGGAACTTTCAGATTCTACCTGGATCGAACGGAACCAAGTCGGGAAGCTTCGAACTTCGCTGGTCATCGACCCTCAAATCACGAGCTACGAGCACCTACGATCGTGACGAATGGCAGGGTTGGCTTTGCCTTGCCCAGACGAAGTGATTGGAGGTGCTCTCACGGCATGGGTCGGCTGGGAACGACGACGGCGGCGAAGGAGGGTTCTGGGTCGAGGCCTTGCTTCGCCACCTAAGGTGGAAATCGACGGTGATGGGAGGTAAAGGGGTGTTTATCTTGCTGGGAGGATGAGTTTGAGTGGGGTGGTGAGGCTGGTCTCAGTCGAGACTGGGCTTGGTGGTGGTTGGCGGTGTCGAAATCGCAGAGAGGGGATGAAGATGATGGAGTCGGGGAGAGAGAAGGCAGATAGGAGAGAGAGAAAGCAGAAGTTTATTTTTGTTTTATTTATTTTTTGTTTTATAATTTATCTTTTTTTTTCTATTTTATTTATAATTTCCTTTTTCTTATCTTTTTTTTTTGTTTTTCATCAAAGAATTTTTTATTTTTACTTTTTGTATGTTGTTTACATTTATAATGGAGGATAAAAAATAAAAAAAAGCAAAAAAAAAATGTAAAATTGTCATTGGTACCCATCACTCAATAGGTAGGGTTTGGATGCAAATGGTATAATGCCCGTTTGTACTCATGTTGAATAAGGGTTTACTCATACTCTTAATTTTACCCATTTGACATTCTCTAAGTAACACCAACTGAAAATTGAAAAATAGAGAAAAAGAGAAAAGCTTTTAGCCTTAAACTCTATCCCTTATCTCATCCAAAGAATTCAATCAAGTAAACAGCAAAATCTGGTACGCATGAGCGAAAGGAAAGAGAAAAGAGAGAAGGATGATGCAACAAAAGTTGAGACAATGGAGGAGAGAGAGATGAGCAACCAATTTTGAACTATAAGATGAGGGAATAGGCAAGACAGAAGGGAGGAGACAAGACAGAGGGGGAAGACGAGACATAGATGAGTGAGAAGGTGGTGAGCAGAGAGAAGAGAGAACACAATGTGAGAGAGATCACAGAGTGAGAAGGAGGTGAGGAGAGAGAGTTGTGGCGACTACTACTGAGAAGGAGATGAGGAGAGAGATGTAGTGACATGACCCCTCCCGAATTTCCCCTCGAAATCCGTGAGAAGTCATGCTCCCGTCTGACAACACCTGAAATCTCAAAATAATCCCTGAAATACCCTCACCATTTCAACAAAGACTCTATGAGAATTCTACCGAAAATTCGGCAGAATCTCCCCTATAATTTGGGTCAAACTGTCTTCCACCTGTCAGACGAAGGATTCGAATACTAAACTATTAACCAAACAGTCTAGATTAAATCACATCCAACCAAATCCAAGTCCCATAATTAATTACAATACCCACTAGTGGATCAGAGCAAACTAGGTCAATAATAAGTCAATAGAAACTAAAGAAAGTCCTACGTGACGGTAGCGCAGCGAAAGATGATGCCTCCTCCTAGTATTGTCACCTCGTCCCACTACGGCCTAGAGGGCACAAAACCAACGTAACTGTGAGGGGACAATAAACCATATCGAAGCGTACACAAGCTATAAAAGTGACAATAATAATAATAAAATAAGGGTAATCAGGACAACCGACCTCGTGGTAAATCAAATTACATTAAGACCCTCCATACAGATATATATATATACCTACAACTTACCGGAGTACCATTCAATTACATAGGTGGAACCCTTGTCATGTCCAACTATACCTGCCACCGTAATAACCCAGTAAAAGCGGATATCCCGGGTCGTAGCCCCACATCCCAGCTATAGCCATCATCCCTAAGTTTTTGCTCGATGTCCCGACTCATCTCAATCCGTAGCGCAATATCTCAGCTCATCCCGAGCTATAGCTCAATATCCCAGCTCATCCCGAGCCGTAACTCAATATCTCGGCTCATCCCGAGCAGTAGCTCAATATCCTGACTCATCCCGAGTCGTAGCTCAATATCCGAGGCAGTCCAATCCGGGGACATGCCCTCCTAACCACTGTCGAAAAAACCTCAAAGCAATGGCTAGTAATTTTCCAAAATGCCCTTACACTTTCTAGACCCATATCTCACTCAAATGGGCTCTGATTTCTGCGTGCCGCTTGTATACGAACTCATGAGTCCGAGACCTACGCAACGGTTCAAGATTCCAAAAATATTCCCAAACTAAAATTGACTCTCGAACCCCTCCTAAACTCGAGGGCAAAGTCGTCATTTCTTCATAAATTTTCCGAATTTACTTAAATTTAGGGTCCGGGTCGTTACAACTTACCCCCTTAAAGAAATTTCGTCCTCAAAATTTACTCAGCGTAGGTCAAATAATCAACTCCCGATAACCTCTCGAGTCATCTCACGCCTCTACCGACACAAACTAAACTTCTTTACACAAATCCAATTGGTTCACGATGTCTCTCAAGTAGATCGTCAACTTCTATTTTCAAACTTCTGATGCGATTTCCATTTGAAACTCTACAAAATCATTGTATGTTGACCCCATATGATACAACAAATCAGAACCTTCTTGAATGGTTTTCAGAATGTCTTGTATGGGTTCCCTAGACATCGAAAAATCTTCCAAACCAACATTGAACCCTTCTGCAGAAAAAAATAAATTCTCCATCGACAAGGCTACAGAATCAAAGAATTTGAGAACATCTTCCCCACTTTCCTCGAAGGAAATTAGAGGTAGCAATGTCAACCACCACTCAAACATAAGCTCCAAGGTAACGGTAACTGAGTTCAGAGAATTCCAAACTGAAGAGTAAACGAGAATGCAACTCGCTTGTTAGTTCCCCGTGCACCTTGCACGTTTCTCCGTTCCCGTCTCAACAACAGACCGTAGACGAGGACAACGTCTGGGAGGCATCTCGAAAGTACAAGAACGCACTAAGTATGGTCCATAGGAAGTTAACTTGGAGCTCTGATACCAAGTTGACAGGACCCCTCCTGAATTTCCCCTCAAAATCCATGAGAAGTTCTGCTCCCGTTAGACAACACCTAAAATCTTAAAATAATCCCTGAAATACCCTCACCATTTCAACAAAGACTCTATGAGAATTCTACCGAAAATTCGGTAGAATCTCCTCTGTAATTTGGGTCAAACTGTCTTCCACCTGTCAGATGAAAGATTTGAATACTAACTATTAACCAAACAGTCCAGATTAAATCACATCCAACGAAATTCAAGTCCCATAATTAATTACAATACCCACCAGTGAATCAGAGCAAACTAGGTGAACCATAATTCAACAGAAACTAAAGAAAGTCATGCGTGACGGTAGCGCAACAAAAGATGATGCCTCCTCTTATTCTTGTCACCTCGTTTTCTACGGCCTAGAGGGCATAAAAGCAAAGTAGATGTCAGTGGACAATAAACCATATCGAAGCGTACACACGCTAATAAAGTGACGATAATAATAATAAAATAAGGGTAATCAGGAAAACCGACCTCGTGATAAATCAAACTTCATTAAGACCCTCCATACATATATATTTATATATATATACCTACAACTTACCGGAGTACCATTCAATTACATAGGTGGAACCCTCGCCATATCTAATTGTACCTGCCACCGTAATAACCCGATCGAAGTCGATATCCCGGGCCGTAGCCCCACATCCCAGCTATAGCCGTCATCCCCGAGCCGTAGCTCGATGCCCCGGGAAATGCATAATTTGGGAAATGCATAAAGATAAGAAATTCAATAAATCCATTTAAACCCTTATCCTTAGTTTCCGAGCCTCAAAAGGATAATAGTATATTTTCTAATAATTTCTCTCAATTCCTGCAACTCACAATCCATAATATTACATTTAAAAACATAGAATTATGCATGCCTTGCAATCTAGGAAATCAAGTCCACTCACCACAATGTTCGTTCGAATTCAACTCCAAGCTATTCGGTCCCCCGTGACCCTCGGAGCCACCATGCATGTCAAAAACATTACTTGGCATTATTAAACAATAATTATTAACCTAAAATCCGACCCCCTAAACCCCGGGAGTTCACACGCGCCCTAAACGCGTACCAAGTAACTTTAAACACCCAAAACAACCCCTAAACGAACTCTTATTGACCCGAAACCTGTGTCAAAAGGTTTGGAACGTCGAAAACATGATAACACGAATTCGCCGGGACCCGAGGAAGTGCCCCACGAGCCCCCACGCACAGGTGGAGGGGCACTGGCCCTTCCCCACGCCCGACTGAACGTTTCAGTCACCTTCAACCTCCCTCGCTGGACACTGTTCACTCGCCAGCTGGAAACCTCCATAACCACCTGAAATGCAATGCTTCCTAACTCACTCATTTGTCAACCAAATTTGATATTGTAATAATGAAAATCTATCTACTCGATCCAATGAATCCAAATATGAAGTCCAAATTGAGATCCATTACATGTGGTCGCCGGAAAGTTTCAGCCTATGTTCAAAGCTCCACCCCGTCGTCCATGGCGGTCCTCACTGCTCAAGGAGGATAAGGATGAGTTCGTGGGGATGAGAGGAAGGTTTTGGTGTCTTTAGTTTGGATCGAAAGGGCCAAAAAAATTGTTGTGTGTGTGTGTTCTTCATGGTCTCTCATGGGAAGAAAAAAAGAAAATCGAGAGGAGAGAGGGAGTGGTCCGAAAATTCTGGAAAAATGGAGAGAGAGAGAGAGAGAGAGAGAGAGGATGACTTGAAATATCTAACTCCCAATTTACTAAAATGCCCTTACACTTTCTAGACCCATATCTCACTCAAACGGGCTCTGATTTTTGCGTGCCGCCTGTCTACGAATTTGTAAGTCCGAGACCTACGCAATGGTTCAAAAATAACTTCCAAAAATATTCCCAAACTAAAAATGACTCTCAAACCCCTCCTAAACTCGAGGGCAAAGTCGTCTTTTCTCCATAAATTTTCCGAATTTACTTAAATTTAGGGTCCGGGCCGTTACATGTAGTGGATGTTACAAAGAAAGAGAGGGTGAGAAAGGAGACTGATAGAGATTTTGAGAAGAGATGGGTAAGGATTTTTTCGAAATGACTAGTTTCAAATGGTATTTCAAATTCACACAATTTACCTTATGAAATCCATTAAGTATTTAGGCCAAATCCAAGTCCTCGTAAGTAAATTTTATCAAAACAACCCGAATTAGATGATAGAAAGTTATGACAAAGCCATGAATCGGGAATCTTCCTATAATAGAAATCTTGGGTCGACGTGTGGAGTTGGGTGGCGAAGTTCCTGCGAAATGACAAGATGAGGTGCTCCAGTGACTACATTTATGTTAAGCCTATGTTGCACTGAAAAAAAAAAGACCTGAGAGAAGGAAAACTTACATAGCTGTTCCATCCGAAATGGGCTAGGATAGCTACTAATCCCTCTGATTTTTGTGAACCGAACGATAACGGCTTAAAGCTAAGGCTGTAGGGTTCATCTTTTTGTTCACCATAGGAGGACTCACTGGAATAGTCCTAGGAAATTCGGTGAGAGAACCATGTCAAAGGAACTCGGCAAAATGACCCCGTAACTTCGGGCGGTGTGTATAAGGCCTGGGAACGAATTCACCGTCGTATGGTTGACAAAAATGTTTTAAATATCTTTGATAATTTCTTTTCATTTCCCTCAGATCGTGCTCGAGGAAATGCATTCTGATTCCCCTTTTTTTTTTTTTTTTTTAGTATTCGGATAAAAGATAGTCTGGATCGATTCAGCTCGGAATCCCAGTCAAAGACAAGTTCTACCAAGGCCAGGATTTGCTTATTATCGGTATAATCACCTAAAAAGCCGTCTTTGATCAATAGGTATTAATGGTTCTATCAATTTTATATCTCTATTGGAGACCTGTATTTGGTCCAATTAGAAAAAAACTTGGAGGCCTAAATCTAAATCCAATTCCAAATCGAAATCCGGCTGTTCCCAAACGGGTCCTTAGTTGTTGCCTTTGCTTTTTTACTTTTATTTTTTGAGTAAGGAAGTGTTATTGGGTGTGTTTAAATATAGATATTATATAAGTGTAATACTCTTTATAATCGCCCTTGATATTAGTGATTTTTCTTGTAAATTTGTTTACCTATCAATTCATATTTAAATTTATTTACTTAGCAATTCATATTCTATCTTATTGTTATATTTAACTAATATTCAATGCTTCCTAAACAACTTGTGGGACCATAAAATATCCGAAAATTGTGAAGTTGCCATGTAGCTCATAATTTCTATAATGTCTAAATTACTCCTAGTATGGACGTTATCGGCATATAAACATCCGAACATTAATTAATAGGTTATTTCCCAATAATAAATAATGTCTCCCTGTGATTTATTTATTCTTAAAAGTCAATTAATAAATTATATATTTTTAAAAAAAAGTTATTTATTAATTGCAAGTCAGCTCCAAGTTAATAACAAGTAATTACTTCCAAGATGAATTAGATATTCATGGCAACTCTCTTCAACCAAGACACTCCGGTGACTCTCAAAGCTCCACTATAAATAGTAGCCTCACATCACCTCTCAAGTAACACTAAATTCACAATACTGATACTTAATATGTTTACATCTTTGATTAAATTGACTTAAGCATCAGATATTTGATTAAATTGGCTTAAGCATCAGAGTATTCTTAGTTGAACCCCCCTCTTTAACCTAGACCTCGATTGTTTATCTTTTCCATGTATAGAGATTGAACCGCAACTCTTAATCCAAATGATTTCTGCATCAACACAACTGTATATTATGTTAAGCCATCATCGTGCAATCTGAATGTTACGAATCTTGCATATTTTATGTTTTAGCTCTGACTTGGCAGTACTTGGTGATCAGTTGCCAAGTGACTGTTATTGTCGTAAGAAGAAGAAGACAGAGAGTTTCTGAGAATGACAAAAACTCATGCCTTGTCGTTGTTGTTGCCATTGGTGATTGGCCCATTGCATTTTGTATGGATGATACTATCCATTTGCGTATCCCCTTCGCATGCTCTACATTTGATTTACAATATTTCATACAACAAAGATGGATTATTATTGAGTAACGCTTTCGTTTCTACACTAAAAATTAATTACTTTTTAACACCATGCTATATACATTCTATCCATATATAGATTCTTATTTTGTAATCGTCAACTCATGCGATCATTAAATTTAATTGTATTTTACTGAAAATGAGAGTATAGCAAAAATAAATTTTTTTTTATATTATTATTTTTTTTTTTCTAAAATAACTCTCATCAACCGGCGCCACTATATATGATGTGAACCCCTTTAATTTATTTACGAATAATTCAAGAAGTAATTTAGTGAGTTTCTTAGATAAAAGAAAGTTAACATTATATATAACACCCTTTTCATATGGCATATGAATTTTGATGTAATTTCATACATTGAGTCATAAATTCTCCCCAAACCCCATCTATTTTGAAAAGGATAATACTTGCACCCCACTCTGGTGGTACCTCTTCGTACCACCATTTTGATTTATCGAATTAGCTTTATAGATATATCATAATCAGCACCGTTCATTCTTTAAATCATCATTTCAAGATCATCTCCATAAAAAATCAACAAAATTAGAGGTTGTTTAGTCATTCATATGTATCAACTAAATGGACGGTTCCCCATGATGATCTTAATTGTTACTAAACCCGTTGATTTATTTGATACATTTGAATGGATAAACGACCTCCAATTTTGTTGTTTTTTTATGAAAAATGATCGTGAAATGATGATTTAAAGAATGAACGGTTCCGATTGTGATATATGTATAATGACAATTCGATAAATCGAAATGGTGATACGAAGAGGTACTACCAAGGTGGGATGCAAGTATTATCATTTTGAAAATAGTTATAACTCATTCATTTACCCATATTTCTATGTATATACGTATCATATTTACACAAATATATAAGAAATTATAACCCTTTTATGTACGAGCTCACAAATATAAAAGCATGAAAGGTTCTGAGAGTTGCCATTGTGTCTTCTGCCGACAATAAGCACCACTCTTGACCTCTGATTATCGATCCATCTACACAATAATGTATGTAGATATGGATCATTAGGAACTACTCCATATTAGCAGTCGTTTTCCACTTGTTTCAGCATTTTGAGTTGACTGATGATTGAAACAGCCACTTTTGTCATTTGTCATCACCTCTTGAAAATGCCCTCACCTTCCAATTTCACATGCTATACTTTTTCTTTCCTCTTATTTTTCAAAATCCAAAATTTCTTGTCCAACTGTAATTGGAATTTTCTTTTTTATTTTTGGACTTAGACAGGAATAATCGTATCTCATGAGACCGGCCATATATGCCAGTAGTTTTGGAAAATAACTATTAAGTGTTATGACTTAGTGATATTCTTCTCTACACGTTATGTGGGAGGTTTCGGGTTCAACTCTTGTAAATGACAAGGTTAATACCCAATGTGTATATTGTAATCCCCTTTAATGAATTATAAATATATAATCTCAAATATATATATATATATATATATATAAAGATAAGGTTCAATTATGTATGATCTTGTTAAAATAATTATACTGTGACTTTAAAAAAAAAAATCACACATCAAAGATATTAGGAGGGCCCAAAAATTTTAAATTTATTTTATTTTTATAGGAAAAAAGCTTAAAGAACTTTAAAAAAAAATTTAAGTTATTTAAATTGAGTTAGAAAACTTCAAATTTAACAATTTATTAATAAATTGGGCCCATTATTCTTGAAAAGTATTACTAAGAGTTATCCTAATTCAACTATAATCTAACTTGTGTTGAGTATTATCTGTATATGTCTTGTAAAATCAATAGAACTCTGTTGAGTATTATATATACATGTCTTGTAAAATCATTAAAACTCTAACTCTCAAAGAAGCAGCTTGTATATATATTGTCGTGTTGGCTATTGAATGAATATTGACTTACACTATAATTCACATAAATAATTATTTAAAATGAATTAGAAGACTTTGAGTTTAACTATACACTATTTTCTTTATAATAAAGTATTACAATGTGACTGTTTTCTATGTACGAGTAATGTATTCAAATTCTTAAATTTTTTTTTGTGTATTGCTGGAAAAATAAAAATAAAAGTTAAATTTTATAAAGTACATATATATATATATATATATATATATATATATATATATATATATATATCTATGTGTAAATGTAGGCGATGGGGCCACTTTTAAAATTTTCATCCTAGGCCTCGGATTTCTTAAACCGGCCTTGAAAATAAGATATACCTAGTATGCCCAAGTGCCCAACCCACTCTGAGTTAAATGGGTTTTTACCAGCTGCAAATGATCAAGGGAAGAAAAGCTCCTCCCCCAATTTTTTCAATTAACTTATATTATAACATTTAGATTGATTGTATCACGTGATTTTAATACAATATTATTTAATAATTTATCCTCATCAATCATCATCCAAATTGATTTAGCAAAAAGAGAAGTGATTTTCACATTCAATTTTTTACCTTATGTACTCCTCTACGTGTTTTCATCCATAAATTTTGCTTTGATTTATTCAATCTGACTATTAGAATAAATAGAAGAGTTAAAAAAGAAAAAAGAAAAGTGTGAAATCAGATCCTTTAACAATATACACATTGGATACACTGATAAGTAAGTACATCCTTCATTGTATGAAAGAAATCAATATTTAATTTTGTTTGAGTTCAGACTTCAGAAAATGTTGACGAAGCGAACTATGTATTTTACTTTCACAAGTTTGTAAACGTTGGATGAAACATGGGATTGCCTTTGAAATTCATTAATAATACTTCGTTGTATTTTACTTCAGAAATGTTGCACAAGTTTAAATAAAAAATCCTTCAAAATCATTTATATAAAAAAATCGACTAAATTGGAAATCATTTAGTCATTCATATGTATAAACTAAATGTACGGTTCGGTATAAGGATCTTAATTGTTAGCAATACTGTTGATTTTTTTTTATACGAATGAATAGCTAAATGACCTCCAATGTTGTTAATTTTTGGGAGAGATGATCTTCAAATGATGATTTAGGGATTGAACGGTTCCAATTATGATATATGTATAAGAATTATTCGATAAATCGAGAAGATAATACGATGAGGTACCACTAAGGTTGTATGTGAAGTAGGTAGTCGCTAGCGCCCATTGAATTATATATTATTAATGAATTTCAAAGGCAATTCCATGTTTCATCCAACGTTTACAAACTTGTGAAAGTAAAATACATAGTTTGCTTCATCAACATTTTCTGAAGTCTGAACTCAAACAAAATTAAATATTGATTTCTTTCATACAATGAAGGATGTACTTACTGATCAGTGTTGAGTCAGATCATCATCAACATTTTTCTGTTCCAGTGTTTACAAGTTCCGAATCCCATATATGCACGTGCTGCATTTGATTTGCCCATTCACGTACTAACAGTAATAAAAATATATGATCAATAATCAAAATCATGGCCATGGGGGCTGGGGAGCTTCGTACCTGCTGCTACCCCTAATTAATTAATAATCAATTACAAATTTGGTTGCTAATTAACTACCCTTCCTTCAATTTAAGTCCCTAGCTAGTTTGCCAAACTACATTTAGGATCCATTTATCACCTTCAAACACTACTTCATAATCACTTTATAAATCAAACCTTTCATGATTCATTTATATAAGGACAATATTTGCATTCCATACGGGTGTTATGTAACGACCCGGAAAAATGTAATTATCAATTTTTGTAAATTATTTTGTAAAAGGACGATTTTACCCTTGGTCGGGTAAGGGCGTGGAACTCAAGTTTTGTTTCGAAACATATTAGGAGGTGTTTCAGCTACCGTTGCGTAGGTCTCGAACTCACGAGTTCGTAGACAGGCGGCACTCAAAAAACGGAGTTCGTATACGAAAGTTACGGGTCTAGATTGTTCAAGGGCATTTTGGTAATTTTGGCTTGGGAGTAGATATTTGTTTTAACCCAAACTATTATTACATCTTCATTTTCATCTTCATTTCATCAATTCATTATCACTTCATTTCATCCTCTCTAAACAACACAAACCATCGAACCCGTGAGACACAAAAACACCCAAAACCCATAAAAGTCAACTTGGATTCAAAGCTTAAACTTCCATTTTTGTTCCACTAATCCGATTCTACTCCTTACCATGAGCACAACCGTACCAACCATCGAAGGAGAGGACTACGGGGGAAGCCGAACCGAGTATAGGAAGATTCGAACCTTCCGATCGATTTTTCGGCTAAAACAGGTACGGGTTTGATGTTTTGAGGTCATATTTGGATTCCTGAGTTTGAGTAGATAGATTTAGACATAAAATTTGTGAAAAATGGTTGAGTTTTGAAGAAGTTAGAAAAGCTTGGAATTCCGTCGGAAATGGGGGATTCCGGCGAACTAGACGGCGGCGGCGACGGCGGTCCAGTCATCTTCTCCGGCCAAACTCCGACGACGGTACGGCGATCCAGTCGTCTTTCCGGTGAGTTGCCGGCTACCAGTCGAGTCAGACCGGGTCGGGTCGGGTTGGATCTAGTCAAGTCGAGTGAATCGATCGGGTCGAGTGAACTAGTCGGGTCGAGTGAACCGATGGGGTTGAGTGAACCGATCGGGTTGAGTTGGACCGGGTCAGGTCGAGTTGGGTCGGGTTTGACCGGTCCAGGCGCGCGAGTCAATGAAGCAGCGCGTGGCCGGCGCGTGTTTCGACCTTCCGGTGGTGCGTGGCGGCGTGTGGGGCCGAGTCTGAGGTCACGACGGCGCGTGTTGACTAGTTTTCAACATTCCGGATCTGTTGGTACAGGTTTCGGGTTGATCGAATGTCAGTTAGAGATAGTTTTGGGCGTCCGAAGTTGCTACGCTTTCTAGAACTGCATAGGTAGACCTCCCGGGGTTTAGGGAGTTGTTATATAAGAGTCTTATTACTGGCCGGTAATCCCGATTGTTGTTATTGACATGCGATATTGTTCCAGGAACCTCGGAGGAACGAACAAGACGGGATTGAGATTGTTTGGACAGTTGGTGAGTGGACTTTTGGTTTATAAACTGTAATGCATGCATCAATGTATCTTTGTTTACATACTGTTATGTATTGTTGCATTGAATTTTTGAAATTTAGAAATGATTGCTAGACACATGTTTTCCAATATTTCAATTAAAGTGTATTTTGACAAATGTCAGGGTTTTTGGACTCGGTTTTGATATCGTTTTGACGTGGTAATTATTGAGTCCATGATTTGGGTTTCAACCCGTATGAATGAGTTTATCGGTTTTGGCCATATTTGAGGGGGGCCAGGATCCGCTGTTGGCGGTGAACCCGGTGAACCTCCAAGATAAACATCGGTTTGAGGAGGGCCAGGATCCGGGGCCAGGATTCACTGTTGGCGGTGAACCCGGTGAACCCCCAGTATAAACACCAATTTGAGGAGGACCAAGATCTGGGGCCAGGATCCGCTGTTGGCGATGAACCTGGTGAACCTCCAATATAAAAGGTGAAGGTAGTACAGGCCTAGCACACCTCAAGGGATACCTTGGTGGCTAGTGGTTATGTCGGGAATATTGGATTTGATATTTGATGTGTCCAGATCGGAATAAATGATTTTAAACTCTTTTGAGGTTGATTTGCAACCCAAACTGTGGACTACGATATGTTTTCATGATACGGATTTTGTGTTGGTCCAATTAAGTGGTTTTTAAGAGAAATAGAATTCCGGTGATTTCCAGATGATGTTTTTATATCATGAACTATTTTATTTGATGCATGCATGATTTTATTCATGGAGGGGGGAAAAGGTAAGATTTCCTCGGAAAATGATTTTTAAATGATTATTTTTGTCCACTCACAACTTTTGTGTTTAAAACCCTTCCAGGCTATCGAGTTGACGCAGACATTTCTTACGAGGCAGAGGCATTAGTTTTTCGGCTGCGAGTGTAGTTAAACTTGAGTAGGATATCTAAATTGTACCATTTATCCTACCTAGACGCTCTGATATTTATTTTGTTTGGATGGTCAATTATTGTTGGAATTGTTGAGTGCTTTGAATCCCTTGTCTGACAGGTGAAAGTAAAATTATATTATACTTGTAAGGATTGAAGGGTATTTTGGGAACCTTTTCCTTAGGTTGTCAGACGGGATTAGGGTTCTTCCCGAGTTTCGAGGGGAAATTCGGGACGGGTCCTGACATGTTACCTCCTCGTACCACCCTTTCGATTTATCAAATTGTTTTTTCTATCTATATCATAATCAGAACGAATCGTTCTATAAATTATTTTTTCAAGATCATCTCTGAAAAAAATCAATAAGATTAGAGGTCGTTTAGTCATTCAAATGCATCAAATGAATAAACGGTTTTGATAACAATTAAGATTCTCATGCCAAACCGTCTATTTAGTTGATACATATATATATATATATATATGAATGACTAAATGATCTCCAATTTCGTTGATTGTTTGCGTAAGTGATCTTGAAACGATGATTTAGAAGTTGAATAGTTTCGATTATGATATATGTATATTGAAAATTAGATATATTGAAAGGGTGGTACAAGGAGATACCACCAGAGCGAGATGCAAGTATTATCCTGTATATCACTACAGGAAAATCAAGCTTGCCCGGCGAAATAGATTCGTCGAGCAAAGTTTGGATTTCATCGGGCAACATTAAACCCGGCGAACCTTCATCGGGCAACATATGTCGGGCCACCGCCGTCGGGCTTAATGTCAGTCGACGAAAACTGTGAATTCGTCGAGCAATTCCAAGCTTGCTCGGCGAATCCATTCGTCACCTATGATTTGTCGAGCAATTCCAAAAGTCAACAACTTATGCCCGACGAACTCCTTTCGTCGAACAAAGTTATAGAAATTCGGCAGGTGTGCATCGAATTGTCTTACTTTGCCCTACGAAAGTGCTTGTTTGTAGGGCAAAATCTTAATATTTAAAAAAATAATTTTAATAATTCATTTAATTAAATAAATATATATATAATAAAAATAAAAATATTTTAAAAAAATACAATTAAAATAATAAAACGAATCAAATGAAAATAATATATATATATATATATATATATATATATATATATTTATAAAAATTAATGTTATGTTTTTACATAATTAAAACTAAAATAATGTGTTACATATTAAGTTCTAACTACTCAGCGACGGGTTGGGGTGGTCGGGGTCCTGGGCGGGTTGTTGGGCCGAGGGCTGAGGCTGTGACAGAAGCTCATCCAGCCCATGCTCACCCAAGCAGTCAAACACCTTGGCGAGGGCGGCCTTGATTTGATCGTTTTGGGCCTTGATCTCCGTGTTTTCGGCCTGGTGGGTCTCGAAGTTTCTCTTGAGCTCCGACATCTCCTAGGGATTGGCTCCCCAAGATGAACTCGAAGAGTGACTAGAGACATCCCGAACTATCATGTCCCCCGCCCCTCAGACTATCTTCCCTGGACGCCTACCAAGTCGTCGCTCCAGGATGGTGATTGACCTCTCAGGATTCGGTAGCTGTTGTTTCAACGGCACGTCGGGATGCTGTTACTTTAGCCCAGCATGTGTCTGCTGGACATCTTGCTCCATCGCCGCCTATAAATTCGAATAAATATTAATTAGAAATATAATTATCAAATTAAAAATTAATTTTTAATCTGCAAAAAATAAACTTACGTGAATATTGTCTGCCTCCTGGTTGCCCCGGCCAGCGTACACTTGCCCCCAGGAATCTACCTCCGGGAACATCGACCCAACGATGCGTCGATTCTCTTGCCGGGCCGATAAGGATCGTTACCCCCCCGTGGTGGTTGAATTTCTTCGCTCCCCGGTTTGATGTGTTGGCAACCAATTTTCGTTGTTCATTAGTAAAAGAAATAATTATATTTTCAAATGGAAAATAACATAAAAAATAAATAAATAATTTAACTAGGTGGACAGTACCACAAAGCTGGGGGACACGAAATGGTCCCACAACCACAATCACCCTTCCAGTTTCGGCCCGTCCAACTCCTCTAGAGGATTTACTCACGTTTTCTCCAGGGAAGGCCAACTCTTGTAGTACTTGTGGAGTTCGTACTTCCAGTCGGCGTACCGTAACTGCCAGTTGTTTCTCAAGTATTTACTGACGTCGGTGTCCTCCAGGTTGAATTCAAAATTGAACTGTAATAAATTATTAAAGTTAATAAAATAATTAAAAATAATGTAAAAAAAGGGAGAAATATGTACCGATAACTCTCGCGAACAGCGCGTGATCTCCTCTGGGAGTTGGTTCCTGAAAGTATCCCCCATCATCAGGGACTTGGTGTGAAGAATCGCGCCCATGTCATGCACCACTAGGCTATGGATTTTTATGGCTGCTGTCAGGAGGCGAGGCACGTACACCACCATGATCTTTACATTCGTTGTCCTGCAAATCCGCTGGGATGTCAAACCCCGGTTGATCCCGCGCACGTTCACCGACTACCCTGCAAATTCGATGAAAATTAGTAAAAAATAAGAATAACAAATAAAAACGGTTGTTTAAATAAACAAAATAATCAACTTACCCTTAGGGAGTGCTCCGACAACAGTCTCTGGTTCGTTTGCTCTCGCGTCGTCCTGTGGGGGTTGGGGGTCGGTTCAGGGTTCCTCTCGTTTCTTGCTGTGCTGTCGACGAGCCGATCGAGCACCGGGTCGCTGATGATCCGATATCGGTGCCTGAACGGATGTCGCAGTGGAGGCTGCCTCCTTCGCCGCATGCTCATCAAACGGATCAGGGCAGGGGCAGGTCCTAGATGTGATCAAGGTGCGATGCGACATCTACAATAAGAAATTTAAAATAATTAATATAAAATTAACCAACATATTTTTAATTTAATAATAAGAAAAAACCAAACATTTTTAATATTAAATATTAAATTCACAAAATAAAAATAAAACCACATATAAAATTAACTAACATTGTAAGGACCCTTCCCGAATTTTCCCTCGAAACCCGGAAAGAACCCTTATCCCGTATGACAGCTCTTTTACCTCAAAATTTAAATACTAGAATATACCATTTGTTCTTAAATAATTTTTATTAAACCTTACAGGGTTCCCAACAGAACCTCTGTACTTACTACCCACTCCTACTATCAGACGCAGGATAATATACAGGTCAAAGCCAAGACCTCGGAATAGTGGTGATTCAAATAGAAATACTCTCTGACACCAAATGTCAATAGGTCAGACATTGCTGACATCTCTACTGGAAAACCACAAGACAACAGACGAGTCAGATACTGGTGAATCAACAATAATTCGTCCCTTTGGGTCACCGCCCACACCAACCCACTGACCCGGATAACGAAGTATTTCCATAGGTTGATTAAGCCCATGACAATTGCCGTCTGGTTCATATTAGAGCCGGAAATATCCTCGGGTATCATATCGTATCATCAGCCGGTATAACATTCGGCTATCATATCACATCAGTCGGCATATCTCTCGATTATCATATCCCTAGCCACCAGGGTATCCCTTGGGGTGTGCTAGTATCACAACTCTCTGTACTATGATATCTCATCAGCCGGCATATCTCTCGACTGGCATATCATATCAGTTGGAATATCTCTCGACTATCATATCATATCAGTCGGCATATCTCTCGACTATCATATCATATCCCTAGCCACCAGGGTATCCCTTGGGGTGTGCTAGTCATGTATCATATCATATCAGTCGGCATATCTCTCGACTATCATATCATATCAGTCGGCATATCTCTCGACTATCATATCATATCAGTCGGCATATCTCTCGACTATCATATCATATCCCTAGCCACCAGGGTATCCCTTGGGGTGTGCTAGAATATGTACTACTTGGACTCGACCACAATCTCTGCAAAATCACCTTTTATATTGGAGGTTCACCGGGAGTCCGCCAACACGGAACCAAGGCCCGGATGCTAGGCCCCCTCAAATCGGTTTTGTTTATATTGGGGGTTCAACGGGAGTCTGCCAACACGGAACCAAGGCCCGGCTCCTAGGCCCCTTCAAATCGGTTTTGTTTATATTGGGGGTTCACCGGGAGTCCGCCAACACGGAACCAAGGCCCGGCTCCTAGGCCCCTTCAAATCGGTTTTGTTTATATTGGGGGTTCACCGGGAGTCCGCCAACACGGAACCAAGGCCCGGCTCCTAGGCCCCTTCAAATCAGTTTTGTTTATATTGGGGGTTCACCGGGAGTCCGCCAACACGGAACCAAGGCCCGGCTCCTAGGCCCCTTCAAATCGTTTTTGTTTATATTGGGGGTTCACCGGGAGTCCGCCAACACGGAACCAAGGCCCGGCTCCTAGGCCCCTTCAAATCGGTTTTGTTTATATTGGGGGTTCACCGGGAGTCCGCCAACACGGAACCAAGGCCCGGCTCCTAGTCCCCCTCAAAACGATATTGTATCCAAAATCAAGTATATATTTTGTTTATCATTTATCACAAATACGGTTTCAACTCCAAATCATGGACCCAGATAATTACCACGTCAAAACAATATCAAAACCGAATCCAACAACCATATCATTTCTCACAACACTCTTCCATTGAAATATTGGAAAAACAAATATCCAGCAATCATTTATAAATTCTAGGTAATCATTACAACCATATACAATAGTATTTAAATCGAGGATATTATACATGCATTACAATTTATAAATACAACCATACACAACAGTATTTAAATCAAAAATATTCATGCCTGCATTACAATTTATAAATCAAAAGTCCGCTTACCAACATCATCCAACCCAAAATTCATGGATGCTCTAGCCTAAGAAACACCTACACAATAATCACCCAACTACCTTGACTTTCCGAGCTCAAAACCCTCTCCACAGTCAAGCCTTACCGCTGGGATTGCCCAACCGGGCTCTAAATGAACTCCTATGGCCTCGAAACCAACAAAATATTATCCGGAACGTCCCAAAACCCTAGTCACGCGCCACCGTGACTTCGGGAACAGTCTCACGCGCCGCCGGAAGGCTAGAACACGCGCTCACGCGCCGCCACTCGCCAGTCACGCGCCTGCTACAGTGTTCACGCGCCTGGACCGGTCCAACTCGGCCCGGCTCGACCTGACCCGGTCCAACTCGACTTAACCCGACCGGTTCACTCAACTCGACCGGTTCACTCGACTCGACCGGTTCACTCGACTCGATCGGTTCACTCGACTCGACCGGTTCACTCGACTCGACCGGTTACCAGTGACTCGCAGGAGAAGACGACCGGACGGCCCTCGCCGTCGCCGGAGGCTGGCCGGAGAAGATGACCGGACCGCCACCTCCGCCGCCGTCTGGTTCGCCGAAATCCCCCATTTCCGGCCGAACTTCAAGGTTTTCTAATTTCTTCATTTCTTAACCGTTTTTCACGATCTACACATGGAAATTCATCTACTTTTCACCATGAATCCAAATATGAGGTCAAAGTTCCGAGATCGTACCTGGTTTGGCTGAAAAACGACCGAGAAGGTTCGGTTCACCTCCCTCCTCCGTCCGTCGCCCACGGCGGTGCTCCCACTCCGATGATTACACCAAAAGACTCGTGGGGTCGCGGGGAAGATCCTCCCGACCTTGGTTTTGTTCGAATCGGATCGAAACCCATCCGATGAAAATGGGTCTTCGGTGTTCACATGGGGAGGTCTTCGGGTGGAGCGAGATTGAACGGGCCAATCTCTTGAGGAGAGAGAAAAATATCTTCTATATAATTCCAACTTTTCCAAAATTACCAAACTGCCCCTGAAGCTTCTAGACCCGTAACGAACTCATCGGGTCTCCGTTTTCCGCGTGCCGCCTGTCGACGAACTCGTGAGTTTGAGACCTACGCAGCAACCCAAGAAAAATTCCCAAAAGTACTGCCAGTCAAAAAGTGACTCCCGAACCCGTCCAAAACTGAGGGTAAAATTGTCCAATTCTCAAAAGAATTTAATTTCTGGTCCGGGTTGTTACAAACATTTTTTAATTCGAATAATAAATAAATAAATAAACGAAATTTTTTTTATTGAAAATTAGTAAATTGGCCAATAAAATATAAAACCACAAAATTCTAATTTTTTAAAATGAAACCAACACAAACCATAATTAAACCTAAAATACTAATTAATCCAAACAAACTTAAACCTAAATTGCTAAACTCAAAATTCACAACATTATACCAAAATTTCTAAATCCAAATTTCGGGAATAAAACCAAACTTACAAATTAATCCAAACATACAATAATAATATCCAAAATCATAAAATTCACATATCCAAAATTTATAAAACTCAAATATCCAAAATTCACATATCCTACATCATATAAAAAATTCACATAAATTTTTTTAAATTCACATATCCAAAATTAACATCAAATTTATATCCAAAATCATAACAAAAATCATATGCAAAATTCATAACATTATACCAATTTCAACATTATACCAAACATCACAATTTCAACAAATCATCAACATTAGCCCTAAATTACTAAATCCAAACAAACTTAGTAAACCAAATATTTATATTCCAATCCAATCCAAATTCACAATATTCAAGTAAAAATCCTAAATTCACAATCTGCAATTTTGATAAAAATTCACAATCTGCCAAAATCCAATCCAAATTTCAATTCCAATTTCAATCCAATTTCATAATATCCAAACCAAATTTCAATTGAAATTTCAATCCAAACTAAAATGAAAATATAAACAATCAAAATTGACAATAACCAATCCACATTAACAATAGGGAGAGAGGGAGAACGAGTTCGACCTTGAGATTACTGCCGGCGAGAAAGAGTTGCGGCAACGAGAGAGAATCGGCGAGAGAGAGAGTTGCGGTGGGGAGCTTGAGAGAGGAGGAGTCCGAGTGAGAGAGAGCGAGAAAGGGAGAGAGTGGTTTTCTTCGACGGCGACCTTGAGAGATGAGGAGTCTGGTGTGTTTGCAGAGAGGTGAGCGTGCAGAGATAACGAGGAAAATGAAGAAGAAGGGGCAGTCACGACTTATTAGTGTTTGAATAACCTTGCCTCACAACGACTTCGTCGGGAAAATTTTAATGAATTCGTCGGGTAAAAAAAAGCGATGGATATTCGTCGAGTAAGGAGTTTCAATTTCGTCGGGCAAATATACGCGGCAAGTTTGAGTTTTCAGGAAACTTTTTGCAAAATTTATGAAATTTTCACTAAAAAAAAATTGCGTGTGCTTTTAACGTTGCCCGACGAATTCTGAAAAATTACCCGGTGAATGATTAAATTCGTCGGGCAAGATGCTTATGTTGTTGAGTTTCTGACTGATCTATAAACCAGGTCTGACGATAGAATTTTCAAGATCGAGTCCGTTCACTTTTTGGTTTTACGTGCCTAAAGACCCATCGATCGTTATCGTCATGTTTTACAGAGCTTATGTACCTCGATCGTTAAGTTGTGAATTTCATTTGGCTTTTCGTAGTTTCGGTTCAATTGATATTCAAACGATGGAATTTCAAAAAATTGACTGTTCAATGGTTACTTTTAAGTGTGTAGAACTCACCCGTCGAAAATCTTGATGTTTTGAGGATTTAAAGCTGTCTGATTGACAAAAAACGTTTTGTTACCATTAAATCGTCGCGCACCGTTACCTAATCCCGAAAATTCCAAATTGGCTAATTTTTCGCGTAGGCGATCTATGAGTACGTGCAATAAAGGTGGATGGTTAGATCGTTCCATTTCATTTTCTAAATTATTGAAAATTGTAAAATAAGCATATTCATAAAGGAGTTTAAATACTTCAAGGAAACTTCTTTACATTTTTCGAAGTTTTAGTTCCATTGATATTCAAACGATTGAATTTCACCTATCCAACTGTTCATTTTGTGGTTTTACGTGCCTAGATCTCTTCCGTCGAAATCCATGAGGTTTCGAGGATTTAAAACCGTCGGAACGTGAAAAAACGTTGTGTAACCGCTGAAACGTCGCGACCGTTACCTAATCCCGGGATTTCCAAATTGGATAATTTTTCGCGTAGGCGATCTATGAGTACGTGCAATAAAGGTGGACTATTAGATCGTTTCATTTCATTTCGGAAGTATTTTAAAAATGTTGGTTCATAATTAAATGTAAATTGAATCTAGTATATATTGCCCGACGAAGGTACATGAATATTCGTCGGGCAAATCCTCTGACCCATAATTTGGTAAATTGTTTAATAATTTTAAAATGTTGTTTAATAATTAGACATTGGACAACTTTGCCCGACGAATGGTACAAGAATATTCGTCGGGCAAATTTTTTTTTACCAAAAAGTCAAGAGTTTTATTAATAGCGAATTGAAACACCCGCGCCCGAGGCTAAAGTATCAAACAACCACTCCATCCCTAGTTCATCCCAACAATGGTACCCTCCTACTCTACTGACATACGCAGCAACAAGATGCGCAACCTTGTTAGCTTGCCTAGGAGCATAGACAAATTAGACCCGTCGCATTGCCTTTACAATTTCAGAAATATCAAACACTATGGAAGCTAAGTCAGACACTTCTGAACACTTACCCAACAACACAATAATAATAAATTGAGCATCCGTCTCGACCTCCCCACAAAAATGCCCAGTCATGAGGCAATACGATAGAGCAACACGGATTGCTTAGGCCTCAGCAATCTGACTTGACTTGAAGGGCAGTTTCCCACGACCACCAGCAGAAACCAAGAGGCCATAGCAGTCTCTAAGAACCCAACCCACACCTCCACTCCCATCTTGTGAATCCCATGCTCCATCACAATTGATTTTCAACATCCCCATTTCTAGTTTTTTTCATCGGATGATCGCCCTTAGTATTCCTTCATCTGGCGGTCTAGGTTGCATAAAGTGTCCCTGAAAAGGGAAAACTCCCAACTCAAGAAATTCACTCACCTGTTTAGTTAAGTGTGTAATGGCCTTCTCAGGACTGACGACAGTACCCTCAAACACCATTTGGTTCCTACTTTTCCATATTCTCCAAAGGCCAAAGGTAAGTGTCTGTATCAATTCCTCCTTATGAGGGAGTTTTTGAAACTTTTCAATCAACCCCTGCCACACACTAACGAAATCCACACCAACCAACGTACGGACATCAATCATAAGAGGACTACCATCCCAAAAAATTCGAGCAAACTTGACAGGACCCTTCCCGAATTTCCCCTCAAAATCAGGGAAGAACCCTACTCCCGTCGGATAGCCTAAAGAAATTCCCAAAATACCCTTAAGTCCTTACAACTAATTATGAGAATTCTGCCAAAAAAAATCGACAAAATCTCCCTTTAAGGACTGGTTAACCATCTTAGCCTCTCGACTGAGCAGCAACACTAGTGGCTAACCGGCCTGGTCATGTCAGGGTAAGAGCCAATACTTCGCCACAAATCACAATGTGAGAACCCCTGATCATGATTAGAAGTTTATAGCCCTCTGCTAACATGCTCTGATACCAAGTTGACAGTAGGTCAGACACTGCGGAAACCTCATACCAGTGGTGGCCCTACAAGGTAACCTCACGAACTTGTTTTATGCCCCAGCCTCTCGACTGACAGCTTTTAACACAAAAGTTTAATACCTGAAATACCCTTAACCTTTAGAAACATTAAATAAACTTTATAGGGGTTCCAACTGAACCTCCTCGATACTTGACTGCACCCACCTACCTGTCAGTCGCAGGATAGCCTAGTAGTTCACAAACTACCTCAGAGGACCTCCTCCGCAATCTAACAAAACAACTGACGTGTCACCCTCTTGTGAACCGTCAATAACTCGTCAATCTGGGTCACCCCGCACACCAACCCACTGACCTACATGACGAAGGTACCAGACTTGGTTGAATTGAGTCTCACTAACTTATCCTGAGTCGTACTCGATATCCCGGCTCGTCCTGAGCACCCCAAGTGGTAACTAGATGTACGGCTCCTCCTGAGCAGCCCAAGTGGTAACTCAATATCCGGCTCCTCCTGAGCACCCCGAGTGGTAACTCGATATTCGGCTCCTTCTGAGAACCGTAAGTGGTAACTCGATATCCGGCTCCTCCTGAGCACCCCGAGTGGTAACTCGATATCCGGCTCCTCCTGAGCACCTCAAGTGGTAACTCGATATCCAGCTCCTCCTGAGCACCACGAGTGGTAACTCGATATCCCTGCTCATCCCCAGTCGTAGCTCAATATCCCGGTTCATCCTGAGAGTATGATGAAATCCTCCATGACATACCTCAAACCTCAACGATATGGCGGAGAAAGATCCCTCGAACGCCAATATCGGAGAACCCCTCAATGATCTGGCGGAGATGTACACTCAACGCCAGTAGGAGAACCGTCAATAATATGGCGGAGAAAGGCCCATCGAACGCCAACATCGGAGAACCCCTCAACGATCTGGCGGAGACGTACCCTCAAATATCTAGTATGCATTCGGAGAACATTGAGGGGATACAAACCGAATTTCCCACAATCGAAACCTAACCTTGTAGACCGCAAACTACACAACACATTGTTGCACACCCCCAAACTGTCCGAATAAATGGACAATTCAAGAGTCAGTTAATCAACCTGATTCACTGACTCTCAAACAGGTCTATGGTTTTTCATTGAATTTCATTATACGAAGTTAATCAACCCGATTAACTTCGCATAAGCGGTTATGAAATATAAACATATTTCACTCCGTTGGAACTACATAAAGCGCTTTACAAAAAATATCACAACAAATTCACAAATACAGACATATATTAATTATGCAAATCACAGAGTTTCCAATTTTCTAAATTCCGTACATATTTTCTATTTTCCTAATTTAATAACATATTTTCTATTTTCCTAACATATTTTCTAATTTCAATAATTTAATTACAAATTTTTTATTTTCCTATTTTCCTAACATATTTTCTAATTTCCTAATTTCCTAAAATATTTTCTATTTCCCTAATTTCATAACATATTTTCTATTTTCCTAACAAATTTTCTAATTTCCTACATAAATTTCCACAAATTCTAAACAATTTCTACACATTTTCTACAATAAATACACAATTTCCTAACATAATTATATCAAAAATTCATAACAAAATTAAATTGAGAGGCAAACACACATACCTTTTTATAAGTATTCCTTCAAATCAACCACAATTTTCCTAAAACACAAAACATAGTTAGTTTCCAATCAAAAATCAAAATTTCAAAACTAAAAAAATTAAATTTCTCAAACCTTCAAAATTGGTATTGGTGATTGAGAGATAAAGGGATTTAATTGGTAGTGAAAATGTTGATGAGATGATGATTGTTGATGTTATATAGCTAGAGAGAGAGTGAGTGAGTGAGTGAGAAAGAGAGAGATATGTGAGCTGTGAGAGATTATGGGCAGAGAGGAAGAAGAAGAAATGGGCGTTTGGGTTATTTATTGTGTTTAGAATTTTGCCCGACGAAACATATTAGCAGGGCGAAGTTTAATGATTCGTCGGGCAAACTTTAGTCAACGCCAAGTTTTACCCGATAAATAATATTTGTCGTTGAGGCTCATCTTGTCCGACGGTTAGAACAGATTCGTCGGGTCAACTCTTCCTATTTTACGCGCCAACAACTTGTTCTTCCCGCCAAAATCTTACTCGGCGAGCCTTCATTTTCGTCGGGTAAAATGTACTTACGCGGCGAAAATTATTTCGTCTGACAAAATTTTGTCAAGCAACCTCGGATTTCTTGTAGTGTATAAATAATATCGTGCAAGAAGAGCACTCAACGTAGAAATGATGAACAATTACATGAAGAATACAAAAAACCTTATATTGGTTAGCTTGAAAACCTACGTCTACGAAAATGTTAAAAAATTCCACTAATAATAACGACCATAAATTAAGCTAAATTACATTATAGTGGTAACCATAAATCTAACCTAGCAATATGGGCCGAGAGACCCTCGGAGGTGCCCTACGAACCTTCTTCCTCTCTTCCTTCCCGGCGTGTCTTATCTAAATAGAAAACGACATTTTGGAGGGTGAGGGTCCCAATGGTAGGATCGACGAACCTTACATCGTGCCCTTTGTAATTAATGTTATATTATCCAACACATTCATTTTTCACTCGTTTTTATTTGAGACTGCCATAAATTTTTGACTTGGATGAAGACAATCGATGATCGAGCAGCAGCTGGATCTTCACCCCAGTGGGAAGAGGAAAAGGAAAAAAACACTGTAACTTATTAGTAATTGGTTTTATCTGCATGGGATAGAGCCCAGTAGAATTTGCCCTAATCCAATTGCTTATTTACACAATAACCCAAACAGTTTTCTTATTTTTCGGCCAGTTTAAGAATAAACACAAAATTTTAATTAATTATATAAAGTAAAAATAGCACTCTGTTTATTTAATTTAGTTAAATGTTTCGTGTCAATGGGTTTGTCTGAATTAGTTAAATAGAACACTCTGTTGATATACGCATGCTTTAAGAAAACAAAAAATTCTTCAGTGTATACATAATAGTTATAACACGATAATTTACGTGTTGATGTTATTTATAGTTTTACTTTGTTGCTACGGAGGAGGGAAACTCATGCCCATTTTCAATTTAATTACAAGCACCTACATATAATGACAATATATATATATATATATATATATATATATATATATATATATATATATATATATATATATATCCTGAATGCCTAACTTGGCTGGGGTCATTGTATATATTGAGTAGCGTAACTCCAAATCTATGATGAAATCATATATTCTTACCCAGAAGTCTACATGACCTCCTTGGCATGTTGCCCCATCATCAAGGATATTGTCGACCACATTCATTCGAGGGTTTCAGCGCAACTCTTCCAACCCTAATTTTCGGCCGCTGTTGCAACTCTGGTCTGCTTCAACATCCGTTCTAAATAATATAGTTATGTTCGATCATCATGTCATGACTCTTGTGTAGTTCAAAAACTAAGAACGTTTTAATTGATACACTACAATCCGGATAATTCTCGTACATTCTGTAATCGAGGTTTGCTGGCCGATATTGAGATCCTAAATTGACACACCCCGACCCAGATAGTCCCAATTGACTTCGTAACCGAGACATGATGCCGACACCTATTCACTAAATTGACACCCCCAACCCGAATAGTTTACGTGGATTTTGTCACTAAGACACCGACACTTAAACACAATACTCACATGAATTATCTGTGGCAGAATGTGTCGTTATTTACAAAAAAAAAAAGATATATGAGGAAGACAGCAATTTAATTATTAATTTGATAGTAATTATGGATCCAACAGGATAGGTACTAGAAAATATGATTAAAATTAGAGATTATAATTTTGTTTTTGAAATGAGTACGTAGTGAATACATTGTTGAGACATCATAATCTTGAGATCACATGACTAATCAATGGGCCTGCAATTTGATCATGACATTAAGATTCCTTTAATGCATGGTGCACTTATAAAATAAGCGCGTCAATTTGAATCATCAATTTCTAAAAAAAGGAGTTTTCCAAAACTCATTTTCCATATTAATTATATATGTCGTGCTCTCTCTTTATTTTTGATAACTAAAAAGAAAATTAAACAGAAGTAGACCCAGCAGCCAATCCTTTCACGCCATTCAATTTAAATTTTCATCATTTAGGACATCTCCAACCATATCTTAAATTTTGAGGGCTATGTCAAAATTTAGCATTAAAATATAATAATTTTTTAATAAATAGTGAATGCCTATATTTTATCATCTCCAACCATTTAGAGTTATGTCATTACTATTTTAATATTTATCATTATTTCGATATATTTTAAACTAATATAACATTTTTGAACTAATATGATTTTTTTTGAATAAAATATATCGTTATGGAAAAATAATTTAATTAAACTAATATAACGTTTATTAAATTTAATTTAATTAAACTAATATAACATTTTTGAACAAAATATATTTTTAAGGAAAATAATTGTGTGATCAGATTTGAAGTGAGCAAAATATATTGTTCCATTATTTAATAGAGATTGGGCCCCACTACATATTTAGGAAGTAGGAAATTTCCTAAAATTTTTGACAAATTTGAGAAAATGTTTGGCCTTTGGCCCTTGACCAAAATTTGTCCAAGGCCTTGGCCTTTTGATTGGAGATCATTTTTTACCAAAATTTCCTATTTGGCTTTATAGCGTGCCCATGTTTGGAGATGCCCTTATGTCCCTATCTCTTAATCAATGAATATATATATATATATATATATATATATATATGTATATTTTAATATAATGATATTGGGGAAGGAAAATTACAATATATATACAATGGGTATCGACCTCACCCACGAGAGTAGAACCAGAGACCTCCCACATAACATGTAAAGAGGAATACCACTAGGTCATAGTATTAAGTGACAATCAATGAATATTTTTAATTAGAGAACTGATTTTAGCACTCCACAAATTATTTGTTACACTCCACTTTATTATTTTTTTTATATTTTTATAAATCAAACTTCCAAACTTACCTCTATTTTTTTTTAATTTAATAAAACCTACTCTCCCACTTATATCTCTGCGACTTTCTATATAGGATTAAACACTATACAGAGTTCTTCATTAATTTTCTAACAAAATTCTTCTTTATTGCCTTTATTCATGCCAACTCTCTATCTGATATAATCACCAACGGATGGTTATCGACTCCAAAAATATTAGTGAACATTTTTAGCAGGAGAGTAGGATTTATCGAGAAAAAAAAAGTCTACACATTTAGCATAAACAAAAGAAATAAAAATAAAATATATTAAATTAAAAAAAAAGGTAAGTTTGGAAATTTGATTTATAAAAAAAAACATTCAAATAAAAAAGTGGAGTAGTGCAAGTAATTTATGGAGTGTCAAACTTAGATCTCTTTTAATTATATGTAATTATATAAATAGAAAATTATTTTTGTTTATTATTAATAACATTTATTTATATCATGACAATTATCAAGTAAATAAAAATGTCATCTAATGATCATATATATGATAGCATAATACAAGTAGTGTGGAAAATACTGGGAAGGGTCGCATATTGTTTATATAAATTGAACAGAGACTCCATTCCAGCTCACCAATGAGAAAAGGATGATAATTGAGACCACCGACTCGGACTTAGTTTTATCGTTTACCTCTTGTTCGCATCAACTTACATGGTAAATACATAATTTTGTTTTTGATACAGGTAAATACATAATATTACTGCAAACATAATAAGCCAACATTAATTCCCGCTAAATAATTTACCCCCAAGTCCATAAAGTTTTAATGTCTTTTTAAAAAAAGACTAGTGTTCCTTCGGTATGCAAATTTTCTTGTAGGGAGCTGATTTTCACTCCATTTTTTATTTAGTCTATTTCATTTCTAATTTTATTTTTTATTTTTTTAAAGAAGAAGTTGATTGCAACAAATAAAAATTAGAATGTGGAAATCAGCTTCATTTTCTGTTATGCATATGAGCATCCACATAAGACTTTTCAAATGTAGCTTTTGGATAAATTTGGTCTAAAATTTGTCTAAAAGCGTTAAAATAGTCATGCAGCAGACTCTTTATATTTAACTTTAAATTTATCTAAATGAACAGTAACTGACTATATGTTGCTATCACTATTCATTTGTTAAATCAGAGCCAGTCATGACTTAGGGAAAACAGGGCGACTGCCCTGGGCCCAATGACATTGAGAGCCCAAAAAGTTTAAACTAGTCTTATTTTTATGGGAAAAAAAATTTAATTTTTTGAAAAAATATTTAATCGGAGTTAGAAGACTTTAAATTTATTATTTTATTATTAAATTGGGCTTATATTCTTAAAAAGTATTGATAAAGGTTATTTTGAATGATGTATAGTTATCTAGCTTGTATTGAGTATTATCAGTATATGTCTTATAAAGTAACTAGGACTCTAACTCTCATAGCAGCAATTTGTATATATATATATATATTGTCATTTTGGTTATTGAATGAAAATTGAGTTACAATAAAAATCACAAAAATAATTATTTAAATTGAATTAATTAGAAGACTTTTTTTTATTGGAAATTAGACGACTTTCACTTTAGCTATATGTAATATATGATAAAATTTTACTGTTTTCCTTATAACAAAGTATTACAATGCGACTATGTTTTCTATGCATGAGTAATGTATTCAAATTCTTGAATTTTGTGTGTATTGCTGGAAAAATGAAAAAAAAATTAAAAATTTGAAAAAAAAATTAAAAATTTATAAAGTACGTATATATATATATATATATATATATAATTTTTTTTTTTTTGTGTATGTAGGTTATGGAGGCACTTTTAAAATTTTAGCCCTAGGCCTCGAATTTCTTGGACCTGCACGATGTTAAATTTAACATTAAAAATAGAAAGTCTGTTGCATGACTGTTTTAATGTATGTGGACAAATTTTGAGTCAAATTTGTTCAAAACCAAATTTTGAGTCAAATTTGTCCAAAACCAAATTGAAGAGTTTGTTGGAGATATTTTGAGAGTTTTCAGACTAATTTTAACTTCTTTTGAGATATAGAGAATATTGATTTTGTTAGCATTAAAAACTAGTTAGCTATTAATAACTTTTGAGTCATTTAAAATTAAATTTGACTAAAAATATAGAGAATCTGATGTGAATACTCTAATTAAGATGCATAAGAATTTTTAGAAATTAGACTTAAATTTTTAAATACAAGGGCTCGTATATATATATATATATACACGTACATTTTATGCATGACATACCTGAAATGAAAGGTACGTAATACGTATGGTACGATGGCTACATAAAATGTCGGTAACAAACGGTCACAAACTGACAAAACAAATATAAAAAGATTTCATCAGCTTTTTCTTCTTTGATTTCCCTTTCTCCTTTTGCTGAGACATGGATTGAGAAAACTGCATTAACAATTACTTTCAACCCATTGGCCTCAAGTCCTTAACAAACAAATGAATCAATTGATATTGCAAACACATCCACGTGATTATTCCATAATAATCTAGTTAATCTAATTAATTATTCAACAAGGGTAAGATTGTAAAAAGATTCATGGGTTCACTTCGTCCCACTGTTTTCAAAAATAATTTTTACGTGTATGAGGAAAAAACTATCATGAATCAAGTTATTCGGTGTTTTTGGATCAACGTGAATTAATTAATATTAATTAGTGGGCTAATTAATATTTTGGCTCCTACATTGAACGCTAATCACAATCTACAGGCATCCGAGAGTGTTCAAACCTGGATGCGTGTGGGCTCACATGGTCCGGGGTTATTTTTCGTACGAAAAAAGATAGCTGGGATTTTCAATTTCCAAAATTTCGAAAATGGAATGGCATCACCGTAATAAAGGCAAGAAAAAGGAGGCATTTCATTGTCCAATTCCGTAGCTCTCACTTTCCATCTGTAAGCGAGTAATTAAGAAAGAAAAAGAAAGTGGTCTCCAACCAACACCAACCCCTTCCTCTCTCTCATCTTTATATTAATCTTTCCACTCTCTTCACAAATTCAGGGCTCATTCTCTCATTTCAGCTCTGAGTCCATTTGTCTGTATATCAATCTCTCTCCCCAAACTCAAAACACTTTGTTTTTGCACAGATTGCTAATATACATACATACATAGGCTATATATATACAAGTTTGGCCATTAATTGGTGTATAATATTTTAGCAATGGCATCTCCGCCAGACACAAGCAAGACCATAAAGCTAGAGCGCTACAACAGCTACCTCCGCCGAGTCAACAGCACAAAGCTCCTAAACGCCTCCTCCAAGCTCCTCTTCCGAGCCACACTCCTTGTCGCCCTCGTCCTCATCTTCTTCTTCACCCTCAACTACCCTCCACTCGCTGATCATGTCGGCGGCGGGGCCCACCACGTCCATTCCACCCACAATTTCCTCTCCTCCGCTTTCTACGGCGGAGGAGTAGGCGGCACCGCCTGGGAGAAGCAGGTTCGTCATTCCTCAACTCCCAGACGGCCCAACGGCATGTCAGTTTTGGTAACAGGCGCTGCCGGATTTGTCGGGAGTCACTCCTCGCTCGCCCTGAAAAAGCGGGGGGACGGAGTTCTGGGCCTCGACAATTTTAATTCCTACTACGACCCGTCGTTGAAGCGGTCGAGGCAGGCCCTGTTGAAGAAGCACGAAATTTTTATCGTGGAAGGGGACTTAAACGACGAGCCGTTGCTGACGAAGCTGTTCGATGTGGTGCCTTTCACGCATATCTTGCACCTTGCGGCCCAAGCGGGTGTACGGTACGCTATGCAGAACCCGCAGTCGTACGTGGCGTCCAACATTGCTGGGTTCGTGAATCTTCTGGAAGTCGCGAAGAAGGCGAATCCTCAGCCGTCCATTGTCTGGGCCTCATCCAGCTCGGTTTACGGGCTCAACACTGAGAATCCGTTTTCCGAGCTGCACAGAACAGACCAACCCGCCAGTCTGTACGCAGCTACAAAAAAAGCCGGTGAGGAAATCGCCCATACTTACAACCATATTTACGGGCTTGCCCTTACCGGGTTAAGATTTTTTACTGTTTACGGGCCCTGGGGCAGACCGGACATGGCCTATTTCTTTTTTACCAAGGACATACTGCAAGGTAAACCAATCGACGTGTACAAAACAGTGGACGATAAGGAAGTGGCACGTGACTTTACTTACATAGACGACGTCGTCAAAGGGTGCCTTGGGGCATTGGATACAGCTGAAAAAAGCACAGGAAGTGGGGGTAAAAAGAAAGGGCCTGCCCAATTGAGAATTTACAATTTGGGGAACACCTCGCCTGTTCCTGTGGGCAAATTGGTGTCGATTTTGGAAGGGCTTTTAAGTACAAAGGCGAAGAAGCACGTGATCAAGATGCCCAGAAATGGGGACGTGCCCTACACACATGCCAATGTGAGCCTGGCGTACAAGGACTTTGGGTACAAACCCACCACCGACTTAGCCAGCGGGTTGAGGAAGTTCGTCAAGTGGTATGTCAATTATTATGGGATTGAGTCGAGGGTAAAAAAGGAAAATGACTTCACCAAGAAGAGCAATCAGCAAACCGAAGAATCCGGGTGATCATCACTCATCACATGGCCTTCCTTCTCACTCTTAAATTTTTTGTTGAATTAAATGCAGTTTTTTTGTTTTTTTTTTCTGAAGTTATATTGATGTGTGGTCCTTGATGTATTGGATCCAATGGTTGCAGCTGTTGTTGATGTATCATATAGATATAAATTTGATATAGAAGAAGATAAAACGTTAGGAAAAAGAAACAGGGGGAAAATGGGTGAAGCCGTGAAGGGGACAGAAGGTGTAGATCTCGCAATTTGGGGGAGGAAGGTTGTAATAATGTTCGGTGGGGTCTACTAGAAAGGGTGTAGATCTCAGCCATTGGATTTGGTATAAAGAAATTTGTGATTGTAACAACAAACAATGACATCAAGAATCTTCTTTCTTTCTTTGCCTTTGCTTCTTTAATTCATTCATTTTATTTATTTTATTTACCAATCATTTGGTTACTATTTCTTGCTTCTCTTCTTCCTTTGCTCATCTTCATCTTATGTATAATTTGGATTTGCTTTATTGTCATGCAAGTGGGAGTTTCATTGCAATATTTATTTGGTTTTTTACTCAATATACTCTTTGAATTTTAATTTTAATTTTAGTCTTAAAATGGATAATAAACTCGATTATGTTATAAGATGCCCCTTGAAATCTCATTTTTCATTTCAAATTGTCTATTTTCTGTCAAATGTTCTAACTTACCTTTAAATTCAAAGGCAAAATTTCTGTCAAGTATTCCAAAATACCCCCTCATCATTTTCTCTTATGCCACAACAATGGTCATCTAACCATCTTCAATTTAAGTGAAAAGCCCTTTTCTGGGTATTTTTTGATACGTGATGTATGCCTTTTTGGGGTTGTGAAATGAGGTCCAAAATCGTCACAAAAGCAGAGCTATGACTGTCCCAACTATAGCTCTCTACCCGAGCCCGCCGAGCAGCGTGTGCTCGACGACCCACCCTTACCAGATTAACACCCACGCCGCACATGATTTTAAATTGAGCTCTCGATCTTCGTCCTCAACGGTTTCCACGTCCCAAAAGCCGGTGACTAGTGGGCTTTGGTGCCTGTTCTCGTCGCCGACGATGAAGCATGCGTCGCCCTCGTCGAGCTTTTCTAGCTGAGGAGAGGAATTGGGCTCGCTATGGCACGACAGCGGCAAAGAGTTGAAGGAGTTGAGCAGCTCGTTTCGGTATTCGCCTAGCAAGTTTAATGGGGCTTCGTTGAACTGGGACCAGAGCCCCATTTCTATTTTTCAGGGCAAGGTTTCGTATTCCAGTAGTGGGGTTTCAGGTTCTACGAGAAGTCCACCAATGAGAATTGCTCGAGAAAGGTCTAGCATTGGAAGCACTGGGTTGTTTAATGGGTTTGTGAGTGGTGCTTTGGGTTCTTCGTGCATTGATTACGACTCGCCTAGTTTCGAGGCTTAAACTGATGATTTGGAGGTTGGTTCCTTAGTTGGACTGGCTGATGAATTGACTTTCAATATGGAAGATGGGTTTTTAGAGGGCACTTGTGAGCCTTATGCCAAAGAGTTGCTCATGGGTGTGCAGTTGCGGCACAAGATCTTTTATGAAGATTATATTATCATGGATTTTTATGAAGCTGAGAAAGCACACAGAGGGCAGGTAATTTTTGGTTCGAATTTTGTGTGAATTTTTGTGTTTGGGATTTTCGGTGAATTTGGTTGAGAAGCTTTGTGTTGTATGTTATTGTTCTATTGTAGATAAGAGCAAGTGGCGACCCGTATTTGCAGCATTGTGTGGAGACTGCAGTGTTGCTCACATTAATTGGTGCTAATTCGACAGTTGTTGCTGCAGGGCTTTTGCATGACACGCTTGGTGATTCTTTTATGTGTTATGACTATATATTTGGGAAATTTGGAGCTGGAGTTGCTGATTTGGTCGAAGGGGTAAGAGTTTGAGACCTTTGAGTTGAGTTGAACTAGTGAGATGGCGAGATGACCATTGTTGTGGCAGAAGAGAAAATGATGAGAGAGTGTGTAGTCTAGTGATGTGAATGAGGACAGCGAAGCGAGTCACGCATTTTGGGGCTTCTCAACTCATATGTGTGTACAAATTGACCATTTTGCCCTTAGATTTAACGGTAAGTTAGGATATTTGATAGAAAATGTGTAACTTGAAACGGAAAAGGGCTTTCAGGGGGCATCTTTGGACAAAATCGAGTTCAGGGTCTATTTTGAGACTAAAATTAAATTAAGGGGGCAACTTGAGTAAAAATTCTATTTATTTATAGTTAACTCAATAAATATAAATAAAAATAAAAATTATTTTATTACATACTTATATTTAATTAACAATTTTTATTACCTACTTATATTATACATAAATTTGATGTTTCACTTGATTTCTCTTTTCAAGAAAAGGGTATCAGTTAGTGGCGAATCACGATAATTCACTTAATTATAATATAGTATTATTTATAATTTATTTCGATAGAACAATTCTATTTTAATTCTAATATAAAGGTAAAGTGATACATTTTGACCCCGATAGCCCGCGTGGACTGTTCAAGTGACGGCCATCACACCTCAGTTACGGAGACTATGTGAACTATCTGAGTTAGAGTGTCTTTTTTTTTTTTTATCATTGACAAGCAGTATCCCAAAGCTGACAATTAAGGACTAATCTGCGTCGGGGGCCGAAAAGACTCACACACGCATTGCAGCGCACCCCTAGCCACAATTAGGATATAACCCACGGGGAATCGACCTAGGACTAGCCGGGACCATACCGGACCAGAGAACGCCCTAAGCATTAGGACAACTTGTTGTGGTTATTCGGAGTGTGTCTCTAGGGGATTTATATTTTATTATCTTAATTGATTTTGCTTTTGAAGGTAGGTAGAAATTCTTATTTGATGATTATCAATAATAAAGTGAGGTCACTAGTGCACTCCTTTTTCCATGTATTCTCATTTGTGAATTAATGAAATTCACTACCTTCCCCCAAAAAAAATTATAGCAAATGGGAAAGTAAATAAAGGCTTCTAATCGGGAAAATGGATTTTGGTACATCATAAATGATATGGAAAAGTGGCCTTAAAACCAGTAGAAAGGTAATTATAAATATATATATATATATATAAAGGCATAAAATCAATGAAAAAATTGGTATATATACAAGTTGACATACTCTGACTCGAATAGTTCATGTAAGCTTCAGAACCGAGGCGGGTTGACCATTACTTGAATCCAAATGTTGATCAACACGTCTCGATTACGGAGCCTTCGTGAATTATCCAAGTTAAGTATTGTATGACAAATTATTTGTAAGAATTTTAATACTTAGGAACATATAAATATACAAAAATTTACAATTTAAGATAACATACACATAAATTGTGAGTGTCAAAAGCTCTAATTATTGTATTTCAATTAAGTGTCATCATCATCATTAGGTATATAGTGTGGGCATGAAATTGGGCATAATATACCTTTGATTGTTTTAAGATGTGTCGGTCAAGAGTTAAAACAAACACAGCCACACAAATTGTTATGCTTTCTCTCAATTCAGGTGGCCTACATAAACTAATTATTGTTTTTCAATTGGTAATATTCTATCTTCGCATAGATTATTCCCCAAGCTTTGTGTTTTTTGACCTTGCATTCTTTCTTCTTCTTTTTTCTTTTTTCTTTTTTCAAACAGGAAAAGTAATTAACAACTGGGTTATTTTAAAGGAAAAAAGAAAAAATAGGAATCAGATATTCTAGATAAACCTTGATCAATGTAATTGTTTTTTCATTCTTTATTAAATTTTGTCACACTTACAACCGCATTACAATTATTGAGTTGATTTGAAATTTGAATGCATGTAAAGGATTATTTCCTTTGCTCAACATCCGTAATAAATTTGAGCAATATATTGTATTTGGAAGGAGATGGATGTGTGTGTTTGCTGGGTGTCGTAACTCCAATGCTGACGTTTTTCTCACTATCACCAACTGAATCAGGGAACGCTTTTGCTCCCTGAATTTAGTGGGCAATAGGGATAATTTGCTAAGCTTCATAAACAAAAAAGTGTTATTTCCTTCTACTTTATGCTTTTTTTTTATATACAGAATATTTTGCTGCTATATATGGCTTCTGTATAGAGAAAGTCTAATCTAAAGTTCAAATTTAATCTGTAAGTCTCCCTTTGGATGTTTTGTTACGAAAGTGACATTGGGAATTATCCATAGAAAATATCCTCTCACGCAATCAGTAATTTTGCATGGTGTTGATTGGTGTTTTCATACCATTATTGATATGATCAAACCAAACTAATTAACTACAACTAAGCCAGAAAATTCAGATAAACGTGAACTTGTTATGCAAGGCACTAACGAGCACCAATCGCAGGGAGTCTCATAACTCCACCCACAAGTCACCAAATTAACCTTCTCATCTCTGTCACATGTTGGCTGCTTAGCTATCAATAAGGAATAGCTCAAAATAAGCATTAGTTTTCTGTGAGACGAGAGACTACTTATATAGACACATGTTGTGAATTTTTTCCTATTATGACACAAATTGAACCATATGGTGTCTCCTTATTTTATCAGGATAGAGCTCATGCAAGTTACATTTTCCCACATGGAGATTGACTTAGAAATTAATTTAATGTGAGTTTTCCATTCCTTTAATGGAATCCAACTCCCAATTAAATTCCCACAAGACTTACTTATCGTGTATGGATTTATTCCAAGTCAGAACCCCAAGTTGAAATTTGGGTCACTTAATTAGTGACATGTCAACTAAAATGCCAGTGACACGTCCCATGATATGCCACGTGGCATGTCCAGTGTCATATCAATGATATGTCTAGTGACATGTCAACGACAAACCCAACGATATATCCAGTGACATGTCAATGACACGTCCAGCGACATGTAACTAATATGCTTATGTAATGACATTCTTGAGCATATGGGCTTCACACTTCATGTATCAATTAGGAGCACATACGAAGTCTTGGTAGAATCACAACCTCACCATTGCATTTCAAAGTGCTCGAATTTGAGAGTCTAATTGCAACACTTACTACAATGTAACTCTAAAATCGTAAGTACCCAATTTGCATAGTCAACATTGTGATCTATCTAGAGGATGAGTATTCTAAACAGATTAATCCCACTTTTCAAGCCAACCCCTTGACATTCAATCCATGTCAAGTTAGCAGGTCATGACTTATTAATGCAACTAGCCACACTTAATAACACATGTTCGTCACTATGTGATCTAACTCGTGAATGACTTGATCAGGCTCGTCACTATGTCAAAACTTGTGGCAGTTTGACATTGTTGCAACTTATTTGTGACTCAAGCATTACATGTTACTCAACTTCTTTTTGACATGGCCGTGACATGCTTCAATATATATCAACACTGTCATAGTTGACACAATCATGACAAATTCGTGACATGCCATCAGACACGGCAGTCCATGGCACGACAAAATGTAGACTCAAGCATGTTAGTGTTAATTCAATCAATTGCCAAAATTAAACCGCAGTCTCTATTAATGGCACAAAAATGAATTAAACACTAAAAATGATATATGGGAACAAAGATTACAAATAGACAATAACAAAACAAAACAACTACATAGTCTTTCTACTTCAAACATAATCAATCATCAAAGACTACCAAAGTTGAATTGTTACTGACTTCACTTCTACTGATCAAAATACTCAAGCAATCCACTTTGAGACAAATGTGTTTTAAACACACCAATAGGCAAAGTCACGGTCAATGGATTAGCAATCACCCTACTTGTGTTCACATTTTGCACAGTGATAGCATCATTTTGACCTTGTCTCTAACCAAAAGGAGCCTAGCAATCATCAGTCTTGGAATCTAAGTCACTTGTTCTTTGAAAAGAACATGGCTGAGTTTTTGTCACAAAACATCCTCATGTACTGCTTAATCGAATCAACTACTCTTAGTCCTATGATAAAATTTTTAAGCGTCATTGCCTGGCTAGTTCCCTCATAACAAGCCACAAACTCAGCCTCATGGTTGAAGTTGAGATAATAGTTCGTATAGCACTTTTCCACAAATGGCTCCACCATTGAGCATGAATATGTACTCAACTTTCTCTAATTCAAAACTCCAGCTAAACCTGAATCAATGTAACCTTCTATCACAAGGTTTACTATCTCCACCATAAACCAACATCTTGGTTTCCTAGAGATACCTCAAAAAAATTTTGACTATTACCATATGTGATTCAACTGGATTTGCTTGAAGCCTACCCAACATTCCCTTAATGAAGGAAATGTCTGGTCTCGAGGAAACGTTGGCATCCGTTAGACTGCCAACCAAAGAGACATACGACTTATCCTTCATATTGAGTTTCTCAAAATCACCTTTAGGACATTGAGCCCAACTAAACTTGTCACCATTGTTCACTGGAACCATTCTAGAAAATTCATGTTCCATGTTGAACTTGTGCAAAACCCTTTCTATGTGCCCCGTTGAGACAACCTAAGAAGCTTCTCTGTCAATCCAGGTTGATTTCATTCCCCAAGACATATTGTGCTTCTCCAAGGTCCTTTATCTCAAAACTAGCGCTTAGATTGGTTATAGTGTCTTGTAGTAGTTTAAAATCTATACTAGCTAACAAGATGTCATCCACAAGGACCACGGGAAAAAAAAGCTTTGCTCTAAAATTTTTAGATAGATGCAATGATCCAATTTGTTTTCAACAAAATCGTGTGTCATTAGCACCTGATAAAACTCCATACACCATTGCTGTGAGGCTTATTTCAAACCATATATTGACTTCTAGAGCTTGCAGACCATATTCTCCTTCCCCCTTTCAACAAATCCAAGAGGTTGGAACATAAAATATGTTTTCTGACAAGTGCTCAATCAAGAAGAGGGTCTTAAAATCCATTTGGATCAGTTTAGATCAAAGTGCACTATGCGAGTCACAATTATCCTCAAAGAGTCCTTGGATGACACTAGTGACGTGTCTATATAGTCTACGCCCTCTCAGTGCGTGAACCCTTTGGCAACCACCAAAGGGTACTCACTACATTTGTTCATTCACTCAAGCTGGGCTTTCATGACCTTGTGCTACAAAACAGCTTGGGAACTACCCATAGCATGTGTGTTATGTTAGATCACCTAGTCATGACACTAAGATGCTGAACACGAGGCCATGCACGTCAAGAAAAGACCATGATGCACCGTGTTGGTACCATATCGACCGACCACGAGAAGGAAGACCAGCATTACCATATCTCTCGATATATCGCGACAACCGACCGATCAGCCTCGGTCGGTTCCCTGCTGGTAGGCCCCTATATGCCTACCCTCAAAGCCAATCCGCAAGGATCCAAGGCCACACCAGTCGGCACCTCTGGTCGGCCCCCCCCTGATAAATGACAGCAGTAACTCTCTGACACACCAGGAGGCCCACTGCCACCTGCTCATCATCCCGAATCCTCGGGACACGTGGCAGTATCTCATGAGGTGGCTTGAACCCCACACCATTAGGGTTTAACCACCACATTCATAACCACTATAAATACAAGTCAAACCCTCTCACAAAGGTAACACAACCACTCAACACACTCCTTGCCTCTATGCTGCCTACTTCATGCCAGATCTCCCTGTCGCTTACTAACTTAAGCATCGGAGTCTGTTAGGCCGGCACCCCACCAGTGTCAAGTACACTTCTTGTTGTCTCGCAGGTCACCCAGTAGACGAGAAGAAGGCATACCAACAGCAAGCAAGACCGTATTCCGTTAGGTCCATTTCAGGATCCAACATTTGGCGCCGTCTGTGGGAATTATGAGTAAGTACTCCCACTAGCTCATATACCATTGTCCCATCTTCCTACCAATCACAATACCGGCATACCAAGATGATGGAGAGCTAAACAACACCCATATCTCAGGAGAGCGAAATAGAAACAAATCAGAATCAGCCTCGGAGGCAATGCTCAGACTGATGCAAACACTCCAACAAGAAGTAACCGAACTTAGGAAGTGTAACACTGAAATCGAAAGTAGAAATCATGTATGGGGAGACCAACACCAAAGCACTCTCATTCTACTCCAATCCACTAGAGAAGAGCTAAGAGAGCAACGGGCAGCCAAAGAGAGGGCACTTGTCGTCTGAGCCGAGCAAGAACCACGTTGATCAGAACATGTCTGACCGGAACCTTCTGGGAGAATGCTCATCTGCCAGACCGACGACGCTGGCCCGTCAGGAACGTAAATCTTCCGCGACGCTCGTGAACTACTTGACAGGAGACCACCCTTTATCGAGCCCACTTGATTGACATACCCAGCGAACGATCCTAGGATCGAACAACAACCTCTTCTCCCCAACCTCTCACAGGGTGGCCGTGCTCTATCAGGGTCAGCCTTGATTAGAGCAGAGCGGAAAAAAGGGCCCATGATACTAGCAGAAGATCAAATTCTGCCAGAAAACTCACAACTTATAGAGTATGTAGCTGACTCTACCACAACCAAATCAAGCGGAAGAGCAAAAACGGCCGAACGACCGGGGAAGAGCGCATGCAACACCACATTTCTGCCCATCGCCGAGCGACTGGGACAACCACATGATCCTCCCAGAACAGATGATATCGTTCAACAACTCTTGCAATGAGTCCAGGAGCTAGAAACCAAGGATGGCAAGACCAGGTCCCCAACAAAGATCAAGACCAACACTATTCCCTTCACCGAGCGTATTTTACAATATCGCCATAAGACGAAAGTCAAACCTATCAAGATCACACCTTATAATGGAATGCGTGATCCAGTAACACGTATCAAAAACCTCTCAGACGAGGTACAATGCCTGATATTCAGTTCTACTCTCACTGAGGCCGCCCTCAACTGGTTCTATCATCTAAAACCAAGAACAATCGACTCCTTTGATCTCGCCACACGGTCTTCCTGAACCAGTTTATGATTCAAACAGATCGCTTGTTAACCACGGAAGACCTGGGGTCACTAAGGCAAGGGGAAACTGAATCCCTGCAAAAATACGCCGCCAGGTTCAGCCTTGAATACTCAAAATGTCAGGAGACTGACGACAAGGTTGCCTTTAGAGCATTCCGCAGCGGCTTAAAGGAATCCACCTTCAAGAACCATGCCTTCATCCAAGGATGGGAAGGCTACAATGAACTGATGAGACAAGCAGCAATCCATGCCAAGGCTGAATACTTCAACGCTCCACAAACGGAGACCAAACAAAACTTTGCTCTCCTCCCCCCCAAATAATCAGAACACCAAGTTTCATCGTGACTCCGGTAATCACAACCAAAGCTACGGGAACAACTCTTACTCAAGTAAAAGGAAAGGTTCATACGACAACAACTATAAGGGGAAGAAGGAGAAGCACTACAGTCAGAATTAGGGACATAAGAATAACAACCAGTCTTCACACGACAAGCCTTACACAGGCCAAGTCTCCAGGCTCGAAACCTATACAATCCTCAATACTTCAGTAGAGAATGTTCTAATGAATGTTGAGAGCATGATCGATAAGCCAAGGCCAAGACCAGCAAACTTCAGACCACCAGTTGCCTCAAATCTATATTGCCAGTACCACAAATTCAATGGTCACACCATTGACGAGTGCATAGCCTTCAGAGACATCGTGGAATGCATAGTCAGGGAAAAGAAGATCAACCAGTTCCTTCAAAATGTGTGCCCAGTCGCCAATCCTCCACAGATCAACACCATCAGTGGCAGACCGACAATCTCCTCTGCCTACACTTCCAACAGAGCGAAGAAGAATTTCATCCGAGCCACCTTGTCCAACAACCAGATATTCAACATTGAATCTGGTAGGGTAACAAAGGTCGGTAAGGCAGTCTGGACAACCATCACCTTTTCGGATGAGGAAGAGCGAGGCATAATTTTCCCTCATGACGACCCCCTGATCATCCGAGCGACAATCGCCAACTTTGACGTAGGTCGGACCTTGTGGACACATGAAGTTCAGTCAACGTCCTCTTCATGGATGCCTTCAACAAACTAGGGATTGAAGACACAGAGCTCAATCGGGCGGTAACCTCATTACTAAGTTTCTCAGGAGACTCAGTGATGCCCATTGGAATTGTCTCCCTACCAATCTCGGTAGGCATCACACCACACATAGCAACGACAATCATCACCTTCCTCGTGGTAGACTGCCCTATGGCATACAATGTCATCCTTGGCAGGGGACTACTCAACCAAATCAATGCGGTATGCTCCACCCGCCTACTCTTGATGAAATTTCCAACTGTCATGGGGACTGGCCAAGTAAGAGGAGACCAGCTCTCAGCCCGAACATGCTACCAATAAGCACTAACCAAGGTCAACCCTAGTGCTAGCAAAAAGACTTTGACCATTACAGAATCAGCATATGAGGCTGACCCAATTGACCCTGAGACTGCCAACCAGATCCAATCTAGTCCCCCCAGAGGACCTAAGGGATCACTCCGTCATGGCAAAACCTCAACCAGTTGAGGAGACCGAATCAACCACGCTCAACATCAAGCACCCAGACTGACAAGTTAAGATTGGAACTAAGATCGCAAGGGAGACCAGGGACGTACTCATCCAATTCCTTCGGGAGAACAATGAAGTCTTCGCGTTGTCATATGCTGATATGCTCGGAATATCCACTGACGTGATCTGCCACAGGTTGACGATTGACCCATCCTTCAAGCCGGTCACACAAAAATAAAGAACATACGATGCCGAGCATCAACTTGCCATGCAAGAAGAGATCACAAAGCTGAGCACAATTCACTTTGTCCGGAAGGCTATCTACCCTGATTGGGTTGCTAATGTTGTATTAGTGAAGAAGCATTCAGGGGCTTGGAGAATGTGCATCGACTTTACTGAGCTAAACAGAGCATGCCCGAAGGATAGTTTTCCTCTACCCATGATTGATCTCCTAGTCAATGCAACAGAAGGTTATGAGCTCCTCAGCTTTATGGAAGCATACTCTGGGGACAACCAGATCCTTATGCATCCGGATGACCAAATCCACACAAGCTTCCGCACCAACTTAGGAGTATACTACTACAATGTCATGCCATTCGGCCTAAAGAACGCTGGTGCAACATACCAGCGCCTAGCGAATTTCATGTTCATCGACTAGATCGGGAAGACCATAGAAGTCTACGTAGACGACATGATCGTCAAGAGAAAAATAGCATATGACCATGTATGCAATCTATCCAAGATGTTCCAGGTGCTCAAGAAGTACCAAATGAGGCTCAACCCAGCCAAATGTGTTTTCGGAGTCAGCTCCGGAAAATTCCTTGGCTACATGATTAGTGAGAGGGGGATAGAAGCAAACCTTGAGAAGACCAAGGCCATCTTTGATATGCAGCCACCACGCATAACCAAGGAAGTACAAACCCTAACGGGAAGAGTAACAACTCTCACCAGGTTCATTTCAAGAGCCACTGACAAGTGCCTACCATTCTTCAAAGCCCTCAAGGCAAAGGGAAATACCATCGAGTGGACCGCTGAATGTGACAAAGCCTTCACAAGCCTGAAAGAGTACATGAGCAAGGCACCCCTGTTGGCCAGACTAGACACGGGAGACCAACTCACCATCTACCTTTCAGTCTCCACTTCAGCAATCAACTCTGTTCTAATCAAGACAGCAGAAGGAGCAGAGCACCCGACCTACTATGTCAGCAAAACATTCCAAGATGCAGTGACCAGATACGGTGATCTTGAAAAGCTCACCCTCGGTTTAGTCATCAAAGGAAGAAGGCTCAAGCCTTACTTCCAAGCTCACCCCATCTTAGTCCTCACTAACAAGCCTCTCAGGCTGGTCATACAGAAGCCGAACACATCCAGAAGACTAATCAAATGGGCAATCGAACTCAGCGACTTCAACATCTCATATGCACCAAGACCATCAAAAAAAGGCCAAGCAGTTTCAGAGTTCACCTACAGCAGATCCCAATACATGTCGGAAGAGCCAAACAAGCTTATAAGGCAGCCAACTGCCAAGACCAAAGGAGAGACTAACCCTTCCCCAATTGACAAATCAAAATCGGTATGGACCCTATATGTAGATGGATCAGCCTGCCACAGTGGCTCAGGAGCAGGACTAGTGCTAACTACACCAGACCAAGTTAAGCTCGAATATGCTCTCCGCTTCAATTTCAAAGCTTCAAACAACGAGGCAAAATAGGAGGCACTCCTTGCTGGTCTTCGCCTCGCAAAAGACCTAGAAGTAAAACAGGTCAAGATCTTCAGTGACTCCCAACTTGTGGTCAGCCAAGTAAACAATGACTTTGAGGCCAAGGACATCTCCATTTCCCTTAATCTTCACAAGGCAAGGACGTTCCTCCGCAGCTTCCAAGCCTATGAGATTCCAAGATTACAAGATCAGACAATAGTCACGCTGATGCTATGGCAAGACTAGCCTCATCCATCGACGACAAGATCGGTCAAAGTGTCTCAGTAGAGCTATTGGAGATACCAATCACACAAGAACGAAAAATCAACACTGATCTAACCTGGATAGACCCAATAATCAAGTTCCTCAAAGACGAAGTACTACCGGAAGAACAGAATGAAGCCAAGCGCATCAAGCGCCAAGCCACTTGCTATACAATAGTTCTTGGTCGCCTATACAAGCGAGGCTTTGATCTTCCCCTTCTCAAGTGCCTACCAATAGACAAAGGCAATGACATACTCAAGGAGAACCATGAAGGTATATGTGGCAATCATTTAGGACCCAAGTCCCTTGCCCACAAAGCATTCAGACAAGGCTATTATTGGCCAACAATGCATGCAGACGCAATTGCTCTCTCCCAGCAGTGTGATCAATGCCAACGATATGCCCCGATACCACACTTGCCTGCCGAAAAGCTCACACCAATGCTCAGTCCATGGCCTTTCTCACAATGGGGACTGAACCTCATCGACCTAATGCCAAGGGGAAAAAGAGGAGTAGAACATGCCATCGTAGCCGTCGACTACTCAACAAATGGACAGAAGCAAAACCACTTGCCACAATGACCGCTACTCAAATTTTAAGCTTCGTCTACTAGAACATCATATGTCGCTTCAGCAAACCACACACCATTGTGACAGACAACGACAAACAATAAGATTGGGCTCACTTCCGGTCTTTCTATGAAGTATATGGGATCACTCTATTCTTCGCTTCTATTGCTCACCCGCAGGCCAATGGTTAATTGGAGGTCATCAACAAGATAATCAAGTACAATCCCAAAACTCGATTGGACGACGACTCCAAGGGAAAGTGGTTAGACATCCTACCAGACATCCTATGGTCCTACTATACATCCTACAGAACATCCATAAATGAAACACCATTCGCCATGGCATTTGGCACTAAGGCCATAGTATCGGTAGAGATCGGTGAAACTTCCTATCGGGTGATCTCCTACGATCTTGATGAAAACAATGAGCTCCTAACTCTCAACGAGGACCTCCTAGAAGAACATCGAGAGCAAGGCAACTTGCGAAACATTACTTACAAGCAAAGAATTGTACGGTACTAGGACTCCAGAGTCAAGGCAAGAAGCTTCAAGAAAGGAGACTAGGTCCTATGGAAGATCACCCTAGCAACCAAGGACCGAACAGATGGCACGCTCGGCCCTAAGTAGGAAGGACCATACCAGGTCACAATGATCTGCCAACCAGGCACCTATGGATTACAGACTCCTAATGGCAAGCTTCTACCCCACCCATGGAATGCTGATCATCTCAAACTCTACTACAAGTGAAGCCTAGTCTTCCACCATTTCATTCAAATTTTAGTCCAACTATTGTAACCGATCAGGCTCAGGTCGATCGGATTTATCATTTTTATGAATGAAAGAATTTTTTGCAGAATTTTTCTTTGTCCAAGTCTTGGTTAGTCGGTCCTATCAGTTAGATCATATGCCGGTCGACATCCCTAACATCCAATGATAGACCAACATAAGAATGACCGACCATTCAGGTTGAGCAATCAACGACTGGTCAAGCAACACTTAACAAGGTCGTCCATCACTCAACAGAGAAGCCAATCGGCACCCATCTCAAATCGACAACATACATCCAAGCATTCAAACTCAAACGACAGACCACTCAAGAGTTGGGAAAATTCAAATTTCATTTATGAAAGGAAATTGTTCAACATAAGAAACATACGATCAAATGTGTTCAGAAATGCAAAGTACATGGGGCATACCCCAGAAAATTAAAAAATGTCCATTACAACAATGGCTAATCGGCAGGCTACTCAGTCCTGAACGACAATCTCTTCATCCACTTGCTCTTCCTGCTGAGGAGTAGGCTGATCAGCAACTGCCCGGCTGGTCCCCTGATCAGCATTTGAGGTCGGCCCACCGGAACTCAGGAAAAATGAGTCATCAACCACCTTGCTCTCATCTTCAGGGATCTTCTTGAATGTCCGATTGAGCATCGGAGGGTTGTGCAACCAGCGGAACCGAACGGGGATATCTTGATTGTAGAAGAGCGCCTTCTGCATCAACTCTTCTTCGTCTTCAGTGATCTGGACGTCCACTTCAACCACAAACTTAACCGACTTCTTGTATTATGCAATCGTATCTTACCGACCAGTCTTCAGATCGGTCTTTACCCGATCAAGCTCCTTTTGTAGCTTATCAGCCCACCTGGCCCGTCCCTCCATCTCAGAAAATTGACCAGCCTGGTCCAGCAGCGTCTTCTTGGCCGTCTCCGCTCGGCGTTGCCGGTGCCAATTCTCCTTAGCCACATCGGCCGCCTTCTTCAAGGCCAGCTCGGCATGACTCTCCTTCAGCTTTAGATCCTCCATCCTCTGCTTGAGAATCTTCTTCTCCTCTTCAAGCTTCTCAACTTGCTTAGCTACTTTCTGCAAAGCAATGAAGACCACCCCGAAGAACTGCCGATCAAAAAAACGTTAGGCAAATTCAAAAATCAAACAAGTCAAAGAAAACAAGCAAGGAAAAAACCATTTATGTGAGCGCCCTTGGCCGCCACCTTGGCATACCGATAAGAAAGAGACGAGGTGCTCATCTCCTCGATTTCAGACAAGTCCTTCTGTGAGCCGAGTACAACTGCAATGACGATCGACACCACGCTGCGATGCATACAGTTGCTCACCTCTTGCCAGTTCTCATCCACGATCGAGGTACCGACCACATCCGGGACATCGGCCTAGTTGGCAAAGAAGGCCTTCAACCCGTGGTTGAAGATCGGCCAGTTCAATGGCATGGGGACTATCCGGGGAGCCAGACCAAGAGCAAGCTCAGAAAAGATCTGGGATCGGACGACTTGTAGGGTGTCCATCACATCCTGCTTCTTCTTCAGGGCAGCTTCCTCAGCCCCACCGATCGGCAGCTTCCTCAGCCCCACCGATCGGCAGCTTCCCTTGCTTGGCCAACATCTTTTGCCGATGAGGGTCTGACCAATCAAGACCAGCCACATCAGTCGACCGCTTATTGGCTAATGCAGACGGCTGTGATGCCAACTGACTAGATGGATGTCGACAAGCAGGCACTTTAACCTCATAACTTACTTGCTCAGCAGCCGACCCATCCTGCCGATCATCCATTTCGATCGGCTCCTGCCTTGGCTCCTTATGTGCGAGCATGGTAGGCCTTTGATGTGGGCCGTCGTCTTCTTCTAGGTGGCCATACCACCCCCAGCAGCAGTGCCGGACACGGGAACACTGGACCCTCTAGCCTCCTTGTTCTTCCTCGCCTCTTCGGTAGTTTGATGTTTAGCCACTGTATCCTCCATCTTCTTCCTCGCAGCTACTTCTACCTTCGGATGGACTAACAAGCACAAATAACACAAGTTAGCTACGATCGGCATACACAAAATATATGAACTGTAGACCAATAAACACTTACTGGGAGAATAAATAAGACCGACCGCAACCAAAGTCTCAGGCAGCCTCAGAATACACCGACTCCTCTCGAGTGGCGAAAGCAGCTGACGAACCTCTTCGCACACTAGCTCTTCGGCAGTCGAGAAACCTCTTTTGAATGCACATGCAAGAACAACGATCGGTCAGAACATTCAAAAGACAGACCCAGAACATTCAAAAAAAAAACACACAAGGCAACTGAACAATCAACACCACTAGTCGGAAGAACAACGACCTTCCGACTGGAAATCATGTATGATCCGCCGCTCTAAGTTGCTTGGTTCCCCCTCCAAGGGACCGGACACCCAACAGTCCCGATGCTTCCAATTCTTTTGGGAGGTCGGTATGTCAGTGATAAAGGCCCATTTGGCCTTCTTCCCCATGCATTCTATTTGGTACCAGCCCGACCTATACTGCTGCTGACAAAATTTTATACAAGTAGCAGATCTGCCCCCAGCTAGGCTCCCCCTTGTTGCACAGTCGGAACGCTGTGTACAAGTTGATCAGTGTGATCCAACCATTGACATTCAACTGGCCGAACACGATTCTCACCCGAGCAAGCACATCCTGAAGCCACGGATGCGGAGGAAAATGGAGACCATGCTCCAAACAATCAATATAGAACAAAATTGAACTTGTTGGCGGCTCACTCGACCTAGCACCAGTAGGGGGCAAACTAAAAATTATGTCGTTCGACACATTGTACATCTCCCTAAACTTCACAAAGTCCGATTCCTTTAGCGTGGTCACTTCATGATCCACGACATACCGGGAATTGTTTAAGGGAATGGCCATTAGAATCGGCTCAGCCTCCTTATCAACCTCCTCTTCATCGGCCTCCTCTTCTTCGGCCATTAGCTCGTCAGCCTCTCTTTCCTCAGCCCTTATTTCTTTGGAAATTCCCTCCTCGGCCCTTGGTTCCTGAAAATCGACTATATCCACATCGGACATAGAAGGCTCACTAACGTCCATTCCAACTGTTCTCTGATCGGCACCCCTGACAATTAGATGCCTTCAAGCAATATCTAAACTATCAGGGGATGATGAGGAAGATCCACTGCTACTACCGGTCGACGAGGACCCACTAGTGGCCGATGAACCACTCGTCTCACTTGATACATTACTTATCGAGTGAGAAGGTGGTTCACCACCAAAAGTTTGTGGGGACTTCGCCCCAGATCCAATTGAAGACTCAGACTCTTACATCTACAAAAACTAAATGGAAACTACAGGTAAGAATCAAACTACCCTATTGCTGAAGGGAAGAACCAACTCAATATACCTCAGCAAATCGCGATCAAACGTTCGAATTCTTGGGCAAATAGGGTCGGCCGGCTTCACAGTTAGTAGGCCGATGTTTGAGCTCTCAACGTGAATTTCACAAAAGGCGCGAACAAATTATTTCACACCTTTATATAGGCGTGAAAAGGTGCATTAAAAGGCGTGTCGCACTACCGGATGCATTAAATAAGGTACTCGTTCACCTGCTCCACCATCCAGATGGTGACACCCGTCCGACCCTTTCAGCGTACAAAATATGGATCAACACAAGTATGCTCCGATCGGCAAACAAGTACAATACAACCGATCAGACGAATTATTCGAGGTACTCTCCCAGATTTATGCTTTAATCGACAAGAAAGTACAATACAACCGATCGGACGCATCAATCGAGGTACTCTCTCAGATTTATGCTCCGATCGGCAAGCAAGTACAATGCGACCAATTAGACGCATGATTTGAGGTACTACCACAGATTTATGCTCCGATCGGCAAGCAAGTACAATGCGACGATCAGACACATCATTCGAGGTACTCTCTCAAATTTATGCTCCGATCGGCAAGCAAGTACAATGCGACCGATCGGACACATCCTTCGACGTACTCTCTCAGATTTATGCTCCGATCGGCAAGCAAGTACAATGCGACCAATCAGATGCATCATTCGAGGTACTCTCTCAAATTTATGCTCTGATCGGCAAGCAAGTACAATGCGACCATTCAAACGCATCATTCGAGGTACTCTCTCAGATTTATGCACTGATCGGCAAGCAAGTACAATGCGACTGATCATACGTATTATTCGAGGTACTCTCTCAGATTTATGCTCCGATTGGCAAGCAAATGCAATGTGACTGATCAGACGCATCATTCGATGTACTCCCTCAGATTTATGCTCTAATTGACAAGCAAGTACAAAGCAATCGATCGGACGCATCATTCGAGGTACTCTCCCAGATTTATACTCCAATCGGCATGCAAGTACAATGCGACCGATTGGACGCATCATTCGAGCTACTCTCTATGATTTAAGCTCCGATCGGTAAGCAAGTACAATGCAACCGATCAGATGCATCCTTCGAGGTATTCTCTCAGATTTATGCTCCGATCAGCAAGCAAGTACAATGCGACCGATCGGACGCATCATTCAAGGTATTCTCTCAGATTTATGCTCCGATCGGCATGCCCGTACGAGGCGACCGATCAGACATGTCATTTCAGGTACATAGGGGACTTGTCCGACCAAGGCACACTTACTCGGTCAAGAACTTGGGGGAGTAGGAGGTATACCCCTCTGGTCGGTCGACACGTATCATCAGAATTTACAAGTCCCTTACCAAGGAAATCCACCTCAGTCAACGACTTAGCGGACTTATGTTGATACCATATCGACCGACCACAAGAACGAAGACCAGCACTACCACATCTCTCTATATATCGCGACAGCCGACCAGGTCAACCTCGATCAGTTCCCTATTGGTTGGCCCCTATATGTCTACCCTCAAATCCAATCGGCAAGGATCCAAGGCCACACCGTTCGGCACCCTCGATCGGCACCTCTGGTTGGCCCCCCCTGATAAATGACATCAGTAACTTCTAACACACCAGAAGGCCCACTGCCACCTACTCATCATCCCGAATCCTCGAGACACGTGGCATCATCTCATGAGGTGGCTTGAACCCCACACCATTAGGGTTTAACCACCACATTCATTATCACTATAAATACAAGTCAAACCCTCTCACAAAGGTAACACAACCACTCAACACACTCCTTGTCTCTATGCTGCCTACTTCATGCCATATCTCCCTCTCGCTTACTAACTTAAGCATCAAAGTCTGTTAGGCCGGTACCCCACCAGTGTCAATTACTCTTCTTGTTGTCTCGCAGGTCACCCAGTAGACGAGAAGAAGGCATACCAGCATCAAGCAAGATCTTATTCCATTAGGTCCATTTCAGGATCCAACACACCGCATGGATGGCCAAAGACATACAAGAACATGTCGATGACACAGGCCCCGAGACTTATCGATGACACATGCCCCGAGATATGTCGATGACACAAGCCCCGAGAGGCACTAACATAGGCCCTTAGGCATTGTCTATGGCATACCGAAACAGACCTATGACATGCTTCAAGTCAAGCTCTAGACATGCATCATCATAAGGTATGTCCACGACATACCAAAATAGACCTATGACATTACTCCAAGCCCTCGACATGCTATTGGTCACCTTGTGGAATTTGAATAAAATGCCACATAGACCCATCATCATTGTCACGACATGGGTCACTCCAGTATCCTGACGATAGCAGGCATGTACTATGTCCATGCCAATGATGAGCTTGGACCATGCTAATGTCACCTGATGTCATTTTGATAACCTGTCGAGTAAGGCACTAACTTGAACCAATCGCTGAGAGTCCCATTACTCCATGCACAAGTCACCAAGTTAACCTTCTAATCTCTGTTGGATGTTGGCGGCTTAGCTATCAATAGGCAATAGCTCGAAATAAGCATTAGTTTTCTGTGAGAGAAGAGACTATCTTATATAGACACAAGTTCGATTTTTACTATTATGACACAAATATAACCACATAGTGTCCCCTTATTGTATTAGGACATAATCAATGCAAGTTACCTTTTCCTACATGGAGATTAACTTAGCAATTAATTTAATGTGAGTTTCCATTTCTATAAGGGATTCCAACTCCCAATTAAATTCCACAAGACTTCCTTATCGTGTATAGATTCATTCCAAGTCAGAATCCCCTGTGACAATTCAGGTCACTCAGTAACGTGTCAGCCGACATGCTAGTGACATGTCCTATGACATGCCCCATGGCATACTCAGTGTCACGCCTTGTGGGTATGTACGCGCTTGAGACAACGACATGTCAAAGGCACATCCTGCGACATGACATGTCCAGTGTCATGTCAATGATATGTCCAACGGCATGTCAACGAAAAGTCCAATGACATGTTAATGACACGTCCAACGACATGTCAAAGACACGCCCAACGACATGTCAATGACACGCCCAACGACATGTCAATGACATGTCCAACGACATGTCAATAATATGATCATATTCTAATAGTTGAAGAACTATTTATTTTCTAAAATTATCGTAATTCTTTTCGAATCAATAATTTTATATAACTCAATATACCATAAAATCAGAATATGATTGGAGAGGAGAAGATAAGCCCTGCTTGCTTATCAGTCATTTGATTACGGTGTGCTTCTCGGTAGTACTCTTTTGTTTGCACGTTTGTGTGTGTGTGTGTGTGTTTTTTTTTTTCATAAGCTAGTAATCATTCTTGAGAATATTGCTGACATATTTTATAAGCACATTGGTGAAGAAATGAAGTCCACAATTCGACATATATATGGTCCTCCACCATATATACTTTAGTTATTAGAAATAAGTGTTGCACTACTTGGTGTTGTAGATTAGCTTAAATTGGATATTTCATTAAATTCAATAATAAAGATTTATTTCATCTGACAATTATGTTGTTTATTGAGGATTGAAAGCTACTTAGTGCTATGCTGGTATTATCGAACGATGGTTGGTTGAGTTGATAAGGACGTTCCCTTTTCTAGATCAAGGCATGAATTCGATTCTCGTTGCTCATTGTCCTTCTTGATGGGCGATCTGTAAGTTTCAAAATAAAGGTTGATACCCTCCCTGTAAGTTCTCAGTGAGGCCTTGATGTGCCCTGGCCTTGGGATGGGTAGCCTCCTCTCCCCTTAAACTTTTCTGTACCTAGAAAAGCTAGCGATAAGGTTTTTCTGTAACTAACTAATCTCTTTCTTTTAATTCGAACAAAACTTGCAAGCTCGCTAGCATTCGTTTCTTAATCACCATTTAAAGATTGTCTCTAAGACAAAATATTAAATTGAATATCTTTTTTTTGTTTCTTGTCCAAAAAATTGAAAATCATTTCGTTATTCATATATACTAAAACTACGATTTAATGTAAGAATCACAACTATTATAAAAAAGGCAATTTATTTACTCTTATGAAGCAGTAAAAAGTAAATGGTTATGTAATCACAATGGTCATAAAGATTTTTTTTATTCACACGAATGATATTTTACTTTAATTAATCTAAAATTTAGGAAAAATTAATAAAATTCAATTGCTCGATACATAAAAAAATCCATTTGCGTCTAATCAATGCAACTATGTTGAATAATGGGTTTGCCGATCACTAACCAAAAGAGACTGATACGATTAGCTGATTAGCATGAAGCTCTTCAATTGGAATGATCATCTGAATTAATGTAGGCCAAAATTTGAAGACCAAGTCAACGGGAAGCTGTTTGTGATCCAAGTCGAATATTATAAGTTAATGACACTTAACCTAATTAATTATAAAAAAAAAAACTTATTCAATAGATGGCCGACTCTTTTTAATTATTGATTAATTAAATACCGACAACCCAATAAATGGAACCAACTTAGGGAGCCTCAAGATTTTCGATTTTGGATTTGACTAAGATAGATATAGTCAACATAATTTGATTCAGAACCACTAATATATGAATCTCAACTCTCAAGAATATAATAGATTTTTTTTTTTTTTTTATCAAGAACGATATTATTGTATATCATAATGAAAGAGTACAATCATACCATCAAAATCAAGTTATGACAGCGAGACCCACACGCCAATATGACAATACTAACATGGACAAAGCCGCACTAACAATCCACATCACTGAAATTATGCAAAATTACAAATCAAGCACACAAAACCTAAAACAACCAAAATCCTAATAGGGCCTATAATCCGAAACAAACTACCTCTACTAAAAGAAATATTCACCGTCGTCAAACTCATCACAGATGGTCTAAAAAAACTTGTAGAGCTTGGCATATCTGAGGAAGGTTTGATCTCCAACGATCAAATTACGCATAATAGCAAATAAAGGACAACAAGTCATAATCTAACTACTGTGACCAAATCCAATGGAAGATATTGCAGCAAACTTCTCAAACAGTAAGGTAGAACAAGATTTAGGGAAAATAAGAAATTTTAAAGGAAGATTTTGGGTAAGGGGATGAATTGAAAAAATAGTAAAATAACATGATGGAGAACTCAAATCTAAATAGGGAACTCAAATATGAGCATAGCTTAGACCATATAGTTACAACAAAAAGATTCTTATTACTAACCCAAAAGAAAAAGAGGAAAAATGATTGAGGGGAGGAGGGAAGAAGGTGATTTTTTCCCTCCTCCCCCTTAGTTTGCTTTTTTTTTTGAGACTAGGAGGAGAGAAAACGGAGGCTAAAGTTTTTCTAGCCAGTGAAAATTTTAGTGAAATCTACTCACAAGAATATAATGGATCGATGTTCCAATCTTGAATATTCCACTAAAAAAAAACATATATACCATTTTCTAGTCAATTATACCTCATTTCCATTTTTGGTTTGAAGGCAAATCTGTTCTTTTCTCTACCAACTGGCAATAAATTATTTAATTTTTATCCCATTATTTTATTTTATTTTAGTTTTTTGTTTGAAAACTCTCATTATTTATTTGGACAAGCTCCAAATATTTTGGTAAGCTTAATTAAATTAATTTGGATACAAAAATTACCACTATAATAGTAATATAATCGCCAATATTTAAAAAGCGCAATTTGATTTTCTACACTAATGGTTTTAAAATAAAGAAAATCCGGAAATAAAGCACCGATCGTGAGCTTTTGCATATAGTATTATGACTATAATTTTAAGCATGTTTTGTTTTTATTTTTATGAAATTTTTAATATTAGTGTGTCCATCTTAGTGGAGAGCATGCTGCTTTGGAAGGAAATGTCAACTCATGATATGAATGCGTTTATACTTCAATCAACTTTCAGGGTTGGTAATGTTCAAAATTATAAGGAGTTTAAGTTAAATTAATTAAAAATTCAAAAATTATTCAAAATATCAAGAGATTTTAAATGAGTATAGCAAAATATCATTATATTATACTTACAAATCTCATCTAAATGCATTGCATCTAATCATTTGCAAATCCTTTGATAATTTAAAATTTATCATTTAAATGGGATTTCAAATAATAAGATATGTACGTAAGGCATTTAAATGAGATATGTAAGTAACACATATCAAGGTGTTACTTAGGAAATCCCTTGTTTAGTGGTTTTACTATGCTCATGTGGTGTGCATGTATTCCCTTACTAGTTATTCCACAAGTTAGTTACTTACAAAACACCCTATTCAATTGTTGTTAGTGCATTTCTTAGAACTTTAAAGTCCTCATTCAAACATACAAAAATTCAAGCTATTTTAAAATAAGAAGTGAGTTTTTTATTTATTTTTGGATAGATTGGTATTGGATAGAGATTATCGATATTAAATAATGATTATATATATTTGTTCTGAAAGTCGAATCTAAAAATATTGATTATATATATATATATATATATATATTTGTTATGAAAGTTGAATCTAAAAGATTTCATTACACTAGAAGAGAGAAATCTCTAAGTCAAAGTATTAGATTAATTAGTGACAAAATTAGTAATAATCGAATGTCGAATCTAAAATATCTCACTACACTTGAAAAGAGAAACCCCCGGGTCAGCGTATTAGGTTAGTAACAAAATTAGAAGTGGAGTTTGATAAAATTGTGGACATAAGGTTTGGTATTGTTTTTCTTTTTTGGTTTTTTAACAAGCAAGGTTAGGTTTGGTATTGCTACGGTACTATTTCTTTATTTCCTTTTTTTTTCTTTTTTTCTTTTTCAATTATCTGTCGGTAGAAAGTTATTTGAGACTCCATTGGATACGTGTTTTTTTGTTTTTAAGCAAGTCAATATCGTCTTTATGATAAAAATGTCATCCGGCCAGTTCGTAGGAAGAAGGATTTGTTACCCAGCACATCCCCAAATATTAATAAGAAATTATTTGTGTCATCGATCATCCGCTCCGATTTTGAGCCCGGATGAACTTGTGGAAGAATCGATCTCCATGGACGGTGGTGCGGGTGCTCACATAGTCACATAATACCATGCGATGTGTGAAAACAATGTCATCCATTAAAATATTACATTAATTTCGTTGATATTGTTTAGATAGGATCCACGTATGAATATATTAGGGGAAGGGTATATACGTATGTCCTTGGCTATGTTGGAAGTTGGAACTTAATATTATAAATTCATGTACAAAATTTTACATTCTTATATATTCATTTACATATTATGAGTTTCAATTAAATTTTTCAAGAATGTCAATGAATGGTGTAGATGTAGGAGGAATTTCCACTCTTATTCTGAGAATGTGCAGTTGAAACTGAGAATGAGTTAGTGTTGATACAGAAACCGTCTGAATTTTAAATTCTTTTTTGATCGCTACAAACAAGAAAGGAGATAACGGCATTGAAGTTGAAAAAATACCCCCCCTAGCTTAAACAAATTAAAAATGGATGGAAAAGGTGACACATTACTACCAAATAAAAAGTATAGGTGAAAAATGGCCAACAAAAAAAGTTTAATTAGGTGGTATTTGTAAGAAAGAAAAAAAAGGAAAAGAAAAAAGAAGTTTGTTAGGTGGTGTAAGTTTGTTTGTGATATTGAATAACGTGATTAGAATTTAGAGTGGAGGGACTTTGTGATAGATCTTGGTTTATGCTTTGGTACCAATATATGAATATGAATCATGCTTTGCTTCATTTCAAAGTCAGAATGTTTTCAGATGCTTGCCACTCACAAATTGTCTTATTGAAGATCAGGTCAACGCATTTAGGTATATATATATATATATATATATATATATAGTGCATTAGGTCAAATCACACACGTAATTATATTCCATGCAAATTCAGTATTATCATTGCTCTAGCCCCAATGGGACGGACACATTTGCATCCAACCTGTTCCATCTCCTCACATTTTCATTAGGTATATATTATCCTTAATTTTAATTTGAAATGAAATTTGATATAAGGTTCTGATGTTGGAAATTTGAACTTTTTGGTTAAATTTTTATAATTCCAAAAATACCCTTGTAAAACTAATTTAATACAAAATGGATGATTTAATAAGTGAGAGTAAAATAGTAAACATATGTTAAAATTTTCAAAATCTCCAAAAATATCCTTATTTGACAAATTTATTCAACAATGAATAATTTAATAAGTGAGGTCAAATAGTAAAAATATAAATATATTAATTAAAGAGTAAAAATCTATATACATATAAAGCCAAAACTTGATTTTGGTTAAATTTTTAATGAACTTAAAAAAGTCATTGGTTGAAGAAAATATTAAAGAAAAGACCATATAATATATTAAGGATAAAAAATGTCAAATAGATAATGAAATAAAAAAAAGATATAAATTTAATTGTTGTTACATTCTTGAATTTTTAATGCAATCAGCATTATCTTACTCTTTGTTTTTTGTTAGCATAACTCATAAAGGCATTCTTTTGTTGTATTTTCTTCCACATACCCACAGTCACTTTTTTTTTTTTTTCAGTTACCAAAGCAAACCAAACTCTACGAACATGGAACTACAAACATCTATTTACACTTATTATTTTTCCATTGTTTTTAAAAATTAAAATAAAAAATCAAAAATTGTAATCACAATTTATATATTAAAAAATGCAAATTAATACACGTATATACAATAAATTTAAGTGCGTTTAAACTGGTGATACGAAAATTGTCACGACCCGAAAATTTAATTATTTAATTTTTGTAAATTATTTTGCAAAATGACGAAATTACCCTTAGTTGTTTAAGGGGCTTGAAAGTCAATTTTTGTTTCAAGACACTTTTGACTGTGTTTCGGGGACCGTTGCGTATGTATTGAACTCACGAGTTCGTAGACAGGCGGCACGCAGAAAACAGAGTTCGTGTGAGAGAGTTGTGGGTCTAGAATGTTCAGGGGCATTTTGGTAATTTGTCTTTGGTAGATATTTTAACGCCAAGTAGATCAGATTCTCTCATTTGTTACTCTCTCAGTTCGTGACTCACCCCACACCCGTGGGACCGAGCCCAAAAAAAAAACCCCCCAAGAAATTGGAACTTCGATTCAAGGCAACCTCGTCTGTTTTAGTTCCACTAATCGGACTCTACTCCTTCCCATGATCACAGACGTACCAACCATCACAGGAAGCAGCTGCGGGAGACCCCGAACTGAGGAAAGGAAAACCAAAACCTTTCGATCGATTTTTCGACCAACACAAGTATGGATTTCGTGTTTAGACTTCATTTTTGAGTTCTTGGGTTCAAGTAGATAGATTTAGACTAAAAGTTTGTGAAAAACGGTTGAGATTTGAGGAAGTTAGGAAAAATTCAAGCTCGACCGGCAATGGAGTTTTCCGACGACAGCGAACGGCGGAGTGGTCGTCTTCTCCGGCGACTGGTTCGATTGGAAGGGGCTGACATGGCATGCCACCTAGCAGCCACATGGAGTCACGTGGAGGCCACCTGGCAGCCACGTGGGTGCCACCTGGCGGCCGAGTCAGCGTCGAGTCAGGGCCGAGTCAGATAGAGTTGGCACGTGAGGTACTGTAGCAGCGTATGGAACACTGTAGCAGGCGTGGGATCAGTTTTTGGGTCACAACGATGCGTGTCGACAAGATTTCGACATTCCGGATCTGTTGGCGCATGTTTTGGGTTGATCAGACGTCATTTAGGGGTAGTTTTGGGCGTCCGAAGTGGCTGCATATTTAGTGTGATGTGTGCGGACCTCCCGGGATTTAGGGAATCTGAATGTAGGGTTTTTAATATTAGTTGGTAATCCCGATTGTTACTTTTGACAGGCGATACTATTCCGGGAACTTTGGAGGAGCATACGACTCGGGATTGAGCCGATTTGGACATGTGGTGAGTGGACTTTTGTTTTGTAAAGTATAATGCATGCATAAAGGTGTATTTGAAATAATTTCTTGTTACGTATTGTTTTGGAAAAATTCTGGATATTATTAAATTATTACTGGACACGGGCTTTCAATGATTCTTTGGAAATGACGTTTTGGGCTATGGCCTGGTTTTATGGATTCGGGTTTTATATGGTTTGACTTGTCAGATTTTGAATTTCGGTCGAGTCCATGATTTTGGGTTTAGGCCCGAATTTGTGATTTATTTGGACTTGCAATGAATTTGGCTTAGGCCAAGAAACAAGGATTTCAAAACATGGATTTTGGTTTTCACTGAATTATTGTCCCTGAGGGTCAAGGTTTTCTCCTACTAGCGTCGAGGGTCTTTCTCCGTCAGATCGTTAAGGGTTCTCCGACGCTGGTGTCGAGGGGTATTTTCTCCACTAGGTCGTTGAGGCTGTCTATGTGTCGTACAGGTTTCTGCACAACTCGAGGTGTATCGGGTGTGTGGAGGGTATCGAGCTACAACTCGGGATTTCATTCGAGGAGCAGTGTGATATGTTTTGATGTATATTTTGTGTCCAGGTATGTTTACATGATTTTAAACTCCTTTGATGAGAGTTTTCAAAGCAGGGTTTTGGACCACAAAATGTTTTCATTATTCGGGTTTTCGTGGGTCCCACCAAGTGTTTTAAACAAAAAATGGATTTTTCCGGTGGGTTTTCGGATCATCTATATATTATAGTAATATACAAAGGGATTTTATGTTATGCATGCATGATTTTACTCGTGGAGAGGGGAAATGTATATTTTCCTCGGAAATGATTTTTAAATGATTATTTTGCCCACTCACAACTTGCGTGTTTTAAATCCCTTCCAGGCTGTTGAGTTGACGTGGGCATATCTAGAGGCGGAGGCATTAAATTTTCAACTGCGCGTTTACCTAGACTATCGAGTAGGATATTTATTTTTGTATTTACTTATCTTACCTAGATGCTCTGATAAGTCATTTGGATTGATTGTAAAATTGTGGTTACATCGTTGGATGGTTGACCTTATTGGAATTTGGAGTGTTATCTGATCCTTCGTCTGATAGGTGGAAGACGGTTAACTAGACTTTAAGGGGAGATTCTGCCGGATTTTTGGCAGAATTCTGATATTTATTTGCAAGGACTTAGGGGTATTCTGGGAATTTCTTTAGGTTGTCAGACGGGAGCAGGGTTCTTCCCAGGTTTCGAGGGGAAATTCGGGAAGGGTCCTGTCAAAATGTCTCGCACACGCATGTGCCAATTTATTATTCAGTTGTGAAGTCGCGCGTAGCGCGCCAAAATGCCTCTTCTAGGTGCAGAGCGCTTGCGATTAGGTTAGTATTATTAATAATGAAGAGATAATTGATAGCTCTTAAATTTTAAGTGGCACATTTTAATATTAACTAGTGATATTTTCATTTTCATTTCATTTTATGTCTACTTGTGATTTTTGTTAAAAAAAATGTTAACAAGCATTTATTTATATAGAAGGGTATATAAGGCTCATTCCCCCTTCAAACTAGCTTTTGTTTACATGTAATGTTAATATTTTTTTTTTTGTTTAAGTTAGGCATTTAAATCAAGATTAGCCGCTGCGGACAAACCGATAAAATACGTATTGTTGATATAGAGATCGTCCGGATTGAGATTCGTTGTTTGATCCCTACACTTAGTGAAAATAGGCAAACGAAGTCAATGTTGAAGCTCGAGATGGAGGTGGGTGGTGAGGGAGGTTCAACTAAGAACATTCTGATGCCTAAGTCAGTTTAATCGAGGGAAATAAATTGAATTGCAACATGTGTGATTATTTTTCTGTACCTAAGAGGTGAAGTGAGGCCTTGTATTTATAGTGAAACCTTGCGAGTCATCGGAGTTTCTCATTAGTCAAAAGGGATTTCAATGAATAGGTGATTCTACTGGGAGAAATCACTTATTATTAGCTTGATAAATAATAATAAATAATTAACAAGGAGATTATTTATTATTGGTATTAATATGATTAATTAATATATTTAGCTAGTGAATATTTTAATTAATACAAAGATCGTCATATTTCATCGTCATCTTTACTGACATTATGTGAATCTAGGCCACTTGACAACTCCATAATATTTGGATATTTTATACTCTCCCAAATGCCTTTCTCAAGAATTTAGGGAATCTTCAGGGAATTTATTTTTTTATTTTTTGTTGTCTATGTAATTCATTATTTTTTCTCTAGCTTAGGACTCCATTTGTCGAAGTAAAAAACCTTTTGGGATTCGGAGCCAATTTCGTATTGAACTGGGAATCTGAAGACCTAAGGTTGAACCCCTATTTTAATGGGTCGCCTTGCCTGCTGACACTCACAAGAAATTTTCAAAGTCTTTGAGTGCCCAAGAATATTTAGAAAAACAAAACGAGTGCGGCTCGATGTTGGAAGAACAAGAACATTTACCATCACCTTTTCTCCATTAAAGCGGCTGTTAAGGTGAGGAAAGGAAAACTTTTTATTTTAATTATAAAAAAAAAAACTTTTTATTTTCTTTTTCCCTCCTTTGTCGCTAACCCTTGCAGGTGAGGACGATTTGGTGCGGCGCAGACCAGGGGTCTTGCGGTGAACGCGCGGCTTGGGCATGGCTGGGCGAGCTTCGGCACGATGGGAGATGCTGCCATGGCTCGGGGAGCCGTGCTCTCCCATCTCCCTCCTTACGGCTAGGCTCGGCCTAGGCGGCTTAGCGAGCCATCTTCCTCTAACTCCCTTGCGCGCACTTCAGGCGCAGCCCCTTTTTTTTTTTTTTTTTTTTCTTTTCTTCTGAGATGGCTAAAAGCTTTATGTATTTTATTATTATTTTTTCTGACGCAATTTTCTTTTTTTTAACTTTTCATTTTTGAATTTTTGAAGAGTTAAAAGAGTCCGATTTCGATGAATCACGTGATGTCGCGCTCCATTTTCTAAGACGGTTCTTTCAAGATGCATGAAGACAGGGTTCCGGCGGATCTAGAAGAATTTCCCATTCTCAAAGTTTTATTTCCAACATGAGATATTGCACTTCTAAACTAGCCGTTGGAGTTTACTGACACCTTATGTTTTTCGAAAAAATGAACGATTTTTTCCACTTGGAACTTTTCGAAGAAGAATTTTGGTATTGTTACTCGGCGGAGCATAAAATGATTTTGCCTGGGTGAAGTTCTAACATTGTCCCTAGAATTGAGATTTTTACAACATCCTCATTCGATGATGCCTTGTACAAGTCTACTTGCCTTGAGGTTGGGGTCCCATGAGGCTCTAATTCCACTACAGTCTTGAGAAAAGCTTTGAAAGACCAAGGTTCGGATGAATTATTTTCTAACTTCACTAGCAAGCCTGATCTTAAGAAGATCGATAAAGCCTTGAGGATTCTCATGGAATACCGCAAGATGAGCTGGTTTCTCAATCCCCTCAAATATTCGTCATGTGGACTACCTCCTGAAGATTTGATGAAAAAGTGGTTGAAGGCTCTGTCACGCATGAAGCGAGGTGGAGCGAGAAGTGCCTAGAGCAAAGGGGGTTGACCGCAACCCCTAAGGCGATCCATGACTTAGTTGCAGCTTCTGTGTTGGCCTCGGCTGACACATTTGGTTATTCTGAGCCAACGAGAAAGTCCGAAAAATGAAAATCTGCAAGAAATCCAACGGGGAAGCCAGAAAAGCCCCCAAGACAAAGACTTAACAAGAATTCTACTGAATTTTGGCATAATCTCTCATGAAAAAGTGGTTGAAGGCTCTGTTACGCATGAAGCGAGGTGGAGCGAGAAGTGCCTAGAGCAAAGGGGGTTGACCGCAACCCCTAAGGCGATCCATGACTTAGTTGCGGCTTCCGTGTTGGCCTCGGCTGACACATTTGGTTATTCTGAGCCAACGAGAAAGTCCGAAAAATGAAAATCTGCAAGAAATCCAATGGGGAAGCCAGAAAAGCCCCTAAGACAAAGACTTAACAAGAATTCTACTGAATTTCGGCATAATCTCTCATGTAACCGGGTCAAACCATCTTCCACCTGTCAGACGAAAGATTTAAATACGAAACCAATAATCCAAACAGTCCAGGACAAATCACAACCACTCAACGTAAACAATCCAAACCAACTCCGAATCCAAAATCATGGAAATAACTTACAAACAAATCCCAAAAGATTAATTAGAGAAATAGGTTTGAAATTTAAATTTACACAAGTCCAACAAACCCTACTCAGAGATAGTAACGGTGTTAGCGCAGCTGAAAGATGATGCCTCCGCCTAGGGGTGTGTCCTCGTCGAACTCAATTACTTGGAGGGGACGTAAAACGAGAAAAATTGTGAGTGGACAAAAATAATAATTTAAAATAGAATTCTCGAGGCAAACATGTGATTTTCCCCTCTGTAAGTAAATCATGCATACATAATGAGAAATTCTTTTTAAATAGTTACTTGAATAAATATAATTACGAAGAACTTACCGGAAAAGTCATTTTTAATTTAAAATCCGATGAGACTCACAAAAATCCATGCAATATAAAATACCCCGGGATCCACAACCATGCTTTGAAAACCCTCCATGAAGAAGCTTTAAAATCACAAGAAAACTTGGACATACTACACCATAAAAATATCACACCATCCCCGAATGTAATCGCGAGCCGTAGCTCAATATCTCGGCTGTCGCCTAACATCCAGGGCAGTTAAACACGGGGACATGCCCTTTTAACCATTTCTGAAAATACCTCAAAGCAATGGCTAGGGAACTGAGAGGTCCAACCCAGGGACCTACTCCCAGACACACATATATGAAAATGACTCAAAGATATGCGGCTGAAAACCTGTACTAGGCGTAGACAGCCTCGACGAAGGTATGACAAAAAATACCTCGATGTCATATGTCGGAAAAATAACCCCTCGACGAGCACATGACGGAAAATACCTCGACGTCATGTGCTGGAGAAATAATCCAATTCTCAACGAACACATGATGGAAAATACCTCAACATCATGTGCCGAATAAAACCATAATAACTGGGGATGGTTGTTTGGTCATAGTTTTTACATGTATTTCATGTCATTTCATGCCTCTTTGCTTGTCTTTTGCTTAATTTCTGGCCATCGATAGTAGAAAGTGATGCTCTTGTGAGACATGTGTAGGTTTTAGAAAAATAATGCAATTCTAAGAATACAGGAAAAAGAATGGTTCAAATCGGAGTTCAAATGAAGGAGATGTCCTCATTTCAATATCGGGTCCTGAACTAGGCCCTAAGTGCCCCAGTGCGCCCTATTTTGGGTCCTTGACCAAGTACCTCAGATCAGCCCATCCGGGTCCCAAAGCCGTGTCTCATGACATCAAGTTCATATCTTAGAAGTGCCAAGGTCATGCTAGGACATGTCGAGGCCATGTCCCAAGAACTTCCAATCTGAGTCATTGGTCGTGTCCCGGACACGCCCAAGACATCGAGTACATGTCCTAGAGGAGCCAAGTCGTAGTTGACGTTCCCGCTATCAAGAAAAGGTGCGACTGTACCGTAGATAAATTCTAGAGTGCCGCAGTGGTATCAATTCTAGTATCAGGTCAGGTCCTTGACATGGCCCGATAAGTTCCAATGAACATATTTTTGGGCCTACAGCCATTTGATCAAAAGATGGAGTGCGCCTAGACTCTTTGACATATAATGAAGCTATTCAAGTGCCAAGGCGCGTTGTGGAGTGACAAAGACATCCTTAGAACGAAATTCCAAGTTTTCAAGCCTTGGCCGAGGTCCTGCCCTGATTCTAGCCTGTTTGCCCAGCGACTGGCTGTGTTCACACCTTCCAGCTTGCATTTGCACACCCAACCTTGTTCTGATTGCTTTTCATTGATTTTAAGGACTTTGCAATTACATAGGAGTGCCATAGCTATTCTAGAATACTCTAGCCTAGGGTTTCTAATTCTAGTCCTTGTAGGACAAGGTTTTCCCTTGTCTATAAAAGGGAGGCCTTGTTCAGTGTTTCGAAGACCACACTTTTACCCCGCTTTACATTACTTAGAGATATTTTGTTTACTTATTGTGTTTAGCTATTAGCGTGAGGCTTGTTCACGAAGACCTGATTGTGTTCTTAGATGAGTGGTTGAAGCTGTGGTAAAAATAATATGTGAAAAGATCCATGACATTCCTTGGGTTACCGTGTAATCGCTAGGGTTAGTGTAGTGTCATTAAATCCCTTTAGAACTTAATGCTTCTCTTTGTGTTTGACTCGGAAACCGTGGTACTCAGTTGAGCATAATTTGATAGACATCTTAAGTGCCTATGAGGCCTAAGACATACTAAGCAAGAAGAGATAAAAAGGTGTGAGGGTGAGCTTAAGAGACCCCTTGCATTGGCACTAAACCAAGAAGGAAACATGATAGTTGAACCTTGCAAACCAAGTTAGAAAACGTTGTGGTTAGGTGTGGATAGGGACTGCCTTAACTTGCCTTTAATTTGATTACAATCTCTTCGTTATTTACTTAATTTCTTGCATTACAAGTTATTGACTTTGCTAGCATCTTTAGAACTAAAGCCCACGCCTTTTTGTCTGTGTCCTGTTTAGGTGTCTTTGTTTGGAGTCTTTTGTTTAGTGTCAAGCATATCTAATTAGTGTTTGTTTCTGTTTTGAGTACCTACTCATGAACTAAACAATCTATTGCTTTGAGTACATTGTTGAGTCAAGTCTTTGTGGGATTCAACCCTTGCTTGTATCACTATATTGTCTATTGATTAGTGCACTTGCTAGGATATTATTGTTAAGGATTATGTGCATTTACTTGTCATACTTTTCTTCCAACAATGGTATACATATAGAAGATTGTAGTGTGTAGTACTCGAAATCCAAACTAAAAACTTTTTTACCTGACCTAAGCCAAAATCATAGAAAACCTAGGCCGAAGCCCAAAATCCGATGAAAAATGAAATCCCGGGCCTAAGCCCAAAAACATAAACTCGGCTGAATCTAGAAGCTGTAAAACCGAAATCCAGAAAATCAGGCCGTAGCCAAAATCTCATAATTGGGTCGTTACATCCTATGACATTCTTCAACATGATAAATTTTCTGTGTTGGAGAAGGTGCGCTCAATGGAAGCATGTTCGGATGAGCTAAACCGAGTTCGAAAAGAGTAAAAGCTAGCGGAAAACGAGCAAGATGTTGTTAGTTCTAAATCTTCCAATCTGCACAATGATCTACTTTAGTCAAATGAGCGAGTGGCATTCCTAGGAGTCAAAATAGGTGATGCCTACGTGGAGATTGTGAAATTGAGGTTCGAAATCTCAAAATGGAAATTTGAGCCATCTTTGCCCCTTGTATGTGCCCTTCCATCTTCGTAGCAAGATGATATGGAGCTCAAGAGATCCAAACTCCTATAACAAGTGTCAGAACTTGAGGACTCCATGGAAGAGTTGAAGCGAATATTGCTTGTTGCAAATTGTAACAGATCAAGGCTAGGGAATCGTCGTTGAACTATGTTATTGCTTGGCCTTGCAAAGACGCTTGAAAGCCCTTGCACATGAGAGTGTCATTATGCCTATGAGGCACTATGACACCACGATAATAGTCGACATGCTTCACAGGGTCCAACTTTCCTTTGAACTGATTAAAGTATAGAGTTACAAACCATTGTGAAAACTGCTCATCTTCAATGTCGTTGACGAACGGTCATGTCGAGGTCGTCGTGATCTGGAGACGTAAGTCGTCCTAAAAGTCTTCGTCGCACTGTATACCTTGGAGACATCGATCCAACATCCTTTGTACATTATCAACATGTAGCGAGACACAGCGAGGTGGGGATCCGCAGCCACCATATTGGCCCCGGCTCCCATGCTTCATCGTCTCTGAGACGTGCGATTGTGTTGGCGAGTACATCTCATCCTCCTCAAGATGGTACTCGAAGTGACTAGAACTACCACCGACTTTCCCGTTGGAGCAAGTACGCGTACTCCGAGACACTAAATGTCGCGACTAATTTTCGCTCAGGAATTCACTGTGTGATAGACCGCTGACATGCTCTTCAAACCAATCATGAATTGACTGTCTTGGGTGATGTCGCTTTTCCACCATGCCGGTGTAGCTTTCTTTGTTGGAGTCAATCAACGAAACGTATCAAGACATCGTCTTGCATCGAACATGCTCCTTGCCAAGATTTTATGTGACGTCCTCTTGGCTATCTCGCAGCGAGGCGCGTCTTCCGGCGGTTCGAGATGTTGTAGATGTTTCGACTGTGTGGGGACTAACGCATCGGGCTCTAGGGACGTCGCGTCACTTCGCAATCCTCGCGAGTCTAAACTTGTTCCCTCGTGTCTCGCAGGTCATCCAACAGCCTCCGAAGATTTGCAATAGCTGGATTTCCAATTTTCAACTTGTCGAGATGCTTCTCCCATGAGGCGCCAGTCCGTATTTTGAAAGTTGGTTGTGCCGAAAGCTAGTGGGGGGTTTGTGTTGGGTGGCACAGTGACACCAGGAACTGCTGCCAAGGATAGCGCACCGAGGCCGGTTGGTGCCGTGGTCCGTGGTACTGAAGTCGTCGGCCTTGATAATGGTTGTATCGCTTGCTTCTCCATGATCAGAGGGAGTAAGCTGCTTTCATCACGAGTTCCCGTCGGATCTTGTTGTTCGTCATGTTCTTCCTATAATTGAAGACAAAAAACGATGAATGCATGTGATATTTGTTGCGAAAACTCGATAGCACGCTTTGAGTATTTCTCAAATTGGCTCTCAATGAAAGCACGAGTTGTTAATGCATAAATTGTACGACTTGAGAATCGCCTTTCGATCCCTACACACAATGAAAATAGACAAACGAGGTCATGGTTGAAGCCCAAGATTGGGGGGTCAACTAGGAACACTATGATGTCTATGTCAGTTTAATCTAGGAAAATAAATTGAAGAGCAAAAAGTGTGATTATTTTTATGTACTTGAGAGGTGAAGTCTTATATTTATAGCGAAGCCTTGAATGAGGATATGTCAGCCTTATCTTATTTTTTAGCCCAAATTCATGCACACATTATCATTCAATAACTTGAACCTACACATAAACAAAGAGGAAAGAGAAACCAACTTTCTTTGTTTCCACAGAAATGGCTGCATAATTTTGTAGGATAATGACCCAGCAACAACCATCTTCCCGACTAAATTAAGTGTTAAAGTTATGTTATTTTCCAGAATATGATAGAGATATCAAGATTTTAATTCAGTTTTAATATTGTGTGATATAAAGATATTTAATCTATTACAAATATTGAATACACCTTTCATTTTATCTCCCTTTGTTTTTTAGACGCATAAAAATTCCAACGCACAAATTTCTTTGATGCTGATCTGACACTACCAATAAATGGTCAAATTTAGAAATGATGGCCACCGACACCAAGCAAGACAAAATAGTCCTGTTAGGGTTGGACTAGATTACATACGCATTCGAGCTCAGATTATCATCTCTGCAAAACCATTTCAATCAGGGATCAAACCAACCCCATATTTTTCATCTTATTTGAAGGCTTCATTCTTTTTTCTGAAACGTTTTTAAGTCCTTGATCAGTAGTCAAGCTTCATGTATCTACCCCATATTTCAACGCATGGTGCAGATAGAACCAAAAGTGGATGGCTCCTCCTCAATGGTGGGGTTTTTATTATTTTTGTTGTTGTAAATACTATGAGATATTCTCACTTTCAAAGAGTGAGCTTAATCCCAATTAGGAGAACAACTTGCCCCTACGCACAAAATGCTCTTAGTGACTTTCAAACTTCAACCAGTTAAGCACAAGAAAATTCGATCATGAAAATGACAGTTTGCCAATTTCACCACTCCTTATAATGACATTAAATTTTTCTTTTTGTAAATTTCTTCCCAATTCATTTCTCTTAAAAACAGTTCAAATTCCAAAAGCATTTTAGTTATTTCTTTGTTTTTATTAATGCATTGGCGTGCGTTACTGAAAAATGGATGAGTTTGAAATCATTTTTTAAGATGTGGAAATATCTAGTTCCAAATCGAATCCTCCATATCTCAGAGGGAATGAAGCTTTCATCAATAGGCCCAAAAGGGTAGTAAACCAACAAAATGGTAGCCCCACCCAAACAAAGTAAGGGCCGACCAAAAACTGAAAACCAAGCAGAGTTGCATCAAAATCATAGGTTACAGAGAACCATCAGATCGACAAGAGTTGAATCAATATATCAGCAGTTGCAAACCCAGCACACTCGAAAAGATGAGTGACGCATATCGACAACATGGTAACGCAGACATGGCTATTACTCAAGTAACCCAGTAGAAAGTCATACTAAAATCATTCACAATCACTCACCAGCAATAATGCTCGATAACATGAATATGAAAAACCTTCACCGTCAAACTTCCGCAAATATATCCAACACAGCTACAATGCCAGAATGAAGCTAATAAATAAATCCAGGTGACGAAACAAACACCGAGCCTAAACAAATAAAGCTAGAATAGCCTATAGACAGCACTTGTGGCAACTTTTAAAAGCCACTTCCTGTTTTTGTTTACCAAGTGACTGTTCAATAGCCACCAGGTCCACCGAAATTGCCATCCCCACGATAATTACCACCACCACCACCACCACCGCTGTATGGTCCAGGACCAGTCCGCTCAGTGGCATAACTGACACGGATGTTTCGCCCATGCAACTCCTGAAATACAACATGTCAACAGTTACTTTATTACAAAACAAGACTAACAGCTCTGAGGATGGACCATATCCCTCACAGCTGCAGTGTCTAATGGTTTAAAACAAGTATCATCCATTGTGCAGGAACCATATCAGTCCACGTGGGATCCCATACGGTTCCAATTCTGGACGGTTTAAATTTATGCAATTCCATTCTGCTCAAAGATAAATTCAAATTCTGACCTGGCCATCCATGGAAGATAGTGCAGAACTAGCAGATTCATCACTGGAGAAGTCAACAAATCCAAACCCCCTGGATCTTCCAGTATTCCTATCCATGATAACTCTAGCTGCAGAAATCAAACCTAACCATTAATACAAAGTACATAGAGAGGGACACCAACAGCAGACCAAAAGAGAGTAAGCTTACACACTCCCCAGGAAATTTATTAAGATAATAATATTAAAAAGTGAGAAAGTAAACAGAATTATATTGATATGAGCATCTTGATGCACTAATTTATTTTATTCAGTGGTGGAAGGTCAGCAGCTCCAATAACTCAACATGCAGAGAAGGGAAAAAAAAATCTAAACTCACTTTACTGAATCTAATCAACAGTTGCATTCATTACTTTCTGGAAAATGAACCTTAAAAACAACCCCAGGGTACTTTTTGCTGAATCATAAATTTTTGAATAAAAGAACGCTGCCAACATCATATACCTCAAATGGCATAAAAAGAACTACAAGCAAAGAAAATAAAAGCCTACTAACCAAATCACTGGATACAGAACCCCAACAGAGTGATCCTTAAAGGTTGCAACAAAAGTAGGCAAAGATAAAGGCTACGGACACCGAAATAGCAGAAAATGTACAATTAGAAAAAGCTATGGAAGTATGACCCAAACTGGTCAACCATACAATTAATTAAATTACTTTTCTTCAAGTCAACCAAAATATGAAAATATTTGAAGATTTGATATTTTTCTTCAACTTCAAGGAAAACCTCAGGTGGAGATCATAGACAGAAGCCATATTATAGGCTTGGAAGAAGCAGTAATAATAGCAAGAATTAAGCACCAAGAGTATCTATTAACTCTTGGTCTTAATTACAAGAGTAAATCCCATGTACCTCAATTAAGGATAAAAAAAAATAATAGATAAAGCATAATGTAGTGCGCCAGTGTAAAGCCTCCTCTAAACAAATAGAGATACGGAAGAAACTGCAAGTATATACAATTTACCTAAGAAGTTCAGCTGCTGAACAAGTCAACAAGACTAATGAATCACATTTAAACTTACCTTCAGTCACATCTCCAAAGCTTGAAAATGCATCTCTAAGAGAGTTATCATCAGTTCCGAATGAAAGGCCTAGAAAACCACAATTTAAAGAAAAAAATTCAAAAATAAATCTACAGCATCTGTAATTAGTCATCTTAAACTACGTTCTCCAAAATAATATACCTCCAACAAAAAGCTTGGATGACATGCAGCGCACAGAATTAAGCATTGATGCTGGTCCATTCTGGGAAACGCCGTGCCTCAAGAGACTCCCGATTTTGTTACAGAAAGCCATTTAAACAGCTCACAATTATCTCTTCCAAGAACCTGAACGAGAAAAAATGGCCATCATGACCAAACCAACAAAAACTTCATGTATAGATATTTCTAGATAAATATGGCAAACTGAAAATATATAATCCAAGAAAAACATGAAATAATGTGAGAACCAATCGCACAATAAACAACTCACTCAACAACACAGCCGACAGTAAACAGGAACTAATTTTATACATTCCAATACAAAAACAGCCACAGGATGCAGGAAAACTTGAAAACGAATGAATCAACAAGGGGCACTCCAATGACCAGGCAATCTTAAAAAGCACAAAATTACCAATATGTACCAGAAACCAATTTCATCCTGACTCAGAACATGTTTCTCTAATAAACATAAGTAAGAAACTCATTATGAGATCCCACCAAGAAAACTAGAGTCTAATAACCAGGAAAACCCAAAGGTCATTTGGGTCACAAAATCTCAGTATGTCTTGGATGCATAAAGGAAATGGACAGTTTTTTCCCAGCTGAATTACAGGCCTAACTGTGTATTCCTGGTTTCTAAAATGTAACAGCGTATAAAGCGCTCGCCTTTATGTTTCTTTTAGTCTATTTGTTTTGAGAACTAAACAGAGTCTGTGTTTCCAGCTGATCGGCAGCTAAACAAATAACACAAAAATACCCAAAAACGATGGATCATACACCATCCTAGCCATAGAATAAAACCCAAAACCCAGAACAAACCGACATTAATGTTTCCAGAAAAAACGATAAACCGTATAAATCATAAAGAAAACAGATCAAATAAGCCATAAATATGATAATCTCTGATAACAACACACATAGAGAGAGTGAGAGAGTGCGAGAGTAGAGAGACTGAGAGTTGGGGTCGGGGTAGAGATAGGGTTTAGGAAAGGGGTTTACCTCAGAGTGAAATGGCGGCTAGGGTTTAAGGCGAAGCACAAACGGGAGTGAGATTTGATACCGACTATAATCTTGTGCGTTTTATAGCCAGAACTTAAGGGGATGACTGGTTCACCTGCGGGTGTTGATTCAGCATATGATTCTTTTTTTTTTTTTTTGGAGAAATGATATTTAAATTATTTTAATTGACCACATCAATTGAACTATCTTATATGTCATTCAATGAATGTGTTATTTCAATAAATTAAATAACATTATATTTACTTTTTGTGATAAATAGAATGTCACATCAAGTGTGGTAAATTAATGTGGTCAATTAAGATGTGTTGATGCACAAAATGTACCAACTTAGGCATAGTGCTCTGTCTAATCCATATGTGCCACGTGCTCTTCGATAGACTTGTAAAAGGGAGAGTGATTGGTCGTCGATTAGGAATAGGCACTGGTGTGGTGCGGGCCTAAAGGGTATCCGACGCCCAAGTTAGTATGTGGTATGTAAGAAGAATGTGATAAACGATAATTTCAACAGAATAATGGTAAATAGTGAATTTTAGTTACATTTTTGGGAAATGTGCCTCCCTTTTGTATTGATGGTTGAGGGAGGCTTGATGAATAGTTTCGATGTGCGATAAGTGCACTTCTGCTGTGATGCTGACACGTGGCACCCAAATGGGTGGTGGATATGTGTCCACGTGTCAGTGTGTTATTAGTCCTTGCTGGGATCTTTTGCTTGTGGGCTTGGCTCCATTTTGGTATTTGGGCTTGTTATGTGTGGCCTACTGAGTCTGGTCCAATATGGTATCAACAGAAGTCCCCCAAGTTCTTAACCGAGGTGGACTTCCTCGGTTGGGCACTTATTACTTTTCCCAGAATCAGTGGGGAGATATACTTCTAATCCCCCAAGTCGCCAGACGAGGGTGAGCACCAAGTTACTGGTCGGTGTAGCAAGTGTTGGTACTTGTCTGTATGGATGTGACATTTCAGCTCGGTGGTAGTGCTTAGGCTGATCAGTGTTTGCATCTTTGAGTTGGAAGAATTTTTGGTTTTGGTGGCTCGGTCTTTTATGGTAGGTCGATCGGCCTTGTCTAATGTGGAGACTGATCAATGTAGTTTGCACAAGTGGGCTAGTGATGAGCATGGATGGTGAGTGCAACTTAGTGACCGATTAGCGCATCAGTAATAGGTCGGCGTGGGGTTTAATGATGTGTGTTGCTTGCGTAAGCTGGACGAGTGGGGGCGTGTGTGGCTTGTTCATGTCGTGCACGTGTCGCCTTGTGGTGGTCTGATGAGCAACCTTTCACCTTCCCAACCGTTGGTCTAACTTGGTTGTCTATAAATAGTTGAGGTGTTTGCTTTCATTTTTCACTTTCGATTTTTACCTAGAGCGGAAGTGCTGTCAAATTTTCAAGGCGATTTCAGGTGCGATTTTTACGGCGGTCGGTGCGGTGGTGTGATTTCTGGTCAGATTCCTCCGTCGTCTAAGAATAAGGTTTGTTACTTTCGTCTTTGTTTTTTGAATTAGTTTTATGTTTTTGAAGAACTGGCAGTAGGATGGTGGTTGGATCCGTGTAGGTGGTGCTTGGTTAGTCATAGTTGTTTTCCTTTACTTTCCTTTAGATTGCGATCATTTCAGAGTCATATAGCCAGTATGTTGAAGTTCAAGATTACAGGTCGTTTGCCGAGCTATTGCTTGAGTCAGAGCAGGCAGTTGGTCGTCCTTGCTTGACGAAGGGGAGTCGTCAAAGTAGAAATCTGACAAGGGTGGTAATGGTGGAGATGTGAAGGTGGTTGAGATGTCAGATGATGAAGACAAAGCTATGCGTGTTCGGTTTGAGGGTAGGACCGATCAGTCTAAGGCTGAAACAAGTGGTTGGGAGTTTAAAGTGGTGGTGAGTAAGAAGATCAGGTTTGAGAAAGAGGTCGATCAGTCTGAGGAGCATGAGGTTTTGTCGGATCGGGCGATGAGGATTAAACACGGTCAGTCGGGTGGGAAAGTCTCCATCGCGAAGGGGCCAATTGGGGATCTACCTCCTGGGGCCGAGGATGTTCTCAACGCTGTTCCGATCGAGCATGCAGAGTTTACGGTGGATGAGATGTTTACTAGGGAGACCCAGGATGGTCTGGACAGATTGTATGCGGAGTATGAAGTGCCTAAAGGTGTGAAGTTTCGCGTGGTCCGAGCGGGTGAGCTGCCTAGTAACCCGCCGTCCGGGTATGCGCTCTTTTACCCAGAGATGTACTCGCATGGTTTGAGGTTCCCTCTTCACCCTTGGTTGAGAACAATGATGGTGAAGATAGGGGTGGCGCTCAGTCAACTCAATCCCAATGTTTGGATTATGTTGATCTCCCTCTACGTGGCTTCAGGAAGGCTAAGCCCGAGCTGACCTATGGTTAGGTTAGGTACTTGTACGAGTTCGGCCTCCCGCAGCGGAGCACTAGTTGGGTGTATGTTCGCTGTGTGGACAAGAAGAAAAGGGCGGAATTCATTCATGACCTACCGACCTCCCAAAAATCGTACAAGACTAGGTTTTCCTTTGTTGGTGGCGATCGAGGGGGAGAAGGGATAAAGGGGAAATTCTAGAAGATAGGTGCTCGACGTAGCTTGTTTCTTTTAGTTTGTTTTGTTTGTATATATGTTTTGGCGTTGTCTGACCTCTGGTCAGTCTCACAGGTCTGTTCTTGGTTGTGACTCTCAGCGATGAAGGTCGGCGAGTGTGTAGGGAAGTGAGGAGGGCAACGACTCCCACTCAGCGGAGTAGGCATCTGCTTCATCTACTGATCGTGCTCTTTAATGTCGGTCTCATACCTCATAGGGGTAAGTATTTGTTGGTCGGTATTGATGTTTAGTCTTATCGGTCCCTGTTAATTTGGCTTGTTATTTCTTTACAGTTTTGCCGAAGGAAGTTGTGAACCGTATAATGAAGCAAGTGGAGGAGGTGAAGGCTAGAGTTCCGCAGACCGGACCACCACCGGTTGGAGCTAGTGTGTCGGTCTCCAGTCAGAAAAGAAAGGAGTCGACAATCGACCCATGAGCACAACAAAGGGTGGCCCTGATGCTTGGTGCCAAGTAGAAGAAGGCGAAGAGGGGTCAGTTCAGCTTGAGGACCGTGTTGGTGGAGGAACCAAGCGGGGAGGCCGAGCTGGTACCGAGGAGTGAGGTTGAGTGGTGATTGGGAGAAGCTAACTGGGTGTTGAAGCTAAGGGAAGAGGTTGAGCAGTGGTTGGTTTCCATTCAATAGGCTGCTAAGAATATGGAGGATGCTCGATTTCTCCTAAACGAAGGGGTTGATCCTTTGTTCCCCCTGGCACGCTTTGAGAAATTGTGGTCTCCTCCTCGTCCTCCGACCTGGAGATCAGCCGAGCTGACTGATCACAGTGGTATCGACATGGGTCGGTTCACTGAAAAAAGGATCAAGTGACTAGACGTATCCCTTGGTTTGAAGGCGGAGATGTTTCCTGTGGTGAATGGCGTCACACAAGGGATGGCCATGGAGCTGTCGGAGCTGGACGCCTTTCCAGAGAGAAACATGATCGAGCGGATAAAGAAGTCTCTCCTGATTGCTACTCACATAAGTAACTGCCCTTTTGTATATACTTGGTCATTGTGTTTATATACTAACATGTTAGCTTGGTGTGTAGTTATTCAGTGAGATGTTCATTAATTATGGGCATGCTCAACGACATGTGGCAGCCGCCGACCGGGAGAAGGCTAAGCTCAAGGAGAAGCAATTGGCCATGGTGCCCAAGCTGAGGGAAGCCGAGTTGGCCCTTAAAGCGAAGGCAGACCTGTCAAGGCCGCTTGAGACTGAAAGGAGGAATGTGGAGGAGCATGCTGCCTAGCTGGCCCTGTTCAAGAGTGAGGTTGAGCTGGCTAGGAAGGCCGAGGCAGAGGCGAAGCGACTAAAGGGAGAGCTAGCTCAGAAGGAGGCAGAGCTGGAGTAGGTGAGGGAAAGGCTTGCCTGAAAGGAGGCCGAGAGGGAGTCGGACTTAGCAAGGGCAAGGGCGGCCGGGGCTGAGGATTTCCTGCAGTCTAACGAGTGTGAGGGCCGATTAGATGCTTTTGCCTCGACCTGTAAGTGGCAGATCTACAAGAATATCTTCAAACATAATGAAGGTATTTCTTTTTGGCTCCATGCCTTGGCTTGGGATGCAACTGACGGCCAAGCTAGTTGAGTCGGTGAGCGAAGAGACCAGTGCCGACCTGGATGGCAACCCTCCTACTCCCAATCCGGAAGAGCATCCCAATAAGATCGAACCTCCGCCGATGAATGAAGAGAAGACCACCGAGGCCGATCCTCCTCCTGCCTAGAGCTTATGTATTGTTGAACAAGTTTTTTGGGGCCAACCTTTGCGTCGGTTTGTAAATTTATATTGTTTTGAACAAGTATTTTTGGCAGACCATAGGGTCTTTGCCTTTATTTATGAAATATAATTTTGCTTATATTGTGTGCAAATTTTGTTTAAATTGTGTTTATTTATTTTCACAAGTATTGGGTCGACTTCTTGTTTGGTCTGTCTATGTTTATTTTTAATAAGTACTTGCTCTGTCTGCATAAAGTTGGTTTGTTTAGACCGTATAATGTGGTTGGCCTATATTGGTGTCTTACCGACCGTATAATGTGGTTTGTACTTAAAAACACTTGTGGTTTTTGTACTTAAGTTGGTGTCATGCCGACTAGTTGGTGTTAGGGTAGTCATGCTAGTCGGTGTGCATGGTTTTACCATGATGTAAGGACCCTTCTCGAATTTCCACTCGAAACCCGGGAAGAACCCTACTCCAATTTGACAATCTAAGGAAATTCCCAAAATACCCTTAAGTCCTTACAAATTTAATTATGAGAACTCTGCCAAAAGTTCAGCAGAGTCTCCCCTTAGGGACTAGTTATCCGTCTTCCTTCTGTCAGACAAGGGATCAAATAGCACTCCAAATTCCAACTGACAACAACCATCCAACGATGAAATCGAAAGTTTATAGTAAGTCCAAAAATATTATCAGAGCATCTAGGTAGGATAATTAATTACATAATTAAATATCCTACTCGAAGTTTAGGTAAAATGCGCAGCTGAAAATCTAATGCCTTCACCTCTGGAAGTGCCCACGTTAACTCAATAGTCTGGAGGGGATTTAAAACACAAAAATTGTGAGTGGACAAAAATAATCATTTATAAATCTTTTTCCGAGGAAATCTTACATTTTTCCCCTCCACGAATAAAACCATGCATGCATAACATAAACAATTCTTTTTATGTAAATATAATATAAAGATATCTGAAAACCACCGGAATTTCATCTTTCTTTAAAAACACTTGGTTGGACCCACAAAATCTGTATAATGAAAAACACACCGTGGTCCACAATTTGGTTTGAAAATCCTCCTCCAAGGAGTTTAAAATCATGTAAATTGACCTGGACACAAAATACATCAACACATATCCCACTATTCCCGACATACCCTCCACACACTCGATATACCTCGAGTTGTGTAGAACCATGTGCTACGCATAGACAGCCTCAACGACCCGGCGGCAAAAACCGTCGACACCAACGTCGGAGAACCCTCAACGAACCAGCGGAGCAAAACCCCTAAATGCTAGTCGGAGAAACCTTGACCATCGGGGACAGAAATCCAGTGAAAACCAAATCCGTATTTTGAAATCTTTGTTTCTTGGCCTAAGCCAAAGTCATTGAAAAACCATTTATGGCCAAATCCAGTAAATCACAAATACGAGTCTAACCCAAAATCATGGACTCAATAAATATCACGTCAAGACAACATAAAAATAGAGTACAAAAACTAGGCCAATTCCACAAAACACATTTTCACTGAAATATGGAAAACCTGTGTCCAGTAATAAGTTCTAAATTCCGGAAATTATCACAGCAATACATAATAGCATTTAATCCAAAGATACCTTTATGCATGCATTACAATTGTAAAACCAAAGTCCACTTACCACACATCCAAGCAAGCTCAATCCCGAGTCGTACGCTCCTTCGAAGTTCCTGGAGTAGTACCGCCTGTCAATATTAACAATCGAGATTACTGACTAATAATAAAAACCCTACATTTAAACTCCGTAAACCCTAGGAGGTCCGCTCGCGTCACCCTAAAATGCAGCAACTTTGGACGCCCAAAACTACCCTTAAACGATGTCCGATTAACCTAAAACCTGTGCCAACAAATTCAAAATGTCAAAAACTAGTTGACACGTATCTCTGTGACCCCATAACCAATCCCACACGCCGCCACGCGCTAGCAGAAGGTCGGACCATGCGCCCTCACGCGCCCCAACGCTCCGTCACTCGCCCTCACTCGCCGGTACTGTTCATGGTAGAATATTTTGTCGCTCTGACGAAATATTCTGTCCAGACTAACGGCGTTAGGGTTCCATCCAACTCCGTTAACTTTTGACGGAATATGCCAACGCCATCAGCATATTCCGTCAAACTCTGACGGCATCAGTTGACCATTAAGTGAACTGAATGCTGACTGTGTGGCCAGGTGGCACCCACGTGGCTACTAGGTGGCACCCATGTGGCTCCACGTGGCTGCCATATGGCATCCACGTGGCTCCATGTGGCAGCCAGGTGGCATGCCACGTCAACACCGTCTGATTGACCCAATTACCGACGTCTCGTCGGAGAAGACGGCTACGCCGCCGTCCACCGTCGCTAGTCTTACTGGAAACTCACCTGAGAAGACGACTGTGCCACTGTTTGCCATGGCCGGAAAATGCCATTTCCGACCGACCTTGGATTTTTCCTAACTTCTTCAAATCTCAACCTTTTTTCACGAATTTTACGTCTAAATCTATCTACTCGAACCTAGAAACTAAAATATGACCTCAAAACACTAAACCAGTACCTGTGCTAGCTAGAAAATCGATTTGAACTTTCATTTTTTGCTTTCCTCAGTCCGGTGTCTCCCGTGGGTGCCTCCTTCGATGGTTTGTACGGTTGTGATCGTGGGAAGGAGAAGATTCTGATTAGTCACACTATAATGGACGACTTGGCCTTGAATAAGAAGTTGGAATTTATTGGTTTTGGGTGTTTGGGTTGCACGGGTTCGGGGGTGTCTAAGAGAGAGAGTGTGAAATGATGAAGATCATATCAAAGTGGGGTTAAAAATATCTACCCCTGCTAGAATTACCAAAATTCCCCTGACATTCTAGACTCGTAACTTTCGCACACGAACTCCGTTTTCTGCGTGCCGCCTGTCTACGAACTCGTGACTTCGAGACCTTTATAATGGTACTCAAAACACAGCCTAAAGTGTCTTGAAACAAAAATTGACTTTCACGCCCCTTAACAACCAAGGGTAAATTCGTCTTTTTGCAAAATAATTTAAGAAAATTTAATAATTACATTTTCGGGTTGTTACACATGATCTGTGGTCGGTCTTTACAGTGATGACATTGGTTGATGTTCAGTTAAACGGTCAATATTGTACATAGTGTGCTCGGTTAGTTTTGAGCATAAGTAGAAAATGTAAATTTGTAGGAAGAGAATTATCATTGATAAGTGTGAGGCCGAGTAGGACCTAGTACAATGATAGCCTGAGTGCGTCTTTATAGAATGTGTCCTTGTGGTCATCCCATTGGTCAGGCCGACCCGCCTATATGTAATATTTTTTGAGGTGGTCTGCATTCCGTGGGTGACCGAGAGGTCGTCCTTCTGAGTTTGTCAAGTCATAAGTTCCCGGTCGGCATATCCTTGTGATCTTGTAAGGGCTTTACCAGTTGAGGCCAAGTGTGTGTGCCTTCCGGTCCTTGGTTGCTGGGCTGACCTTCCTCAGAACCCAGTCACCGATCTAAAAACTTCGAGGTTTTACCCTTGGAACATGGTATTGCTAGGGTCGCTACTTATAACCGATGTTCCTTAGGTTTGGATGTTCCCTGTGTTCCTCAATACTGAGGGCCGTTTATTCATCATTCTGCTCGGCATCGTAGGACATGACCCTATATGACATTTCGTTAATTTTAGCTGGGACGACCACCTCAGTTGCAAAGGGCATAGAGAATGGTGCCTCGTTGGTGGTCGTTCGATATGACGTCCTATTTGACTAGAGCACATTTGGTAGGATGTCTGCCCACTTGCCTTTCATTTCATCTAGATGAGTCTTCAGGGTGTGCTTGATGATTTTATTGACAGCTTCCACTTGACCGTTTGATTGTGGGTGTGCTATAAAGGCAAAGCAGAGGTTGATGCTGTTTCTCTCGCAAAATGCCCTGAAGCTTTGATTATCATATTGCTTGCCATTGTCTGTGACGATGGTGTGTGGGAGACTGAAACGACATATGATATTCTGGAAGAGAAGGTCTCTATCTGAGCTGCTGTGATAATGGCCAAAGGTTTGGCCTCGACCCACATAGTGAAGTAATCCACGGCGACCACGGTATGCTCGGTCTACCCCTTGCCTGTTGGCATTTTTCCAATTAAGGCTAGTCCTCATTTAGAGAATGTCCACAGGCTGAGCATTGGTGTGAGGTTCTCTGGTGGGAGATGTAAGAAAGGGTCAAAGCGTTGGCATTTGTCGCACTTCTTGGTGAAGTCCGCTGCGTCTATAAGAAAAGGGCAAGCATGCATGCTTGGCTAATAAAAACCTTGGCAGTAGGCCTTATGTGCCAAAGAGCTTGGTCTAGAGTGGTTGCCACAAATTCCTGCATGTATCTCTTCCAAGATAGCTCTTTCAGCCTCGGGTGTGAGACACTTTAGGAGAGGGAGAGTGAACCCTTGTTTGTAGAGTTGGCCATTGATGATAGTGTATTGGGAGGCTTGTCGGCGTATCCTCTTAATGGTGACCTTGTCAGTTGGTAGGGTTCTTTTAGTGAGGAAATTGAGCAAGGGATCCATCCAGGTTAAGCTGATGTTTATCACATTGATGAAAGAGCACATAGTGCTTGGCTGTTGGAGGATCTCTATCGGTACGTTTCGACTTGCCATTTCATCCAGTGAGGAAGCTAGGCATGGAAGGGCATCTGCATGGTTGTTTTCTGACCTTGGTATCGTTGTGATGCCGTAACCCTTGAAACTATCCAAGAGAGATTTGGCTAGTCCTCTGTATGAGGCCATGGAAGAGTCATTTGCTTCGAATTCATCGTTGATTTGGTTGATGACAAGTTGGGAGTCACTATAAATTTGTATTTGTTTGGCTTCCATGTGTTTGGCTAAACGAAGGTCTACAAGTAATGGCTCATATTTTGCCTCATTGTTAGATGCTTTGAGCATGAAGCGCACGGCATACTCCAAGCGGACCTTGTCTAGAGTGGTGAGGACAAATCTAGCTCCACACCCATTGTAGCAAGTAGAGCCATCTACGTGCAAGACCCACGTGGGTTGTTGTACGTCCAAGGTTGGTGTTTTGGACTCTATAATGAACTCTTGGGTTGTTTTCTACTCTTATTGCTCAGTCGGTAGGTATGTGGACTCAGAGATGAAATCAACGATGACTTGATCCTTCTCAGCTGGTCTTGGTGCGAAGTTGATGTCGAATTCACTAAGTTCAATTGCCTAATTGAGGAGGCAACCCGATGTCTCTGGTTTTTGAAGAACTTGGAGGAGTGCTTTGTTTGTGAGGACCGTGATTGAATGAGCTTGGAAGTAGGGTATAAGCTTCCTAGATGAAATAATTAAGACAAATGCAAGTTTTTCTAGGTCTGTGTACCTTACCTCAGTGTCTTGTAGCGCTTTTCTCACATAGTAGACCGGGTGTTCTGCTTCATCCTTCTTCTTAATGAGTACTGAGCTAACTACTTATGTGGATACTGATAAGTACATGATCAGTAGCTCTCCAGTTTTTGGTCTTGCTAGTAGGGGCGCCTTGCTCATGTAAGATTTTAGTTCTGTGAATACCTTTGTGCACTCTTCTGTCCAGTTAACGTGTTTGGACTTGCTTTTTAGAGCTTTGAAGAATGGAACACAATTGTCCGTGGGCTTAGAAATTAAACGGGTAAGAGCTGCCACTCTTCTTGTAAGGCTTTGTCTATCTTTTTGTACGTGGAGGGGTTCCATGTCTACAAGTGCCTTGATCTTCTCGAGGTTGGCCTCTATGCCCCTTTGGCTGATCATGAAGCCTAAGAATTTCCCTGAGGCTACTCCAAAGACACACTTGGTTGGGTTCTGGCGCATCTTGTATTTCTTCAAGACTTTTAACATTCGTGAGAAGTTTGGGATGTGTTGTTCGACGGTCTTGCTCTTGACTAGCATGTCGTCAACGTATACCTCTATGGTCTTGCCCATCTGGTCTACAAACATGAAATTCACTAGGCGTTGGTAGGTGGCACCTGCGTTTTTAAGGCTAAAGGGCATCACATTGTAGCAGTAGAGGCCTTGGTCGGTTCTGAATGTTGTGTGGATTTGGTCAGCTAGATGCATGAATATCTGGTTGTATCCTGAGTATGCATCCACAAAACTCAAGAGCTCATGACCTGCCATGGCGTCGACTAGTTGGTCTTTGGTAGGGGGAAGCTATCCTTGGGACATGCTTTGTTTAGATCCGTGAAGTCAATGCACATTCGCCAAGCACTAGAGGGTTTCTTCACAAATGCCACATTGGCTACCCATACCGCGTAGACCGCCTTACACACAAAGTGTATGGTGTTGAGTTTGATTATCTCATACTTCATAGCCTCTGTCATCGCGGAATCATAGTTGTGGCGTTTTTGCTCCATAGGTTTGAAAGATGGGTTGATGCTGAGGTGGTGGCAGATGACGTATGTTGATATGTCGAGCATGTTGGTGTATGACCACGCGAAGACCTCATAGTTGTCTTGTAGAAATTTGATTAAGTCTGAGCGTGTGGTAGGGCAGAATGTAGTTCCGAGCGTTACATTACGATTAGCATGGGTGTAGGAGAGGATGACCTTTTCAACCTCTTCGATGGGCTGAGGGTGTGGTGTGGTTGAGTGATCCCTTGGGTCTTCGATTGGTCCCTCCTTGATGTGTTGAGTGACTTACGGGTCTACCGGGTCTGCTTCAAATGCTGATTAAAAAACCGCCATTGTTTCCTTGGGTTGAGTTGTGGTCTTCTCAACAAGAGTTGTCAAGTTGCATGTTCTGGCTACCATTTGGTCTCCACGTACTTGCCATATGCCCATTGGGGAAGGGAATTTTATCAAGAGCAAGTTGGTTGATACAACCGCCTTGAGTTGGTTGATGAGACCTCTGCCCAGGATGACATTGTAGGCTGTTGGGCAGTCTGCCACTAAGAAAGGAATGAGGACCGTGGCTCGCTTAGGAATGGTCCCAAAGGAGAGAGGTAGGGTGATAGTGCCAATTGGGACGATAGAGTCTCCAATGAAGCTGAACAAAGGTGTGGGAGACCGATCAAGGTCTGAATCCAGGATGCCTAGTTGCTTGTCTGCCTCCATGAAGAGCACGTTGACAGACCTACCGATATCAATCATGATTATTCCTGCGTCAAAGTTTGTGCCTGATGACGATTGGGACATCGTGTGGGTATACAACGCCCCACTCTTCTTCTTCTAAAAAAGTTATTGTTTCCTATCCGACTTTGTTAGCGTTCCTTGCTCGCCCTTCGTCAATGTTGAAGATTTGGTGATTGCTCGGTGAGGCGCGAATGAAGCTCTTCCTTGCCCTGTTGGAGGTCAAAGGTGAAGATATGGAGAGTCCTCCACTGATGGTGTTGATTTGTGGGTGTCGAGTTGGAGGGGGAGCAAGTTGCAAAAATTGGTAGATCTTCTCATCCCTGGCTAGAGCTTCCACCAAGTCCATGAATGCCACGCACTGGTCAATGCTATGGCCGTTGTATTTGTGGTATTGGTAATAGGTGCCATTGTTTTTGGCGAGCTTCACAGTAGCTGGTGCCCAAGGTGACTTGGGGATAATGTGTTCGACATTCATTAGAACATTCTTATATGAAGTGTTGAGGATTGTATAAGTTTCATTGTAACAACCCGGAATTTTAATTATTGGGTTTATGTAATTATTTTTGTAAAATGACGATTTTACCCTTGTTTGGTAAAGGGCATGGAAATCAAGTTTTGTTTCGAAAATTTTTGGTGGTGTTTTGGATACCGTTGCGTAGGTCTCGAACTCACGAGTTCGTAGACAGGCGGCACGCGGAAAACGGAGTTCGTGGACGAAAGTTATGGGTCTAGATGTGTAAGGGCATTTTGGTAATTTTTGACTTGGGTAGATATTTTTTAACCCAAAATCATTGTCTCATCTTCTTTTCATTTTCATCTTCATCAGATCATCATCTCATTCTCATCTTTATCTCTGAAACAAACACAAACCACCCGAACCCGTGTGCGAAAACTCACCCAAAACCCACAAAGTCAACTTTTGATTCAAGGCTCCAACTTCCAGTTTTGATCAACTAATCATATTCTACTCCTTCCCACGATCACAACCATACCAACCATCGAAGGAGAGGACCACGGAGGAAGCCGAACCGAGGATAGGAAGTTTCGGACCTTCCGATCGATTTTCCGGCTAGCACAGGTACGTGTTTGTGGTTTTGAGGTCATATTTGGATTCCTGGGTTCGAGTAGATAGATTTAGACATAAAATTTGTGAAAAATGGTTGAGTTTTGAGGAAGTTAGGAAAGCTTGAAGTTTCGGCCGGAAATGGAGGATTCCGGCGAAACCAGACGGCGGCGACGGCGCTGCCGGTCATCTTCTCCGGCCAACTTCCGGCGACGGCGACGACAGCCGGTCATCTTCTCCGGCGAGTCGCCGGTGACCGGTCGGGTCGAGTTGAACCGGTCGGGTCGAGTTGGACCGGGTCAGGTTGAGCCGAACCGGGTTGGACCGGTTCAGGCGCGTGGGTACTGTAGCAGGCGCGTGGCCGGCGCGTGAGGGCGCGTGGCCGGCGCGTGAGGGCGCGTGGCGGCGCGTGAGCGCGTGTTCCGACCTTCCGTCGGCGCGTGGCGGCGCGTGGGGCCGAGGCTGAGGTCACGGTGATGCGTGACAAGTAGTTTTTGACGTTTCGGACCTGTTGGCGCAGGTTTCGAGTCGATCGGATGTCGTTTAGGGGTTGTTTCGGACGTTTTAAAGTTGCTGCGTTTTCTAGGCCAGCATAGTTAGACTCCCGGGGTTTAGGGGGTTTATATTTAAGGTTCTTATGATTAGCTGGTAATCCCGATTATTAATTTGGACAGGCGATACTGCTCCAGGAGCTTCAGGGGAGCGTACAGTTCGGGATTGAGCTTGCTTGAACAGGTTTGTGAGTGGACTTTGATTTATAAACTATAATGCATGCATAAATGTATCTTTGATTTAAATACTGTTGAGTATGAGTGAAATGAATTTCTGGATTTTAGAAATGATACTGGACACATATTTTACAATATTTCAGTGAAAGTATGTTTTGAGAAATGACCTGATTTTGCACTCGATTTTGATATCGTTTTGACGTGGTGACTATTTGAGTATGTGATTTGGGTTTAGACTCATAATTGTGATTTTACCGATTTTGGCCATAAAATGATATTGCAAAGAATTTGGCTTAGGCCGAGAAACAAAGATTTCGAAGTATGGATTTGATTCACTGGTTCCCGTCCCGATGGTTATTGTTGCTCTGACTGGTGTTGAGGGGCCTTGCTCTACCAGTTGTTGAGGGTTCGGACCTTAGGTGTTGAGGGGCCTTGCTCCGCCGGGTCGCGAAGCTGTCTATGCATAGTACAGATTGTACAGATAGTACAGATATTACAGACAGTACAGATGGTACACAGAGTTGTACAGATTTGAACACATCTCAAGGGATACCCTGGTGTGTTATGAATATGTCGGGAACAGTGAATTTGAGATATTATGTGGCAGATGGAACGAAATGATTTGAATTTGAGATATTTTGTGTCCAGATTAAATTAAATGATTTTAAACTCCTTTGAAGAGAGTTTTCAAACCAAATTGTGGATCACGAGGTATTTTTATTATACAGATTTTATGTGAGTCCAATTAAATGGTTTTAAAGATAAATGTGAATTTTGGATGATTTACATATGATGCTTTTATATGATAAATTGTTTTATGTTATGCATGCATGATTTTATAAATGGAGGGGAAGAAAGGTAATACTTCGAAAAGGAATTTATAAATGATTATTTTTGTCCACTCACAACTTTTGTGTTTAAACCCCCTTCAGGCAGTTGAGTAGAGTTGACGCGAACATTGATCTCGAGGCTGAGGCATTAGGATTCTGACTGTGCTGTGTTGTATATTTAAGTAGGATATCTAAATTTTACTCTTGATCCTACTTAGACGCTCTGATATTATGTTGAATTTGATTGGTCGTTAATTACGGGAATTATTGAGTGTTTAAGTCCCTTGTCTGACAAGATGAAGTATTTATTATTGTTATTATAATTTGTAAGGATTGAAGGGTATTTTGGGAACCTTTTCTTAGGTTGTCAGACGGGATCAGGGTTCTTCCCGGGTTTCGAGGGGAAATTCGGGACGGGTCCTGACAATTGGTATCAGAGCACTAGGTTAAATTCCTGTAGACTGTACACTACGTGTACAATTATTTTGGTATAGTTTTTAACAGCGTAATGCCTCCGAGATACGAGTTCCGTCAACAGTCGGAAAATATTGGGGACACACCTGAACCTGCAGTGGAGCCTGATATGAGGCAAACACTGGAACAATTGGGTCATACGTTGATTTCTGTACTTCAGAGTAGGACTGCTACTGAAGGTTCAAACATTGAGAAAGCCCAGAGATTAGGGGATATAATATTTATGGGCGACTCTAGTCCAGATGATGCAGTAGAGTGAATTACTCATTTAGAGCGAGTGTTCTCGGTTATGAGATGTCCTCAGGGGGACATGGGTATTAGTACTCCTACTGGGAATATGTTAGTGGCGAATCTCGTGATTCGTAGTTGTCCAGTGTTAGTGGAAGGTCATGCATTAGAGGCAGATTTAGTTCCCTTAGATATTTTTGATTTTGATGTGATTCTGGGGATGGATTGGTTGACTATGCACCATGCCTCTATTGATTGTTATGACAAGAGAGTGGATTTCCGGAGTCCAGGTTTACCGAAACTTACATTCAGGGGAGATCGTAGGGTACTACCCTGTGGAGTGATATCAGCTTTAACCGCTGAGAAATTGCTGAGGAAAGGTTGTGAGGGTTATTTGGCTCATGTGTTTGATTCTCGGGATACTCCGATGAGAGTGGAGGATATTCCCGCGGTGTGTTTGATTTCTTAAGGTGGGTAGATTGTAACAACCCGGAATTTTAATTATTGGGTTTACGTAATTATTTTTGTAAAATGACGATTTTACCCTTGTTTGGTAAAGGGCATGGAAATCAAGTTTTGTTTCGAAACATTTTTGGTGGTGTTTTGGATACCGTTGCGTAGGTCTCGAACTCACGAGTTCGTAGACAGGCGGCACGCGGAAAACGGAGTTCGTGGACGAAAGTTATGGGTCTAGATGTGTAAGGGCATGTTGGTAATTTTTGACTTGGGTAGATATTTTTTAACCCAAAATCATTGTCTCATCTTCATTTCATTTTCATCTTCATCAGATCATCATCTCATTCTCATCTTTATCTCTGAAACAAACACAAACCACCCGAACCCGTGTGCGAAAACTCACCCAAAACCCACAAAGTCAACTTTTGATTCAAGGCTCCAACTTCCAGTTTTGATCAACTAATCATATTCTACTCCTTCCCACGATCACAACCGTACCAACCATCGAAGGAGAGGACCACGGAGGAAGCCGAACCGAGGATAGGAAGTTTCGGACCTTCCGATCGATTTTCCGGCTAGCACAGGTACGTGTTTGTGGTTTTGAGGTCATATTTGGATTCCTGGGTTCGAGTAGATAGATTTAGACATAAAATTTGTGAAGAATGGTTGAGTTTTGAGGAAGTTAGGAAAGCTTGAAGTTTCGGCCGGAAATGGAGGATTCCGGCGAAACCAGACGGCGGCGACGGCGCTGCCGGTCATCTTCTCCGGCCAACTTCCGGCGACGGCGACGGCAGCCGGTCATCTTCTCCGGCGAGTCGCCGGTGACCGGTCGGGTCGAGTTGAACCGGTCGGGTCGAGTTGGACCGGGTCAGGTTGAGCCGAACCGGGTTGGACCGGTTCAGGCGCGTGGGTACTGTAGCAGGCGCGTGGTTGAACCGGTCGGGTCGAGTTGGACCGGGTCTGTTAACACCAGAGTTGGTTGATACGACTGAGGAAAAAATAAGGATCATCAGAGAAAGGTTGAAGACAGCTCAGGATCGCCAGAAGAGCTATGCAGACCGTAGAACCAGAGACCTTGAGTTTGAGGTAGGTGATTGGGTGTTCTTGAAACTATCTCCTTGGAAGGGAGTGGTACGTTTTGGTAGACGAGGAAAACTGAGTCCTCGCTACATTGGTCCGTATGAGATTCTGGAGAGGATAGGACCAGTGGCATATCGTCTTGCGTTACCATCAGAATCATCCAGAGTTCATAATGTTTTCCATGTATTTTTGCTCCGGAAATATCTGTTTGATGAATCTCACATATTGGGAGAGCAGCCACTTGAGCTGAAGGATGATTTGACCTTTGAGGAGCAACCAGTGCAAATTTTGGATTGGAAAGAAAAGGTACTGCGCAGAAAGAGTATTCCTCTAGTTAAAGTGTTGTGGAGGAATCATAACGTGGAGGAAGCCACGTGGGAAACTGAGGAACTAATGCGGGCGCAGTATCCTTATTTGTTCCAAGGGTAGAGTTGAATTTCAAGGACGAAATTTCTTAAGGTGGGTAGATTGTAACAACCCGGAATTTTAATTATTGGGTTTACGTAATTATTTTTGTAAAATGACGATTTTACCCTTGTTTGGTAAAGGGCATGGAAATCAAGTTTTGTTTCGAAACATTTTTGGTGGTGTTTTGGATACCGTTGCGTAGGTCTCGAACTCACGAGTTCGTAGACAGGCGGCACGCGGAAAACGGAGTTCGTGGACGAAAGTTATGGGTCTAGATGTGTAAGGGCATGTTGGTAATTTTTGACTTGGGTAGATATTTTTTAACCCAAAATCATTGTCTCATCTTCATTTCATTTTCATCTTCATCAGATCATCATCTCATTCTCATCTTTATCTCTGAAACAAACACAAACCACCCGAACCCGTGTGCGAAAACTCACCCAAAACCCACAAAGTCAACTTTTGATTCAAGGCTCCAACTTCCAGTTTTGATCAACTAATCATATTCTACTCCTTCCCACGATCACAACCGTACCAACCATCGAAGGAGAGGACCACGGAGGAAGCCGAACCGAGGATAGGAAGTTTCGGACCTTCCGATCGATTTTCCGGCTAGCACAGGTACGTGTTTGTGGTTTTGAGGTCATATTTGGATTCCTGGGTTCGAGTAGATAGATTTAGACATAAAATTTGTGAAGAATGGTTGAGTTTTGAGGAAGTTAGGAAAGCTTGAAGTTTCGGCCGGAAATGGAGGATTCCGGCGAAACCAGACGGCGGCGACGGCGCTGCCGGTCATCTTCTCCGGCCAACTTCCGGCGACGGCGACGGCAGCCGGTCATCTTCTCCGGCGAGTCGCCGGTGACCGGTCGGGTCGAGTTGAACCGGTCGGGTCGAGTTGGACCGGGTCAGGTTGAGCCGAACCGGGTTGGACCGGTTCAGGCGCGTGGGTACTGTAGCAGGCGCGTGGTTGAACCGGTCGGGTCGAGTTAGACCGGGTCTGTTAACACCAGAGTTGGTTGATACGACTGAGGAAAAAATAAGGTTCATCAGAGAAAGGTTGAAGACAGCTCAGGATCGCCAGAAGAGCTATGCAGACCGTAGAACCAGAGACCTTGAGTTTGAGGTAGGTGATTGGGTGTTCTTGAAACTATCTCCTTGGAAGGGAGTGGTACGTTTTGATAGACGAGGAAAACTGAGTCCTCGCTACATTGGTCCGTATGAGATTCTGGAGAGGATAGGACCAGTGGCATATCGTCTTGCGTTACCATCAGAATCATCCAGAGTTCATAATGTTTTCCATGTATCTTTGCTCCGGAAATATCTGTTTGATGAATCTCACATATTGGGAGAGCAGCCACTTGAGCTGAAGGATGATTTGACCTTTGAGGAGCAACCAGTGCAAATTTTGGATTGGAAAGAAAAGGTACTGCGCAGAAAGAGTATTCCTCTAGTTAAAGTGTTGTGGAGGAATCATAACGTGGAGGAAGCCACGTGGGAAACTGAGGAACTAATGCGGGCGCAGTATCCTTATTTGTTCCAAGGGTAGAGTTGAATTTCAAGGACGAAATTTCTTAAGGTGGGTAGATTGTAACAACCCGGAATTTTAATTATTGGGTTTACGTAATTATTTTTGTAAAATGACAATTTTACCCTTGTTTGGTAAAGGGCATGGAAATCAAGTTTTGTTTCGAAACATTTTTGGTGGTGTTTTGGATACCGTTGCGTAGGTCTCGAACTCACGAGTTCGTAGACAGGCGGCACGCGGAAAACGGAGTTCGTGGACGAAAGTTATGGGTCTAGATGTGTAAGGGCATGTTGGTAATTTTTGACTTGGGTAGATATTTTTTAACCCAAAATCATTGTCTCATCTTCATTTCATTTTCATCTTCATCAGATCATCATCTCATTTTCATCTTTATCTCTGAAACAAACACAAACCACCCGAACCCGTGTGCGAAAACTCACCCAAAACCCACAAAGTCAACTTTTGATTCAAGGCTCCAACTTCCAGTTTTGATCAACTAATCATATTCTACTCCTTCCCACGATCACAACCGTACCAACCATCGAAGGAGAGGACCACGGAGGAAGCCGAACCGAGGATAGGAAGTTTCGGACCTTCCGATCGATTTTCCGGCTAGCACAGGTACGTGTTTGTGGTTTTGAGGTCATATTTGGATTCCTGGGTTCGAGTAGATAGATTTAGACATAAAATTTGTGAAAAATGGTTGAGTTTTGAGGAAGTTAGGAAAGCTTGAAGTTTCGGCCGGAAATGGAGGATTCCGGCGAAACCAGACGGCGGCGACGGCGCTGCCGGTCATCTTCTCCGGCCAACTTCCGGCGACGGCGACGGCAGCCGGTCATCTTCTCCGGCGAGTCGCCGGTGACCGGTCGGGTCGAGTTGAACCGGTCGGGTCGAGTTGGACCGGGTCAGGTTGAGCCGAACCGGGTTGGACCGGTTCAGGCGCGTGGGTACTGTAGCAGGCGCGTGGTTGAACCGGTCGGGTCGAGTTGGACCGGGTCTGTTAACACCAGAGTTGGTTGATACGACTGAGGAAAAAATAAGGTTCATCAGAGAAAGGTTGAAGACAGCTCAGGATCGCCAGAAGAGCTATGCAGACCGTAGAACCAGAGACCTTGAGTTTGAGGTAGGTGATTGGGTGTTCTTGAAACTATCTCCTTGGAAGGGAGTGGTACGTTTTGATAGACGAGGAAAACTGAGTCCTCGCTACATTGGTCCGTATGAGATTCTGGAGAGGATAGGACCAGTGGCATATCGTCTTGCGTTACCATCAGAATCATCCAGAGTTCATAATGTTTTCCATGTATCTTTGCTCCGGAAATATCTGTTTGATGAATCTCACATATTGGGAGAGCAGCCACTTGAGCTGAAGGATGATTTGACCTTTGAGGAGCAACCAGTGCAAATTTTGGATTGGAAAGAAAAGGTACTGCGCAGAAAGAGTATTCCTCTAGTTAAAGTGTTGTGGAGGAATCATAACGTGGAGGAAGCCACGTGGGAAACTGAGGAACTAATGCGGGCGCAGTATCCTTATTTGTTCCAAGGGTAGAGTTGAATTTCAAGGACGAAATTTCTTAAGGTGGGTAGATTGTAACAACCCGGAATTTTAATTATTGGGTTTACGTAATTATTTTTGTAAAATGACAATTTTACCCTTGTTTGGTAAAGGGCATGGAAATCAAGTTTTGTTTCGAAACATTTTTGGTGGTGTTTTGGATACCGTTGCGTAGGTCTCGAACTCACGAGTTCGTAGACAGGCGGCACGCGGAAAACGGAGTTCGTGGACGAAAGTTATGGGTCTAGATGTGTAAGGGCATGTTGGTAATTTTTGACTTGGGTAGATATTTTTTAACCCAAAATCATTGTCTCATCTTCATTTCATTTTCATCTTCATCAGATCATCATCTCATTCTCATCTTTATCTCTGAAACAAACACAAACCACCCGAACCCGTGTGCGAAAACTCACCCAAAACCCACAAAGTCAACTTTTGATTCAAGGCTCCAACTTCCAGTTTTGATCAACTAATCATATTCTACTCCTTCCCACGATCACAACCGTACCAACCATCGAAGGAGAGGACCACGGAGGAAGCCGAACCGAGGATAGGAAGTTTCGGACCTTCCGATCGATTTTCCGGCTAGCACAGGTACGTGTTTGTGGTTTTGAGGTCATATTTGGATTCCTGGGTTCGAGTAGATAGATTTAGACATAAAATTTGTGAAAAATGGTTGAGTTTTGAGGAAGTTAGGAAAGCTTGAAGTTTCGGCCGGAAATGGAGGATTCCGGCGAAACCAGACGGCGGCGACGGCGCTGCCGGTCATCTTCTCCGGCCAACTTCCGGCGACGGCGACGGCAGCCGGTCATCTTCTCCGGTGAGTCGCCGGTGACCGGTCGGGTCGAGTTGAACCGGTCGGGTCGAGTTGGACCGGGTCAGGTTGAGCCGAACCGGGTTGGACCGGTTCAGGCGCGTGGGTACTGTAGCAGGCGCGTGGTTGAACCGGTCGGGTCGAGTTGGACCGGGTCTGTTAACACCAGAGTTGGTTGATACGACTGAGGAAAAAATAAGGTTCATCAGAGAAAGGTTGAAGACAGCTCAGGATCGCCAGAAGAGCTATGCAGACCGTAGAACCAGAGACCTTGAGTTTGAGGTAGGTGATTGGGTGTTCTTGAAACTATCTCCTTGGAAGGGAGTGGTACGTTTTGATAGACGAGGAAAACTGAGTCCTCGCTACATTGGTCCGTATGAGATTCTGGAGAGGATAGGACCAGTGGCATATCGTCTTGCGTTACCATCAGAATCATCCAGAGTTCATAATGTTTTCCATGTATCTTTGCTCCGGAAATATCTGTTTGATGAATCTCACATATTGGGAGAGCAGCCACTTGAGCTGAAGGATGATTTGACCTTTGAGGAGCAACCAGTGCAAATTTTGGATTGGAAAGAAAAGGTACTGCGCAGAAAGAGTATTCCTCTAGTTAAAGTGTTGTGGAGGAATCATAACGTGGAGGAAGCCACGTGGGAAACTGAGGAACTAATGCGGGCGCAGTATCCTTATTTGTTCCAAGGGTAGAGTTGAATTTCAAGGACGAAATTTCTTAAGGTGGGTAGATTGTAACAACCCGGAATTTTAATTATTGGGTTTACGTAATTATTTTTGTAAAATGACAATTTTACCCTTGTTTGGTAAAGGGCATGGAAATCAAGTTTTGTTTCGAAACATTTTTGGTGGTGTTTTGGATACCGTTGCGTAGGTCTCGAACTCACGAGTTCGTAGACAGGCGGCACGCGGAAAACGGAGTTCGTGGACGAAAGTTATGGGTCTAGATGTGTAAGGGCATGTTGGTAATTTTTGACTTGGGTAGATATTTTTTAACCCAAAATCATTGTCTCATCTTCATTTCATTTTCATCTTCATCAGATCATCATCTCATTCTCATCTTTATCTCTGAAACAAACACAAACCACCCGAACCCGTGTGCGAAAACTCACCCAAAACCCACAAAGTCAACTTTTGATTCAAGGCTCCAACTTCCAGTTTTGATCAACTAATCATATTCTACTCCTTCCCACGATCACAACCGTACCAACCATCGAAGGAGAGGACCACGGAGGAAGCCGAACCGAGGATAGGAAGTTTCGGACCTTCCGATCGATTTTCCGGCTAGCACAGGTACGTGTTTGTGGTTTTGAGGTCATATTTGGATTCCTGGGTTCGAGTAGATAGATTTAGACATAAAATTTGTGAAAAATGGTTGAGTTTTGAGGAAGTTAGGAAAGCTTGAAGTTTCGGCCGGAAATGGAGGATTCCGGCGAAACCAGACGGCGGCGACGGCGCTGCCGGTCATCTTCTCCGGCCAACTTCCGGCGACGGCGACGGCAGCCGGTCATCTTCTCCGGCGAGTCGCCGGTGACCGGTCGGGTCGAGTTGAACCGGTCGGGTCGAGTTGGACCGGGTCAGGTTGAGCCGAACCGGGTTGGACCGGTTCAGGCGCGTGGGTACTGTAGCAGGCGCGTGGCCGGCGCGTGAGGGCGCGTGGCGGCGCGTGAGCGCGTGTTCCGACCTTCCGTCGGCACGTGGCGGCGCGTGGGGCCGAGGCTGAGGTCACGGTGACGCGAGACAAGTAGTTTTTGACGTTTCGGACCTGTTGGCGCAGGTTTCGAGTCGATCGGATGTCGTTTAGGGGTTGTTTCGGACGTCTTAAAGTTGCTGCGTTTTCTAGGCCAGCATAGTTAGACTCCCGGGGTTTAGGGGGTTTATATTTATGGTTCTTATGATTAGCTGGTAATCCCGATTATTAATTTGGACAGGCGATACTGCTCCAGGAGCTTCAGGGGAGCGTACAGTTCGGGATTGAGCTTGCTTGAACAGGTTTGTGAGTGGACTTTGATTTATAAACTATAATGCATGCATAAATGTATCTTTGATTTAAATACTGTTGAGTATGAGTGAAATGAATTTCTGGATTTTAGAAATGATACTGGACACATATTTTACAATATTTCAGTGAAAGTATGTTTTGAGAAATGGCCTGATTTTGCACTCGATTTTTATATCGTTTTGACGTGGTGACTATTTGAGTATGTGATTTGGGTTTAGACTTATAATTGTGATTTTACCGATTTTGGCCATAAAATGATATTGCAAAGAATTTGGCTTAGGCCGAGAAACAAAGATTTCGAAGTATGGATTTGATTCACTGGTTCCCGTCCCGATGGTTATTGTTGCTCTGACTGGTGTTGAGGGGCCTTGCTCTACCAGTTGTTGAGGGTTCGGACCTTAGGTGTTGAGGGGCCTTGCTCCGCCGGGTCGCGAAGCTGTCTATGCATAGTACATATTGTACAGATAGTACGGATATTACAGACAGTACAGATGGTACACAGAGTTGTACAGATTTGAACACATCTCAAGGGATACCCTGGTGTGTTATGAATATGTCGGGAACAGTGAATTTGAGATATTATGTGGCAGATGGAACGAAATGATTTGAATTTGAGATATTTTGTGTCCAGATTAAATTAAATGATTTTAAACTCCTTTGAAGAGAGTTTTCAAACCAAATTGTGGATCACGAGGTATTTTTATTATACAGATTTTATGTGAGTCCAATTAAATGGTTTTAAAGATAAATGTGAATTTTGGATGATTTACATATGATGCTTTTATATGATAAATTGTTTTATGTTATGCATGCATGATTTTATAAATGGAGGGGAAGAAAGGTAATACTTCGAAAAGGAATTTATAAATGATTATTTTTGTCCACTCACAACTTTTGTGTTTAAACCCCCTTCAGGCAGTTGAGTAGAGTTGACGCGAACATTGATCTCGAGGCTGAGGCATTAGGATTCTGACTGTGTTGTGTTGTATATTTAAGTAGGATATCTAAATTTTACTCTTGATCCTACTTAGACGCTCTGATATTATGTTGTATTTGATTGGTCGTTAATTACGGGAATTATTGAGTGTTTAAGTCCCTTGTCTGACAAGATGAAGTATTTATTATTGTTATTATAATTTGTAAGGATTGAAGGGTATTTTGGGAACCTTTTCTTAGGTTGTCAGACGGGATCAGGGTTCTTCCCGGGTTTCGAGGGGAAATTCGGGACGGGTCCTGACATTCATACTTTGACCGAGGGGGTGGTCGGTCATCATTATTGTTGGTTATGTTGTCTTGGCGACCTTGGCCTTGTTGGGGAAGGTTGGTGTAATTGGGATTTTTGCCCTTCTTGCTTGGGCTATATGAGTCATGGGAGTATTCCTTCCTCTTCCCTCCATAAGAGTGCTGACCCTGGTTGGGGTGATGTTGTTGATTTATGTGTTGGGGGTTGGGGACGCTCGGCCGGTATATGTTGGCCGAGTTAGGCTTGTTGGGCTGGTATGTGTTAATCGAATTGGTGTCCTCTTTGTGGTTAAGTAGCTCAGCCTTGGCATGTATTTCCGCCTATTTCATGATTTCATTGTAGCTAGACCAACATTGTGTGTGTGCAACATACTGAAAGTGGATTCCCTGAGGCCACCTATGAAGGCTGTGAATGCTGCCTTGTCCTCTGTCTCTGCGCACCGAGAGTACTCGTGGCTGAACCTGGCTGCATATTTCTGTAGGGGTTCATTTTCTCCTAGCTTTAGTACAAAGTGGTTTTCCGTCAAGAAAAATCGGCTAGTCTAGATCATGAATTGATTGAGGAAGACCGTCTGCAGCTGCTTGAAAGAGTTAATGGTTCCAGCCCCCAATCTATAGAACCAATTTATGGCTGCTTCAGTCAAGGTAGAGCTGAAAATGAGATAGTATGCCTCGTCTGAGAGGTTCTTGAAGGCCACAACCATCTGGTAGGTGTTTTAGGTGAATGATAGGGTCTCCTTGGCCAGTGTAGAGTGGGATCTAGAGAGGTTTTAACTCCTGGTCATGTCTGATCTAGTTGATCCTTTCTATGAAGGTCCACATCTCGTCTTGATCAAGGTTGGCAATCGCGACTTTTCTTTCTCGGTCTCGAGGCTCTTGACTCGGTCTAGGAGTTGCTTGAAGAGTGGGTTGGTCTGGGGAGACTTGTTACGACTACCACGATGGCTGCTGCGTGTGGGTTAGTCGGCTTCACCTTTAGGGGGAGGCCCAGGGTGTACATTTTGGTTGTTACTGCACACATTCCTTTCGGCCTCCCTTTGTGTAGACGACCGATGGCGTCCCTCCAGGTGATTGCTGCAGGAAGGCCGGTCGACCTTCGGGGCACTCAGAGCTTCTTGGGAGGATCCCTCGCCTTCAGAACCCAAAATAGCAATGTGTGGTCCTTGTTCGGCGTGTTGGGTGTGTAAAGGGTTTGTATCTGGGGTGGGCTGATCGGCTTGTCCTTGTGTTGGCCGACCGGTCGTGCCCAAGTTGGATGGGAATGTCAGCTTGGTCGGTGCAAGGGGTGACAGGTCTCTCCTCGTCCCCTCGATAAGGGCTTCCCTAGCGTCTCGGTATATCTTTGTCTCGGCATGATCCTTGCCAGGGATGATGAGTAGCTGAGCAGCATGGTCGGTGGGCTTAGCTTGTGGGCCTTCCCCTTGTCCTTTTCGCTAACTCGGCATACCCACTCGGCACGTTCGGCGCAATTAGCGACCACTTGTTCGGCCTCACGCATTTCTGCCCTAGCTAGGTGGATCTTGAGCTCGGTCTATTTTGAGTTGGGCCACCATGTTAGCGTATTGCTCGTTGAGCACTTGGTTTCTTAATTCGGCCTAAGTGTCGCTGGCCTTTACCTCGGGCAAGTCTTGTTAGAGCTTTTCCAGTAGCTACATTACATTGGGGGAGATGTCCCTCGGTGTTCTAGACCCCTGGGTGGGCGTTATCTCGCCATCACCCTGATCACTCTGCATGTTCACGAAGAGGTCAGAGCTGAAGCTCGATTTTAGTAGAGTAATGGGGAAACTTAATCAGAATTCCCACAGATGGAACCAAACTGTTGATGCACAATATGTACCAACTTAGGGATAGTGCTTTGTCCAATCAATATGTGCCATGTGCTCTTCGGTAGACCTGTGAAAAGGAAGAGTGATTGATCGTCAGTTAGGGATAGGCACCGGTGTGGTGCTGGCCTAAAGGGTCTCCAATGCCCAAGTCAGTATGTGGTCTGTAAGAAGAATGTGGTAAATGATAATTTCGACAGAGTAATGGTAAATAGTGAATTTTAGTTACCTTTTTAGGAAATGTGCCTCCCTTTCGTATTGATGGTTGAGGGAGGCTTAATTAATAGTTTCGATGTGGGATAAGTGCACTTCTGCTGTGGTGCTGACATGTGGCACGCAGATGGGTGGTGGATATGTATCCACGTGTCAGTGTGTTGTTAGTCCTTACTAGGATCTTTTGCTTGTGGGCTTGGGTCCATTTGTTATTTGGGCTTGTTACATGTGGCCCATTGAGTCTGGTCCAATATGGTATCAACAAGATGGTTCAAATAGCAACTCTTTCTTTTTTTGGGTAAGGTTTACAAATTAATTTTAGCATTGTTGTATAATGTATATGTGTATATAATCATTGTGTAGTTGCCCTCAAATTCGTCATCCTATTATATTGTTATTAAGATATAAATAAATATTGTGATTTATTCGAAATATGTTTAATTTTCTGGACTTGGGAATGCCTTGGGTCTTCATAAATCATTTTACGAAAGGGAAGTCTTATCGTTGGTAGTTATGTTAAAAAGTGTGTGAGAAATACTGGTATTCCGCTTCATTAGAGTTTATATTTCGCCATGACAAGAAAATTGATAGCCCTGGGCTTATGTAATGGAAATACCGAAATCATATTGTTCCGGATCAAACCAAACCGAAAAAATACCGAATAGTTAAACCGAATGGAAGTTTGGTATGATACCGAATCGAATTGGTTTACTTCGATACGGTTTCGGTTCTAAGTTTTGAAATACCATATCATCTCGTACCGTACCGTACTATTTTTATTTTTATTTTTCAATTTGCATTATGTATCAATTTACGGTTGAAAGTATTAACCTCTCTTTTTCCACTGCCCCATTGCTCTGTGGCTTTGGTTCTTTGAGTACTAGGTGAATGGACTCACCTTCTCGATGGTCATGGTCTTCCAATTAATTGTAATTTTCAATTGCTTCATTTTTTTTTTTCAGTTCACACACAAATGGCATCGGCTATCCTTCTGGGCTTTTTTCTAATTACATTTTTTTGATGGGTTAGGAATCTTTGCAGCTGATTTTTTTAGTTGCATTTTTTCTTCTTTAACTCTTTATTAATTTTTAATTGTCAGTTTCAAGGATGTTTCAAGTTGCTTTGATTCCACAATAGCATGCTGGATTTGGTATATGTTGCTCTGGAAAGCAAGATTGTGTTGGGTGTTCCTGTATTCTTGTGCAATAGTAACAAAATTTTGTGCTTTTGGAGGGAAAGAAGCTAATTTTGTGGACTCCACTCTTTTGGCTAAAAATTGAACCAAACTAAAACCCTACTAAACACAATCGGTATGGTATGATTCGGTTTCATTTTCAAATTGTTGAATATCGAATCGTACCGAACCAATTAAAATTAAACGGTATGGTTTCGATATCGACCTAATACCGAACCATACCGAATCGTGCCCAAGACTAAAAATTGATGTGCAAGTTGTAATTAAAATAACAATTTTATTTTAAATATAACTAACAGTGTATTGAACAAACAAAAAAATGGAGTTTGGAGTAGTAGTAATGAGTATAATCATTTACCATGATTTCACCGACATAGTAAAAAATGGAGTTTGGAGTAGTAGTAATGAGTATAATCATTACATGTATTTTGAATAATTTCGTGCCATACATAGTAGAAAATGATCAATCTTGTGAGACTTGTGCAGATTTAGAAAAATAGGTAAATTCTGAGAAGAACGCAAAAAGAAGGGCTGAATTTGGAGTTATAACGAAGGAAATGTCTCAAGTTGAATATCGGGTCTCAAATTGAGTCCGAAACTGGGTCCTGGTGCATTCCAAGACAAGCCAAGAATGTGTCCCATGACATGTCCTAGAGACATCCTACCGAGTCCCTATCAAGTCCTACAAGAACTCTTATCGAGGTCAAGGACATGCCTTTGACATGTCCTAATCACGCCCTAAACTGAAGCCATCAGAGCCCTGTCCTGCACCTAGCCAGGTCCTGCTATGCGCCCCAATGTCATGTCCCAAGAATCCCAGCTGAGAGCCAAGGTCGTGAACCAACTCCCTACGCCAAGTTCCTGCCTCAAGTCACGCCACACCAGGACATGTCTCGTGACATGTCCCTGTTTTGCCTGCGATGATCAAAGTGCACCAACCTAGAAACCCATGCACTGAGCTGAGCCATGCCGCGCTTGTAAAGAATGCATGGTGCACCTCAAAAGCGCAGACTCAGAATCAAGTCCCTGGACCCCCAACATTGAAGCACATATACGCCCTATTTCAGGCCCGACAGGTTCAAAAGAGGCCATGACCTGCAATTCGATGGAACAAACCGAGACATCACTTATAGTTGGACTTAAAATAACCTATTTAAGCTAATAAAAGCCTGTGTCTCGATTGGATTGGTCAATGACATGTTAAGTTCCTAAAAGTCCAATTTTGAGGGGTTTTTAGCCCAGAATCTGGCCCAGCCTGTTTCAGACACTTAGGAGTGGCCTAGCCCAGTCCTTGACGTCCAAGCAACCTCCAGAAGACTCCAGAAGCTGCCTTACCGTGCAAGAAAGATCAAATTTGTTATCACAAGTCTTTGTCGCATAAGCCTAGTCCAAATCCAACAAGGATTCCCTTTTTAAGTCCTTTTTCATATCTAATTAGAGTAGGAATTTTAAGTCAGTTTTTGAATAGGATTCTACCCTAGAATGTCTCCTACTTAGTAGAGGTTTAGAGGCCCTATTTAAAGGACCCTAATGCTCACGGGTTGGGATCTCAAGACACCCTAGCGGCAAATTACATAATTTTTAGCTTTAAACACTTTATTTTCTGTTTGTGAGAGAGTTGAGCGTGATGCCTCGTAGGAGCAGCCTTGGTGTGGTTCTTTGCTGTGCCTCATCTTGAACGATCTTTGTTGTAGTTTTACGTTCATTATTTTAATCTAATATGAATTCAATTATGCTTTGCTTTTCAATTATGCATTAGTAGTTTCGTACAGAATTAGGGATGCTTGAAGCCCTAATCATGAGGGTCGTGTGACATGGTTTTGGCCCTTGATTTGTATTGTTATGGATGCTGGATATAGTAGAATTACTATGCTTAATTTATGTTTATTGCTTATGTGTTTGACCTGCTTGTTTGCCTGAACTATTGATAAATGATTGCTTGTTAGATTGGTCATCTTCTTGTAATTGATTGGCATCGAAGGTAATGGCTTACATCTTACCTATAATTCGACTCATGACAACCTTTGAATGCACATCACTTTTCTAGGGATAGTGTGGTATCATTAAATTCTCTTCGCACTTCATGCATCATCTTGATAAAATTTGATAGACGTTCTAAGGTACTCATTTGGCCTAGAATATGCTAAGTAAGAGAGAATAATATATGTAGAGTGGGCCTTAGTCGGACCTTTGCATGGGCATCATATTCAGAAGTTCCATAGTAATCAGATCTTGGAAATCAAGTTAAGGACTTAATTGGTTAGTGGTGGATAGTTTGCCTTAATTTGCCTTAGTTAACTTTAATCAAGCAATTCATAATCTCTGCTGCATTTTACTTTCTTGCATTCTAAGTAATTGTTTAATTTCCAATTTCAAAAGCATAAACCGCCCCTCGCTTGCCGTGTTCTTTGTGTGAGTTATGTCTTGTGTGTCTTATGTGTCAAGTCATTGTTTGAGTTTAACTAGGAGTCTTTGTCGTGTCTTTAATTCTCCGCATATCTAAAGTAGTTCATGTCTTTGTTTTGTTTGTTAATGTTAAGTCTTTTGATTGAGTTAATAATTATGAACTTAAGTGGAATAAACTGTTGAATAAGTCCTCGAAAGATCGACCTTCACTTTGCTACTATACTATCTTATTCGATTTTGTGCACTTGCAAAGATTTTTAACTGGATAAAATAGGTTACAATATTTGTGCTTGTTTTATTACATATCAATATACCCGAAAACGGTTACAACAACTCAAAAGGCACAGCATTACAGCTGCTTGTAAGGAGAGTGACAAAAATGCCCTTGATTGAAAAGACAGAAGAATCTCAGTAAAACTTTTAACAGTAAATAATAAAAGTTAAACAACGACTAGTCATCAGGTACACAACAGCCACTTGGAAATTCCTCTTTCATAAATAGTCCTTATCAACAAGAGAGACTTAATAAAATAGAAGGCCAAGTCCTAGAGTTTGAGCATGATTCAAATTACAAAAGGGAGAGGGAAAGCCAATTACATCAATCCTAGAAACAAGAACGATCAATCTCCTCCCTTTGGCTTTGCCTCGTCAAAACCCAATCACTCAAACCTTGAACTAAGCTCACTCTTCCCAGATCAGATAACACAGCAACTCTTGAGAATAGACCTGCAGTAAGAAAGCCTAACAACAGAACATAATAGCAAGAGAACATAGCACAAACGAAAAGCTTTACAGCAAAACATAATAGAAAGAGAACATAACACAAATGAAGATAACTGAAATTTAAACACTTAACAGTCAATAGAGCCATAGAAACATATCAAAGTTTATGAAGGCATAAAATCTCTGCCTATTTGACAGTGAAAGCCAAAGAACCAACAGTGAGATTAAGAGGAACTCCCTCTTTGACCACGACCACGTCCAGGGCCACGAGACATCCCCGAGGCAAAATGAATAGCAGCATCGGCAGCAACACTTTCTGCAGCTTCTGTGGCCTCAACAGCAATGTTAGCAATGCGATACTTCTCTTGCAAGTGTTGCTCAAAAACACTAGCATCTGACATAGAAATAGAGGATGAAGCACTAATCTTAGAACTCAGAGTCATGGATATAGTGGTAAACGGCTCTGTGGCAGAGACAATCTCATCACGAGAGTGCTGAGGAGCACTAAAATGAGAGCAAACACGAATGATGAGGCAAGGTTAGCTAAGGGAACCACTAGCAGACTTGGATAGCACATGGGTCATCATGAGGCAAGCAAAGGGAACAAGTAACCCATTTGACATGGCAACAACCACTCTGCAGGCCAACAATGTCGGATTGGTATTATTGACAGTTGGAAGGACGTTGTGGCGAAGGAGAGTCCAAATGGCACGATGAAAAGGAGACATATAAGCTTTATGGGCTTGTGACCAGCCCTAAGAGGCAAAGTGGGATCAAAATATGCCAAAGACTTACATACATCAAATGTCACATAAGTCATCTTCTTAGTAAACAAAACTCAATATATCACCTCAGTAGAAGAGGAAGAAGGATCGAGATCAAGAACTGCACTAATCGAGTCAACAGTCAATGGTACTGCCACACCACGAACAACAATCTGAGTGCCCCATGAATGAGTTTCAGAAAGGATATTCTAGTAAAACTCACGGACCAATGATAAATTATAAGACTCTTGAGTGGAAACAAGACTATGAAGGGCATACTGATCTACAATGGTCAACAACTGAAGACCATCTCGAAGGGGACAATCTTCAAACACAAAATTGCATTCATAGACAACTGATCGTTGAGTAAGAGGTTGAGAGGTGGACATGGTGAACAGAAGAGAGGAGAAAGAAAAAAGAAGAAAAAGAGAAGGAAAATAACAAAGAGGATGGCTCTTTATCCTAAAACACCAAACCCACCCTTGTAACACCTTAGGACCGTGACTTCTTTGGTCACACTTCAAAAGTACCGTTTTTACCCTAGATCTCCAAAACTAGCCTTATAGCACCCTAGGGCCGTGACTCTTTGGTCACACTTCAAGAAGCACATAACAGGTAGTAGGTTTGTGTTTTGATTAGAAAAACAACCAGAAAAATTTGAAACAAGGTATTCAAGTTGTAAGAGAAGAAAAATAGGTCGGACAGTAGCGTTAGAACAAAGAAAATAAATCAGGACAGATGAAAGGACTTCAAGACAAACCACACAAATGATGAAAGAGAGAGAATGGTTTGTTGTTGAATTATTTTTTTTTAAAATACCTGACTAGTCACAAGAACAGAATATTACTAAGATACTCAAACCTTAGAGGTGCTAATTCCTTTGTTAAGATGGCAACAAGTTGTTTATCGGTAGAGATAAAAGAGAGCAATAAGGTTTTGTTTTCAACCAATTCACGAATAAAATGATGACGAATGTGAATATGTTTGATTCGAGAATGTTGAACCGGATTATTCGCAATGTCTATGGCACTAGTGTTGTCACAATATACTGTGAAGACTGCTTGATTAAGACCATAATCATGGAGTATTTGTTTCAACCATAATAGCTGAGTACAACAACTACTAGCAGCAACATACTCGGCCTCAGTAGTAGACAGAGAGATACAACTCTGTTTTTTACTATGCCATGCAACAAGATTGTTTCCAACCTAGAACAGACCACCAGAAGTACTCTTATGGTCAGCAATACACCCTCCCCAATCAACATCACAGTATCCCATCAAGTTAGTGGCTGTATCTTGTGTGTACCATAAACTAGAAGTTAGATAACCCTTAACATATTTGATGATACATTGTACTGCAAGAAGATGAGACTCACGAGGAGCACTCTAAAAATGAGCATACACACCAACACTAAAAGCAATATCAGGACGACTAGCAGTGAGATAAAGAAGATTGCCAATCATACTTCGATACAAAGTAGGATTAACAGCCATGCCAAAAAGATCAGGAGTAAGTTTAGTGCTTTGACACATAGGAGTGGACGCGGGCTTAACATAATCCATGACAAACTTGTGAACCAAGTTCTTGGCATATTTGGATATGGAAATGAAAATACCTTCATTGTCCTGTATAATCTGAAGACCAAGAAAGTAAGACAACTCACCAACAAGACTCATTTCAAACTCACTAGTCATGACATTATTGAATTTTTGAACAAGAGAGTCTGAGGTAGACCCAACACGATGTCATCAACGTAAACCTGAGCTACTAGAACATCAGTGTTAATGTGTTTTACAAACAAGGTCTTATCAACAGATCCTCTGGTGTATCTATTGTTAAGGAGATGAGATGAAAACCTGTCATACCAAGCACATGGAGCTTGTTTCAAGCCATAAAGAGCATTGTGAAGTTTATACATAGATTCAGGATGAAGAGGATTTTCAAAGCCTTTTGGTTATGCAACATAGACCTCCTAATTAAGATGCCCATTGAGAAATGCAATTTTGACATCCATTTGAAACAATTTAAGCTTGAGATAACAAGGTACAACACATAGGAACCTAACAGACTCCATCCTAGCGACTGGAGCAAATGTCTCATCAACATCAAGACCCTCAATCTGTGAATACCCCTGAGCTACAAGACGAAATTTGTTTCTAATGACAACACCACTATCATCATATTTATTTTTGAAGATCCACTTAGTGCCTATCACATTTACACCTTGAGCTCTGGTGACTAGTTCCTAGACCTGATTCTTTTCGAACTGACCAAGTTCTTCTTGCACTGCAAGAATCCATTCTTCATGTTTTAAAGCTTCAGTGATGTTTTTAGGTTCAAGTTGTGAAATATAACACACATTTGCAATTTGTTTGGACACTTCTTGTCGGGTACGAACACCTTGATTCATGGAACCAATTATTCCAAAAACAGGGTGATTTTCTTCCCATTTTGGTTTACCTATCACAAAAGCATCCACCCCTGAGATATCATGCTCAGATGATGGAGGCTATGATGAAGGTAAGACAGAAGGAGGAGTTAACATAGTAAGCTCATTAGGAAATAGACCATCATCATTAGTGGCTAGTTCCACAGTGGCTCCTAGGTCATCAATTTTGACATTAACTGACTCCATCAATGTGTTTGTTCGAAGATTGAACACTCGATATGCCCTACTATTTGAGATTTTCTTCCCATTTTGGTTTACCACACTCGATATGCCCTGCTATTTGAGGAGTATCCAAGAAAGGTACACTCATCACTTTTAGGGTCAAACTTTGCCAATACCTCCCTATCTCGCAAAATATAACAAGTGCTACCAAAGACTCAAAAATAATCAACTCTTGGTTTTTTCTTTTTCCATATCTCATAAGGAGTCTGATGAGATCCAGGTCTCAGAAACACTCTATTAATGATATGACATACAATATTTACAGCTTCAGCCCATAAATGTTTAGCCAAAATTTTGCTATTAAGCATGACACGAGTCATTTCAATTAAAACACGATTTTGGCTCTCAACAACTCCATTTTGTTGAGTTGTGATAGGTGTAGGAAATTCATGCTTAATACCTTGCTTGCCGCATAATCGTGTAAATGAAGAGTTGTCAAACTCAGTACCATGATCAGATCTGATACGAGTAAGAGACAAGTGACTGGTTATCTATGCAGACTGTAATTTCTTAAACAAAGTTTTAAACTCAGTACATGTCTCAGTTTTGTCTTTCAGAAAACATACCCAAGTAAACCTTGAGTAATCATCTACAAGAACTAAGATATACTTCTTCCCACAAAGTGAAAGGACATTAACAGGTCCAATCAAATCTATGTGAAGTATTTCAAGAACACTAGTAGTGGTAATGTGTGAAATTTTTGAATGAGATGACTTGGTCTATTTACCAAGTTGAAATGGTCCACACACATAAGTAGCATTTCTTTTGAGTTTAGGAAGACCCCTAACCTACTCTTTCCAAGTTAAACGTGTTAAATCAATAAAGTTCATGTGAACAAGACGTTGATGCCACAAAAGGCTTATTTCATCAACAACCCTATGACACACATTGGTCTGACCAATGGAACTTCTATCAATACAAAAACAATGATCTTTCGACCGTCCAACATACAAAATTTCTTTCCCTGACTCACCAATGATCCTACATCTAGCTCTAGAAATTCGAACCTCTTTAGCCCACTCATAATAAAGTTGACTAATGGTAATGAGATTTGAAGTCAACCCTTGGACAAATCAAACATTTATCAAATCTAGAAATCCTGGTATTTTGACAGTGCCTTTTGCAGTCACAAGACCTTTGGGACCACTTCCAAAAGTCACATTACCCCCCATCAAAAGTATCAAGTGATTCAAACACACTTTAGTCACCAAACATATGACGAGAACAACCACTGTCAAGATACCAAACACTTGAATGTAAGGCAGCTAGAGCATTCAACACAACTTGACATTGATGTGTTGCTTTCTTTACCCACTGATGCTTGGACTTATTCAGTGTTGATGATGATGATGCAAGCACCTTAGCAATCCTAGTCCCTTCATGCAAAATATATTGAACAATATCATCTAATGATGTATTTCCTGAGAGTGGTGCATTCGGTGTTTGTTTCAATTTTTGACACTTTGGTCGAATATGACCCTTTTCTCCACAATAGTGACACACTAGAATGAATCTCTCTTTCTTCTTATGACTCACTTTTGATTCAGTATGTGAATGAATTTGAGGGGAACTAAGAGGACGAGTCTCAGAATATGATGTTTTTTATTCTCTCACAAACTTTACTTGTTTGCTAGACCCTTTCGAATCTGACATGCTGAACCCAATCCCAGACATGTCACTGTGACCCTTTCCCATTTTAAGCATTCTATCAACCTTTTCAGAGCGAATGGTTAACTTGGTTACTTTTTCATTTGCTTCATTGACCTGATTTAGTAGACTTTTATTTGCATTCTGAAAAAGAGTTACATTCTTTTTTAAAAACATCAACTTAACTGAGTAGTTTTCATTTTCAACAAGTCTATTCTTCAACTCCTCATCTTTAGTCCTAATTGACTATAGAAGATAAATTCTAAAATCTTTCAACTCATCCAGTTTTTCTTCAAGGTGAAGGTTTTTCTTTTGCATTTCATAAGTTTCCTCAAACAAGTCATCATATTTTTTGAACAGCAAATCATATGACAGGTCATCTGAGTCTTATTCATCAGTTGACAACAACTCCTGTTTTGATTCAAATGAATCATCACAAATTGAAGCAACAAATGCTACCACACTTCCTTCTTCATCAGAATCTGAGTCAGATTGTGATGAAAACTCTGATTCTGTGTCACTCCAAGTAGCTTTCATGGCCCTATCTTTCTGTTTAAAATTGTTTCTATTGTTTGCACAATCAACAGCTATATGACCAATCCCTCCACAAGTAAAACACTTGATTTTTTTCTATTTCCCTTATTATCCTTGAAACTTGAAGACCTATCATTGTTCCTATCATTTTGTGACTCAAACTTCCCTTTGTTCCCAAAATTCCTAGACTCAGACTTCCATTTATTCCCGAAGTCCCTAGGCTGACTCCCACTTGCCCGTACATCCCAACCTTTGCCTTTTAATATCCTCATGAATTTGTTAGCAAAGAGAGCCATCTGATCCTCCACACTTTGAGAAGAATCAGACAAAACATCAGATTCAATTTGAGCAGATTGTAAAGCAATATTTTTTCCCTTTTTAGAATCCAAAGTTTCCATGTCCATTTCCATTTCAAAAGTCATTAGTTTACCCACCAACTTGGCTAACCTAATGTCTTTTAGATTTTGAACTTCCATGACAACAATCTTCATAGGCCGAAACTTACTAGGTAAGACACGAAGAATTTTTTGAACAATGGTAATTTCAGAGATTGGTTCACCAAGACTGAAACATCATTTGTGATAGACTCAAGACATTTGTAAAACCTTGTGAAAGACTCTGACTCGCTCATTCTTGTCTCTTCGAATTTTGCCAAAGACATTTGAAGTTTCAAGTCTCGGACTTGAGCATCACCTTCATGGACAATTCTAAGCTTATCCCAAGCTTGCTTTGCCATGTTACAATTTCTAATGTGTGAAAAATGTGACATAGATAGGGCAGTGACAATGGCATTTCAAGCCTTCTTGTTCGATGATGAGGCAAGAGACCCACCCTGAGTCCATTCAGACCTTGGTTTGTCTACGACCTCATTACCTTTAGTTTTCCTAGGACATCTCCACTCAACAGCAAGATATTCAAAAGCAATTTCATCATATGCATCGAGAAAGATTTCAAACTTTTCTCTCCAAGCAGCATAGTTTGTGTCATCAAAGAACGGTGGATTGTTACACAATTCATGTCACGCTTAATCTTTTCACAAACAAAATTGATATCAACTTGCAACCCTAGGACCAACTCTAAATATGTCTAGAGTCGACTCTGACACCAACTGAAAGTTGGATATCAATTCTCACACCAACAAGAATAAAATTCAGTTCACTAGTCACATTGTGTGACTAGAATCACAGAGACAATCAATTGATCAACCACTTGTATCAATCACATGCACACCAAATTCACATTCACCCCGCAGAAACAACAATCACACAAGTGACAACCTAAGCACTCAGAGGCTCCGTCAGTGTAGGCAACCTTGTGCTAGTTCTAATTGATAGTGAATGTGCACATGTATTATCATCATTCAACAAATATAATCAAGCTTCTTAATCGTTGTGATTCACAATAACAATTTCATAACATCATTAAGAACTAAGAATAAGTCAATGAGAACACACAGAGGTTGATACCCAGAAACCTTCCTCAAGGTGAAAACTGGGGGTTGATCTGTTGACCAGGCAATCCACTAAATTCTGAGTTCAATACAAGATATATCAAATGCTCAAACCTCCTAGTCTATACTATAGAGGCAGCCATACCTTGTGTAACCTTGAATTTTTCCAAGACAACTATGCTTCATTGTAAATTCCCATTCACAACAGCTCGAGCTTCTTGATTCCATTCATGAATAATTCAAACGCACTCAAAACTAAATGACAAACTCAATAAACAATCAATCCAAGTTCATCAAGCCATAATCCTTGACGAACCCAGAGAAAGAAACAAAGCTTTGAAAAATTTCAAAGAAACAAATTTCAAAAACCGATTTTAGAAATCAGCAATCCATTTTCATAAATCATTTAATGAATCAACTCAGCTTCATAAACACCATCTTTACTCTGCTGAGGATTCTTTACAAAAACAGTTTTGAAAAAATTATTTATGAAAACCCATAAACTTTTCTCACCATGGTTCAGCTACCTCAGCTAAAGCTCACGACAGCCTTAAAACCCAAAATCACACACAGTCCGTGAAATCATGAATCCAAAGAGATATACCCAAAAATGGTTACAATAACTCAAAACACATAACATTACAGCAGCTTGTAAGGAGAGTGACAAGAATTCCCTTGAGTGAAAAGATAGAAGAATCTTAGTAAAACTTTTAACAGTAAATAGTAAAAGTTAAACAACGACTAGTCATGAGGTACACATCAACCACTTGGAAATTCCTCTTTCATATAGTCTTTATCAACAAGAGAGACTTAAGAAAATAGAAGACTAAGTCCTAGAGTTTGAGCATGATTAAAATTACAGAGGGAGAGACAAAGCCAATTACATCAATCCTAGAAACAAGAACTAACACTTGTTTCTTAAGGACTTTTTTTTAAGTTGTGGACTTTCGTGGGCTTAAGGTTTAAAAATATACATATCATAAGACAAAAAAAAAAAGTCTAGCCTCCAATGGAGGGATTTACTTGAGAACCTCACAAGACAGTTTTCTCAAGAACGTCTATTTCCTCAATTTCAAAAGCACTTAGATCAGAATAGCATTCACATAAATGTTCTAACATAGAGTAGAATCGAACATTGAAGAGATTAGTTGACAACAGTAAAAAGATGGGTGCCTAATTCCAATACAATAAGGGTCTATCGGTGCAAGTCAGCTAGTAGATGGGTTAGGCGCACCTCTCGCCCGGTGGGAAGTCATGGATTAAACACATATTAATCAAGTCCTCGTGGGAATGATCTCGTATTTGCTTTCTATACTATTTGTCTGATCTTGTGCACTTGCGAATTAAAACGTGCATATAGTTCGTAATTTTTAGGTTTCTATTTGTACAACAAGTTTTTGGCGCCGTTGTCGGGGATTATGTATTAGTTTGTGCTGAAATGGATTTTTGGTTTTCTTTTACATGTTGAATTTTGTTTATGCAAGGTCGTCGATCCCAAAAGTTAGCGGTTGGTGTTTACAATCCTGATATTGAACGAAATCTTAGACGTCTTCGAAAGTTGGCTGAGAGGGCAAAACTTAACACACAAAGAGAAGATTTTGAAGAAGGAGAAAGATCAGAATCTTTGAACTAAATGGGGGATGAACAGGTTCGAAGGTCAATGAAGGACTCCTTTGTCCCTCAAAACCTTAATCAACCATCATGCATTGCCTACCAACCAACTGCGTAATGCGGCTTCAATTTGTCACCTCAATTGCTTAACATGGTGCCGCGCTACAGAGGCACACCTTCTGAGGATCCATACTTGCACATTAGGGATTTCTTCGATCTCTGCAAGACTCAGAACATCCAGGGCTTAACTCCAGAAGGAATCAAGTTAATTCTCTTTCCTTTCTCCTTAAAAGATAATGCTAAGTTGTGGTTGAATTCTCTAGCTGCAGGTTCCATTACTACTTGGGAACAATTGGCTACTAAATTTTTGAAGAAGTTTTTCCCAGCCCAAAAGACAAGATATCTTAAAAGGGAGATTCAATCCTTTCAACAACAGGATGGAGATATTTTCTTTGAGGCATGGGAGCATTTCAACGAGTTGCTTCTCAAGTGTCCACACCACAATCTATCTCAAGACGATCCGGTACAAGATTTTTATGAAGGTTTATATGATATTAACAAAAGTCTTGTTGATTCAGCTTGTGGAGGTGTGCTTATGGAAAAGAGCAGTGATGAAGCCATTGAGCTATTTGAGACCCTAAGTGCAAATTCTCAGCAATTCTCATCAAGAGGGAGACAAGGAGTAAAAAGTAAAGGTGTTTATGAAGTTAGCACCAATGGTGGAGTCCATAGTCAAAAGGCAGCAATGGAGAAGAAGTTAGATATGCTGGTGAAAGCAATGTCAGCTCAGAACATCTCTCAAGTTCAACAAGTTGCTAAAGTCGAGGTATGTGCTATATGTTCTCATTTTAATCATACTACTGAGACTTGTCCTATGTCTTGTTTTACAGATCATGAGCAAGCTAATCATGTGGGGCAAAACAACTATCATCCCAAGAACAACCCATATTCGAACATTTATAATCCAGGATGGAAAGACCACCCAAATTTCTCTTGGTGCAACAGTCAGAATGTGCTTAATCCAAAAGGGCAGCAGAAGAACTTCCAGCAGGGAAGTAATTATCATGCTTCATCACAGGTGGCACAACCAAATACTAACCAGAAGAAGAATAATCTTGAAGGTGCCATACTCCAGTTCTTGACTGCACAGCAACAGACAAATGCTCTAACTAGTCAGAACATTCAGAAATTAGAAGCAACAACTAGCCAAGCTATTCAGAGATTGGAGGCACAAGTAGGGCAAATGGAAAAAGAGTTAAGTGAGAGAAAGAAAGGAGAGTTTCCATCACAAACCACACCTAATCCGGGAGGCCAGGAGCAACTCAAGGCTGTGACAATCCTTAGAAGTGGCAAGGTAGTTGACAACAAGGTGGGGACATATGAGGATGAACCAGAAAATTTTGAACCACCTCCAGCCACAAAGGTAGGTGAGAAGGAGAAGGTGATATTGCCACCCTTCCCTCAAAGGTTAGTTAAGCACAAGAAAGAAAAACATCTTCTTGATATTTTTGAAACTTTGAGAAAAGTAGAAATCAACATTCCTTTACTTGATGCAATTAAACAGATTCCATCTTATGCTAAGTTTTTAAAGGATTGTTGTACACACAAAAGACAGTTTCTGGAACATGAGAAAGTTTCATTGACTGCGGAGGTAAGCGCGGTCTTATTGAGAAAGCTACCACCTAAACTAAAAGATCCAGATAGTTTTACTATTCCTTTCAGGGTTGGTGACCGTTTGTTTGAACGTGCTTTGCTTGATTTAGGAGCAAGCATTAACTTGATGCCTTATACCGTTTATGAGGAGTTCAGGTTGGGGGAGCTCAAACCAACCTCAATTATATTGCAATTGGCAGATAGAAGCATCAGAAGACCTAGAGGTATATTAGAGGATGTTTTGGTTCAGGTAAATGAATTTATTTTTCCTGTTGATTTTGTTTTTCTGGATATGGAAGATTCCCCTATGCCATCTTCATTACCTATTATTTCTTGTAGACCCTTTATGGTAACTGTTGATACAAAGATAAGTGTGGAAAAGGGTACTATACGCATGAAATTTAATGGTAAGAAGATAGAATTCATGTTGTCTCATACTATCAAATTGCCACGTGATAACCACGATTGTTTCGAGATTGAAGTGGTAGGAAGTGTTGTTGAGAAAGTGTTTCAGGTACATAACATTGACCCTTTGGAGGCATGCATAGCCCACAACCTCACAAGGATGAATTATGAACGTGGATGTGATGTTACAGAGATAGACGTCCATGAAGCTATGCATTCTCTTGAGGCTTCTAAGCCTTATCCAAGTAAGTATGTATTTAATTTCAAATTTGACGAAATGCATATGGCTAGCTAAAAATAGTCAGCTACTACTCATTAGGTTAAATTTAACAGTAAAAATAAAAAGTCTGCTTGAGGGTTGTTTTGATGTATTTGGACAAATATTGAGTCAAATTTTTCCCCACCCAAATTTGAAGAGCCTGTAGCAGGTGTTTTGGGGGACAAATTTAACTTTCCTCTTTCAGATAAAGAGAGTATTGATTTTACTAGTATTAAAAATTGGCTAACTATTAATAACTTTTGGGTGATTTAAAGTTAAATTTGACCAAATATGGAGAGTCTGCTGAAGATGCTAATAAGGGGCTAACTTGAAGGGATCACTCTATAGTTGTAAAATCTATCAAATAGCTTAAAATATTGACTTTTTATGGTGAAACTGAGTAAATATTACCCCAATCCAAGCCCCACTCTTGAAGACACCTCGTAGATTCAATGAGATGGAAATGAAGGAACCTACGATTGTCATCGTTGCAGTAGATAACATCCATAAAGACATATAGGGGAGTGAGGATTGGCTACTAATTTTACCCAGATTTCATCATAAAATTAATATTCAATTTAAACTGTTGGATGAATTTGTCGTGTATTAGAAGAAACCCCTCAATTTTGTTTTCTATATGTTAAAAGCATATTAGAAACAAAAAAGATAAGCCATCGGATAGCCTAAGACCTCAGAACTCGAACAACACAGCCAAGAGGCCAACCATGAAAAAAAAAACAGCCCACACTAGCATGGCATAGACCAACTAGGAGCTAAAAGAAAATTGGAAGGGGGCGGGGATGGGGACGGTGCTAAATTTGATAGGACTCCTCCCGAATTTCCTCTTAGAAATCCGAGGAGAGCCAGTTCCCATCTAACAACCTTGAAAAGTCAAAATCTTTCCAAAGATACCCTTACGCTAACAATCAAAATTATGAGCTTCTACCGAAAATTAGGCAGAATTTATCCAGTAAATAGGGTCAACCAAAATCCAACCTTTCAGAAGAACTAAGAAGAGGGGTCAACCAAAATTCAACATGAAAGTTGTATATGGGGCCTACACGCCCAAAGACGTCACTCACAAAATCAACTGTCGCAGATTGCGGCTAGTCATGCCGAGAAACAGCAAGCAAAACACAATCAGTGCACACACAGTCAACACAACATCACAAGCTCCCTGCAATAGCACATTCACAGCAATGACACCCTATGCACTCAGAAGCTCCGTCAATTTAGGCAGCCTTGTGCTAGTTCTAAGTGAGGCAGTGTGTGCAAAAACAACAAGCATTCTCAATCATTTCATATCAGATAAATTAGACAAGGATATGAAACAACTAGAGAGATTCACATAAGACAAACAAGAGAAATTCATTGCAGCTCAACAAACAAATAATAATCAAAGAACACACAAGGTTGATCTCAGTAATCTTCCTCAAGGTGAAAACTAGGGGTCGATCTGTTGAATGGAAATCTGGATGATAAATCTTAATCCAAGTTCATCAAATCATGATACTTGATGAACCCAGAAGAGAAACTTCAATGAACAAATAATTTGGGGATACAATCAAAATAGGATTATATAGATGTTATGCAATTTTCTAAAATCAATCATTCCCAAAATCAAAACAGAAAAAGTCTTCGGTAAAGAGAATCAACTCAATTTTTTTTCAGTGAAAACGAACACAAAAACAACAGCCCTATTGCTAAGATTTTCTGTAGAGAGAGAACCCCAAAACTCAGAAATTTTCCACACCCTATTTGCCTCCTGAATACCCAAATGGAAAATCAATCACATAGCCAGCAACCCAAAGGGCACATGTCCTAATCTAAGAGAAGAGGAATCACAACCTTTAAATCAATGGCTCAGAAAAAGACACATGGATAAAGAATAAACAATGAAAAAAGTGCTGACTTAAAGAAAATCACGTGCAGGGCATTTGCATAATTATGTAAAACTGGATATATGACTAGTCATCCAGTGCTTCTAGAAATCACTTTGAATTGATGCAAAAATATGCTTATGAAATGCAATTTACCTTCATTCTCACAGCGTCTACTGTCTTCAAGATAAAACACCATCATATCTAGAGATGCTAACTTCCTAGATTGAGCTAAGGTACATAGTATGAAAGTTTACAATGATAAGCAACGCCAATTACAATGACATGCCTAATACAAAGAACTGTAGAGAGAGAACCCCAAAACTCAGAATTTTTCCACACCCTCTCTGCCTCCTGAATACCCAAATGGTTTTGCTAAAAATCAATCACATGGCCAGCAACCCAAAAGACACATGTCCTAATCTAAGAGAAGAGAAATAACAACCTTTAAATCAATGGCTCAGAAGGAGACACCTGGATAGAGAATAAAGAATGAAAAAAGTGATGACTTAAAGAAAATCACGTGTAGGGTATAATTGGCATAATTCTGGAAAACTGGATATATGACTAGTCATCCAGCGTTTCTAGAAAACACTTTGGATTGATGCAGAAATTTGCTTATGAAATGCAATTTACCTTCATTCTCACAGCGTCTACTGTCTTCAAGATAAAACACCATCATGATCTAGAGATGCTAACTTCCTAGATTGAGCTAAGGTACATAGTATGAAAGTTTACAATGATAAGCAATGCCAATTACAATGACATGCCTAATACAAAGAACTGTAGAGAGAGAACCCCAAAACTCAGAATTTTTCCACACCCTCTCTGCCTCCTGAATACCCAAATGGTTTTTCTAAAAATCAATCACATGGCCAGCAACCCAAAAGACACATGTCCCAATCTAAGAGAAGGGAAATAACAACCTTTAAATCAATGGCTCAGAAGGAGACACCTGGATAGAGAATAAACAATGAAAAAAGTGATGACTTAAAGAAAATCACGTGTAGGGTATAATTGGCATAATTATGGAAAACTGGATATATGACTAGTCATCCAGCGTTTCTAGAAAACACTTTGAATTGATGCAGAAATATGCTTATGAAATGCAATAGACCTTCATTCTCACATCATCTACTATCTTCAAGGTAAAATACCATCATGATCTAGAGATGCTAACTTCCTAGATTGAGCTAAGGTACATAGTATGCAAGTTTACAATGACAAGCAAAGCTAATTATAATGACATGCTTCATACAAAGAACTAACACAACCTCTTAGGAAAACTAAGAATCCAAACCAATCTCAATCAAACAGACTCGTAAAGGTAATTAGAGCATACTAGGTCTAGGGTTTAGAATTTACAGAAATTCAGCAAAATCCTACAAAGTAAGGTTGCAGCATAAATGATGCCTCCTCCTAGTCTCGAAGTCTCGCTTAGCCACAACATATAGGGTACAAAACCAAAAGAAAACGTGAGTGGTCAATAAAACAATTCAATAGCGTATTTCCATGAATAAATAAAATACAACTAATTCACACATCGTTATAAAACAATACATGCATAATAAAGATATGTATACAAATATATATATATATATATATATATATATATATATATATATATATCTTACCGGAAAACCATTTGGTTTACATCGGTGGAACCCACACTACATATAATTGAACCCCTCATTCATTTGAAATCCTTATAACTATATAAATAACACATACCAGGAAAGTCCTCTTATAAACCCGGTTGAAGCCAATATTCCCGGACAGTAGGCCAATATCCCTACCAAAGCTGATATCACGGTCAAAGCCGATATTCCGGACCGCTGCACAATATGACGGGTTGTCGCCCAATATCCCGATCAATCGGCCAATATCCCAGACCATCACCCAATATCTTGATCCATCGGCCAATATCCCAGATCGTCGCCCAATATCCCGACTGAAGCTGTAATCTCAACCGAAGTTTTAATCTCCAGCCGAAGCCGTAATCCCTGGTAGAAGCCGTAATCCAAGCTGAAGCTGATAGCTTGACGAGCACATGACGGAATCCTCTACATCATGCGTAATAGAAATCCCTAAACCCAGATTGTAGCCAAAACCACATATCCGGCCCGTAGCCCCAAAACCTTTCACAAACCTCGAAAACTACAAATAATAATGTATCATTTAACACAATAAATATGCATACAATATACTTAAGAAAACAAAAGACCACTCACATCAAAGCCTAAGCAAGCTTAACTAAGAGTTGTCCGGTCCTCCGCAGTCTCAGGAGCCGCTATGCAATTCAAAGTGACACCCAACATCAAATACACGACACTTCCAAACCCAAAACCTGGCACCTTAACTCCCGTAGGCCCTTACATCAAAACAATCCCAAACTAACTTAGAATGTCCAAATTGCCACTAAAACGGCCTCAAACGGACCTAAAATGTATAAAAACATCTATAGACTCCCCCAAAAACCTACCCATGTGCTGCTAGTGGTCGAAAACTTTTCCCACTCACCAACCGGAGCTCGGAAACTACCATGCACCTGCTAGGTGTTGGCAAACACTCCCGCTCGCGCTCCATGCACCTGGCGAAATATTTTGTCGCCCTGTCGGAATTTCTGTCAATCCTCACGGAATATTCGACGGTGTTGGAATATTCCATTAGACGAATGATGTTAGCCTCCGTTACCTTTTTCGTCAAATCTAACGGACTATGGTAACAATGTTAGCATATTCCGTAAAAGTTGACGGCGTCAATCAAAAAACCAGAGATGCCATTGAGTACTAGTCAGACCACCGTGCATAACAGCTAGAAATCGCCGGTAATGGCTGGTTTTTCAATCTTTTCCAAAATCTTCATTTCTCAACCACATTTCATGATTCAATAGTCAAAATCAATCTACTCGTGCCCAGGAACTCAAATTCAAGGTCAAAAGTGGAAGATCTTACTTTTGGTGGCAAGAAAATAGCAATAAAGCTACGGTTTACTTTTTTGATCGTCGATCCACCCTCCACGGTGGTCCTCGAGAGTGATGGTGGGTATGGTTAGGTCTGCCTTGACAAGAAGAGTCGAATGGTGGTGGTGGTATTGACCTTGGTGGTCGGTAAAGCTGCCAACGACGTTGGATGTCTGGTTTGGGTCGTAGAGGAAAAGAGAGAAAAAGATTGGAGGTGAGAGAACAAATATCAGCACATGGATGAAAGAGAGAGTTTATGAATTTATGTACCCCCAGTTGCAAAAATTATCAAAATGCCCTTGGTCTTTCCAGACCCATTTCCATATGAACTTTGATTTTCGCGTGCCACCTATCAACAAACTTGTGAGTATGAGACCTACGCAACGGTCCAAGAAAAACTTTCAAATGTAGTTCCAAATGAAAACTGGTTCTCGGACCACCTGACACTTAAGGAAAACTCGTCCTTTTCCAAATACTTTTCCTAATTTAATTTATTTTAGGTCCAGGTCCTTACAACCCACCCCCTTAAAAAAATTTCTCCTTTGAAATTCGTGCTTGTAAAAAAAAAGATGTGGGTACTAAGCCCGCATCTGATCCTCAAGCCCCCAAATAGCGTCATCAAGGCTTAAATCTTCCCTTATCTCAAATTGTAGCTCTTCCAGCACATGAGACTCGTTAACAAAAATACTTCCTCGCTACTCCCCTCCACAGAAACAACAACAAGATAACGCTTGTCCTAATCGATAGGCGACAACTCCCCATTCGCCAACAGTGCAAAACACCGAGTCTCTGAGCCCTCTCAACGTCAAATACTTTCGAAGAACTCCTACCCTGAAGGACTGTCGTCACTACTTGACTTAGCTAGTCAAAAGTCTGATGAAAATCAAAATTCAACCATGGCTCTTGTGTACCTTGCACATTCTCCATTCCCGTCTCAACATCAGGCCTTAGATGAGGACGATGTCTAGGAGCCATCACGAAAGTAACAAGAGCGCACATTAAGTGTGCCGTCTGCAGGATTTTAAACTAGAGCTATAATGACCCACACGTTTAATTATTCGATTTTTGTAAATGAATTTAGAAAATGAGGATTATACCCTTGGGATTAGAAGGGGTTCAAACGTAACTTTAGTTTGGGAAAACTTTTGGAAGTTTTTCTTGGACCATTGTGTAGGTATTGAACTTACAAGTTGGTAGACAGGGGGCACACAAAAATCAGAGCTTGTATGAGAGAGTTACGGGTCTAGGAAGAGTAAGGGCATTTTGGTAAATTAAGTTTCAAAATATCTACCTCTTTTTCCCGTTATTTTCCAGATTTTTCTGGTATTCTCTCTCCTCTCCCACCAGTGCTTTTCATCTTCCTTTTGCCCGTGAGACACACAAGTGCACCCTACCAAAAACAACAATCATTTTGGATATTTCGACCTGAACCAAGGACACCACTACCATCCTCTCCTCCCCACAAACTCAACCATTCATCCTAGAAGGTTGAGGACAGCCGTGGACGACGCAGCGAAGCCCGAAAGCTTTGTTGAAACTTTTCGTCCAATTTCTGGAAACCACGTGCGACACTACCCCTAGAACTTCAGAGGATCGTAACGCTCGAAGTTAGGCTTGCTTGAGCTTACGGTGAGTGGACTTTGGTTTCTAAATAGTAATTCATGCTTATTGTTATATTTTATGTATTTTAATATTGATTAAGAATTTTGGAAATTAAATGGAATGATTGATTAGTATTTTCAGGAGTATCGAGAATTAAGGATAATTGTCATAAGTGCTTATTACCTTTCCAAGACTCTGGAACTAAGGACAATGATTTACTTGATTTTTCATTGATTACGGGTTGTAATACTGGTTTATAATAAATTGAACTTAGTGGAATTTGGCTTAGGTCGAGCATAGGGTTTTGGACTCAAGCCCGGTTACCTGGTTCTGAGACTTCGGGCCAAGATGGTGATTTGGGCTTCGGCCGGGTGAGGTATGAGCTATGGTATAGAGGATTCTATCATAGGCTCAATGAGGTATGAGGTATGGTATGGAGGACTCCATCATACGCTCGGTAGGGTATGAGCTATGGTATCGAGGATTCCATCATAGGCTCGGTGAGGTACGAGGTATGGTATGAAGGACTCCATCATACGCTCATTAGGGTACGAGCTATGGTATGAAGGATTCCATCATGGGCTCGGTAAGACGTGAGGTATGTCATGGAGGATTATATCATACACTCGGTACAATATGAGCTATGTCATGGAGAATTCCATCATACACTCGATGAGGTGCGAGCTACGGCTCGGGATGACGGCTACGACTAGGATATCGAGCTACGTCTCAGAATGACAGGTATGGCTCAGGATGATGACTTCGGCTGGGCGTCGAGCTACAGCTGGGATATTGTGCTACGGTTCGAATGATGACTACAGTTGGGATATTCAATATATGGCTCGGGATGACGGCCAAGGTCGGGGTAACGAGCTACTACTCAGGATGACGGCTACGGCTAGGATATTGAGCTACAGTTGGGATATTGAGCTACGGTCCAGGATGATGGCTACAGCTGGGATATTAAGCTAAGGCTCGGGATGATGACTAGGCTGGGTAACGAGCTACGGCTTAGGATAACGACTACGGTTAGGATATTGTGCTACGACTCGGGATGACGTCTACAGTCGGATACCAAGCTACGGGTCGGGGCTACGACTATAGCTAGGAGATCGAGATTTCGGTCGGGTTATTACGATGGCAGGTACAATGGGATATGTCGTGGGTTCCAACTAGGTAAATGAATGGTACTCCGGTAAGTTGTATATATATTTGTAATAGAGGGTCTCATTATAAGTATGGTTTACCATGAGATGGATTTATCATGATTATTAATATTTGTTGATGTCGAAAATGGCACCAACTAGATCGTGAGGACTACGCATAAACATCAAGACACAAGAACGTACGTGGTTCACCCGAATCGGGCTACGGCTACTAGACCAACTTTTCGGATATTATTATTGATAATATTTGTGTTACATGTATGTGGCATTGAGCCATTGAGAGAGTAATGAGGGAATGGGAAGAGGGTTGTCTCCCAAATGAGAGTGATAAGTCCTCTTAAATAGACAAAGGCATAGGGCTCATTTAGCTTATGGGCTTCGTATTGGACTTAGGTTTGGCCCAAGTGGGGGGTGAAATCCCATACTAACAGTACTACCCCTAATCTTCAGTCAAGATAGTGTCTTGGCTGGGACTTGTAACAACAGTCCAAGTACGGGCCGAGCTAAGTTGTTGCTTATCTGTCTCGAAACTCGATATGAAGCGGCACTCGATATGAGGCAATACTCAACTAGAGGGTGTGCTCATCGCGAAGCTACTCGGCAAGGGGAGACACTCATTGCGAGGTTGCTCGAGTAGAGGCAATCGCTATGTGCGAGGTTGCTTGGCTAGAGGCGATTGCTCATTGCCAGGATGTCGGCTAGAGGCGGTTGCTCTGTGTGAGGCGGCTCGGCTATACCCGATAACTCGTTCGAGGTAGCTAGGCTAGAGATATCACCCATTGGAAATTAGCTTGGCTAGAGGCATTGCTCATTGCGAGTATCAGCTTATCACGAGTGGGCATTCGGTGTGAGTTACCAAGGGGCACATGGGTGCAAGCGTTGCCGAAGGCAAAATAGACTAACTGCTTGTGTTGATCGGCATTTAGATGACTCGGTCGTTCCTGATAATAGGATATAACTTTATTGAATAGTAAATCGAGAAAATATAGTTCATTTCCAAATATTATATAATAATTTAATCTATGAGCATAGGCTGCAAGTTGATCACAAGTTAACAAAATGTGATGAAGCATTAAGAAATAGGCAGTGGGTACAATGGTCATAAAATAATATGAATAATTTAACTGTGATTATTCATGCATCAGTGTCAATGTGTGGGTTTGGATGCTATGACATACCCACAACAGTTATGTGCTAAGAGATAAAATATCAAATTAATAAGAGAGTCATGTGATCAAATTACTTAAGTGCACATGTGGTTATGTGCACATGCATTCGGCCTCATGGTTTCTATCTAGGTATATCTGACCAGAACCAGTGGGCCACAAATGAACAAGCCCCAAGCCACAACCAAGTTACAAAGCCCATCAACAAGATCCATTTACCAATTGGGCCCAAGCCCACAAGCAAACAAACCTAGCAAGGATAAAAAATACACTGACATGTGGGTATAGATCCACCATTCGACTAGATGTCACGTGTCAGCACCACAGCAGAAGTGCATTTATCCCACATTGGAACTATTCATAAAACTCCCCTCAACCATAAATATAAAAGGGAGGCACATTTCCCAAAAAGATAATTAAGACTCATTATTCACCTTTACTCTGTCAAAATTGCCATTTACCACTTACCTCTTACAGCCATCACATACTAACTTGGGCGTCAGAGACCCTTTAGGCCGACACCACACCGGTGCCTATCCCTAACCAACGACCAATCACCTTTCTTTTACAGGTCTTCTGAAGAGCACGTGGCACTTGGAAAATGGGCTGAGTACAATCTCTAAGTTGACATATTTTGTCCATCAACAGTTTGTTTGGCGCCTTTTGTGGGAAAGTTAATCTAGTCGGTGCGAGAAGTGATCGGTCTCTCCTTTACCCTCCTCTAAAGGCTTCCCAAGTGTCTTGGTATATCCTTGTCTCATCCTAACCCTTACTAGGGACGATGAGTAGCCGAGCTGCCTGGTCGATGGGTTCGGCCTATGCCTTTCCCTTATCCTTTTCGCTTGCTTGGTGGACTCGTTCGCTCTATCGGCTCAATCCGCCAAAACCAGTTCAGCTTCTCGCACTTCCGACCTAACTTGATGGACTTCGAGCTCGGTCTGAGCTATTTTGAGTTGGGCTACCACATCAGCGTATTGCTCATGGAGCACTTGGTTTCTGTACTCTGCTAGAGTGCCGCTGGCCTTCACTTCGGCCAGGTCTTGTTTGAGCTTCTCCAACAACCACATTACATTCGGAGAGTTGTCTCTCGGCGTTCTGGACCCCTGTGCAGGTGTTATCTCGCCATCGCGCTAGCCACTCTGCATGTTCGCGAAGAGGTTAGATGTAACGACCCGGACCAGAAATTAAATTATTTTGAGAATTGGACAATTTTACCCTCAGTTTTGGATGGGTTTGGGAGTCACTTTTTGACTGGTAAAACTTTTGGGAATTTTTCTTGGGTTGTTGCGTAGGTCTCGAACTCACGAGTTCGTAGACAGGCGGCACGCTGAAAACGGAGATCCGATGCGTTCGTTTCGGGTCTAGAAGCTGCAGGGGCAGTTTGGTAATTTTGGAAATGTTGGAATTATATAACAGGTATTTTTCTCTCTCCTCGGGAGATTGGTGGATGCAGTCTCGGTCCTATCCGAGCCCTCACCGTGCGATCACCGAAGGCCATATTCATCGGAGGGGTTTCGGTCCGATTCGAACAAAACCGAGGTCGGGAGGACCTTCCCCGCGACCCCACGAGTCTTTTGGTGTGATTATCGGAGTGGGAGCACCTCCGTGGGCGACGGACGGAGGAGGGAGGTTCACCGAACCTTCTCGGCCGTTTTCCGGCCAAACCAGGTATGATCTCGGAACTTTGATCTCATATTTGGATTCCTGGTGAAAAGTAGATGAATTTACATGTGTAGATCGTGAAAAACGGTTAAGAAATGAGGAAGTTAGAAAACCTTGAAAATCGGTCGGAAATGGCAGTTTCCGGCGAACCAGACGGCGGCGGAGGTGGCGGTCCGGTCATCTTCTCCGGCCAGCCTCCGGCGACGGCGAGGGCCATCCGGTCGTCTTCTCCGGCGAGTCGCCGGTGACCGGTCGGGTCGAGTTGAACCGGTTGAGTCGAGTGAACCGGTCGAGTCGAGTGAACCGGTCGAGTTGGACCGGGTCAGGTCGAGCCGGACCGGGTTGGACCGGTCCAGGCGCGTGAACACTGTAGCAGGCGCGTGACCGGCGCGTGGCAGCGCGTGGGCGCGTATTCTGATCTTCCGGTGGCGCGTGACGGCGCGTGGGACTGTTCCCGAAGTCACGGCGGCGCGTGATTGAGGTTTTGGGACGTTCCGGATTAGATTTTGTTGGTTTCGAGGCCATAGGAGTTCATTTAGAGCTCGGTTGGGCAATCCCAGCGGTAGGGATTGACCGTGGAGAGGGTTTTGAGTTTGGGAAGTCAAGGTAGTTGGGTCATTATGGTGTAGGTGTTCTGAGGCTAGAGCGTACATGAATTTTGGGTTGGATGGTTATGGTAAGCAGACTTTGATTATAAATTGTAATGTATGTATAAATATCTTCGATTTCATTACTGTTGGGTATGGTTGTATTTATAAATTGTGATGCATGTATTAATATCCTCGATTTAAATACTATTGTGTATGGGTGCAATGATTGCTGGATAATTGTTATTCCAATATTTCAGTGGAAGTGCGTTGTGAGAAACTATATGGTTGTTGGATTCGATTTTGATAGTGTTTTGATGTGGTAATTATTTGGGTCTATGATTTTGAGTTGAAACCGTACTTGTGACTATAAAATAATCGAGTTTGGATCCATATTGATTTGAGGGAGGCCAGGATCTGGGCTAGGATCCGCTGAGGCGGTGAACCCGGTGAACCTCCGAGATAAATATTGATTTGAGGGAGGCCAGGATCCGGGCTAGGATCCGCTGAGACGGTGAACCCGATGAACCTCCAAAATAAACAATACTGATTTGAGGGAGGCCAGGATCTGGGCTAGGATCCGCTGAGGCGGTGAACCCGGTGAACCTCCGAGATAAATATTGATTTGAGGGAGGCCAGGATCTGGGCTAGGATCCGCTGAGGCGGTGAACCCGGTGAACCTCCGAGGTAAATATTGATTTGAGGGAGGCCAGGATCCGGGCTAGGATCCGCTGAGACGGTGAACCCGGTGAACCTCCAAAATAAACAATACCGATTTGAGGGGGGCCAGGATCCGGGCTAGGATCCGCTGAGACGGTGAACCCGGTGAACCTCCAATATAAAAGGTGAATTTGCAGAGATTGTGGTAGAGTCCAAGTAGTACATATTCTAGCACACCCCAAGGGATACCCTGGTGGCTAGGAATATGATAGCCGACTGATGAGATATCATGGTACAGAGAGTTATGATACGATATGATAGCCGATGATATTTTCGGCTCTAATATGAACTAGACGACAATTGTTATGGGCCTAATCAACATATGGAAATACGACGTCATTCGGGTCAGTGGGTTGGTGTGGGCGGTGACCCATATGGACGAATTATTATTGGTTCACTAGTATCTGACTAGTTTGTTGTCTTGTGGTTTTCCAGTAGGGATGTCAGCAATGTTTGACTGGTGTGTTATGAATATGTCGGGACAGTGAAATTGAGATATTATGTGGCAGATTGAACCAAATGATTTAAAACTCCTTTGAAGAGAGTTTTCAAACCAAATTGTGGATTACGAGGTATTTTTATACAGATTTTATGTGAGTTCAACTAAGTGGTTCTAAAGAGAAATGTGAATTTTAGTGTTTTACATATGATGTTTTTATATGATAAATTGTTTATGTGACGTATGCATGATTTTATAAATGGAGGGGAAGAAAGGTATTTGATTGGTCGTTAATTACGGGAATTATTGAGTGCTTAAGTCCCTTGTCTGACAAGATGAAGTATTTATTATTGTTATTATAATTTGTAAGGATTGTAGGGTATTTTGGGAACCTTTTCTTAGGTTGTCAGACGGGATCAGGGTTCTTCCCGGGTTTCGAGAGGAAATTCGGGACGGGTCCTGACATTAGAGTTAAAGCACGGTCTTGATAGACTAATGGGGAAACTTATTCACTTTCCCACAGACGGTATGAAACTGTTGATGTCGAAAATGGCACCAACGAGAACGTCAGGACTACGCATAAACATCAAGACACAAGCACGTACATGGTTCACCAGAATCGGCCTACGTCCACAAGACCAACTTTTCGGATATTATTATTGATAATATTTATGTTATATGTATGTGGCATTGAGCCATTGAAAGAGTAATGAGGGAATAGGAAGAAGGTTGTCTCCAAAATGAGAGGGATAAGTCCTCTTCAATAGACAAAGGCCTAGGGCTCCTTTAGGTTGTGGGCTTCGTATTGGACTTAGGCTCGGCCCAAGTCAGGGGTGAAATCCCACACTAACAATATTATTATTATTATCATAACTTTATTAGCATATGTACTCTTCGGTATGGTTTTCTCATCCACTCACAGTTATTTTGGTTTTGTGCCCTCTAGGTCGTAGCGGGACGAGGCGACAAGACTAGGAAGAGGCATCATCTCTTGTTGCCCTGCCATCACGTAGCAATTTGATTAGTTTTTGTAGAGTTAAGGTTAACCTAGTTTGCTCTGATCCACTTCTGTGTATTGTAAATTATTTCGAGGGCTTGGTAGTTGAGCTCAGATTTGTTAAAGATTGTGGTGTTAGTTGGACGGTTTGGATTTGTATTTTTTTTGAATCCTTCATCTGACAGGTGGAAGCTGGCTTGATCCGTTACAGGGGTGATTCTGCCGAATTTTTGTAAGGTTTTGCGGTTAGTGTGATGGTATTTCTGGTAGGTTTTAATTTTTTCCAGGGTTGTCAGACGGGAGCAAGGTTTCTCAAGGATTTCGAGGGGAAATTCGAGAGGGGTCTTGTCAACTTGATATCAGAGCTCTAGGTTTAAATTCTTGTAGACCGCACACTTTGTGTTCATATTAATTGTGGTATTGATGAACTCTTGTTTCTTTTTAGCGTGATGCCTCATAGACATTGTCCTTGTCCGCGGCCTGGTTCGGAGGAAGAGGGAGAGAATGTGCATGATGCACATAATTCGATGTTGGAACTTGACTTACGACAGACCCTAGATCAATTAGGTAGGGTTATGTAGACAATGTTTCAGGGCAGGGGATTTTCACAGGTATCCGGTATTGAGCGGGCCCATATACTTTGGGCTAGGGTTTTTATAGGTGAGTGTTGGAAGAAAAGTATGACAAGTATGCACAAAATCCTTAACAAATATAACCTAACAAGTGTACTCAATGCAAAGATCGAATCCCACAAGGACTTGACTCAACAATGTACTCAATGCAATAGATTACTTAGTTCACAAGTAAGGTACTCAAAACAGAAACAAAGACACAAATTAGATATGCAAGACTCTAAAGAAAACACTAAACAAAGACACGGACAAGGGGGTTTTTAGTTTTGAAAGATGCTATGAAAGTAAGTAACTTGTAATGCAAGAAAACAACAAATAAACAAAGGTTGTAAATGAATTAAAGAACAAAGTTAAGGCAGTCCTTATCCACACCTAACCACAACGTTTTCCAACTTGATTTGGAAGGTTCAATTATCACATTTACTTCTTGGTCTAGTGCCCACTCTCACACATTCACTCCTTCTTACTTTGTATGATTAGTTCTCTTATGGCACCAAACTTTCTAGTCAATTATGCAATAGTTCTCTTAAGCCACTATAACACAAAAGAAAGTATTAAGCACAAAAGAGATTTAATGACACTACACTAACCCTAGGGATTGCACGGCAATCCTAGGAATGTCATGAGTTAAATTACAAAGTTATTGCTTAACGTAATAACCTTTTGATGCAAGTCATCTATGAATCATGTTATTAAAGTGATCAATTATAATATCACAAAGTAATATATTTTTAATCAGTAAAGTAACACACCAAGATAAACATGATAGCCAAACCAAGCGCCAAAACCAAATTGGGAAGTTTCCATGGTTAGGGCTTCAAGATCAGCCCTAACTTAAAGTAAACTACTCACTACGCATGGTGAAATGCATAAACATAAATTAAATTGAAAAAAGAAGTGATATATTAAACCCAAATAATACTCTATAGGACCAACTCCAAGCACAGCTTCAAGCAATCCTCCAAGACCACAACTTGGTCTTCGTGAACAAGCCTCATGAACAATAGCTCAAAACAATAAGTAAAAGTGTCTAAGATGGCGCTAAAACTGTGTAATCAAATCAATGGACAAGGCCCCCTTTTATAGACAAGGGGCAAACCTTGTCCTACAAGGATCAAAATTAGAATGTAATGACTCGGAAATTTAATTAGTGAATTTTCGTAAATGAGTTTGGAAAATGACGAATTTACCCTTGGTTTTATAAGGGGCTCAAAAGTCAATTTTTGTTTGGAGACACCTTTGGCAGTTTTTCTTGGACCGTTGCGTAGGTCTCGAACTCACGAGTTCGTAGATAGACGGCTCGCGAAAAACAGAGTTCGTATGAGAGAGTTATGGGTATAGAATGTTCAAGGGCATTTTGGTAATTTTCACTGGACATATATTTTTAACTCAGACTTCTCCAGATTTTTCTTATTTTATCATCTCTCTTCTCGATCGTCATCCAAACCGTGCCACTGAACCCAAAAACCCCATACCTTGAACTTTGATTCGAAGCCACCACGTCCAATTTGGTTCCAACCATCGGAATCTACTCCTCCGCGCGATCAAGGACTTACTGGCCGTCGAGGGAAACAACCACGGGAAACACCAAACCGAGGAAGGAGAAAACTGAACTTTTCGATCGATTTTTTGGCCAACTCAGGTTTGGGTTTCATGTTTAGACTTCAATTTCGAGTTCCTAGGCTTGAGTAGATAGTTTTAGGCTATTAATTCGTGAAAAATGGTTGATATTTGAAGAAGTTAGGAAATGTTCAAGGTCAGCCGAAAATGGAAATTTTCGGTGATGGCGGATGGTGGCACACAGCGGAGCGATCATCGTCTCCGGCGATTGGTTCGATCAGAGAGGGCTGATGTGGCATGCCACCTAGCAGCCACGTGGAGGCCACATGGCAGCCACGTGGAGCCACCTGGCGGTCTGACAGGACCCTTCCTGAATTTTGCCTCGAAATCCGCAAAAAGTCATGTTCCCGTCTGACAGCCTTTAACCACAAAATTGAATACCAAGAATACCCTTTATCTTTAGAAATATTAAATAAACCTTACAGGGGTTCCGACAGAACCTTCTCTGTACTTACTTACTACACCTACATGTCAGACGCATGATAGCTTACTGGTCACTATCGAAACCTCGGAGCAGTGGTGGCCCTACAGGGTAACCTCACGAACTTGATTTACGCCATAGCCTCTAGATTGAGCAACCGCACCGGTGGCTAACCAGCCTGGTCATGTCAGGATAAAAGCCAACGCTTCGCCACATATCACAATGTGAGAACCCCTGATCATGATTCAAAGTTTATAGCCCTCTGCTAACAAGCTCTGATACCAAGTTGATAGTAGGTCAAACACTGTTGAAACCTCTACTGTAATAGCACAAGACAACTGACTTATCAGCCTCTTGTGAACCGTCAATAACTCGTCAATCTGGGTCACCACCCACACCAACCCACTGACCCGGATGACGAAGGTACCCGACTTGGTTGAACTGAGTCTCACTGACTTATCTCGAGTCGTACTCAATATCCCTACTCCTCTAGAGCACCCAGAGTGGTAACTCGATATCCCTGCTCCTCCAGAACACCTCGAGTGGTAACTTGATGTCCCTGCTCCTCCAGAGCACCCCTAGTGGTAACTGATCCTCCAGAGCACCTCGAGTGGTAACTCGATATCCCTGCTCCTCCAGAGCACCCCGAGTGGTAACTCGATATCCTTGCTCCTCCAGAGCACCCCGAGTGGTAACTCGATATCCCTACTCCTCCAGAGCACCCTGAGTGGTAACTCGATATCCCTGCTCCTCCAGAGCACCCCGAGTGGTAACTCGATAACTCTGCTCCGCTAGAGCTCCCCGAGTGGTAACTCGATATCCCTACTCCTCCAGAGCAACCCTAGTGGTAACTCGATATCCATGCTCCTCCAGAGCACCCCGAGTGGTAACTCGATATCTCTGCTTCTCCAGAGCACCCCGAATGGTAACTCGATATCCCTGCTCCTCCAGAGCACACCTCACACACCTCAGACCTCAACGATATGGCGGAGAAAGATCCCTCGAACGCCTACATCGGAGAACCCCTCAACGATCTGGTAGAGACGTACCCTCTACGCTAGTCGGAGAACCCTCAACAATGTAGCGAAGAAAGACATCCTTCATGCCAATCATTGTAGAACCCCGTGTTATAACATAATACCTAGAAGTATGGATCCCATGCAATCCCGGAAACCCAGTTCGTTCACAGTGCAACTAAAATACCAAATCCTGGAAGCCCTAGCCCCCAAGTAACTCTTTGACACATTAATGACCCAACTCCCTTGACCTCCCGAGCCAAAGGTCGCTCCAGGGTCAACCCTTACCGTTTGGATTACTCAAACGGGGCTCTTAAAGAACTCCTATGGCCTCAAAATCGCCAAAATCTGATCCAGAATGTCCGAAATCCCTAGCCACGCGCCGCCATGACCCTGAAATTTGTCCCACACGCCGTCACATGCCGGTAGGAGGCTGGACCACGCGCCATGCGCCTGCCACTTGCCCTCACGCAGCGCAACGTACCCCACGCGTTGGTACTATTCACGATGGAATATTTCGTCAATCATGATGGAATATTCCGTCAAACCTGACAGAATCTTCTAACGGAATCGAAATATTCTGTCTAGACTAACGGCGTTAGGGTTCCGTCAAACTCCATTAACTTTTGACGGAATTTGCTAACGCCGTCAGCATATTTCGTCAAACCCTTGACGGCGTCAGTTGACTAAATGGTCAACTGACGACTGACTGGTCGCCATATGGCACCATGTGGCTGCCAGATGGCATGCCATGTCAGCCACAGTCAGCCGAACCAATCTCTGGAGTTCGTCAGAGACGATGGCCGGACCACCGCCGTCTTCGCCGAAAAACTCCATTTCTAGCCGACCTTGAATTTTTCCTAACTTCCTCAAAACTCAACCGTTTTTTACAAATTTTAGGTCTAAATCTATCTACTCAAACCCAGAAACCCGAAAATGAGGTCAGAGTTTCGAGATCGTACCTTGTTTGGCCAAAAAATGACCGAGAAGTTTTGGTCCACCTCTCTTTTCCGTCGGCCGTCTACGGCGATACTCCCACCTTGATAGTGACATCACACCACTTGTGGAGTCGAGGGGAAGACTTCTACAACCTTGGTTTTGGTCGAGTCGATCCAGGAATGGTCCGATGAAGGTACGGGGTTCGGTGATCGCACAGAAGAGAGAATCGGGTAGCAGAGAGAGAGAGAGAGAGAGAGAGAGAGAGAGAGAGAGAGAGAGAGAGTCTGTTCTGGCCAAGAAGAGAGAAGAAATATCTCTCAAATTTTTGGACTTTTCCAAAATGAACAAACTGCCCCTAAAGCTTCTAGACCCATAATGCTCTCACTGGGTCTCCGTTTTCCGTATGCCACCTGTCTATGAACTCGTGAGTTCGTGACCTATGCAACGACCTACGAAAAATTTCCAAAAGCACTGCCAATCAAAAAGGGACTCCCGAACCCTTCCAAAATTGAGGGTAAAATTGTCATTTCCTTAATTAAATTCTCAAATTACTTTAACTTCTAGTCCGGATCGTTACACGGTCCAGTCAGCGTGCGTGCAAGCGCATACGTACTGTAGCAGACGCGTGGACGAGTTGCAGGCCTTCCGTCGGCGCGTGGGGCTGGTCCTTGGATCACGGCAACGCATGGCGACTTGTGTTTTACTTTTCAGACCTTTTGGCGCAGGTTTCGGATTAATCGAACATCGTTTAGAGGTAGTTTTAGGCGTCCAAACTAGCTGCATTTTTAGTGGGACACGTGTGGACCTCCTAGTGTTTAGGGAGTCTGAATGTAGGATTTTTAATTATCGTTGATAACCCCGATTGTTTCTTTTGACAGGCGATATTGCTCCGGGAACTTCAGAGGAGCGTACGACTTAGGATTGAGCTTAATTGGACGTTCAGTGAGTGGACTTTGGTTTGTAAATTGTCATGCATGCATAAATGTATATTTTAAATAAAAGTATTGGTTTTTGTCAAATTGTCAAGTATTATTCTAATAAATTATTACTAGACACTAGTTTTCAATAATTCATTGGAAATGACATTTTGGGCTGTGTCCTAGCTTTATGGACTCTGTTTTTATGTAGTTTTGACTTTATAGATTTTGGGTTTCGGTTGAGTCCATGATTTTTGGGTTTAGACCCGGTTTGGTGACATTATTGGATTTCGACTTTGGGCCCGATTTTTCAATGAATTTGGCTTAGGCTAAGAAACAAGGATTTCAAAAATAGTTGTAGATTTTACAGTACGGGTTTGTTTCCACTATGTCTACTATCCCCGAGGGTCAAGGTTTTCTCCGATGCTGGCGTCGAGGGTCTTTCTCCGCTGGATCGTTGAGGGTTCTCCGACACTGGTGTCGAACGGTATTTCTCCACCAGGTCGTTGAGGCTGTCTACGCGTAGTACATGGTTCTGCACAACTCGAGGTATATCGGGTGTGTGGAGGGTTGAACCCGGGTTAGTCAGCTCGTATATCGAGCAACGACTCGGGATTCCATTCAGGGAGCGGTGGGATAAGTTATGATATTTTATGTCCAGGTCTGTTTACATGATTTTTAAACTCCTTTGAGCAAGGTTTTCAAAGTAAGCTTGTGGACCACGGGTTGTTTCTATTGTTCAGGTTTTCATGGTTCCCATAGAGGGTTTTATCTAAAATTGGATTTTCCGGTAAGTTTTCAGATTGTCTTGGTATATTATTTGTTTAAAAAGGAATTTTATGTTATGCATGCATTTTTTTACTCATGGAGGGGGAAAATGTATGTTTTCCTCGGAAATTGTTTTAAACTATTATTTTGTAAACTCACACTTTTCTATGTTTTAAATCCCCTCCAGGCCGTTGAGTTGATGAGGGCACATCTGGAGGCGGAGGCATTAAATTTCAACTGCGTCTTTACCAAGACTACTGAGTAGGATCTATATATTTTATGTATTTAGCTTTCCTACCTAGATGCTCTGATAAGTTTTTTGGACTTATTGTAAATTATGACTATGTCGATGGTTATTTGGTGATGTTGGGATTCGAGAGTGTTACTTGATCCTTCGCCTAACAGGTGGAAGACGGTTAATTATTTTATAGGGGAGGTTCTGTTGGATTTTTGGCAGAATTCTTGTAACTAATTGCAAGGGCTTAAGGGTATTCTAGGCAATTTATTAAGTTGTCAAGCGGTAGCTGGGATTTTCACGGGTTTCGAGGGGAATTTAGGACGCAGTTTGTGTATGAAGCACCCGATATGAAATTTAGGACGTCTTCTTCAATTAGCCTCCGATTTGAGCCATTCTTTTTCATTATTCTTAGAATTAAGTCATCTTTCTAAATCCTGCACATGTCTCACAAAAGCATCACTTTCTACTATGGATGACGTTATTTCAAACAAAAGACAAGTAAAGGGGCCAAATATGACATGAAATATATGTAGGAATCAAGACTTAACAGTGAGACTGACCCTACAAAGGCTGACAATCAGATCACTCGATTAGAGTGAGTGTTTGTAGTTATGGGATGCCCTCCAAGAGATAAGGTTCATATAGCTACCTTCCTGTTGGATGGGCACACCTACCGATGGTGGCATGCCCTAGACCTGATGGGCTGGGATATCCGTACTATCACCTGGAAGGCATTCCAAGAGTGATTCTTTGAGCAGTTATATGCTCGGTCATATAGAGATGCTATGCAGGCTGAGTTCTTGCAATGGAGGTACGGTACGATGACCGTACCAGAGTACGAGCAGAGGTTTATAGAGTTATCCTGGGTTGCCCCAACTTTGGTGGCTAATGAGGCAAACATGACACACCCTGACCCGGAAAGTCCACGTGGACACCGAAATCAAGGTATGCTGGCCGACAATTGAACGGTGACGTCCAGATGACGAAAGCCAAAAGTTTAAATGGTACGTTTTAGGAGGTCGTGTGATAAATAATTAGTAAAAACCAATTAACGATTCACCGCATAGCGGAAGTACATAGTATAGTACATGACTTTTGATGATCATAAATTTTAAACAACTACCCGAAATACCCCGATTTCCGAATGTGCCACACCTGAACGACCAGTGTGAATGTCAGAGTAGCGACCGAGAAATCCTACTCAATAAGCGTGAAGTACTACCAAGACCTGAGGGGTACAAAAATAGAAGGGTGAGTGAACCTTACAGGTTATTTCAATGTAAAATAGTAAGTTAAAAACATGCTTTAACCCCTCAGTTTTGAAAAGAAACATAAAGTTGGCATCGAGGTATAAATAATAAATATGCACGTTTTATGAGAAATAATAATAAATTTTAAGCAGTCAAAAGATCATCATGAAGCAAAAGTATAGAACGTATAACCCACTAATTATGCTCTTGAGTCGCTCGAGTCATGCGCACCTGACAGGCTGGGTATCTATGGTTCGCTCGTGTGTTTCGACCACGTGAAGGCTGGGTGCTAAGCACATTCACCTCATGTCCCCTAGAGCTCGGGGACAAGTTGACACTATTTAATTCGTATTCGAGCAAGCACGGGTGAACGGTCACGTGGAGGATGGTATGTGGCCAAAATATGGGTGCTAAAGATACCAGCGACTCTAAGTGGGTGTTCAGTAAATATTTATGCATAATTTTGATGTCATTTAGTACCTCTCTTACATGTCTTTTGAATTATTTCATGCCATCCACAATAGAAAATGATCAATCTTGTGAGACTTTTCCAAATTTGGAAAGATAGGTAAATTATGAGAAGAACGCAAAAAGAATGGCTCAATTCGGAGTTATAACGAAGGAGATGTCTCAGGTTGAAGTTCAGGCCTTGAAAAGGACCAAAATTGGGTCCTGATGCATGCCAAGACAAGCCAAGACCGAAGCCCTAATCTTAGTTCCTGAGATTTCCTATCAAGCCCCTGTTGTGCCAAGAATCGAGCCAAGTACATGTCCCTGACATGTCCTAAGACATCCCAGTCAAGACCCGAGGACACGCCCAAAACATGCCACTATCACAGAACTTGCGCCAACTTTGAATCCCATGCACCAAGCCATGCCAAGCCGCGCTAGTGAAAAGTTTCTAGTGTGCCACAGAAGCAGAGACCCAAATCAAATCCTAAAACGCGTCCCTGGTCTGCAAACGACAAGCTCATTTGCGCCTAATTCATGTCACCGGGAAGGCCAAATTGGGCCATCGACTTTTCTACACACTTTTGAGCAGGACAAACCCAGAACCATGTCAAATATATCATATGGAAGTGCCCAGAGTGGTTTGTCTCAACTAGATTGTTCAATGACACATTAAAGTTCTTGGAGGTCCAAATTGGGGTCCTAGGAGCCCATAATCTGGCCCAACTGTGTTCGAAGTACTTCGTTCTGCCCAAGGCCAGTCCTTAACATCCAAGCAACCTTCAGAAGACTCCAGAAGCTGCCTTAGCATGCAAGAAAGATCGGAGATTTGATTGCCGCATTGAAGTCCTAATCCTTAGCTTAAAAGGATTACCTTTTTAGTCCTTTTTCATACCTAACTTGGATAGCAATCAGTTAGTCAGTATTTGACTAGGTTTTCCAAGTAATCTCCTGATATGTAAAGGTATTGATCTCCTATAAATAGGAGCACAAGCCTCGCGGGTCAAGGACCCAACCTCTACAACCCTAGCCACATACACTTTGTGCTTTACAATTTTTGAGAGTTAAACAATTAGTTTTCAGCTTGTGAGAGAGAGTTGAGGGTGGAGATCCTCGGAGTAGCCTTGGCGTGTCTTCAAGCCTTCGTTGTTTCCATTCTTTCTTACCTTAATTTTATTTAATTTTGAATTCAATTATGCGTGAGTAGTTCTTTATAGAATTAGGGCTGCTTGAAGCCCTACCTATGGGAGTCATTTAATATGGTTTTGGCCTTTGATTTATATTGCTATGGATTCTGAATATAGTTTCAATTAGTATGCTTAATTTATGTTTATTGCTATGAGTTTGACCTGCTTGTTTGCATGAACTATTGATGAATGATTGCTTGTTAGACTGGTCATCTTCTTGTAATTGTTTGGCATTGATTGTAGTGGCTTACATCTTACTCGTAATTCAACTCATGACAACCTAGGACTGCACATCACTTTTCTAGGGATAGTGTGGTATCATTAAATTCTCTTCGCACTTCATCCATCATCTTGATAAAATTTGATAGACGTTCTAAGGTACTCATCCGGCCTAGAATATGCAAAGTAAGAGGGAATAATATATGTAGAGTGGGCCTTAGTCGGACCTTTGCATGGGCATCATATTCAGAAGTTTCATAGTAATTAAATCTTGGAAATCTTGTTAATCACTTAATTGGTTAGTGGTGGATAGTTTGCCTTAATTCGCCTTAGTTAATTAATCAATCAATTCATAATCTCTTATGCATTCTATTTTCTTGCATTCTAAGTAACTGTTTTAATTTCCAATTTCAGAATCATAACAAACCCCCGCTTGCCGTTTCCTTTATTGAGTGATTGTTTTGAGTCTTTGTCGTTTTCTTGTTTAGTGTGTCTTGCATTGTTTTGAGTCCAGGTCGTGTCTTTAATTCCCTGCATATCTAAAGTTGTGTGTGTCTTGTCTTCCTTGTTAATTTTGTGTCTTTTTTGTTGAGTTGATAAATCTAAGCTTAAGTGGAGAATAATTGTTGAACAAGTCCTCAAAGGATCGACCTTTGCTTTGCTACTATACTATCTCATTCGATTTTGTGCACTTGCAAAGATTTTAACTGGATAACATAGGTCACATTATTGTTGATTGTTTTATTTCATATCAAGTTTTTGGCGCCGTTGCCTAGGACTTGTCCCTTAACGGTGTCCATTTTGTTTAAAGCTTATTAACTCAGTTTTTATTTTTGTAGGTACTTGTTTATGTCATCACAAGGCTCAGTGAAGGGATCTTTGCACGGCCCATCAAGTGAACCATCATCAAGACCATCTTCAGTACACGGCTCCACTCCATCTTCAAGAAGCTATTCAGTCCACGGATCACCGTCATGTTGTACAAATAGCAACCTAAAAATTACGCAACTATATGCACGTTTTAACTCGCAAGTGCACAAGATCAGACAAATAGTATAGAAAGAAATACGAGATCATTCCCACGAGGATTGGATTAATATGTGTTTAAAATTGATTTCCTAGAACTACTAACTAAATTTCAAATACTAAGAATGAAGAAGTGAAAGAAAACCCTAAAAAAAAAACTTATTTCAAGCCCTAAGATTTCTAATCAAAGTTTATGTGCAATACACAAAGGCACTCGGTGTTCAAAATGATGATTTTAAGATGATTTTGAAAACTGAAAATTTCCAAACAAAATATTAAAAACAACGTTTGATTAAAAATAGAATTGGATCGAGGTTAAAATAAAGAGAAAACTAGCTAGAGATTCGATGTTCACCGCTAATCTTGTTCCTTAAGCAAACGACATGCACAATGCTATAAAACAGATTTTAGAAGCTCATGTTTGTCAACCTAAAAGCATGATATCTACTCTTTAAATTATTGATTTCCCTAAGCAACAAGTTAGGCATGGGTATCTACGCTAACTCTTTTCATTCATAAAGTGTTTATCATGGTATCTACTAAGTTTCACTTTAAGAACGCATAACGCAATGGAAATCAACAAACACACAACTCCTAAAACATGGTATCTATTCTAGTTATTCAAGATGATTAATTTCAAGAACTTATAACTGGTTCTTTTGTTACTCTCACAGGCACAAGATTCGGTCATCTAAATTTACCTATGTAACAAACTCAATACACATCATGCATATGGTGATCAAGCATAACATAACGTATGTAAAGAGTAAAATATAATCTAAAATTAATCAATTAAACATCATAAAAGTGGTTTATAGCAAAGGTATATCGAAATCCTTAAAGAAACATGATTAGGGCTTCAATCCAGCCCTAACTAAAGTACTTTGTTTCCCATAATTTAAATAGACAACAAGAACATACAAAAAGAAAATAAAAAGAGAAAGAAGATAGCTCTTTGATGAAGTGTTGGTCAGCCAGAGTGATTGGATGACGCCTTGACGTTCCTCCTTGCTTCCTAAGCCTTTTAGACCTTGGAACCTTGAAGGATGGAGCAGAATGGGATGGTGTGGCTGAGTCCTTGTGTGAGAGCCCCCAACGTTTTCTGCAGCTTTTTTTAGGGAGAAAAAAAAGCTGTTTCTTCAAAAGTAAGGTGAGGGAGAGACTCTTCGCTTCTCTGACCCTTGGCTGCCAAGAATTTATGTCCATGTTAATTCACTGAATGAGGGAGAGAGACGTTTTTTGTTTTTTGTTTTTGTGAGGGAGAGCAAGCGTTTCTTTGATCTTGTGTGCTTGTTTGCTTGCCAAGTCCTTCCTCCCATGACCCTAACAAACTGGGCATCTAGTCGTCCAAGCCTGATAAGGATTAGAAAACTTGAAATAGAAGGAATGCTGAATTCCCGCGCAGCCTGACCTTGCTGTACTAAAACGGCCATAACTCCTTCTAGAAAATTCCAATTCATGAACCGTAAATTCCTTTAGAAACTAGACTTCAGTATCTTTCCACCGATATATGGCCCATCAGCTAGTTCTTCCCAAGAAGGTGCAGTTAATTTTGAGAAGTTGACACATCTGCTGAAGTCTGTTTCAAAGTTTCCTCTTTAGATTTTCTAAACAGCACTCATTAACTCATTTTGTAACTTTGCTTCCAAAAATCCTACAAAACACGAAAATAAGCTAAGTATTAAGAAAACATAGGAAACATGCTAAGAAAAGCATAAGAAAACAAGATAAAACGTCGCATAAATACGGTCCTATCAAATTCCCCCACACTTAGCTTTTGCTAGTTCTCGAGCAAAACAGAAACAAAGAATTAAAGAAAAACGAAGACTTAATGATTCTACCTAAACCTTCCAACATTTGTCTCAGAGATTTTCAATGAATCATGACATATTAAAAAGAAAGGCACTCTTCCTATTCTAGTTATATGTGAGAGGATTGATGTAAAATGGAAACAAATTGCTCACATATGATATAACAAGAAAGAAAGGCACTTTCAGAATTTTTCTTATGAAGATGACTCATGAAAGGAATGCTACTACTTGAATGCAAGAACAAGTGACACCATATGCTCATACTTCATTCAAATCTCCACATATTGATATAAACACAACAAACAAGATCAGAAGGTCTTTATGATGATTATAATGAGGCCAAAGGGTAAGGGGTTAAAGAAAGAATGGATATGGATAACACAAGTGTTCTTAAAGAAAAGTAGAAGCATGCTATGATGTTAGAGACATAAGAACTTGTATCACCATCAAGGCTTAAAAATCATATAAGTACCGAGCAAATACATACAATCATTGGCCGATTTGAACATTATGGACCATACTTCAACAATCAATACATGAACAGGAAGGGAATAACAATCCAAACAAAATACCATTTTTTTTTCTTTTTTTTTCTGGTGCACACTCCGAACCGTGTACAATTCTTATCCTTTTTTTTTTTTTTTTTTTGAACATTCCCCCAAACTTGCTCTTTTAACACCCCTTGATTCACAATTAAGCCTCTACAAATTATGCTTCACTAATCTCTAAGAAAAGGGGTATGGATGAAAGTGTTTAGGTTAGGTGAGGAAAATGAGGGTTATGAAACAAAAAGACTTAAACAAAGGCTCAACAGGGGTTTACCTAGAGGAAAGTGTATCATGGTTCAAAGGCCATTTTGGCAATGGTGGTAATCTAGGTGCCTTCATCATCTCAAGTATGTCATGCAAATCAATTCAATGCCTCGAATAGTTGTTATTACCAGTTCTAGCATTTAGTTCCAATGATGATAAGCAATTCAAGTAGCAACCCGAAAGATGAGCTCATGCAACAACTTAATTGACAAGAAAGTGATGGATTAAACAAATACAACTCTCACAAACAAAGGATAAAGGCTCAAAAGCTCACAAAAGGGTTGTATTGAGCTTCATTCAATTAAGCATGTTATGGTTACCACTTACTCGGGTGATTACATGTGATTTTGCATATGATAACCATGAATAATTGAGTGTTAACCAAAGAATAATTTCAGACCTTGAATCATGCTTAGAAATCATCTTAAAGTCATGCAATTAAAAACCAAATCTCATCATTGTGTTGGAAAGAAGCCTAAGACACAAAAAAAAAACACAAAAACTACCCAATTTAACAATACTAAAACCGACACAAACTAAGGCTAAAAACAAAGTTGTCAAAAATATATATTTTTTTTTTAAACCAATACAAATCAACGGAAAACACAAGTGTTTTCCCCTCACACCTAAATCTAACATTGTCCTCAATGTTTGAAAGTTAAAGTATAAACAATAAATCATTTAAGGAAGGAGAAACAAGTGACAAAACAAAACAAACGAAGGCAAAGTTAACGACAAAGAAGGACAGGGTGAGAGAAAGCAAATTTGATTGTCAGTGGTTATAGAGTGCCAAAACTATCATCATCCTCTTCACATGGGTTGTTTCCCAAGAAGCGCTTGCTTTAACGTCATTCAGCCAGACTGTTGGACTTTCATGCAATGTACTGAGCAGGTTGGAGAGTCACATCCTCCTCTCTAGGCTCAAAGCTCATCTCAATATAGGGCTTTACTCTGTGCCCTTTCACCATGAATGTCTGATTCTTCTCTTTGCTATGAACCTCCAAAGCTCCATGAGGGAAAACTTTAATAACAACATAAGGACCGTACCACCTAGACTTGAGCTTACCAGGGAAAGGTCTCAATTTTGAATTGTAGATTAACACCTTCTATCCCACATGAAACTCCTTCCTAACTAGCCGCTTATCATGATACACCTTGGTCCGTTCCTTATACAACTTAGCATTCTCATATGTATCATACCCAACTCTTCAAGCTCATTCAGCTGTAACTTCTTCTTGTCACCTGCTTGTTGCATATCATAGTTGAATTTCTTAATAGCCCAATAAGCTCTATGCTCCAACTCCACTGGGAGGTGACATGCCTTCCCAAAGACTAGACGATATGGGGAAATGCTAATGGAGCTCTTGTACGCAGTCCGATATGCCCACAATGCATCATTCAAGCGTAGAGACCAATCCTTCCTTCTAGTATTCACTGTCTTCTCTAGGATGCTTTTGATCTCTCTATTGCTTATCTCCACTTGACCACTGGTTTGAGGATGATATGGAGTGCCAACCTTATGTGTGATCCCATATTTCTTCATTAAGGAAGCAAAAGCCTGGTTGTTGAAGTGGCTACCTCCATCACTAATTATTGCCCTTGGTGTCCCAAACCTAGTAAAGATGTTATCCTACAAGAACTGCACAACAACTTTGTGATCATTAGTTTTTGAGGGGACAGCCTCGACCCATTTAGATACATAATCCACACCCACAAGAATATATAAATAACCAAATGAGTGAGGAAATGGACCCATGAAGTCGATACCCCACACATCAAAGAGCTCCACCACTTGAATGTTTTGTAATGGCATCTGGTTTCTAGAAGAGATGTTCCCTGTCCGTTGGCATCTGTCACAAGAGCTGCAAAACCAAAAAGCATCTTTAAACACATTAGGCCAATAGAACCCAGATTGTAATACCTTAAGTGTTGTTCTCTTCGCTCCCAAGTGTCCTCCACATGCAAACTTATGACAATGTTGGAGAATGCTAATATGCCCCTCCTCTGGAACACACCTTCTGATAATTTGATATGGATAAAATTTGAACAAGTAGGGCTCGTCCCAATAGTAGTGCCTAGACATAGACACTAATCGCTTCCTTTCTTGGCTACACATACCTGGAGGAAAAACCTTAGTAGTTATATAATTAACAACATATGCATACCATGGAAGTTGTAAATCAATTGCAAATAATTGCTCATCTGGAAAGTTTTCACTCAAGGGAAGCTTGTCCCTTCTTCATCATGAAGTAACATGGACAAGTGATCTGCAACCACATTTTCACTACCCTTCTTGTCCTTAATCTCAAGATCAAATTCTTGCAGTAAGAGCACCCATCTAATCAACCTAGGCTTAGCATCTTTCTTATCAAACAAAAATCTCAAAGCAGCATGATCAGTAAAAACAATAACTTTAGAACCAATCAAGTAGGACCTAAACTTCTCTAAAGCAAATACAACAGCTAACAATTCTTTTTCAGTAGTAGAATAATTAAGCTGAGCATCATTCAAAGTTCTAGAAGCATAATAAATAGCATGAGGTACCTTGTTAACTCTCTGACCTAGAACAGCTCCCAAAGCATAATCACTGGCGTCACACATGAGCTCGAATGGGAGGTTCCAATCAGGTGCCATCATAATGGGTGCAGATGGGAGTAGCTCTTTCAATGTGTTAAAGGCATTCATTCCCATCTACCCCCACCATGTTGTCAACTACCTTGCCAATTCTAAGGATTTTCACAGCCTTGAGCTGCTCCTGGCCTCCTGGATTAGGTATGGTTTGTGATGGAAACTCTCATTTCTTCCTCTCACTTAACTCCTTTGCCATTTACCCTACTTGTGCCTCCAATCTCTGAATAGCTTGGCTAGTTGTTGCTTCTAGTTTCTGAATGTTCTGACTAGTTAGAGCATTTGTCTATTTCTGTGCAGTCAAGAACTGGAGTATGCCACCTTCAAGATTATTCTTCTTCTGGTCAGTATTTGGTTTTGCCACCTGTGATAAAGCATGATAATTACTTCCCTGCTGAAAGTTCTTCTGCTGCCCCTGTGGTTTAAGCACATTCTGATTGTTGCTCTAAGAGAAATTTGGGTGGTCTTTCCATCCTAGATTATAAGTGTTCGAATATGGGTTGTTCTTGGGATGATAGTTGTTTTGCCCCACATAATTAGCTTTCTCATGATCTATAAAACAAGACATGGGACAAGTCTCAGTAGTATGATTAGAATGAGAACATATAGCACATACCTCGACTTTAGCAACTTGTTGAACTTGAGAGATGTTCTGAGCTGACATTGCTTTCACCAGCATATCTAACTTCTTCTCCATTGCTGCCATTTGACTCTGGACTCCACCATTGGTGCTAACTTCATAAACACCTTTACTTTTTACTCCTTGTCTCCCTCTTGATGAGAATTGCTGAGAATTTTCACTTAGGGTCTCAAATAGCTCAATGGCTTCATCACTGCTCTTTTCCATAAGCACACCTCCACAAGTTGAATCAACAAGACTTTTGTTAATATCATTTAAACCTTCATAAAAAGCTTGTACCTGATCGTCTTGAGATAGATTGTGGTGTGGACACTTGAGAAGCAGCTCCTTGAAATGCTCCCATGCCTCAAAGAAAAGATCTATATCCTTCTGTTGGAAGACTTGAATCTCCCTTTTAAGTTGTCTTGTCTTTTGAGATGGGAAAAACTTCTTCAAAAATTTAGTGGCCAATTGTTCCCAAGTAGTAATAGAACCTGCAGCCAAAGAATTCAACCACAACTTAGCATTATCTTTTAAGGAGAAAGGAAAGATAATTAACCTGATTCCTTCTAGAGTTAAGCCCTGGATGTTCCGAGTCTTGCAGAGATCGAAGAAATCCCTAATGTGCAAGTATGGATCCTCAGAAAGTGTGCCTCTGTAGTGTGGCACCATGTTAAGCAATTGAGGTGATAAATTGAAGCTGCCTTGCGCAGTTGGTTGGTAGGCAATGCATGATGGTTGATTAAGGTTTTGAGGGACAAATGAGTCCTTCATTAGCCTTCGAACCTGTTCATCCCCCATTTCGTTCACAGATTCTGATCTTGCTCCTTCTTCAAAATCTTCTCTTTGTGTATTTAGTTTTGCCCTCTTAGCTTGCTTTCGAAGACGTCTAAGAGTTCGTTCAATCTCAGGATTGTAGACACCGACCGCTAACTTTTGGGATCGACGACCTTGCATAAACAAAATTCAACCTGTAAAAGAAAACCAAAAATCAATTTCAGAACAAACTAATTATACAATCCCTGGCAACGGCGCCAAAAACTTGTTGAACAAATAGCAACCTAAAAATTACGCAACTATATGCACGTTTTAACTCGCAAGTGCCCAAGATCAGACAAATAGTATAGAAAGTAAATACGAGATCATTGCCATGAGGATTGGATTAATATGTGTTTAAAATTGATTTCCTAGAACTACTAACTAAATGGCACAAACTAAGAATGCAGAAGTGAAAGAAAACCCTAAAAAAAAACTTATTTCAAACCCTAAGATTTCTAATCAAAGTTTATGTGCAATACACAAAGGCACTCGGTGTTCAAAATGATGATTTTAAGATGATTTTGAAAACTGAAAATTTCGAAACTAAATATTAAAAACAGCATTTGATTAAAAATAGAATTGGATCGAGATTAAAACAATGAGAAAACTAGTTAGGGATTCGATGTTCACCGTTAATCTTCTTCCTTAAGCAAACGACATGCACAATGCTACAAAACAGATTTGAGATGCTCATGCTTGTCAACCTAAAGGCATGATATCTACTCTTTAAATTATTGATTTCCCTAAGCAACAAGTTAGGCATGGGTATCTACGCTAACTCTTTTCATTCTTAAAGTGTTTAACATGGTATCTACTAAGTTGCACTTTAAGAACGCATAACACAGTGGAAATCGACAAACACGTAACTCCTAGAACATGATATCTATTCTAGTTATTTATGATGATTAATTTCAAGAACTTATAACTAGTTCTTTTGTTACTCTCACAGGTACAAGATTCGGTCATCTAAATTTACCTATGTAACAAACTCATTGCACATCATGCATATGGTGATCAAGCATAACATAACGTATGTAAAGAGTAAAATATAATCTAAAATTAATCAATTAAGCATCACAAAAGTAGTTTACAGCAAAGGCATATCGAAATCCTTAAAGAAACATGATTAGGGCTTCAATCGAGCCCTAACTAAAGCACTTAGTTACCCATAATTTAAATAGATAGCAAGAACATACAAAATGAAAATAAAAAGAGAAAGAAGATAGCTCTTTGATGATGTGTTGGTCAACCATAGTGATTGGATGACGCCTTGACGTTCCTCCTTGCTTCCTAAGCCTTTTAGACCTTGGAACCTTGAAGGATGGAGCAAAATGGGGTGGTGTGGCTGAGTCCTTGTGTGAGAGCTCCCAACGTTTTTTGTAGTTTTTTAGGGAGAAAAAAAAGCTATTTCTTCAAAAGTGAGGTGAGGGGGAGACTCTTCGCTTCTCTGACCCTTGGCTGCCAAGAATTTATGTGCATGTTAATTCACTGAATGAGGGAGAGAGAAGTTTTTTTTTTGTGAGGGAGAGCAAGCGTTTGTTTGATCTTGTGTGCTTGTTTGCTTGCCAAGTCCTTCCTCCCATGACCCTAACAAACTGGGCTTCTAGTCGTCCAAGCCTGATAAGGATTAGAAAACTTGAAATAGAAGGAATGCTGAATTCCCGCGCAGCCTGACCTTGTTGTACTAAAACGGCCATGACTCCTTCTAGAAAATTCCAATTCATGAACCGTAAATTCCTTTAGAAACTAGACTTCGGTATCTTTCTAACGATATATGGCCCATCAGCTAGTTCTTCCCGAGCAGGTGCAGTTAATTTTGAGAAGTTGACACATCTGCTGAAGTCTGTTTCAAAGTTTCCTCTTTAGATTTCCCAAACAATACTCATTAACTCCTTTTGTAACTTTGATTCCAAAAATCCTACAAAACACTAAAACAAGCTAAGTATTAAGAAAACATAGGAAACATGCTAAGAAAATCATAAGAAAACAAGATAAAACGTCGCATAAATACACTTCTATCACTCCACCTAGCCCAAGAATGGCGGATGGAAGAGACCAATGTGAAGGTGATCGTGCCATCATCAACAACCATGGGCCACGGCTCCTCAAGGACTTTGCCATGCCACATGTCGTGGAGGACCAATTTCCCATTCTTTCCGACATCAACTGTGGAGAATTTTGAGTTGAAGTCTAGAACCATACACATGCTGCCGAAATTTCATGGACTTTCTGGAGAAGACCCGCACCTTCACTTCAAGGAAATTGTTAAAGTCTGCTCTACATTGCGCATCAATGGAATGACGGAAGCGGAGATTCATCTAAGGCTTTTTCACTTCAGCCTCAAAGATCGTGCTGAGGCATGGTTTAACTCGTTGGCACCGGCTTCAATCAACTCATGGAGGGACTTAGCGTCCAAATTTCTCACGCAGTACTATCCTGCGGAGATAACAAACAAGCTTCGGAAAGAGATCATGGCCCCCGTGCAAGCACTTGACGAACAATTCTACGAATACTGGGATCGCTTCAACCAGATGATTCAAGCTTGCCCCCACCATAACATTGACGATAGCTTGTTAATGTTATACTTCTACAGCAGATTGAAGACCAATGACCAAGTCATGGTCGATTCTCATTCAAAAGGCATCATGGATGGCACGGCAGAGGAAGCTAAGTCTGTTTTGGAGAGCATTGCTCAGCAGGAGAAACAATTTAGCTATAGAGGTAACCCCTCCAAGGCTAGTGGAGATGCGTACTCTAGAGACAAAGATGACACCATCACTCAACTAACGGTAATGGTGAAAAAGCTTTGCAACGAAAAAGCTAAAGGAGTTCAAATCTGCGAAGTATGTTCAATTTAGGGACATACTTCACAAGAATGTCCAACAGTGAAAGAAGCCAACGTTGCGGGAGGTTTCAACAATGGACCAAGGCCCCGAAATGATCCATACTCCAACACATACAACTCAGGGTGGAGGAACCATCCAAACTTTCGATGGAACAACACTCAAGCCGAACAAAATCCACCACCTGGATTCCATCAACAAGTTGTGGCTCCTCAAGTCCTTCAGCACGGCCCCCCACCAAATCAGAATAATGGAACCAAGTCCTTGGAAGAACTCGTCCAAAGCATGGCTCAAAGCACTCATGTGTTCATGGCCAAGTTGGATAGAGCCATCAACAACTTGGAGAATCAAATTTGGCAGCTTGCAACCCAAATGAATCAACGCGAACAAGGCAAGTTGCCCAACCAAGTTACAATGAATCCAAAGGGATTTTAGAATCCAACGACAAATGCAATAACTTTGAGAAGTGGCACGAGACTTCAAGGCCCAATGCATTCTACATTTGAAGATTTCAGCTACCTCACCGAAATGAAGATGAGTACTCCCACGACCCATGACCAGAACCTTCCCACTGCCTCATTCTGGCCTACTGAGAGCCCTAGTAAAGCCGCAGACCGTGACTCCAACTCTGCCGCAGGACCAGCACCAATATGGACCTCATACTTCCTTGCCACAACCAAACCCTCAAATGGTACCTCAAATCGAGGCTCAGACCTAGGCAGGACCTCGACCGCAAAGCCATGTCCTTAGCATGTCACGAACTGCGCCTAGCGCAGACCCGCAAGACAAACCCTTAGCCACTGCTCTAGAGCCTTTCCAGGGCACGCCTGCGACGCGCCAAGCTGCGCTAATGACTAAGGATACGAACACAACTGCGCCAAAATCCCAAGGTACACCTGCGACCGGCCCTTCGCATGCCAAATTTACGCCTAGCACCAATGACAAAGACAAGGCTACATCATTGGGTCCGAATGGGCAAACTAATCATTCACATCCTTCTGACCATAACTCTAAATCTCAAACTTTAACTTCTACGCACACTAAAAATGTGCATTTTGATTTAGATAATGACGTTGCTTTGCCATTTCCTCGCAGGTTTCACAGCAAGAATGAGAAGAAGGAAGAATTCGAGGAGAAATCATAAGCATGCTACAGAAACTTCAAATCACATTGCCGTTTCCCAAGCTCGTCAAGCACATTCCTATCTTTGCGAAACTCATTAAGGATTTGGTGGCCGGGAAGCGAGGTTTCTACACTAATGACATCATTGACGTCCCTAAGGCATGTTCCGCAGCTCTTTTGCGTATGCCTCTCAAAACCAACAATCCTGGGCCTCCTTCATTTCCTTGTGTCATTCAATCGAAACGATTCGATCTTTGTTTCTGCGACACATGAGCCTCTGTGAGCATCATGCCATTCCATATTTGCAAATCGCTCAATCTAGGGGCCTTGAAACCAACACACTTGTGTGTTCGATTAGCTAATGCTTCTGTTACTAATCTCATGGGCGTGCTCGAAGATGTGCTCGTATAAATTAGCAACACGTGCATACCGACATACTTCTACATTCTCAAGATGGACCGAATCGATTAAAAGGAAGAACCACCCTCAATCTTTGGAAGACCCTTGCTGGCCACGACCAATTGCATGATTAACGTTAAGAATGGCCAAGTCTCCATTAAAGTCTTAGAAAAAACACGAACTTTCTCTATTCACGATGCTGTCCAGTACCCCATTGAACCCATTGAGGACTTTCCGTTAAATATGATGGATATGCTACTCCAAAAGGTGATTGCAAATTCATGTATGAAGGATGATTTGGAGAAGGCCATCACAAGCTCGTCACAAATTGAGGAAAGCACAAATGAAGGCGTCAAGGAAGAACTTAGACCCCTTAATGTCATGCCCTATCTACCATGGAAGCACCCAGTCGAAGAGTTACCCCCCCTTGGGAGAGAAGACGTTACCATCCATCATTCAAGCCCCGAAATTTGAACTTAAACCATTGCCTGACCATTTGAAGTACGCATACTTAGGTAGCAATCAAAATCTTCCAGTCATTATTGCTTCTAACCTAAGTACAGAGGAAGCAAAGGCGTTAGTACAAGTTCTGAAGGCAAATCAAACGGCAATCGGATGGACAATCACAGATATCAAGGAGGTCGTGAAGAAGGAAGTACTTAAACTCATGGTCGTCGAAATCATCTATCCCATCTCCGATTCCAAATGAGTGAGCCCCGTTTAAGTAATTCCAAAGAAGAGTGGGATCACGGTTGTGAAGAATGAGCATGATCAACTCGTGCCTCAAAGAATTCAAATAGGATGGCGAGTTTGCATCGATTACAGAAAATTGAACACCACCACACGCAAATACCACTTTCCCTTTCCCTTCATTGACCAAATGCTTGAAAGATTAGCGGGACATTCACACTACTGCTTTCTAGACGAATACTCAGGGTACAACCAGATTGCCATCGTTCCCGAAGATCAGGAGAAAACCACTTTCACGTATCCATATGGCACATTTGTATACCGAAGAATGCCATTTGGTTTATGTAATGCCCCAGCAACTTTCCAACGTTGCATGATGAGTATCTTCTCCGACATGGTCGAGGATATCATTGAGGTCTTCATGGACAATTTCTTGGTGTTTGGACACTCATTCGAGCTTTGTCAAGCAAATCTATCCCGAGTACTCGAGAGATGCAAATAGAGCAACTTGGTTCTCAATTGGGAGAAGTGCCACTTCATGGTACAACAAGGCATTATCCTGGGCCATGTAATTTCTAGATGTGGCATAGAGGTAGACAAGGCTAAGCTGGACATAGTGGAGAGATTGCCGTACCCTACATCAGTTAAGGAAGTTCGATCATTCTTAGGGCACGCTGGTTTCTACAGGCGATTCATGAAAGACTTTTGAAAGATCACAAGACCCCTCTACAATCTCTTGGCCAAAGATGCATCTTTTGAATTCACCCAGGAATGTCATTAGGCATTCAACACCCTCAAGGAAAAGCTCATGGCCTCACCCATCATTATGTTGCCCAACTGGGACCTCCCATTCAAATTAATGTGTGACACTTCAGACTTCGCCGTAGGAGTTGTGTTGGGACAGAGAGTGGACAAGTTGCTTCACGTCATCTACTATGCTAGTAGAACCCTTAATGATGCCCAGTTGAACTACTCCACCAATAACAAGGAACTTCTAGTTGTCATCCTTGCCTTAGAATAGTTCAGATCCTACCTAATTCAAACAAAGGTCATCATCTACACGGATCACGTAGCATTGAAGTATCTCCTCACAAAGAAAGAAGCCAAACCACGGCTGCTAAGGTGGATGCTACTCCTCCAAAGTTTGATCTCGAAATTAGAGACAAAAAGGGGAGTGAAAATGTCGTTGATGATCACATGCGCAGATTAATTCACGGGTCTAATGAGGAAGCTGATCACTTGCCCCTTCTTGAAACATTCCCGGACGAGCAACTCTTCGCGCTCAAGGCAATTGGTCCCTGGTATGCTGATCTTATTAACTATCTTGCTACTAAGCGTCTCCCCTCGTCTTTGAGCAGGTACTAGAAGGACAAGTTGGTTAAACAGGCCAAGTATTACGTATGGGATGAACCATACCTATGGAAGCACTGTTCGGACCAAATCATTCGAAGATGCATCCCGGAAGAAGAGATGGAGTTAGTCTAAATGTTTTGCCATAGCCTGGCATGTGGAGGGCATTTTGGTGCCAAGAGGACGGCCCTTAAAGTACTTCAAAGCGGATTTTACTGGCCTACGCTATTCAAGGATGCCTATGAGTTCGTTCTCACCTACGACTGATGTAAAAGGAAAGGTAACTTAGGCCCTAGAAATCAAATGCCATTGAACCCTATCCTCGTCTTGCAGATCTTTGACGTATGGGGCATTGATTTCATGGGACCTTTCCCTAACTCTTATGGTTATCTCTACATTCTACTTGCTGTGGATTATGTCTCAAAATGGGTGGAAGCAATTCCCACTAAAACTAACGATGCAAAGGTAGTTGTGGGTTTCTTGTAGAGTCATATCATGGCTAGATTTGGAGCACCGAGAGCGATCATCAGTGATGGTGACACCCATTTCTGTAACCGTTCCTTCGAAGCATTACTTAAGAAGTATGACGTCACCCACAGAGTTTCCACGGCTTACCATCCTCAAACGAGTGGCTAAGCGGAGATTTCCAACCGAGAATTCAAGGCCATATTGGAAAAAATGGTGAGCCCCAACAAAAAAGACTAGTCTAACAGACTAAACGATGTACTATGGGCATAGAGGACGACCTACAATACTCCCATTGGCATGTCTCCCTTCCAGCTTGTCTTCAGGAAACGATGTCACTTAAAAGTGGAACTTGAGCACAAGGCCTTTGGGCCATTAAGAAAATGCACATGGACGTGGACGATGCTGGAGTTCATACGAAGCTTCAGTTAAGCGAATTGGATGAGCTCCGGAATGAGGCCTATGAAAGTGCTCGAATTTACAAAGAGAAAACAAAGGCCTTTCTTGACCAACAAATTTAGAGCAACACTTTCAAATTGGACAGAAAGTCCTGCTCTTCAACTCACACCTCAAGCTGTTCCCAGGTAAGTTACGTTATAGATAGTATGGACCTTATATTGTTACTCATGTTTTTTCTCATGGTGCAGTTGAGATTCAACATCCAGTTAAGTAGGAACCGTTCAAAGTCAATGGACATCGCCTCAAGCACTACTACGAGGCCCTTCCCAATACAGTCACGAGTCCCATTAACCTTCCACTTGCCCAAACTACCTAGCTTGCCAGCCCCGTCTTGCCCATACGTTAAATAAAGCGCTCCTAGGAGGCAGCCTAGCTCTGGCTTATGTTCCTCTCTTACTTCACTGTTTCTGCCCTATTGCACTCTCTCAATCCTTATGTTGTGTTGTCATGCCTAGTTCTTATCACATTGAGGACAATGTTCAGTTTAGGTTTGGGGGTGTGGATTAAAATTTTTCATATAGAAACATCTAGGCTTGAGGGTGATACCCGACCACATAAGTAAAAATTTAGGTGTTAATTAGTTTAAGTCGTGCTAGTAATATGTTTTTACTTGTTAATATGGATGTACATGCTATGTTAACTATCTTTGTTCTACTAAGAGTCATGCCATAGTTAAGTAGTTCAAAATCGGCACTTCACAATGCCATATTGTAAGTGATTAAGTGAACAAAACAATTGAATTTGAGTGAACCTTAGAAAATTAGTGGAGACTACCCTATGAGATTTTTGGGCCTATTGCTAGTTTTTCTGAGGGATTTACTTTGTTTCTACTCTTAAACACTCTTCACTTTTGTTCATAACTGCTGATCTCATTATATCATATTTGCATTGGATTTTAAAGAACTAACATCATATAGATACTCTTGATTTGATGTGTTGTTTTTCATAATAAGTGATGTAGGCTAACCCGTAAAGGCCTCATCTTACCCTATTGCATGCTCCCTAAGCTAACTTTGAAACCAAACACTCGGCTTTTTCTTTTATCACCCAAAGTATAACCACTACACCACAATCCCTTATTAATAGCATTATTTTTACACAAATGCTACCAAATGTGATATTTGGAAAAATAAATAAAAAGGAAAACGCTATGGAAGAAAAGGAAACGCGGGATTCCTAAAATTTTAAGCGCTTCCTAAAATTTTAACCGGTGCTAAAGAAAAAGAAAAACAAAGGCGCGTGTATTAGGTGAATTAGATCTTCACTCCTCTCTCTCTCAAACAAGCCGTCAAAGGCTTCGTTCTCTCAATGCGCTCAATCCTTGACGCCGAGTCCCTCCCACTCACTCCACCTGCCTACTTCGTTGCCAGCATCTCCGCCATCAACGACATGTCGTCCTCTGGGACCCAGACCGTAGACCCCGCCGCCGCAGCGGCCCTGTTGTCTTTTTTTGCTATGGTGCTCCCGCTGGTGCCTTCCGGGAGCGTTTCGTCAGCAGTGTCTATGCTGATTGGACTTCTGGTGAGAGAGGAGGGGCTATCCATGTCCGGCTTGAGGGCTTCGATAAAGTGCTTGGGGGTTCTAGTGGGGTTTGTGATTTGGAGGATTGGGACGCCATCAAATTGGGCTTGGAGATGTTGCTCAAGATCTCCGCCGATAGGCGACCCAAGGTGGGTACAGACTACGGAGAGACCTTTCTCTCTGAATTTGTGCATTGCTGTATTTTTCTTTTTCCCTTCTATGTCTCTCGTGTGCTGAAATTAGGTCTTTCTTTGATTTGGTAAGGTGGGTTTAACTGTTTAGGTTGCAACTCGAATATGGCAGCCCCTCAATTGCAATTTGGAAAGGGTAAAGAGGTTCTCCTCTTTCTTATAACTGTTTCAGACTATCTATCTATCTTTCCCCTCTCAAATTCAAGATACGGTCGATGTTTGGTTGTGGAATCCCCAAAGACTCAAGATTCATATTCCTATTTACTAATATATCACCTCTGTTGTTTCAAAATTCTAACATCCAATTTTTGTTTCAGTTTTATGCCATTTCTGTATATGGATTAATTCTCTGATTTCAATTTCAGATTAGTTAACTAGTTAGTAATGCAACCTGTTTTAGTTATATTCTATTATTCATTAGAAGTAAACTCATATGTTTGTCTGTTGGTATTTCAAACTTTATAGAAGGCACATTAAGCACTTAGATTTCTGTCTTTCTGTTTGAACCTGATAAATCATTTTTTGTTTAATACTTAAAGTAATTTCTGGACTACCCTGTGCAATTTAATATGATTATTCAATTTAAGGAAAATAGACGTCAGTGAATTCTATTTGTTGCTATTCCTTTCCTGACTAAAACAGGATTATACCCCTGCTAAAGTTGTAGTACTGGCTTGTCTGAAACAGGATTTACCTTGGTGTATATTTTTTTGAAGTTGTAGTACTACCTTGCTAATTTGTTTGTTTTCTTGCGTGACCGTACATGCAATTGAGTTTTATGTCTAACAGAGCTTTTTTGATTGGCTTGAAGGATCGGGCCAATGAGATATATAAGAGGGTTGAAGACCAAATATTGTGGGATGGTCAACATTTTGTTCCAACCAATGCAGGTCATATGTCTTTTTTATTTCTCAGGAAATATGAAGAAGTTTGTGCACCACGTGTAGAAGAAATTTGTTTCATGATAGACAACACTTACTCCAAAGAGACGTATGTCACAGTCGCCTTTTATTCCAGTAATGAATCATCCCTACATTTCTTCATTTGGTATGAGTTTCTTATTCATGAGTCCAAAGGTTGAAGCAATTCCTTCCAATTCATTGATAGTGACTATTTAATTGTATATGAATGTGGCTGCAATTTGAATTTGATCTGTTTTTTCTTTTTGGGCCTTTTTGAGAATTTTTTCATCATTGTGTTCATAATTTTTGAGCATTACAATATGTTGGATGTTGTGTTATTACAATATGTTGGATGTTGTGTTATTACAGCAATGAATCATCTCTAAGGACTCAAGTTATATGCTGAGGTGGAGGGTTGAGTTGTGGGAGAAGGTCCAGTTTTGGTTAACCCTTTGGCCCTCTGTTTCCGCTGAGTTTAGATACATGTCTTGCAACAATTTGGCTTGATTGGCATGCTACAGTGCTTTAGTTGTGTTTTCATTGCCTTTTATGCTTTGTATATGAAGGAAAATTTTTGGGGTTGTTTAAAACATATCAAAGGGAAAATTCTTACATCACGTTGCAGGTTATACACCATCCATTTGAGATTTGAATGTTACTATATAATAAAGGGGGTTGGGATTGAAAATTTTAGATCCGATGAGATACGAAAAAATTCTTTACTATCTTTTAAAATTGTTGTCTTTCTTTGATTTCGTAAAGTGGGTTTAACTGTTTAGGTTGCAACTTGGAGATGACAGCCCCTCAATTGCAATTTGGAGAGGTAAAGAAGTTCTCGTCTTTCTTATAATTGTTGTCCATTACCATTTAAATATTATTCCTTGCTAATGTGCTTGGCTAATTGCTTTGTTTTCTTGATTGTAATTGGAAGCTCCGATCTTGTTAATAGCTTTGTATAGGAGAGTTGGAAATGAGATTCTCCTCCATTTCTGCATTTGGGTATGCTTCAAAACCTCTTCTTGTTGACTTTTTCAATTTTGTTTGGCTCATTTGATATTGGGATCATTTTGTTTTTATATTCTCTAAACTGTATTGCTTCTGATTTTGTGTTTATTTTCTCTCGTCTTTCTTTTGTTGATGATCTTTCTATTGCTGTTTTCTTATTTAACACTAGAAATCTGATATCTTGATTGTTTTTAATCTGTTTGTGGAGTCTTTTTTGGTTATGCATTTTATATTGGATGGTTTTTGGCAAATTAAATTATTAAAACAGAAATGGATTGCAATTATCTGCAATTTTCATCAAGGGCACTCTTTCTTTTTGGTAGTTGGGATGATAGAAAAGGCTAAATATTTCCGTTGAAAATGAAATCTGGTGTGATTTGGGCATCTGAGTAAGTTGAAAATGTTTAAGTTGGATTTGTTCATGACTCGTCCTTTAGTTCTTATATTGCATTCAGTAGATAAAAAAAATTGATGTCGGAGGAAGGGCTTTTGATTTTCATCACGACATTATAAGATAAAACCTAGTGGAGTTATCTGTTTGGTTATTGCTTTAATAATCAGAACGATTATTGCCCTTCACCACCCTAACATTTTATTCAACAACTGACAAATGTGTTGTATGCTATTAACTACTCCACTCACAAATCATTTAATCTTGATTATTGAATTTGTTACATTTGTCATTTGTTGAAGAATGTTAGGCGAAGGGCGTACTCATTCTAACTTAAAGCTCAGCTCTTTATTCTAGGCCGGCTCTTTTCAAAAATTGTAACTTTGGATTCTTTGATCATTCTGTAATACTATTTTTTATGTCTATATCTGTATCTGATCACTTCTGTTCAGGGTTTTTATGTTGTTTGAAACTAAGAAGGAGCTCATCTTAGCTAGAAAATGTAGATATAACTGATGCTGCTCATCTTTGTCTATTCCACTTTTGTAGGTTGAGCTACTTGACTTAGGACATTCATATTAGTTTTATTTTTACAAGGAAGAAATAAGGAAAAAATAATGATATTTTGATGATGTGATTTTTACCAGGGGTCTATAATTTGTTTTGAATTTTTCTTTATCTCCATATATAATAGTCTGATGCTAATTAGACAGCAATGTTATAGGATAAAGAGCTATAGAATTATGTACTCATGTAATTGAACTTTCACTTCATAGCCTAATAATCGACTATGAACATGCAGTGATAGTTGGGTATAGCATCTCTTCCGATCATGTTATCTCAGTAGCTTTGTATAGCATTTTATCTCAATGCTTGCTTGAAGGTGAGCTAGTAATGTCTTAGGTAATTGTGGCTCACTCAATTATACCACTTGAAATAGAAAAGTTAAACTTAATTTTATCACCTTATATTTTGACATTTGGGGTATGTTTGGTACATCAACTTATGGACATAGTTTACAAGGAGCTAGATCACAGCAATGCATCCAATGTGCCTAGGTGGGATTCTTCCTTTACCTCTCTATTCTAATTTTTTCCTTGTTTTTTACTTTCATTTCTTTTATGGTATTACTGATAGAAGTTTATGTTTGTGGCAATAGATGATCATGTAAAACTTTCTGCATATGCATGACTGATGCAGCTAAAGATGACAAGTTTGGAACTTTTTTTTTTTGATAAACTATGAATTTATTGATAGGTAAAGGGCAGGATAAAGAAACTACTAGGGTTGTGTAGGGGCCTCCGTAAAATCTTGCCATAAAACTTGCTAGTTGGGAAAATCCGGTCAAGGAAAAAGAGTGTCCCACCCTTAGCTACAAAAACAATTCAAAGCAAAGACTAGCTTAAATAGAAGCTGACAACCCAAGCAACAAAAACATTGACCATCAGCCTAGCTTGGAAAAACCTAACCACTCATCAAAACCTTATAGCACAGTAAAACTACATTGCATCCGTCGCCTCACGTAGCACAGCGACACACCCCACAGACCCTTATCAGACATTATTCATGGCCGAGTCAGCTAGTAGCTGGTCTGTTGCTTAGGGAGGAGCAGACTCAAACTTGGAAACGAAGGCCAAATTGGACGAATAGATGGGCAACTCTATTGCCCTCTCGGCGCTGAAACTGAACCTCCTGGACTCCAATCTTCCCCGCTAGGCACGCCGCATCACTGACCAGACCTCTATCTCGTTGCCATTGCTGCTTAGGGTCCTTCAACATGTTGACAGCATTTTGAGCATTTACCTCCAGTATGATATTTCGAAGCCCTAAATGTTGAACCATAACTAGGCCTTCACACACGCTGAAAAGCTCCATCGTTTCAGTAGAGAGCCCACCAGGGGTAGTCACCATATAATCTTGTATAAACCTGCCCTCATGATCCCTCAGCAACCCACCCACCCGACACCCACGACCATCATGTCCTTTAGCTCCGTCGCAATTTAGTTTATAGTAGTTGAGAAGAGGTTTCTGACATCGTGTTGCGTCAGTGGGAGTGCAAGCATGAACATGTGTGGAGTGCTTTTTGTATTCTTCGATTCTATTCAGTAGATTTTCAACACTAGAGACCAAACTCACCTCCCCATTGCCATGGACCATCTTGTTTCTATGATGCCAGACCTAGCAGCCCCACAAGAGCAAAGACACTTGATCAGAGGACAAAGTAGTAACTGTAACCTCAAAAAAATCAGCGAATGCAGCACCTAAATGGCCAAAACGAAAAGAAATTGGTAGGTTCTCCCACAACTATTTACTCCACTTACAACGCCAAACTGCATGCAAAAGGTCATCAACTTCCTTACCACAGCGAGGGCACCACGGGGATTGACAGGCCCTCCACACGAAAATTTTTATTTTTTTTGGAATCTTGACACGCCATACTTGCTTCCAAAACTGAAATAGATGGTCATTATCATGGCCACTTGCCCCATCTCCTTGTTGCACCTCAATACTCATGGCCACTCTATATCTCGATTTAACATTATATTGCTTGTTTCGAGTGTAGCCCCAGAAAAGGCCATCAAAGCAGCGCCGAGCTAGTCCCAAAGGAATACATAAGATTCCTCGGGATTAAATGCTTGCCTAATCAACAATTCATTCCACCCACTTGCCTCATCAAATAACATTGAGATCGAAGCATTGCGAGGAAGTATGCCAAGGTCCGAAGGGGAGAAAGTAGGTGCTCTAGGAGTCCACTTGTCCTCAAAAACTCGTATCCGAGTTCCATCTCCAACCATGCACTGTAGGCCCTTCGAAATGATGTCCCGTCCTCATAATACAGCAAGCCAAACCAGTGAAGGGGATGGCCCTAATCCCGCTCTAAGTAAATCTCCATGAAGATAGTAGCGAGCCTTCAATATCTTGTCCACTAATGAAGTTGGTCTCTCAAACAACCTCTAAGCCTGTTTACCCACCATCGCTCGATTGAATGCCTCAAAATTTTTAAAGCCCATCCCCCCAAGATGTTTAGGTTGATAGAGGTGGGACCAATTAAGCCAATGAATGCCTTCCTTCCCTCATTACCCCACCAATATCGCTAATTGTTGCAGAGAGCTCATCACAAAGAGATTTTGGAAGTTGAAAGACACTCATGGTGTATGTAGGCAAAGCTTGAGCCACTGCTTTTACTAGAACTTTTCCGGTCGATGCCAACAGTTTGGTATTCCACCCAGCCAATCTCGACTGAAGCGAGTCTTTAACATTACTAAACATCTTGCGTTTGCTTCTTTGAGATAATGTCGGAAGGCCAAGATATTTCTCATGAAATTCTACCATTTTCATACCCCAACAGTGAGGACAACAGTTTGACAATAGGATCTGTATTGGGACTAAAGCTGGCAACAAATTTGTCAAAATTTATACTCTGAGCAGAAATAAGCTCATAGACCTGCAACACTTCCTTTAAAGCTTGGCATTCGAGTAAGTGAGCATTGCAAAATAAAAGACTATCATCAACAAAGAATAAATGGGTCAGAGTAGGGGCACTAGGAGCCACCCTAATGCCATGTAGGATGCGTCTTTTTTTAGCCTGAGTCAGCAGCGTCGACAATCCCTCTGAAAGAGGTAAGGAGACAGTGGGTCACCTTGTCGGAGTCCACATGCCAGAATTAACTGATTTGTGATAGTGCCATTGATCTTGACAGAATAAGAGACCGTTGAGACACATCTCGTTATCAACTGAACTCATTGATCATTAAAGCCAAGCCTCTTCATCATAAACTCAACAAAAGACCACTCAACTCTATCATAGGCTTTCGACATATTGAGCTTTAAAACCATCTTCTTTAAATGACTACCACCTCGTCTCTTAATTGCATGAACACACTCTAAAGCCGTTATAATATTGTCTGTAATTAAACGGGCTGGCACAAAAGCACTCTGAGAAATTGAAATTACATCATTAATAATTTACTTCAACCGAATAACAATAGTTTTAGAGATAATCTTATACTGCACAGAGCACAAATTGATTGGGCGGAATTCAGTAACCTTGGACGGATGGCTGACCTTAGGAATCAAAGCAATCAACGTCCTATTAATCTCTTGGACACTTGCTCCCTCATTCATGACCCTTAGACAATACCTTGTAACATTTAGTCCCATTGTTTCCCAGTACAATTGATAAAAAAGAGCCGGCATACCATCGAAACCCAGAGCCTTAGTCGGTGACATTGTGAAAAGGGCATCTTTAACATCCTCAGTTGTGAATGGACGTGAGAGCATGACATTATGCACTGCTGTAACCATCGGTTGGATTGGCTCCAAAAAAGTACCTGGATTGATCGACCCAGAAAAAACAAATAAAGCACTGATATAATCACAAAACACCCTCCTCAGTGTCTCATCTAATTTACTCAAAACACCATTATGATCCCAAACCCCTTTAATTGAGTTATGCCTACCTCGCTGCTTCCCAACTCCATGAAAAAACTTAGTGCCCGTTTGGTTGTGCTTCTAAGCACTTTTAAGTAGTAATGCTTTTGATTAGTAGCGCTTATGTCTGTAGTGCTTTTACGAATAAATAATTTGGTGTTTGTTATGGCACACATAAAGTGCTTTTTATTGGTAAATAAGTACTTTTGATCTAATTTTGACGCATTTGGTAGCCAAAGAATGAAGTGTTTCTATTTCACATTCTCCAAGCACAGATAATGGTTGGAAGAAGCTCTTCAACAACAGCCTAAGCATTGCTAATTGATTTTAATTTTTTAAATTTGCAAGATTCATTTACCCGTTATAGGGCTTGCAATTTCTCCCATTTTTAGTTTGTAATAAATAATAATCATCATCCTCAAGTCTCTATGTGTTCTACCTCCTAGGGTGGTTGTGTTTCAGCAACCACAATCGTGATCATGAATTCCTCTTATTTTTGGTAGATTTTTCTTATCCAAATTCATTGATGATTTTCTGCTTCTTTGTATTTTGGAGTTTGATAGGAGTTCAAAGACACCAAAGACGTCAAGACCGTCTGGGGCTACGCCATCAATGGTGGAACGAGAATAGGCTTGGGAAGAAAAATTGATTGAAAAAAAAATATGATAGGGTTATTTCGGGTATTAGGTTTTAAAATTAAGGATATTTTTGTAACTACAAAAATTTCATTAAACACACAAACTGCTTCCCTGTTTTTTTATCAGTAGCACTTCTAGTAAGAAGCACCAATTTTGTGCTTCTCAAAAAACCATTTAAAATGCTTCTACTTCTCGTATAAAGCACTTCTCAAAAATTGTCAAACACTTATTTTTAAAAACAAAAGCATTTTTATTTATTTAGAAGCACGTTTGGGCATTTTAAAAGCACATCCAAACAGACCCTTAGTGTTACGGTCCTCAAATTTAATCCCTTCCACCCGGGCTCGTTGTCGCCAATAGATTTCTTATAATTCTAAGAGTCGGTCTAATTCCCGGCTCAGGCATGCTCGCTGGACCGGCCCCACTGTGTCATCACTAACTGGCAATGAGTCGAGCTTAGCTTGTGTCTCACGTACCATCAAGTTTGCAGAGAGGTTTGACAAATAGCTAGTTTCTGTTGAACCGATCCTGGCTCCCCCAAGCCTCATGAACAACAGTTGTACTACCTTTTTCCCTGACCCAGGCCTTCTCAAAATGAAATCGTTTAACCTTGTGTCTCCAAGTAGTCATGCTGGTCAAGCTCAGAAGAATTGGAAGATGATCCGAGGATGAGGATGATAAGTGTTGACTGAGCAGACCAGGGAACGCTGTCCTCATAGCACCATTTGCCACAAACCTATCCAGCTGCAGTTTGACATTGCCTTCTCCCTGCTAGTCGTTTATCCACATGAATTTATAGCCTATATACCTAACACCACTCAAACCACAGTCAACCAAAGCATCATGAAAGCCCTCCATCTGTGCCCTAGGTCTGAACCGGCGACCCTTGTACTCTCCTTCAAACATAATTTCATTAAAGTCCCCTCCAACAAACCACGGGCCCTAATAGTTACTTGCAAGTCGGCGAAGGAGGTGCCATGAATCTGGTCTCAAGGTAGTATCAAGATTACCATGAAAGACGGTGAATCTTAACCCATTGCTGCCTAGCCCCGTAATCCACACATCGATACGGCCCACAGAGAAGGATCGTAGGCTGACATCCACCTCAAAGAACCAAAGGAGAGCTAAACCCCCTCCAAGTCCTACACAGTCTGCACACAAACCTCCCTGAACACCCAGGCTACGTTTGACAGACTCCATTTGGATTTTTTTTTCTTCGTTTCCATGAGAAAAAGCACACTCGGCTTCTTGGATCTGATTAAGTGCTTCAGATAACGGATCGTCCGAGGATTAACCAAACCGCGGACGTTCCAACACAAAACATTCATGACTCCTGATGAGCTCGAGAACCGGAGCCCACCACGGGTTTTGCAGTTGTCATGTTGCTTTGTTTGCGAGTCACAGGACATCCAAGCGCATAACCAGACTTTGGTGGAGAACGACGCTTTTTGGGAGAAACTGTAAGTTGTATAGTAGTCCCCACTTTGAAACCCCGTCTCCGCCCCACCCCTTTTTTTGGCAGAACACTGTTCAATTTATTGCCCTTACCACGTCCCCCATCACAGATCGCACCATCGAGAGAAACCTCCCCTGGTTGTTTCCTACCAAGCTGTACCTCCTCCATAGCAGGCACAACACGCACTAGAACCCTAGGGACCGCAGATTCCTTCTCACTAGCAGTCCTCCCCCCCTAAGTACTAAGCTCCTTCTGTGAGTCCAGTGATTCCCAACAAGCAGTCTGTGTCCCCGAACCATCAAGCTCAGCAAAAATTTTGCGGCTTTTAGCCTGACAAGCCCCTTTTTCTGACGTACTACAAAAGTCAACTTCCATACTATAACTAGACAATGGACTTGCCTCAAAAGCTTGGGTATGAGACCGCAGCTTCCCAAATCGTGGAAGACTAGGTGGTCTGTCCATGTTCAGACCACGGGCTCTCGGCCCTAAGCCAAACATAGCAGCCTTATAACCTTGTGTCGGAGTCATGCAGAAAACGCCCTTAATCGAAGTTTTCAGTCGACAAAAAACCTCATCTCCTACCCTCGACTGTAACACCACAGGGCGGCTATTTCCCACATGGTCCAGGCAGCCACAACGAAGACAGAAAAAAGGCAGACGCTCATACTCTATTTCATATCTCTTCGCAGGCTCTTCAGCAAATAGTTTCAAAGTAATACATCGCTTGACAGGCTCTTTCAACGAGATTGCCACTCTAATACGCAGGAAACTCCCCAAGCAGTCTCCATTTAGGCCTTTGTCCATGCCAATAAACCTCCCAATATGATTGCCCACTTTTATGGCTATTGTAGGCATCAAGAAACTAGGCGGAATTTTGCGAACACAGATCTAGAATTCTTGGAACTCCAAACACACCTTATTAGGATCTGTGCTACTATAAGAGATTCCTAGCGCCAGCAGCGCCCTATCAAACGTCCATGGTGCTCCTCGTAAAACCTTCTGGCGATCAAAGTCACTCTTGAAGGAGAAGAGGATCTTCTGTGAGTCATCTAACTTGACAGCACTGAAACCATCCCTCAAGTGCCAAATCGCACGAAGCGTACCCACCAATGCATCCATAAGGAACGATTTGGCCGTGAGTAACCTTCCAACAAGCAACCAACGCACACTCGATTCCGCCTCCACCTCGTGCACCAATGAGACTTCCTCCGCCTCGGTCGCAGAGATCGCTACGTGCGAGGATAAGCCACTCGTTAAAGCGTCCATTGCTCACATCTCATGGGAGAAACAGATAGACCACACCTATAGTACACAACGCACAAGCCATGACCAACCTTCACAAAGGAGGCGCATCAGTCTAAAAACCCTACTCCACAGAAAATCGCCCAAACCCTAACCGAGAAAGTCGGAAGGGACTTTCTAGTGTTTTCTTTTTCCAATTGACAAGTTTGGAACTTTGAGTAGCTCACATTGTGTTTTTACTTATTAGTGGCTATCTATATGAGTGCCAAGTGGTTCTTTCCTGTTATGCATGCTTATACTGTGTATTCAATTTCGTGTTCAGGTACTACTTTGGATTTTAGTTTCATAATTCCATGTTTGTTCACAAGTGAATTATAGTTAAAGATAGGCCCTTTAGGAACAACTTGCAATGGATTATAGTTAAAGCTTGATGTGGATGTTGTTGAATTATTTTGCAGCTTGAATACTTGTGTATCATGGATTTTGGATGATGGAATTGGAGGACGCTAGCAGCAATTTAAGTTATTATATGACAATTTATGTACGTAAGGACAAACATGACATGTATTACGATGATGAAGCTTTATGTTGAAAGTTTATGTTCAATGGATATGAAGTTTTTTGTGTTTGATTTATGGATTGGATATGAAGTTTCATTAATATTATGAAATTAATTTATGAATCTATGTTGTGTTTGATGGTAGAAAACTCGGTAAGGAAGCTCTAGAAAAATTGGAAAATATTTTAGAGCATTCTGGAACAAGAATTTGAAACGCTATGGAATAGGAATTAGAAATCAGGAAAATGTTTCATAGCATTCTAAAAGTGCTATCGAAAATATTTCATACCGTTCCCAAAATGCTATGGAATATATTTCACAACGTTCCTAAAACGTTATGGAAAGACAATGACAACGTTCCAAAGAAACACTGTGAAATCTTTTCATAGCATTCTTCTGAAACGATATAGCACTCCCATTAGACTGACATTCATAGCATTCTGGAACCGCTATAGAAAACATTTCTATAGCACTTCAAAAACGCTATAGAAAACATTTCTATAGCACTTCAAAAACGCTATAAATAGAAACTTTCTATAGCACTTCAGAAACGCTGTGTAAGGACCCTTCCCGAAACCCGGAAAGAACCCTTATCCCGCCTGACAGCTCTTCACTTCAAAATTTAACCACCATAAATACCCTTTGTTCTGGAATAATTTTTGTTAAACCTTACAGGGTTCCCGATAAAACCTCTGTACTTACTGATCACTCCTACCTGTCAGACGCAAGATAGTATACAGGTCGAAGCCATGACCTCGGAATAGTGGTGGTTCAAATAGAAACACCCTCTGACACCAAAGTCGGTAGGTCACACTGCTGACATCTCTACTGGAATACCACAAGACAACAGACTAGTCAAATACTTGTGAACCAACCATAATTCGTCCCTCTGGGTCACCGCCCACACCAACCCACAGACCCGGCTGACGAAGTATTTTCATAGGTTGATTAAGCCCATGACAATTGTCGTCTGGTTCATATTAGAGCCGGATATATCCTCGGCTATCATATCGTATCATCAGCCGGTATAACCTTCGGCTATCATAACATATCAGTCGGCATATCTCTCGACTATCATATCCCTAGCCACCAGGGTATCCCTTGGGGTGTGCTAGTCATGTATCATATCATATCAGTCGGCACATCTCTCGACTATCATAACATATCAGTCGGCATCTCTCGACTATCATATCATATCATATCAGTCGGTAAGTATCCTCGACCATCATATCATATCATATCAGTCGGCATATCTCTCGACTATCATATCATATCAGTCGGCATCTCTCGACTATCATAACATATCAGTCGGTATCTCTCGACTATCATAACATATCAGTCGGCATCTCTCGACTATCATAACATATCAGTCGGCATCTCTCGACTATCATAACATATCAGTCGGCATCTCTCGACTATCATCTCCCTAGCCACCAGGGTATCCCTTGGGGTGTGCTAGTCATGTATCATATCATATCAGTCGGAATATCTCTCGACTATCATAACATATCAGTCGGCATCTCTCGACTATCATATCATATCATATCATATCAGTCGGTAAGTATCCTCGACCATCATATCATATCATATCAGTCGGTAAGTATCCTCGACCATCATATCATATCATATCAGTCGGTAAGTATCCTCGACCATCATATCATATCATATCAGTCAGTAAGTAACCTCGACCATCATATCATATCATATCAGTCGGCATATCTCTCGACTATCATATCATATCAGTCGGCATCTCTCGACTATCATATCCCTAGCCACCAGGGTATCCCTTGGGGTGTGCTAGTCATGTATCATATCATATCAGTCGGCATATCTCTCGACTATCATAACATATCAGTCGGCATCTCTCGACTATCATATCATATCATATCAGTCGGTAAGTATCCTCGACCATCATATCATATCATATCAGTCGGTAAGTATCCTCGACCATCATATCATATCATATCAGTCGGTAAGTATCCTCGACCATCATAGCATATCATATCAGTCGGCATATCTCTCGACTATCATAACATATCAGTCGGCATCTCTCGACTATCATAACATATCAGTCGGCATCTCTCGACTATCATATCCCTAGCCACTAGGGTATCCCTTGGGGTGTGCTAGTCATGTATCATATCATATCCCTAGCCACTAGGGTATCCCTTGGGGTGTGCTAGTCATGTATCATATCATATCAGTCGGCATATATCTCGACTATCATATCATATCAGTCGGCATCTCTCGACTATCATAACATATCAGTCGGCATCTCTCGACTATCATATCCCTAGCCACCAGGGTATCCCTTGGGGTGTGCTAGTCATGTATCATATCATATCAGTCGGCATATATCTCGACTATCATATCATATCATATCAGTCGGTAAGTATCCTCGACCATCATATCATATCATATCATTCGGTAAGTATCCTCGACCATCATATCATATCATATCAGTCGGTAAGTATCCTCGACCATCATATCATATCATATAAGTCGGTAAGTATCCTCGACCATCATATCATATCATATCATTATATTGGAGGTTCACCGGGTTCACCGCTAATAACGGATCCTCGTCCCGAGTCCTAGCCTCCCACAAATCAATGTTTATCTTGGAGGTTCATCGGGTTCACCGCTAATAACGGATCCTCATCCCGAGTCCTAGCCTCCCACAAATCAATGTTTATCTTGGAGGTTCATCGGGTTCACCGCTAATAACGGATCCTCGTCCCGAGTCCTAGCCTCCCACAAATCAATGTTTATCTTGGAGGTTCATCGGGTTCACCGCTAATAACGGATCCTCGTCCCGAGTCCTAGCCTCCCACAAATCAATGTTTATCTTGGAGGTTCATCGGGTTCACCGCTAATAACGGATCCTCGTCCCGAGTCCTGGCCTCCCTCACATATAACAAAATCCGATAAACTCATACAACATGGTCAAAACCCAAATCATTTACTCAATAATTTCCACCTCAAACATTATCAAAATCGAGTCCAAAACCATGATATTTCTCAAATCACACTTTAATCAAAGTAGTGGAAAACATATATCCAGTAGTCATTTCTAAATGTCCAGGAAATCATTGCTACAATACATAACAATATGTAAACAAAGATACATTGATGCATGCATTACTGTTTATAAGCAACAGTCCACTCACATACATCAACCAACCCTTAATTCATGGACGCTCTAGCCCAAGCAACACATGCACAATAACGACCCAACTACCTTGACTTCCCGAGTTCAAAACCCGCTAATATGGTCAATCATTACCACTGGGATTGCACAAAACAACCTCTAAACGACGTCCGATCAACCTAAAACCTGTACCAACAGATTCGGAACGTCGAAACTAGTTACCACGCGCCGCCGTTACCTCAGTCTCGGCTCCACGCGCCGCCGGAAGGTCGGCACACGCGCCCACGCGCTCTCATACGCCGGTCACGCGCCTGCTACAGTTTTCACGCTCCTGGACCGGTCTAACCCGGTCAGGCTCAACCTGACCCGGTCCAACTCAACCCGACCGGTTCACTCAACCCGACCGATCACCGGTGACTCACCGGAGAAGATAACCGGACTGCCGTCACCATCGCCGGAGGCTGGCCGGAGAAGATGACCAGACCGCCACCTCCGCCGCCGTCTGGTTCGCCGGAATCCCTCATTTCCGGCTGAAACTTCAAGGTTTTCTAACTTCTCTATTTCTTAACCGTTTTTCACGATCTACACATGGAAATTCATCTACTTTTCACCAGGAATCCAAATATGAGGTCAAAGTTCCGAGATCGTACCTGGTTTGGCCGAAAAATGGCCGAGAAGGTTCGGTTCACCTCCCTCCTCCGTCCGTCGCCTACGGCGGTGCTCCCGCTCCAATAGCTACCCCAAAATGCTCGTGGGATCCCGGGGAAGATCCTCCCGACCTTGGTTTCGTTCAAATCGGATCGAAATCCATCCGATGAAAATCAAGTCTTTGTGTTCACACGGGGGGGGGGGGGGTGGTTTCGGGTAGGAGAGAGAGACTGATTGGCCAATCTCCCGAGGAGAGAGAAAAAAATCTACTATATAGTTCCAACTTCTCCAAAATTACCAAACTGCCCCTGAAGCTTCTAGACCCGTAACGAACTCATCGGGTCTCCATTTTCTGCGTGCCGCCTGTCTACGAACTCGTGAGTTCGAGACCTACGCAATGACCCAATAAAAATTCCCAAAAGTCCTGCCAGTCAAAAAGTGACTTCCGAACCCGTCCAAAACTGAGGGTAAAATTGTCCAATTCTCAAAATAATTTAATTTCTGATCCGGGTCGTTACAATCTACCCCCCTTAAGAAATTTCGTCCTCGAAATTCATTCCTAACCATGAAACAAATGAGGATATTGTGCCCGCATTAGTTCCGCGATTTCCCACGTGGCCTGCTCCACGTTATAATTCCTCCACAACACTTTAACAGGAAAAGTCTTTCTGCGAAGTACCTTTTCCTTCAAATACAGAATTTGCACCGTCACTTTATTTAACTGCTGGTAGTCGATACACAATCTCAGACTACCATCCTTTTTCCTCACAATTAATACCGGCGCACCCCATGGTGAAACACTTGGGCGAATAAATCCCATTTTCACCAAGTCCTGCAACTGAGTCTTTAACTCTCGCAATTCTGCCGGTGCCATCCTATATGGTGCCTGTGAGATAGGTTGAGTACCTGGCAAAAGCTCGATGGTGAACTCAATCTCACGGTGTGGTGGTAATCCTGGAAGATCATCTGGAAACACATCAGAGAACTCACTCACCCCTGGAATATCCTCCACTCTCATCGGAGTATCCCGTGAATCAGATACATGAGCCGAATACCCCTCACAACATTTTCTCTACAATCTCTCAGCGGTCAATGCTGATATCACTCCATAGTGTAGTACCCTACGATCTCTCATAAATGTAAGTTCCGGTAATCCAGGACTCCGAAAAACTACTGTCTTGTCGTAACAGTCTATGGAGGCATGGTGCATGGACAACCAATCCATCCCCAGTATCACATCAAACTCAAAAATATCTAAGGGAATTAAATCTGCCTCCAAACCATGGCCTTCAACCATCACCGGACAACTGCGAATCACGAGGTTCGCCACTAACATATCCCCGGTAGGAGTACTAATACCCATGTCCCAACCAATCGGAGACAATTCTCTATCCGTAAACAGTGTAAAACCCCGAGAAATAAAAGAATGAGTTGCTCCCGGATCTAATAAACACAAGCATTGCGGTTAAAAATAGATAACGTACCCGTGACCACCTCCGGTGTTACTCGAGCCTCCTGTTGCGTCATGGCAAAAACTCGAGCTGGGGTACCCGAAGATCGACCACAATCCCCATACCTGCCTCTAGCACTGCTGGTCCCACTAGCTCTACCAGCCCCACTGAAATGGGTCTGCCTCCCAGCTGCAGTATCAAACATCTCTCCTGTCCTCGGGCTAGGATCAGTCGCACCATGACCAAAGGAACTACTGCCCGGACGACGTTGTGGACATAATCTCTTGATGTGACCAGTCTCCCCACAGAAATAACAAACGGAATCACTGAAGCCACTAGATCTGCCACCCTATCTTCTGTTGAACTGCACTGAGGCACCGCTAGGCTGTGCATAAGATTGTCGTGTCTGACCAGCTCCGCCACTGCCTGTACTAGATCTCCCAGAAGATCCAGAACTATGACTACCTCTTTTTGATGGTCCCTGGCTAGAGGTTCCGGCAGTCCAGTGATCTCGACGTCTCATGTACCCACTGTACTGCTGTGGAATTGGGAAACCCAAACTCAACTCTACTCGAGCTGCAGCATCAGCCAAAGTCCTCAAAGAAGTGTGGTCCATAGACGTAACTGCTGACCGAATTTCACTCTTCAGTCCACTCTCAAATCTGTGGCACTTGTCTGACTCGGTCGCCACCAAAGTCGGTGCAAAGCGACTCAGCGCTATGAATCTCTGTTCATACTGGGCCACAGTCATGTCTCCTTGCTGTAAATGCAAGCACTCGGCCTCCTTAACACTCCGGTGTGAGCGAGGGTAAAAATTGCTCCAAGATGCATTCCCGGAAAGTCTGCCAAGTAAGCGTACCGACATTCCAGCCTGACACCTCCAATGAGTGCCACCAGTGGTAAGCAGAACCACCTAGTAAAAATGTAGCCAACAGAACCCTCTCCTCTAGAGGACATCTCATAATAAAAAAAAACACACGCTCCATGCGAGTAATCCACTCCTCAGCCTCATCTGGGCTAAAGTCGCCCATAAATATCGTCACCCCCATTCTCTGGGCTCTCTCACTATCAGAGACTTCATGAGAAGTCCTATCCTGGATTACAGAAGTTAATGTCTGACCCAGCTGTTCTAGTGTCTGCCACAAATCAGGCTCCCCTGCAGGTTCATGGTCATCTCCACCATTCCCCGACCGTTGACGAAACTCACGTCTCGGAGGCATCTTATTAACCGAAATCCATAAATAATTTGCACACAAGTGTGCAGTCTGCAGGAAGTTAACCTAGAGCTCTGATACCACTTGTAAGGACCCTTCCCGAAACCCGGAAAGAACCCTTATCCCGTCTGACAGCTCTTTACTTCAAAATTTAACCACCAGAAATACCCTTTGTTCTGGAATAATTTTTTTTAAACCTTACAGGGTTCCCGAGAAAACCTATGTACTTACTGATCACTCCTAACTGTCAGACGCAGGATAGTATACAGGTCGAAGCCATGACCTCGGAATAGTGGTGGTTCAAATAGAAACACCCTCTGACACCAAAGTCGGTAGGTCAGACACTGCTGACAAATCTACTGGAATACCACAAGACAACAGACTAGTCAAATACTTGTGAACCAACCATAATTCGTCCCTCTGGGTCACCGCCCACACCAACCCACAGACCCGGCTGACGAAGTATTTTCATAGGTTGATTAAGCCCATGACAATTGTCGTCTGGTTCATATTAGAGCCGGATATATCCTCGGCTATCATATCGTATCATCAGCCGGTATAACCTTCGGCTATCATAACATATCAGTCGGCATATCTCTCGACTTTCATATCCCTAGCCACCAGGGTATCCCTTGGGGTGTTCTAGTCATGTATCATATCATATCAGTCGGCATATCTCTCGACTATCATAACATATCAGTCGGCATCTCTCGACTATCATATCATATCATATCAGTTGGTAAGTATCCTCGACCATCATATCATATCATATCAGTCGGCATATCTCTCGACTATCATATCATATCAGTCGGCATCTCTCGACTATCATAACATATCAGTCGGCATCTCTCGACTATCATAACATATCAGTCGGCATCTCTCGACTATCATAACATATCAGTCGGCATCTCTCGACTATCATATACCTAGCCACCAGGGTATCCCTTGGGGTGTGCTAGTCATGTATCATATGATATCAGTCGGCATATCTCTCGACTATCATAACATATCAGTCGGCATCTCTCGACTATCATATCATAGCATATAAGTCGGTAAGTATCCTCGACCATCATATCATATCATATCAGTCGGTAAGTATCCTCGACCATCATATCATATCATATCAGTCGGCATATCTCTCGACTATCATATCATATCAGTCGGCATCTCTCGACTATCATAACATATCAGTCGGCATCTCTCGACTATCATAACATATCAGTCGGCATCTCTCGACTATCATATCCCTAGCCACCAGGGTATCCCTTGGGGTGTGCTAGTCATGTATTATATCATATCAGTCGGTATATATCTCGACTATCATATCATATCAGTCGGCATCTCTCGACTATCATAACATATCAGTCGGCATCTCTCGACTATCATATCCCTAGCCACCAGGGTATCCCTTGGGGTGTGCTAGTCATGTATCATATCATATCAGTCGGCATATATCTCGACTATCATATCATATCATATCAGTCGGTAAGTATCCTCGACCATCATATCATATCATATCAGTCGGTAAGTATCCTCGACCATCATATCATATCATATCAGTCGGTAAGTATCCTCGACCATCATATCATATCATATCAGTCGATAAGTATCCTCGACCATCATATCATATCATATAAGTCGGTAAGTATCCTCGACCATCATATCATATCATATCATTATATTGGAGGTTCACCGGGTTCACCACTAATAACGGATCCTCGTCCCGAGTCCTAGCCTCCCACAAATCAATGTTTATCTTGGAGGTTCATCGGGTTCACCGCTAATAACGGATCCTCGTCCCGAGTCCTAGCCTCCCACAAATCAATGTTTATCTTGGAGGTTCATCGGGTTCACCGCTAATAACGGATCCTTGTCCCGAGTCCTAGCCTCCCACAAATCAATGTTTATCTTGGAGGTTCATCGGGTTCACCGCTAATAACGGATCCTCGTCTCGAGTCCTGGCCTCCCTCACATATAACAAAATCCGGTAAACTCATACAACATGGTCAAAACCCAAATCATTGACTCAATAATTTCCACGTCAAACGTTATCAAAATCGAGTCCAAAACCATGATATTTCTCAAATCACACTTTAATCAAAGTAGTCGAAAACATATATCCAGTAATCATTTCTAAATGTCCAAGAAATCATGGCTACAATACATAACAATATGTAAACAAAGATACATTGATGCATGCATTACAGTTTATAAGCAACAGTCCACTCACATACATCAACCAACCCTTAATTCATGGACGCTCTAGCCCAAGCAACACATGCACAATAACGACCCAACTACCTTGACTTCCCGAGCTCAAAACCCGCTAATACGGTCAATCATTACCGCTGGGATTGCACAAAACAACCTCTAAACGACGTCCGATCAACCTAAAACCTGTACCAACAGATTCGGAACGTCGAAACTAGTTACCACGCGCTGCCGTTACCTCAGTCTCGGCTCCACGCGCCGCCGGAAGGTCGGCACACGCGCCCACGCGCTCTCACGCACCGGTCACGTGTCTGCTACAGTTTTCACGCGCCTGGACCGGTCCAACCCAGTCCGGCTCAACCTGACCCGGTCCAACTCGACCCGACCGGTTCACTCAACCCGACCGGTTCACTCGACCGGACCGGTCACCGGTGAATCACCGGAGAAGACGACCGGACTGCCGTCACTGTCGCCGGAGGCTGGCCGGAGAAGATGACCGGACCGCCACCTCCGCCGCCGTCTAGTTCGCCGGAATCCCTCATTTCCGGCCGAAACTTCAAGGTTTTCTAACTTCTTTATTTCTTAACCGTTTTTCACGATCTACACATGGAAATTCATCTACTTTTCACCAGGAATCCAAATATGAGGTCAAAGTTCCGAGATCGTACCTGGTTTGGCCGAAAAATGGCCGAGAAGGTTCGGTTCACCTCCCTCCTCCGTCCGTCGCCTACGGTGGTGCTCCCGCTCCAATAGCTACCCCAAAATGCTCGTGGGATCCCGGGAAAGATCCTTCCGACCTTGGTTTCGTTCAAATCGGATCGAAATCCATCCGATGAAAATCAAGTCTTTGTGTTCACACGGGGGGGGGGGGGGCGGGGGGGTGGGGGGGTTTCGGGTTGGAGAAAGAGACTGATTGGCCAATCTCCCGAGGAGAGAGAAAAATATCTACTATATAGTTCCAATTTCTCCAAAATTACCAAACTGCCCCTGAAGCTTCTAGACCCGTAACGAACTCGTCGGGTCTCCATTTTCCGCGTGCCGCCTGTCTATGAACTCGTGAGTTCGAGACCTACGCAATGACCCAATAAAAATTCCCAAAAGTACTGCCAGTCAAAATGTGACTTCCGAACCCGTCCAAAACTGAGGGTAAAATTGTCCAATTCTCAAAATAATTTAATTTCAGGTCCGGGTCGTTACAATCTACCCCCCTTAAGAAATTTCGTCCTCGAAATTCATTCCTAACCATGAAACAAATGAGGATATTGTGCCCGCATTAGTTCCGCGATTTCCCACGTGGCCTGCTCCACGTTATAATTCCTCCACAACACTTTAACAGGAAAAGTCTTTCTGCGAAGTACCTTTTCCTTCAAATACAGAATTTGCACCGTCACTTTATTTAACTGCTGGTAGTCGTTACACAATCTCAGACTACCATCCTTTTTCCTCACAATTAATACCGGCGCACCCCATGGTGAAACACTTGGGCGAATAAATCCCATTTTCACCAAGTCCTGCAACTGAGTCTTTAATTCTCGCAATTCTGCTGGTGCCATCCTATATGGTGCCTGTGAGATAGGTTGAGTACCTGGCAAAAGCTCGATGGTGAACTCAATCTCACGGTGTGGTGGTAATCCTGGAAGATCATCTGGAAACACATCAGAGAACTCACTCACCCCTGGAATATCCTCCACTCTCATCGGAGTATCCCGTGAATCAGATACATGAGCCGGATACCCCTCACAACCTTTTCTCAACAATCTCTCAGCGGTCAATGCTGATATCACTCCATAGGGTAGTACCCTACGACACCAAAGTCGGTAGGTCACACTGCTGACATCTCTACTGGAATACCACAAGACAACAGACTAGTCAAATACTTGTGAACCAACCATAATTCGTCCCTCTGGGTCACCGCCCACACCAACCCACAGACCCGGCTGACGAAGTATTTTCATAGGTTGATTAAGCCCATGACAATTGTCGTCTGGTTCATATTAGAGCCGGATATATCCTCGGCTATCATATCGTATCATCAGCCGGTATAACCTTCGGCTATCATAACATATCAGTCGGCATATCTCTCGACTATCATATCCCTAGCCACCAGGGTATCCCTTGGGGTGTGCTAGTCATGTATCATATCATATCAGTCGGCATATCTCTCGACTATCATAACATATCAGTCGGCATCTCTCGACTATCATATCATATCATATCAGTCAGTAAGTATCCTCGACCATCATATCATATCATATCAGTCGGCATATCTGTCGACTATCATATCATATCAGTCGGCATCTCTCGACTATCATAACATATCAGTCGGTATCTCTCGACTATCATAACATATCAGTCGGCATCTCTCGACTATCATAACATATCAGTCGGCATCTCTCGACTATCATAACATATCAGTCGGCATCTCTCGACTATCATATCCCTAGCCACCAGGGTATCCCTTGGGGTGTGCTAGTCATGTATCATATCATATCAGTCGGCATATCTCTCGACTATCATAATATATCAGTCGGCATCTCTCGACTATCATATCATATCATATCATATCAGTCGGTAAGTATCCTCGACCATCATATCATATCATATCAGTCGGTAAGTATCCTCGACCATCATATCATATCATATCAGTCGGTAAGTATCATCGACCATCATATCATATCATATCAGTCGGTAAGTAACCTCGACCATCATATCATATCATATCAGTCGGCATCTCTCGACTATCATATCCCTAGCCACCAGGGTATCCCTTGGGGTGTGCTAGTCATGTATCATATCATATCAGTCGGCATATCTCTCGACTATCATAACATATCAGTCGGCATCTCTCGACTATCATATCATATCATATCAGTCGGTAAGTATCCTCGACCATCATATCATATCATATCAGTCGGTAAGTATCCTCGACCATCATATCATATCATATCAGTCGGTAAGTATCCTCGACCATCATAGCATATCATATCAGTCGGCATATCTCTCGACTATCATATCATATCAGTCGGCATCTCTCGACTATCATAACATATCAGTCGGCATCTCTCGACTATCATAACATATCAGTCGGCATCTCTCGACTATCATATCCCTAGCCACCAGGGTATCCCTTGGGGTGTGCTAGTCATGTATCATATCATATCAGTCGGTATATATCTCGACTATCATATCTTATCAGTCGGCATCTCTCGACTATCATAACATATCAGTCGGCATCTCTCGACTATCATATCCCTAGCCACCAGGGTATCCCTTGGGGTGTGCTAGTCATGTATCATATCATATCAGTCGGCATATATCTCGACTATCATATCATATCATATCAGTCGGTAAGTATCCTCGACCATCATATCATATCATATCAGTCGGTAAGTATCCTCGACCATCATATCATATCATATCAGTCAGTAAGTATCCTCGACCATCATATCATATCATATCAGTCGGTAAGTATCCTCGACCATCATATCATATCATATAAGTCGGTAAGTATCCTCGACCATCATATCATATCATATCATTATATTGGAGGTTCACCGGGTTCACCGCTAATAACGGATCCTCGTCCCGAGTCCTAGCCTCCCACAAATCAATGTTTATCTTGGAGGTTCATCGGGTTCACCGCTAATAACGGATCCTCATCCCGAGTCCTAGCCTCCCACAAATCAATGTTTATCTTGGAGGTTCATCGGGTTCACCGCTAATAACGGATCCTCGTCCCGAGTCCTAGCCTCCCACAAATCAATGTTTATCTTGGAGGTTCATCGGGTTCACCGCTAATAACGGATCCTCGTCCCGAGTCCTAGCCTCCCACAAATCAATGTTTATCTTGGAGGTTCATCGGGTTCACCGCTAATAACGGATCCTCGTCCCGAGTCCTGGCCTCCCTCACATATAACAAAATCCGATAAACTCATACAACATGGTCAAAACCCAAATCATTGACTCAATAATTTCCACGTCAAACATTATCAAAATCGAGTCCAAAACCATGATATTTCTCAAATCACACTTTAATCAAAGTAGTGGAAAACATATATCCAGTAGTCATTTCTAAATGTCCAGGAAATCATTGCTACAATACATAACAATATGTAAACAAAGATACATTGATGCATGCATTACAGTTTATAAGCAACAGCCCACTCACATACATCAACCAACCCTTAATTCATGGACGCTCTAGCCCAAGCAACACATGCACAATAACGACCCAACTACCTTGACTTCCCGAGTTCAAAACCCGCTAATACGGTCAATCATTACCACTGGGATTGCACAAAACAACCTCTAAACGACGTCCGATCAACCTAAAACCTGTACCAACATATTCGGAACGTCGAAACTAGTTACCACGCGCCGCCGTTACCTCAGTCTCGGCTCCACGCGCCGCCGGAAGGTCGGCACACGCGCCCACGCGCTCTCATACGCCGGTCACGCGCCTGCTACAGTTTTCACGTGCCTGGACCAGTCTAACCCGGTCAGGCTCAACCTGACCCGGTCCAACTCAACCCGACCGGTTCACTCAACCCGACCGGTCACCGGTGACTCACCGGAGAAGACGACCGGACTGCCGTCACCATCGCCGGAGGCTGGCCGGAGAAGATGACCAGACCGCCACCTCCGCCGCCGTCTGGTTCGCCGGAATCCCTCATTTCCGGCTGAAACTTCAAGGTTTTCTAACTTCTCTATTTCTTAACCGTTTTTCACGATCTACACATGGAAATTCATCTACTTTTCACTAGGAATCCAAATATGAGGTCAAAGTTCCGAGATCGTACCTGGTTTGGCCGAAAAATGGCCGAGAAGGTTCGGTTCACCTCCCTCCTCCGTTCGTCGCCTACGGCGGTGCTCCCGCTCCAATAGCTACCCCAAAATGCTCGTGGGATCCCGGGGAAGATCCTCCCGACCTTGGTTTTGTTCAAATCGGATCGAAATCCATCCGATGAAAATCAAGTCTTTGTGTTCACACGGGGGGGGGGGGGGGGGGGGGGTGGTTTCGGGTAGGAGAGAGAGACTGATTGGCCAATCATCCGGAAACACATCAGAGAACTCACTCACCCCTGGAATATCCTCCACTCTCATCGGAGTATCCCGTGAATCAGATACATGAGCCGAATACCCCTCACAACATTTTCTCAATAATCTCTCAGCGGTCAATGCTGATATCACTCCATAGGGTATACCCTACGATCTCTCCGAAATGTAAGTTCCGGTAATCCAGGACTCCGAAAAACTACTGTCTTGTCGTAACAGTCTATGGAGGCATGGTGCATGGACAACCAATCCATCCCCAGTATCACATCAAACTCAAAAATATCTAAGGGAATTAAATCTGCCTCCAAACCATGGCCTTCAACCATCACCGGACAATTGCGAATCACGAGGTTCGCCACTAACATATCCCCGGTAGGAGTACTAATACCCATGTCCCAACCAATCGGAGATAATTCTCTATCCGTAAACAGTGTAAAACCCCGAGAAATAAAAGAATGAGTTGCTCCCGGATCTAATAAACACAAGCATTGCGGTTAAAAATAGATAACGTACCCGTGACCACCTCCGGTGTTACTCGAGCCTCCTGTTGCGTCATGGCAAAAACTTGAGCTGGGGTACCCGAAGATCGACCACGATCCCCATACCTGCCTCTAGCACTGCTGGTCCCACTAGCTCTACCAGCCCCACTGAAATGGGTCTGCCTCCCAGCTGCAGTATCAAACATCTCTCCTGTCCTCGGGCTAGGATCAGTCGCACCATGACCAAAGGAACTACTGCCCGGACGACGTTGTGGACAGAATCTCTTGATGTGACCAGTCTCCCCACAGAAATAACAAACGGAATCACTGAAGCCACTAGATCTGCCACCCTATCTTCTGTTGAACTGCACTGAGGCACCGCTAGGTTGTGCATAAGATTTTCGTGTCTGACCAGCTCCGCCACTGCCTGTACTAGATCTCCCAGAAGATCCAGAACTATGACTACCTCTTTTTGATGGTCCCTGGCTAGAGGTTCCGGCAGTCCAGTGATCTCGACGTCTCATGTACCCACTGTACTACTGTGGAATTGGGAAACCCAAACTCAACTCTACTCGAGCTGCAGCATCAGCCAAAGTCCTCAAAGAAGTGTGGTCCATAGACGTAACTGCTGACCGAATTTCACTCTTCAGTCCACTCTTAAATCTGTGGCACTTGTCTGACTCGGTCGCCACAGAAGTCGGTGCAAAGCGACTCAGCGCTATGAATCTCTGTTCTTACTGGGCCACAGTCATGTCTCCTTGCTGTAAATGCAAGCACTCGGCCTCCTTAACATTCCGGTGTTAGCGAGGGTAAAAATTGCTCCAAGAAGCATTCCCGGAAAGTCTGCCAAGTAAGCGTATCGACATTCCAGCCTGACACCTCCAATGAGTGCCACCAGTGGTAAGCAGAACCACCTAGTAAAAATGTAGCCAACAGAACTCTCTCCTCTAGAGGACATCTCATAATAAAAAAAAAACACACGCTCCATGCGAGTAATCCACTCCTCAGCCTCATCTGGGCTAAATTCGCCCATAAATATCGTCACCCCCATTCTCTGGGCTCTCTCACTATCAGAGACTTCATGAGAAGTCCTATCCTGGATTACAGAAGTTAAAGTCTGACCCAGCTGTTCCAGTGTCTGCCACAAATCAGGCTCCATTGCAGGTTCATGGTCATCTCCACCATTCCCCGACCGTTGACGAAACTCACATCTCGGAGGCATCTTGTTAACCGAAATCCATAAATAATTTGCACACAAGTGTGCAGTCTGTAGGAAGTTAACCTAGAGCTCTGATACCACTTGTAAGGACCTTTCCCGAAACCCGGAAAGAACCCTTATCCCGTCTGACAGCTCTTTACTTCAAAATTTAACCACCATAAATACCCTTTGTTCTGGAATAATTTTTGTTAAACCTTACAGGGTTCCCGACAAAACCTCTGTACTTACTGATCACTCCTACCTGTTAGACACAGGATAGTATACAGGTCGAAGCCATGACCTCGGAATAGTGGTGGTTCAAATAGAAACACCCTCTGACACCAAAGTCGATAGGTCAGACACTGCTGACATCTCTACTGGAATACCACAAGACAACAGACTAGTCAAATACTTGTGAACCAACCATAATTCGTCCCTCTGGGTCACCGCCCACACCAACCCACAGACCCGGCTGACGAAGTATTTTCATAGGTTGATTAAGCCCATGACAATTGTCGTCTGGTTCATATTAGAGCCGGATATATCCTCGGCTATCATATCGTATCATCAGCCGGTATAACCTTCGGCTATCATAACATATCAGTCGGCATATCTCTCGACTATCATATCCCTAGCCACCAGGGTATCCCTTGGGGTGTGCTAGTCATGTATCATATCATATCAGTCGGCATATCTCTCGACTATCATAACATATCAGTCGGCATCTCTCGACTATCATATCATATCATATCAGTCGGTAAGTAACCTCGACCATCATATCATATTATATCAGTCGGCATATCTCTCGACTATCATATCATATCAGTCGGCATCTCTCGACTATCATAACATATCAGTCGGCATCTCTCGACTATCATAACATATCAGTCGGCATCTCTCGACTATCATAACATATCAGTCGGCATCTCTCGACTATCATACCCCTAGCCACCAGGGTATCCCTTGGGGTGTGCTAGTCATGTATCATATCATATCAGCCGGCATATCTCTCGACTATCATAACATATCAGTCGGCATCTCTCGACTATCATATCATATCATATCAGTCGGTAAGTATCCTCGACCATCATATCATATCATATCAGTCGGTAAGTATCCTCGACCATCATATCATATCATATCAGTCGGTAAGTATCCTCGACCATCATATCATATCATATCAGTCGGTAAGTATCCTCGACCATCATATCATATCATATCAGTCGGCATATCTCTCGACTATCATATCATATCAGTCGGCATCTCTCGACTATCATAACATATCAGTCGGCATCTCTCGACTATCATATCCCTAGCCACCAGGGTATCACTTGGGGTGTGCTAGTCATGTATCATATCATATCAGTCGGAATATCTCTCGACTATCATAACATATCAGTCGGCATCTCTCGACTATCATATCATATCATATCAGTCAGTAAGTATCCTCGACCATCATATCATATCATATCAGTCGGCATATCTCTCGACTATCATATCATATCAGTCGGCATCTCTCGACTATCATAACATATCAGTCGGCATCTCTCGACTATCATAACATATCAGTCGGCATCTCTCGACTATCATAACATATTAGTCGGCATCTCTCGACTATCATATCCCTAGCCACCAGGGTATCCCTTGGGGTGTGCTAGTCATGTATCATATCATATCAGCCGGCATATCTCTCGACTATCATAACATATCAGTCGGCATCTCTCGACTATCATATCATATCATATCAGTCGGTAAGTAACCTCGACCATCATATCATATTATATCAGTCGGCATATCTCTCGACTATCATATCATATCAGTCGGCATCTCTCGACTATCATAACATATCAGTCGGCATCTCTCGACTATCATAACATATCAGTCGGCATCTCTCGACTATCATAACATATCAGTCGGCATCTCTCGACTATCATACCCCTAGCCACCAGGGTATCCCTTGGGGTGTGCTAGTCATGTATCATATCATATCAGCCGGCATATCTCTCGACTATCATAACATATCAGTCGGCATCTCTCGACTATCATAACATATCAGTCGGCATCTCTCGACTATCATATCATATCATATCAGTCGGTAAGTATCCTCGACCATCATATCATATCATATCAGTCGGTAAGTATCCTCGACCATCATATCATATCATATCAGTCGGTAAGTATCCTCGACCATCATATCATATCATATCAGTCGGTAAGTATCCTCGACCATCATATCATATCATATCAGTCGGCATATCTCTCGACTATCATATCATATCAGTCGGCATCTCTCGACTATCATAACATATCAGTCGGCATCTCTCGACTATCATAACATATCAGTCGGCATCTCTCGACTATCATATCCCTAGCCACCAGGGTATCCCTTGGGGTGTGCTAGTCATGTATCATATCATATCAGTCGGCATATATCTCGACTATCATATCATATCAGTCGGCATCTCTCGACTATCATAACATATCAGTCGGCATCTCTCGACAATCATATCCCTAGCCACCAGGGTATCCCTTGGGGTGTGCTAGTCATGTATCATATCATATCAGTCGGCATATATCTCGACTATCATATCATATCATATCAGTCGGTAAGTATCCTCGACCATCATATCATATCATATCAGTCGGTAAGTATCCTCGACCATCATATCATATCATATCAGTCGGTAAGTATCCTCGACCATCATATCATATCATATCAGTCGGTAAGTATCCTCGACCATCATATCATATCATATAAGTCGGTAAGTATCCTCGACCATCATATCATATCATATCATTATATTGGAGGTTCACCGGGTTCACCGCTAATAACGGATCCTCGTCCCGAGTCCTAGCCTCCCACAAATCAATGTTTATCTTGGAGGTTCATCGGGTTCACCGCTAATAACGGATCCTTATCCCGAGTCCTAGCCTCCCACAAATCAATGTTTATCTTGGAGGTTCATCGGGTTCACCGCTAATAACGGATCCTCGTCCCGAGTCCTGGCCTCCCTCACATATAACAAAATCCGATAAACTCATACAACATGGTCAAAACCCAAATCATTGACTCAATAATTTCCACGTCAAACGTTATCAAAATCGAGTCCAAAACTATGATATTTCTCAAATCACACTTTAATCAAAGTAGTGGAAAACATATATCCAGTAATCATTTCTAAATGTCCAAGAAATCATTGCTACAATACATAACAATATGTAAACAAAGATACATTGATGCATGCATTACAGTTTATAAGCAACAGTCCACTCACATACATCAACCAACCCTTAATTCATGGACGCTCTAGCCCAAGCAACACATGCACAATAACGACCCAACTACCTTGACTTCCCGAGCTCAAAACCCGCTAATACGGTCAATCATTACTGCTGGGATTGCACAAAACAACCTCTAAATGACGTCCGATCAACCTAAAACCTGTACCAACAGATTCGGAACGTCGAAACTAGTTACCACGCACCGCCGTTACCTCAGTCTCGGCTCCACGCGCTGCCGGAAGTTCGGCACACGCGCCCACGCGCTCTCACGCGCCGGTCACGCGCCTGCTACAGTTTTCACGCGCCTGGACCGGTCTAACTTGGTCCGGCTCAACCTGACCCGGTCCAACTCGACCAGATTTGTTCACTCAACCCGACCGGTTCACTCGACCCGACCGATCACCAGTGACTCACCGGAGAAGACGATCGGACTGCCGTCACCGTTGCCGGAGGCTGGCCGGAGAAGATGACCGGACCACCACCTCCGCCGCCGTCTGGTTCGCCGGAATCCCTCATTTCCGGCCGAAACTTCAAGGTTTTCTAACTTCTTTATTTCTTAACCGTTTTTCACGATCTACACATGGAAATTCATCTACTTTTCACCAGGAATCCAAATATGAGGTCAAAGTTCCGAGATCGTACCTGGTTTGGCCGAAAAAACGGCCGAGAAGGTTCGGTTCACCTCCCTCCTTCGTCCGTCGCCTACGGCGGTGCTCCCGCACCAATAGCTACCCCAAAATGCTCGTGGGATCCCGGGGAAGATCCTCCCGACCTTGGTTTCGTTCAAATCGGATCGAAATCCATCCGATGAAAATCAAGTCTTTGTGTTCACACGGGGAGGGGGGGGGGGGTTTCGGGTAGGAGAGAGAGACTGATTGGCCAATCTCCCGAGGAGAGAGAAAAATATCTACTATATAGTTCCAACTTCTCCAAAATTACCAAACTGCCCCTGAAGCTTCTAGACCCGTAACGAACTCATCGGGTCTCCATTTTCCGCGTGCCGCCTGTCTACGAACTCGTGAGTTCGAGACCTACGCAATGACCTAATAAAAATTCCCAAAAGTACTGCCAGTCAAAAAGTGACTTCCGAACCCGTCCAAAACTGAGGGTAAAATTGTCCAATTCTCAAAATAATTTCATTTCTGGTCCGGGTCGTTACACGCTATGGTAGAGGTACCACCTACCATAGCGTCGGCTATCACAGCATTTTCTATAACGCTATGGCATCCTATTATAGCGTTTTGAAGTGCTGTGGATGTTGATTTGTGGCATAGTGAACTTAACCAAAATACTCAACCATTCATCAAAGACATGCCCTATAACCTAGGTTTGTGCTAAGGTTTCCCTAAATGAGATTTATGATGAGAAGGAGGAGTGAAAGAAAATGCTGCCCAATTCCAAGGCATTGGCGTCATTTAGATGAGAGTTCAAGGTTTGAAAGTTCTAGCTTTACAAAGTGTAAGCTGCATAAAAGAATGAAGAAATCATTGCATGATCTTGGATAAATTAAAAAATATATATATATATATATATATATAATAAAAAGAAAGAAGGAAAAAAAAGTTGGGAAAAAAGAAAGAAAAGAGAAGAGTTTTGAAATACAAAGTGAATTGAGCCAAGTGAGCCAAGAACCTCGAAATAAGCCATCAAGGAAGCACAATGTTGTGGGCTCTAAGCAAGGATTCAGTTCAGAAAGTTCTAAGCTCGAGTCATGACTTCTCATGCCTTGGCACAACTCAGGTTCTTTGAATCCTACCATTCCTTTCTAAACCCCAAAGCTTAGCCCCATTACAACCTAAAATGGAAGACCTAACTGATCTTATGGACAATCATGTTGAAGATTAAGGTACGTATCTATGTTCTTAAAGTTCAATTCCTTTCATGAGATCTTAAATTCCAAAAAGTGCTATTCTTCATTGGTGATCATATGTGATTACACTTGAATTCCATAACATAAACTCATCACCTATGCTTGATAAGAGTGAAAGCCTAGGATTTTTGTGTGAATTGAGAGTTGCCTAGTGAGGATTAGAGTCGAGGCGAAATCTTTCTAAGGCACTAAGATGAAGTTGTTTATAAGCATAATCACTTGAAATATTGGCACCTACACTTAAACACATGACACTCACGGCCATGGCATCTCTTTTAGTTCTGCAAAGCATGGCTACTTACCTTGATTCTTATTAGCTTGTTAAAAGTACTGTATCTAGCATCCTAGTTGACTAAGTAAAACGTTTATGGGTATCGTGTTGTATTAACCCTTAGGAGACAAAACTCCTCCTACTAGGAAGACCTAGGGGTTTAAATGTCCTATCTTAACTAAGATCGAGTCTCTTTATTTAGTTTTGTTTTCCTTTGTTTTGCTTAGGGACTAGCAAAAGATAGGTTTAGGGGTATTTGTTTAGTGATTATTTATGCATCATTTTGATGTCATTTAGTACCTCTCTTACATGTCTTTTGAAGTATTTCATGCCATCCATAGCAGAAAATGTCCAATCTTACGAGACTTGTGACGATTTGGAAAGATAGGTAAATTCTAAGAATAACGCAAAAACAATGGCTCAATTCGGAGTTATAACGAAGGAGATGTCTCAGGTTGAAGTTCAAGCCTTGAGAAGGACCAAAATCTGGTCATCACGCATGCCAAGACAAGCCAAGAACCAAGCCCTAATCTGAGTTCCTGAGAGGTCCTACCAAGCCCCTGATGTGCCAAGAATCGAGCCAAGTACATGTCACTGACATGTCCTAAGACATCCCAGCCCAGACTTGAGGACACGCCCAAAATATGTCCCTATCGCAGGGCCTGATCCAACTTTGAATCCCATGCGCCAAGCCAAGCCAAGTCGTGCCAGTGAAAAGTTCTTGGTGTGCCACAGAAGTGGAGACCCAAATCGATTCCTAGCGTGTCGCTGGTCCGCTAGCGACAAGCTCATTTGCACCTAATTCAAGTCACCGGGAAGGCCAAATTGGGCCATAGACTTTTTTACACACTTTTGAGCAGGACAAAGCCCATAACCATGTCAGATATATCATATGGTAGTACCCATAGTGGTTTTTCTTGACTACATTGTTCAATGACACATTGAAGTTCTTGGAGGTCCAAATTGAGGTCCTAGGATCCCAAAATCTAGCCAAGCTGTGTTGGAAGTACTTCGTGCTGACCAAACCCAGTCCTTGACGTCCAAGAAACCTTCAGAAGACTCCAGAAGCTGCCTTGGCGTGCAAGAAAGATCAGAGAGTTGATTGCCGCATAGAAGTCCTAATCCTTAGCTTACAAGGATTACCTTTTTAGTCATTTTTCATACCTAACTAGGATAGCAATCTGTTAGTCAGTATTTGACTAGGTTTTCTAAGTAATCTCCTGATAATTAAAGGTATTGATCTCCTATAAATAGGAGCACAAACCTCACGAGTCAAGGACCCAACCTCTAGAACCCTAGCCGCATACACTTTGTACTTTACAGTTTTTGAGAGTTAAACAGTTAGTTTTCAGCTTGTGAGAGAGAGTTGAGCATGGAGATCCTGGAAGCAGCCTTGGCGTGTCTTTAAGCCTTCATTGTTTCCATTCCTTGTTACCTTACTTTTATTTTAGTTATGAATTCAATTATGCTTTGCTTTTCAATTATGCGTGAGTAGTTCTTTATAGAATTAGGGATGCTTGAAGCCCTAACCATGAGAGTCGTTTATTATGGTTTTGGTCCTTGATTTATATTGCTATGGATGCTGAATATAGTTTGAATTACTTTGCTTAATTTATGTTTATTGCTATGAGTTTGACCTGCTTGTTTGCATGAACTATTGATGAATGATTGCTTGTTAGACTGGCCATCTTCTTGTAATTGTTTGGCATCAAGAGTAGTGGCTTACATCTTACTCGTAATTCAACTCATGACAACCTAGGACTGCACATCACTTTTCTAGGGATAGTGTGCTGTCATTAAATTTTCTTCACACTAAATGCATAATCGTGATAAAATTTGATAGACGTTCTAAGGTACTCATCCAGCCTAGAATAATCTAAGTAAGAGAGAATAATGCCTTAGTCGGACCTTTGCATGGGCATCATATTCAGAAGTTTCATAGTAATTAAATCTTGGAGATCATGTTAATCACTTAATTGGTTAGTGGTGGATAGTTTTCCTTAATTCGCCTTGGTTAATTAATCAATCAATTCATAATCTCTGCTGCATTCTAAGTAACTGTTTTAATTTCCAATTTTGGAATCATAACAAACCCCCCCTTGCCGTTTCCTTTATTGAGTCATTGTTTTGAGTCTTTGCAGTTTTCTTGTTTTGTGTGTTGTTTTGTGTGTCTTGCATTGTTTTGAGTCCTTGACATGTCTTTAATTCCCTGCATATCTAAAGTTGTGTGTGTCTTGTCTTCCTTGTTAATTTTGAGTCTTTTTCGTTCAGTTGATAAATCTATGCTTAAGTGGAGAATAACTGTTGAGCAAGTCCTCGAGGGATCAACCTTTGCTTTGCTACTATACTATCTCATTCGATTTTGTGCACTTGCAAAGATTTTAACTGGATAAAATAGCTCACATTATTGTTTCTTGTTTTATTTCATATCAGTGGGCATACAACCATAATCTCGACTCAAAATTCATAACTCTAGTTAACCATCTCAAGGTTGTTTAACCTCTTCACAGCCATAGTTAAGTAATGAGGATAAACCTTTAGAAACACAAACATATGCACTCACACATCATGTGAAGCTAACAAGTGCATAATCAATCTCATAATAGTAATCACAGATTAACATCCAACAACTCATATTCGAAAGAATATGTTTCACTAATTAAAGTCTTGGCTAATAACTATAGTCACACCATATTCTAACATCACCATCCACTAAGATCTCATAGTAAAGTTCAGTCATACATCCCATCCACTAAGATCTCACTTACTAGTATAGTATCCTAACTATAAATAATCTTCACCATCATATTACCATAATAGCATATTAACTAACCAATACCAACCATCATGTTCCAGAATCAAAGTCCACCAATCATAGTTAAACATGTCCAGCTCGGGATTAAAGTATAACTAAGTATATAATAACTTACCATTTCTATTTTCAACAACTCAACACATTACGCATTCAGGATCTCAAATAATGGCATAGAAAATGTGCATTTAAAAGAAATTGATAAAAACGAGGTTTGAGAAAGCGGTCCACTCACACTTGGTCGGGGATTAAATCACCCGACAACAGCAAGCCAACGTAAGATCTTAATGATCCACATCCCTAACAAAGATCAAAACATAACTCACAATACGCACATGACGTAAATTAACTAAATTCCCCAAATGAGTGGCTCCAAAAAGAATTAAATAAACTCTAACGATCGAATAACATAACGACAACTCGTAACACCCCAAAAATGGGGCTCACACGCCGCCACTCGAGGCTGCCGAAATCTAGAAGTCTAGGTTTTCCAGCCAGGCTAACCTTCTCAATTCTGCACCAAATTTAACAAGCAATACGCCAAACAGCAACTACTCGAGACGAGGATTCCAAAATTTAAGGTTTAAGGGTAAAAAAAGTACTTGCCTTGGCCCAAAAGCCGCCAGGAAGCCTCGGGAGTTCGAGGAAACCCAGTTTCCGGCAAGGCTCGTTCCGCCGTTGATCTCCCTCCAATTCCTACAAGCAAGTAGATCAAATTAAAGCCCTGAACCTGGCGAACTCAATGGTGGAAGCCTAAGAGTGAAAGCTTACCAAGTTTAGTAAGAAACTAGTAAAAAATTCTAGGTGGTCCATGCGCTTTGCAACTTTTTCGGTACGACCGCCGTCGATCCTCATAAAACCAACAAAAAGTTAGCTTGTTTAGAAGCTCTAACCAAGACAATTCTAATGATAACAAAATAAAGTCCAACGATCACCTTGGGTGGCCGAAAAATGGTCGGGAAGCTTCGGCTCCGCCGTAGCTTTTCCCGTCGAAGCTCCATCTATGGCGGTTGATGAGGTGCAAGACTACCATGGTTGGCTTCGTCTCGTCGAGGCGATGCAGAGGTGTTGGAGGTGAGGGTAAGTTCGTAGGATTTCGAGGGTGGTGCGGTGGCTCTGCAACTTCAGGCGAGATTAGCCGCTGCCATTCCTTGCACAAAAACTACATGTCGTCAGTCCAAAATGAAGCCCTCAGTGCCACCAAAACAATGGTTAAACTTACAAGGATCATTCCCACCTGGTTTGGTCACAAACTCAATGGAAATCTTTGAACCTCTCATTTGTTTTGTTTCGTAATTGAAGCTGCGGTGGTCGTCATGGCTCTCTATCTAGTCCATTGGACTCGCGGTGAGAAGACGAAGAGGATGGGCATGATGGTAGGTCGAAGTTTTTGGGACAATGAATGTGGTGTGTGTTTCCTGCTTTTCTTCGAAGGAAACAGAGGAAAACGATGAAGAAGGCTGAAAGGTTACAGTACGGTGTCGTGTTAAGGGTCGAAGGCCTCCTTGATTTGGGTGATGCATCGTTGCTGCGATTTTGTTTCGGTGAGGGAACTGAGAGCGAGAGAGACAAAAATGCGAAGAGGAGATAGTGACTTTAGAGGGGCTAGTCGCTGAGGAGTACAGCTAAGAATGTGGGTTTTGGGCTCCTTCTTTGGGCTTTGTTGTACAAATAGCAACCTAAAAATTATGCAACTATATGCACGTTTTAATCCACAAGTGCACAAGATCAGACAAATAGTATAGAAAGCAAATACGAGATCATTCCCACGAGGATTGGATTAATATGTGTTTAAAATTGATTTTAAGATGATTTTGAAAACTGAAAATTTCGAAACAAAATATTAAAAAAAAAACAACGTTTGATTAAAAATAAAATTGGATTGGGGTTAAAACAATGTGAGAAAACCAGTTAGGGATTTGATGTTCACCGCTAATCCTCTTCCTTAAGCAAACGATATGCACAATGCTACAAAACATATTTTAGATGCTCATGTTTGTCAACCTAAAGGCATGATATCTACTCTTTAAATTATTGATTTCCCTAAGCAACAAGTTAGGCATGGGTATCTACGCTAACTCTTTTCATTCATAAAGTGTTTAGCATGGTATCTACTAAGTTGTACTTTAAGAACGCATAACACAATGGAAATCGACAAACACACAACTCCTAGAACATGGTATCTATTCTAGTTATTCATGATGATTAATTTCAAGAACTTATAACTAGTTCTTTTGTTACTTTCATATGCACAAGATTCGGTCATCTAAATTTATCTATGTAACAAACTCAATACATATCATGCATATGATGATCAAGCATAACATAACGTATGTAAAGAGTAAAATATAATATGAAATTAATCAATTAAGCATCACAAAAGTAGTTTATAGCAAAGGCATATCGAAATCCTTAAAGAAACATGATTAGGGCTTCAATCGAGCCCTAACTAAAGTACTTAGTTATCCATAATTTAAATAGACAGCAAGAACATACAAAACAGAAAATAAAAAGAGGAAGAAGATAGCTCTTTGATGATGTGTTGGTCAGCCAGAGTGATTGGATGACGCCTTGACGTTCCTCCTTGCTTCCTAAGCCTTTTAGACCTTGGAACCTTGAAGGATGGAGCAGAATGGGATGGTGTGGCTGAGTCCTTGTGTGAGAGCCCAGACGTTTTCTGCAATTTTTAGGGAGAAAAAGAGCTGTTTCAAAGTATATCATGAGGGGGAGACTCTTTGCTTCTCTCTTATGCATGTCTTTGCCCCTTTGGCTTGCCAAGAATTTATGTGCATAACATTCACTGAATGAGAGAGAGCAAGATTTTTTTTTTCCTTCTTTTCTCTGATTAAAACGGCTCCTCCTATAACCCTAACAAACTAGGCTTCAATCGTCCAAACCTAATAAGGATTAGAAAACTTGAAATAGAAGGAATGCTGAATTCCCGCGCAGCCTGAACTTGTTGTACTAAAATGGCCATAACTCCTTCTAGAAATTTCCAATTAGCTGATGGCCTGCCACACTTAAATCTAACATTTTCCTCAATGTTTGAAAGTTAAAGTATAAACAATGAAGCATTTAAGGAAGGAGAAACAAGCGACGACACACACAAAGAAAATAAAATAAAATAAAACTAAACAAAACAAAAGAATGGAAAATTAACGACAAAGAAGGACAGGGTGAGAGAAAGCAAATCTGATTGTCAGTGGTTGTAGAGTGCCAAAACTGTCATCATCCTCTTCACATGGGTTGCCCGGGTTACCTCCCAAGTAATGCTAAGTTTATAGTCTTCAGCCAGACTGTTGGACTCTCATGCAATGTACTGAATAGGTTGGAGAGTCACATCCTCCTCTCTAGGCTCAAAGCTCATCTCAATATAGGGCTTTACTCTGTGCCCATTCACCATGAATGTCTGATTCTTCTCTTTTCTATGAACCTCCAAAGCTCCATGAGGGAAAACTTTTGTAACAACATAAGGACCGTACCACCTAGATTTGAGCTTACCAGGGAAAAATCTCAATTTTGAATTGTAGATCAACACCTTCTGTCTCACATGAAACTCCTTTCTAACTAGCTGCTTATCATGATATGCCTTGGTCCGTTCCTTATACAACTTAGCATTCTCATATGCATCATACCTCAACTCTTCAAGCTCATTCAGCTGTAACTTCCTCTTGTCACCTGCTTGTTGCATATCTTCAAGGAGGATTATGTGCATGCACTTGGATGGACTTATGCCTTTGATGTCGGCAATGGCCCACCCTAATGCAGTCTTGTGCTCCCTAAGAACTCTCAACAACTTATCTTGCTCCACCAAACTCAAGTTTGCATCAACTAGCACTAGTAATGTCTGGTTCTCTCCCAAGTAAGCATATTTCAATTGTTCAGGTAGTTGCTTCAACTCTAGATCTGGTGTCCTAACAATGGAAGGGACAAGCGTAGTATTAGTAGACACAAGAGTTTCTAAGGGATAGAGTCTCATGCATGACTATTTTGATGTTTTTAGACAAATTTGAGGCCAAATTTGTCTAAAATCTAAATTTGAAGAGTCCAATTGCGAGTCCCAAGTTTTTTTAAGTGCAAACATGGAGCCTATATGTAAGGTAGGACTCATTAACACTTTGGGCCTTAACTTTAACCAAATGATAAAAATTTGTCGGTAAGGTGAAACGAGCTTGAGGCATGAGCACGCCACTCATCCCAATGGGGATTGATCTATGTTTGGCTCCCTTACCCCTCTTTTCAATGTGAAGAACGGATTCATTGAATTGTTCACATCGATTGGGATTTGGGAGCAGCAGCATATACCTACTCGACCTCATTCCTCTCCTTGTCAACCTCAATTGGCAAAATCTTTAGAATGTACATTATCTTCTCTAAATGGAAATTACAATTTCATTTCTTACCCGGTAACTCAATTACTCTACTCCATTATTACTTTATCTCTAAATCATTGAGATTCCAATTACAATACTCACCTAAGAGCCAAGTTATCCATTCCAACCCATTCGATTCCTTCTTTAATTTATTCACCCATTATGACAAAGTTCATGATCATCAAAATTAAGGTACCGCTGTTACGAAATATGATTTCAATGTCGCATAAATAATGATGACGATTTATATATTTGTGTTGAGTTTCGTACTTAGTTATAATTGACTAATTATCTAGTTTTACTAGAATATATATGCTTAAAAAAAAAGGCATAAACAAGCTTAATTTCACATTGGAGAAGGCATTGCAACAATCCACGATATGGAATGTGGATAATTTGCTACTAATAGTGCACCAATATCTTTTGTGAACACCCATGCGGATGAGTCAATCGCAAAAGGTGAACAACCTAATTTCATACTAAATATAACCCCACTTGATTAACTACAAGAATTGAATACATGGTGAGTTAGGTTTCACTAATATATGCATCGAGTTCTAGTGATCAAGCTGGAGTCATTATCGACAATGAGTTGACCAGCGAACACGGATTCATCGCCCAACATACTAGTCCTACCTTGTATCCCCCTAGGGTAATATGTCCCTTAACCCTAAAGAGGAGAAGACCCAATTCCCACAAAGGCACACATATCTATCCCAGCTTGACTCCCCCTAGGGTAATATGTCCCTTAACCCTAAAGAGGAGAAGACCCAATTCCCACAAAGGCACACATATCTATCCCAGCTTGACTCAAGCAATTGAAAAGTCACTTGGCAAAGCAAAATCTTTTTGGCTTCAAAGCATGGGATGAAGGGATCGCCAATTTGCCCATGTAGCCTAAGCAACACTGCCATGCCAACACATATCGATTTGGTTGGGATCGTGTATGCTCAATTCTCAATGGGGTTTGGCTTTGCAGGCAGTGGTAAAGTGACACGTGTATGGACAGATAGAAGTTGTGATAGGTTAGGGTGGTGCCACGTGGATATGGAGCAGCAATAGTAGCGGAGGCTCAGAGGGAAGAAGGTGGCGAGGGAACCAACCGCATGTGCTTTGGTAAATAGCCAAATAATATCCTCTCACACCTCCTTTTTGTACCCAAGGTTTTACTCTCTCCACACCCCTCCATGGCGCGTGCTGCGCGTCCACACACGGTAACAAATGTTCTCCACATATAAGGAGAATATTTCATTCTTTGATTTAGGCATTGAGGATGATGATTGATGAACAAATAATTAGCTTAGGGGACATTTTGATTTTAATTAAAAAACAAGAGAGAGTTGCTTTTCACCCTCTAGTGTTTACGTTATTCACTTCATTTTTAATTCTATTATTTTAAAAAAGAAGTAGAGTGAAAAATGTAAAAAATGAAATGTGAAAATCAACTTTAAAAAAAAAGTAATTTAGTCTCAACTTGGATCATAATTATTAAGATAATTTTAATTAGAGTTGGATTGGTTCTTTTATTGCTTAATTAAATATTATACAAAATATTTGTGAACAATCATTTTTATTTGAATTTTTGTACATTAGATCTCATGTTTGATGGGAAATAGATTCCCTTTCAAGGAATATTTGAGTGTTGTTTTTGCTTAAGTATTCTTTTTATATACTCTATTTTATGGGGGGTTTTCTTAAGATTTAACTATTCTTAAACAATTACTTAGTAAATGAATTCGATATAACTTAATTTCATGTTGTGTCCGAATAATTTGAACTTGAAGCTAACAAAATAAAGCTTGAGTTTAGTATATATAGAAATGATTCGCGTTGTGAGATATTTAAAGTTTAACTCAAGCTTAATTGATTCATGTTTATTTCAAAATATTTTTGTATATTATATCCTAAAAGAACAAAGAAACAATAAGTATTTACATAAATTAAAATTACTCCATACTTTTTAACCGTTTGGAGTGAGAATCAGACATATAATCTCACTCTATAATAAATACAGGAAGGATTACGATTATATGCCATAAGTCCCATAATCTCACGTGTATAGATAAATGCTCGTAGTATTACGATTTTGCATGAATAAATACTTTTATGAACAACGCTTAATCAATTAAATTTCATGTTTAGAAAGAAATATCTGAACTTGAGTATACAACTCATCAAATCTTGGACTTAATTTAGGCACAATTCTCTTAACATTTTATACCATTGCACCTCTAACTTCTAACAAAATACAAATATAAATTGAGCTATATTCAACGTCTTAATACATTGACAGTCTTATTATTCGACTTTTAAAAAAAAAAGGAAAAGAAAAAGCACCATCCTATACAAAATTTGGGACAGAAACAATACAGGGTGAGCGTGGGATTTGATTTGGATGGAGGTTGAATATAATATTTTTGTGTAGAAACCATGTGTTGTGCGTAGTGCCTCCCTAATTTGTATGTGCTTCTTGAGCCTCCTTTTGCTGCTCCCTTTTCTTTCTCTCAATTCTCGCGTGTAACTTCCGAACTCACAAAATAGAGAGAAGCCAAGCCCTCTCTCTCAATTTCTCAATACAAAAACCACACAAACACCAATACCCAGAGAGGAGAGAGCATCAGACACAGACAGACTCAGACAGACAGAGACCGCCATTAAAATACAAACCACTACAAGACTCAAGACTCAAGGCTTTGAGAGGAAACTAGAGCAAAACACAGAAGAAAACTGCTCTCTCTCTCTCTCAATCATTTTCATTCTTCTTGCATCACGTATATTGAGAGAGAAAGACAAAGGGAGAGATCTCCTTTGTCATTCTACATTGCCCACTTTGTAGTGGACAAGGTAAAATCTCACCAGCTATCTCTCAAATGCCCACAATTTAGATTTCACAGATTTTACCGTTTAGCGCCTTTGAATCCACTCTCTTTTGCCGTTTTGATCAACATCCTCTTTAAATTACCTTCCCACAAAATAAAATTTGAAAATTTGGAAGTGCTCAATTTTCTTTCTTCTGTGTTTCATTTCTTACCAATTTGATTTTTCCATTAATTATTTTGAGTGGGATTAGGGTTTTTTGATAGTGGTATTTTGGCCTCAGCATGTTTTTTCGTCGTGGATTATCTAGGGTTTTGTTGGGATCGCAACTGTGTACTCCTCCAATTCTGTTGATTTGGAGTGGTTAGGGTTTGATCAGAGTACAGATTGAGGAACTGAGTGATCTTGGGATCATCGTTCTCCTACATAGAATGAGCACAAACTCTGATCTTTCACGGAATGGAATTGTGGGTTTGGCAGTGCTGGGTTGAGTACGTGAACTCTGAGATTGCATAGAATTATGGGAAGGATTGTTTTTCTGAGCATGGAAGAAGATTGTACATATTGAATTGGGTGCATGAGTGATCAGAGACTTGAGGAATCTGTACTTCGGAGGAAAAGGGCTTCTGGGTTTCTGCTTGCTGATTTTCAGCTGGGAATGAATTTGGCCCAGAAGGAGGAGCTGATGATTCTGTATTGGCCCAGAAGGCAACACAGAGGATTAGATTGTAGTGGACCTTTTTCATTTCTCAAAAAACTATTTGGGTTAACTTAGTTTGAACAAAGTTCGTGGTAAAAGAGCTTTTCAAGTAGTTAGTTTATCTGGGTTTTGTTGGATTTTAGTTCAGTTTTGTGTTGCAGTCCTTTCCATTGAGAGCTGGTGCTTGTGCTGAGCCTTTCTAGTGAGTTTTTGGGATTTCTGCTTGACCTGCCTGCACGTCTGTGTGGAAAAAATATTAAGGATTGATTTAAGTGCTTGTTGGAGTGACTGAGACGCAAATGAAGGATTTTTAATGCTGGGAACGAATGCGGGGATATGGTGCATGGACAGGAGCATAGTTGCTGGTTCGTTCCCTTTCTGGAACAGTGCTACTGGATACTAGTTCAAGAATTTTCCTCTTTGGAAGGCACCGGTTTTTCATATCGTGGGAATTTGTGCAATGTCGCGCTGCTTTCCATTTCCTCCACCCGGATATGAAAAAAAGGCTAGGACGGATGATGTGGACTTGCTTAGAAAGGTTAAAATACTTTCCTTATACTCGGTAATATGTTTTTATTCATAAAACATTCATTAGAGACATGATATATTAAAAACATAAATAAGGAAAGAAGAAGTAATCATTCACTAGCACTGTGCAAATGGATATAATTACTCCCTGCATTTAACTAGTATGTTATGGTTTACTCATTTATATGGGACATTTGAAGTTGCTGTAAAATTTATGCCTATTCAGCTTTCAGTGGATATTTTAGTTATAGATGCAAAGTTTCTGTATGTTATGTCTAAAGATTGGTTATTTAATGCTGTAGTTTAAGGACCGGATAAAATTGAAAAATCTAGGATAAAGGCTTTAAGTAAAGATTCTGGTGCCACCGAAAATTATGGATAGATGAAGTAAAATTGATGATTTTTCTGATTACTCAATAGCATTTTTTGGTTGCTTTTATTGTCTGTCTTTCGAAGTGACAAAGCTTTTAGATTGACAGCTACTTGTTCAGTTTTTTAAAATGTGGAAATGGAAGAGCTAATTGGGAAATTGAAACTTGGTTAGATTCTGTCATCTTTGTGAGCTTCGGTTTCTACAGTTTTTAGGGGTTTATCTTATTAGGAAACTTTGTTAGATTGGAAATTGTTAGGTTTGTGTCATTTTGATCGTGTCCGATACTAAGAGTATAGTTGTATGTCTTCGAGGCTTGTTTTGTGCTATTTTGATGTGGCCATCCTATCCACGCTCTCTGTAATTTGATTGTTTCCAGCTATAAAATTTTGTTACTTATGAAAGACGATTAAATTAGGAAGTAGAAATGTTTTCTACTAATTAACGATCATTAAGTTGATTTGTTTATACCCATTCATGCTTACTGGTTCCAAGTTGAATTAGCTATAGTTTACAGGTTGAATTGCTCTCTAAACTGGATCAGTACCAGGAAAAAATCACAATTGCATCCCACCTAAAATTCTAAGTCAGGACCATCAGATTGCAACCATACCTGGATGATATATTTTGATCCACCAACTTAGGTATATTGTGTAAGTGACTTCTTATTACATAATGTATTGGGTCTCGGATAGTTTGAGGATTCCAATACCAATCACTGGCCATAGTTGATTGTTATTGCTCATGGTGGAGCCAATACTTGTGACATTATTCAAAGGAGGCTAGTCTAGCCTTGCCTTGGTGCATCATCTGCAAAAAGAAGATGAAAGTATATAGCTTCTATTCCTCGTACTCTAAACCTTTGGCACACACTGTTTTTGTAGGAAGGCAAAAGGGAAAAAACCTTGTGGAGTTTTTTGGTTTTCTGTGGCTATTGTTTGGATAGTGTGGGTGTAAGTACTAGAAATATTGAAAATTTAGGGGGGAGGTAATGGAGAAAATGGGGGATATACATTTTTGGGCTTCAATGGCTCAAATTTCTTTAGACTTGTGGGAGAATACCTTTGGTCTCTCTCTCTCTCTCGCGCGCGCTTACATTTTTGGATTAGTGTTTTTATGCATTCCGTTGAACTTTACCACTATATTTTGTACTTTGTTGTATGGCATATTAGTCGTATCTATATGTTTCTTAAAAAATTTAGAAAAACCAAACAGAGAAGAATAAAACAAAAGAGCTGTCATAACAATGCTTTTCACAAAGAACTCTAGGGTTTGTCACATAGGTGTTAATGTTTGTGTTTTGACGTGGGCATTTGGTCTTACGTTTCAATGTAGGGGAATAGATATGGCTCGATATGTGTGTGTGATTGAGAATACACTAATGCGCTCCAATTTTTTCTATTTGAGTCTGTATCTTGTAATAAAGACGACCAGTTTTGGCATAAAACAATGGTAAGAATTGTTTGGTAGCCACCATCCTCTGGGGCTGGATATTAGCATAACCTCTTAAAGTCTTGGAGACAAGGGGAGAATGGTTGTTGACCGAAGTTTAGAGTACAACTTGGCAATTGGACACTTATTGGACCTCTTAAAGTCTTGGAAGACAAAGGAAGGATGGTTGTTGACCGAAGTTTATAGTACAAATTGGCAATTGGACACTTTGAAGTGTAGTAGACACAGTGTCAAACATGTAAGGATGCCAATTGGGTCTCGCTAGATAATTTCTTTGAATTGACGGGCTTATTGCTCTTCTTGAATTGCTTCTCTGGTCTTATCCTGTCAACTTAAGCCTTTTTCAACTTAATTTCAATTTGAGGGTTACTGATTAACACATTGTGCTTGCTTGCCTTTGCTGGTTGCCATTACCGTTGATTTCCGTGATTAACTTTTTAACCAAAAATTTGGAATTTTCTGTAATTTTTCTTGTTTTCCCATTCTCTGTTGCTTGTCTTGATTTCTAAATCCTCCTTTCGTTCTCCCCTGAATTTCACCTTTTCCTTCTATGTATTTTGGTAATCAGATTGTCGTCATCAAAGATATGGTCTTTCAGTATCCATATATTCTTCGTCCTTTCATGAATAAGATGTATCCCAGGTAAATTGCTCTAGATTCTAGTGGCCATGCCACCCTCACTCCCCCTCAAAACAAAAAAAATAAAAAAACTAGAAATACTAATACAATAGTTCAAACAATTAGTTTGGTTTGACTTGACATAATCTAGATGTGTTTGACAATGATTATTAATGTCTCCTAATGATGGCTAAATGAGTCTCGTTTTCATACTAATTGGATTGAATATGATTTATATTTTATTGGCAAGTTAGTGTGGATCGGACTATAAATATTCTGTAGTGGTTGTAGTTTGACAATTGATATAAATCTCAAATGCATTTCTCGTAGGTAACTGTCTACACATCTGGAAGCATTTCTCAAATACAAGAAGACTATTAGTTTGTGTAAATATTGTCGTATCTGTGGGGTGTGTCCAATTAGATCAATTCCAGTTCTCCAATCAGTGTTCCAACTTTTCTGTAGGTAAACTTGCTTTAGATCCAATGCATACAGCCTTTCTTTTTCTGCTTTGAACTCTCTCTCTCAATCTCTCTCTCTCTCTCTCTCTCTCTCTCTCTCTCTCTCTGTATGAGGTCATGCAAGATCCTCCTTCCCAGTCTCCAAGTACAAATATTTTCAAATTAAGAAGACACAATGTGGTGACATTGTGAACAATTCTGTTTGCAATTGCTTTTGCTTGATTAATCTATATCTTACTTGTTGCTTTTGCTTGATTAATCTATATCTCACTTGTTGCTTTTGCTTCTTGAACTTGTTACAACCAGATGCTATTGGCAGTCAACCTCGATGACCTACAAATACATCCTCAAATAATTATTCCTAAATATTTAATGCTGTTGATAGTCCACTGAAGTGTTAAAACCTAAGAAACTGGTTTTATCTTCATGATAATATGAAAAAAAAAAAAAGTTAAATATCTAACAAAAATTAATGCAAACAAATTTTCTTTATATATTATTTTGGATTTTTTATTGGAATTATAGCCATTGTAATTGGTGGCTGTGTTTTATATGTGCATCTGACAGGGTTGACCTGTGTTTCTTGTAATTCCTGGGGCAAGGGATTCGTATATTACTTATGTGAGTTTCTTATTGCACAGACTTTAATAGTTATTGCTTTGGTTTCTCTATAAGTGGAAAAAGGCAGGGACCAGAAGTTGAAGACAGCTTAGAGAGGACAATAGAGAGAGTAAAGGTACTCAAAAGTAAATAAGAGAAGACAAAAATGAGAAAAACTGAAACGGAAACAAAACAAATTTGTGAAGCTAAGTTTTTGGGAAATACATGACTAAGAAAAGGTGTAATATTCAATATCTTTACTCTGCTTTCCTTGGATACCTCTATATATGCTAGGATATTACAATTGAATGTCACTTTTTCAATGATTGCCGATTAGGCTTCTTTCATGAATGTATTTCTCGTCTTTAACGGTGTCTTAGGATTTTTTGTTTCTAAATCCTCTCTTTGGTGCTAATGATATACCAAAATAATTCCTCTTTTTGGTTCATGATTTTCGCGTATGACATTTTTCTGAATAAAATGCACCAAACCAGCAGTTCAGTAGGAATTCGGCGAAGAAACTTTCTTATGCTTTTATGCATTTCTTTTGGAAATACTGGGCTTTTGATGTTTAAAGCTCTGTCTGGAGCTGCAATTTTTTGAGTTGTGATGTAAGAATATCTGGATCTGAAGTTTATTGTCAGGAATTTCAGGCAAAGCACAAGTGGTGATGGCATGCGGAATTTGGCATTTAATTAGCATTGCATTACTCCCTCATTGTAGTGCGGGGGTGCTGAATACATATTACATGAACTTTTATCTCATAAGTTTTGAGTAGTTTTGGCTTCTCACATCAGAGGAGTTCCTCTCAGGGTTTGATAATTTGATAAGGATTTAAGAGTGCATACTTTTCAATAGGTTGAATGCCTTGGGGCGATTTCGCTTTTCATATTCTTCAGAATGTAGGGATCTCTTTAACTTCTTGTCATCGTTCTCTGGTATTCCCAGTGCATACTACTCTTGGCTGGTTCTTGTTTTTCTTTTTTAATGTGTTATCTAAATATACTATTACTTTTAGGTAGAAATATCTAAGTGTGATCCTCAATGTAAAATGCATACATTAAATTTAGGGGTAGATAAGGCATAGGTCTATATAACGATAAATCAATGCATACATTATATGGCGGGGATATTATAATGAGTGGGAGACCGGTGAGTATGTTTCTTTGTTACACGTGCTTTGATCTTGATCTTTTGGACTACTCTAAAACATGGATTTATCTTGTCGGTTGGTTTATTTTTGTGTGGACATGGCATAGGACTATCCTAAAACATGGATTATTCTTTATCTTCTTGATCTTGCTGATGTTGGTTTTCTGACCATCTTATTTTCTTATTGAGTTGTGTTTGAAAGTTTTAACTTTCTTTCTCAGTTGTTTTTCCTTATTTGCTTGTCCTGAAATTTGCTCTCGGAGTGGATCACCTTTGTATGTCTTATTTCTGCACCACTTATACGCCAAAATGTATTTTCTGAAAGGCACTCTTATTGAAGTCTGGTGGTGTGATCCTAAAGTACTTTCATTGTACTAACATTCTGTCTTGATAGTTTTATTTTTATATTAAGTTATTTTTTTAAATATATATATGTGGCAGTATGGTTGTTGTCATGTCGAAATGATTTGTTGGATGGTGGTTCTCGGCGTAGTACACTTCTTTGCTTCCAATGCGCTAGAATAACACTGCTTCGCACATGTCACTAAATTCTATTACTTATAAAACAAGGTTGTTTTATATTTGTGCCTTCCGGGGTCGCATATAAAACAAGGCACAGTTAAAGTGAATGATGTTTGATTGGAGCTTTCATTTGGATGTATGATTCACAGGTTGTTTAGTGTCTTCAAAAACTATGTATTTGATGGCTTATGTGTGCAAAAACTATGTGAAATGAATGTGAGTATCTTTATGGACTTGATCTTTGGTATATATTGTCCGATGACTGAAGGATCAGTCAGGTTTAGTTATGGTTCTTTTTGTTTGGCATTTCTTGCAAGGCAGTTCTTATTATCTATTAAATCAGTATGAATTCCCTGTAAGTTTTTTTTTCCTGCGCAATTCGTAGTTTTATAAATACACTTCTAACACTATTCTCTGAAGTATCTATCTTTTCTATTTCTTGAATACTTATCCTTACTTTTTAGCCTCCTATACCTTTTCATATATGACAGGAGAAACACAGAGAAAAGAAGCATAAAAAGGACAAAAAGGACAAAGAGAAGAAAGAAAGTAAAGACAAAAGTAAGAAAGACAGAAAAGATGGAAAGCATCGGGAAAAGAAAGACAAGAAGGAAAAGCACAGAGACAAAAAGAAGGATAGAGAGAAAGACAGGGACCCAGTTAAGGATAAAATTAGTACTTCAGATGAGAAGAGAATTCCTGGGAAAATTGAAAATCATGTTGCAGAGTACAAGGATAATAGTGTTGACAAGAGGTATACTGGGCAAGTTGGAGTTTATCAGTCAGAGAAACTCAGTCAGAACCGTCATCTGGCTGAGGAGAACCAGCATTCTGCATTGGTGGAGTTGGGCAGGAGGACTAAAGATGAGGCCAGAGGAATCGGTAACCATTTGGTTGAGAAGATTATTGAATCAGAACAAAAGAAGGATGAAGGGATGGTCAGATTGGTGTCTAAGACGACTGGAATTTCGGCTGAAGTTAAGGAAAATAGCAAGGACAAAAGAGTTGATGAAAGAAGGACGGGGGGGCAAGCAGTCAGGGGCACACCACAGGTTAGTGGGCGAACAGTGGTTCAGAATGCTGTTGGTATGGTTAAAACTGAAATTGAAGGACTTTCCAGATCATTGGAGAGCAATGTGGATAGAAAGTTTGATGGAAAAGAAAAGACCAAAGAGTTCAGGGGCACATCACAGGTTTGTGGTGGAACGATGGTTCAAAACCCCATTGGTATGGTTAAAACTAAAGTTGATGCACTTTCCACACCATTGGAAAGCAGTGTGGATAGAAAGATTGATGGAAAAGAGAAGACGAAAGAGAAGGACGTTGATGATAAACGAGGAGACAAACGCAAGGATAGAGAGAAGAAAAAAGAAGGCAAAGACAAGGATAAGGATAAAGAGAAGAAAAAGGAAGCTAAAGTGAAGGAGAAAAATTACTCGAAGAATGGAGAGCCAGATAAAGAGAAGAAAAAGGAAGAGAAAGCAAAGGAAAGAAATGAATCTAAGATTGCAGAGCCAGATAAAGTAAAAAAGAGCGATAAAGAGGATCTTATAGATTCCCATTTTGTTGTAACCACCCAACTTCTGAAGGACAGCAACAAAAGTGGTGGTGCTGATGGAACTCTTAAGAAACGAAAAGACTTGCAGACAAATGGAGTTTTGCATGGTGAGTTATTTTTCATGATGTAAGGTATCATAGTTGCAGCCCAATCATGCTATATAGTTGTCTAACACAAGTTGGCCCTTTTTTCCCTACAACTGAGGGAGGTTGTAGGTATACCTTTTGGACCTAGAGTCGGATCCTTGTATCCACTGTTTCCTTAGAATCCAAATAATAATGTTTTTCAGTTTAGTATCAGTCAATTGGCAGTGCTCTTGAAACAATTTTGTCAAGCAGGTTCGTACTTGGTAATTTATTCTTAGCTGACTAATGGTGCTTCCTTTTCTGATCTTCTTACAGCCAATGACATTAGGCCCAGTAAACTGCTGAGACCCTCTTCTTCCTCTCATCTGTTATTGGTAAATGGAAGAACAATGGAACCTTGCCAAACTTCCACCGCGTATGTTTCAGATAGGTTGGGAGCATCAAATAATGTTAAGGTGGACAATAAGGACCGCAAGATAAATGGCATTATTGAAGCTCCGTCATTATCTGTTTCCCCTGCAAAGATGGCTTCTACAGCTGCACAGGCTGTTCCTGTTGTTAAAGCATCTATGAGACCCGCCCATCCAGATTCCAGATATCTAAGCGAGGTTTATTTTGTTCCAAAGGTGGATGAAGTGCCTGATGATGACGATCAAGATTGGTTGTTTGGGTGCGGTGATACCAAATCAAAGAAGCCCAAGGTGGAATCTTCAGGGGTTGAGGAGATACCTGAGGTATGGTCAGAAGCTCTGCGGATAGAGTCAGCTGATGTTCATGCTCTGCCATATGTCATTCCATATTGATTGATTTACACGGGCATGCTTCACCTCCTAACTCTGATGCGGGCAAGCCCTCGATAGGACCATGCTAGAGCGAGCAAAGCTAGAAAGTCATCAGGCCACCTTGGACATATATTTATGAGTTGCTAGCTGCATTGATCTGTGATTGCACTCCTTGGCAATGGGTTTGAGTAAAATGGCCTGCTTCTCAAATTGTCTAAAATGCAAAGATCGCTCTCAGATGTCATGGCATGCTCCAGGACCGGGCGGGCTAATTGGATTCGAGGGGCGGTCTTCCCCAACAGCTAATTCATTCAAAACGGAATTTTCATAAGCGCGACTAAGTGAAAGGTTGGTTTGCGTAGAAAGGGAGGTAGATATATAAAGGTTGTGCAATTTTTGTTTGATTTGGTAAGGAGCTTAGAAGCTCATTCTAATTGAGAGACTTTAAGAGAAACCAGATGTGGTATTTGCAACTCCACCACAATTTTGATTTGTAACATACAAGTCTCTTATTTACAAGAAATGTAGGATAGAAGAAAAGGGAAAGTAGGTGCATTCACTAGTTGGTCTCTCATTATTTTTGCTCACCACCATTCTCATTTTCCTCATTTGCTGTGCTTCGACTTCAAATGAGAAGCAAGAAATTGTTGGAAAGCGGAATCAGATTTGAACTTCCATTTTCTCTCATTACACTATTAACTATTAAAGTCTTTAAAAATATTTAAATGTTCTAATTGAATACTTTAAATGTTCTAATTGAATACACCCACTCCTCTAAGCTAAAAATTAGTCATCATAGATTTTGAACTCTTTCTAAAATGGTTTTCATTTATGAAATTCCATTTTTTTCCAGTACTCAAAATTGAAACCATATATTTACTGAAATGTCTCGGGTCAAATTTCTTGTCTCTTATATCCCACTTCTAACCTTCAAAATATAAATGCTATCAACAATGTTTGAATCTCTAACTCATGGTAAACCGTATATTTACTGAATTCTCTGATTGCATGTCACATCTTACATACCCACACTTCCAACTTTCAGCAGAAAATATAAATTCTATAAATAATGTTTGAATCTCTAACCTCATGGTAAATGATTATACTCATTACTACTACTCCAAACTCCATTTTTTATGTTTCTTCAATACACTGTCAGTTATATTTGAAATACACTGTTAGTTATAACGGTATTAGGTCGATATCGGAACCATACCGTTTAATTTTAACCGATTCAGTATTCAACAGTTTGAAAATAAAACCAAATCATACCATACCGATTGTGTTCGGTATGATTTTGATTTGGTTCGGTTTTGAGCCAAAAGAGTGGAGTCCACAAAATTAGCTTCTTTCCCTTCTCCAAAAGCACAAAATTCCGTAACTATTGCACAAGAATACAGGAACACCCAACACAATCTTGCTTTCTAGAGCAACATATACCAAATCCAGCATGCCATTGTGGAATCAAAGCAACTTGAAAAATCCTTGAAACTGACAATTAAAAAGTAATAAAGAGTCAAAGACGAAAAAATGCAACTAAAAAAATCAGCTGCAGAGATTCCTAAACCATCAAAAAAGCGTAATTAGAAAAAAGTCCAGAAGGATAGCCGATGACATTTGTATGTGAACCGCAAAAAAAAAAATTTGAAGCAATTGAAAATTACAATTAATTGGAAGACCATGACCATCTAGAAGGTGACTCCATTCACTTTGTACTCAAAGAACCAAAGCCTCGGAGCAATGGGCCAGTGGAAAGAAAAGAGGTTAATACTTTCAACCGCAAATTGACACATAAAAAAAATATAGTTCGATACGGTATTTCAAAACTTAGAACTGAAACCGTACCAAACCAAACCGATTCGATTCGGTACCGTACCATACTTCCATTCGGTTTAACTATTCATTATTTTTTCAGTTTGGTTTGATCCGGAACGATATGATTTCGGTATTTCGGTTACATATGCCTAGGGCTATCAATTTTATTGTCATGGCGAAATACAAACTCTAATGAAGCGGAATACCAATATCTTTCACACACTTTTTAACATAACAACCAACGATAAGACTTCCCTTTCGTAAAATGATTTATGAAGACCCAAGGCGTTCCCAAGTCCAGAAAATTAAACATATTTCAAACAAGTCACAATATCTATTTTTATCTTAATAACAATATAATAGGATGACGAATTTGAGCGCAACTACACAATGATTATCTGCACACATACAATATACAATAAAACTAAAATTAATTTGTAAACCTTACCCAAAAAAAGAAAGAGTTGCTATTTGAACCATCTTGTTGATACCATTTTGGACTAGGTTCAGTAAGCCACACATAACAAGCCCAAATAACAAATGGACCCAAGCCCACAAACAAAAGATCCTAATAAGGACTAACAACACACTGACACATGTATACCTATCCACCACCTACTTGCGTGCCACAAGTCAGCACCACAACATAAGTGCACTTATCCCACATCGAAACTATTCATCAAGCCTTCCACAACCATCAAAACAAAAAGAAAGTACATTTCCCAAAAAGGTAACTAAGATTCACTATTTACCATTACTCTGTCGAAATTATCATTTACCACATTCTTCTTACAAACCACATACTGACTTGGGCATCAGAGACCCTTTAGGCCAACACCACACCAGTGCCTATCCCTAACCGACGACCAATCACTCTCCCTTTTGTAGGTCTACCGAAGAGCACGTGGCACATATTGATTGGACAGAGCACTATCCCTAAGTTGGTATATTTTGTGCATTAACAGTTTGGCGCCGTCTGTGAGAATTCTGACTAAGTTTCCCCATTACTCTACTGAAATAGAGCTTCAGCTCTAACCTCTTCGAGAACATGCAGAGTGATCAGGATGATGGCGAGATAACACCCACCCAGGGGTCCAGAACACCGAGGGACATCTCCCCCAGTGTAATGCAGCTACTGGAAAAGCTCCAACAAGACTTGGCCGAGGTAAAGGCCAGCGGCACTCAGGCCGAATTAAGAAACCAAGTGCTCAACAAGCAATACGCTAACATGGTGGCCCAAATTAAAATAGCTTAGACCGAGCTCGAGATCCACCTAGCTAGGGCAGAAATGCGTGAGGCCGAACAAATGGTCACGGATTGCGCCAGACTTGCCGAGCGGGTATGCCGAGTTAGCGAAAAGGGCAAGGGGAAGGCCCATAAGCTGAGCCCACTGACCATGCTGCTCGGCTACTCATCATCCCTAGCAAGGATCAGGCTGAGACAAGGATATACTGAGATGCTAAGGAAGCCCTTAGCGAGGGGAAGAAAAGAGACTCGTCACCCCTTGCACCGACCAGGCTGACATTCCCATCCAACTTGGGCACGACCGGTCGACCGACACAATGACAAGTCGATCAGCCCACCCTAGATACAAACCCCTTATGCACCCAACACGCAGAACAAGGACTCCACATCGCTATTTCGGATTATGAAGGCGAGGGATACTCCCAAGAAGCTCTAAGTGCCCAAAGGCCGACCGGCCTTCCCGCAGCAATCACCTGGAAGGACGCCATTAGTAGTCTACATGAAAGGAGGCCGAGAAGACTGTGTGCAATGACAACCAAAATGTACACCACGGGCCTCCCCCTAAAGGCGAAGCCGACTGGCCCACACGTAGCAGCTATCGCGGTAGGGATTCTGATTAAGGGCTTGTTTGGATCACCATGGATTGAGATTTGGATTTTGATTTGGGCCTCCAAATCCAAATTCAGCTGTTTGGATAAACATTCATTGAAAGGAATTTGAGAAGCCTAAATTTGGGTGGATTTGGTTCTCTAGCATGTCTTTATAAGTAAAAAATATTTTTTTTTTACCTTTTTTTATCCTTTTCTTTTGTCATATTTTTTTCTTTTCATCCTTCTGTTTTTCGTCTTTCGTTTTCGTTTCATCCATTTTTTTTTTCATTTTTCTATTTTTTTTTATCTTTCTTTATTTTTCATCTTTTTTTTTCATGATTTTTTTCTTTTACTTTTATTCGTCTTCGTTCCCATTCTTTCTTCCACTATGTCAGCTCTCATTTCTCTCTCATCGACCTTTGCTGCTCATCGCTCTCCTCTTTTTTTACCACCACTATTTCTCTCTCCTCATTCTCTGACCGCCCCTTCTCTCTCCATTATTTGTCATACGTTCAGTCCATCAAATCCCTATGCAGGTGATAAATATTAAGATAATGTTAAAAAACTACTAGTTTCTTCAATTTGCTTGACCATAGTGTTTTAACTGAATTAATACAATTTTTGGGATGACCCTTAATTGAATAATAATTAAAATAAAAAAATATTTGGTGCCCTTTATGTGACGGGATTTTACCCGAAAAGTCCCAATTTAAATTAATTTTAAAACTTTTTTTTAACCAAATTGCCCTTATTAGAGAAGTTTCAATTTTTGTTGTGTGACATCCATTTAAATTGACATTTTAATTGTCTTTTTAGTAATATTAGATAGAGCTTATTTCTACGAACGTGTGGGGACAAATGGCGTGTAATTCTGACTTAAAACGAAGAAGTAATGAAAGTTTGAAATTTCAGTGGCAATTTCGTAATATCTGAGAACTTGGAAGTGTTTATATATCCCTCCCCATATTTTCGCGAAAACTGACCACCCAACTTTGAATGGCCATATCTCTGCCATCCGGCCTCCAATCGGCGCCATTCTTGGACCAAAACGTTCATCTCTTCAAGCTCTATCTTTCCCTCAAAACACCCAATCCAATTAACCCTTTATTTGTGCAAATTTTGGCTCAAAAGTGCAGGCCAAAATAAAATTAAATGAAGAAATTTCAAATTTCTAAATAAATAATTAATCTGTCAAACAATGAGATTTCAAATTAAGGGATTTCAAATGAAGCGATTTCATTTGAAATCCAAATCCAAACATTGTTTCCAAACAGTGGATAAAAATTTGTGATTGTACCCTTTTGCAGAAGAGATGCTCAAAGGACAGAGGTCCAGAATGGCACAAGATTTCCCACATTCCACACCTCAAAGGTACTACGTACTAATCTGTTGCAGTTGGTAACACCAGTGGAACATCTGTCTCATGACATTTTCCGGGACCGGGTGGCTATTTGGATTCCAGGGGGGAAGATAGATGAATTTTTGTTTCCATTTGCTCTGGAGCTGACATGCCAGTTCATTCTACTTGAGTTCCATCATTTCCACCACAATTTTTATTTGTAAGAGGCGACTCTTATTTACAAGAGATACAAGATACAAGATACAAGGAAAGGGAAAGCAGTTGCATTTGTTCGCCATTCAGTGTCTCAAAATTTTCTATCTGTTTTTTATTGTCGACCACCTTAACCAACTCCAACTCCAACATCAATCAAGACAGCCTTGCGGTCTTGGCCATTGTGGGAACTCCATGGGAAAGACAACTTTGGCCAAGTCAGTGTACAATGCACACGCCACGGATTCGTATTTTCGTCACAAAATATGGGTAAATGTGTCCAATACTTTTTGATGAACCTTTGATTCTGAGCCGGAAGTTAGAGTCGTTAAACTCGACAAATGTCGCAGTACAGAATCATTTGGCATTGCTTACAAATCTTCAACAAGAGTTGAGAGGGCAAAGATATTTGCTGGTGCTTGATGATGTATTGGATGAAGGCATTGAAAGATGGAGCCATTTCATGAATGGTTTGTCCGTACTTTATTCCTCTCATGGAAGTAGGATTATTATCACTACCCGCAGTGCCCAAGTTGCATCTCTCGTAGAGACACTTCCTCGGTATGATTTGGGAATTGTTTCAAAGGAGGATTGCTAGTCTATTATGAAAGATAGAGATTTTTCAGATCCTAGTGTTCCTTTAGCTTAAGATTGAGAGAATTGGAAGGCAGATTGTGGAACAATGTGCAGGTAGCTCTGTATCATCTTCTAGCCACTTAGCTAAATTCTAGAATAATCTTTATACTTCTTGTGTTGTCATGAGTTGTCTAAAATTCTCTGGACAAATGTGCATTAATTTCAACACAAAGAAAGCCAAATTAGAGAGGGAAACTTATGCCATTTGAAATTTTCATGGACCCATCTGAGATTTCTATACATGAAAATTGATTCAACAACAACCAACAATGAGGAGGATATACTAGAAGGCCTCCAACCGAATCCAAAGTTGGAAACACTCAAAATTGAAAACTTCATGGGTTCTAAATTTCCATCATGGATAATCAGCAGGTCCTTCCCTCTCAACAACTTGAAGAAGATTCAATTGCAGGGGTGGAACAAATGTGAAGGAGTCCCAACACTCGGTCATCTACCTAATCTTATGGATATAGAGATTGATGGAATGGCTAGCCTAAAATGTGTTGGAGCTGAATTTCATGGTTACAATCTTCTGCATGATGATGTTGTAGCTACGACGAGATAATTTTTTTATTTTCATCACTCAAAACATTACGAATTACTTCGTGCAGTTGGCTGGTGGAATGGACGGAAGAAGCACCGAAAATGCCAACTGGTGAAATGTAGTAGTGTTTCCTTGCCTCGAGGAGCTGTCGATTCGGGATTCGGGATTCGGGATTGTACAACATTGGCAACTGCTCTCAGCCATTTTCCATCTCTCAAGAAGTTGAACATAGGCTGGGTGAAGAACCCAAGGCCATTAGAAAATATAACCATGGAGGTAACAACCCTCACCTCCCTTGAAATAGATGATATCTCCGGTCTTACTTGTTTGCCCGATGGGATGCTGAAAAGCAACAACTATCTCCCAGTTTTGGAGATCAGAAATTGTATTCGATTAACTTGTATGGCTCCCGATGTATTTGGCCGCGCATATCTTCAGTCCCTAGTTATTACATGCTGTAGAGATATGAGGCATCTACCAAATGGGCTAGACACACTCCCTCTTGAGAACTTGACTATAGATTCGTGTCCTAATCTAGAGTTCATTCCAATTAACCGCAGCATCCCATCACTCAAGGACTTGAAGATTCATTATTGTCATTTGTCAGCTCTACCGAGGGGCCTACAGCTCTGCACTTCTCTTCAAGTATTAAGTATAAGCATCTGCCAAAAGCTAACATTTTTTCCGATCACACGTGGCCTTGCATCTTTCCTCGAATTGAGGATTATACATTGTCGAGGATTATCGTGCCTACTGAGTGGACTTGAGTACTGCATGTCTCTCCAGGAATTGTACATATGGGATTGTGAGAATCTAACGTCCATTCCAATTGCACACAGCGTGTCCCTTGGCTCTCTTCGGGTATTGCAAATTGGAGATTGCTATAAACTGTCCAGCTTACCTGCCCTACAACATTGTCCCTCTCTTAGGCACTTGAGAATAATAAACTGCCGAAATTTGACATTGATTCCTGATAGGATTTTTCCCAACTGCAAAACAAGGGTTAAAATCACACAATTAATACATGCAAGAGTACAAAACTGTTGTAGTATAGCAATGGAAGCAGGGTCGATTTCCTCAGGGACTGATATGAATATTTCTTATTTTAGAATTCACTCTTAATTAATAATAAAGTAAATTGCAAGAATTTCGGTAACTGAATAAAAATCAAGCAACAATACAAGGTAAATTCGAAATCCAAGGAAAATTGAGTTTAAAAACAATTAAACAAGTACTAGGGTTCAACCTTCACCATTAACAATCATACGTGGCTTAGAAAAGAATCTATGTGTCAATACATGCAACTTTGAAGGTCAGATTTTCCGAAAGCATATGCTCCTCGTGGGCATTCAAGTGAAAACGTATACCTAACATACGACTAGTCTATGACATTTAGATCTAATTTTACATGCAAGATTCATTAATTAAGTCCAAGAAAATCTTTTATAACCATGCAATCCCTAAGTTATGGCATTTAACCTAGATGTATTACAATCATCAATCACAAGAAGCTAATCCCAATTTCTAGGTGGGGATTCCTATAAAATTGCATCAAATTACTTGTCTAAATATCCTAAGGGTGATCAAGCATTAAGACATAAAGATAGTATTAAACAGTGATTGAAAATTCAAAGCATGCATATACGACAACATAGGAAAAAGATAAATCACATATTCATGTTAAGGCTTCGGTCTAACCCTAGTGAGAAATTTAGCCACTCATGCTCATAATGAACAAAAATAATTCCATAAAATTAAAGTCAAGAGAACAACCAGTTTTGTAGAATAATGAGGAGCCAAAAATCCCAAGCTTGCCGTCCACTCTAGATGGAAGAATTGTAGTATCTGTCACTCAAACCGAGGCCAAGCTTGGGTATTTATAAGGATAGATTCCTAATCCTAATTAGAAAAGGAGTAGAACAAAATAATAAGAAAATATAATCCCTATTTTATTTTGAACAGAATTTGGCAATCACATGACTTCTCCTACTTGAATTGGGATTCCACTGATGCAACCATAAAGTCAAGGCTGCTACCTTCAGTAAAAACGTCTCCTTTGTGGTGTGGCATTGCTATTTTCTTGGATGGAGCCCTCATCCCAATTGGTCTGGGATTCCTTAATATACTTCCTTCTTTTGCTCCACATTCTCTTTCTAGAATAAATCTGTCAATTTAATAAATTCGAGTATCAATTCCTCCCAAAATAATAATAATAACTAATTAAATATATGAGAAATATAAGTATATTTTCGGCTCATCAAATACCCCCAAACTTGAATTTTTACTTGTCCGCAAGTAAATAAAACAAAACTAAGAAAATAAAAATAAAAATAAAATGCCACTTTCGCAGGGAACTCGATAGCGCTGAGCAAGCACTACACGCCTTTAAACCCCTAGGTGTCCCTAATAGGAGGAGTTGTGTCTCCTGAGGGTTTACCAGTTACGATACCCACAAACGCTCTAAAAATTAAAAATGTTAAACTTAATTTAACCTTCCTTCCACTCATCAAAGCAAAATCAAAATTCTCAAGTCATAAGCAAGGCTACAAGAGAGAGCAAATCCACACTTTCAAAACAGAAGATTACCAGATTCTGGTGAGCAATCCATAAACCATATTCGCGTAATGTGAATCTCAACAAAATTGTAAGCGTTAAACTAGTCTCTCACTTGCATTAAATATGTATCCACCAAATGTAAAATCACTTAACCTATTACCATCCAAAGCATTCTTGCCTGAATTTTTATTTTATTTTTATATATAGATATATTTATTTTATTTTATTTTATTTATTATTATTTTTCATATAACAAAAGATGGAATTTTATTTAACATTTAAGCAAGCTTTCTATCCAACCCATGTAGCGAGCTTTAGATCGACGACTCCCAAATCAGATTTATACTCGAATTGGAAAGGCTAGCGTGCTATTGATGGATAAAAATAGATGCACACCCTATTTTAGGGCTCGAACTTACCTCCGATTTATTTATGGCTTTCACTTTTTCGAACCCTGGATGGTAACAAATTAAATGACCCACAATCTTAGGATCAAAAAAATTAGCATGCTTGAAACAAATTTACTTCCCACAAATAAGTTGATGTGCATGTGCAAAATTGAATATGGTAAGAATTGTGTGCAAAAATCAACAATATGTTCTTGGTGGTCATGCTCTAATATTTAATCTCACCTATGAATTTGTCAATTCCAATCATAGCAAATAGAGTGCATTAAAAATAATTTAGGACGGAAAAATCAAATTAAATCTAAAAAAATCTTTTTGTATTTTTCAAAAATTTTATTTATTTTTTCTTTTTTTATAAAACAAAAAACAAAAATAAAATGAAAGTCGACTACCCCCAAATTTATCATGCAACATGTCCCTAGGGTGCAAAAGAAGAAAAGACAAAGAAATACTAAAGAAAGAAGAAAAAAAAAAAAAAACAAAATAAAGAACTAACAAAAAAATAAATAGAAGAGAGAAAAGCACCTGGGTTCGAACCAGGGACCTGAGCTGTGCCACCTTCTCCTAAAACGACAGCAAGTAGGGAGCATCGAAGAATCGGCAGCGTGCATAGTGTGGACAAAAACAGCGTCGTTGCAATCGAGTGAATAAAACGCCCCCGTTTCGACGCTGCTATAAAAACCCCATTTTCAGAAGTAAGGTTTCATTTCTCACCCTAGCCGTCCGTGCTCTCGAAAGTCTGAGAGAACTCTCCCAAAATCTACGAAAACACCCACAGTGGTCGCACCCCGATCGTCGTCGCCGGCCATCTCCGGGGAAGAGTCGCCGTCATCGTGAAGTGTGAAAGCCACCCCGAACCTCCACAACTCCGGTATCCATCCATGGTCGAGAGAAATGCCGTCATATGCTCGGAAACCCGATCAGGTGTCGGAGCCCAGGACGGCACATGCGAGCATGGTCGGGTCACCTGTCATCGCCAAGCTGCTCCAGTGGCCGAGTGGGAGTGCATCAACCAGCGGTAGTAGTCATGAGGTAAGCCCCGGCACTTGGTATGTGCTAAGGTTTCTGTTTCATTTCTGCAATTCTGCTATGCATATGTTCGTGGAGTTTGTGTATGGTTGTTGGTGGGGGAAAAGTCTAACTGCCCTGTGATGTGGCCATGTGGGCCATCACCGGCCATCAGAGACGACAATGATGATGATGGCTGTGCAGGTACGTACCGGGATCGTGTGATCGGCATCACCGTGCCTTGAGCTGGTGATGTTGTGGGCTGGGAAGCTAAAACTGGGCCAGTCTAACATTAGGCCCACTAGTAAGCTGCTGGGCTGCGACCTCATCGAGCTAAGGTGCGGGCGTGAGCCCACTCCAATGGATGAGAACACCGGTGGCATATGGCCAGGTGGACCCGGCTCGGAAAGTGGGCCTGATGGGCGCATGAGTAAGGGCAGGGAGGACCAGGCTGCATGCGTCGGGCGAGTACCGTTGATTGGGCTTAGGCCCATGCGAGGCAGTCCATCGGAGGCCGAGGTGAAGGAGGGATGCCACCATGGGCCCGGTCTATGTACGGCTAAGTTCTGCGAAATTGGGCCCGAGTTGATCGCAGGCCTAAGAGTAGGGCCTGATTTGATCGCGGGTCAGAGCTTAGTCGGTGGTGGGCCGGTGTACTGTGGGTCCGGGTCTAGGCAGGTGGGGATGTATCATTGGCTACCCAGCTAGTGTGTACCTGCTCGGAACTTGGATGCAGCTCATTGGCTTAGCTGGGGCGGCAGGTAAAAATCGAGCTCTGAAAATGGGCCCCTATTTCCGTACCGAATTTAATTGGTTTTATTTTTATTTTTTATTGAATCAAAATAACTGACCCTGGCTGGGATTTGTGCAAGTCCAAACCCATCATGGATAGGCTCCGATTGTGGTCTACCCGAGCTCTTGATTCGGCCTGCAGGTAAAGATCTGCTGCCAAAACATATCAAGTTCCTTGCTTGTAACAGTTTACTAACCGAGATTGTTGATGTGTGCATGCCTAACCTTGTAGACTCCTAGGTTTATCAATGTATTTGATGCAAAATTGTTGTAATAATAGACCTAGGATCACGATCTGCACCAGCCAGGTATGACACCTCCACCCTTGGTATTTGAAATCTGAAGAATGTCTACATTTTCGTATGATGATACCCGACTGCTAGTGGATAGGGCACGCCAATCAAATCAACCATGTATGCCTGTAAGCACACGTAGTGCTAGGTAACAGAAAACGGTCTTTGCATGTTGGTTAAGTAGAGGGTAGAAAAGAAAGGTAAAACAAAAACAAACACACTATCTAAAAGGATATAGGGTGGGTTGCCTCCCATTAAGCGCTTTAGTTAGCGTCTAGAGCTAGACGTAGGGCCACTAGGATCACTGAGTAGGAGTTTGGAGAGTCACGACATCCTTAGCTAGGTCGTAGGGTGACTCCAAATAAGGCTTCAGACGATGTCCATTAATTGTGAATTCATTCCCGGTTTGGACATTCTTTATGTCCACTGCTCCATGTGGATGTACTTGGACGAATGTAAATGGTCCATACCAGTGGGACTTAAGCTTCCCTGGAAAAAGTCTGAGTCTGGAGTTGAATAGGAGTACCTTCTGCTCTGGATGAAATTCCTTAAAATCTGTCGATCATGAAAGAGCTTGGTCTTCTCTTTATAAATCTTCGCATTTTTGTAAGCGTCATTACGAATTTCTTCCAACTCACTAAGCTCCAGTTTGCGATGCTTTCCTGCCTCGTCATATGCAAGATTGAGTTGCTTTACTGCCCATAGTGCTTTGTGTTCAAACTCCATGGGTAAATGGCATGCTTTGCCATAAACCAGCTGAAATAGGGACATCCTAATTGGCGTCTTATAAGCTGTTCGATAAGCCCATAGTGCTTCGTTCAGCTTTGTACTCTAATCCTTTCATGTCGAAGACACGGTCTTCTCCAGAATTCGCTTAAGTTTGCGATTAGAAACTTCAACTTGCCTAGATGTTTGGGGATGGTATGGAGTTGCCACCTGGTGAGTGATGCCATACTCTGCAAGTAATGAGGCAAAATGCTTATTCAAGAAGTGCTTGCCTCCATCACTAATCATTGCTCTGGGGACTCCAAATCTAGGGAAAATCGTACCTTGTAGGAATTTGAGAACCACTGATCCTTGATTGGTTGGACTGGCAACAGCTTCCACGCATTTAGACACATAGTCCACAGCCACTAGGATATAGAGGTTGTCGTGAGATGAGGGAAAAGACCCATAAAGTCAATGCTCCAAATGTGGAAAATTTCAACAACCAAAATGCTCTGCTGGGGCATCTAATTGCGTTTGGACTGGTTTCCAACGTGCTGACAGCGATCACATGCTTGGCACCATGTGTAAGCATCTTTGATCAAAGATGGCCAATAGAAATCGCTTTGTAAAATCTTGGCCGTGGTTCGTTTAGAACCGAAATGGCCTCCACACGTAGAGTGATGCGCAAATCGTAGGACACTTTCTTGCTCTTCACTAGGCACACACCTTCGAATAAGTTGGTATGCACAGTGCTTGAATAGGTAGGGCTCATCCCAAAAATAATATTTGACAGTGGATAGAAACTTCTTTCGCTGTTGGGATGTAATATCAATGGGAAGTTTGCCACTAACCAGAAAATTCACAATGTTTGCATACCAGGGAGTGTGCTACATAAGAGCGAAGAGTTGCTCGTCAGGAAATGTTTCTTGGAGTGGCAATGACTCGGACTCTGCTGGAGTGGTGTTCACCAGTTGAGATAGGTGGTCAGCCATTGCATTCTCACTTCCTTTTTTGTCACGAATATCTATATCAAACTCTTGTAGCAAAAGAATCCATCGTATGAGTCTCGATTTTGAAATCTTCTTGGAAAAAAGGTATTTCAACGCTGCATGATCAGTGAAGATAATTACCTTAGTTCCAATCAGATATGATTGGAATTTTTCCAATGCAAAAATCACTGCTAAGAACTTCTTCCCTGTTGTTGAATAATTGAGTTGTGCATCGTTTAAGGTTCGGCTAGCATACTATATAACTCTAGGTAGCTTGTCTTGTCATCTCCTAGGACAGCTCCAACTGCGTAATCTGACGCATCACACATGACTTCAAATGGTAGGTTCCAATCAGGTGCCGTGATAATTGGGGTCGTGGTTAAAAGAGTCTTTAGAGTTGTGAATGATTCGAGGCACTTGTCATCAAATATAAAGTATGAGTCCTTGGCCAATAAATTGCATAGGGGTCAACTAACCTTAGAAAAGTCCTTGATAAATCTTCTGTAGAACCTAGCATGGCTAAGGAAGGATCGGATATCCTTTACTGACGTGGGTGGTGGCAGGTTACTAATGACGTCAATTTTGGCTTTGTTCATTTCAATTCCACGCTCTGAAATTTGGTGCCTTAACATGATATCTTGCTTCACCATAAAGTGGCACTTCTCCCAGTTTAATAACAATGGGTATCTAGGCATCTTTCCAAAACTGTGGCCAAGTTGTCTAAACAGTGGTTAAAGGAATCTCCATATACGGAGAAGTCATCCATAAACAATTCAATTATTCGCTCCACCATATCCGAGAATATGCTCATCATGCATCGCTGAAAAGTGGCTGGTGCATTACACAATCCAAATGGCATATGCCGATCGGCAAAAGGGCCGAATGGGCAAGTGAATGTAGTTTTGTCTTGATCTTCAGGTGCAATAGGAATCTGATTATACCCTGAATAGCCATCTAAAAAACAATAGAAACCCTCCACTCCATAGTCAATACAAACCCTCCATTTTCGTGTGGCTGAATTCAGCCTGCGATAATCAATACAAACCCTCCACTCCGTAGTCATCCTTGTAGGTACTTGTTCTCCTTTGTCATTTGTAATAACAGTAATTCCGGATTTCTTAGGAACAACTTGTGTTCGGCTTATCCATGGGCTGTCCGAAATTGGGTAGATAATGCCAGCATCTAGGAGTTTTAGGACCTCATTTCGAACAACATCCTTCATGATTGGGTTCAATCGCCTTTGAGCATCAACTGTGGGCTTGCTGTCATCTTCCAGCAAGATCCGATGCATGCAGATTGAAGGACTAAGGCCTTTGATGTCTGCTATAGTCCACCCAATAGCTTCCTTGTATTTTCGTAGGATTCGGAGTAGCTTGTCTTCGTGAGGTTTGCTGCAATGATCACGGGTAGAGTCTCTTGATCACCAAGGTGCGCATATTTGAGATGGGTTGGAAGGGGTTTCTATTCCAACTGAGGGGCCTTCTCGATAGAAGGTTGTTATGGCGTCTTTGGTGGCCCAAGGGCCTCAATCTGAGGTCGCCACCGTGGATATGGTGGTCGGTTGCTATCTAGTGCTGCCAGTACTTTAGCAATACTGTCCACAGTTTGGCTAAGGATGGGGTCAATGAGGGCTGCCTCTATAGGGTCATCATAGAGCAAATGTCTTTGTTCCATGCAATTTACATCCTCCAATACTTCAATTCGTGAGCATTCTGAAATTTCAGCGGGTCTTTTGGCCATGTCGAACAGGTTTAAGACCACAGTTTGGTCTTGAACAGGGAATGTGAGAGTTCCAGCTTCTACATCAATGAGTGTACGGGCTGTGGCCATGAAGGGTCTGTCCTCAACCATGTCGAGTACCACAAAGTCAATAGGTAGATAAAACTGATCCACCTTGATGATGAGATCTTCAATGATGCCCTTGGGATTTGTGAGGGACTGGTCAGCCAACTAGAGAACCATTGGTGTAGGACTGAGTTTTCCTGCTCCTAATCTCTGAAATACTGAGTAGGGCATAAGGTTGATACTTGACCTTAGATCTATTAAAGAATTCTGAAATTCGGAATTCCCAATAGCGCAGGATAGTAAAGCTTCCAGGGTCTTTCTTTTTTGGTGGCAGTTTGTGTAGGAGGGCTGCACTACACTGTTCTATCAAAACCACTTTTTCCAAGGCTGAAATTTTCTTCTTATAGGTGCATACTTCCTTTAAAAATTTTTCATAGAAAGGAATGTGCTTTATAGCATCCAATAGAGGTAGGTTGATATGGACCTTGGCTAAAGTCTGCATGAAGTCAATGGTTTGCTGGTCCTTGGTTGAGCAGCACTGCTACCTTTGTGGGAAAGGCAGTGGCAGGGTGTAGTCTAGGGCGGTGGATGGAGCAAACTGAACTTGTGGGGTAAATAATTCTACCTGAGGTTCAAGTTCAATATCGGGCTCGGCATGAGTTGTTTTTTACTGGGTTGACTTTGCTGCTTCCCGATTGTCATAACTCTTACCGCCTCGTAAGGTTCTTACCATCTTGCAATGCTCGACCCCTCTTGGGTTGGGTATAGGTTGACTAGGAAAAACCCCCTTATCTCTTTCGGAAATTTCTTGGGCCAGTTGACTGACTTGTTGCTCCAAGTTTTTGATTGATGCTTGGGTGTTTTGCTGATTCTGGGTAGAGATTTCAATAAACCGAGCAAGCTGCTCTTCCGTACTCAATTGTCGAGCTGCGGCCTGTTGGGCCTAATGGTTGAGTGGATGTTGATAATTCTCCTGGTAATTGGGCCAGGCTTGGTGTTGGCCATTCCATCCAAAATTTGTATTATTCCTCCATCCAGCATTATACGTATTGGGGTAGGCATTATTACGGGGTCTTGGGAAAGAATTCATGGCATTGACATTTTCTTGGACAAGGTCAGGATAGCCATTCTTCTGAGGACATTGGAGGACGTGATGAGTAGGGTCCTCACATATGGCGCACACCTATGTTGCTTTTGGAGCGGCAGTGGTGAGCATCAAATTGTCAATCTTCTTTTCCAATTGGGTGATTTGTGCCGCAATATGGGGCTACCATGTCCTTGCGCTACATCATAGACGTGTCCCCTCGTATGAGTACTGTCATCCGTCCGTTGTTGTGATTCGTTAGCCATTCGATCAAAGAGCTCAAATGCATCACGGGCACTTTTGGATATGAGGGAACCACCTGCGGATGCGTTGACATAACTTTTGATGATGTGATTGAGTCCATCATAAAAGATGTTCATCTGCATGTCTGAATCCAACCCATGGTGAGGGCAACGCATATATAGGTCGTTGTACCGCTCCCAAGTATCATGAAACGACTCGCTAGATTTCTGAGCAAAGGTCAGGATTTCTTTCTTCAAAGCGAGAGTCTTTGATGATGGATAGAATTTGTTCAAAAACCTTGTTTATAATTGTTCCCACGTTGTAATTCTTCTTGGAGGTAATGAATGTAGCCAAGCCCGAGCTTTATCCTTCAAGGTGTAAGGAAAAAGCCTTAACTTGATTGCCTCGTTGGAAATTCCCCGAACAATGATGTTGTCACAACCTGACAAGAACTCAGATAAATGCATGTTTGGATCACTGTTTGGGAGTCCATGAAAAGTGGGTAGAAGCTCAAGCATATGGTGCCTGATCTCAAAAGTGACTCCGTCCTGGACCTCGAGGTACACAATACATTGTGGGGTTCCATTCCCACGTGCTACAAGGCTTCTACTGAGGGGTGCGCCGACTTCAGGTATTGTCAATGCCATTTGCGCGGACAACTTGCTATCTATTTCGGTGAATAGATCAGCAAGGAAAGTGCCTTGGAGCATGAACCGTGCGTCAAATGCTTGTAGTTGTCTTCTTCTTCTCGCTGTTCTTTCGGGTTCTGGATCAAATTGTGCTAGAATCAGGTTCGTAGATCGTGTAGCTATAACCATGCACAATTATATATTCCTGTAAGAATAAAAACCTAAGCTTAAATGTTGAATAAGAAAGGTAGAAAGAAGAATAAAAATAAAGGCAAACAATTAACTAAGAACAAATTAAAATTAGGGTAATCGGCACAGTCCCCAGCAGCGGCCCCAATTTCTTGATAGAATTTTTCCCACCTGCAAAACAATAAAATCACACAATTAATACCTGCAAGAGTACAGAGTTGTTGTAGTATAGCAATGGAAGCATGGTCGATTTCCTCACGGACTGATATGGATATTTCTTATTTTAGAATTCACTCTTAATTAATAATAAAGCAAATTGCAAGAATTTAGTAACTGAATAAAAATCAAGCAACAATACAAGGTGAATTCGAAATCCAAGGAAAATTGAGTTTAAAAAGAATTAAACAAGTACTAGGGTTCAATTTTCACCATTAACAATCATACGTGGCTTAGAAAAGAATCTATGTGTCAATACATGCAACTTTGAAGGTAAGATTTTCCGAAAGCATATTCTCCTCGTGGGCATTCAAGTGAAAACGTATATCTAACATGCGACTAGTCTATGACATTTAGATCTAATTATACATGCAAGATTCATTAAGTCCAAGAAAATCTTTTATAACCATGCAATCCCTAAGTTATGGCATTTAACCTAGATGTATTACAATCATCAATCATAAGAAGCTAATCCCAATTTCTAGGTGGGCATTCCTATAAAATTGCATCAAATTACTTGTCTAAATATCCTAAGGGTGATGAAGAATTAAGACATAAAGATAGTATTAAACAGTGATTGAAAATTCAAAGCATGCATATACGACAACATACGAAAAAGATAAAATCACATATTCATGATAAGGCTTAGGTCTAACCCTAGTGAGAAATTTAGCCACTCATGCTCATAATGAACAAAAACAATTCCATAAAATTAAAGTCAAGAACAACCAGTTTTGTAGACTAATGAGGAGCCCAAAATCCCCAGCTTACCGTCCACTCTAGATGGAAGAATTGTAGTATCTGTCACTCAAACCTAGGCCAAGCTTGGGTATTTATAAGGATAGATTCCTAATCCTAAATAGAAAAGGGGTAGAACAAAATAATAAGAAAATCTAATCCCTATTTTATTTTGAACAGAATTTGGTAATCACATGTCTTCTCCTACTTGAATTGGGATTCCACTGATGCAGCCATAAAGTCAAGGCTGCTACCTTAAGTAAAAACGTCTCCTTTGTGGTGTTGCATTGCTGTTTCCTTAGATGGAGTCCTCATCCCAATTAGTCTGGGATTCCTTAATATACTTCCTTCTTTTGCTCCACATACTCTTTTTAGAATAAATATGTCAATTTAATAAATTCGAGTATCAATTCCTCCCAAAATAATAATAATAACTAATTAAATATATGGGAAATACAAGTATATTTTCGGCTCATCAAATACCCCCAAACTTGAATTTTTACTTGTCCGCAAGTAAATAAAACAAACTAAGAAAATAAAAATAAAAATAAAATGCCACTTTCGCAGGGAACTAGATGGCGATGAGCAAGCACTACACGCCTTTAAACCCCTAGGTGTCTCTAGTAGGAGGAGTTGTGTCTCCTGAGGGTTTACCAGTTACGATACCCACAAACGCTCTAAAAATGTTATTGGCCCGACAAACACGTATTTGTCGGGCTAATATTGTGGATCGCATTTGCCCCACAACAGGGTTACCCGACAAAAACGTTTCTTCAGTACAACCCATATCGTTGAGTAGGATGTTGTAATTGCCCGATGAATGTAGACATATTTGCTCGACGAATGTGTCTGGGCCTCATGTAGCCCGTGTTTCGGGTAGGGATTGCAAAACTTTAGCTAAAAAAAAAGACCATTCAGCCTGATGAAATTTTTCGTCGGGCCATTATTTTGAAAATTTGTTTTAAAAAGTAAACGCTTTGCTCGACAACATTTTTCGTCGCGCCAATATATTGGAAATGTTTTTAAAAAATTAAAGAAAATTGGGTCGACAACAATTTTGGGTGGGCAAAGTTCGAAAATTTTTAAAAATATATTTTTAATTTAAATAAAATTGCAATATGTTTTTTTCTTTTATGTTTTCTTGGATTATTGGAATTAAACAAATTTCAAATAGAAACGAAACAAATTTCAAATAGAAACGAAGCAAATTTCAAATAGAAACGAAGCAAATTGAATTAATTTATTTATTTATAGAAATGTTTTACATATCGAAAAATGCACTAATTATTAAAGGGCTATTGTCTGATATGCCTTGTTTAGGGAAAATTTTTTCAAAGATGTCATTTTCCTAAAAAATCAACCGAAGTCAAACTCTACTTGTTCATGTTTATAAAAATGGCCCAACTTTATATACAAAGGCAATAAACCTATCACCCTCATAGTTCCATCGTTTCATCTGCTCTCATTGAAATTGAATTCGGGAGAGCTCAATACAAAAACCCATACAACCAGCCTTCGTGATCTTGGAGGCTAGACGACAAGCGAGGTAGAGGAGCCGTAATCTTTGACTCCGTCGTCAAGCGAGGTAGAGAGGCCGCTATCTCCGACTCGTCGTCAGTCAACGAGTTTGAGGGGCGACGATCATCGACTTGAAGACTTTGCTAAGCACCATATCAACCAACAGAAATTGAAATCTCTATAAGTTTTATGGCATTATTGTTTCTTTCTCTTTCATAGTTCTCTTTCTTCTTGTAAATTTTTGGGTTATTATTTGGTGAGAAGTGCAGAGATTAGGGTTTCCAAATATGTTTTTATTTTTTGATGTTCATTTGTTGCGTTAGTGGATTTCTAGCTTAAATTGAGGTATGTGGCTTCTGCATTTTCTCTTCTATTTGTTGAATCTCTCAAAATTTGTGAATTTTGGTTGATCTTTATTAAATTGTTGTGCAATATTTTTTTGCATGGTTCTATTTTAGCTGGATGGTATCAATTTGATGATCTATTTTGTTTTTTTTTAAGTTTTGATCCGATTTAATGATTTTATTCATGGGTTTTGCTAGAGTAATCGTATTTGTTTGACGATTATCCCTTTGAATATATCTTATTTTTCTTCTCATCTATAATGTTATCAATACTCTGTAGCTGGAGATGTTAACGGTAGTTTCTAGAAGATGAAAACTTCGTAAAGGGTTTATAAGATACGATTTCCATGATTGAGTTAATTGTCCGTGGGTTTTGATAATATTTTGCTATGGACTGTAAACTGTTGTGGAAGCAAGCAACTGTCAAGAGGTCTTATACAACTTGCAATTATGTTTCTTATATCTTCTTGATTAGTTCTGTTGATTGATCCAATTGTTGATATGAATTATGAATTTAAGATCACTGAATGTTAAGTTTTTGGTGGTAATTTTTGTGTTTGTTTATTCTTTAGTTAAGTTTACCTTCTATACACTGTTAGATATGCTGGATTGAGAAGATGCCTTCTCATTGATCCACATATGTGTTGAATCTCTCAAAATTTGTGAATTTTGGCTAGTCTTTACTGAATTTTTGTGTAGAAATTTTTTTTTGATTGCCCAGAATGTTTCATAAAAAAGTGTAATTTGTACTTTTGAATTTCAACTCATTTTGAATCCAAACTGATCTTAACATGATTCCTTGCTGCTATGAATTATTCCAATAAAGTAGTCGGTCTACAAGTTAATAAAATCTCAATTCTACTAAAACACTACAATACTATGTAGTCATAGGTTAAAAGGCCATTACTATTGTTTCCTCATACTGTTCCAGAACAGTTTTTGGATTTTGTCATTTTGTGCCCCCTATGCCCTTGCTTATAGCTCCAAACTACCCATTATGGCAAGCGAACTTTCTATTTCTTTTCAGTATGAGGTATAATGATTTTTCCCTTTTAATACTAATGATATTTGTTGTATCTTTCAGGGCATATTTTGCATTCAGTCTGGTGAATGTGGTTATTGAGCTCCTAGACAACTCTAAGAAAGATAGTCAAATACTTGGAAAAGGGAAAGGGCATCTTTAGGAATAATCTTTGAAGATCGAGCTTGACTTAGGTTGGTTTTTTAGGAAAAGGGTATCTTTGAAATGTTTTTCCATAAACAAGGCATATCAGCCAATTTCTGAATAATCTTTTGGTATTTAAGTAAGTGAATCATGTGAGGATGTGCTAGCTTAACTTGTACTTTTTATATTTATGCCTTGATGCAAGTGGCTTATTCAAAGGATCTTGAAATTGAGTTGCAATTAAAAGAGGTTCCATTGTTCCAAGTTCAGTCTAACATGGATCCATGCAATTTTTTTCATTTATAATAAATAATACTTTCACTTATAGTGGGAGCGTTCTTGTTCTGTGAAATTTTAACTATATAGATATGTTTACCAATTAAAATTTTCATTTAGTTAATATATATTTCTTCTCCAGTATAACACTTTCTGTTAATTGTATAAGAGAATTCCTTGTTGCATGCCAGTTTCATGTCATCATATTCTCTAATTTTTGAAATTGACTTTGTTATATATCCTTTAGGCTGTTGTTATTCACTCATGCTCTATCACTCTGCACTTCTGATTAACTATCCTATTTTTAGTTCTATATACATAGAGTAGAATGTAGAATGACAAACTGGGAGTGAGAATAACATACTCTTTCACAAGAATTGTTGTTTTAGAAAATACTCGTTCTTAAATATTACTCGTCTTTATCCAAAATCTCGTTCTCTTGATTCTATTTTTAAGAGATGGAGCGGATTAAATGAATTTGATAAAAGAAACCCTTGAATCTTAACAGAGAATCACAGTCATATTTATCATAATGAACCAGAATTACTAATAACACCACAAGGAAAAAAATTGAATCTGATTCCTTTTTCAACATTATGATGTAATAAATATACTTATGTTTTTTAATTTTAGAACTAGTATGTTATTCATGGATAGCATATCATTTGAGAATCTACAACAAGAATATTGCATGCAGTTAGTTTGGACTTCCCATATCAAGGAAAAACCAAGCCATTGCAAAATCATCATCATACACAGGTCCAATACCCTCTTTTAGCCTGCACAATGAAATCATAAGGTTTAAAACAGTAGGAATGTAGGAGATATATGTATCATATGGAGCATTTAACGAATAAATAAGTGTAAAAGCTATTAATAAGAACCGGTTTCATTAATTTTGTTTGTTTTAATTTTCAAGTGTAACAACCCGGAATTTCAATTATTGGATTAAAGTAAATTATTTATGTAAAATGACGATTTTACCCTTGGTCGGTAAAGGGCATGGAAGTCAAATTTTGTTTCGAGACACTTTTGGTGGTATTTTGGATATCGTTGCGTAGGTCTCGAACTCACGAGTTCGTAGACAGGCGGCACGCGGAAAACGGAGTTCGTGGACGGAAGTTATGGGTCTAGATGTGCAAGGGCATTTTGGTAATTTTTTTTGGGAGAAGATATTTTAACCCAATCATTGTCTCATCTTCATTTCACTTTCATCTTCATCTCATTATCATTTCATTCTCATCTCTCTCTGAAACATACACAAACCATCGAACCCGTGTGCGACTTTCACACCAAAAACCCATAAATTCCAAGTTTGATTCAAGGCTCCAACTTCCAGTTTTGATCAACTAATCATATTCTACTCCTTCCCACGATCACAACCGTACCAACCATCGAAGGAGAGGACAACAGAGGAAGCCGAACCGAGGATAGGAAGTTTCGGACCTTCCAATCGATTTTCCGGCTAGCACAGGTATGTGTTTGTGGTTTTGAGGCCATATTTGGATTCCTGGGTTCGAGTAGATAGATTTAGACATAAAATTTGTGAAAAATGATTGAGTTTTGAGGAAGTTAGGAAAGCTTGAAGTTTCGGCCGGAAATGGAGGATTCCGGCAGAAACCAGACGGCGGCGCCGGCAGCCGGTCGTCTTCTCCGGCGAGTCGCCGGTGACCGGTTGGGTCGAGTAAACCGGTCGGGTCGGGTGACCGGTCGGGTCGAGTTGAACCGGTCGGGTCGAGTTGGACCGAGTCAGGCCGAGTTGGACCGGTCCAGGCGCGTGGGTACTGTAGCAGGCGCGTGACCAGCGCGTGAGGGCGCGTGGCGGCGCGTGAGCGCGTGTTCTGACCTTCCGTCAGCGTGTGGCGGCTAGTGGGGCCGAGTCTGAGGTCACGGTGGTGCGTGACAAGTAGTTTTTGACATTTCGGACCTGTTGGCGCAGGTTTTGAGTCGATCGGACGTCGTTTAGGGGTTGTTTCGGACGTTTTAAAGTTGCTGCGTTTTCTAGGCCAGCATAGTTAGACTCCCGGGGTTTAGGGGGTTTATATTTAAGGTTCTTATTATTAGCTGGTAATCCCGATTATTAATTTGGACAGGCGATACTGCTCCAGGAACTTCAGGGGAGCGTACAGTTCCGGATTGAGCTTGCTTGAACAGGTTTGTGAGTGGACTTTTGGTTTATAAACTATAATGCATGCATAAATGTATCTTTGATTTAAATACTGTTATGTATGAGTGCAATGAATTTCTAGATTTTAGAAATGATGCTGGACACATGTTTTCCAATATTTCAGTGAAAGTGTGTTTTGAGAAATGGCCTGGTTTTTGTACTTGATTTTGATATCGTTTTGAAGTGGTAACTATTTGAGTATGTGATTTGGGTTGAGACCCGTAATTATGATATTATTGGTTTTGGCCATAAAATGATATTTCAAAGAATTTGGCTTAGGCTGCGAAACAAAGATTTCGAAGTATGGATTTGATTCACTGGTTCCCGTCCCGATGGTTATTGTTGCTCTGACTGGTGTTGAGGGGCCTTGCTCTGCCGGTTGTTGAGGGTTCGGACCTTGGTGTTGAGGGGCCTTGCTCCGCCAGGTTGCGAAGCTGTCTATGCATAGTACAGATTGTACATATTGTACAGAGAATTATTGTACAGATTTTAACACATCTCAAGGGATACCCTGGTGTGTTGTTGTGGATATGTCGGGAACAGTGAATTTGAGATATTATGCGTCCAGATGGAATTAAATGAATTTGAGATATTATGTGTCCAGATTGATTTAAATGATTTTAAACTCTTTTGAAGAGAGTTTTCAAACCAAACTTTGGATCACGAGGTATTTTCATTATACAGATTTCATGTGAGTCCAACTAAGTGGTTTTAAAGAGAAATGGAAATTTTGGTGATTTACATATAATGTTTTAGTATCATAAATTGTTTTATGTTATGCATGCATGATTTTATAAATGGAGGGGAAGAAAGTTATTTTCTCGAAAAGGAATTTATAAATGATTATTTTTGTCCACTCACAACTTTTGTGTTTAAACCCCCTTCAGGCAGTTGAGTAGAGTTGACGCGAACACTGATCTCGAGGCAGAGGCATTAGTACTTCGACTGCGCTGTGTAATTATATTTGAGTAGGATATCTAAATTTTACTCTTGATCCTACTTAGACGCTCTGATATTATATTGTATTTGATTGGTCATTAATTACGGGAATTATTGAGTGCTTGAATCCCTTGTCTGACAACTGGAAGTATTTATTGTTATTATATTTTGTAAGGATTGAAGGGTATTTTGGGAACCTTTTCTTAGGTTGTCAGACGGGATCAGGGTTCTTCCCGGGTTTCGAGGGGAAATTCGGGACGGGTCCTGACATCAAGTCTATTTTTAACAAGGATATTGGGGAGGGGTATTATGAGAGATCAGAGATATAAGAAAGAAAAGGGTGAGAGATGAGAGACAAGGTAAAATCAAATATAAAATAAAGAAAATTATTTAGAACTATTAGATTTTAGTTTATGAATCAATTTCGGTTCAAAATGACTCAAAATTCAAAAGTACAAATTACACTTCTTTATGAAATTTTCGAGGCAGCCAAATAGAACCATGGAAAAAAAATAAAATTCTGCACAAAAATTCAATAGAGACCAGCCAAAATTCAGAAATTTTGAGAGATTCAACATATATGTGGATCAATGAGAAGGCGTCTTCTCAATCCAGCATATCTAACAGTGTACACAAGGTAAACTTAGCTCAATAATAAACAAACACAAAAATCACCACCAAAAACTTGCAATCCGATTTGCCCATGCTAAAATAAATTTTGGACTTGATCACATTCAGTGATCTTAAATTCATAGTTCATATCAACACTTGGATCAATCAACATAACTAATCAAGAAGAAATAAGAAACATAATTGCAAGTTGTATAAGACCTCTTGACAACTTCCTGCTTCCAAAACCGTTTACAGTCCATAACAACATATTATCAAAACCTTTGGACAATTAACTCAATCATGGAAACCATATCTTATAAACCTTTATGAGATTTTCATCTTCTAGAAACTACCGTTAACATCCTCAGCTACGGAGTATCGATAACATTATAGATGAAAGGAAAAAAGAGATATATTCAAAGGGACAATCGTCAACCAAATACGATTACTCTAGCAAAACCCATGAATAAAATCATTAACTCGGACCAAAACTTAAAACAAAAACCAAATAGATCATCAAATTGATACCATCCAGCTAAAACAGAACCATGGAAAAAAAATACAATTATGCACAACCATTTAGTAAAGACCAGCCAAAGTTCACAAATTTTGAGAGATTCAACAAATAGAAGAGAAAATGCAGAAGTTGCATACGTCAATTTAAGCTAGCAATCCATTAACGCAGCAAATGAACATAAAAAAATCAAAACATATTTGGAAACCCTAATCTCTGCAATGTTGCTATCACTAAATAATAACCCAAAAATTTACAAGAAAAAAATATCTACGGAAGAGAAAGAAACGATAATGCCATAAAACTTACAGAGATTTGAATTTTTGTTGGTTGATTTGGAGCTTAGCAAAGTCTCCGAGTCGAAGATTGATGCCCCTCTACCTCACTGACCGACAACGAGTCAGAGATCGCGGCCCCTCTACCTCGCTTACCGACGGAGTTGAAGACTGCAGCCCCTCTACCTCGCTTACCGACGGAGTTGAAGAATCCAGCCCCTCTACCTCGCTTGCCGTCAAACTTCCAAGATCGCGAAGGCTGGCTGTGTGGGTTTTGGTATTGAGCTCTCCCAAATTCAATTTCAATGAGAGCACAAATGAAACGATGGGACTATGAGAGTGATAAGTTTTTTGCCCTTTGTACATAAAGTTGGGCTTTTTTTTATAAATATGTACAAGTTTAAGTTAGGTTGGTTTTTAAGGAAAGGGGCATCTTTGAAATATTTTTTCCTAAACAAGGCATATCAGCCAATTTTTTATTATTAAAAAAACTACTATACAGGTCCTGCGGTGGCTCTTGGGATGGCTGTTGTGGCTCTAGCTGTGGTTGAGGTTGTGGCTAGAGACCCGGTGGAATAAGTAACCCCGACATCCTAAATGCATGCTATAGCAACTCCATGGTGCTCTCCAGCTGAGTTATTCGGGTGGCTGTCTTGTTGCCTCCCTGAGAAGAACTCGAAGATGTGCTCTCTAGATCTGGAACCCGCCCAGATCCTAGCCCTTGAATGATCCGACATGGACGCATCCCAAGTCTTTTGTCCTAAACCACAGGGACCTTTCGGGGATCTGATAGCCCAAGCTTCTCCATCGAGGTGTTCGGATGCTCCTGCGACAGGATGGACACTATCTCTACAGTGTCTGCCCCCATCCCCTCCTACAAATTCCAATAAATAACAATTAGAAATCTAATTATCCCATATGAATTGTACACAAATGTACGAACACGTTAAATGCAAATAAATATACTTTCGTAAATGCGGTCTGCCTCTTCATTGCCGTGGTGGGCGTTGAGCTCTTCCCACATGTCAATCTCCGGCCACAAAGAACCCTGCGCTCGCTGGTCCTCGACCCAGAAAGCAATGGTTCGCGAGCCCCCATGATGATTGAATTTCTTCTCCCCTAGATTTTTGTTGTTGGTATCTGATCTCCGTTGTTCATTAGTTAAAACAATCATTATATTGAAAACTAATAAATGGGAAACTAATGGAAATATACTTTCAGTAGGCACGTACCCTAAACTCGGGGCTAGCGAAATGGTTGCACAACTAGAGCCACTAGGGCAACCACTCCTCCATAAACTCCAATGGGGGATTCAAAGGGCCTTCGGTCGGGAAGTGCAACTCTTGTAATATAAATGGAGTTCGTACTTCCATCTACCATACCGTGACTGCCATAGCCCGTTGATGTATCTTGAAATGTCGGGCTCGGTCATGACAGGACTCCTCCCAAATTTTCCCTACGAAATCCGCGAGAAGTCCTGCTCCTGTCTGACAACACCGGAAAATTCGAAACATTCCTAGAAAAAATTCGGCAGAATCTCCTCTGTAAATGGGTCAAACTGAAACTTCCACCTGTCAGATGAAGGATCAAATAACTACCTCAACCAATCCAATAGTGCTAGATAAAACTAAATCCAACCAAAGCACACAACACCTCAAAAAATAACCCATAAGGTAATCAGAGCAAACTAGGTTAAATCTAAGTTTACAAGTTCCAAGGAAATCCCTCTAAGTGGGACAAGCAACAAAAGATGATGCCTCCTCCTAGTCTCGAATCTCATCTCGCCACAACCTGGAGGGTACAAAACTAAAGGAAAACGTGAGTGGCCAATAGATCAAAGTAAAGTACAGCCACGAGAACAAAATAATAATAACCTAACCTTGTTATAACACCATACATGCAAGCAAAACCCACATATCCAATTTTATACAACTTACCAGACCATTTGATTTACCTTGGTGGAACCCACGCTACCTTCAACTGCACCTGCCATCTAAATATTCAGACTGAAGCTGATACCCTGGCCGTAGTCAAAATCCTGAGCCGTAGCTCAAGATCCCGGGCATTCGTCCAATATCCCGGTCGAAGCCAAAATCCCTTGTTGAAGTCGAAATCGGCGGCCAAAGCCGTAATCCCCTACCGAAGCGGATATCCTGGGCCGTAGTCCAATATCATGAGCCGTAGCCCAATATCCTGAGCCGTAGCTCATAACTCGCCGAGCATATGATGGAATCCTCCATGCTATACCTCATATCCTATTGAGCGTATGATGGAATCCTCCATGCTATACCTCATATCCTACCAAGCGTATGATGGAATCCTCCATGTCATACCTCATATCCCACCGAGCGTATGAGGGAATCCTTCATGCCATACCTCATATCCCACCGAGCGTATGATGTAATCCTCCATGCCATACCTTATATCCTACCCGGCGGTCAATGCTCAAATGAAGCCTGACAGAAATCTTTTTTCATGTACTTCCACTACATGCATTATTTATAAGTGAATAATTCTTGTGACTGCCAACATCAGCCTCATGAGGCCTAAAAGCAACATTAACTGTACTGACAGTCATTATACCCTTCCATACTGCTTCCAAGTACTAGCTTTTGCTCATTCCTATGGAATCATTTTTCTGCATAGTCCTTGTTCAAAAAGGATTACCTTTTTGCTTTCTTGTCAAACTAGGATAACAGTGTTTAAGTCAGACTGTAATAAGATTCTGACCCTAATTGGTCTCCTATTTCTTAGGGGCGTGGTCTTCTATGAATAGGAGCCTTAGGCGTCAAATCAGGGACCCCCTTAGACACCATATCCGCAGTTCCTTTGTAATTCAGTTTTATAAATTTAAACAGTTTTATTTTTCAAGTTGAGAAGGAGATTTGGGCATGGAGCTTAGAGAGGAGCAGTCCCTGCTGTGTTCTTCTACCGTGTCTTGTTCATTAATCCTCCTTTACTTTACGCTTTCATTTCGTTGTAATTATAAATGAGAATTTACATTATGTCTTTACTTTCAATTATGCATGAGTAGTTTTTTTTAGGATTAGGGCTAATTAAAGCGCTAGCCATGATAGTCAATTAACTTGGTTTTGGCCCTTGATTTGTATTGCTATGGATGCTGGATATAGTGGAATTATTGTGCTTAATTTATGTTTATTTCTTATAAGTTTGACCTGCTTGTTTGCATGAACTATTGATGAATGATTGCTTGTTTGACTGGTCATCTACTTGTGATTATTAGCATCGAAGGTAGTGGCTTACATGTTACCTGTAATTCGACTCATGACAACTTAGGACTGCACATCACTTTTCTAGGGATAGTGTGATGTCATTAAATTCTTTCCGCACTTCATGCATCATCTTGATAAAATTTGATAGACGTTCAAAGGTACTCATCCGGCCTAGAATATGCTTAGTAAGAAAGAATAATATATGTAGAGTGGGCCTTAGTCGGACCTTTGCATGGGCATCATATTCAGAAGTTTCATAGTAATCAAATCTTGGAAATCATGTTAAGGACTTAATTGGTTAGTGGTGGATAGTATGCCTTAATTCGCCTTAGTTAACTTTAATCAATCAATTCATAATCTCTGCTGCATTTTGCTTTCTTGCATTCTAAGTACTTGTTGACTTTCCAATTTCAAAAACATAAACCCCCCTGACGTGTGTTTACTTTAGTGTCTTGTTTGAGTCTTGTTTTGTGTGTCTTGCGTTTTAAGTTATTGTTTGAGTCTAATTAGGAGTCTTTTCCGTGTCTTTCATTATTTGCATATCTAAAGTAGTATTTTGAGTCTTTGTTTATTTAATTTCCGTGTTTGTTGTGTCTTTTGTTAGTGTTGAGCCTTTTAATTGAGTTAATAATCTAAACTAAGTGGAATAAACTGTTGAACAAGTCCTCGAGGGATCGGCCTTTGTTTTGCTACTATACTATCTCATTCGATTTTGTGCACTTGCAAAGATTTAACTGGATAAAATAGGTTACATTATTTGTGCTTGTTTTATTTCATACCAAAAAGTAACACAAAAATAGGATGCCAATCAGTCTCATACAGGACACCGAGTATTCCTACATGGGAAAATACTTTGACAAATTGAAGTAAAATGTTAAGTATGTCTTCAATTTCAGATATGATTAGCATAAATGAGAACTACAAGACATTAAGTAATATTGCTCCATCTATGTTAGTTTACATTATTTGCAGACCTGCAGTTTACAGAATCATCACTAAGAGGTTGGTTGAAGCACTCCCGCAATACTCTTGCACTTCAACACTGTTGCTATCCAAGAGTATAGCGAGAATTCTCCCACCGACATCTTCTGAGGATATTCAATGAACTGTAAGCTCTCACAAATGCAGATTCAAATTTTCATGAACAACAGTGACATATACCACAAAAAAAATGGTTTAAGAAATGAACCCTAGATCTTATTAACCTTACCTCAGTTATCGAACCGCAACTGAAAATCAAATTGGACCGTATCAGTCCTAACACATAAAACCAATGCACATCCTCTTCATTTACTGATGCTAAAAGTTACCAATAGACAACAGTACGTTATTACTGATGCTTAAAGATACTAATAGACAACAGTAGTATAAATTTACTGATGTTATATCATACATTAGACAACATCAATTTAAAACTGATGTCTAAACTACGTTCTACATCAGTTTTATATTTATTGTTGTCTATAGGGTGTATGCTATTGCCATATTTCTTGCAGTGAGAGGGAGAGATGGCGGAGTTTTACGAAGTGAGGATGAGAGCGGAGAGACCTAGACACAGCGTGAAAATTTTTAAGAGGTTTTATTTTTTAGTTTGATTCAAGAGGTCTTAGATTCGAACAAGGTACCTAGTCCTCCTATAGGCAACGACCCTAACATGACTAACTAAAAATAAATAAAAAATCACAGATGCATCAGTGCTCCTATTTACTGATGCTAAAAGGTAACTAAAGGCAACAATATGATATTGCTGATGCTAAAAGGTAGCTAAAGGCAAGAGCAGTTATAACTACTGATGCTATATTATACTTTAGGCAACATCAATTTTAAAATTGATGCCTAAACTAGTAGCTGCATCAGTTTTAGAAATTATGTTGCATATGTGGTGTTGCCTATAGTGAAATGTCTTAATTAAAGTGAAGGGTCGAATTCCACAAGAACTTGTTTTAACTATGTTCCACTTTATTACTTAAATTGATTAATTAACTAAGAGACTCAAAACAAAATAAAAATAGAAAATAAAAATAAAACATACAAACAGATTGGGGGGTTTAGCATAAAATATAATACAAATTAAAGAACTAAAACAATTAATAAAAATAATAGGCTAAGGCACTCAATCCACCACTAATTACAATTACTCCTTAACATGATTTTCTTGACTCAATTACTATGAAAAGTCTGAATATAATGCTCATGCAAAGGTCCGGTCAAAACTCACTCCCATATAATTATTTCCTTCTTAGTTTGTATGTGCCATGTTTTTCAAACTCACTACCACGTCTATTCTGAAAGAATGCAATAAGGCACAAAAGGAAATATGAGCAATCACACTACCCCTAGAAGATGTCATTAATTTAATCTAGGTTGTCATGAGTTTAGATTACGAGTAAGATGTAAAGTCACTACCCTTGATGCCCAACAATCACAAGAAGATGATCAGTTAACAAGCAATTATTCATCAATAGTTCATGCAAATAAGGTGATCAAACTCATCAACACAAACTAAGTTCATTAAGCATAGTAATCCAAACTGTATTAAGCATTTATAGCAATATAAATTAAGAGCCAAAATCAAATTAAAGAAGAACCATGGCCCAACCCAAAAAGAAAAATATAATGTAAAAGAAAAGTGTTTTGGCTTTGTGGTGTGTTGATTGGTGGTCTCCTCGTGTTCTTAATATACAGTAGTTAGTTATTGAATCATCTACTACACTAGTAAGTTGTGAGTTGTACTCTAGGACTTTCTCATATTGTATGCGGCCATACCTCCTCAATCCAATGAGATGATGCATTCTGCTTTGCATTTGGTTGTATTGTTCGAAGTTGGCTGTCTTTTGGGCTAATCTTGCACACTACCTATTTTTGAACTAGGCGAAAGATAAAGAGGCAGGGAATAAGCACTCAGATATAGAGATTTCGGTTGGTGAGTTATCTCACTTTTATATCCTTCTATATTCAAATGGTGATATATATCACTCATTTTTATGCCTTCGCAAGTTTTAATATGGTCCATTTGAGTGAATTTTGGGATAATGAAATTCACGTGGATAACCCATGGAAAATGAGAGATTTTTGAATTTTAGCTTTGGTTGTGAACCTGGCATTTTTTAATAACTGTGGCTGCACTCTTTTGGCTTAATTTCAACTATGGTAATATAAAGTGGCTGTCTTTTAGTGAGTTCACAATATCTAAGTTGTACACAATTTGTTTTGCTAATTATAGAGTTAGGAATACTCTCTAGATTTTTTGGAATATGTAGTTCACTTGAACAATATGTAATTGTAAAATTTTTGCTAGTATTTTAATAAAGTTCCTTTTTCATATACGATTCACATCTATTATGGCAAATTATAGAAAATCAAATCATTTGGACGATTTCTGCTTCAAACAATAAAAACTGATATTTTACAATACAACAGGCGCCAATATTGTGGTTCTAAAAGATAAATTTAGTATCGGTGATTATATAGATAGTGATGTTGTAGGGAATATTCAGCATCAGTTTTTATGCAAGTAGTGATGTTGTAAGTACTTTTAGGCATAAGAAGTCAATGCAAAATGGGTTTATGGTAAACAAGAGACATCGGTTTTTGCCTAAATAGCGATGTTGAAAAGAGAATAGACTTCGGAGAAAAATCGATGCATATTCCCTAGTATTAGCTTCAGTTCCCAATACTTTAGTTCTTAGGCCTAATAGACTTCAGTCTTTCTCTGAAGTCTATGACAAAAAATGGCATAGTGCTCTCTTCTCTGATCCCCTTTACAAAACCCTAGGACCTCTACTTATAGTAGAATTATTAATCCTTAAATAAATAGAAGTTTACATTAAATTCTATAAGGAAAATGTTTTCTAAACATTTAAGAAAACTAACTAAAATCTTTACTAAAAGTAAAAGGACCAAAACTAATGTTTTCTAATGAAATAGGTATGAAATCCCCAAGAAACATGGAAGATACGTGTGAACACAAATTGAAAATCCCCCTAAATAAGGAGGAAAACTCGGAAAAGCAGCTGGAAACACTTCTGGAGCCAAAGTTGTCAACCACCGAAATTGGTGGTCAAATATCACTGTCAAAGGCTGGTCAAAGGCGGCAAATGGCTGGGAGAGATGTTCGGTAATCGCTGGCCGAAAGGAGGCGCTCCTCTGCTGGGCTGGGCTGGGTTGTTTTTCTTCTATAGACAGCTGTTAAGCCATACATCTTACACATATTTAACATCATATTTGGCCCCTTTACTTGTCTTTTGATTTAATTCATGTCAACAAGTGTCTATATGTCGACAAGTTCCTGCCATGGCCCGGTAGGGCCAAATGAGGCAATTTTCAATCCTTCAGCCAATTGATCGAGACACGAAGTACTTCCAGGCCTTTTGTGCCATAATGAAGCCATCCAAGTGCTAAGGCGCGCCAAGGCTTGATGAAGTCATACCTGGGGCCAAGTCACAGACATTCAGGGTCTGCTCTAGGTCCTGACTGAGACAACTGTCTACCCGAAGTGCCAACTGGCATTTCTTAATTCCAGCTGTGTTCTGATTAGTTTTCTAGCTTTTTAAGGATTTCTTAGTTGCTTAGAAGTGTAATAGACATTCTACAACACTCTAGTGTAGGTTTCTATTTCTAATCCATGTATAACAAGGTTTGTCCCTTATCTATAAAAGGGAGTCATTGTTCAGTGTTTTAGGGACACCACCTTAGACACATTGTAGACACTTTTACTTTACTGTTTTCAAGCTTTGGTCGTGAGGTTTGTTCACGAATATCAAGTTGTGCTCTTGAAGAATTGCTCAAATCCATGCTTGGAGTTTGCCCTTGAGAGTATAGTTTGGGTTTAATCTTCCGAATCTTTATTCAATATAATTCTGCTTATGTTATTCATTATGTGTAGTGAGTAGTTTCTTTTAAGTTAGGGCGGATCTTGAAGCCTTAACCATGACAACTTCTTAATTTGGTTTTTGGCGTTTGGTTTGGTTATTATGTTTGCTTTGGTAGATTAATTCACTGTTTTAAATGAGTTTATGTTGTGTTCTTAAAACTGGCGATTTTATTTGCATGACTTTATAGATGACTTTGCATCAAGGATTATGGTAAAAATAATATGTGAAAAGATCGATGGCATTCCTAGGTTTGCACATCACTTCTTAGGATTAGTGTAGTGTTATTAAATCCCTTTCATACTTAATGCTTTCTTTTGTGCTTTGGTAGCTCAAGAGAACTATTGCATAATTGATTAGAAGTTTAGTAGCTTAAGAGAACTAAACGTACAAAGTAAGAAGAGATAACATGTGTGAGGGTGAGCTTAAGAGACCCCCTTGTCCGTGTCCTGTTTAATGTCTTTGTTTTGAGTCTTTTGTTTAAGTGTGAAGCGTATCTACTTAGTGTCTTTATTTTCTGTTTTGAGTACCTACTTGTGAATTGTCAATCTATTGCTTTGGTTACATTGTTGAGTCAAGTCCCTGTGGGATTCGACCCTTGCTTGTACTACTATCTTAAACTCTTGATTAGTACACTTGCTAGGATATAATTGTTAAGGAGTGTGTGCATTCACTTGTCATACTTTTCTTCCAACAAGTTTTTGGCGCCGTTGCCGGGGACTTTTTCCTCAACGGTGTCCATTGATTAGATCGTTTAAACTTAGTTTCTTTTTGTTGTTAGAGGCTCCATACACGGTTCTTTAGGCCCATCATCTATATCATCATCAATTCAAGGTTCCCCTCATTCAAGTCCACCACCAAGCCCTAGAAGAGTGACCGATGAACGTGTCTTAGCCAATCCACCACCACGGCTGCTTAAGGAGTATGCCACTCCACACGTTAGTGAGGATCAATTCCCCACTGTCTTCCCACCTTCCACGGTGGAGAACTTTTACCTAAAGTTAGGCACAATTCACATGCTCCCCAAGTACCATGGCCTCTCGGGTGAGGACCCCCATTTACATATCAAGGAGTTTGTGGAAGTGTGTTCCACTCTAAGGATCAATGGCATGATTGAGGCTGAGATTAGATTGAGGTTGTTCCATTTCAGTCTTAAGGACAAGGCTAAGGCATGGTTCCATTCACTAGCACCAGCATCCATTACATCATGGAGGGACTTGTCCTCTAAGTTCCTCCCTCAATACTACCCCATGGCCAAGACCAATAAGCTCAAGGCACATATTATGGCACCCCAGCAAGATAAGGATGAATCTTTCTATGAGTTTTGGGAAAGGTTCAATCAAATGATCCAAGAATGCCCTCATCAAAACATTGATGAGTGCCACTTAATGATGTATTTCTATGGTGGCTTAAAGACTAGTGATAGAGTGATGGTTAACTCTCAATCCAAGGGGTGTCTTGGATAGCATGGCTGAGGAAGCTTGGGAAGCCATTGAGAACATAGCTCAAAGGGAAAAATAGTTTAATTATAGGGGCCAGCAGTCTAGGACACTTAACACCGTGAGTAGGGACAAGGATGACACCATAGCCCCAACTCACGGCCATGGTGAGACAACTATGTGATGCCAAGGCCAAGCCCACTATGAGTTGTGATGTGTGTTCAGTTCAAGGCCAAGACTCTCAGACATGTCCTATGGTAGAGGATTCCAATTGTATTGGAAGGTACAATGAGGGCATGAGGCCTCGTAATGACCATTATTCCAACACCTACAATCCTGGATAGAGGAACCATCCAAACTTCAAGTGGAATAACAACCAGAATGTTCAAAACCCAAGGCACCCCCTGGATTCCAAGGGCACGCTGTGGCCCTTCGAGTTCCCACTGAGGTCCTTCAACATCCTCAAGCCAATCCTACCATGGGAAAAAGATCTTTGGAAGACATGATGGTTGACCTAATTCACCACACGACAACAAACCAGCAGAGGACAGACCATGCCATTACAGCCATAGAAATTGAAATAGGCCAAATGGCAAGCCAGCTCAATAGGTTAGACCTAGGACCTGAACTCCCTAGCTAAGTGCAAATAAATCCCAAAAACACTATCCATAAGGCTACTGGCAATGTCATTCAGCTTAGGAGTGGGAAGGAACTTCAAAGTGCACATCATGACCAGAGTACTTGGAACACTCTGAAGACCCTACCACGTAGGCAAGTGACCCCAACAATGTCTTGAATAAGTTCCAAGGCCTGCCACGCAGGCAAGTGACCCAGGCCCTCTTGCCTTGCCGTGTGTCATCCAATCCAAAATGTTTGAGACTGTCTTTGTGACACAAGAGCTTCTGTAAGTATCATGACTTTTCATGTCTATAATTCACTTGCATTAGGAGATTTAAAACTTACTCAATTGTGTGTTAGTGTTTAGTCATTATTTATACATCTTTTAGATGCTACTTAATGCCCTTTTACTTGTCTTTTGAGTACTTATGTGCCATCAATAGTATAAAGTGATGAATTTTGTGAGACTTGTGCAGAGTTGGAAAGATAGAGATATTTTGAGAGGAATGAAAAAAGAATGGCTCAATTTGGAGTTATGATCAAGAAGTTATCCTCTATTCAATATCGAGCACTAAATCAGGTCCTGATTTGAAGCCATGCGCCTTATTAGGGCCAGGATGAAGAACCTCGAATCAAGCCATTCGGGTCCTAGAATCATGTCTGAGGACCAGCAAATCAATTCCAAGGTGAGTCGAGGTTCGTGCCAAGATGTGTCCCTGACATGTCTCAAAGACACTCCATCTGTGCCCTAACCCAAGACTAGGCCAGACGAGCCATGGCGCGTCTTCAGAGCTCTCAGCCAAGTCCCAATCGTGTCCCCTGACACACGTGCAGCTCCAGGTTCCAGGTGTGTTCCTCTAAAGTGCCAGAGACAAGACAGCTAGCGGTAGAGCCTGTTCAGCCAGAAGACATGTCCGGTGACATGCTGATTTAGGCCAAAATAGGACATGACTCAGAACTCGATGGAACCAAGTGAGATACCATCTAGAAGTACACTTCTAAACACCTATCTAAGCTAAAGAAATCATGTGTCTCACCTAGAACTGCCAATGACATGGTGCGCCCTAGACGACCTCGGTTGTGCCCGGATTTGAGCCCAAATGGGCAATTGAGTTCTATGAGCTTTGAGCAAGACAAAGCCCAGAACCATGCTAAATACATCATATGGAAGTGAAGTGCATAGTTTGAATCAGCTGCATTGGTCAATGTCTTGTTTTATCTTTAACAAGTCTAAGAATGAGGTCATAGGAGCCAAGATTGTGCCAGCCGAGTCAAGAAGATCCAAGAAAGTTTCCAGCCATGCTTTGTTGTCCAAGAACGTCTCAAAAGGTCTAGAATATTTATTGGCGCATCAGAATTCTTTGGGCTGTGTGGATAATGCTTGCCACCTAAGAAAGTCCTAGATTTTAGGACTTTGTCCCTGCTGAGCTAGGAAATATGTTTTAGCGATTAATTAAGGGTCTTTTTGGTCTTTTGTTGTCAGTTTTAATTCCTAGTTTTTAGGAGAAGCCGAAGGGCTATTTAAAAAATGTTTTCACGCTAAAAGAGGGTTCCTCCCCTTTGTAGCAACATAGTTTTCAGTTTTAGACAGTTTTGTGCGTTTTTACTTTTGTTCGTGCTTTTGGAAAATGAGCTTAACGCAGAGAGTGGAGGAGAGTGCTTGGACGTGTTCTTGGCTTGCCATTGCTATAAGTGTTTTCTTTTCTTCCCTTTCATTTAATTTGTAATCATGACTTATTCTATTATTTTCAATAAGATGCGTGAGTAGTTCCTCATAGAACTAAGGGTGCTTGAAGCCCTAGCCATGTAGTTTGTTAACTTGATTTTGGCTCTTGGTTTACATTGTTATGAATACTAAATATGGTTGTGATTACTTAGCGTAAAGATCAAAGTTTAAGTTTATGAGTTTAGTCATCTTATTTGCATAATCTATAGGTGAATGATTGCTTGATTGATTGACTATCTTCTTGTGATTGTTTGGCACCAACGGTAGTGGCTTTACATCTTACTTGTAATCCAACTCATGACAACATAGGACTGCACATCACTTTTCTAGGAGTAGTGTGATTGCTCAGATTTCCTTTCATTGTAACAACCCGAACCAGAAATTAAATTATTTTGAGAATTGGACGATTTTACCCTCGATTTTGGACGGGTTCGGAAGTCACTTTTTGACTGGCAGTTCTTTTTGGAATTTTTCTTGGGTCGTTGCGTAGGTCTCGAACTCACGAGTTCGTAGACAGGCGGCATGCGGAAAACGGAGACCCGGTGAGTTTGTTACGGGTCTAGAATCTACAGGGGCAGTTTGGTAATTTGGAAAAGTTGGAACTATATATAAGATATTTTTCTCTCTCCTCGGTAGATTGGTCGATGCAGTCTCTCTCTCCTACCCGAAATTCTTCCCATGCGAACACCGAACCACATTTTTCATCGGACGGATTTCGGTCCGATTCAACCGAAACCAAGGTCGGGAGGATCTTCCCTGGAGTCCCACAAGCATTTAGGGGTATTTATCGGAGCGGGAGCACCGCCGTAGGCGACGGATGGAGGAGGGAGGTGGACCGAATCTTCTCGGCCGTTTTTCAGCCAGACTAGGTACGATCTCGGAACTTTGACCTCGTATTTGGATTCCTGGTGAAAAGTAGATGAATTTACATGTGTGGATCGTGAAAAACGATCAAGAAATGAAGAAGTTAGAAAACCTTGAAAATCGACCGGAAATTGCAATTTTCGGAGAACCAGACGGAGGCGGAGGCGGCTGTCCGGTCGTCTTCTCCGGTAGGTTACCGGTGATTAGTCGGGTCGGGTTGGACCGGGTAGTGTCGAGTGAACCAGTCGGGTCGAGTTGAATCGGTTGGGTCGAGTTGAACCGGATCAGGTCGAGCTGGGCCGGGTTGGACTGGTCTAGGCGCGTGAACATTGTAGCAGGGGGCGTGATCGGCGCGTGAGGGCACGTGGCCCGTGTGTCGTACTTCCGGTGGCGCGTGGCGGCGCGTGGCGGCGCGTGGGACTATTCCCGATGTCACGGCGGCACGTGACTAGGGTTTTGGGACGTTCCGGACCAGATTTTGTTGGTTTCGAGGCCATAGGAGTTCGTTTAGGGCCCGATTGGGCAATCCCAGAGGTAATGGTTGACCGTAGAGCGGGTTTTGAGCTCGTTAAGTCAAGGTAGTTGGGTCATTATTGTGCATGTGTTCCTTGGGCTAGAGCGTCCATGAATTTTGGGTTGGATGATGTTTGTGAATGGACTTTTGGTTTATAAATTGTAATGCATGCATCAAAGTATCTTTGATTTAAATACTGTTGTGTATGGTTGCAATGATTTCCTGGAATTTATAAATGATTACTGGACATTTTTTTTTCCAATATTTCAGTGAAAGTGTGTTGTGAGAAATGGCATGGTTGTTGGATTCAGTTTTAATATTGTTTTGACGTGGTAATTATTAGAGTCCATGATTTTGAGTTGAAACCGTATTTGTGATTAAAAAAAAATACTTGATTTTGGATCCAATAATGTTTTGAGGGGGCCCAGGAGCCGGGGTTAGGATCCGCTGAGATGGAGAACCTGGTGAACCTCCAATATAAACAATACGGTTTTGAGGGGGCCCAGGAGCCGGGGTTAGGATCCGCTGAGACGGAGAATCCGGTGAACCTCCAATATAAACAATACTGTTTTGAGGGGGCCCAGGAGCCGGGGTTAGGATCCGCTGAGACGGAGAACCCGGTGAACCTCCAACATAAACAATACGGTTTTGAGGGGGCCCAGGAGCCGGGGTTAGGATCCGCTGATACGGAGAACCCGGTGAACCTCCAAAATAAACAATATCGATTTGAGGGGACCTAGGAGCCGGGGCTAGGATCCACTGTTGGCGGTGAACCCGGTGAACCTCCAAGATAAACATATTTGAGGAGGACCAGAATATGGGACTAGGATTCGCTATTGGCGGTGAACCCGGTGAACCTCCAAGATAAACATATTTGAGGAGGACCAGAATATGGGACTAGGATCCGTTATTGGCGACGAACCCGGCGAACCTTCAATATAATTGGTTATTGTTTCTTCGACTAGCGTCGAGAGTTTTACTCCGTTGGTTCGTTGAGTGCTCCGACTCTGGCATCGAGGAGTTTTGGCTCGGCCGGGTCGCGAGGCTATTTATGCATAGTACAGAGAGTTGTGATACAGGACTAGCACACCCCAAGGGATACCCTGGTGGCTAGGGATATGCCAGTCGAGGGATATGCCGACTGATGTGATATAATAACCGAGGATATTTCCGGCTCTAATACGGTTTGACGACGATTGTCATGTGATTAATCAGCCTATGAAAATACTTCGTCATCCGGGTCTGTGGGTTGGTGTGGGCGATGACCCAGAGTGACGAATTATTGTTGGTTCACAAGTATCTGACTAGTCGGTTGTCTTGTGGTATTCTAGTAGAGGTGTCAACAGTGTCTGGCCTACTGACATTTGGTGTCAGAGGGTATTCTTATTTGGACCACAACTATTACGAGGTCTTGGCTTTGACCTATATGCTATCCTACATTTGATAGGTAAGAGTGGTCAGTAAGTTTAGAGGTTCTGTCGGGAACCTTGTAAGGTTTACTAAAAAATTATATAAAGATAAAGGGTATTCCTGGTATAAAATTTTGAGGTAAAAGAGCTGTTAGACGGGATAAGGGTTCTTTCCGGGTTTCGAGGAGAAATTCGGGAAGGGTCCTTACATTCATGCTTAATGGGTTCCTTGAATAATTGTGGTAGTGAGCCGGGAAAGCTAGTTATAGGAACTAAGAAGGAAATAAAATGTGTGATTTGACCTTGAGTGGACCTTTGCACGGGTATCAAATTCAGTTAATTCATAGTAATGGAACCTTAGAAATCATGTTAAGAACTTGTAATGGTTAGTGGTGGATAGTTGGCCTTAGTTCAACTTACTAGCTAGTTTTAATCAAAATCAACCTTGCTGCCTAATTTGTTTTTTGCACTTTAAGTTTCTATTTTACTTTTACTATTCTCAATTCCAAAAGCATCAAACCAAGTTTTAATCAAAATCAACCTTGCTGCCTAATTTGTTTCTTGCACTTTAAGTTTATGTTTTTCTTTCAGTATTCTCAATTCCAAAAGCATCAAACCAACACACCCACAACCCAACCCCCCCCCCCCCCAAACCTTGAGTCTTGTGTGTGTTTGTTCGGAGTGTTTTGTGTTTTCTTGTTTCGCAAGTTACTGTCATAAGTCGTGTCTTAGTGTGTTGCATATTTACTTAGTGTTGAGTCTAGTTCCAGGTGTGTTTTACTTGTTTTCTTTTATTGTGGTTGAGTCTTAATCTGAGTTAGTTAAGTCTAAATACTGAAGTGGACATAACGTTGATACAAGTCCTCGAGGGATCGATCCTTGCTTTCTGCTATACTGTCTTAGTTGCTTGGTACACTTGCAATGTTTTAACTGTAACGAATAGATTGCATTATCTTGTTCTCTATTTTTACCAAAAAGTTTGCTGCGCCGTTGTCGGGGACTTGTCCCTCAACGGTGTCCATTTAATTTAGATTTAGTTAACTCAAAGTTGTATCGTAACGATTTAGATTTAATTTAAATTGCATACTAACTCAGTTTGTAAATTTGTTTTTTTTCCTTTTTGGATACATATGAACAATTCATACATGGATATGGGATCTTGGAACAATCCATTCATGGATAGGGAGCTTGGAACGATCCATACTCAAATATATTCAATTATTGGTGGTGCAATCAGCTTGAATTCCATTATCAAGAATACCCGGATCCATACAATCCAGGATGGGGAAATCAACATAATTTCACATGGGACACCACTCAAACAGCTCCTAACTACGTCCCATCTCCTGAACTCCAAGCTACGCACTAGACCTTGATACAAACCTTTGAGGCCTATAATCAGCAAACTCAAGAACTGACAAAACGAATGGAGGTGAGGACAAAGTGCATGGATGAAAGACATGAAAAGCACATGAGGCCGTTTGAGTTCCACATGCGTCAAATCGAAGAAAGGGCACTTTCCCCACCAACTGAAGTCGTGGATGATGATCATGACGAAGCTATCATAACGCAAACACTTCAGCAAGTGCTTGCCATGGAGGTTGTGGATCCCATCCAAGGCCATGACTTGACTACGCCTCCCAAATCTGCTCAAACTAAGCAATGGTTGGAATTGGAAATGGAAATGGAAGAAGAATGAGGGGAAGAGAATAGGAAGGATGACGGTAACGGGGACATCTTGGCAGATTATGAAGAGCAAGGAACCTGTATAATCTGTGACACCCTCACGCAGCTAAACTCTTCTTACACTGATGTGTTTTTGGAAGCGAAGCACATGGGAGTCCCGCGAGAAGACCGCGGGCCAGCCAAGATGCCTCAAGTGCTGGACAGTTCGTGTTTGAAGGACCTACTTGAAGGGGAACTCCATAAACCATCTCTAAGGGCTGCAATTGAGAACATCTCAGCTATGGAGGAGGTTACATGCCAAAATTTTGAGTCCTATGACCCATGTGTCCAACGACCACCATGTGAATCACTTCTGCATGCCAAGCCTGCCATACACCAACTGGAGTCCCAACTTGCACATGAACGCGCCACCGAGACCATGAGCGCGTCCCATGATGAGTCCTTGCCGCATGCCATGATTCAAACCCGGACATGCCTTTCATCGCAGACGCAGAACCTTGACGCGTCACAGGCACCTTCGTAAACCCTGTCGCAGACACAATCCTCGCCACACTCTATGCTACAAAACATAACGTAGGCCCTGCTGCAGCCCAATCCCAGCACCACAGAACCAGGACGCGTCCAGGGCAAGCCTTCAACGCGCCAATCTGCGCCCAACAACGCAACCTTGAGCCACGTTGAGCCCAATAGCTAGCACTTGAAATCAGTTGTGCCAAATGGTCTAGGCATGCACCAAGCTGTGCCAAACCTCCAAGACTCGTCCATGGCAGGATCCCAGCAGCCCCACTTGCTACCCCAACCTGTGGCTTAGCCAAGGGACAAGGACACGATGGTCCATAACAAAAACTCAAAGTGGGTGATGAACTCAACTTGGTACCCTTTTTCAAGTTCAAAAGGAAAAGACGGAAGGGATCAAGGAAGACTTCTAGGATGAACATGGCACAACCAAAGCTGCTGCTACACTAGCATTGTCGAAGGAAGACATATGAGAATGGACAGAACATGATCTCATTGAAATCACTCCTTAATCTCTTTCCAGATAAGTTACGTTCTCGTTAGGGTATTCCCTTTTGTGTTTCTAATGCTTTTCCCCATGATGTAGCGAAAATTCTAATGCTCAAGGCTCACAATATGCTCCATGTTGATGCTGCCATCCTTGGCACAATGCCAAGTGCCTAGCTTTCCGTACGACATCTTGCCTAAATGTTAAATAAAGCGCTCCTAGGAGGCAGCCTAGCCATGGTTTGTGTTTCTCTCTTACTTTAATGTTTCTGCCCTATTGCACTCTCTAAATCCTTATGCTGTGTTGTCATGCCTAGTTCTTATCACATTGAGGACAATGTTTAGTTTAGGTTTGGGGGTGTGTATCAAAACTTTGGTACATATAGAAACAAATAGGTCTAAGGGTATACACGGCCAGATTTTCAGTTTTTTTCTTCAGTTTTTGTTTTTCAATTGTTTAGTTAGTTCATGTTGATAGTTTTTGTTGTTGTTAGTAACTAGTGATTTAACGGATTAATAAGAGTGTACATGCCAAGTATACTACCTTTGTTTTGCTAAGAGTTGTGCCATATGCAGTTTGTAGCATGTCATACACTTCACAATGCCATATCTTAGATGATTAGGTGAGCAAAATGAATATATGAAAGTGAACTTCAGAAATTTAATGGAGACTACCGTGTGAGAACTTAAGCCTTAATGCCATTCTTTCGGAGTGATTGACATTGTTTCTACTCTTAAAACACTCTTCACTTTGTTCATAAATGTTGATCTCATTACATCATATTTGCATTGAATTTTAAAGAACTAACATTATATGTATGCTCTTGGTTTGAAGTATGGTTTGCTATAAGAAATGTTGTAGGCTACGTGTGCTTAATCCCTAAAGGCCATTTCTTACCCTACCTTGTTGTGTGCTCCGTAAGCTACTTTGAAGTCAAACACTTAGCCTTTCTTTCATCACCCTAAGCATATGCTACCCAATTAAACAACCAATCAAATTGGCCATGCCCTAAAAGCATAACCACGTCTTGCCTAGATGTTAAATAAAGCGCTCCTAGGAGGCAGCCTAGCCATGGTTTGTGTTTCTCTCTTACTTGAATGTTTCTGCCCTATTGCACTCTCTAAATCCTTATGCTGTGTTGTCATGCCTAGTTCTTATCACATTGAGGACAATGTTTAGTTTAGGTTTGGGGGTGTGTATCAAAACTTTGGTACATATATAAAACAAATAGGTCTGGGGGTAGACACAGCCAGATTTTCAATTTTTTCTTCAGTTTTTGTTTTTCAATTGTTTAGTTAGTTCATGTTGATAGTTTTTGTTGTTGTTAGTAACTAGTGATTTAACGGATTAATAAGAGTGCACATGCCAAGTATACTACCTTTGTTTTGCTAAGAGTCGTGCCATATGCAGTTTGTAGCATGTCATACACTTCACAATGCCATATCTTAGATGATTAGGTGAGCAAAATGAATATATGAAAGTGAACTTCAGAAATTTAATGGAGACTACCGTGTGAGAACTTGAGCCTTAATGCCATTCTTTTCGAGTGATTGACATTGTTTCTACTCTTAAAACACTCTTCACTTTGTTCATAAATGTTGATCTCATTACATCATATTTGCATTGAATTTTAAAGAACGAACATTATATGTATGCTCTTGGTTTGAAGTATGGTTTGCTATAAGAAATGTTGTAGGCTACGTGTGCTTAATCCCTAAAGGCCATTTCTTACCTTACCTTGTTGTGTGCTCCATAAGCCACTTTGAAGCCAAACACTTAGCCTTTCTTTCATCACCCTAAGCATATGCTACCCAATTAAACAACCAATCAAATTGGCCATGCCCTATAGCTCAGGTGGTGACAAGGTAGAGCCAAATGAAGTACATGACTTGAATGAGGAAGGAGAACCTGCATTGCTTATCACTCAAGTCACTAGCTGCTGGTACACACCGCGCCACGCTGCGCCACATGCTAGCATAGGACATGTCCCTGGGCATGCTCACAGACATGCTAGAACCTGCGCCAAATTGTAAAAATTTGCACCGAGATGCGCCACACTGCGCCAAGATGCGCTAGGCTCAGGGTTGTCAACAGATCACATCATTGCATTATCTTGAATTAGTTCAAGAAAAGAAAGAAAAAATTAAATAAAGAAAGAAAGCAAATTGAAAGAACAGTGCTGAACTAACTCAAGTGAGCCAATGACATTCAAAAATCAAAGATTAGCATCAAGTCAAGAATTCATGTCAGTGTGAGGCCATTTAATGCAAAATTGATGTGGGGTTCTAAAAGATCATAGAAGGACACATTCCAAGTCATGCTACTCCATGCCTTGTACCCATCTGTGTTCTTTGAATTCCAAACTCTTCTTTCTTAAGTCAATCAGCCTAGCCCCACAACAACCTGATGTGAAGACCTAACTAATCTTATGGCCAACCATGCAATGGACTGAGGTAAGTGTCTATGTTCTTAAGATTCAATTCCATTCATGAGATCTTAATAACTTCATCACATTACATAATCAAATGTGATTATATCTTGATTCCCATTACATAACTTCATCACATATGCTTGATATGAGTGTAAGCCTAGGATTATAGAGTGAATTGAGAGATATCTAGTGAGGATTAAAGTCAAGGCAAAATATTTCTGGAGCACTTAAATGAAGTTTCTTTTGGGCATGATTGTTTAAGATTTTGGCATTCCCACTTTAGATATGACTCTTACTGCTGTGGCATGATCTTTTAGTTCTGTAAGGTGTGTTCATTTACTTTGATTCTTACCAACTTGTTCTAAGCATTGTTTCTAGCAACTAGGTTATCTAAGTAAAGTGTTTGTGGGTAGCATAACTGGTAAACCCTCAAGAGACATCACTCCTCCTACTAAGGATTCCTAGGGGTTCAAATGATCTATCCTTAATTATGATCGGGTCTTTCCATTCTGTTGAGTTATGTTTTCCTTTGTTTTGCTCAGGGACTTGCAAAAGATAGGCTTGGGGGTATTTGTTCAGTCATTATTTATAAATTTATTATATGATATTTAATGCCCTTTTACTTATCTTCTGAGTACTTTTGTGCCATCAATAGTAGAAAGTGATGCATTTTGTGAGACTTGTGCAGAGTTGGAAAGATAGGTATATTCTGCAAAGAATGCAAAAAGAATGTCTCAATTTGGAGTTATGATGAAGAAGTTATCCTCTATTCAATATCAGGCCTTAAATCAGGTCCTGATCATAAGCCACGCGCCCTATTAGGGCCAGGATCAAGAACCTCGAATCAAGTCATCCGGGCCCTAGAATCATGTATGAGGACCAGCAGATCAAGTCCAAGGCGAGTCAAGGTTCGTGCTAAGATGTGTCCCTGAAATGCCTCAAAGACACTCCATCTGCACCCTAACCCAAGACTAGCCCAGACGAGCCATGGCACGTCTTCAGAGCTCTCAGTCAAGCCCCAATCATGTCCCCTGACAAGCCTTAAGCTCCATGTTCCAGGCGTTTTCCTCCGAAGTCCAAGAGACAAGACAGCCAGCGGTAGAGCCTTGTCAGCCAGAAGACATCCCGTGACATGCTGATTTAGGACAAAATAGGACATGACTCGGAACTCGATGGAACCAAGTGAGACACCACCCAAAAGTACGCTTCTAAACACCTATCTAAGCTAAAGCAATCATGTGTGTCACCCAGAACTGCCAATGAGATGGTGCGCCCTAGAAGACCTCGGTTGTGCCTTGATTTGACCCAAATTGGGCCATTGAGTTCTATGAGCTTTTGAGCAGGACAAAGCCTTGAACCATGCTAGATACATCATGTTCAGTCATTATTTATGCATCATTTTGATGTCTTTATATGCCTATCTTACATGTATTTTGAATGATTTCGTGCCATCAATAGTAGGAAATGATCAATCTTGTAAGACTTGTGTAGATTTGGAAATATAGGTAAATTCTGAGAAGAACGCAAAAGGAATGACTCAAATCAGAGTTCAGAACAAAGAGATGTCCTCATTTCAATATCACGTCTTGAATTGGGTCCTGAGTGCGCTAGTGCGCTCAATTTTGGGTCCTTGGCCAAGTACCTTAGATCATGCCATCTGGGTGTAAGGACCCTTCCCGAATTTTCCCTCGAAACCCGGAAAGAACCCTTATCCCGTCTGACAGCTCTTTTACCTCAAAATAAATATACAGAAATACCCTTTGTTCTTGAATAATTTTTAATAAACCTTACAGGGTTCCCGACAAAACCTCTGTACTTACTGATTACTCCTACCTGTCAGACGCATGATAGTATACAGGTCAAAGCCAAGACCTCGGAATAGTGATGGTTCAAATAGGAATACCCTCTGACACCAAATATCAGTAGGTCAGACACTGCTGACATCTCTACTGGAATACCACAAGACAACAGACTAGTCAGATACTTGTGAACCAACCATAACTCGTCCCTCTGGGTCACCGCCCACACCAACCCACTGACCCGGCTGACGAAGTATTTTCATAGGTTGATTAAGCCCATGACAATTGTCGTATGGTTCATATTAGAGCCGAAAATATCCTTGGCTATCATATCGTATCATCAGCCGGTATAACATTCGGCTATCATATCACATCAGTCGGCATATCTCTCGACTATCATATCCCTAGCCACCAGGGTATCCCTTGGGGTGTGCTAGTCCTGTATCATATCATATCAGTCGGCATATCTCTCATCTATCATATCATATCAGTCGGCATATCTCTCGACTATCATATCCCTAGCCACCAGGGTATCCCTTGGGGTGTGCTAGTCCTATATCATATCATATCAGTCGGCATATCTCTCGACTATCATATCATATCAGTCGGCATATCTCTCAACTGTCATATCCCTAGCCACCAGGGTATCCCTTGGGGTGTGCTAGTCCTGTATCATATCATATCAGTCGGCATATCTCTCGACTATCATATCATATCAGTCGGCATATCTCTCGACTATCATATCATATCAGTCGGCGTATCTCTCGACTATCATAACATATCAGTCGGCATATCTCTCAACTATCATAACATATCAGTCGGCATATCTCTCGACTATCATATCATATCAGTCGGCATATCTCTCGACTATCATATCCCTAGCCACCAGGGTATCCCTTGGGGTGTGCTAGTCATGTATCACAACTCTCTGTACTATGATATCTCATCAGTCGGCAAGTATCCTCGACTATCATATCATATCATCAGCCGGTATAACCTTCGGCTATCATATCCCATCAATCGGCATATCTCTCGACTATCATATCCCTAGCCACCAGGGTATCCCTTGGGGTGTGCTAGTCATGTATCACAACTCTCTGTACTATGATATCTCATCAGTCGGCAAGTATCCTCGACTATCATATCATATCATCAGCCGGTATAACCTTCGGCTATCATATCCCATCAGTCGGCATATCTCTCGACTGGAATATTATATCATTAGCCGGTATAACCTTCGGCTATCATATCGCATCAGTCAGCATATCTCTCGACTGGCATATTATATCATTAGCCGGTATAACCTTCGGCTATCATATCGCATCAGTCGGCATATCTCTCGACTGGCATATCATATCATTAGCCGGTATAACCTTCGGCTATCATATCGCATCAGTCGGCATATCTCTCGACTGGCATATCATATCATTAGCCGGTATAACCTTCGGCTATCATATCGCATCAGTCAGCATATCTCTCGACTAGCATATCATATCATTAGCCGGTATAACCTTCGGCTATCATATCGCATCAGTCGGCATATCTCTCAACTGGCATATCATATCGCATCAGTCGGCATATCTCTCAACTGGCATATCATATCATTAGCCGGTATAACCTTCGGCTATCATATCGCATCAGTCGGCATATCTCTCGACTGGCATATTATATCATTAGCCGGTATAACCTTCGGCTATCATATCGCATCAGTCGGCATATCTCTCGACTGGCATATCTCTCGGTAACCATTTATCTTGGAGGTTCACCGGGTTCACCGCTAATAACGGATCCTAGTCCTGGGTCCTGGTCCTCCTCAAATCTAACCAAATCCGATAAACTCATACAACTAGGTCAAAACCCAAACCATTGACTCAATAGTTTCCACGTCAAAACGATAGCAAAATCGAGTCCAAAACCCATGATATTTCTCAAATCACACTTTAACTAATATAGTGGAAAACATATGTCTAGTAATCATTTCTAAAATCCAGAAATTCAATGCCACAATACATAACAGTATTTACACAAAGATATTTTGATGCATGCATTTCAGTTTATAAAACCAAAGTCCACTCACAAACATCATCCAACCCTTAATTCATGGACGCTCTAGCTCAAGGAACACATGCACAATAATGACCCAACTAACTTAACTTTCCGAGCTCAAAACCCGCTAATACGATCAATCATTACCGCTGGGATTGCCCAAAACGACCTCTAAACGACGTCCGATCAACCTGAAACCTGTACCAACAGATTCGGAACATCGAGACTAGTTACCACGCGCCATCGTGACCTCAGTCTCAGCCCCACGCGCCGCCACGCGCCGCCGGAAGGTCGGCACACGCGCCCACGCGCTCTCACGCGCTGGTCACGGCCTGCTACAGTGTTCACGAGCCTGGACCGGCCCAACCCGGTCCGGCTCAACCTGACCCGGTCCAACTCGATCCGATCGGTTCACTCAACCCGATCGGTTCACTCGACCCGACCGGTCACTGGTAACTCGCCGGAGAAGACGACCGGACTACCGTCACCGTCGTCGGAGGCTGGCCAGAGAAGATGACCGGACCGCCACCTCTGCCGCCGTCTGGTTCGCCGGAATCCCCCATTTCCGGCCGAAACTTCAAGGTTTTCTAACTTTTTCATTTCTTAACCATTTTTCACGATCTACACATGGAAATTCATCTACGTTTCACCAGGAATCCAAATATGAGGTCAAAGTTCCGAGATCGTACCTAGTTTGGCCGAAAAACGGCCGAGAAGACTCGGTTCACCTCCCTCCTCCGTCCGTCGCCTACGGCGGTGCTCCCGCTTCAATAGCTACCCAAAAATGCTCGTGGGGTCCCGGGGAAGATCCTCTCGACCTTGGTTTCGCTCAAATCGGATCGAAATCCATCCGATGAAGGGAGGTCTTCGGTGTTCGCACGGGGAGGTTTTTCAGGTAGGAGAGAGAGACTGATTGGCCAATCTCCCGAGGAGAGAGAAAAATATCTACTATATAGTTCCAACGTCTCCAAAATTACCAAATTGACCCTGAAGCTTCTAGACCCGTAACGAACTCATCGGGTCTCCGTTTTCTGCGTGCCGCCTGTCTACGAACTCGTGAGTTCGAGACCTACGCAACGACCCAAGAAAAATTCCCAAAAGTACTGCCAGTCAAAAAGTGACTACCGAACCCGTCCAAAACAGAGGGTAAAATTGTCCAATTCTCAAAATAATTTAATTTCTGGTCCGGGTCGTTACAATCCGGGTCCCCGACCTGTGTCTTATGACATCAAGTTCATGTCCTAGGAGTGTCAAGGTCATACCAGGTTGTGTCCCGCGACATTCCCCAAGGACACCCTCTCGAGTCCCAAGCGTGTTCCTGCCAAGTCCCTGCCTAGCCCAGCGCAGGTGCCTAAACCCTGGTTCCTATTCCACCAGAGTTCCTCCTCTACGCTAAGCCTGACAATTTGTGCGCCTAGCCTAAGTATTGACGCACTTCTACTACACCCATGGTGCGCCTCAAAAGCGTGGTCCCAGTTTGTGCTGAAAATGCTACCCTGGGCCCTTGTCCCAAAGAGATCCTTTGCACCTTATTTTAGGGCCGAAAGGTTCAGAAGGGGCCCTGACCTGCAATTCAATTGAACAAAGTGAGACAAATCCCATAACTATACTAGATGCATCATTTGTAAGTGCTTGGAATGGTTTGTCTCGAGTGGATTGATCAATGACATTTTAAGTTCTCAAAAGTCCAAGTTTGAAGGTTTTGAGCCCAGAATCTGGCCCAGCTATGTTCGAAGTGCTTAGGCTTGGCTCAGCCTAGTTCTTGACGTCCAAGTAACATCAGAAGATTCCAGAAGTTGCCTTGGCATGCAAGAAAGTTCAGAAGACTTATTGTGTAGTATTGTCGCAAATCCTAGTCCAAGTCCAAGAAGGATTTCTCTTTTAAGTCCTTTTTGATATCTAATTAGAATAGGAGTTTTGAGTCAGTTTCTGATTAGGATTTTATCCAAAACGATCTCCTACATTGTAAAGGTTTAGAGGCCTATTTAAAGGACCTAAGGGTTTGCGGGTGAAGATATCAAGACCCCCTAGCCGCAATTTACATTGTAATTAAGCTTTTAAATTTAAACAGTTTTTAGTTTCTGCGTGTGAGAAAGTTGGACGCGAGCATTGGAGAACAAGCTCTGGTGTGGTCTTCTACTATGTCTCATCTTCAATAATCTCCTCTGTATCTTCACTTTTATTGCTTTTACTTTATGAATTCAATTATGTTTGTTTTAATTTCAGTTATGCGTGAGTAATTCCTTTTAGAATTAGGACTGCTTGAAGCCCTAGCCATGTTAGCTCGTTAAGTAGATTTTTATTCTTGATCTTGATTGCTATCCTAACTAGGACATCAGTGTTAAGTCATTTTATAATTGGATTTCTATCCTGATTAGTCTCCTAAACTTTAGGGGACTAGGTACCCTATAAAGAGGAGCCTTAAGCTCACGGGTGGAAAACTTTGGAGAAACCCTAGCCGCAAGACATCATTGTACTTCAGTTTTCAATTTTAAATTTCAGTTAACTGTTTTAAGAGAGAGTTGGGCGTGACCCTTTGAGAGAGTTGGGCATGAGCCTTCTCAGAGAAAGCTTTGGCGTGGTGTTCTGCTGTGCCTATTCTTCAACAATTTCTTTTGTAACCTTATTTTTAATATTGAAATTTAATTATTAATTCAATTATATTTGTTTTAATTTCAGTTATGCGTGAGTAGTTCCTTTTAGAATTAGGGCTGCTTGAAACCCTAGCCATGTTAGCTCGTTAAGTAGATTTTTATTCTTGATCTTGATTGCTATGCATGCTGGATAATTCTGATTACTATTTTAACTACCATTCTATTATGTTTATGAGATTTGCTACCTTATTTGCATAAATTATGGAAGGAATTGCTTGAGTGACCGTCATATCATCCTGTCATTCATTAGCATCAAGAGGTTGAGGTTAAGAAACAATCTTGTAATCGGAATTCATGACAACCTAGGAATGCATATCACTTTTCTAGGCTAGTGTGGTGTCATTAAATTCTCTTAGTACTTCATGCATCACCTTACTGGTAAGTGATAGACGTTCTATGCATATGCCCTATCTAAAACATGCTAAGTAAGAGAGAATAACATATGTTTAGTGTTCCAACGCTAGGACCTAGGCATGGCACCTAATTCAGAATTTGCATAGTAATTAGGTCAAGATAATCTGGTTAAGAGCTATAATTGGTTAGAGTGGATAGTAGGCCCTAATTCGCCTTAGTTAAATCAATCAACTTTTCCTGTATTTTAATTTACTGTTTTACTTGTCTTTAATTTTCAATCCTAAAAGCATAAAAACGTCCACCACGCGCCGCCCCCCCCCCCCCCCCCCCCCCCCCCCCCCCCCCCCCCCCCCTCCCTTTCATGCCGTGTGTTTGTCTAAGTTAATTGAATCTGAACTGAATTGGAACTTAATTGTTGAAACAAGTCCTCAAGGAATCGACCTTTGCTTGCCAATATATTATCATAACTGATTTTGTATACTTGCGAAGATATAACCGTTAAAGATAAAGTACATATTCTTGTCCTTTATTTTTACGAACAAGTTTTTGGCGCCGTTCCCGGAGACTTGTCCCTCAACGGCGTCCATTTAGTTTGGGTTTATTAACTTAGTTTTCTTTATTTTTAGATACTTTGTTTATGTCATCAAAAGGATTTTTCCAAGGTTCTCTGCACAGATCAAGCACCCCACCATCATCTAGAGGATCTTATATTCACGGCTCACCACCACCTAGCCCAAGAAGGATGGCAGATGCAAGGGATGAGCAGGGAAGATACTAGGTCCTTGTGCCTATCCCAGCCCCACGGTTCCTCAGGATTTTGCAATTCCTTATGTTTGAGGATCAATTTCCCATTGTGTTTCTAGAGTCCACGGTGGCCAATTTTGAGTTGAAGTCTGGAACCATTCACATGTTACCAACATTCCCTGGACTTTTGGGAGAAGACCCACACTTACACATTAAGGAATTCGTTGAAGTCTGCTCAACTTTGCACATCAACGGCATGACAAAGGCTGAAATTCGACTAAGGATCTTTCACTTTAGCCATAAGGATCGTGCTAGGCATGGTTTCACTCTTTGATGCCAGCTTTAATCCACTCGTGGAGGGACTTGTCTTTGAAATTTCTAACACAATATTACCCTGTGGCCAAGACAAAGGAGTTGAAGGCAAAAATCATGGATCCACGGCAAGGGGTTGATGAACCATTCTATGAATTTTGGGAGTGCTTCAATCAGATGTTAAGGGCGTGCCCTCACCACAACATCGACGAGCATCACTTGATGTTGTACTTTTACGGAGGATTGAAAAACAGTGACCGCTCCATGGTGAACTCTCAATCCCAAGGAATTCTAGATGGCACAGCCACAGAGGCAAGGACGGCCTTTGAGAATATGGCGCCAAGAGAGAAGCAATTTAGCTACAGAGGTCATTCCTCTCAGGCTACAAGCAAGGCGTACACACAAATGACAAGGATGATGCCATTGCTCAACTAACGCCAATGGTAAAAAAGCTCTGCAATGAGAAGGCTCGAGGAGTTCAAGTGTGTGACGTGTGCTCTATCCAGGGCTACACGTCCCAAGACTGCCCAATGGTGGAAGACGCCAATGTTTTTGGAGGTTTCAATAATAATTCACAACCCCGGAATGACCCATATTCAAACACTTACAATCCGGGGTGGAAACATCATCCAAACTTCCGCTGGAGCAACAATCAAGCTGCTGCCAATCCTTTTCCGCCCCCTAGATTTCAGCAGTAAGCCACATCCCCTCAAGGGAACCCTCACTACCCTTCATGAAATCAGAGTGGCGGAAGCAAATTATTGGAGGATGCCCTCAATACCATGGCTCATCAAAACATCCAATTCATGCAAGACAGCTAGAGTCATATGGCAAAAACAGATAATGCAATTGCAAACTTGGATCATCAAATGGGACAAATTGTAAATCAACTAAATCAGTAGGAGTAGGGAAATCTACCAAGTCAAGTCATGGTAAATCCTAAGGCCAATGCCATCACTCTACGGAGTGGAACGTGGAACACAACTTCAAGGTCCTACATACGCTGCTCTTGAAGGAAATAACGAAAGACATGACACTAAGGAGGGTGACTTCCCCGTGACATCATCAAGGCACCATCCTGCTGTGACCAACTCCATGACATACCCACAGAAGGCCATGCCTTATGGAATGCCGCAGACTTGGGCCAACCCTGGGCCGCCAACCATGTTCCAAGCTCCACCGAGAGCCCTACCGTAATAAGGACTTGACCCTGCGCCTCAATTAGCTATGCCAAGGACCACAGACCAAAGCGTGCCACTGAACAGGCCACAGCCACAGCCGCAGGCACAGAACCTACCTAGCGAGCCACTATGCACCTCACCGCAAGCAGCCACTGAAACTGCGCCTAATTCAGCTCTATCGAGAACCATGTCCCATCCGATATCACAAGACGCGCCAAGTATCATGTCCAAGGCACTGCCGCAGGCCACGGATGACATCCAACCTGCTCCTAAGGCCAAATTGCAGCACTCAAATAATTCTTACTCTAAAACTCAAAATTCCAATCTTACAACAACTAAAAAAGTAACATTTGAGTTAGCTAATGATGTTGAAATTTCATTTCCTCGTAGGTTTCAAAACAAGAATAAGCAAAAGGAGGACTTTGAGGAGGAAATCATCAACATGTTGCAGAAGCTTCAAAGCACACTGCCTTTACATAAAATCGTCAAGCATATGCCTACCTTCGCAAAGCTCATCCAGTACTTAGTTAGAGAAAAGCGTGGTTTCAGCTCCACTGGCATTATTGAAATCCCTAAGGCATGCTCTGCTGCCCTTTTACGCATGCCCCTGAAAGCCAACGATCCTGGGCCTCCATCACTTCCATGTGTCATTCAATCCAAAAGATTCGAGCATTGCCTCTGCGACACGGGAGCATCAGTAAACATCATGTCGTTCCACATTTACAGGTCACTCAACCTAGGCGCACTCAAACCTACGCACCTATGTGTTATATTAGTTAATGCCTCTGTTACTAATCTAATGGGAGTTCTAGAGGACGTACTTGTGCAAATTGGAGACACCTGCATCCCTACGGACTTTTACGTACTCAAGATGGACAGAATTGACAAGAATGAGGAACCTCCACTCATCTTTGGAAGGCCTTTGCTAGCCACGGCTGAGTGCCTTATCAATGTCAAACATGGCCAACTCTCCATCAAGGTCTTGGAAAAGCTTCGGACATTCTCCATCCATGATGCCATCCAATACCCTGCAGAGCCAAATTTGGACTTCCCGTTAAACACCATGGACTTACTGCTGCAGAAGGCACTCGCCAATTCATGCATAACAAATGCTCTTGAAATGGCCATCACTTCACCAACTGATGAGACACTTCACGATAAGGTGATAGAGGAAGTTAGAATACTTGATACCGTTCCTGTTCATTCATGGAACAAATAACCAGATTTTGAGGCGCTACCTCTCATGGACCACAAGACTCTGCCGTCCACCAACTAGCCCCTAGAATTAGAATTAAAACCACTGCTTGATCATTTAATGTATGCTTACTTTGGCAAAAATCAGAGCCTTCCAGTCATCATTGCCTCTAACTTAAGTGCGGCAGAGTAAGAGCAATTGGTACAAGTCTTGAAGGGTCATCGTACGACGATAGGATGGAGAATTACCGATATAAAAGGGATCAGTCCCGCCAAATGCATGCATCGAATACTTCTTGAAGATGATGCCAAACCATCCATAGAAGCACATCGAAGATTAAATTCACCTATGAAGGAGGTCGTGAAGAAGGAAGTCCTTAAACTCCTCGACGTGGGCATTATCTATCGTATAAGTGACTATAAGTGGGTAAGCCTGGTCCAAGTAGTTCCAAAGAACAGTAGGATTACCGTGGTTAAGAATGAGCTCGTACCCCAGAGAGTTCAAATAAGATGGAGGGTTTGCATTGACTACCGGAAGCTCAACACCACCACCCGTAAGGATCACTTTCCCTTGCCATTCATCGATCAAATGCTTGAGAGTTTGGCCGGTCATTCACATTATTTCTTCTTGGATGGCTACTCAGGGTATAATCACATTGCTATCGCCCCGGAAGACCAAGAAAAGACTACATTCACGTGCCCTTATGGCACATTTGCCTACCGAAGGATGCCTTTTGGTATTTGTAAAGCCCCAGCTACCTTTCAACGCCGCATGATGAGCATCTTCTCTTACATGGTGGAGGATATAATTGAGGTATTCATGGATGACTTCTCTATCTTTGGCCATTCATTCGATCTGTGCTTAGCTAACTTGTCCCAAGTACTAGAATGCTACCAAGAAAGTAACTTAGTGCTGAATTGGGAAAAGTGCCACTTCATGGTACAACAAGGAATTGTCTTGGGCCATGTGATCTCTAGCCATGGAATTGAGGTGGACAAAGCTATGTTAGACATCGTGGAAAGACTACCGTACCCTACAATATTCAAGGAGGTTCGATGTTTCTTAGGCCACGCCGGTTTTTATCGATGCTTCATTCAGGACTTCTCGAAGATCACAAGGCCGTTGTGCAACCTCCTAGCTAAAGATGCCGCATTTGACTTCAACAAAGAATGCCGTGAGGCATTCAATACAATAAAGGCAAAGCTCATGGCATCCCCCATCATTATGCCACCAAATTGGGACTTACCATTCGAACTTATGTGTGATGCTTCGGACTTCGTTGTAGGAGCTGTTTTAGGACAGCGTGTCAACAAGCTTCCTCACGTCATCTACTATGCAAGTCGAACCCTGAATGATGCCCAACTGAACTACTCCACCACTGAGAAAGAGGTCCTTATTGTTATCTTCGCTCTTGAGAAGTTTAGATCGTACATAATTCAGACCAAGGTCATTATCTACACAGATCATGTGGCCTTGAAGTACTTACTCACTGAGAAGGATGCCAAGCCAAGGTTGCTGCCATGGGTGCTACTTCTCCAAGAGTTTGACCTCAAAATTTGAGATAAAAAGGGGAGTGAAAACATAGTGGCTGATCATATGAGCCACTTGATTCATGGATCCAATGAAGAGGCTGACCAATTGTCGCTCCTTGAGACATTCCCACATGAACAACAGTTTGCGCTCCAAGAAATCGATCCATGGTATGCCGATCTCATTAATTACCTTACCACTAAGGGATTTCCTTCATCTTTGAGCAGGTATCAAAAGGACAAGCTGGCTAAGCAATCTAAGTACTTCATTTGGGATGCACCGTACCTATGGAAGCATTGTCTAGATCAAATCATTCGACGATGCATTCCCAAAGCTGAGATGAAATCCGTCCTAACATTTTGCCATAGCTTGGCGTGTGGAGGTCATTTTGGAGCCAAGAAGACGGTCCTTAAGGTCCTTCAAAGCAGATTCTATTGGCCTACATTGTTTAAGGATGCATACGAGTTTGTACTCACTTGTGACAGATGCCAACAACAAGGTAACATAGGCCCTCGAAATCAAATGCCATTAAACCCTATCCTGTAGAGATCTTTGACGTCTGGGGCATCAATTTCTTGGGGTCTTTTCCGAATTCTTTTGGTAATCTTTATATTTTGCTTGCGGTTGATTATGTGTCCAAATGGCTGGAAGCAATTCCCACCAAAACTAACGATGCCAAAGTAGTTATGAGCTTTTTGCAGAGTCGCATCTTAGCTAGGTTCAGAGCGCTTAGGGCAATCATCAGCGATGGGGGGACGCACTTCTGCAATCGTTTGTTTGAAGCTTTATTAAAGATGTATGGTGTCACCCACAAGGTTTCAACACCTTATCACCCTCGAACGAGTGGCCAAGCTGAAGTTTCCAATCGAGAGGTAAAGACTATATCGGAGAAAACGGTAAGCCCTAGCCGCAAGGATTGTTCCAGCAGATTGAATGATGCATTGTGGGCCAATGATAGCATACAAGACCTTGATTGGCATGTCTCTTTTCAGGTTTTTTTTCGGAAAAGGATGTCACCTACCGGTGGAATTGGAGCATAGAACATTCGAGGCAATTAAGAAGATGAACATGAATGTTGATTATGCTGGAATACATAGAAAGTTGTAGCTAAGTGAATTAGAAGAGCTACAAAATGAGGCCTACGAAAGTGCTCGGATTTACAAGGAGATTACCAAAGCTTTTCACGACAAGCACATTCAGCCCAAGGACTTTCAAATCAGACAAAAAGTCCTCCTCTTTCATTCTCGCCTCAAACTATTTCCAAGTAAGTTGTGTTCGAGATGGACTGGACCATTTATTGTTACTAACGTTTTTCCTCTTGGTGAAGTTGACAACCAACACCCGGATAAGAAGACTCCGTTCAAGGTAAATGACCATCGCCTCAAACACTACTTCTAGGCCCTTCCCAATCCAAGCCTAGCTACTCTGCAACTGAGCATGCGCCAAGTACCTAGCATGCCAGCCCCGTTTTGCCTAGATATTAAACAAAGCGCTCCTAGGAGGCAGCCTAGCCCTGGTTTGTATTTCTCTCTTCCTTTGCTATTTCTGCCCTTTATATCTCTCAAACATTTGTTCTGTTTTCCTACTTATTGCTTATCACATTGAGGACAATGTTCAGTTTAGGTTTGGGGGTGTAGATTTAAAAATTTTGCATATAGAAACAAGTAGGTTTGGGGGTGATACACGGCCAGAACTTTTGAATTTCAGTTTCAGTTTTAATTTGTTTAGTTAAATGTTGCTAATGATAGTATTATAACTAGTTAATAGGGATTTACATGCTAAGTTAACTATCTTTGCTGTACTAAGAGTCATGTCATTGTCAAGTAGTTCATAATCTGCACTTCACAATGCCATGTTTTAAGTGATTAAGTGAACAAAACAACTGAATATGAGTGAACTTTAGAAAATTAGTGGAGACTTCCCTGTGAGATCTTTGAGCCTAATTGCCATTCTTTCTGAGGGATATACTTGTTTCTACTATTAACACTCATCGCTTTTGTTCATAATTGCTGATCTCATTACATCATTTTCCATTGAATTTTAAAGAACTAACATCATTTAGATACTCTTGATTTAATGTGTGGTTTGCCATAAGAAGTGATGTAGGCTATGTGTGCTTTAACCTCTAAAGGCCTTATCCTACCCAATTGCATGCTCCCTAAGCCAATTTTGAAGCCAAACACTCAGCCTTTTCTTTCATCACCGAAAAGTATAACCTAATCGAAATGCTTAGCGATTCATCACAGCCATGCCCTATAACCTCAGTTTGTGCTAAGGTTGCCCAAAATGAGATTGATGGTGAGAATGAGAAGTGAAAGAAGATGCTGCCCAATTCCAAAGACATTGGCATTTTGAAAAGTTCAATGTTCAAAAAAAAAAATTGAGACAAGCTGCATGAAAGATTGAGGAAATCATTGCATGATCTTGGTTCAATTCAAAGAAAAAGAAAAGGAAAAAAAAATAAAGAAAACAAAAGAAAGAAAGAAGAAACGTTGAAAAGAAAAAAAAGAGTGAAAAACAAAGTGAATTGAGCCAAGTGAGCAAAGAGCCTCAAAATAAGCCATCAAGAAAGCAAAATGCCGTGGGCCTTAAGCAAGGATTCAGTTCAGAAATTCTAAATTCAAGTCATGACTTCTCATGCCTTGGCACAGCTCAGGTTCTTCGAATTCTATCATTCCTTTCTAAATCTCGGAGCTTAGGCCCATTACAACCTAAGATGGAAGACCTAACTGATCTTATGGACAATCATGCTAAGGATTAAGGTACGTATCTATGTTCTTAAAATTCAATTCCTTTCTTTATTTCCATAAAGTGCTATTATTCATTGATACTCATATGTGATTAAATTTGAATTTCATAACATAAACTCATCACATATGCTTGAAAAGAGTGAAAGCCTAGGATTCTTGTGCGAATTGATTGTTGCCCAGTGAGGATTAGAGTCGAGGTGAAATCTTTCTAGGGCACTTAGACGAAGTTGTTCTCAAACATGATCACTTGAAATATTGGCACTTAAACACTACACCTGCATATGACACTCACGGCTATGGCATCCCTTTTAGTTCTGCAAAGCATGACTACTTACTTTGGTTACTATTAGCTTGTTTAAAGGACTATTTCTAGCTTTGTAGTTGTCTAAGTAAAACATTTGTGGGTATCGTGCTGCTATAACCCTGAGGAGACAAAACTCCTCCTACTAGGTGAACGTAGGGGTTTAAATGTTCTATCTTAACTAAGATCGAGTCTTTTCATTTTGTTTAAGTTTGTTTTTCTCAGGGACTAGCAAAAGATAGGTTTGGGCGTATTTGTTCAGTCATTATTTATGCATCATTTTGATGTCTTTATAAGCCTCTCTTACATGTGTTTTGAATAATTTCGTGCCATCAATAGTAGAAAATGATCAATCTTGTGAGACTTGTGCAGATTTGGAAAGATAGGTAAATTATGAGAAGAACGCAAAAAGAATGACTTAAATCGGAGTTCAGATGAAGGAGATATCCTCATTTCAATATCAGGTCCTGAACTAGGTCATGAATGCGCTAGTGTACCCTATTTTGGGTCCTTGGCCAAGTACCTTAGATCATGCCATCCGGGTCCCAGGCCTGTGTCTCATGACATCAAGTTCATGTCCTAGAAGTGGCAAGGTCATACCAGGTTGTATCCCGTGACATTCGCCAAGGACACCCTCTCGAGTCACAGGCGTGTTCCAGCCAAGTCCTTGCCGAGCCCAGCTCAGGCACCTAAACACTGGTTCCTATTCTGCCAGCGGTGGAAAAAAGTTCCTCCTCTGCACTAAGCCTAAAAATCTGTGCGCCTAGCCTGAGTAATGACGCGCTTCTACTACACCCATGGTGCGCCTCAAAAGCGCAGTCCTAGTGTGTGCTGAAAATGCTACCCCGGGCCCTTGTCCCAAAGAGATCCTTTGCGCCTTATTTTACGGCCGTAAGGTTCAGAAGAGGCCCTAACCTGCAATCCAATGGAACAAAGCGAGACAAAACCCATAAATATACTAGATACATCATTTGTATGTGCTTGGAATGGTTTTTCTCGAGTGGATTGATCAATGACATTTTAAGTTCTCAAAAGTCCAAGTTTGAAGGTTTTGAGCCCAGAATATGGCCCAACTATGTTCTAAAATGCTTAGGCTTGGCTCAACCTAGTTCTTGACGTCCAAGTAACATCCAAAAGATTCCAGAAGTTTCCTTGGTGTGCAAGAAAGCTCAGAAGACTTATTGTACAGTATTGCCGCAAATCCTAGTCCAAGTCCAATAAGGATTTCTCTTTTAAGTCTTTTTTGATATCTAATTAGAATAGGAGTTTTGAGTCAGTTTCTGATTAGGATTTTATCCTAAACTATCTCCTACATTGTCAAGGTTTAGAGGCCTATTTAAAGGACCTTAGGGTTTGCGGGTGAAGATATCTAGACACCCTAGCCGCAATTTACATTGTAATTCAGCTTTTAAATTTAAACAGTTTTTAGTTTCTGCGTGTGAGAAAGTTGGACGTGAGCATTGGAGGACAAGCTCTGGCGTGGTCTTCTGTTGTATCTCATCTTCAATAATCTCCTTTGTATCTTTACTTTTATTGCTTTTACTTTAATGAATTCAATTATATTTGTTTCAATTTCAATTATGTGTGAGTAGTCTTTTTAGGATTAGGCCTGCGTGAAGCCCTAGCCATGTTAGTTTGTTAATTAGATTTTGGCTCTTGACTTTGATTGCTATGCATGCTGAATAATTCTGATTACTGCTTAAACTACCATTCTTTGATGCCTATGAGATTAGCTACCTTGTTTGCATATATCTTCTTGTAATTCATTAACATCAAGAGATTGAGGTTAAGAAACAATCTTGTAGTCGGAATTCATGAGAACCTAGGAATGCACATCACTTTTCTAGGCTAGTGTAGTATCATTAAATTCTCTTTGTACTTCATACATCATCTTAAATGGTTGGTGATAGACGTTCTAGAGTACACATCATGTTTAGAACATGCCCAGTAAGAGAGGATAATATATATGGAGTGGGCCAGCCATCGGGACCTTTGCATGGACAATTAATTCAAAAGTTGCATAGTAATTGAATCAAGGAAATTTGGTTAATAACTATAATTGGTTAGAGTGGATAATAAGCTTTAATTCGCCTTAGTTAATAAGTAATCAATCAACTTTTTCTGCATTTTAATTTACTGTTTTACTTTCTTGCATGATAATCCAAAAGCATCAAACCCCCCTCCCCCACTTTTGGCGCGTGTGTGTGTGACTTTATTTATTTGATGCTTTTATCTAAGTTAATTGAATATGAACTGAATTGGAACTTAATCGTTGAAACAAGTCCTCGAGGGACTGACCTTTGTTGTGCTACTATACTATTCTTATCGATTTGTGCACTTGCAATGATTATATAATTGTTAGAATTAAATTGCATATTTCTTGTACTATAATTTTACCAACACTTTGTTGTCCAAGAACGTCTCAGAAGGTTCCAGAATATTTTTGGCGCATCAGAATTCTCTGGGCTGTGTGGACATTGCTTGTCGCCTAAGAAAGTCCTAGATTTTAGGACTTTGTCCCTGTTGAGCTAGGAAATCTATTTTAGCGATTAATTAAGGGTCTTTTTGGTCTTTTGTTGTCAGTTTTAATTCCTAGTTTTTAGGGGAAGCCCTAGGGCTATTTAAACAAGGTTTTCACATTGAAAGAGGGTTCCTCCCCTTTGTAGCTGCATCGTTTTCAGTTTTAGACAGTTTTGTGCGTTTTTTAATTTGTTTGTGCTTTTGGAAGTGGTGCTTAACGCAGAGAGTGGAGGAGAGTGCTTGGACGTGTCCTTGGCTTGCCATTTCTTTCAATGTTTTCTTTTCTTCCCTTTCATCTTTAATTTGTAATCATGACTTATTCTATTGTTTTCAATAAGAAGCGTGAGTAGTTCCTCATAGAACTAGGGCCGCTTGAAGCCCTAGCCATGTAGTTTGTTAACTTGATTTTGGCCATTGGTTTACATTGTTATGAATATTGAATATGGTTGTGATTACTATGCATAATGATCTTAGTTTATGTTTATGAGTTTAGTCATCTAATTTGCATAATTTATAGGTGAATGATTGCTTGATTGATCGACTATCTTCTCGTGATTGTTTGGCACCAATGGTAGTGGCTTTACATCTTACTTGTAATCCAACTCATGACAACCTAGGACTGCACATCACTTTTCTAGGGGTAGTGTGATTGCTCAGATTTCCTTTCATGCTTAATGCGTTCTTTGAATAGTTGTGGTAGTGAGCCGGGAAAGCCTTCTACATAGGAACTAAGAAGAAAATAAAAAGTGTGATTTGACCTTGAGTGGACCTTTGCACGGGCATCAGATTTAGTTAATTCATAGTAATGGAACGTTGGAAATCTAGTTAAGAACTTGTAATGGTTAGTGGTGGATAGTTGGCCATAGTTCGACTTAATACCTAGTTTTAATCAAAATCAACCTTGCTGCCTAATTTGTATCTTGCACTTTAAGTTTCTGTTTTACTTTCAGTATTCTCAATTCCAAAATCATCAAACCCCCATAGCCATGAGTCTTGTGTGTGTTTGTTCAGAGTCTTTTGTGTTTTCTTGTGTCGCAAGTTACTGTCATAAGTCGTGTTTTAGTGTCTTGCATATTTACTTAGCGTTGAGTCTAGTTCCAGGTGTGTTTTACTTGTTTTCTTTTATTGTGGTTGTGTCTTAATCTGAGTTAGTTAAGTCTAAATACTAAAGCAGACATAACGTTGATACAAGTCCTCGAGGGACCGATCATTGCTTTCTTCTATATTGTCTTAGTTGACTTGTAAACTTGCAAGGTTTTAACTGTTAAGAATAGATTGCATTATCTTTTTCTCTATTTTTACCAACAGTTAGAATTTCTAATTCATCTGTGACACAACTTATGGGCATGTTTGAAGATGTTATAGTGCAAATAGGAGATACATGCATACTTGCTGATTTTTATATCTTAAAAATGGAAAAAACTATTGAAAGTGGGGACCTTCCCTTGATCTTTGGGAGACCTCTCTTGGCCACCATAAACTGTAAAATCAACTTGAACCAAGGCCAAATATCTATCAAAGTGTTAGATAAAACTAGGACCTTTTCTATTCTTGACACTATGCAATATCCACAAGAGCCTATCATTGATTTCCCCTTAAACACTATGGAATATTTATTGTATCAAACTATTCAAACTGCTTGTATAGATGACCCTCTTGAGAAGGCCCTCACCTCGCCTTCTCAAAGTGACAATGGCCTAGATGGTCGTGTCATTGAGGAATTACACATGCTTGAGGTCGTTCCTCCACTCACAACCTCAAAGCTATTCATGTTTGAAACCTTGCCTCTCAAGGAAGAAAAGACTCTTCCTTCCATCATTCAGGAACCCAAGCTTGAACTCAAGCCTTTTCCTGAGCACTTGAAGTATGTATTTCTAGGTTAGGATCAAACTTTACCTGCCATAATTGCTTCTAGTCCCACATCTTTTCAAGAAAGTCAATTAGTGCAGGTTCTAAAGGACAACATGTAAGCCATTGGATGGAGCATTGCTGACATCAAGGGGATAAGCCCTTCAAAGTGCATGCACAAAATCATCCTTGAAGAAGATGCCAAGCCAACAAGGGAGGCACAAAGGCGTCTAAATCCCCCTATGAAGGAGGTATTTAAGAAGAGGTCCTTAAACTCTTAGACGTGGGGATCATCTACCCCATCTCAGATTCCAAATGGGTGAGTCCAGTCCAAGTTGTGCCCAAAAAGAGTGGCATCACAATCATCAAGAATGAGCAAGATGAGCTTGTTCCTCAAAAGGTCCAAACTAGATGGAGAGTATGCATAGATTATAGGAAACTTAATTCTACTACTTGCAAATATCACTTTCCCTTACCTTTTTTTGACCAAATGCTTGAACGACTTGCAGGACATTCTCACTTTTGTTTCTTAGATGGCTATTCAATGTACAACCAAATTGACATTGAGCTTGATGATCAAGAAAAGACAACATTCACATGTCCCTATGGCACTTTTGCCTATAGGAGGATGCCGTTTGACCTTTGCAATGCCCCTGCCACCTTTCAAAGATGCATGATGAGCATATTTTCAGACATGGTGGAAGACATCATTGAGGTATTCATGGAAGATTTTTCTATTTTTGGTAATTCCTTTTATTTATGTCTAACAAACCTGTCTAGAGTACCAGAAAGATGCAGGGAGTCCAATTTGATTCTCAATTGGGAAAAATGTCACTTTATGGTGCAACAAGGCATTGTACTAGGCCATGTCATCTCTAGCCATGGCATGGAAGTGTACAAGGCCAAAATTGATGTCATTAGTGGCCTGCCCTATCTTACTTCCGTCAGGGAGGTAAGATCCTTCTAGGGGAATGTTGGATTCTATAGGAGGTTTATCAAGGACTTCTCCAAAATCACAAGGCCCTTGTGCAACCTGCTTGCTAAGGATGCACCATTTGACTTCACCAAAGAGTGTTGTGAGACCTTTAAGGCCCTCAAGGGCAAGCTTACGACATCCCTTATCATCATGCCACTAAGATGGGACCTGCCCTTTGAGCTCATGTGTGATGCCTCAGATTATGCCATTGGAGCAGTCCTGGGCCAAAGAATAGATAAATTGCCACATGTTATTTATTATGCAAGTAGAACTTTAAATGATGCTCAAGTTAACTATTCTACTACTGAGAGGGAACTTTTGGCTACAATATTTTCTTTAGAGAAGTTTAGGTCTTATTTGCTTCAAATAAAAGTTATTATCTATACTGACCATGCAACTCTTAAGTACTTGCTTAACAAGAAGGATGCCAAGCCAAGGCTTATTAAGTGGTTGCTATTGCTTCAAGAGTTTGATCTTGTGATCAAAGACAAGAAAGGAAGTGCGAATGTGGTAGTTGACCATTTAAGCAGACTCATCCACGGGTCTACTGAAGAAGTTGACCAACTACCCCTCCAAGAAAGCTTCCCTGATGAGCAGCTCTTCCATTTCAAGACTTTTGACCAATGGTATACTGACATTATCAATGATCATCTGTCTAGGCCACTATGCCAAAAAAGGGCTTAGACGTCACTCATCAGATGATAATTTATGTAGATTATATCGGTTTAATTTAGAAGACGACACTTCCAAATAAACCTGTCGTCTAAACCATGAAAAGACGACGGTTTTTTATTTAACCATCGTCTATTAAGGAAGCTGCTATCGAAATTTTTCCAAAACATGAAAGCGGCAAAGACCAAAAGCTTCCAAACTCGCGAGTTACTGTAGCAACTTAAAAAACGGAAAAAAGTTTGTTAGCGTGCGATTAGACTTGGTTCTCCTTCGAGTTCTTGAATAATCTCTCAGTCCACCGAAATCAAAAGAGAATTGGTTCTCCTTCGAGCTCGCGATGAGCCAAACCCTAAATTTATCCTCCGACGACGAGTTGATTCTTCTCTTCCTCTCCATTTTATCTCGAATGCCCAGAATTAATAGAAGGCGACAGCCCATGGGTTTGATTTTAAGATTCGCTTAGGATTTTTCTAAATTTCTATGGGTTTGAGTTTAGGGTTTCATATTTCTCTTAAATTTCCTATGAGTTTGATATCGATTGGCGGCTATGTTCTTGTTCTCTGTGCAGTCACATACGTTGCTCTCACTTACACACACTGAGAAGCGAAGATGAGTCGTGGGGCGGCAGCTGGAGCGAAGGGGAAGAAGAAGGGGTTTTGTTTAAATCAACTGCGCGAACCCAGTCGAGGATAAGATAATGGACATTGCCTCACTGGAAAAGTTCCTCCAAGAGCGAATCAAGGTCGTGAGAAGAACCAGGTCACCGTCACCTGGGACCCCAACTTCTCCGAAAGGTATTCTCACAATTTCAAGTCTTTTTTTTTATTTTTATTTTGGAAACACGATAATTCTTTCCTCTTTCTCAGATCTGAACTATGATTCCCAAAAACTATTCTCGGTTCTTGATGGTAAGTTTTTTTATTTTTGTTCTTGGGTTTCTTTGCTAGACCTTTATCTATTGTTAATTATATAGAGGATGGATATCATCATTAGTGAGATTGGTTCTCTCCATTTTCAGGGTTATATTGCAAGTTTTGCCAATACAATTTCTGCCGACATGCGGTTTGACACCTCTTGCTTGTCATTTCATTTTAATTCTTTTTTGTTCCATGGGTTAATTCATTGTTTGTGTCAATTTTGATCTTTAATCAAGCTACTTTTTTGTGTAACTGTTGAAGTTATGATTACAGACTCCGAAACTTTCTTTCTGTGTTGTCATGCAGTTTGATCTTAGCTTTTATTTCATGTCCTTATATTGGAACTGCTACTGCCGCAGCTTTATTGGTAATGGTGTTGCGCATCTTCTCCTATCTAGGAAGAAGAAGGAAATTGGAAATTGCACCTGGTAGACAATTTAGATCATATATGTATGTATATATATATATACATATAATTGTACTAAATTTGTAAGTTTTAATTTTTCTGCATATTAATCTAAAGTCTAAACAAGGGAGAACAAACGAACATTGAGATGGAGACTATTGATTTTACTTGCTGGGTAACTTATTGTGCTGCTTCTTTTGGTGCTCCTTTTTGTCTGTTTAGTTTTGCACAATGCAATACGCAAACTAAAACAGTTATGGTCTGCATTTACCTTTGGTATGAATTTATTCCAAACCCAATAGGAATTCGTTGTAATTGATCAGAACTTAGGATGTTCTTTTGATGCCTTGATCACGGTGACCTTAAACAAAACAACATAGGTTTAGTCAACTAGCTTCTTAGGCAATAAATTAAACCTGTAATATAACATTGATGCTTTATAGTTTATAATAGTTAGAACCATGGTGTTGCATAAAGTAATGTACTGCATAGTGAATAGCCTTTCATACGTTTCCACCCTTTAAGGTTTGGCCGATGTCTAGCTCTAATCAGATTATTTTGATTGAGTTCTTATCACTTATGTGTTAAAACAAAATTTGCAATAGACTTGAATGTCATAACTTATAAGCCCTTGTTTTATGGTTGACAGAATTTTTGGATCAAAGCAGTTTTCTGGACCGTTTCCCAAGGAGATTGGAAAACTAAGCACCGTGCAGGAGTTAAGTTTTTCACAAACATGATCAACATAAATTTCTCTCCTTTAATTGTTTTTGGGTAAATTGATTGTATATTTTGTTGTGGTTTCAGATACTTAGACAGCAGTGGAGTGAGTGGACGAATTCCACAAGAGCTTGTCAACTTTATCTTATTTTTCTTTTATTAATAAGTGGCCTTTAATGATCTTTGATAGAAAAATTCTTTAATGAATTGCGAATGTTGATGTCTTGGCTGCTCTAGTTGAGCTTGTTTAGAAGTGTATCCTACTTCCCAAAGAACATGACATATTTCTTAGTTTTATCACTTTATAGATCAATGTTATTGGAACGTTGAACATATTCTCGTTCGTTTTCACAGGTTATACTTGGAAAAGGGTTTGTATGCTTGATTTGGAAAAGCTAATATTCTGATTTAGCTTTCGAGCTTATATTGCTTGTAGTTTTTTGGGCTTTGTTGCTCATTTAATTAGGATTGGTTACTTGATCGATAGAGATGCCAGTCTCATTCATAAAAGTTTCATGTTTTGTAGGTCCCATTTGGAAAGTTTCGTAGTGCACAGTGGTAGCTAGTAGGAGTGTGCAGTGGTTTTCAGAGCCAATCCGTTATTGTTTTGGTTGTTAGTGATTAACCTTTGGCTTATTGTTGATGAAAATTTCGATTAGTCAATCTAACAAACTACAATAGTTACAAAGTTTAGAAAAGGATCATTTGGCCATTTTTACTAAGTTTGAGTCCTGTTTAGTTAAATGTAAACTTTGTAAGCTTCAAATGCTGTGATGAATCTTGTGTTAGAATGACTTGTTGTAATTGCGTTCATGATTCAAATAAATTTTCTGACGAAGATCTGTGGTGTATTAGTGATAGGTAAAATTACCGTATTACCTTTTTTTTTATATAGAAGTTGTCCTTCAATGCCTAACTAGACGACGTTTTTTTTTAAGAAACTGTCTTCCAATGCCAAATTAGACAACGGTTTTTATAAGAAACCGTTGTCTAGGCCAATCAGATAACGGTTTTTATTTAGAAATTGTCTTCCAATGCCTAATTAGATGAGTGTTTCTAATATAGAAAGGGTTTCTAATATAGAAGCCGTCGTCTATAGCCCAATCCGACGACGATTTTTTTGAAAAATTGTCGTCTATTGCCCATGATGGTTTTTTTGAAAAACCGTCGTCTGTAGTTCAATCAGACGACAGTGAATAAGCGTCGTCTAATATTGTTCAAATAGACGTCACTTACATAGACGACGCTTTTTTATACATTCAGACAACAATTTTTTAGTGTCATTTAGGGGCAAAAATGGCATAGTGGTTTCAAAGGGTCAAGCTTGTCAAGCAAGCCAAATTTTACATTTTGGATGAGCCCAACCTATGTTTCCATCGCCCTGGTCAACTCATAAGGAGATGCATCCCAGATCATGAGGTCAAGTCCATCCTTGACTTCTGCCACAACAAGGCATGTGGAGGCCACTATGGTGCCAAGAAGACAACCCTCAAAGTCCTTCAATGTGCATTCTATTCGCCCACTATCTTCAATGATGCCCATGAACATGTCCTCACATGTGACAAGTGCCAAAGACAAGGTAATTTTGGCCCTAGAGATCAAATGCCCCTAACCCTATTTTAGTTGTTGAAATCTTTGATGTTTGGGGCATTGATTTCATGGGATCCTTCCCTTGCTCATTTGGCGTTCTTTACATTCTACTTGCTGTTGATTATGTTTCTAAATGGGTGGAGGCATTTCTAACCAAGACTAATGATTCTATTTTAGTGTGTAGCTTCATTTAATCTCACATCTTGTCAAGATTTAGTACACCACGGGCCATCATTAGTGATGGTGGCTCCCACTTTTGCAATATGACATTTGAGGCACTCATGAGAAAATATTGAGTCACAGATAGAATCTCAACTCCATATCATCCTCAAACTAGTGGACAAGCCGAGATCTCAAATGAGAAGTCAAGGCCATCCGTGAAAAAACCATGGGTCAAGGAAGGATTGGTCCAATATGCTCAATGATGCCCTTTGGGCATATAGGACTGCCTATAAAACACCAATTGGCATGTCCCCATTTAGGCTTGTCTTTTGCAAAGGTTGCCATTTGCCCGTGGAATTAGAGCACAAGGCCTTTTGGGCCATCAAGTGTGTCAACATGGACATTGATGAGGCAGGACATCATAGGAAACTTCAGCTGCAAGAACTTGAAGAATTAAGGATGGAAGCCTATGAAAGCTCTAGAATTTACAAAGAGAAATCCAAGGCCTAGAATGATAAGCACCTAGTCCATAAGACCTTCCAAGAAGGACAAAAGGTCATTCTATTCAATTCAAGGTTGAGGCTCTTCCCTGGAAAGCTCAGATCTCGTTGCACAGGGCCCTATTTAGTGCTTAAGGTCCTACCCCACGGTGCCGTGGAAATCAAGCATGAGAAGTCAGGCCTTGAATTGAAAATCAATGGCCACCGCTTGAAACCTTATTATGATGCCTACCAAGACCTGCCAGCTTAAGTTCTGTTTCTGGCTATGCAACCCGTTGCTTGACTTGCTAGGCACGTCTTGCCTAGACGTTAAATCAAGCGCTCCTAGGAGGCAGCCTAGCCCAAGTTTGTGATTCCTACATTTTCTTGATGCCTCCTTTACATCTTTATGTTTTGACCTTAGAATTTTAACTTGTTAACATTGAGGACAACGTTTAGTTTCAGTTTGGGGGTGTGATCAAAATTTTGCAACATTTAGGTTTGGGGGTACATAGCTAGGAACTTAGTACTTTACTTGTTAATAAGTTACATTCTTGAATGAATAATTAGTGTCTTAACTAGAGCCATCCCATTCTTAGGTTTGTGCCTCATCATTACAATTAATGCGTAACTTCAAGAAATTGAGCTAAAAGATGACTTTGTTTTAGTGATCCTTAGAAAATTAGTGGAGACTACCCTATGTGAGAGTTTAAGCCTAATGCCTTTCTTTTTGAGAGAGTTCCTTTGTTCTACTCTTAAACACTATTCAATTCTTTGCATATTGATTGATCTCATTACTATACTTTGCATTGGACTTTAAAGAACTAATATCTTATGTAGAGCCTCTTGACCCTGAGTTTGATAAAACATAAGAAGTGACGTAGGCTAGGCATGTTTGAGCCTTCTAAAAGCCTTATCTGTCCCTTTGTATGCTTCCTTTAACCCACTTTGAAGCCAAACACTTCAAGCCTTTCTTTCATCACCTAAATCAGACTGAGCCCTAGATAGTGAGCCCTCAATTGTGTCCATTCCCTGTAGCTTAGATTTTGACAAGCCCATGCCAAAGGAAGTTCATGACATGGAAGGGAAGACAAGCTGACAGGACCCTTCCCGAATTTCGCCTCGAAATCTGCGAAAATCCTTGCTCCCGTCTGACAGCTTTTAACCACAAAAGTTAATACCTGGAATACCCTTAATCTTTGGAAACATCAAATAAACTTTACAAGGGTTCCAACAGAACCTCCTCTGTACCTGATTGACCTTCACCTACCTATCAGACGAATGATAGCCTAGTAGTCTACAAACTACCTCGGAAGACTTCCTCCGCAATCAAACAAGACAACTGACGTGTCATCCTCGTGTGAAACGTCACCAATTCGTCCATTTGGGTCACCGCCCACACCACTCACTGACCCTAATGACAAAGGTACCCGACTTCGTTGAATTGAGTTTCACTAAGTTACCCCGAATCGTAATTCAATATCCCGGCTCATCCTGAGTACCCCGAGTCGTAACTTGATATCCCGGCTCATCCTAAGCACCCCGAGTCGTAACTCGATATCTCGGCTCATCCTGAGCAACCCGAGTCGTAGTTCGATATCCCGGCTCATCCTGAGCACCCCGAGTCTTAACTCGATATCTCGTCTCATCCTGAGTACCTCGAGTCGTAACTTGATATCTTGGCTCATCCTGAGCATACCGAGTCGTAACTCGATACCCTGACTCATCTTGAGCACCACAAGTCGTGACTCGATATCCCGGCTCATCTTGAGCACCCCGAGTCGTAACTCGATACCCCGTCTCATCCTGAGTACCCTGAGTATGATGGAATCCTCCATAACATACATCATATCAATCACCACGGTGAAAACCTTAATCAACGATCTGGTGGAGAAATACCCTCCAACGCCAATTGAAGAAACCTCAATGCTGTGGTGGAGAAATAACCTCCAACGCCAATCAGAGAACCCCGTGGTATAACATAGTACATAGAAGAACGCATGTCACGTAATCCTGAAAACCCAGTTCGTTCACAGTACATCCAAAGTACCAACTCAAAGGAACCCTTTGACATACTAATAACCCAGCTCCGTTGACTTCCCGAGCCAAAACCCGCTCCGTGGTCGTCTATTACCGCTACGATTACTCAAATGAGGCTCTAAATGAACTCCAACGGCCTCAAAACTACCAAAATCCGATCCGGAATGTTCCAAAACCCTGGACATGCGCTGTCGTGGGTCGGGAAATAGCCCCACTTGCCGTCGCACGCCGGTAGAAGACCCTATGCGCTGTCATGCACCGGTAGAAGGCGGGACCACGGGCCACGCACCGGCCACGTGCCCCTATGTGTCGCCACGAGCCCCACGCGTGTCTGTACAGTTACGACAGAATATTCCTTCGCTATGACGAAATATTCCGTCGAACCTGACGAAATATCGAGGCGGAATCGAAATATTCCATCCACATTAACGGTATTAGGGTTCCGTCATAACGCCTTTAATTTTTGACGGACTATGCTAACGCCGTTAGCATATTCCGTCAAACCCTAACAGCGTCAGTTGACCCAACGGTTAGCTAACTACTGACTAGACGCTGACTGTGTAGCCACGTGGCTCCACGTGGCAGCTGAGTCAGCTGTTGATTGGTCGCCATGTGGCTCCACGTGGCTACCAGGTGGCATGCCACGTCAGCCACCGCAGTTCAAACCAGTCGCCGAGTTCGTCTGGGACGACGACCGGAGAGCCGCCGTTGCCGCCGTCTCTGGTGGCTGGAATCTAGGAATTCTCACCGGAAAAGATGATCGGACCACCGTCAACGCCACCGTCGATGGTAGAGAATCCAACCTTTTCCAGATTTCTCAAAAGTCGACCATTTTTCACAAATTTTTAGTCTAAAATCATCTACTCACTCCCAAGAATCCAAAACTGGGGTCCAAAGTTGGAAATATTACCTCGATCGACCGAAAAATCCGTCGAAAGGTTCGGGTCCACTTTTGCTCTTCGATCTGCCATCTATGGTGGTTCTTACACCTCGAAAATGGCACCAATCGGTTCGTACGACAGAGATGAAGAGTTTGGTGGCCTTGGATCGGTTCGAAACAGCCCAAAAATGGGTCGATGGTGGTGGAGGTGTGCAGTGTTCGCACGAGGAGAGAGAGTGGTTTCGAGGGAGGAGAGAGAGAGAGTGAGTCCGATCGGAGCAGAGTCTCCCGGAGAGAGAAAAATATGCCCCTAGTTTTGGACTTTTCCAAAATGACCATACTACCCCTGAAACTTTTAGACCCACAATCTTCTCACCGGATCTCCGTTTTTCACGTGTCGCCTATCTATGAACCCTTACGAAATTAAAGGTAAAATCGTCTTTTCTTTCATTAAATTCTCAAATTAATTTAATTTTTGGTCCGGGTCAGGGACATGACCTGGCTCCGATAGTGGCATGACAAAGGCATGTCATAGCTTTGTTCTGAGGGTCCTCAGACACGGTTTTGGAACCCAGATGGCTTGATTTGAGGTTCTTGACTTGCGCCCTAAATAGGGTGCACTGGCACGCCGAGGGCCTAGTTTAGTACCCGATATGGATTTGAGGACATGCCACCCGAGCAAGGCATGCCCTCGAGTGCCAGAGAGGAGCCCAAGGCATGTCCTCCGTGATGCCAAAGTCCAATCAAGGTTCCAGTAAAGGCGTGCCATCGCCACGCCTAAACAAAGTCCAAGCCAGTGTCCCTGATAAGTTTTAGAGACAATTCCTAGCTGCAGAGACAAGGCACGACTGCGCCCTAATTCGAGTGCCAGACTGTGCCTAAAAGTTTCGATATATCGACAGGTTCTGGTAAGGTGGCCCGGCAAGTTCAAATGAGTCCATTTTTGTGCCTACAACTAATTGATTGAGAGGCATTGCAGATTCAGACTCCTTGGCATGTTTAGAAGCTATCCAAATGCTATGACGTGATTTGGCGCGACGATGAAATCCTTAGGGCCAAGTTCCTAGCTTTCAGCGCCTACACTAGAGCCTACCCAGATTCCAGCCTGTCTGCCCAGCGGCCAACTTGTGTTCCCACCTACCAGCTTGCATTCGCATTCCCAGCTGTGTTTGATTCGTTCTCATAGATTTTTGGGACTTTGTAATTGCTTAAATGTTCAATAAACATTTTGGAACACTCTAGGCTAAGGTTTCTAATTACAATACTAGTAGGACAAGGTTTGTACTTGTCTATATACGGGTGCCTTTGTTCAGTGTTTTAGAGAAGCCATCTTAGAGACTTTTACTTATTGTTTTGAGCTATCATTGTGAGTTTTGTTCACGATGACCACATTGTGTTCTTGGAGGGTTGCGCCGTGCTTGGAGCTTGCCTTTGAGAGTATAATTGGGTTTAATCTTTCAATTCTATATTCCATTCAATTCATGTTTATGTTTTTCATAATGTGTAGTGAGTAGTTTACTTTAGGTTAGGGCTGATCTTGAAGCCTTAACCATGACAACTTTGTGACTTGGTTTGATTATTATGTTCATCTTGGTGTGTTGAATTACTACTTAAACTGCTATTTTATTGTGTTGTTAGAATTGATCACTTTAATGACATAATTCACGGATGACTTCGCATCAAAATGTCACATTAAGCAATGATCTTTTTATTCAACTCATGACATTCCTAGATTGCACAGCACTTTCTAGGGTTAGTGTAGTGTGTTCAATCATTAATTAAGCATCATTTTGATGTCTTTAAGTACCTCTCTTACATGTCTTTTGAATGATTTCCGGCCATCAATAGTATAAAATGATCAATCTTGTGAGGCTTGTGCAGATTTGGAAAGATAAGTGAATTCTGAGAAGAACGCGAAAAGAATGGCTCAAGTCAGAGTTATAACGAAGAAGTGATCTCAAGTTGAAAATGAGTCCCTATCAAGTCACCGAGACATGTCCCGCGACAAGTCCCATGCCTGCCAATCGAGTCCATGTCATGTGCCCTAATCATGGCCCTGAGACGTGTACCATGTCCATGGCGTGTCTCATACTGCGCCCTAATGATGTCCCTACCGAGTCCCAGTCTGCCCCCAAACTGAGTCCCAGTCTGCCAGCGGTGCACCAATTTGTACCCTATGCGCCTGCAACGTGCCAAGTGTGCCAACCTAGAATCTTATGCACTTGTAACAAATGCTTGGAGAGCTTCAAAAGCGCAGTTTCAGATCAGGTCTTGGACGCGTCCCTAGTCCCTCAAAGACAGCCCATCTGAGAGCCTAGTACTTGTCCCAAGTGCCTAACCAGTTCCACCAAGTTCCAGGTCCTTCAGAACCAAAACTATGCACTTAGGCATTTCATGCTACGCTTTTAATAAGTGTGTCGTGCGCCTTAGAAGCCCAGTACCAGAGTGAGTATTGGGGCATGTCCAGGTCGTGTCCAGAATCGTGTTCCACGACGTGTCTGCGCCCTAATTAGGGCGCAGTTTTATGATCAGGTGTCTCATCTAGCTTTTGAGTGAGCCCTGGGCCATATACCATCAAGTTACATTGCAAACCAGCCCAAGACATGGTTTGGGCCAGCTGCTTAGGTTCGGGACATGCCAAGTTTCAAGAAGTCTTTAGAAAGGCCTGAAAGTGCCTAATTGAGGTACATACGTGCTCTGGATTTCCAAGGCTTGGCCCAGCCCATTGCTTGAAGTCCAAGAAACCCTAGAAGGTTCCCAGATGCAGCCTTGCCACACAAGAAATGTCAAAACACAAATCCTAAGGGGTTGCCGCATAGTCATAGTCCATGCTCCAAAAGGATTCCCATTTTGAGTCCTTCTTCTTGCCAAACTAGGCTAGAATCTTGTAGTCATTATTTGACTGGGTTTTCTAAGTAATTTCCTACATTTTAAAGGTATGGATCTCCTATAAATGGGAGCAGAAGACACATGGGCCGGGGGTCCCAACGTTAGACCCTATTTCTAGATCTAGCCGCATATTACCTTTAATTTGACAGTTTTTATAATTTTAAGCACTTGGAGCTTTGGAGGGGAAGTGAGACGCAGAGAAGAAGTCCTTGAGTTGCCTTGGCGTGTTCTTCAGGGTTCTTGATTGTATCTTCACTTTCTTTCGTTTATTTGGTTATTTTAATTATGATTTCAATTATATTTTGTTTTTCAATTATTAGTGAGTAGTCTTTATAGGATTAGGACTGCTTGAAGCCCTAGCCATGTTAGTAATATAATTGGATTTCTGGCTCTTTATTTTAATTGCTTTGAATGCTAAATTTGTTGGAATACTTTGCTTAATGACTTTAATTTATGCCTATAAGATTGATCACCTTGTTTGCATATAATTATTGATGTAATTGCTTGATTTACCGTCATATCAGCTTGTGATTTGTAGCATCACGGGTAGGTGGAGAGACACCTATTTGTAATCTAAATTCATGACGACGTAGGACTGCACATCACTTTTCTAGGCAAGTGCAGTGTCATTAAATTCTCTTTGTACTTCATGCATCATCTTAAACGGTAGGTGATAGACGTTCTAGAGTACACATCATGCTTAGAAGATGCCAAGTAAGAGAGGATAATATATGTGGAGTGGGCCAACCTTCAGGACCTCTGCATGGGCACTTAATTCAAGAGTTCATAGTAATTGAATAAAGGAAATCTGGTTAATAACTATAATTAGTTAGAGTGGATAGTAAGCCTTAATCTATGTTAGTCAATTTACTTGTTTTAATTTCTGTTTTCCTTGTATAGCTATTCTCTCTATTGATTAGTGCACTTGCTAGGATACAATTGTTAAGGATTGTGTGCATTTACTTGTCGTACTTTTCTTCCAACAATTAACTAGGAAAGAAATCTAATTAAAACTGCTATCCCATTTTGGCAGGGACACATCCCTAAAAGGTAGGGATTTTGACTCTTCCTTGGGCGGCAAGGAAACTTCAAGTCCGGCAATTTATCTTTGAGTGTCTCTGGGATTTCTTGGCAGCAAGAAAACTTCTGAGAACCCCCTAGGGCTTCTTGGATAGCAAGGCATGAGTTGGGCCAACCCTAGACATCAATGACACGACAGGACCCCAGTTGGCATCCTTGGGCCTCCAAATAGGGCAAGGCGAGCCCTGGGCATATTCAGCTGGGCCAAACCACTTATTTCACACTCACATGATGTATCTAGCTTAGTTCTGGCCATTGGCCTGATCGAAAGCGGATAGAGAAGTCAAGGGTCCAATCTGGCTCAAATCAGGACACTTGGGAAGGTCTTTTAGGGTAGAACAAGCCATGGACGAGTCCTGGCTAGTTCTGAGCATGCCTTCGCACTTATTTGGCTTGAAAATATGCTTTGAAGTTCAGTTCTGGTCTCTGCCTCATTTGGTTCCATCGTTGGCTAGGTGATGACTCAGTTAGAATCAACTAGACATGTCCAAAGACATGTCAAGGGCCTGTTCTGGCACGTCTTTGGCCCGTCAAGGGCGCGCCCTAGTATTGTCTTTGGACTCTGGGACATGTCCTAAGACATGATTTGGACTTGGTTAAGGTTCAATCAACTTGGCTCTTGGAGGTGTTTGAAGGACATGTCAAGGCCCGGCTAGGGTGTCTCTAAGGCATGTCAAGGACCTCAATGCAGGGCTCCCTAAGTCAGGTCAAGGACATGTCAAAGACATATCCATAGCCTATATTTGTGGTACTTGGGGTAGGCCCTTGGTAGGCACCTGATCACGTCAAGGGGCACTAGGACTTGGTTCTTGACCTCGTTAGGACCCGATACTGAACTTGGGCCATCTCCTTCGTCTGAACTCCGAATTGAGCCATTATTTTTACATTTTTATTAGAACAAACCTATCTTTCCAAATCTGTACGTGCCTCACAAGATTGATTATTTTATTCTATGGATCACACGTAATTAATCAAAAGACAAGTATAAGGGCTCAAAATCACATCAGAATGATGTATGAAATAATGACTGAATAAATACCCCCAAACATATCTTTTGCTAGTCTCTGAGCAAAACAAAGGAAAATAGAAATAATCAAAATAAAAAGATTTGATCTTAATGAAGATATGACATTTAAACCCGTAGGCTTTCCTAGTAGGAGGAGTTTTTCCTCCTGAGGGTTATGGCAGCACGATACCCACAAACGTTCTACTTAGACACCTACAATGCTAGAGATAGTACTTTTAACAAGTTAATAGGAATCAAAGTAAGTTAACATGCTTTGCAAAACTAAAAGGAATGCCACAGCAGTGAGTTTCATGTGTGATGTGTAAGTGCCAAAATTTCAGGTGACCAAGCTTAAAACCAACTTCATAAGTGCTTCAGAAAGATTTCGCCTCGACTCTAATCCTCACTAGACAACTCTCAATTCACAAAAGAATCCTAGGCTTACACTCTTATCAAGCATATGTGATGAAGTTTATGTTATGGAGTTCATGTTTAATCACATATGATTTGCAATGAAGAACAACACTTCATGGAAATTAAGATCTCATGAAAGGAATTGAATTTTAAGAACATAGATATGTACCTTAGTCCTCAGCATGGTTGTCCATAAGATCAGTTAGGTCTTCAATTTGGGTTGCAATGGAGCTAAGCTTAAGGGTAAAGAAAGGAAACCTGGATTGTGCCAAGGCATGAGAGCTCATTGCTTGAACTTAGAATTTCTGCTCTTAATCCTTTCTTAAGGCCCACGGAAATTGTGTCCTCTCAAGGTTCTCTTGAGTACATTGGCTCACTTGGATCAATTCAATTTTCTTTCACTTTTTCTTTACTTTTTGTTTTCGATTTATTCACTTTTTTTTTTCTTTTTTTTTTATGTTTGAATTGACCCAAGATCATGCAATTGTTACTTCATTCTTAGCAAAGGTTCCTTTGTAAAGCTTTCCACTCAGCTTAACTTTGAAATTTCTTCCTTGATAATGACGCCATATTCCTGGAATTGGGCAATACTTCTTCTTATTTCTCATTCCCACCATGAATTCTCATTTGGTGCAACCTTAGCACAAACCTAGGTTATTGGGCATGGCTTAATTGATTGGTTGAGTATTTTGGGGTAGGTTATGCTTAGGTGATGAAAGAAAAGGCCGAGTGTTTGGCTTCAAAATAGGCCTAGAGAGCACACAAAGGGTAGGATAAGGCCTTTAGGAGTTAAAGCACACATAGCCTACATAACTTCTTATGGGAAACCACACTTTAAATCAAGAGTATCTATACGATGTTAGCTCTTTAAAATTCAATGCAAACCCATGATGTAATGAGATCAACATTTAAGAACATAATCGAATAATATTTAAGAGTGGAAACAATGTATATCCCTCTGAAATAATGGCAATAAGGCTCAAGAATCTCACAAGGTAGTCTCCACTAATTTTCTGAAGTTCATTCAAATTCAGTTGTTTTGTTCACTTAATCACTTAAAACATGGTATTGTGAAGTGCAAGTTATGAACTACTGGATATGGCATGACTCTTAGTGAAACAAAGATAATTAACTTATCATGTACACTCCTATTAACAAGTTAAACACTTATCCCTAGTAAAAACTTAACTAACTAATTAACAACTTAAGATTAAAACTAAAAATTTTAAAGTTTTCTGGCGGTGTACCAACCCCAAACCTAATTGTTTCTATATGCAAAATTTTAATCCACCCCCCACCTAAACTGAACATTGTCCCCAAACAGAGTGAAGGTTTAGAGAGTGCAATAGGGAAGAATGATAGAGTGAGAAAGACAAAAACCAGGGCTAGGGTGCCTCCTAGGAGCACTTTATTTAACGTCAGGGCAAGACGAGGGTGGCATGTTAGGCACTTGGCGTTTGTTGCAGGTAATGAACATTCGTTGCTTGCCTTGTGAATGCCTCTCGATAGGGCTTGAGGCGGTTTCCATTCACTTTGAACGTCTCATGCTTAGCTGGGTGCTGAATTTCAACTGCACCATGGGGAAAAACATAAGCCACAAGATAGGGTCCAGACCATCTTGAATGCAACTTACCTGGAAATAGCTTCAACCGTGAGTTAAAGAGGAGGACTTACTATCCAATCTGAAAGTACTTTCTTTGAATATGTTGGTCATGAAAAGCCTTTGTCTTCTCCTTGTAAACACGTGCACTCTCATATGCCTCATTCTTGAGCTCATCCAATTCACTTAGTTGAAGTTTTCTATGAATTCCATCGTCATCCAAATCCATGTGCATTTTCTTGATGGCCCAAAATGGTTTGTGTTCCAGCTCCACTGGTAAATGAAAACCTTTTCCAAAGACAAGTCTGAAGGGAGACATGCTAATGGGGGTCTCATATGCCGTGCTATATGCCCATAATGCATTGTTTAGTCTGTTGGACCAGTCTTTGTGCTTTGGACTCACAGTTTTCTCCAATATGGCCTTCACTTCTCTATTGAAAATTTCAGCTTAACCACTCATCTGAGGATGGTAAGGCGTGGAGACTCTGTGCGTGACACCATACTTCTTTATTACATCTTCAGAGGACCGGTTGCAGAAGTGTGTGCCCCCATCACTGATGATTGTCCTAGGTGCTCTGAACCTGGCTAAGCTATGAATTTGTAGAAAACTCACAACCTCTTTGGCATCATTAGTTTTAGTGGGAATCGCTTCCACCCACTTTGAGACATAATCCACTGCTAGTAAGATATAGAGATAACCAAAAGAGTTCGGGAAAGGCCCCATGAAATCAATGCCCCACACGTCAAAGATCTCAACTACAAGGATAGGGTTCAACGACATTTCATTTCTAGGGCGTAAGTTACCTTGCCTTTGAAATTTTTCGTAGGTGAGAATAAACTCGTATGCATCCTTGAATAGTGTAGGCTAGTAGAATCCACTTTGGAGTACTTTGAGGGCCGTCTTTTTAGCACCAAAGTGCCCTCCACACGCCAGGCTATGGCAGAAGGTCAAGACTGATTCCATCTGAGCTTCTGGAATGTATCTTCTAATGATTTGACCCGAGCAGTGCTTCCAGAGGTATTGCTCATCCCATATGTAATACTTAGCCTATTTAACAAGCTTGTCCTTCTGATACATGCTCAACGAATAAGGGATACGCTTAGTAGCAAGATAATTAATGAGATCTACATACTAGGGATCAATGGCATTGAGAGCGAAGAGTTACTCGTCTGGCAAGGTTTTTAGGAGTGGCAAGTGATCAACCTCTTCATTTGACCCGTGGACTAATCTGCTCATATGGTCAGCAACCATATTTTCACTCCCTTTTTTGTCTTGGATTTTGAGATCAAATTCTTGTAATAGCAACATCCATCCGAGCAACCTGGGCTTGGCATCCTTCTTGGTGAGGAGGTACTTCAGTGATGCGTGATCAGTGTACACAATGACCTTAGTTTGAATTAGGTAGGATCTGCAGTTCTCTAGGGTGAGGATGACAGAAAGAAGCTTTTTCTTTGTGGTGGAGTAGTTTAATTAGGCATCATTTCGGGTTCTGCTGGCATAGTAGCTGATGTGAGGTAGCTTGTTCACTCTTTTCCCCAAAACAGCTCCAATTGCAAAGTCGGAAGAGTCACAGATCAGTTCTAATGGTAAGTCCCAGTTGGTTGGCATAATGATGGGTGAGGTCGTGAGCTTTGCCTTGAGGGTATTGAATGCCTCATGGCATTCCTTGGTGAATTTGAAGGCTGCAGCTTTTGCCAAGAGGTTGCAAAGTGGTCTGGTGATCTTTGAAAAGTCCTTGATGAATCTTTTGTAGAAACAAACATACCCTAAGAACGATCTGACTACTTTGACTGATGTAGGGTACGGTAGTCTCTCCACTTTGTCAAGCTTGGCCTTGTCCACTTCTTTGCCCCGGCTGGAAATCATGTGGCCCAAAATGATGCTCTGTTGTACCATGAAGCTGCACTTCTCCCAGTTCAGAACTAAGTTGCTTCCCTGCATCTCTCTAGCACTAGGGATAGATTTGCTAAACAAAGTTCGAATGAATGACCAAAAATAGAAAATTCATCCATGAAGACCTCAATGATGTCCTCCACCATTTCGGAGAAGATTCTCATCATGCAACGTTGGAAAGTAGTTGGGGCGTTGCACAAGCCAAACGACATCCTTCTGTAGGCAAACGTGCCATAGCGACATGTGAAGGTCGTTTTCTCTTGATCTACCGGGGCTATGGCAATCTGATTGTACCCTATGGTGGCATGTGGTGGCATTCAATTTTCTATAGTCGATGCATACTCTCCACCCTGTCTGAATTTGTTGGGGTACGAGCACATCATACACATTCTTCACGACAGTAATCCCACTTTTCTTCGGAACTATTTGGTCCTAGCTCACCCACTTTTCTTCGATTGCTGCCTAAGTATGTGTACTTTAAATGTTCAGACAGTGGCTTCAGTTCAAGTTCAGGGGCTTGAACGATCGACGGTAGAGCCTTATGGGCCAAGGGGGGTAGCACTTCAAATGGTTGCTTCCATCGTAGATAGGGCACGACATTGAGCAACCTGAATTCCTTCATTACGTTCTCAGCTGGGCTCTAATCAATTTGGGAAAGACTTGTGATGGCCTTATCAAGATCATCCTTCATACATGAATTTGCTATTGTCTTCTGTAACAGCATGTCCATCGTGTTCAACGGGAAATCTAGGATATGTTCAACATGGTATTGGACTGCATCGTGAATGGAAAAATTTCTCAGTTTGTCTAAGACTTTGATGGAGACATGGCCATTTTTGACATCAATCATGCATTATGTTGTGGCCAGAAGAGGTCTGCCAAAGATTAAAGGAGGTTCTTCATTCTGATCGATCCGGTCCATCTTGAGAATGTAGAAATTTTTCGGAATGCATGTATTCTATTTTCACGAGCACATCCCCAAGCACACCCATTAGATTAGTAACAGAAGCATTAGCTAATCTAACACACAAATTAGTTTGTTTTAGTGCTCCCAGGTTGAGTGATTTGTAGATTTGGAACGGCTTGATACTCATGGAGGCTCTTGTGTCACATAAACAGTGCTCACATCGTCGAGATTGAATGACACAAGGAAGTGATGGAGGTCCGGGATCATTGGCCTTAGGGGGAATGCGCAGTAAGGCAGCAGAACATGCCTTGGGGATGTCAATGATGTCACTGGAATAGAAACCAAGCTTTCCAGCTCCCAAGTCTTTGATAAGTTTCGCGAAGATGGGTATGTGCTTGACTAGCTTCTGAAATGACAATGTGATCTGCAGTTTCTATAGCATGCTGATGATTTCCTCTTCGAATTCATCCTTCTTCTTGTTCTTGTTTTGGAACCTACGGGAAAAGGTAGTGCACCGCCATTATCTAAATCAAAGTGCACTTTTTTAGTTTGTTTATAAGTTGAAGTGTGAGATTTAGAGTTGGACTGATCTGGATGGTTAGTTAACTCGTTCGGACCCAAAAAATTGGCCATGTCCTTGTGAAGAGCTTGAGACTCAGCTGGGTGTGCAGAGGGCATGCCATGGACGTGCCATTACAGCGTGGCGCATCTGAGTGGGTGACTAGGAAGCTTGGCGGGATTGGGCGCATAGACGTGTCCAAAGGCACGTCCGGGACACGTCCGAGGGCGTGTCGAGATGGCTCAATGGGCAGTGTTTGCAGAATGGATTTAGATAAGGTCTTTGATAAGTTATGCGGCAAGGACATGGGCGCACGCCTAGCCAATTTCTCCTCTTCAGCTTCTGCCCCTTCACTGACATCTGCAAAGGCAGGATGCTTGAGGCCTTGAATTCTAGTGCCACTCCTCAAAGTGATAGCATTCGCAATGGGGTTCTGGAATCCCTTGGGGTTCACCATCAGTTGGCTTGGAAACTTGCCTTGTTCTCATTTATTCAATTGAGTTGCAAGCTGCCCTAGTTGTTTTTCCAAGTTAGTGATGGCCCTATAAGTCTTGGCCATGAATGCATTTGTGTTCTGAGCCATGGCATGGACTAGTTCCTCCATTGACTTGGTTCCAACACTTTGGTTTGGCAGGGGTCCTTGCTGGGTTATCTGAGGGGCCACAGCCTGGGTTTGAAATCCAGGTGGTGGCACAGAATTATGTGCAACTTGATTGTTATTCTAACGGAAGTTTGGATGATTCCTCTATCCCGGGTTATATGTATTGGAATATGGATCATTCCGGAGCCATGGATCATTGTTGAAACCGCCAACCAGGTTGGCCTCTTTGACCATAGGGCAATCTTTAGAGCTGTGTCCCTGAATGGAACGCACGTCACACACTTCCACTCCCTTGGCCTTCTCATTACACAACATTTTCACCATGGCGGTGAGTTGAGCAATGGCGTCATCCTTATCTCTAGGGTACACATCACCGATAGCCCTAGAGGGGTTACCTCTGTAGCTAAATTGTTTCTCCCTTTGAGCGATGTTCAAAGGTAATCTTCGCTTACTCAGCTATGCTCCCCATGACGCCTTTTGATTGAGAGTCGACCATGACTCTATCACTGGTATTCAGTCCACCGTAAAAGTACAACATTAACAAATTTTCATCAATGTTGTGGTGGGGGCAACCCTAAATCATCTGGTTAGATCGATCCCAGTATTCATAAAAGTGTTCTTCTGCCGCTTGAGCCGAGCCATGATCTCCTTCCTTAACTTCTTGGTTTTCTCAGCAAGATAGTGCTACGTGAAAAACTTGGATGCTAAGTCCCTCTAGGATGTGATTGTGGCTGCGGCTACTGAATGATACCAGGCCTTGGCTCTATCTTTAAGACTAAAATGGAAAAGCCTTAGCCTGATTTCAGCTTCAATCATTCTATTGATGCACAATGTTAAGCAGGCTTCAACAAATTCTTTATGTGCAAATGAAGGTCATCTCCAAACAGTCCATGGAACTAGGCAACATGTGTATAGTTCATGACTTTAATTCAAATAACATTGGATAGGATGGAGATGACGACTTGACTTGTAGGGGGACTGGTGGTCACGTTGGGGAAGCTGGTGAAGGTGGTGACGCATGCAGTGACTGGAATGTACTTCTCTTGGGATTGATGGTCGACTTGGGCTTTTGTGCGTGCAGCTCCAATTGCCTTCTTATGGATGCAAGTTGATCAGCAGAAAATGTACTTGACATGTACCTAAAAGATAGAAAAATAGATTGAGTTAATATGATCTAAATTAAATGGATACCGTTGAGGGAGAAGCCCCCGGCAACGGCGCCAAAAATTTGATAACATATGAAACAAGCACCAATAATGAAGCCTATTCTATCTAGTTAAAACTTTGCAAGTGTACAAATCAATTTAGATGATATAGCGACAAGCAAAGGTCAATCCCACAAGGGCTTGTTCAACAGTTTAATCCACCTATCACTTAGATTTAATTAACTCAATTTATGACTCCAAAAATAGCAAAAGACACAAGTGACATGTGTTTAGTCATTCTTTATGCATCATTTTAATGTCCTTAAGTACCTTTCTTACATGCCTTTTGAATGATTTCGTGCCAATAGTAGAAAATGATCAATCTTGTGAGACTTGTGCATATTTGGAAAGATAGGTAAAATCTTAGAAGAATGGAAAAAGAAGGACTCAATTCGGAGTTATAACGAAGGAGATGTCTCAAGTTGAATATCAGGTCTCAAACTGAGTCCAAAACCAGGTCCTGGCACATGCCAAGACAAGCCAAGAACAACCCAGTTCGTGTCCCGTGACATGTCCCAGAGACATCCTACCGAGTCCCTGTCGAGTCCCAGAAGAACCCTTATCGAGGTCAAGGACACGTCCTTGACAGGTCTTAGTCATGCGCCAATATCATGTCTCAAGGAGATCCCAGCCGAGAGACAAGGTCACGTACTAAGTCCCTGGCCAGACCCAAGACCATGTCCCAAGTACCAGTCCTGCGCTGAAGTACATGTGCCTAGTACCAGCCCCTGCTAAGTTCCAGGTCCCTCAGAACCACAGTCATGCGCTTAGCCATGCCATGCCACACTTGTGACAAGTCCTCGGTGCGCCTCAAAAGTGGAGTTCCAGAATGTGCCTAAGATGCTTCCCTGGTTCCTTGTCCCAAGGAGTTCCTATGCTCCTATTTTAGAGCCGGGTAGGCCAAGTTGGGTCCTGACCTGTAATTTGAAGGAACAAAGTGAGACACCACTTATAGTCGGACTTCAAATGACCTATCTAAGCTAATGAAAGCTTGTGTCTCGCTTGGAAATGGCAATGACACGTTCATATCCTGTTTTACCCTAAAAGACTTATGGGGACCCTGATTTGGGCCAAATTGGGCCGTTGACTTTTCTACAAGCTTTTGAGCGAGACAAAGCCCATAACCATACTAGATATATCATTTGGAAGTGCCTGGAGTGGTTTGTCTCGATTGGATTGGTCAATGATGTGTTAAGTACTTAAAAGTCCAATTATGAAGGTTTTGAGCACAGAATCTTGCCCAGCCGTGTGCCAGACACTTAGGGTTGGCCAAGCCCAGTCCTTGACATTCAAGCAACCTCCAAAAGACTTTAGAAGCTGCCTTGGCATGCAAAAAAGCCCAGAAGTGTTTATCACAAGTCTTGCCGCAATTCCTCGGATAGGAGTTCCCTTCATTTTGTTCTTCCACTGTTCTTTTATTATTATTTCGTTTAAGTAGTCTTTTAAGAATTAGGGCTGCTTGAAGCCCTAGCCATGTTAGTTATTTAATTAGATTTCTGGCTCTTGGTTTTAATTGTTATGCATGCTGAAAAAGTTGGATTATTATGCTTAATGACCTTAATTTATGCCTATAAGATTAGCTACCTTGTTTGCATATAATTATTGATGTAATTGCTTGAGTAACTGTCATATCATCTTGTGATTTGTAGCATCAAGGTTAGGTGGAGGGACACCTATTCGTAATCTAAACTCATGACAACCTAGGAATGCATGCCACTTTTCTAGGCTAGTGTGGTGTCATTAAATTCTCTTCGTACTTCATGTATCATTTTAAACGGTAGGTGATAGACGTTCTAGGCATATGCCCTGTTTAGAATATGATAGGTAAGAGAGAATGATATATGTTTAGTATACCAACGTTAGGACCTTGGCATGGGCACCTAATTCAGAAGTTGCATAGTAACTAAATCAAGGAAATCTGGTTAATAACTATAATTGGTTAGAGTCATTGTTTGTAGTTTATTTTGAGTCTTTAATTCTTTCTTGCATCACAAGTTAGGTCTATGGTTAATTAGTCTCTTTGCCGTTTCTATTGTTTTCCTTTGTTGTTTTAGTGTCTTTTGTCTAAGTTAATAATATCTTAACTTAATTGGAATAACTGTTGAACAAGTCCTCTAGGGATCGACCTTTGCTTGCTACTATATTGTCATAATCGATTTTGTGCACTTGCAAAGATATAACTATTGAAAATAGAGTTCATATATATTCTTGTTCTTTATTTTAACTATCAAGTTTTTGGCGCCGTTGCCTGTGATCGAACCCGGGTCACCCGCTTGGTAGGCGGGAATACCCGGCAACGGCGCCAAAAACTTGATAAGATATAAAACAAGCACCAATAATGAAGCCTATTCTATCCAGTTAAAACTTTGCAAGTGTACAAATAAATTTAGATAATATAGCAACAAGCAAATGTCGATCCCACAAGGACTTGTTCAACAGTTTAATCCACCTAGAACTTAGATTTAATTAACTCAATTTATGAGTCCAAAAATAACAAAAGACACAAGTGACACGCCTAAACCTAGACTCACTAACTAATTGGCTATGCAAGACACGAACAAAGACTTTTAAACAACTTAAACGATGACATAGGACTCAAGAAAACACAAGAAGACTCACGAGACTCGAACAATGACACAAACAAAGACTCACGACAAGCGGGGTTTTGATGGTTTTGGAATTGAAAATTAAAGCAATAACTTGAGATGCAAGAAATTAAAAACGCAGCAAAGATAATTGATTAAATTAATTAACTAGGTCTAATTAAGGCTAACTATCCACCACTAACCAATTAAGTTCTTAACAAGATTTCCAATATTCAATTACTATGAAACATCTGAATATGATGCCCATGCAAAGGTCCGACTAAGGCCCACTCCACATATTTTATCATGTTCTTACTTAGCATGTTCTAAGCCATGTGAGCACTTAAAACTTCTATCAACTTTTGTTAAGATGATACATGAAGTGCTAAAGAGAATCTAAGCAATCACACTTCCCCTAGAAAAGTGATGTGCAGTCCTAGATTGTCATGAGTTGAATTACGAGTAAGATGTAAGCCACTACCCTTGATGCCAAACAATTACAAGAAGATGACTAGTCTAACAAGCAATTATTCATCAATATTCTATGCAAACAAGTTAGTTAGACTCCTGAATATAAACATAAGTAAAAGTACAGTAATCCAAACTATATCTAGCAATCACAGCAATATAAATCAAGGGCCAAAATCTAATTAAAGAACTACATGGTTAGGGCTTCAAGCAGCCCAAATTCCATAAAGAACTACTCACACATAATTGAAAAGAAAAACATATTGAAATTCATGATTACAGTATAATGACGAAAATAAATAAACAAGAGAGATTGTTGAAGAGGATGATGGGCAAAGGACCACGCAAAGGCTGCTCCTTCAAGGGCTTTACGCTCAACTCTCCCTCAACTAATCTATGAATTGCAGCAAATCTATGAAAAACCGAAAATAATAAGTGTTTATGCGGCTAGGGTAAGGGTCCTCTACCTGTGGAGTTTAGGCTTCTATTTATAGGAGGCCAATTCCCCTATAAGTTAGGAGATTAACTAGGACAGAAATCTAATTAAATGATTACTTTAAAATTGCTATCCTATTTTGGCAGGGACACATCCCTAAAAGGTAGGGATTTCGACTCATCATTTGGCGGCAAGGAAACTTCAAGTGCGGCAATTCGTCTTTAAGTTTCTATGGGATTTCTTGAGTGGCAATGCAACTTCTGAGAACCTCCTAGGGACTCTTGGACAGCAAGGCATGAGTTGGGCCAACCCTAGACTTCAATGACACGGCATGATAGAGAAGTCGAGGGCCAAAATTGGCTCAAATTAGGACACTCGGGAAGGTCTTTTAGGGCAGAACAGGCCATGGACGAGTCCTGGCTAGTTCCGAGCATGCCTTCGCACTTCTTTAGCTTGAAAATATGTTTTACAGTTCATTTCTGGTCTCTGTCTCACTTGGTTCCATAGTTGGCTAGGTGATGACTCAATTGGCCTTAACCGGACATGTCCAAAGACATGTCAAGGGCCTATTCTGGAACATCTTTTGCGTGTCAAGGGGACGCCCTGGTATTGTCTCTTGACTTTGGGGCATGTCCTAAGACATGGTTTGGACTCGATTAAGGCTCAATCAGCTTGCCTCTTGGAGGTGTCTGAAGGACATGTCAAGGGCCCGACTGGGGTGTCTCTGAGGCATGTCAAGGACCTCGATGCAGGGCTCCCTGGGGCAGGTCAAGGACATGTCAAAGAAATATCCAGAGCCTGTTTTTACAGTACTTGGGGCAGGCCCTTGGCAGGCACCTGATCACGTCTAGTAGCAACAGGACTCGGTTCCTGACCTCTTTAGGACCCGGTACTCAACTTGGGCCCTCTCCTTCGTCTCAACTCCGAATTGAGCCATTCTTTTTGAATTATTCTCAAAATAAACCTGTCTTTCCAAATCGACATGTGCCTCACACGATTGATCATTTTTTACTATGGTTGACACACAATTAATCAAAAGACAAGTAAAAGGGCTCAAAATCACATAAGATGATGTATGAAATAATGATTGAACACTCATCATTTGGTATTAAGTCTGGAATGGATGCTTCTATGCCCTTTTACTTGTCATATAAGAAACTTCATCCACAGTAGTTTTGCATCCCCAAATCCACCATCTGTAACTCTTAGAACCAAGTCCATGAGTCCTTTGTTTCCATTTCAACCACTGTGAAAGCAATTACCCATGTCTCATTATTTGCATCTAATCCAATAGCAGTCAACAACTGTCCCCCATATACTCCTTTGAGATGACAACCATCCAAGCCAATAAAAGGCCTACAACACTACTTGAACCCTTTCGTGCAGGCCTCTAAACATATGTAGAATCTCTTGAAAACCTGTTCTCCATCCACAAAATCACAAGCCATTAACGTGGTAGTACTAGGATTACTTCTCTTCAACTCATGGCAATATTCCCATAACATTCCTTATTGCTTTTCTAGGGATCCATCTATTAACTCAAGAGCCTTGTGCTTAGCTCTATATGCCTTCATATTGCTTATCCCAATGGCAAATTCAATAGAGGCAGCATCCACTATTGCAGCAATAGGGATCTTCGGGTTTGACTGAATTCTAGGCATGAATGTTTGAGAGAGCCAAGAAGTTGTGGCTTGTTTATTCTTATAAACCCTTGTACATGTGTGTAGAGGGTTATATTGCTTCACAACCAATGTGTTGTCACTTGGGCTCACCCTAGAAACATAATTTCCCAACAACAACCATTTGCTCTACACTCATACTTTAGCTTGAACCTTTCATGCTTCTTGTACTTCACATTTCTACCAGTGTATAGACAATAATCCCTAATAGCTTTCCTAAAGACCCCACAATTACTGAACAATAAACCAGTATCAGAGAAAGGCCTCACTTTGCCAGTTTTCGGATTATACTTGGTAAACTTCTTGCCACTTGAACCTTTCACAACATGATACTCATCTTCATCACCATCAACAACTGGTCTTAATTCTTCTTGATGTGTTTGATCACCCTCTTCAAGTTGCTCATCTTATATATCTTCCACGAATAAGTCTGAAACAGGAGTGAAATTGGCCCTCCACACTTTTTTAGAACCTGAAGTACCACCAGATTCTTTTTCTGCAGCTGGAGTTCCAGCTTGTGCATTTGCAGCTGCTGCTGAACTTCCAGTTGCTTAAAATGTAGCAGCTGCTGAGCTTCCAGCTGCTTCAAATGCAGTAGCTAAAGAGGCTCCAGCTGCTTCAAATGCAACAGCTGATGAGGTTCCAGCTTCTGCATTTGCAGCAGCTGCTGAGCTTCCACCTTCACCATTTCCAGCAGGCTCTGAGCTTCCTCCAGCATGTTCTAAGTTTCCTCCAGCAACTTCATTATCTGCCCCCACCTGCTTCTCCACCAAAATCACTGAAGAAGTCTTCAAATTTTGAAGTTTCTTACAGCCAACCCTGAAGAATATGCCTATCCAACATCTTCTCCTTAGCCTGAATACCCTCATCACCACTGTCAGCAAATCTAGAACCTTCAGATGCTTCGGAGTCTTCATACTCCTCCACAAACCCATCTTCAACCTCATTCTCTGTCTATTTACCCTTGCCTTTGTCTAACCTCTTCACTATTTCTTCTCCATGTTTTTGTACTTGAGGCTCTACCTTCTGATTTGCAAACCCACCTTCCTTACCCTTATATGGTGCTATTTGGACATGTTTTATGGATGTCTTTGTCCCAATCACTTCAGGTAGCTCATCTAACTCCTCAATCACAACCCTTGACTTCTCGAGTTCTTCACATTTATATGTGTTAAGAACACTTCTATCTTAATGACACTTGGAACTTCCTCACACATTTTAACCACATCACAGTCTTCTACAAGTTTACCACCCACTCATTCTTCAATCTCATATTGGTATAAGATGATACCATCTTTATAGCCTAATTCCTTTACCATTCTTTGTATTTCAAACATGGACATCATTTCTTTCTCACAATAATCAAAATAGTTCACTTGTCCATCTTTATACCTATCCTCAACCCACATTTCACCATGGAACGTCTTCAATGTAAAGTAACCCGACTCACCTACAATTCATCAGAAATTAAAGTCTTAAGGAACACATTAAAACCTAATTAAATTACTCTTTCAATACCAAAAGTCACTCCACAGAACTATCATTATGCAATACCAACATTGAATCCACAAATAACCCCACAATTTAGTTTATTTACTTTTGCACACTACTACCCCACAAACAACCCTAAGGCAACATTATTTGACCTAATTTTCTATAACAAACAGACAACACATGGTCCCTTACAATAAAGCTTCCAGCCAACAACAATTTACAAGTCAATATATTCCAACTACAGACAAAGCACACATCCTCCCAAAACAAAGAGCTAGCCACGCACACAAAACACAAACACCTAAAAACTACCAATGAATTCATCTTTCTATAAAAACTATAATTTAAATACAAAAAGAAAAACAAATTTGAGCAATTCGAAGGCATCCAATTATAAAAAGTAAGGAACTTTACCATATGTGGGATGCCTCCTTCCATGCGACCTCAAAAAAATTTGAGCAATTCGAAGTCATCTCATCAATATCATCACCAGTAACAATCATGTCATCAACATAAATTAGAAGAGCAATTATCTTACCATTTTGTTTCTGCATGAACAACATATGATTTGCATTGCTCTGCTCATAGCCATATTTCTTCGTGGCTAGCTGGAATCTTCAAAACCATGCTCTTGGTGATTGTTTCAAACTTTATGAAGCCTTCTTCAATTTACATACGAGGCTTGAATTATCCGAAGTACTATACCCAAGTGGCATTACTCATATAAATCTCTTTGGATAAATCTCCATGTAAAAACGCATTTTTTATATCATACATTTGTAATGGCCAATCAAAATTTGCAGCAATAGATTATAAAACCAGAACAGTATTCAACTTTGCAACATGTCCAAAAGTCTCTTGGTAATCGATTTCATAAGTTTGAGTAAAACCACGGGCAACTAACCTTATTTTGTATTTGTCAATCGTACCATATGGTTTATGTTTCCTTGTAAATACCCATTTATAGCCAACATGTTTCTTCCCTTCGAGTAAAGACACAATGTCCCATGTTTGATTTCTATCCAGTGCTCTCATCTCCTCATTCATAACTTCTACTCATTTTTTATCATTAACCGCTTCTTGTACTGTTGTAGGAATAGTGACAGCTGACATTTGATTCACAAAAATATAAATAGCACACGGTAAGTGCCCTGTAGAGACATATTTGCAATAGGATACGATACTTCAATACATGTCTTTGAATTTTCAAGTGAATATCTCTCTGGTGGTTTGCCTCGAGTACTCCGAGGAGGTAGGTAATACTTGTCACCATCACTAGATACAACTGCCATGTAATCATTAATTACATTGTTAGTATTTACCTCAAAATTATCAGCAGTAGGAGGATCATTGGTTGGTACAGTTGGTGGAGAAGGGGGGCTTGTAGAAACTAAATGATTCAGAGCAGCTTGATTGTGACTAGCCAAAACCACATTAGACTGATCGTGGCTAGTCATACTAGTATCAGAATCATAAGACTGGTCGTAACTAGTCACAACCATATCAGTATTAGAACCATCAGAATATTCTGGACTAGTCATATCAATATCAGAACCATCAGAATATTCTGGACTAGTCATACCAATATCAGAACCATCGTGACTAGTCACGTCTGCAGCAGAAAATACACCAAGATCAGGAAACATATCTATCCAATTCAGCTCTTCAACAGTCGTCTCCCCCGAAAGAGGAAAAGTGGATACCGGCGGAGAAAAATAGGATTTGGTTTCAGAAAAAGTGACACCCATAGTCACATAGAAGCGGCGAGTAGAAGGAAGATAACACTTGTGGCCTTTTTGGTGAGGTACATACCCAACAAACACATATTTTAAGGCACACAGATCAAGCTTCGTATGTTGATGTTTAGGAAGGTGAAAAAAGACAACACAACCAAAAACACGCGGTGCTAATTTTAAATGGGAAGGGATACCAACATGAGTAGAAAGTTCATCTAAATGTGTTTTATGTCTAATCCTCTATTCAATGGATTATTACATAGTATCGTATCACAACCACTTGGTCCAGTCTACATGTTATAATATGAATAGACATTTATTGTAACGACCCGAACCAGGAATTTAATTAATTTTAGAATTTAATTAAGGAAATGACGATTTTACCCTCGACTTCGAAAGGGTTCGGGAGTCACTTTTTGATTGGCAGTGCTTTTGGAAATTTTTCTTGGGTCGTTGCGTAGGTCTCGAACTCACGAGTTCGTAGACAGGCGGCAAGCAGAAAACGGAGACCTGCTGAGAGCGTTGCGGGTCTAGAAGCTTTAGGGCAAATTTTGTCATTTTAGAAAAGTCCAAAATTTTGGGAGATATTTCTTTTCTCTTTTCGGACACTGCTGGGACGGACCGGACACACACTCTCTCTCCTCCCCCGACTGCACTCTCTCTTCCAGTGCGATCCCGCACAACCTCACCTTCATCGTCCCTTGTTGGGACCAATTTGAGCCAAACCAAGCCCAGATGCAGCATCCTCTCGAGTTTGCGAGCTGTTGGAGGCCAATTTCGAGGCGAGACCATCGCCGTAGGTGGCAAAACGAGGGGACGATTTGTCCGAAGCTTCTCGGCCGTCTCCTGGCCAAATCATGTATGGTTTCAAAGTTTTGATTTCAGATTCCTAGTGAAAAGTAGATAAATTTACATGTGTGGATCGTGAAAAACGGTTAAAGAATGAAGAAGTTGGAAGCTTGCCGGAAATGGTGATTTTCGCCTAGAATTTCCAGATTCCGGCCACCGAAGACGGCGGCGGCATTCCGATCATCGTCTCCGGCGAACTCTAGTGACTGGTTCAGCTAGTGGTGGCTAATGTGGCATGCCACCTGTTAGCCACGTGGTGCCACATGGTCACCAGTCAGCGACTGACTCAGCTGCCACGTGGAGCCACATGGCAACCCAGTCAGCCATTAGTTGACCGTTGAGTCAACTGATGTCGTCAAGGGTTTTACGGAATATACTGACGGCGTTAGCATATTCCGTCAAAATATAACGGAGTTTGACAGAACCCTAATGCTGTTAGTCTGGACGGAATATTTCGATTCCGTCAAAAGATTCTGTCAGGTTAGACGGAATATTCAGTCATGGTTGACAGAATATTCCACCGTGAATAATACCAGCGCGTGGGAGCACTTGATGGCACGTGAGGGTACATGGCCGACGCGTGGTCTGGCCTTCTACCGGCGCGTGGTGGCGCGTGGGACCGATTTTGGAGTCACGACGGTGCGTGGCTAGGGTTTTGGGACATTCCGGATCAGATTTTGGCAATTTTGAGGCCGTAGGAGTTCGTTTAGAGCCCCGTTTGAGTAATCCCAGCGGTAATGCTTGACCATGGAGTGGGTTTTGGCTCGGAAGGTCAAGGGAGTTGGGTCATTAATGTGTCAAAGAGTTCCTTGGGGCTAGGGATTCCTTGATTTGGTATTTTAGTTGCATTGTGAACGGACTGGGTTTCCAGGATTGCATGGGATACGTACTTCTAGGTATTATGTTATACCACGGGGTTCTCAGATGATCGGCGTGGAGGATGTCTTTCTCCGCTACATTGTTGAGGGTTCTCCGACTGGCGTTAGAGGTTCCATCTCCGCTAGATCGTTGAGGGGTTCTCCGATGTCGGTGTTTGAGGGATCTTTTTTCGCCATATCGTTGAGGTCTGACGTATGTCTGGAGGAGCAGGGATATCGAGTTACCACTCGGGGTGCTCTGGAGGAGCAAGGATATCGAGTTACCACTCGGGGTGCTCTAGAGGAGCTGGGATATCAAGTTACCACTCGGGGTGCTCAGCATGAGCCGGGATATCGAGTATGACTCGGGGTAAGTCAGTGAGACTCAAGTCAACCAAGTCGGGTACCTTCGTCATCCGGGTCAGTGGGTTGGTGTGGGCCATGACCCAGATTGACGAGTTATTGACGTTTCACAAGAGGTTGATAAGTCAGTTGTCTTGTGCTATTACAATAGAGATTTCAGCATTGTCTGACCTACTGTCAACTTGGTATCAGAGCTTGTTAGCAGAGGGCTATAAACTTCGAATCATGTTCAGGGGTTCTCACATTGTGATATGTGGCGAAGCATTGGCTCTTACCCTGACTTGACTAGGCCGATTAGCCACCGGTGCGGTTGCTCAGTCGAGAGGCTGGGGCGTGAAACAAGTCTCTGAGGTTACCCTTTTGGGCCACCACTGTTCCGAGGTTTCAGCAGTGACCTGTAAGCTATCTTACGTCTGATAGGTAGGTGTAGTCAGTAAAGTACAAAGAAGGTTATGTCGGAGCCCCTGTAAGGTTATTTCTAAAGATAAAGGGTATTTCTGGTATTAAAGTTTGCGGTTAAAGGTTGTCAGACCGGAACAGGGCTTTTCGCGAATTTCGAGGCGAAATTCGGGAAGGGTCCTGTCATTTATATATCGATATTATACGCTCAATAGGGGAAATATCAATCACAACATGTAGACTAGATACATATATATCACAACATGTAGACTAGATACAACATGTGGCCCTAGTAGGGTACGATTTAATAATTTCTCCTCTCTTACAATAAAAAAATTCACTCTTGCCTTCTAAATACTTTTTCATTTTGAATCTGATTAAAACTCAAAATTTCTAAATTCTCATGTATCAATTTTCTTGTTCGGATTCATAAATATAGAAATTCCAAAAACAAAACAAAAAACATGGAATTTGGATGTCAAAAATTCCCCCTTTAAATTCCATATAAACAATAAAAAATGCATCATTTCTAAAATTTCATCTTAATAACTATAAAAACAAAGAATTTGGTAAAAATCCAGAATTTTGAAATTCCTATGCATCAATTCCTTGTTTGGATTCATAAAAATTTTAATTTATAAATTTCCGGAAAAAAAAAATAAGGAATTTGGGTACCCCAAATCCACACTTTAAATTCCATATAAAGAGAAGTCATTTCCCAAATTCCATCTTTATAATTATAATTTATGTATAATTATTAAATTCTATGTTTAAATTAATTTCATTTTATTTTTATATTAACCAAATAAAAAACTTCAAAATTCTAGAAAAGTAATTTCTTTCAATTTAAATTCCGTGATTTTATAAACTCTTAGTAATCTTAAACTTTTTCATTCAAACACACCTTAATTCATCTTGATAACTGTAATTTATGGCATTTTTTTTCTTCATAATATTATTTATGAAATTGAGTTGTTATATTTTATTTTAAAATTCTTTGTCTACACCTCATGGCCAGTATACCGAATACAGTTCACCGTGGCCATGGCTTCTAATTTGGGGGAGGCTAGAGAAGAGGAAGAAGAAGAAGGAGACGGGGGAGAAATTTTATTTTTGGATTAATTTATTTTTATTAAAATAATTAGTAAACTCTATGATGTTAGCTCTAGTTAAGTTAAAATACATGTGACATATTTTTAATGGAATGGTCACCAAGTGGTGAGAAAAAATAATCCCTTTTATGTTAACCAAATAAGAAATTTCATATTTGATTTAAAAAAATAAGAAATTTCATAAAATCTAGAAAATTAATTTTCGTTAATTTCAATTCCTTCATTTTGTAAATTCTTAGTCATTTTAAAATGAAGCTGATTTCCAAACTTCATGCTTTAACTTTTGCACCTCACTTTCTCTTTTAATATTTCTTCAAAATAGAGTGCAGAAAGTATAATATGAAGTGCGGAAATCAAATCCCTTTTAAAATTCTTTATCCAAAGTTCAAACGCATTTCAAGTATAGGCCGGTGAATTTAAGTCAAGCTTTAGAGCAAGTCTAACGGACTCATTACGGCCTGGGCAACGCAGAAAACAGCCCCTAGCCCATGTAATTCAGTTTCTAACGGGCTTGGGTTTGGACTGGGCAAGGCTTTCCTTGAGGCAAGGCTGGCCCCCTTGGCAGCCTAGGCTAGGCTGGTGGCCCACCAAACAAAATCCTGAAACCCACATGTGCATTGCATGCTGCTCCAACGACTATGTTGTGGTAGCCAATCAAATGGTGCCTCGTGGCACCGAATTCAAAAAATGTTACCGTTGCTTTTTGTGTTTTTTTTTTTAAAAAAAAAACTTAAAATGATAGTTGTATCCGTTGGAAGAGGTTTTTTTTTTTTATAACTCCTATAAATACCCATCCTTTAATCATCATTCATCACACATTTTATCATCTCATATTCAAACCAAAATTCTTCCTACTTATAATTTTTTACATTTTGCTCAAATTTGTTATTATCAAATATGGCACCAAACCACAAATGGTCAAATGATGAAGAAGTGTTGTTGTGCAAAGCTTGGGCAGCTGTCACTTCAAATGTAGTTGAAGGAAAAACAAACAGCGCATTTTGGGTACGTGTTCGAAACCACTATGCCAAAAAATTGGGAGGGTCCTGTGGAAGATATCCGAACAGTTCAGGGGTTTTCAAATAGGTGAAAAATGTTACGACCCATGCTCAAATAGTGGGAAATGGATTCAATAAAAGCTGCGCATTATCATCGTAGTGGTGACAATCTGATGGATGAGGTGAGAATTTTAGTGAAAACTTAAGTTTATTAGGTTATAGATGTATTAACATTGTGCACGCTTTATTTTTTTTAATTGATTAATTGATTCTTTAATATATATTTAGATGATACAAACAAAGGTCTATTATAAAGCAAAAATGAAATCGCAATTTATGTTTCATCATTGTTGGGAGATATACAAACATTGCAAGTATTTCAAAGATCCAGCACGCAGAGAGTTATGAAGGTGACTATAATCCTCAAAATGATCAAGATTGGTTCACCCCTCCTCACTAATTGGTTTTATTTATGAAATAAAATTAATGGTTATATTTCTTATTAGACTTGCACTATTATTTATGTAATTTAAATTTGATATTAAATTAATGGTTGTATTTTTTTATTGTCATCATGTTTAATTTAATTATTTTTATATAAAAATTATAACCATATAAATTAGGTAGTGGAATTAAATAATATTTCAGAGATATTATATAAGATTTCTACATTATTATCTTTAAGAAAATAATTTACAAAAAATTTGAATTATTGTCCATTGTTCATTTTCATTAGAACAACAAAAAATAATATTTTGCAAAATGCATGAACATTGTCAATTTGAGGGGGAAAATACTGCCTCTAGCCCTTGCTGTTACCTTTTTTACCTTTAGACTTGCTCTTAGTGTCCTATCCGTTCTTCTGAACTAACCAATAGACGCCATGAGCAATAAAACCCATTAGACTTGCTCTTAGTGTCCTATCCGTTCTTCTGAACTAATCAATAGACACCATGAGCAATAAAGCACATTAACTTCCTCACCTACCATGCTAAAGCCCCATCAGTCGCCACCTTAATATAATAATAATAATATATTTACTTCACAAGCTACAATCATACAGCCGCTTCTCCTTTCTCATTTCAATATAGTACTGCACCAAAAATATACACCACGGTCATGGCTAGGCAAGAAAACTTGGTCTATGGCATAAAGCTTTCCTCGGTAGGACCGGGTCGGGCTACCGGTTCGGATATTGTTCATGACCCAAGTGGCATAGACTTGGCTATGAAGCTCCATTACCTTAGAGGAGTGTACTTCTTCAATAGCCAGGCAGCCCAAGGGCTAACCATAGTGCGCATAAAGGAAGCCATGTTTTCTTGGTTATGTGTCCATTATAGGGTATGTGGCCGGTTTCGGAGATCCGATTCCGGCCGGCCCTATATTAAGTGTAACGATTGTGGAGTGAGGTTCCTTGAAGCTCAGTGTGACAAGACCATCGATGAGTGGCTAGCGATGGACTGGTCTCTCCACAAGCTGCTTGCTTCATACCAAGTCATTGGCCCTGATGAACTATTCTTCTCTCCACTTGTTCTCTTCCAGGTAAGTTTTCATATAAAATAGCCAAAACCTAAGAAAAAGCTAAAAGTATTGTTATTTGTTTTATTTTGTTGACCACTTTGTTGGATGTGCTTGTTCATTTCTTTTATGATTCACAAAATTTTCTCTATTAAAAAATCATAATTACATAAAAATCATATATCTTTGTACAAGAAAATATTAATAATTGAAGATCTTACTTTTATTTAACGAAAACAATTCACTGTTTTGATAATAATTAACATTTTCATGATGAAGGATTAAATTTTTTTTTTTTTCACAACAAGAAATATTATTAAATACGTATGGATTGAAACGTTAATATCAATTAAGAACGGTCAAATGGGTAATTTAGAGTGTATGAGTAGACTCTTACTTAACATGAGTATTAATGGGCATTATACTCATTTGAAATCATCTTCAATTTTTAAGGATTTATCCATACCCTACCCACAGGGTAATACAGACCCATGCCAAATTAACTTATTTTTTTGCTTTTCAATTCTTTTCTTGATTTTCATTTTGTTTCTTGCTTCGAATATTTTTTGCTTTTTTTTTTTTGTTTTTCAATTTCTTTTGCTTTTCATTTTTTTTTGTTGTTCATTTTTTTGTTTGCTTTTCAAAATGTCTTCTAACACGTTCATTTTAATTTGCTTTTCACTTTTGTCTTACTTTTTTTTTTCTTTTCAATTTCTTTTGTTTTTTCATTTTTTTATTAGAAGAGATACTTATTTAAAACATGTTTAGAAGATACATAGTATAGACATCCAATTTTGATTGGATGTGCTACCATCTTCCGAATCCTCTGATCCTTTTACTTTAATTTGTAACCCTTTTTTCAATTTTCTTATATAAAAAATATGATACGCCTACTAACTATGATATTTTATTCAGTTTGTCAGTTCCAGAATATTTGATTGTGCTAATTTTACAAAATTATAAAAAAGAAATAATTATTCAAAAACAAAAAATCAAATTGTGTTACCCACATTTTTTGAAAAATATCATCAAACGTATTTCATCCTAGCAAATCTTGATTACCATCCAACCGTGAATAGAAACAATTAATTTTTACGTGTTTATGCTGAATAAGTGATGAACCACAACTAGGGTCATACAAGCGGCCACATGTATATAAGACCATGGTTGTGAAATCCTAGAAATATCTACAGCTTATGTTGATTTTTGTTAAAAAAATTTAAAAAGGTTTAGATAATTTTGAGATCAATGAATGAGTTAAGTTCTCAAAATAAACTTTGATGTTAATAGAAATTTAAATTCATAATATTGTTCTAGTTGGTTTCCCAAAATTTTTTTTTTTTTAAATTGTGGTTTAATTTTTTTAATCAAAGCATAAATAATTGAGGTTTAATTAAATAAATATATAATAATAATAAGACAAAAATAAAATTAGTAGAGAGAAGAATGGGTATTAAATACCGATGGGTAATTTGAAAGAGGAATAAAGAATATATTTTTAACTTGATAGGTACTGAATACCCATAGATAAATCCTTACCCCCTCCATTAGAAGATGAGTAAATTTTTACCCATCTCATTTCTGCCAATTTAAACAATACCCATAAGTACCCATAGCCATGGGTATTTATGTCCATCCCTAACATCAACCGGTAAAACATTGAAAAGCACTCTTCCCAATGAAAGATATATGTGCTGCTTTGTTAAACGTACGTTTTTTTTTTGTCTAAGTTAAACATACGTTTATGTCGTTGATATATACATACACACATGAGCAAATATTCTATAATTAATTGATATTGTTCAGGGATAATATTTGCTAATGAATTCTAGTAAATGAAAGGTTATAATTATGATTTGTGTATAGAGAAAATCAGTTAATCACAAGCACATATCCCCAACTATAAATACACAACTATTTTTCGTCGACTTTAGAAACCTTTATTAAAGAGCCGAAACAGTAATGTCATCATTTAGAGCAATACTTGTAGCGCCGATGTATTTGTTTCTTACATTGTGATTTTCAAAGTTATTTCCTCATGCACGGAGACGGTTCCTAAATTCAAATTTCGAGTGCACTAAACTTACATATTAAAATTGAAAAAAATGCGATGATACGAGTGAATTTCATTAATAAATATAAAAAGATATGTTTAGCTAAGGGAACGTAATGAGTCTTACCCTTCAAATGTGTGTCTATACATAAATAAAAATTTGATAGAAAGAAGAAAAAAATTACAATAGGAATCATGAATCAACAAGCAATGCAATTACAAATATCACTACCTAAGATCCAATTATATTAGTTTTATTTAGGATTTTAGGTTCGGATGGGTTAAATTTCTGGAATAGATTAGACTAACGTCTATAATCATTGAATTAATAAACAACTGAATACAGAATTTTTAATTAAAATAAAAACCTTGGAAGGGCTATAGCCCTCCTAGTCCTAGGCATAGTCCCGTCCCTGCTCATGCATACGTGGTAATCATAATTCTTTGATTTTTTAAGCATTATATAAAAGTTGTCACTGAAAAAATTCAAACAAATTGGAAGTCGTTTAGTCATCCATATGTATTAATTAAATTGACAGTTCACTGTAAGAATTTTATTTATTTAAGGAAATGTGATGAACAAAATATCTCAAATTTGGTTGATTTTTTACGAATACAATCTTTAAAGTTAATTATTTTAAATAAATCAACAATTTTGATGAACACGCATTTACAAAATATATACCCAAATAGTAAGAATGAGAAAGTACCGAGTACATTCATAGTACGGTGAGCACAAGTATTTTGCAATGATTACTTAGTATACAAGAAGCAAAACCTAAACAAGGCAGAAATGTGTGAGAAGTTGTTATTGAAAGTTGTACATCATATTATTACTACCTGTATGGCTGTATCAATCAATCAGGGAATGAAGGCATTTAAGTTGTTAGGTGTGTCCATATGGTTCATACTTCATAGGAGGGGCCGAATGAGCGACCAGGTCCATCTGCGGTACATGAATTAAATACCTGAATTCCTTTAAAACAACATTAAAGGCAACCAGCATGTTTGGATACTCCTATGTTATATAGCTTGGGGTCCATTCCCACTCTCACCCAATTTTGCATTCATATATGTTCACCGACTCTGACACTTTATTTATTTCTTTTTTTTGTTCGAATCAGTAAAGTTCACGAAGTTTAAAAGGAAGTTAGAAATTTTGGATATAAATGAGGTAGCGTGATTAATGGAAGGCCTATTTAGGGGTTAAGTGAGAAAACAGAAGTTAGAGTATCATGATTGTAACCGGGTGACGAAAGGCCTTTTCAGGGAATTAAGTAAGAAAAAATTAATCTAAAGGCGAAACTGTGATTGGATGGCGATTCAAAGGGCATTTAAGTATAAAAACTTACAATAATTAGTCCAATGGGAAAGGTGATATTGGATGGCCAAGGGGAGGATGGCGAATTCAAAAGGCATTTAAGGATAAAAATTATAATTTTTTTCATACAAAAATATTAGAGAAAAAAAATTACATTATACACATTGGATATGAATCTCATTATTCACAACAATCGAATCTGAAACTTCACATAAAATATGGAGAAAAATGCAATTAGATTGTAATACTAAGTTAAATAATTTAGAGCAAATTACACTTTAGTACCCTCATATTTACACTAAATTTCAGAATTATACCTAACGTTTTTAAATTTTGCATTTTAGTACCCTGAACTCTTTAAAACGTTTCACTTTTGTCTCAACAACACATTTTTAGGCTGAATTTCTGTTAGTTGATGACGTGACGCGTGTGGGGACCCCACAAAAACAAATTCTTCGGTGACTATAGGCATAATTACTTAATTAGCACTTGGTTATCTCTCACTCAGTATTTCAGCGGGAGATGTTAGACATGAGATAATCAATGACTAATTATGTAATTTTTCCCAAAGTCACCGTGGAATTTATTTTTGTGGGGCCCCCACACGCGTCACATTATCAACCAATAGAAATTCAGCAGAAAAATGTGTCGTTGGGATAAAGGTGAAATGTTTTAAAGAATTCAGGTTACTAAAATACAAAATTTAAAACGAGTATTTTTTACCACTATTTTTGTTTGGGGAATTTTGACAATTCCTTTGTGAATTTCTTTTCGCTTTCTTTGTGCAGGTTACTCGCTTCAAATGTGGAGGAATGTCAATGGGGCTTAGCTGGGCCCATGTTCTGGGAGATGCGTCGGCAGCTTCAGATTTCATCAACAGCTTGGGCCGAGTTATGTCTGCTCTTGAGCCCAATGGGCTGCCAATCTATTCAAAATCAAACACAAATGTTCAAAAGCTTGAAAACTCATCCGCACCCTCTATAAAACAAGTGAACCCAGTTGGTGACCATTGGATTGCTCCCAATAACTGGAAAATGGAAACGCTCTCATTCCCCATCACCACCACCCAGCTACATAACTTGCAACTGAAGATATTGGGTCAGAATCAAATTGACCAAATTCCGATTTTCGAGCTTGTTTGTGCCCTAATTTGGCAATGCATAGCCAAGGTGAGAGAAGGGTCAGAGCCAAAATTGGTGACAATGTGCAAAAGTGACCCAAACAAGAGGACAAGAGGGGAATGCAGCAACAGCCAGATTATAAGCACAGTCGAGGTTGATTTTAGCATTGCAGATGTGGATCCAACAAAATTGGCAACCTTGCTGGTGAAGCAAGGCGGGAACGACGAGAAACCCCGAATCGAAGAAGCTATAGAGAATGATAAAGGGGTTTCTGATTTTGTTGTGTATGGAGCCAGTTTGACATTTGTCAATTTGGAAGAGGCTGATTTGTATGGATTGGAAGTGAGAGGACATAAGCCAATTTGTGTGCATTATAATATACAAGGTGTTGGTGATGAAGGAGCTGTTTTGCTGATGCCAGGGCCTAAAGCATTTGGTGAAGGAAGGGTGGTGAATATTATTTTACCAGAGAAACAAGTGTTAGGGCTAAAATCTGAGTTGAGGAAAATTGATTTGTTGCTTGAAAATGAGCTTGAATGAGTGCATGTATATATATATATATATATATGTATAAGGAGTTGAGAAAGTATGTATGAAAATAACTGAGCTTGGGACCAATATGAATTTTGGCCTTGCATTATCAATGATATAGTAGCATCATGTACTTGAGATATTATACATGTTGTCAATTATGATGTTGATATGATGGTATATATGTTTCATGTCCTTGAGATATTATACATGTTGTCAATTATGATGTTGATATGATGGTATATATGTCTCAAATGTGAAAATATGTCTGAAAATAACTGAGCTTGGGACCAATATGCATTTGGCTTTGCATTATCAATGATATTAGTAGCACTATGTCCTTGAGATATTGGTACAAATGTACTATCATCAACCACGGAGAAAATGTAGAATGGGCGTCAGGTAATATATAATTCTATATTGATCCGAACCAATCTATCGGCTTCCAATTTTATTAAGATTCCGGCTACAAGTATACAAGTACTGTAATGTGCCTCTCCATGGGTGTTGGTAACCATATATGTAAGGGTATGATCAGTGATTTGATAGTGTTAACACCATATTGGACCAGACTCAATGGGCCACACAAACCAAGCCCAACCCCAACTAATAGACCCAAACACTAAATGAACCCAAGCCCACAAGGCAAATGATCCCAATAAGGACAACAATACACTGACATGTGGACACATATCCACCACCTATATGTACGCCACGTGTCATCCCCACAGCAGAAGTACATTTATCCCACATGGAAACTAATCATCAGACCTCCCTTCATCATGAATACAAAAGGGAGGCACATTTCCCAAAAATGTAACTAGAATTCACTATTTACCCTTACTCTGTCAAAATTAACACTTACCACATTCCTTTTACGAACACAGACCACTTATTGACTTGGGCGTCGGAGACACTTTAGGCCGGCACCACACAGGTGCCTATCCCTAACCGATGACCAATCACTCTTCTTTTTACAGGTCTTCCGAGTAGCACGTGGCATGCATTGAGTGGATAAGCACTACTTTTAAGTTGGTACATTTTGTGCATCAACAGTTTGACGCCATCTGTGGAAATTCTAACTAAGTCTACCTACTACTCAACCTAGGATGAGCACTACCTCCGACCTCTACATAAACATGTAGAGCGATCAAGGAGACGGTGAGATAACACCCGCACAAGGGTCAAGAACACCGAGGGACAACTCCCCTAACGTAATGCAACTGTAGGAAAAACTCCAACAGGATTTGGCTGAGGTTAAGGCCAGCGACACTAAAGCCTAATTCATAAACCAGATGCTTAACGAATAATACGCCGATGTGGTGGCCCAACTCAAAACTGCCCAGACCGAACTCGAAATCCATCAAACCATGTCGGCGATGCTCGAAACCAAACAGGTTGTGGTGGATTGTGCCGACACAAGAACAAGTCAATCGGCCTACTAAAGGCACTGAGCCGCAACGCGCCTAGCCCACCGAGCTCTATCTTTCCATTCTTGCCTCGGACGGTGTCGCAGCCTCCCAGAAAGATTTGAGAATGAGAAGAACAATCGCCTGGAGGGACGCCATGGGTCTCCTATCCAACGGGAGGTCGACCGTCCTGCCAGCAGTGAACTCTGAGAGGCACGCTTGAATCAGCATCACGACGAGTAGCCAATCGGCCTACTCGCAGCAGCCCCCATGACAGCCGGACCAATCCACCTCTGGCCAACCCACTCGTCCAACAACTTCTCGAACGAGTTAAGAACCTGGAAGCCGAGAAAGAAAATTCACGCCTACCAACTTAGGGCAAAACCAGCTGTGGACCTTTCACATAAAGGATTAACTTATTCATGCACGAACAAGAGGTCAAACCCCTAAAGATCCCGCTGCAAACTGGCCAGGGAGACCCTATCACCCACATGAACAACAACCAGTTGGCTGTGGCCTTCAAAAACCTCTCAGACGAGGCACCCTTTCTCGTTTTCAGCTCAACCATGACTGAAGCAGCGATCAACTGGTTCTACAGACTGGGGGCTGGGACCATAGACTCCTTCGAACAGCTGCAAACGGTCTTCCTCAACCAGTTCATGATACAGATCGACCGGATATTTTCTGCAGAAGACCTCTTCTTACTGAAACAAGGGGAAAATGAGCCCCTACAGAAGTACGCAGTCAGGTTCAGCCACGAATACTATCAGTGCGCAGAAACAGACGACAAAGAAGCATTCATAGCCTTCAAGGGAGGTCTCAGAGAGTCCTCCTTCAGATATGTTGCGCACACACAAGGTTGGTCCAACTACAATGAGATAATGAAACAAGCTGCGATACATGACAAGGCAGAGCTGCTGACATGATAAGGCATCGACCAATGTGTGGAATTTAGGGAATTGGTGGAAGCTCTGGCCAGGGATGGAAAGATCAACCAATTTTTGCAACATGCGCCACCCCCTATGACATCCACAAATTAACACCATCGGTGGAGGACCCTCCATATCTTCACCTTTGACTTCTAACATAGCAAAGAAGAGCTTCCTCCGTGCCTCACAGAGCAACCACCAAAAGTTCAACATTGAGGAGGGGCGAGCAAAGAAAACAACGAAGGTAGGATAGGAGCCCATTACATTCTCGAAGGAGGAAGAGCGGGGCGTGGTATACCCACATGATGACCCAATTGGATCATAGCACAAATTGCAAACTTCGACATGGGGAAAATCATGGTTGACACATGAAGCTTTGTCAACGTTCTTTTCATGGAGGCATACAAGCAGCTAGGCATTCAATACTCAGACCTTGATCGATCTCCCACGCCGTTGTTCAGCTTCACCGGTGATTCAACCGTCTCGATCGGCACCATCACCCTACCACTCTCCATTGGGGCCATTCCCAAACGAGCCACAGTCCTCCCTCCATTCTTGGTGGTAGACTGCCCCATAGCCTATAATGTCATCCTTGGAAGAGGTCTAATAAACCAACTCAAGGCCGTGGTATCAACTCACTTGCTCTTGGTCAAGTTTCCCACCTCCATGGGTATAGGGCAGGTCCGTGGAGACCAAATGGCAGCCAGAACATGCAACTTGAAAACCTTTGCTAAGCAGACCACAAAACAGGCCAAGGAAACAATGACGGTCTCTAAATCAGCATTTGAGGCAGACCCTGTGGATCCACAGGTCGCTCAATACATCAAGGAATGACCCATCGAAGACCCAAGGGATCACACAACCACACCACACCCTAAGCCCATTGAGGAGGTTCAAAAGGTCATCCTCTCTTACACCCATGCTGACCAAAAGGTGAAGATCGTCACCAAACTCAGCCCTACCATACGTTCAAACTTCATCAAGTTTCTACAACACAATTCTGAGGTCTTTGCATGGTCATACACCGACATTTCAGGGAAATCAACCAACGTCATTTGTCACCGCCTTAGCATCGACCCATCATTCAAACCGGTAGAACAAAAGCGCCATATCTATGATGCTGAGAGGACGGAAGCAATGAAGGTAGAGATAGTCAGACGTAGCACCATACACTTTGTGAGTAAGGCCGTCTACGCAAAAATAGACCAACTGGTCGATGCCACAGTGGGACAAGAACTCCTAAGTTTTATGATGCATACTCAGGATACAATCCACACAACCTTTAGGACGGACCAGGGTCTCTATTGCTACAACGTAATGCCCTTTGGCCTAAAAAACGTGGGTTCCACCTACCAACGTCTAGTGAACTTCATATTCGCAGACCATATAGGCAAGACCATGGAAGTATACGTTGATGATATGCTATTCAAGAGCAAGACCGCTGACCATCACATACCAAACCTCACACGGATGTTTGAAGTCTTGAAGAAATACAATATGCCCTTGAACCCAACTAAGTGTGTCTTTGGAGCGGGCTCATAAAAATTATTAGGATTCATGATCAACCAAAAGGGCATAGAGGCCAAACCTGAGAAGATCAAGGTACTCATAGACATGGAACCCCCACGCACATAGAAGGATGTCCAAAGCCTCACTGGAAGAGTGGCAGCACTTACCCGCTTCATTTCCAAGGCCACAGACTAGTGTGCCCCCTTCTTCAAAACTTTAAAAAGCAAGTCCAAACACATTACTTGGACGGAAGAATGCACAAAGGCATTCATAGAACTTAAGGAATACATGAGCAAGGCACCCCTCCTAGCAAGACCGGAAACTGGAGAACCATTGATCATGTACTTGTCAGTATCCATTTCTGCTGTTAGCTCAATGCTCATTAAGAAGAAGGACGAAGTTGAGCACCCGGTCTACTATGTGAGCAATGCATTGCAAGACACTGAAACAAGATACTCGGAGCCTACTTCCAAGCTCATTCCATCACAGTCCTCACAAACAAACCATTCCGCCAAGTACTTCAAAAACCAGAGATGTCAGGTTGCCTCCTCAAATGGGCATTTGAACATAGTGAATTTGACATCCACTTTGCACTAAGGATAGCTGCAATGGGACAAGTTGTCGTTGACTTTATCTAGGAATTTACTTACTTACCAATTGAGCTAGAAGAGAAGAAAACATCCCTAGAGCTCATCCTAGACTCCTAAACACCAACCTTGGACATGCAACAACCCATTTGGGTCTTACATGCGGATGGCTCTGCTTGCCAAAATGGTGTGGTGCAGGATTTGTCCTCACCAATCCAGAAAAATCCCGAATGGAATACGCAATTTGCTCCATGTTTAAAGTATCCAACAATGAGGCAGAACATGAGGCATTGCTAGCTGGTCTTCGCTTGGTCAAACACATGGAAGCCATGAAAATACAAATTTATAATGACCCCCAACTCGTCATTAACCAAATCAATGATGAATTCGAGGCAAAGGACTCTTCCGTGCCCTCGTATAGGGGACTACCAAAGCTCTCTTGGATAGTTTCAATGCTTACTCCATCACAAGGATACCTAGGTCAGAAAACAACCAAGCAGACGCTCTTGCACGACTAGCCTCCTCACTAGAAAACGGCGAGTCGGAATATACCAGTGGAAATCCTCCAAAAACCAAGCACTAAGTGCTCTTCCGTCAATATGATAAACACTTGCTCAACCTGGAAGGCCCCTTTGGTCAATTTCCTCACTGATGGAACCTACCAGCTGACAAGGTCATGGCAAAGAAGAAACATCGACAAGCCTCCTGGTACACCATCATCAATGGTGAACTTTACAAGCGGAGGTTCACTCTGTCTCTCTTAAAGTGCCTCACACCAGAGGCTGGAAGAGCAATCTCAGCGGAAACACATGTAGGAATTTGTGGCAACCACTCTAGACCACGTTCTATGGAACACAAGGCTTTCCGCTAAGGTTTTTATTAGCCAAGCATGCATGCAGATGCAACGGACTTTACTAGGCGATGTGGCAAGTGCCAACATTTCGCCCCTTTCCTACATCTCCCACCAGAGAACCTCACACTAATCCTCAGCCCTTGGCCATTCTCCCAGTAGGGGCTAGACTTGATCGGAAAAATACCAACATGCAAGGGCTAGACCGAGTACGCTGTGGTCGCCGTGGATTACTTCACCAACTGGGTCGAGGCCAAACCTTTGGCCACTATCACATCGGCTCAAATAGAGACTTTTGTTTTCTAGAACATCATATGTTGTTTCAGTCTTTCACACACTATCGTCACCGATAATGGCAAGCAGTTTGACAACCAACGCTTCAAAGCATTCTGTGAAAGACATAATGTCAACCTATGTTTCGCCTCTCCAGCACCACAATCCAATGGTCAAGTAGAACCTGTCAACAAAATAATCAGACACACTTTGAAGACTCAGCTAGAAGAAACAACGGGTAAGTGCGCAGACATCCTACCAAAGGTACTTTGGTCATACAGGACGTCATACCGAACGGCCACTAACGAAACACCGTTCTCAATGGCATTTGGAACGAACGAGGTCCTCCCAACCGAAATTCATGAAACTTCATACAGGTCCTGTCTTATGACGCCAAGCAAAATGTTGACCAACTGGCCCTCCGCCTTGACCTCATTGAGGAACATCAAGAACAAGCTAACCTAAGAAACATAGCCTACAAACAGCGGCTTTGCCAATACCATGATGCAAAGGTCTAACCTTGAGGTTTCCAGGTTGTTGATTGCGTTTTGAGGAAAGTCAGCCTAGCAACTAGAGACCAGTCGACCTGAACGTTTGGACCGAACTGGGAAAGCCCTTTCAATATTGCAAGGATAAGCCGACCGGGGACTTATGACCTGGAAGACTCAGAAGGAAGATCACTCGATCACCCATGGAATGCAGTCCACCTTAAGAAGTACTACATATAGACCGGTCAGTCTGACACTAAAGAAGACCACAAATACATATTCTGTAAAGCCGCACTTAGGCTCCCATTGTAATAGGTACTACTCAGCCTAACACTTATCAATGCCATTCTCTTCCTACAACTTCTACATTTCTAATCACGCTCAAAACTAACCGAGAAAACAAACGGTAAAACACCGATAAGTGCAACCACCTACGGACCTACCATATCATATGGTCCAACACTTTGCATTTCAGGCCCAAAGCACACCAAGCTAGACACGGCGGACCACATTTACGGCTTATACACTTCACTACATTTTACTTTAGCTCAAACCTAATTGAGCACCAACTAAAACACCAACTGGTGTAACAATCTCAAGACCGACCACACTTCACAGTCAAATCAACTTACACAAATTTTCCAAGTAACAAACACACAAAAGGTACAAACATGTGAACACCGCCTGGAGTGACTATACATAGCAAACCTCTTTCTACGGTCGGTATGACACCAACTGAGACTGACCACACTATATGGTCTAACACATCAACTCTGAAAAACACAAGTGTTAAATGAGGACAAACAAGTCTTGAACAAACACGCCGACCAACAGACACCTCGGTCAAACCCACATCCAAAAAAAAAACCACACATCGAGCACATATTCGCTCAACACATACCGAGCAGACATTCGCTCATATTATACCAAGCATGTAGCTATGACAAAAAAATAAATACATCAATAGATGGCCAACTGACATGACCTTTTCCAAATTTCCACTCGAAATCCGTGAAAAACCTGCTCCCGTCTGACAACCCCTGACAACTCAAAATAATTCCTAAAATACCCTCACCCTCTCATAATTACTTTACGAGAATTCTGCTGAAAATTCGGTAGAATCTTCCCTGTAATTTGATCACACTATCTTCCACCTGTCAGACGAAGGATTTAAATACTAATCTGTTATCCAAGTAATCCAGATCAAAGTCACAACCAAACAACTCCAAGTCCAAAATAGTCAAACTACAGAATAATTTACAAATAATCCCAAATAGTTCATTAGAGCAATTAGGTTGCAAAATTAGATTAACAAATCCAACAAACCCTACTCGAAAAGGTACGGTAGCAACGCAGCTAGGGTGAGATGCCTCCGCCTCGGAATGTGCCCTCGTCAAACTCAACGGCCTGGAGGGGACGTAAAACCAGGAAAAGTGTGAGTGGATAAGAATAATAATGGTTCAAAACACAATTTCCGAGGAAAGCATACTTTTTTCCCCCTTTAATTAAAAACCATGCATGCATAATGTAAAATCCTTTTTAAAATTGTTACTAAGTAAGAATAAGCATGAAAGGACTTACCGAAAAATCATTTAGTAATTTAAAATCTACGGGACCCACGAAAATCGTTGCAAAAACTAAACAACCAGGGGTACACAACCATGCTTGGAAACCCTCCTCGAATGAGCTTAAAAACATAAGAAAACTTGGACACAAAACTGTAAAAATATCCCACCATTCCCCAAATGAAATCCCGAGGCGTAACTTGATGTTTGGGGCCATCCAATAAGGGAACAAGCCCTCCTAACCACCGCCGATAATACTTCAAGCAATGGCTACAACCCGAGAGGTCCAACCCAGAAACCTACTCTCCACACATCCGATATTACCTTAAGATGTGCGGACGTAACCCTGTACTATGCGTAGACAGCTCCAACGATCGTAAAGCGGAGAACACCTTAATGCCAAACATCGGAGAAGTAACCCTCAATGAGCACACGACCGATAATACCTCAAGTCATGTGTCGGAGAAAAACCATGATACCTCGGGATGGTATCATAGTTAAAATCGTACGTAAATCCAAAAACCAGTTTTGAAATCTTTATTTCCTGACCTTGATCAAAATAATAGAAAACTCGGGGCCAAGAGCCCGAAATTCATGAAATCAAAATCCCAGGCCTAGGCCCAAAATCATAAGCTTGGTCAAAGCCAAAATCCATACATCCAAAAATAGGTAAAATCGAAGTCCATAAAGTCGGGCCTTCAAATTCATTATTGACATTTCATATCCAATAATATATTACTAGAATAATTATTCTAAATTCCCCAAATTAATAAAAATTAATAAATCAATTTAGAATAATTATTCTAATTTATCAAAATTCATACTTAATACGAATTTATTTAAAATATACGTTTATGCATGCATTATAATTTACAAAACCAAAATCCACTCATTGAACGTCCAATTAAGCTTAATCTCGAGCTGTACGCTCCTCTGTAGTCCCGGGGGCGGTATCGCCTGTGGTGGTTGGAAAATGGCCGGAAAAGTGGCGGTTACTGTTCACCTTCGTATTTTCCTCTCCTAACACTGTCAAGCTCAATGGTGGATATGGTTGAGCTCAGAATGAAGAGAGGAAGATGTTGTAATTTGTTTGTGGGGGTTTGGCCTAAATCGAAAATCCAAATTTGAGGGTTTGTGTTTTACACGGTTGCACGAGAGAGAGAGAGAGAGAGAGAGAGAGAGAGAGAGAGAGAGAGAGAGAGAGAGAGAGAGAGAGAGAGAGAGAAGCAAAGTGAGAAAGAAAAATCTGGAATTTGGGACTAAAAATATCTACCAAGTAAAAATTACCAAATTGCCCTTTAACCCGCTAGACCCACAACTCTCTCACCGGGTCTCCATTTTCCGTGTGCCGCATGTCTACAAATTCGTGAGTTCGAGACCTACGTAACGGTCCAAGAGAAATTTCCAAAAGTATCTCCAAACAAAAAGTGACTTTCGAACCTCTTATAAAACTAAGAATAAAATCGTCATTTCCTAAATTAATTTGCGAAAATTCACTAATTAAATTTACGAGTAGTTACATCAACTCAACACTTATGAAAATAAACACATCAATATCAACAAAATAAACATTTATAAATTTGAGTACAAATACCCCATGATCTGCCCAATTTGTCTTACAAAAAGAAGGGGGGAAACAAATACATATAAAATAAAAATCTAGGCAGTTGGAGGATTGGCCTTTCTACTTTGCGCTTCATCAACCGGAGGCAGGTCAGCTTTCTTGGTCTGGTCCCCGGTGTTGGAAGATGCTTGGTCACCATCAGGGTCGGCGTTTAACTCCTTATCTTCCGATTTAAATAGGTCATATGTCAGCGGCATACTGAGCTAGCCAGTGGAGTCAAAGGAATAACCTTCATTAAACTTGAACATATTCCTATAGATTAACCACTCACAGCAGCCGCCCTAGCACCTTCCAGCTTTACCTCTTGGTAGGCCTAAGCTTATCAAGTTCCACTTTCAGACCAGCCACCTTGGCCTCATGCTTAGCATCCTTCTGAGCCAGCTCCTCCTTAAGATGCTCGACCTCAGCCTCAACCACTTCAGCAGTTCGGACACCAGCTGGTATAACACCAACTAGGCAGATAGCTCGGTGGACCTCGACCTCTCGGCCTCCAGCTGCTGGTCTAGGTTATCTTTAGCTTTTAAAGCCAACTGGGCCTCCTACAGCTTTGGAGTGAGAGCTGCATACTGCTCCCTTAGTTTGGCCATCTCCCAATCTGCAACCGCCACACACCTTTCAACATGGCTATAATTGATGAACATGTCACCAAAGGACTGTACACCAAGTAAACAAATTACCTTATGCAGAAAAACAAAACAAAAATACACAAGTACAAATACACTGAGCTATTTACGTGAGTAGCGATTATGAAGAACTTCTCCATTCGCTCGATCATGCTCCGCTCTGGGAGGGCATCCAGCTCTGAAAGCTCCATGGTCATCCCCTAAGTGACGCCATTGATAATCGGCAGCATCCCCATATCCAGGACGAGCGAGACGTCCATAAAGTTGACACGACCATCAATGAACCGACCCATGTCAATTCCACTATGATCGGACATCTCGGCCTACCTCCGATTCGGAGGATGAGGGGGAGAGATCGGCCTCTCAAGCTGCAGCTGAGGCAAAAGCGGATAAGCCCCATCATTTAACAGAGCGCTGTCGAACTTCACATTTTTAGCAGCTTGCCAAATGGCCTCCAACCTCTGCTCAGCCTCATCCCTCTGCTCGGCTTCATCCCTCAGCTCTATCCGCCGGTTGGCCTCCTCCAGGAGCATCTCAGCCTCATTCCTCCGCCCTTCCTCGGCCTCATCCCCCAGCTCTATCATCGAAACAATCTTCACACCGACCGGAGCCTTCTTGGAATTCTTCTTCTTCTCATAAATCAGAAGGGCCATCCTTTTCTGAGCCCGAGCATTCACCATCGGCTCGTTCCTCTTTTAACCAGAGGCTGACCCATTGACCTCAAGTGCCGGCCCCCTCTGAGATATTCTTGCCTTTACCTCCTCGGCGATCTTCAAAATGCGCTTCTCTGCATTCTTGGGCAAGACTGCACAAAAAAAAGTGTTAAACACAGGCTGATCGGCCAACATAACTACATGGAGCCACATTAGCTTACTTATAGAAGGGATAAGACCAACGTCACGAAGGATGGTCAGTAGGCGGAGAAGATCCCTGCTTCGTTGAGTAGGGTTCAATGTCCTCCTCACTTCATGATAGGGTTGCCGACTCTTACCACCGACTATCACAGTAGGAAGAACTTCTGCAAAACAGACCAACGGTCAGACAAAAAAAGGAATAAAAAAAATTAAAGGGGAACCCCCTGAAGCAGGCATACAAGATAGACCCAAGCAATCAATGCTCTGGAACTTGCTTACTATCCCTTCGGTCCCCCATGCAACCCCTGGACTACCCTGAACTTGACATTCTCAGTCACGTTCCAACCAGCATCCAGCTTGTTCAACCCCTCCTAGGTCTCCCTACTGATCATCTCATCCACCATGAACTCATCCTATCCTGGGTCTCCCTTCTAATAAATCATTTAGAATAATTATTCTAATTTATCAAAATTCATACTTAATACGAGTTTATTTAAAATATACGTTTATGCATGCATTATAATTTACAAAACCAAAATCCACTCACCGAACGTCCAATTATGCTCAATCCCGAGCGTTACGCTCCTCTGTAGTCCCCGGAGCGGTATCGCCTGTGGTAGCTGGAAAAAGGCAGGGAAGGTGGCAGTTACTGTTCACCTTCGTATCTCCTTCTCCTAACACTATCAAGCTCGATGGTGAATATGGTTGAGCTCAGAATGAAGAGAGGAAGATGATGATGTAATTTGTTTGTGATGGTTTCGCCTAAATCGAAAAACCAAATTTGAGGGTTTGTGTTTTTCACGGTTGCACGAGAGAGAGAGAGAGAGAGAGAGAGAGAGAGAGAGAGAGAGAGAGAGAGAGCAAAGTGAGGAAGAAAAATATGGAATTGGGAGTAAAAATATCTGCCAAGTAAAAATTACCAAATTGCCCCTGAACCTTCTAGACCCACAACTCTCTCACTGTGTCTCCGTTTTCTGCGTGCCGCCTGTCTACGAATTCATGAGTTCAAGACCTACGCAACGGTCCAAGAAAAACTTCCAAAGGTGTCTCCAAATAAAAAGGGACTTTCGAGCCTCTTATAAAACTAAGAATAAAATCGTCATTTCCTAAATTAATTTGCGAAAATTCACTAATTAAATTTACAGGTAGTTACAACTCACCCCTTTAAGGAAATTTCGTCCTCGAAATTCATACCTGTCACTAAAACAAATGTGGATGATGTGCCCGCATCAGTACCTTAGGCTCTCACGTGGCTTCCTCCGTGTTACGATTCCTACACAGAACTTAAACTAGAGAAATAGAATTTCTCCGCAATACTTTTTCTTTCCAATCTAAAATTTGCACTGGTTGTTCCTCAAAGCTCAAATCATCTCTCAGCTCAATTGGTTGCTCCTCCAGTACATGAGTCCTCGCTATATTGGTTGCTCCTCCTGTAAGCCACTAGTCTATCCTCTCAATGATCTCATAAGGCCCAATATAGCGAGGACTCAACTTTCCTCATTTACCAAAACGCACAACACCTTTCCATGGGATAATTTCAAGACAACCCAATCTTCGACCTCAAACTCGAGATCCCTGGTCTGTCGGTCTGCATAGCTTTTCTGGCGATCTTGAGTTGCCTTCAATCTTTCCCTGATAATTCTGATATTTTCCTCTGTCTTGTCAACAAGTTCTGGTGTCATGAGTCTTCTCTCACCTACCTCATTCCAACATATAAGTGTCATGCACTGTCTCCCATATAGTGCCTCAAAAGGAAACATTCCAATGCTAGACTGATAGCTGTTGTTGTAGGCAAATTCCATCAAACCCAAGTATGAATCCCAATTTCCCTTAAACTGTTGTACACAAGCTCTCATCATATCTTCTAGAATCTGAATCAACCTTTCATACTGATCATCAGTTTAAGGATGAAAAGCTGTACTGAAATGCAATTCAATTCCAAAAGCTTTCTGTAATCTCCGCCAAACCCTTGAGGTAAACCTAGGATCCCTGTCTGATACAATCGACTATGGAGTCCCATGTAACCTAATGATCACATCCACAAACAATTTGGCGAACTGGTCCATCCTATAATCTTCCCGTACTGGCAAGAAATGCACTGACTTAGTAAGCCTATCTACAGTCACCCAAACTCCAACATGTCCTTTCCGAGTTCGGGGAAGTTTAAACACAAAATCCATAGTAATGTTGTCCCACTTCCATTCCGGAATAGGAAGTGGTTGTAGCGCCCCGTACAGTTTCTGCTTCTCTGCTTTTACCTACTGACACGTCAGACAACTACTCACAAACTCTGTTATTTCCCTTTTCATCCTAGTCGACCAGTAGTGCTCCTTAAGGGTACGATACATCTTGGTGCCACCTTGACGCATAATATGCGATGAACTATGAGGTTTGTCAAGAATCTATTTTTTCAACTCTACATCATTAGATACGCACAATTGGCCATCTTTGACCAAGACCCCATCATCCCTAATGGCATAATCATGCCTATTCTCAGCCTCCAACTCCATCCTAATAATGCAAAACATAGGATCCTGGAGTTGAACTTCAATAATTCGATCAATTACGACAGGTCTCACATGGAAGCTCGCCAACAAGGCTCCCTGGTTATCCATCCCAAGTACAATTCCCGCTCTCTAGAGTTCCACCAATAAAGGTAAGTAAACAGTGTGCAAATAGGCCAAGGAAGCCATGGACTTTCTACTCAGTGCATCTGCCACTACATTGGCCTTTCCTGGGTGATACTCAATAGTACAGTCATAATCCTTTATCAACTCTAACCACCTCCTCTATCCCAAGTTCAAATCTTTCTGGGTGAAGAAATACTTTAGGTTCTGATGGTCTGTAAAGATCCGACACGTCTCTCTATACAAATAGTATCCCAAAATCTTCAAGGCATGCACCACTGCAGCTAACTCTAAATCATGCGTGGGGTAGTTCATCTCATGGGGTTTAAATTGACTGGAAGCATAAGCTATCACCTTTCCATGCTGCATCAGCACACAACCTATACCCCGTAACGATGCGTCACTGTACACCTCGAATCCTCCACTATCATCTGGAAAAGCTAACACTAGAGCGGAAGTCAACCTCCTCTTAAGCTCTTGAAAGCTCAGTTCACACTTATCGTCCCATTCAAACTTGATTCCTTTCCTAGTCAACTGAGTCAACGGGCAGCTATTGTAGAGAATCCTTCTACGAACCGCCTATAATATCCTGCCAAACCCAGAAAACTTCTCACCTCTGACACTGTCTTCGGTTGTTCCTAATTAGCTATTGCCTCAAATTTTTACAGAACCACACTGATACCATATGCAGAGACCACATGACTTAAGAATCCCACACTGGTCAACCAAAATTGACACTTACTAAACTTGGCATACAACCGCTTTTTCCTCAAAGTATTCAGCAACAGCCTCAAGTGTCTTTCATGGTCCTTAGCACTCTCCAAATACACCAAGATATCATCAATAAATACAATCACAAATCAATCCAAATATCGTCTAAACACCTATTCATCAAGTCCATAAATGCCACTGGTGCATTAGTTAAGCCAAAGGGCATAACTAAGAACTCATAATGCCCATAGCGTGTCTTGAAAGCCGTTTTGGGAATGTCTTCTTCTTTGATTCTCAACTGATGATCCTCGGACCTAAGATCAATCTTCGAAAAATACCTCGCCCCCTTTAACTAGTCAAACAAGTCATCAATCCGTGTTAAAGGATATTTATTCTGCACCGTAACCTTGTTTAACTGCCGGTAATCGATGCATAGTCTCAAATTACCATCTTTCTTCCTCACAAATAACACTGGCGCACCCCAAGGCAATACACTCGGTCGAATAAACCCTATATCCACTAAGTCCTATAACTGAGTCTTCAACTCCGCTGGTGTGATATAGGTTGGGTACCCGGCAGAAGCTCTATGGTGAACTCGATCTCCCGATGAGGTGGCAACCTCGGAAGATCCTCCGAAAATACATCTGAAAACTCATTCACCATAGGAATATCCTCTAACCTCACCGAAGTATCCCGAGATTCGTTCACATGAGGTAAATATCCCTCACAACCTTTCCTCAATAACTTATCAGCCATCAAAGTCGATATCACCCCCGAGGGAAGCACTCTACTGTCTCCCTAAAAAGTAAGCTCCGGTAAACCTAGACTTCGGAATACCACCCTCTTGTCGAAGCAATTAATGGAGGCATGATGCGTGGTTAATCAATCCATCCCCAAAATCACATCAAAATCATAAATGTCCAAGGGAATCAAGTCCGCCTCCAACTCATAACCTCCAACTAACATTAGAAAACCACATACTACCAGATTTTCCACTTATATATCTCTAGTGAGGGTGCTAATGCCTATGTTCCATCCAACCGATGATAATTCTCTATTGACTAAAAGTGTAAAACACCGAGAAATAAAAGAATTTGTAGCCCTGGGACCTATCAAAACTAGAGTATCAAGATCAAAAATAGATAACGTTCTAGTGACCACCTCTGGTGCAACTCATGCCTCCTGATGTGTCATGGTAAAAACTCGGGCTTGTGTACCAGAAGATCGACCACGACCCGTCTGTCTCCCACTGGCCTTGCTGGCCCCACTAGACTGAGTCTGGCTACCTGTTGCAGTACCTGATGTCTGTACTGTTTTCTGACCCTTTTCAGTAGCATCCCAATCCAAGGAACTACTGCTTGGATGGTGTGGAAATTCTCTCTTCAAAAGGCCAGTCTTCTAAAAAAGTAACTACCGATGCCACCAACCCGTCTGGATCCGCCACTCTGTCTCCTAGTCGACTTCACTGAAGCCCCACTAGACTGAGTTGATGAATAAGGTCCCGCTATGAAACCTCGAAAACCTCCCTGCCCGACACCGCCACTGCCTAACCCGGATCTAACACTCCATGATGATTAAGAACTATAACTTCCTCTCTTAGATAGTCTGTGACTAGAGGCCCCGAAACTCAGGCAATCTCAACGTCGCCTGGAACCACTGAGCTAATGTCAAGCTGCAAACTCATATCCACCCTAGCAACAGGGTCTGACAAAGTCCTCAAACAAGTATGTGCCACGGTAGTAACTGCTACTCTAATCTCGTCTCTCAGTCCATACTCAAACCATCGGCATTTATCCACCTCATTTGCCCTAAAGCCGGCGCTAATAGAGACAAGTCAAGGAACCTTTGCTCTTATTGCGCTACCATCATGTCCCCATGTTGCAACTGTAGGAACTCAACCTCTCTGGCATCCCAGTACGAGTGAGGATAAAACTACTCAAGAAAGCGCCCCTGGAAAGCTTCCCAAGTAAGCGTACGGACATCCTAGCCCATCATAACCAAGGCATGCCACCAATGGTACACATAGCCATTTAGTAGCAAAAAAGGTTAAACGCACTCTATCACCCGGAGGGCACCTCATGACATCAAACACTTGTTCCAAACGAGTAATCCATTCATCAGCAACATCTGGGCCTAACTCGCCCGTAAACACTATCGCCCCCAGCCTCTGGGCTTGCTCAATGTCAGAAACCTCAGAAGTTCCCCTGCCCTGAAGTACAGTCTTTATTGCCCGACCCAGTTGATCTAGGGTCTACCTCATATCAAACTCTAATATGGGATCTAGTGTACCCCTAACATTATCTACATCTTCATCGTTTCCAAGCCTCGGACAGGACACGCTTCTTAGAGGCATCTCGCTAAAAAGAACCACATTTTGTCAGTACCGCATAATATGAACACTAAGTGTGCGGTCTGAATAAATTTAAACCTAGTGCATTGATACCAAGTTGACAGGACCCTTCCCAAATTTTCCCTCGACATCCGTGAAAAACTCTGCTCCTGTCTGACAACCACAGATAACTCAAAATAATTCCTAAAATACCCTCACCCTCTCATAATTACTTTATGAGAATTCTGTTGGAAATTCGGTAGACTCTCCCCTGTAATTTGATCAAACTGTCTTCCACCTATCAAACGAAGGATTTAAATACTAATTTGTTATCCAAGTAATCCAGATCAAAGTCACAACCAAACAACTCCAAGTCCAAAAGAATCAAACTACGGAATAATTTACAAATAATCCCAAATAGTTCATCAGAGACACTAGGTTGCAAAATTAGATTAACAAATCCAACAAACCCTACTCGAAAAGGTACAATAGCAGCGCAACTAGGATAGGATGCCTCTGCCTCAGAATGTGCCCTCGTCGAACTCAACGGCCTGAGGAGACATAAAACCAGGAAAAGTGTGAGTGGATAAACATAATAGTGGTTCCAAACACAATTTTCGAGGAAAACATACTTTTTCACCTCCATAATTAAAAATCATGCATGCATAATGTAAAATCCTTTTTAAAATAGTTACTAAGTAAGAATAAGCATGAAAGGACTTACCGGAAAATCATTTAGTAATTTAAAACCTGCGAGACCCACAAAAATCAGTGTAAAAACTAAACAACCGGTGGTCCACAACCATGCTTGGAAACCCTCCTCGAAGGAGCTTAAAATCATAAGAAAACCTGGACACAAAACTGTAAACATACCCCACCATTCCCCGAATGAAATCCCGAGTCGTAGCTTGATTTTTTGGGCCGTCCAATAAGGGAACAAGCCTCCTAACCACCGCCGATAATACCTAAGGCAATGGCTAGAATTCGAGAGGTCCAACCCGGAAACCTACTCTCCACACATCCGATATTACCTCAAGATGTGCGGACGTAACCCTGTACTACGCGTACACATCCCCAACGATCGTATGACGAAGAACACCTCAACGCCAAACGTCGGAGAAGTAACCCTCAACGAGCACACGACCGATAATATCTCAAGTCATGTGTCGAACAAAAACCATGATACCCAGGGATGGTATACATAGTGAAAACCGTACGTAAATCCAAAAACCACTTTTGAAATCTTTATTTCCTGACCTTGATCAAAATCATAGAAAACCTGGGGCCAAAAGGCCAAAATTCATTCAATCAAAATCCCGGTCCTAAGCCCAAAATCATAAGCTTAGCCAAAGCCAAAATCCATAAATCCAAACATCCGTAAAATCCAAGTCCATAAAGTCGGGCCTTCAAATTCGTTATTAAAAATTTATATCCAATAATAAATTACTAGAATAATTATTCTAAATTCCCCAAATTCATCAAAATTAATAAATAATTTTAGAATAATTATGCTAATTTTTGAAAATTCATACTTAATACGAATTTATTTAAAATATACGTTTATGCATGCATTATAATTTACAGAACCAAAATCCACTCACCGAACGTCCAATTAAGCTTAATCTAGAGTTGTATGCTCCTCTGTAGTCCCCGGAGTGGTATCGCATGTGGTGGCTGGAAAATGGCCGGGAAAATGGCGGTTACTGTTCACCTTCGTATCTCCTTCTCCTAAACACTGTCAAGCTCAATGGTGGATATGGTTGAGCTCAGAATGAAGAGAGGAAGATTATGTAATTTGTTTGTGGTGGTATGGCCTAAATTGAAAAACCAAATTTGAGGGTTTGTGGTTTACACGGTTGCACGAGAGAGAGAGAGAGAGAGAGAGAGAGAGAGAGAGAGAGAGAGAGAGAGAGAGAGAGAGAGAGAGAGAGAGAGAGAGAGACTGAGACAGCAAAGTGAGAAAGAAAAAATTTGGAATTTGGGACTAAAAATATCTACCAAGTAAAAATTACCAAATTGCCCCTGAACCTTTTAGACCCACAACTCTATCACTGGGTCTCTATTTTCCATGTGCCGCATGTCTACGAATTCATGATGTCGAGACCTATGCAACGGTTCAAGAAAAACTTCCAAAAGTGTCTCCAAACAAAAAGTGACTTTCGAGCTTCTTATAAAACTAAGAATAAAATTGTCATTTCCTAAATTAATTTCTGAAAATTCACTAATTAAATTTGTGGGTAGTTACATCAACTCAACACTTATGAAAATAAACACATCAATATCAACAAAAGAAACATTTATAAATTTGAGGACAAAGACCCCATGATCTGCCCAATTTGTCTTACAAAAAAAAAAGGGTACATAGTGATACAAAGGTCGTCCTGGAAATAGATACATATAAAATAAAAATCTAGGTAGGAGGAGGATTGGCCTTTCTACGCTGCTCTTCATCAACGGGAGGTAGGTCAACTTTGTTGGTGTGGTCCTCAAAGTTGGAATCTGCTGGGTTACCATCAGGGTCGACGTTTGACTCCTTATCTTCCGATTTGAACAAGACATGTCAGCGGCATACCGACCTAGGCAATCGAGTCAAAGGAATAACCTTCATTAAACATGAAGATATTCCTACAGATGGACCACTCATAGTCAACGGCAAACTTGTCCAGTCGACCTTCATAGTCTTTTGACACCAAGAATTCCAGAACTGCAACCACCCAAGCACCTTCCAGCTCAACCTCCTGATCGACCTTATGCTTATCATGCTCCGCTTTCAGACCAGCCACCTTGTCCTCATGGCCAGCATCCTTCTGAGCTAGCTCCTTCTTCAGCCGCTCGACCTCAACCTCGGCCACCTTCAGCAACCCGGCGGACCTCGACCTCTCGGCCTCCAGCTGCTAGGCTAGGTCATCCTTAGCTTTCAGATCCAGCTCGGCCTCTACAGCTTTGGAGTCAGAGCTACCTGATGCTCCTTCAGTTTGTCCTTCTCCCAGTCTGCAGCCGCCACACACCTTTGAGAATGGCTGTAATGATGAATATTTCACCAAAGGACTGCACACCGAGCAAACAAATTACCTTATGCAGAAAAAAAAAACAAAAATACTCAAGTACATATACACCGAGCTACTTACGTGAGCAATGATCAAGAATAACTTCTCTATTCGCTAGGTCATGCTCCGCTCTGGGAGGGCGTCCAGCTCTAACAGCTCCATGGTCGTCCTCTGGGTGACGCCATTGGTGAGCGGCAGCATCCCTATATCCAGGCCGAGCGAGACGTCCAGCCAGTTGACACGACCATCAATGAACCGACCATCAATACCCATATAGATCGGCATCTCAAGCTACATCTGAGGGAACAACGGATTAGCCCCATCATTTAACCGAGCACTGGTGGACTTCACATTTTCAGCAGCTTGCTGAATGGCCTCCAACCTCTGCTCCATTCGCCCGTTGACCTCCTCTAGGAGCATCTCAGCCTCACTCCCCGGCCCTCCCTCGGCCTCATCCCCCAGCTTTATCGTCGAAATAGTCTTCGCACCGACTGGAGCCCTCCTGGCCTTCTTTTTCTTCTCATAAATCAGAAGGGCCATCCTTTGCTGAGCCCGAGCATTCACCGTCGGCTCTTTCCTCTTTTGACTAGAGGTCGACCCACTGACTTCAGGTGATGGTCCCCTCTAAGCTATTCTTGCCTTTACCTCCTCAACGATCTTCAGAATGCGCTACTTTGCATTCTTGGGCATGACTGCACAAAAAAAAAAGTTAAACACAGGCCGATCAGCCTACATAACCACACCAAGCCACATTAGCTTACTTGTAGAAGGTATAAGACCAACGTCACGAAGGATGGTCAATAGGTGGACGAGACGTCTGCTTCGCTGAGTAGGCTTCAATGTCTTCCTCACTTCACGACAAAGTGACCAACTCTTACCACCGACTGTCACAACAGGAAGAACTTCTGCAAAACATACCAACGGTTAGGCAAGCAAAGGAATAAAAAAATATTAAAGGGGAACCCCCTAGAACAAGCATACAAGATTCACCCAAGCTACCAATGCTCTGTAACTTGCTCATTATCCCTTCGGCCCCCCATGCAACCCCTGGACTACCTTGAACTTGAAATTCTCATGCACGTTCCAACCAGCGTGCAGCTTTTTCAACCCCTCCTAGGTTTTCCTACTGATCATCTTATCCACCGTGAACTCTTCCTCTTTGATTGGCATGGTGTCGAAACATCCTCCGCCCTAGGAGGAAGAACACCAATCAGCCCCTTCGCGACCGTGACTTTCCCGTGAGACCGACCATGTTTAATACCTCATTCTCCTGTGACAGGTCAGCCTCCACTCCTGGCCGAGCCTCCTGCTCCTCCTCCTTAAGCGTCTAACCACTAGATCCAGCCTCAAACTGGTTGGTCCTACTCTCAAACCAATCCCTCATTGTCTTATCCTCATCATCTTCATCCGACAGCTCAACTGCCTGCTTGATCTTTCTCCCTTTTCCACCAAGAGCAGCCTTAGATTGAGTCGGTCCGTCATCTTCAAACACCGACCAACCGCTCGACACCTCAAACTCAGCGTTCACTTCATAATCTGGCACTTCAATGTTTTGGATGTCTGACTCTGACATGATGGCAATCTAAAGAAAAAAGGAAAACATAACTATGATTGACCGAGCGCTATGCCTACACAGATCCAACCACCATCTGAACACCAATTCTTCACTGGTTCTTCCAAAAACATAAATTTTATTAAAAAATCCAAGCAAATAGCAACATACCTTGTTTTTGGACAACGGAGAGCTCTGACCGGAAATTACACTACTGCACCGATCGTCGTAAATATCTCACCGAAAATCGCCTTCACAAATTCAAAGCAGCTCAGCTCGAGATAAAAGTTGAAAGTGAAAAGTGAAAGCAAGCACCTCAACTATTTATAGGCAACCAAACCAGACCAACGGTAGGGAAGGTGAAAGGTTGCTCTCTAGATCACCACAAGGCGACACATGCACGACATGCAGAGGGCAGACGCACCCCCACTCGCCCTACTTACATACACAAAGCAACCTCAAGAAACATCATGCCGATTGGCCACTGATACACCGACTGGTCTCCAAGTAACCCTCACCGAGCATCCTCATCACCAGTCCACCAATTATACAGGCTACACCGATCAGCCTCCACCCTACAATAGACCGATTGACCTAAAAAAAAACCTAGCCATCCCCACTCACCATGACCGACCAGCCTGTCAGAACTACAACTCTGATCGGCTTAAGCGCTAACACCGAGCAAAAATGTCAACCGTACAGAAGAATACCAGAACTTACCAACCCCGACCAATTACTTGGTGCACACCCTCGCCTTGGGAACTTGGGGGACTAGAGGTATATCTCCCCACCGAGTCTAGGAAAAGTAAAAAGTCCCCAACTGAGGAAATCCACCTCAGTCAAAAACTTGGGGGACTTCTGTTGACACCAATCCAAGCCCACAAGGCAAATGATCCCAACAAGGACCAACAATACACCAACACGTGGACACATATCCACCACCCATCTGGGCGCCACGTGTCAGCTCCACAGCAGAAGTGCATTTATACCACATCGAAACTATTCATCAGGCCTCCCTCCATCATCAATACAAAAGGGAGGCACATTTCCCAAAAAGGTTACTAAGATTCACTATTTACCCTTACCATGTCAAAATTACCACTTACCACAATCCTCTTACGAACACATACCATATACTAACTTGGGTGTTGGAGATCCTTTAGACCGGCAGCACACCGGTGCCTATCCCTAACTGACGACCAATCACTCTTTTTTTTACAGGTTTTTCGAGGAGCACGTGGCACGCACTAAGTGGACAGAGCACTACTTCTAAGTTGGTACATTTTCTGCATCAACAGACAGAAAATGGTTCCACTCTGCAAGAACTTTGAATCATTCTCTTGAAGCCCATCATCTTCATCATAAATGATCTACTTGCCCCGAAATGACATGACCCAATCGGGAAATCCCAATTCATTTGGCCTTTCGATACAATCAAATAGAAAACCCCACGGGCGCCATATAGGATGTCTCTGCATATTTTGCTTGTGCTTAATATTTTCTTATTATACTAGAAATTGTGTAAGAACTTGTTATAATTGGATTTATTGGATTGTTTCATCAACGATATTAGGCTAAAAAATATTTTTGACTATACACCAGTGATTCCATTATTATTTATTAGTGAACATAATTGAATAATTCCTTCATAGAGATAGAAGACATAATTCAAATGGATATAGTAAATCTTGTCGGGGCTTCTTTAACGATAGTCTATAACTTTTCCCTTTCACTAGTAATATGGGGAAGAAGTAGACTCTAGAAGTATTACAAATTGAGTTTAGGAATTAAACTGTAGCAATTTTTTTTTATAGATCTTTGGTAAAGCTTTTTTTGTTTTAAATTTCACTATTCCAATAATGATAGATCTTTGGTAAAGCTTTTTTTATTTTAAATTTCACTTTTTTTGATAGATCTTTGGTAAAGCCTTTTTTATTTTTTAATATATATATATATATATTATATGATGGTATATATGTCTCAAATATGTGGTTCGTAGGCGATCGGTATTTTTGTTGATATAGTCGTTGATATGTTATTCAAGGACATATATATATATATATATATATATATATATATATATATATATATATATATATATATATTCTAGTTAAGACTTAAGATTTAAATCTAGATCCCCTGTTTTTTAAAACTGTGTACACAATAAAGCAATAAAGCAAATGAAATGTGCTGCATAAGTTGGAGAAATTATTTCAGTGCAAAGTTGGCCATATCATTATCTAACCTGCTTAGCTAGCAACTAATGAAGAGGCTATTCTTTAAAAAAAATACAATTTTCTAGGAAATATGAAAAATTTAAGAAAGATTATTATAAAATAGGCTTTTTATCTTAAATGCACTCTGTACTCGCTTATATGTTCTACTTTGCATCCTATTTTCATTATTCGTTCAAAATGCACCTGAAACACATGACTAGTCCCACTCATGTGCTTTTCGATTGAATATGTTAAGTGGGAGTCAAAAATGGGGGCAAAATTGGAAATTTGGACACGATGGCACACTAGGATCCAATTGATGTAGTCGACGTGGAAGAAAGAGGGGACCCACATTCGAAATCACGAATGAAAGTTGCTCCCTCTCGACCAAAATTTGAAATAGCGATTTGCGGAAAAATCTAGGGTTTGGAGGAAATCGCGAATTGGGGAAATCTTGCAGTGAAGAACTAGGGTTTGGGAGATATATTCCTCGTGCGTGATTCATAGAAATGGGTGTTGGAGTCGATTTCGAAGATGATTCCTTTCGAGGCTGGAGTGGAGCAGGCCCTTTACGGTAACTGTTCATTTTGAGTTAGAATTTCATAGAAGTTGGATACGGGTTTCAAATTCGTAGAAGTAGGAAAGGGGTTTGAAACTCTTACATAGATTATTGATTGACTTATGGCATTGGGTTTAGGGTTTAGGATTTTATGTGGGTTAGAATTTCCATTAATATTTAGGATTGTTTAAGAATTTTGTTTGGGTTGGAATTTTTATGATTGGTGATGACTTTGAACTTGAAATTTTGACTGCTATTGGTGTGCTTAGGTACTTGATTGGGTGTAGTGTTATAGTTGAAATAGGACTGCAATTGTGTGTGCTTAGAAACTTAAAATGGGACTGCTATTTGGTGTGCTTACATAAATAAATTTTGATAGCTATTTGGTGCGCTTAGATATTGAAATTTTGATTGGTATTTTTTGATACAATGATATTGGTGGTGGGGATTACAATATGAACATTGGGTATCAACCTTGCCATTTACGAGAGTCCGAACCCGAGACCTCGCCATTGGTATTTGGTGTGCTTAGTTGCTGAAGTGTTTGTATATTGTTTGGTATATGTTTGCAGATGATGTAGACATATTTTCTATGAGCGTTCACTATGGTGGGCCACTAATTGAAGGTGAGTTGAGTTGGTATTACAAAGGGGGGAAAGTGAACTTCTACGAATATTGTACAGTTGATTGGATTTCCTTAGTGGTATTGAAGGGCTTAGGCAAAGAGCTTGGTTATAGGCCTAGTGATTTCTCTATATATTCTCAGGAATTGGATAGTGGTGCATTCGTCAAATTAAGCTCGACTGGTGAGCTATTCAAACATTGTCTAAAGTATGCTAGGAATGGTACTTGAATTCCTATGTATTTTAAAAGAGGCGGTGTTGATGTGTTTAAACTGCTAGGGCATGAGAAGATAGAAGAGGAAGTTTATTGTTTGGAGTCAAAATAGGATGAGCACCATGGTGATGATAAATTGAAGGGGAAGCAAGGTCAGACAGTTGCAAGAGGCAAGGGTAAGCTAGTTGAGCAGGACAGTGCTGAAGTATTAAAGGGCCAGTAAGGTGAGACAGCTACAAGAGGCAAGGGTAAGCTAGTTGAGCAGCACATTGCTGAATTTTGAAGGGGCAGGCAGGTGAGACAGCTTCCAAAGCCAAGGGTTAGGCTGTTGAGCACAGTAAGGCACCTGAGATTGGAAAAAGAATAAGGAAAACAGTGGCAGCATATAGAAGTTCTAGTAATAGTGAGAGTGAAGATGATGATGATGATGATGTTGAGGATCCTGCATATGTTGAGGATGATTATGAACAAACATAAGAGGTTAATATGGAAGCTTATGATGACAACCTCTTTGCAGTGTATTTTGATCTTGAAGCCTTTGATTGTGGACCAAACAATGGTGGTGGTGAGAATGAACAAGAAGATGATGGTCCAAGCTCTCCAAGATTGAATTTGTTTGATCCATAAGCAGATATTGGAGGTCACAGTGGGGAAGATGAGCCTCAAAAGATGTCAAGGAGGAGGAAAGATGTTGGACCATCTAGAGAGTTCAACCATGAAATTGATAAGAAAAATCCACAATTTCGAATTGGATTGAAGTTCTCAAGTGCTGCAATTTTCAGAAAGGCTGTTAGAACATATTATGTCAATGTCCAGAAGAAAATTGTTTTCAAGAATAATTGCTCAAATAAAATCAAAGCCAAATGTGTCCAAGCAAGCGGTTGTCCTTTCGTGATCTATGCCTCTAAGGTAAATAGGAGGGATTACTTTCAAGTTAAAACTTACAATGGATTACATGTTTGTGGGCAGGGTAATCCATTTATCATGCTAATACCAAGTGGATGAAGATGAAATGCATGAGGCAACTTACAAGCAAGAAGTGGGATGTTGGTGAATTTCAAGATATGGTTAATCAAGAAACTGGTTATAGGCCTTATTGGACAACATGTTATCGGGCAAGAAGGATGGCCTTTGAGATTGTTGAGGGGACTTACTTGAGTCAATATGAGAAGCTGAGGGATTATTGTGAGGAGCTTTTGAGGGTTAACATTGGCAGCACAGTGAAGATAAAATCAGAAATGGAGAGTGATGGACAGCCAAGATTCCAAAGGCTATATATGTGTGCTTAGGTGCATCCAAAGAGGGCTGGATGAATGGATATATGCCCTTTATTGGATTAGATGGTGCTCACATCAAACGTCTCACACTGGCCAAATATTGACTAAAATTGGTGTTGATGCTAACAATGGCATGTTCCCTATAGCTTATGCCATTGTTGAGGTAGAAAGCTACTCTACGTGGAAGTGGTTCCTTAAGCTGTTGGCAGTGGACTTGAAGATTGAAAACAATGGAGGATACATGTTCATAACAGATAAGCTTAAGGGCTTAATTGAGGTTGTGGGTCAATTGTTTCCAAGGGCAGAACATAAGCACTGTACCAGACACATGTATGGAAACTTCAATGCACTCCACAAGGGTTTAGCACTGAAGGAGCAATTTGAGAAGATCTCAAGGTGTACCACTCTTGCCTGGTACCAAAATGAGATGAAGAAAATGGCATAATTGAGTCATGCGGCCCACGATTGGTTAAGTAAGATGGATTCAAGGAAGTGAATAAGGTCTCATTTCAGCACAGAGTTCAAATGCGACATTCTCGTCAACAACCTTAATGAAGCATTCAACATGTCAATATTTTCGGTGAGAGACAAGCCTATCATAACAATGCTGGAAAGAATCAGAACATATGTCATGATGTTGTACTCTACAAGGAAGATGGCAGCTATGAATTGGAATGGGCATCGAATTGGTCCAAGGATAAGGACTATTTTGGAGAATAAAAAAAAGAGGGGCAATGGTATATTCCAAGGCATGCAGGGAATGAAGTGTTTGAAGTAACTCATCAAAGTGGGAGGCAATTTAGAGTGGATTTGAAGGGCAAGAAATGTTCCTGTAGAGAATGGGACCTAAATGGAATCCCTTGCCCACATGCTTTTTTCAGCAATCAGTAGATTACATGGGAAACTAGAAGATTATGTACATGAATGCTACAGCAAAGAGGCATACTTGAGATGCTATGAACGGATTATTGAGCTAATGACAAGTCAAGATTAATGGTCGTCCATGGTGTTACCTCCTTTGAAGCCACCAACATACCACAAACAACCAAGCAGACCAAGGAAAAGCATGAAAAAAATCTGTTGGTGAGGCAAACTAACCCCAAAATCCAACCAAGCTAGGAAGGTACCACACTGAGCTTAAGTACAGCAATTGTGGTGAAGTGGGGCATAACATTCTCAAGTGCAAGGTAAAGTTCAGTTTAGTTACTTAGAAGTTCATTTCATACATTAGAACTAGAATTGTTAGCTTAGAATTTGATTTCATACGTTAGTGGTAGAATTGGTAGCTTAGAAGTAGATTTCATAAATTAGAGCTAGAATTGGTAGCTTAGAAGTTGATTTCATACATTAGAACTAGAATTGGTAGCTTAGAAGTTGATTTGATACATTAGAACTAGAATTGGTAGCTTAGAAGTTGATTTGATACATTAGAACTAGAATTGGTAGCTTATAAGTTGAATTGGTAGCTTAGACGTTGAATTGATAGCTTACAAGTTGAATTGGTAGCTTAGAAGTTGATTTGATACATTAGAACTAGAATTGGTAGCTTAGAAGTTGAATTGATATCTTAGAAGTTGAATTGGTAGCATAGAAGTTGAATTGATATCTTACAAGTTGAATTGGTAGCTTAGAAGTTGATTTCATACATTAGAACTAAAATTGGTAGCTTAGAAGTTGAATTGATATCTTACAAGTTGAATTGGTAGCTTAGAAGTTGATTTCATACATTAGAACTAGAATTGGTAGTTTAGAAGTTGAATTGTTATCTTACAAGTTGAATTGGTAGCTTATAAGTTGAATTGATGTCTAAGAAGTAGAATAGCTAGCTTAGAAGTAGAATTGGTAGCTTATAAGTTGATTTGATATCTCAAAAGTTGAATTGGTAGCTTATAAGTTGATTTTATATGAATTATGTGATTATTAATAAGAATCTGCAGTTGATATGAATTTGTGATTATTTAACTGAATCTACGATTGAGTTGATTGATATAAATCTGTGATTATTGAAATTCTGAGATTTCTGGTAGTATATGATTTATGTATTCTATTATCGGATTGAGTGAATTCTGAGATTTATGGTATTATGTGATTTCTGTATTCTGTGATTTCTGTGATTAAGGGAATTATATGATTGAGGGAAATCTGTGATTTCTGGAATTGAGGGAAACCTGTGATTGAGGAAATTATGTGATTGAGTGAATTCTGAGATTTCTGGCATTATGTGATTTTTGCATTCTGTGATTGAGGGAATTATGTGATTGAGTGAATTCTGAGTTTTACCGTATTATGTGATTTTTGTATTCTGTGATTTCTGTGATTGATGGAATTATGTGATTAATTGAATTTTGAGATTCTTGGTATTATGTGATTTCTTTCTGTATTCTGTGATTGAGTGAAATTTTGTGATTGAGGGAAATCTGTGATTTCTATATTTTTTTTATTAAGGGATTTATGGTATTCTGTCAATTCTTTGATTTATATAATTCTGTGATTAAGGGATTTATGGTGTTATGATATTCTATGAACTCTGTGATTTCTGGTTTTATGTTAATTCTGTGGTGTCTGGTATTCTGTGAATTCTGCGATGTTGGTAACATATTGATATGAAATGTGATTTCTGATCAATTATATGAAATCTGGGAATTCTGATCCAATCTAATTTCATATCAAATCTGAGAAGGTTTATGCTTGCTTTGGTTATGGTGCTGAAATCTGTGAATTTTGTTATTTGGCATCAGCTTTTTTCAAAAGCAGAACAAGTTTCCTTACTTTCTGTGATATGAATTTTTGTGATAATGTTGGTAATGCTTTGTGAATTCTGTGATGATACTAATGACAATACTGAGCTACATTCTGTGATATGATAATGAAGCTAATGCTGTGACATGACCCCTCTCGAATTTCCCCTCGAAATCCGAGAGAAATCCTGCTCCCATCTAACAATACCTGAAAATCTCACAATAATTCCTAAAATACCCTCACCAGCCCAATAAGATTCTACTAGAATTCTATTGAAAATTTGGCAGAATCTCCCCTGTAAATTGATCAAACCGTCTTCCACCTGTTAGACGAAGGATTCAAAATCTAGAATAAATTTCCAAACAGTTCAGGTCAACTCATAGCAAACCAACTCTAGGTCCAAGACAATCAATCCATAAAAATAATTTACAACAATCCCAAATGGTTTATCAGAGTAACTAGGTTGGAAAGATAAATGTGCAAGCCTAACAAACCCTACTCGATGATCGTAGGAAATAGCGCAACTAGAAGTTAGTGCCTCCGCCTCAAGATGTGCCCTCGTCAAACTCAACGGCCTGGAGGGGACGTAAAACAAGGAAAAGTGTGAGTGGATAAAAATAATAATAATTTTAACCACCAGTTCCGAGGAAATATAATTTTTCCCCCTTCATAAGTAAAATCATGCATGCATACAATAAAATCATTTTTAAATTGCTATTTAATTAAATATAGTTACGAAGAGCTTACCGGAAAACCATTTATAAAATAAAAACTAGGCGGGACTCACGAAACCACGAACAATGAAAACATCTCGTGGTCCACAACCTTGCTTTGAAAACCCTCCTCTAAGGAGTTAAAATCATGAGAAAAAACTGGACACAAAATACTGTAAAAATATCCCACCATCCCCCGAATGTAATCTCGAGCCATAGCTCGATATCCGGGGTCGTCCAACACAGGGACAAGCCTTCTTAACCACTGCCGAAAATACTCAAGCAATGGCTAGAAACCGAGAGGTCCAGCCCGAGGATCTACTCTCCACATATCCGAAAATACCTCAAAGATATGCGGACGTAACAGTGTACTACGCGTAGACAGCCTCAACGATCATATGGCGGAAAATACCTCAACGCCATATGTCGGAAAAATAACCCTCAATGAACACATGATGGAAAATACCACAACATCATGTGCCGGAGAAAAACCATGACAACTGGGGATGGTATGCATAGTTAAAATCGTAACATAAATCCGAAATCCACTTTTGAAATCCTTAATACATGGTCTTAATCAAAATCATAGAAAACTCGGGCCAATTTTTTCTTTTAAGAAAAGTAAAATATATTCCGTTTGATATCCAAAAATTGCTCAACAACAGTCGGACAAGTAGGGAATGTTGGGGTGAACCAGAAAAATTTGGGTAAAGCCGGATCTAAAGTTGGCTAGGTAAGCGTCATGTAGTAAGAGGAGTAGTTATGAACCCTTTAGACCATCCCTAGCCCAAAATTCATTAAATCGAAATCCTAGGCCTAAGCCCAAAATCATAAGCTGGGCCGAAGCCAAAATTCAAAAATCGAAAGTCCAATAAAATTGAAGTCCATAAAGTCAGTCGTAACCCAAAACTTCATTTTCAAATTCGTTATTGAAAATTCATATCCAATAATAATTCACTAGAATAATTATTCTAAATTCCCAAAATTTATCAAAGTTAATAAATCATTTTACAATAATTATTCTAATTTATCAAAATTCATACTTAATAAGAATTTATTTAAATAAACGTTTACGCATGCATTATAATTTACAAAACCAAAATCCACTCACCGGAAGTCCAAATAAGCTTAATCTCGAGTTGTACGCTACTCTGCAATCCTCGGAGCGGTGTTGCATGTGGTGGCCGGAAATTGGCCTAGAAGGTGGCGGTTACTGTTCATCTTCATATCTCCTTTTCCCAACGCTATCAACCTCGATAGCTAGTATGGTTGAGCTTAGAATGAAGTGAGGAAGATGATGGTGGTGCTAGTTTGTCTTGGTTTGGCAAAAATCGAAAAATCACAAAATTGGGAGGGTGTGGTTCTCGGTTGGCCGTGAGAGAGATCGAGAGGAGAGAGATAGGATAAAAATGAAGAACAAATCTGGAAAAGTCTAATGTTTTAAAAATATCTCTTAACCCAAAATTACCAAACTGCGCCTAAAGCTTCTAGACCCATAACTCTTTCATCCGGACTCCGTTTTTAGCATGCCGCCTGTCTACAAACTCGTGAGTTCAAGACCTACGCAACGGTCCAAGAAAAATGTCCAAAAGTGTCCCCGAATAAAAAGTAACTTCCGGGCCCCTATTAACTCAAGGGTAAAATTGTCATTTTCTAAATTACTTTACTAAAATTAACTAATTAAAAATATGGCTCGTTACATGCTGAGATGATAATGTCACTGATTTGGTGATCTGTGATATGGTTCATTTGGTATGTTTTTGTTCACTTTCTGGTTTCTGTCACTTGGTAATTGAGAGGTTATTGCTGACCCTTTTTGTCAATCTTGGAATTGAATCAATGTATTATTGAACTCATAATGTGTTGATGATGTTTTGCATGTGCATTTCATAGCCAAGGCAGAAGCTTTGGGGAGGAAAAGAAAAGAAGCAAATCAAAATAGGCAAGCACAAGCTACCACAAGTTCAAGAAATACAAGGACCAGACCAGCACAACCTAGGAGTGCAAGTCAACCCCAACCACACCCAAACTCATCAACAAGCATGACCCAACCACCTCCAGCGTAGGCGGACTTGTCCCATATCAATGGAACTCAACAACCTCACTCACAGCCTTTACCAACACCTTTACCCTTGACTCAAGCCTCTCCACCAAGGAAGATGAGATTTAAATCTCCAACAAAGAGGAAAAAAATAGAGGGCTTTCTACATACAATGGCCTTGTGCAGTTTGGCCATGTTTTTGTGCATTTTGGCCTTATTTTTTTGCAGTTTGGACATGATTTGGTGACTTTGGCCATGTTTTTGTTCACTTTGGCCATGTTTTTGTTCTGTTTGGCCTTAGTATTTAGTTAGGTACATGGCTCTTTTAGGGCAATTGGCCTTAGATAGCTTTTATTGTTGTTGATTCCTTACGCAAATTAATGTAGACAACATTATGTATTTTGGTTGGACTATTTTGCAATTGGAATCAATCACTATGAAATTTCTTCTCATTTTGATATTGAGTATTAGGTTAAGTCCATTTCTAACAACAATTTATGCAATTTAGCATTAGGCACAAGCTTTGGGTATGATATAGAAACATTATGCTATGTGGTCTGAGAATATATATGGTATATTGCAATGTATGAGAATCGTTTGAAATGTTTAATTTAGGATGTCAATACAATTTAGAAGTTGTCCAAGTACATTCGTAACAGCAAAGATACTTCATTCATTTGTTCAATTGCTTACCAAACCACATATTTCATTCATTCACTACTATACCATTACACAGCCACAACAACCCTTACATTACAAATATCATTTACACTATCTTACATGCTAGGCTCTATTAAAAAATTAGATTTTTAGGCAGTCCCCCAAATTAATTCAAACTCAAAGCTTCATCACAATCATCAGAATCCAGGTTACAATTAGAGCAACCCATAGCTTCCTTGACCGAGCTCTGCTCTTCTTCAATTCCTCTTCCATTCTCCCATTCTTCCTCAACAACCCAGGTATAATTGCCTTACATCGATGACACATTTCAGGATCAAACAATTCCCAAAACCCACAATTGCCTCCCTGCATTGAACAAAACCGTTAATAACCCAGAATTTCCAGTTCAGTAAATCAATGTCTGCAATCCCAAAATTAAATTAAAATTGATATAAAATTGAGGGACCTGCTATATGAACAAAAGTGAAGTAAAATTGAACCCATAAACCCTAAAATCAACCATCAACCCTCACTTCAACACTCAAAACAAAATTATAAATCTTCATTACCCCAGAACTTGGACAAATTTGGAACCTCCGGCCATGATGTCTGTCGGTCCACGTTGTCTTCACTTTGCATATTTTTCCGCAGAAACACGTATTCGCTTCAAGGTCATTCGTCTCTTCTTCTTCGATGAGGCGACAAGGGCAACTGAGAAGGGAAATATGTGGGAAGGGCAACTAATTTTTTGTTTTAGGGATTTATAGAAGGGGAAGAACGAACCCAGATTGAAGATGACTACAGAGAGAAGCCGTACTGATTTAGGGATTTGGCTTTCAATTTGGGCTTCGATTTCTGATATATAGGATGAGTTCAATTGGATTGTGAAGTTCCATTTTTGCCCTTATTTGCTTCAGCCCATTTTCATCCACGTAGGCGCCACGTAACCATCTTGACGCCAAATGGACAGAAGTTAACAGAAAAACAACTGAGTGGGCCAACTCGTGTTTTTCAGAGTCCATTTAGAACGAATAATGAGAATAAAGTGCAAAGTGGGACATATAAGCAAGCGCAAGGTGCATTTAAAGTGAAAACCCAAAGATATTCTCACGTTCACATACAGTGCCTTGGTGGAGTTGTAGGTGAGTAGAAACAAATATCTGAACAACATTTACGAATTGCCCCCTATTACTAAAGCCGCAGGAGTTGTTGTATTGGAAATTTGGAACTTAGTCCGAAAAACCATATTTGCCTCACCAACGTACAGTTGTATACCTACATAATAATCTAATTTGCAGATTTAATGATTTATGGATTTGTTTGGTAAGGGAAATTAGACTGAATGAAATAATTCAATAAATTTAATGTACTTTTAATGTTAAAATGGGTGTCCATTTATTTGTAAGGGGATTAGAAGGGGTAGACGGAGATGAAAAATTATCTAATTCAATTATCTCGAAATAGTAGAATTAGAAGAGGTAAATTTCATTCTATGTCTAATCTTATTAAGATACTCTTACAATGAAAACGTATGCATTGATACATTCAAGATACATTGAATTAAATGAATTATTCAATCCAATACAATCTAACTTACCAAATGTGACCTAAGAAAAATCTATTCATTTAGCGAATATTGAATAATTAATAACTTATTAATTATCAAGGTATTCCTTATTTTCTTAAATAATAGACCGAATTGTGGTTCAGAATCAATAACGCTCCGTTGCGTAAATCAGTTTTGAGATAATAAATCGACAGAGTGTTTGTATAGAAATTGTGAATTGCCTTAGAAGTGAAATGATCTCCTCTATTTATGGAGAGGGCTCATAAGTCACAAAGTATTCTGATTGGTTGATAGGTTTTACAATTAATAGATAATTCTTTTATGAAAATATATTATTTATTAATTAATTTTTTAATAATAAATAATCCTCAATGAAGTTATTATTTATTATTGGGCGATAATCTAATTAAATAATACATTTAGCGGGTAAATATATTATTTAATATCGGGATATTTGTACGTCGTGATTGTCATCACTAGTGGTAATTTTGATATTGTAGAAATAATGGACTATGTGACAATTTCACAATTTTCAAGTGATTTATAATTCGACAACTATAAAATAAGGATACATCAATTGCTTTTAAAGTTTTGAAATCAATAATTTTTTCTTTCTTACATCAACGGACACTAGATCTGCTTGATAATAATTGATTTTTGATTTTTACCTTTTGTGCTTTAGACATAGAGAAAGTATAAGAAGAAAAAAATTGAAAGAAGAAGATTAGTGTGATGTGAAGAGGGAGAATAAAGAAGAATAAAATGAAAATATAATTTTGAAAATGAAAAGTACAAACAATAGTTTTTGGTTTTTAGTTTTCATATTGTAAACTTTTCTTTCTTTCTTTTTTGGTAAGCTAAATTAAATTTCTTTCTTTTTTGGTAAGCTAAATTAAATTAAGGAACAAGCCGAAGAACCAAACAACCTGGCGAACTAGAGACAACAACTGGGGAACCCAACAGCAACCAAAGCAAAGACAAGCCTCCAAACATAACACAACTAATAAAAAACACACCCGAGGTACATGCAAATCCCGGACTCACCCACCTCCACACACTTTTTTGTTTTGAATGATATATGTAAAACAATTTTTATGGCTTAGCAAGTTTGAGATTTCATGCCTAGTAGCATGAGCTTATAACCGAATAGTACATTAAAATAATTGGTAGGCTAAAACTTGGTCTCAAAAGATACACCCTACCCATAACGGATAGGTAGTAAACAACGAATGAATATTTTTTTTTATCAAGAACGATATCATTGTATATCATAAAGAAAATGTACAACCATATCATCAAAATCAAGCTATGACAGCAAGACTCACAAGCCAATATGACAATACTAACGCGAACAAAGCCGCACTAATAACCCACATCACTTAAATTATGAAAAATTACAAATCAAGCCCACAAAGCCCCAAATAACCAAAACTCTGATAGCGCCTATAACCCTAAACAAACTACCGTCACTAAAAGAAACAGTCATCGTCGTCAAACTCATCACATATGATCTTGAAGAACTTGTAGAGTATGGCGGATCTGAGGAAGACTTGATCTCCAACGATCCAATTACGCATAACAGAGAATAAAAGACAAAAAAATCATAATCTAATTACTGTGACCAAATCCAATGAGAGATATTGCTACAAACTACTCTAACAACAAGGTAGAATAAAATTTAGAGAAAATAAGAAATTTTAAAGGAAGAATTTGGATGAGGGGATGGATTGAAAAAATAGCAAAATAACAAGATGGAGAACTCAAATCTGAGCATGGCTCAGACCATACAGTCACCTAAAAGGACTCTTATTACTAATCCAAAAGAAAAAAAGGAAAAACGATTTTAGGGAGGAGGGAAGAAGGTGATCTTCTCCCTTCTCCCCCTTAGATTGCTTTTTCTTTGGGACTATGAGGATTGAAAACGAAGACTAAAACAACGAATGAACTTTGATATAACAAGAAGTTTGAAATTCCATTCTAAAATAAATTAGTAAATTAGTCAACGGGGTAGTAATTATTAATTAACCCAAGTCCTTATAAAATCCTGTTTTATCTATTTTCCGACAATGACACAATTTTCCAAAACCAATATTTTGGTTGGTGATTATCAAATTCAAATGAAATTTTATAAAAATAAATAAAAATAAAAACTTACATAATTTTAAATGTAAGTAGTTACCATGGGCAGAGCCAAGGGGGTCCAATGGGGTCCTGGACCACAACTCACCAATATATAATATATAAAGATATAATATATTTTTATTAAAAGAAATATAAATATAATATAATTTTACTAGAAATATTTAAATTTGAATTGAGTGTTGATTTAAATTAGTCAATATATTTTTTAATTATGGAAAAATATCAAAGAAAATCAAATACAATACTATTGATTTCAAAAAATGAGAACTCGTCGAGAATAATTATATAATAAATCTGTAATATGATATTAGTTTTTGAATCTTTACTTAGTTTGATAATATTTTGTTGCTTTGAATAATTTGAATACTTTTGCTTACAATAATTATGAGTTATAGTACATTCAAAGTTAAAAAAAAAATTTAAGTATTTTGTAAAAGACCCCCTATTACATCCCATCCCACAAACCCAAAAATCAGAATTTGGACTTGACCAAATGCCTCTACGAGTTTTGTTGGGCCTAATGTATTAGTAGATTTACTCTAAAATATGTGTGTCTGACTTGAACGTAAGTTGGATCGAGCCCAAAGATTACGCCAAAAACTACTTTCAAAGCCCATTACTATTAGCAAGCCCAATCCCTCATTTATATCTCCTTCCTCTTTCACCCTCTCCGTCTATCTCTCGCACTCTCCTTTCTCTCAACAGAGAAACACACAACAAAAACCATCACCACAAATTCACATCACATAAGTTTCAACCATTATCAAGTGTCCCCCATTCTCAAGAGTTGAAATAGCAGAGCTATCTTCTTCTTCTCACTCGCTCTGTCTTCTTCCTCGATCATCGCAAAAGAACAATCAAACCCACAACCTCAAAGCATCGAGCAAGGATCCCAGACGGCACCAACCGTCTTCGCCTCACCCGCACGAGTCCATTAGACTGAGCCGTGAGCCACGAGGGCCTCCATGACCCGGCTGCGGAGCAAAACCTGGCGAGGGCCCGTTTACGACCCGATGAATTTGAGGCCAAATGAGGTAAAATCAAACCCCCTAAGTTTAACCTTGTGATTGCTCATATTGAGAGCTTCTTCATGACCTATTTGCATGTGAGTTTTGGTGTGAGGATTGACAGCAGTCGACCTCGCCAGAAATTACAGAGTCACAAGGACTACTGCGAAGTCCGACGAACCAGCCTATGTAACCACCATCTAGGCATGTGTCTCGATGGGGAGAACTCAACCCAGACAACCTCCCCCGTCGACATACTCCGTGGTGCAAGAATCGAAGAAAAAAGAGGCAACGGCGCTGAGCTTTCCGATGAATTTTCCGATCAACCCATGTAATTTCGGACCATGATCTTGTTTCATTTAGCTTCCTTTGGTCGTTTAGAGAGCGATTGACCCACCACATGTCGTTTTTGGTGAGGTTTGTACCAAGAACGGAGTTTAGCGTTTCCACCAATTTTCGACGGATTTCATGTGTTCTTCGGTCTTCTCAGGTAGTAGCTAGATTTGGTGTGTGTTTTCTTTCGTTTGCTGGTGAGAATTACTCAAAGATTGACTTTTTGTTTACTAGTTTTTGGTGGAGAGTTGAGCGACGATGAAGCTTGGCCGAAAGCTGGAAATTTTGAATGCTCATCGTATGTCACCAGACAATTTCGAGGACTTTGGGTCGGAATTGAGCATCGAGAGGTAGATTTCTAGACTCCTAGTTGAGATTTGAGTCGAGTAGTGGTTTTTAGGTCAGAATAGGACGAGTTTTCCAGAACACGACCACCGCTCACGGCTGTGTTCACGGCTACACCGGTCACTGAGCGTCGAGCATGTGACAACCACGTGGAAGCCGAGTGGCGGACAAGTGGAGCCGCGTGGCAGACACGTGGAAGCAGCGTGGTGGACACGTGTACGCCACATGTCAGCCGAGTGGCAGACACGTGGGTGCCACTTGTCAGCCATGTTAAGCCACGTTAGCGCCACTTGGCAGACACGTTGAGCCGCGTGCCAGCTTACTCAGCCAACGCATGAGCGAGCGTAGCAGCGCATGTCGTCTCAAGCCGGTGTGTGGCATCACATGAGGTCACTTTCCGACCTCAGACCAGTACGTGACGGCGCATGTGGCTATTTTCTGGCCCACGGCGGCACGTGGGCCTAATTTCGGGATGTTCCGGATAAATCAAACACGGCTTTACTTTTTTTAGAGTTTCTTTATTTAGGTTTTGGACAATCCAAGAGGGGTTTTCTTTAGTTTACCTTATTGAAATAGTTCGTAAACCTTATGGTTGGTTTTTTATTAGGGTTTTGATGGCTTGGAGCTTAGGTTGGCTTGGCATCGTCGGGTGATTTTGATCCCCGACCAATTTGTGAGTGGACCTCCTTCCTAAACCCTATTTTTATTATTGAATTATACTTGCCTACTTTTGTGATAATGTCAATTCATATCATGATTGATTGAGGTATAATTATGTTGTGGTTTAGGTCCTAATTAAGTTGTTAATTAGTGATACATCGGTTCCCGAGCATGGCTTTCTTGGACTTATTTTTTTATAATTACTACGAGAGTAATGATGTTTTCACTAACTTCATGAGATGTGTGTGTGCACATGTATGTGTTTCTAAAGGATTCATCCTTATGGTCGACTTTTACTGTGATTAGGGTCTATCGACCTTGAGATGATAGTTAAACATGTTGAATTACTTCAGTGCTTCGTATGTTATATTCTCGAGTATGCTTTGTTGACTATGGACGTTGTATGCCACTATAAGAGTGGTGTTTTACTCGTGTTATACATGGGATGTGTAGTGCCCACTTAGAAGTCACCGATATCTTTAGTACCCGTCTGTTGGGCACATACCAGCCTCCATGTAATTGATCACCCACGCTCGCTTGAATACTAGTTAAATTGCATCAGCTTGTCCTCGAGCTCTAGGGGACATGAGGTGACAGTGCTTAGCACCCAGCTTTCACGTGGTCGAAGTACACGAGCGAACCATAGATACCCAGCATGTTATGTGCGCATGACTCAAGCGACTCAAGAGCATAACAAATAGTGGGATATACATTCTACTCTTATTGCTTTGGGAAGATGTTGAGACTGCAAAATATTTTATGATTATTTCTCGTAGAACGTGCCTGTTTTTCGTTTGTACACGGTTGGTATCCTTGAGTTTCTTTTCAAAACTGAGGGGTAAAAAGTATGTTTTTAACTTACTGTTTTACACTGAAATAAACTGTTAGGTCCACTCACCCTTCTGTTTTTGTACCCCTCAAGTATTCGTGGTGCTTCACACTTTTCGAGGAGTTTTCTATTGCGGTTCTGACATTCACATCGGAAGTTTGGGTATGTTAGGAAATCATTGTAACCCAGGTAGTTGTTTAACCTTATGATCATCAAATAATGTACTATGTTATGTGTTTCCGCTATCGCGATGAATCGCTTGTTGGTCTTTACCAATTACTTTTCACACGACCTCCTAAAACGCACCGTTTTTACTTTTGGCTTTCGTCATCTGGACGTCACCGTTCAGTTGTCGGCTTGCATACCTCGAATTCGGTGTCCTCGTGGACTTTCCGGGTCGGGGTGTGTCAATTTGGTATCAGAGCATAGTTTTAGGAAGTGTCGTTAGTTTTCGGACACTTGATGATCATAAATCTCGATTTCGCGTGTCAGTGCACCTTCTCGAATAGTTAGTATCTTTTGTTGACGTTCATTTTTAACCGCTTGCGACTTGATCCTTAGTTGTCAACGACTAGAGTTGAGGTTTCGAGCATAACCTAACTTTTCTTCGGTTGCAAGTTAGCCAGTTTTTCCGGATGAATATCGCGCTCGGGCGGTGTTCACAATCTTAGGACTCGTTTAGGTTGTGTGAACGAGTTTTCGACGGTGGGTTTAATGATTTAGTCGTTACGTGTTTGGTTCGGTTGGGAGTTTATCTTGAGGTGTGGTTCCACATAAATTGCTCAGAAGGTTTGTGTTGAGCCCAACTTAACTGAAGACCCAGAAAATCACTCTGTTAGGTTTCAGAAACTCTTTGCAAACTTACTACCCTAAGACTTAGGATTTTTGGGGGGATTAGAATTTCTTTGGAACTGTGGTTACTAAAAGTATCATGGATTTCCGTGCCGTTTTACCGAAGCGAATTTTAAGGCAGTTTAGGAAGTAGTCTGGGGAACTTTTCTCATGGTCTTCAAGTGGGACGTGTAGTCATTTGTTCCTTCAAAGTGAGGTTTTACCACCGCTATTTCTATTTTTGTCCCCTTTTTCTATAATATTTCATATGTGTACCAAAGAGGCCAGTCGAGATGTGTAGTGTACTTGCCTTGGTTGCATGTTTTATGCATTTGGTTCACAAATGCTGAGATGCTGTTTTATGTACGATATTTACTCTTGCATGCCTATTTTGTAGTTTATTACCCCTACCATGCAAATAAGTTTCTTGCTATTTTGGTGTGTTGGGTAAATGTTTTATTATTTACGTGAACCTCCTTGTTGGTGATGGTAAATTTTTCTGGTTGAAATAATGCTGGTTAAGTGGTATCATGATTGTAGCATGTGTTATGGTGTGATACTTCTTAGTACCAGGTACGTTTACATTAACCAATTTGTCGAATTTTGATCGAGTTGGTTCTCGTCTGTATAGAATCTTGCCTTTTGCAATCTAATACTTGTATATATTTCCTTAGCCATCTCCACTCAATGTATTTTAACCTGTTATTGATTTTGAATTTGTTTTTAACTGCTGCCATTGACCATTGTGGTTTACTTGATTAATAGTTTTCTTTTCCTTGTAATTTATAGTAGTTTGTTATAATTCCTTGGTTTGATTTCACACTTCATCATACATGTCATATCTAGCATGCTTAACCTATTTTTACAACCCTTTTCTTTCTCTTTTGGTGGTTGACCAAATTCTTTGACTTTTGGACGTTACCAATGTCACTTGCATTTTCTTCTTGATTAAACGTTTTAGTGAAGTCTTTTGAATTGTTGAGTTTTAACTTTTTATAAACAATCATAATCCCCATATTTCTGCATTGGGGCCTTTGCCATGCAAATTAAATAATTTTTAAACTGACAGCATGGTTCATTTTGGGGTCGTTTGTGTCCGAGATTATGGGTTGATTGAAATTGGTTTTAGAATGCTATGCATTTGTTCAAATTCTCTTGTGATTCTGATGTTTACCATCGGTCCTGTTTGATACCCTTATCCTAAACTGACTTGTTCACCATTTCCTAGATTCGTTGATTAGAGTGTTAAGTCGTATCTCTTTGGACCTCGGGGAGGTATTACTTGTAACGACTTGAATTGGTGTTTTAGCAAAGTTTTTGTGGGTAGTAGTTCACGTTTATTGATGGCAATTGAAATTTTGAAGGTTTTCTTGTTGCGTCTCGGGTAGTAGTTTTTGGGTTCACAATGGTTATCCGGTCTCCGGTGACAGTTGTTGGGTTCACAATTGTTATCCGACGACTTTGCCCTTACGAATTAGCGTGGTAAATCTACGTCGAGCTTAGAGTTAAAGTGCCTCTTGACTTGGAGTTAGTTAACCACAGTTGTATCCGATCTTGGTTGGCCTTTCACCCTTAGCCATAAGTTATCCCTGAATTCTACCTCCGAGACTTAGTCGGTGCATTAAATTGTTAACGACTCGGACTGTACGCACGAGCGTCACCTTTTATCGTGTAACCTGTTACAGACGAGCTTAAATAGGAATCGCGAGAATAAGTGCCCTTTCTCTGAACTTTTACACCGACTTTGTGTTTTAGCTTGTTGGAGACTGGTGCCTTGGTGTTTGTATACTCCGAAGTAGGTTAGAGTGAGTTCTTCCGAATCGGTCTATTTGGCTGAGCGAGTATTTGAAGTTCGGAGACGTTTTGTGTCAAAATTAAACCAGGAAATTAGGATTGTTGAAACATGCAACTTTTGGGTTAAGCTTGCACCTGGATGTGTGCTTTTCATCCCGGAAGTGTGGAGAGATGTCAAGTTATCCGACCCCCATGCCTGTGATCGAGTTGGAAGTTTTGCAAAACCTCAATCACCTTCTAGTTCTGAGTGGAAGTAGGAATATTATACCTTGTAGATGTGTCAAGCGACTTCACACCAACCTCGGACGTGGTATCTATTGGTTGACCATAAACCGAGTGACAAACCAATGCCCTTCTTACTAGTGCTGAAGTTAGTGAAACGAGGAATCTAGAAATCTTGACACGTGGTACGTTACAAGACTGTTGGGAACGCTGAAGTCTTGTCAGTCGTATGACCCACCCGATTTGTTAGTAGAGGAGAATTTATTTTCGAAGGGTTCAGTGTTGGTTTAGGAGATTTGTCGATGTCCAAGGAACCCATACTTGACATTCAGAAAACTATTTAGGAAGGTTCTGACTCTTTTAATCATTTGAGGACAATATACAATGAGTTTGTAGAGTTCAATTGGAGAGTCGCATCAGAAGTTTGGTATTTGAGGTTGACAATCTACCTGAGAGACACAATGAACTTTTTGGACCTAAGTAAAAAGTTGAATTCGTGTCAGATGAGGCGCGAGAGAATTCAAGAAATCGTTAGGGGGTTGTGCCTTTGAATGGTTAAACAAATTTTGAGGATGAAATTTCCTTAAGGGGGGCAGATTGTTACATCTCGTCCCGCAAACCCGACAATCAGAATTTGGACTTGACCAAATTTCCCCTGCGAGTTTTGTTGGGCCTAATTTATTAGTGGATTTAATCTCAATTGTGTGTGTGTGACTTGAACCTAAGTTGGTCCGAGCCCAAAGATTATGCCCAAAACTACTTTCAAAGTCCATTACTATTAGCAAGCCTAATTCCTCATTTTTATCTCTTTCCTCTTTCACCCTCTCCGTCTATCTCTCGCACTCTCCTTTCTCTCAACAGAGAAACACACAACATGAACTATCACCACGAATTCGCAGCACCATCGAACATAAATTTCAACAATCATCAAGATCATCAAGTGCCCCCATTCTCACGAGTTGAAATCGCAGAGCTATCTTCTTCCTCTCACTTCCTCCGTCTTCTTCCACGGTCAACGCCAAATAACAATCAAACACAACCTCAAAGCATCGAGCCAGGACCCACAACCTTAAAGCATCGACCAGGACCCCAGACGACACTAACCGTCTTCCCCTCACCCTAACGAGTCCATTAGACTGAGCCGTGAACCACAAGGGCCTCTGTGACTAGGCTGCTGAGCGAAACCCTGCGAGGGCCAGTTTACGACCCGATGAGTTTGAGGCCAAATGAGGTAAAATCAAACCCCCTAAGTTTAACCTTGTGATTTTTCGTATTGAGAGGTTCTTCCTGAACTATTTGCATGTGGGTTTTAGTGCGAGGATCGACAGCGGTCGACCTCGCCAAAAATTGCAGAGTCTTAAGGACCGTCGTGAACTCCGACGAACCAGCCTCTGTAACCACCACCTAGGGATGCGTCTCGATGAAGATAACTCAACCTTGACAACCTCCCACGTCAACGTACACCATGGTGCAAGAATCGAAGAGAAAGGCGACATCAACGCTGAGCTTTTTGACTAATTTTCCGGTCAACCTAGGTAATTTCAGACCATGATCTTGTTTCCTTTAGCTTCCTTAGGTCGTTTAGAGATCGATTGACCCATTGCATGTCTTTTTTGGTGAGGTTTGGACCGAGAACGGAGTTGAGCGTTTCCACCAATTTTCGGCAGATTTCATGTGTTCTTCAATCTTCTCAAGTAGTAGCTAGATTTGGTGTGTGTTTTCTTTGGTTTGCTGGTGAGAATTACTTGAAGATTGACTTTTTGTTTACTGATTTTGGTGGAGAGTTGGACGACAGCGAAGCTTGGCCGGAAATTGGAAATTTTCAATGCTCGCCATGTGTCTCCGGACTATTTCGAGGACTTTGGGTTGGAATTGAGCTTTGAGAGGTAGATTTCTAGACTACTAGTTGAGATTCGAGTCAAGTAGTGGTTTTTAGGTCGGAATCAGACAAGTTTTCCAGAACCCGACCACCGCTCACGGCTGTGTTCGCGACGACGCCGATCACTGAGTGTTGAGCATGTGACAACCACGTGGGAGCCGCGTTGCGGACACGTGGAAGCAAAGTGGCGGACACGTGGAGCCGCGTGGGGGACAAGTGGCCGCCACCTGTCAGCAACGTGGCGAACACATGGGCTCCACCTGTCAGCCACGTGGGGGCCACCTCGCAGCCACTTGGAGCCACCTCGCAGCAACTTGGAGCCACGTGCTAGCCACATGGTAGCTTACTCACCCATCGTGTAAGCGCGCGCGTGGCGGCGTGTACCGACTCAGGCCGGCGCGTGGCGATGTATGAGGTCACTTCCCGACCTCAGACCGGCACGTGGGGCTATTTTTTAGCCCAAGACGGTGCGTAGGCCTAATTTCTTGACGTTCCTGATCAATTAAACACGTCTTTAGTTCGTTTAGAGTTACTTTATTTATGTTTTGGACAGCCCAAGAGGGGTTTTCTTTAGTTTACCTTATTGAAATAATTAGTAAACCTTGTGGTTGGTTTTTTTATTAGGATTTTGATGGCTTGGAGCTTACGTTGGCTCGGCATCGTCCGGTGATTTTGATCCCCGACCAATTTGTGAGTGAACCTCCTTCCTAAACCCTATTTTTATTATTGAATTATAATTGCATACTTTTGTGATAATGTCAATTGAGATCATGATTGATTGAGGTATGATTATGTTGTGGTTTACGACCTAAATAAGTTGTTAATTAGTGATACATCGGTTCCCGAGCATGTCTTAATTTGTGATAATTACTACGAGAGTGATGATGTTTTCACTAACTTCATGAGATGTGTGTGTGCACATGATTGTGTTTCTAAAGGATTCATCCTTATGGTCGATTGTGACGGTGATTAGGGTCTAGTCGACCTTGAGATGATAGTTAAACATGTTGAATTACTTTAGTGCTTGGTATGTTATATTCTCGAGTATGCTTTGTTGACAATGGACGTTTTATGCCACTATAATTGTGGTGTTGTACTTGTCTTATACACGGGATGTGAAGTGCCCACTTTGGAGTTGCCGGTATCTTTAGTACCAGTCTATTGGCCACAGACCATCCTCCACGTGATTGATCACCCTCACTCATTCGAATACTAGTTAAATAGCGCCAGCTTATCCTCAAGCTCTAGTGGACATGAGGTGATGGTGCTTAGCACCCTGCTTTCACGTGGTCGAGATACACGAGCGAACCATAGATACCCAGCCTATCATGTGCGCATGACTCGAGCAATTCAAGAGCATAACAAATAGTGGGTTATACATTCTACTCTTATTGCTTTGGGAAGATGTTGAGACTGCATATTATTTTATGATTATTTCTCGTAGAACGTGCCAGTCTGTCGTTTGTATATGGTTGGTATCCTTGAGTTTCTTTTCAAAACTGATGAGTTAAAAGTATGTTTTTAACTTACTGTTTTGTACTGAAATAAACTTTTAGGTCCACTCACCCTTCTGTTTTTATACCCCGCAGGTATTCGTGGTGCTTCACGCTTTTCGAGGAGTTTTCTATTTCTGTTCTAACATTCACACCGGCTGTTCGGGTGTGTTAGGAAATCGGGATAACCCAAGTAGTTGCTTAACCTTATGATAATCAAATAGTGTACTATGCTCTGAGTTTCCGATGTCGCGGTGAATCGCTTGTTGGTCATTACCAATTACTTTTCACACGACCTCTTAAAACGCACCATTTTTACTTTTGACTTTTGTCATCTGGACGTCACCTTTCTGTTGTCGGCCAACATACCTCGAATACGGACTTTCCGGATAGAGATGTGTCACCTCCCACAAATTGAATCATGACTACGCCACTAGTTATTACCCTTTTCCTACTTGGAACAGTCAATGACCAAAAACAAATAAAAATATGCAAATAACCACCGTTGATAGTGATCACCAGGATAGCAACCCTGCATTCTTAACTCGTACCCTACATAATATCATCAATATTGTTAAATAATAAATTAATATTTGTTATTATTTAAATAAACATTATATATTGTTGAGTCATTATTGATGAGGGATGAATGAGTAGATATTCGATGACATATGAGCTGGCGTGGAAATCAACTTGAAGAAAAAGACTAGTCACCAACAAATCACCAAATCTCACAATCGATCCATCTAGTTTTGGAAAAATAGTCACTGATCTAATCTTATCCATCATCCACTTGTTTTTTGAGGTTGGAAGCCATTCCAACTAGGATGACAATGGCATTCTTTCATGGAATATTTATTGTCACTCAATTTAACTAGGATGACAATGGCATTCTTTCATGGAATATTTATTGTCACTCAATTTTTGTGAGTCACAATAGCTGTAATTCGATAAATTATTTCACGTGTTATAATATATAAATATACGCAATATAGTTTATATGTCTCACTTGTTAAGTATTGTAACAAAA